>CM037865.1:45829754-47208504 GCA_021292105.1 Anadara kagoshimensis
GATTAAGACAAAAATATAGAAACAAAGATAAAGAGATGAAAAGAGCATGAAGAAAGACAAGAAACAATGGTTTGAAAACATTGCTACTGAAGCAGTAATAGCAGCCAGTAAACGAAACATGAAGGCTATCCATGACATCACAGAGCCTTGTGTAAAGGCAAATCAACCAAATAGAAACACATCAAAGTTAAAAAAGCGAAAACACGTCTAACAAAAGAAAATGAAAAAAATCCAGATGGCAAGAACACATTAATGAAGTCCTAAACAGCCCTAAACCACCATAATCTGCAGTCATACCGTTAGACGACATCAAACTAATAACCAGCATTGTAGAACCACCAACCTTAGATAAAATCACGTACGCAATAAAACAACTAAGAACAATGGGAAAGCACCCGGCAATGATAACATAACCAGTGATATATAATCAACATCTAGTGAATTCACCTCTGCTATATGGGAGGATATATAATACATCTAGTAAAGTCGCCTCTGCTATATAGGAGAATATATAATTAACATCTAGCGAAGTCACCTCCGCTAATGGGAGGATATATAATCTACATCCAGTGAAGTCACCTCTGCTATATGGGGGTATTTATAATCAACATCTAGTAAAGTCACCTCCGCTATGGGGAGGATATAATTCAACATCTAGTGAAGTCATCTCTGCTATATGGGGGTATTTATAATCAACATCTAGTAAAGTCACCTCCGCTATGTGGGAGGATATATATTCAACATCTAGTGAAGTCATCTCTGCTATATGGGAGGATATAATCAACATATAGAAGTCACCTCTGCTATATCGGAGGATATATAATCAACATATAGTGAAGTCACCTCCGTTATATGGGAGGATATATAATCAACATCTAGTGAAGTCAACTCCGTTATATAAGGTTATATATAATCAACATCTAGTGAAGTCACCTCCGCTATATGGGAGGATATATAATCAACATATAGTGAAGTCACCTCCGTTATATGGGAGGATATATAATCAACATCTAGTGAAGTCAATCCGTTATATAAGGTTATATATAATCAACATCTAGTGAAGTCTCCTCTGCTATATAGGGGTATTATAATCAACATCTAGTGAAGTCACCTTGCTATATGGGGGTATATAATCAATCATCTAGTGAAGTCACCTCCGCTATATGGGGTATTATAATCAACATCTAGTGAATCACCTCTGCTATATGGGGGTATTTATAATCAACATCTAGTGAAGTCACCTCCGCTATAGGGAGGATATATAATCAACATCTAGTGAAGTCACCTCTGCTATATGGCAGGATATAATCAACATCTAGTGAAGTCACCTCCGCTATAGGGAGGATATATAATCAACATCTAGTGAAGTCACCTCTGCTATATGGGAGGATATATAATCAACATATAGTGAAGTCACCTCTACTATATGGGAGGATATATAATCAACATATAGTGAAGTCACCTCTGCTATATGGGAGGATTATAATCAACATAGTGAAGTCACTCTGCTATATGGGAGGATATATAATCAACATATAGTGAAGTCACCTCCGTTATATGGGAGGATATATAATCAACATCTAGTGAAGTCACCTCCGTTATATAAGGATATATAATCAACATCTAGTGAAGTCTCCTCTGCTATATAGGGGTATTTATAATCAACATCTAGTGAAGTCACCTCTGCTATGGGGGTATTATAATCAACATCTAGTGAAGTCACCTCCGCTATATGGGGGTATTATAATCAACATCTAGTGAATCCCTCTGCTATATGGGGGTATTTATAATCAACATCTAGTGAAGTCACCTCCGCTATATGGGAGGTATATAATCAACATCTAGTGAAGTACCTCCGCTATATGGCAGGATATATAATCAACATCTAGTGAAGTCACCTCCGCTATATGGGGGTATTTATAATCAACATCTAGTGAAGTCACCCTGCTATATGGGGGTATTTATAATCAACATCTAGTGAAGTCACCTCGCTATATGGGGGTATATAATCAACATCTAGTGAAGTCACCTCGCTATATGGGAGGATATATAATCAACATCTAGTGAAGTCACCTCGCTATATGGGAGGATATATAATCAACATCTAGTGAAGTCACCTCGCTATATGGGGGATTATAATCAACATCTAGTGAAGTCACCTTGCTATAGGGAGGATATATAATCAACATCTAGTGAAGTCATCTCCGCTATATGGGAGGATATATAATCAACATCTAGTGAAGTCACCTCGCTATATGGGGGTATTATAATCAACATCTAGTGAAGTCACCTCCGCTATATGGGGGATTATAATCAACATCTAGTGAAGTCACCCTGCTATACGGGAGGATATATAATCAACATCTAGTGAAGTCACCTCCGCTATATGGGGGTATTTATAATCAACATCTAGTGAAGTCACCTCTGCTATATGGGAGGTATATAATCAACATCTAGTGAAGTCACCTCTGCTATACGGGAGGATATATAATCAACATCTAGTGAAGTCACCTCCGCTATATGGGAGGATATATAATCAACATCTAGTGAAGTCACCTCCGCTATATGGGGGTATTTATAATCAACATCTAGTGAAGTCACCTCGCTATATGGGGTATTTATAATCAACATCTAGTGAAGTCACCTCTGCTATACGGGAGGATATATAATCAACATCTAGTGAAGTCATCTCTGCTATATGGGGGTATTTATAATCAACATCTAGTGAAGTCACCTCCGCTATAGGGGGTATTTATATCAACATCTAGTGAAGTCACCTCTGCTATACGGGAGGATATATAATCAACATCTAGTGAAGTCACCTCGCTATATGGGGATATATAATCAACATCTAGTGAAGTACCTCCGCTATATGGGGGTATTTATAATCAACATCTAGTGAAGTCACCTCTGCTATATGGGGGTATTATAATCAACATCTAGTGAAGTCACCTCCGCTATAGGGGTATTTATAATCAACATCTAGTGAAGTCACCTCCGCTATATGGGAGGATATATAATCAACATCTAGTGAAGTCACCTCCGCTATATGGGAGGATATATAATCAACATCTAGTGAAGTCACCTCCGCTATATGGGGGTATTTATAATCAACATCTAGTGAAGTCACCTCCGCTATATGGGAGGATATATAATCAACATCTAGTGAAGTCACCTCTGCTATACGGGAGGATATATAATCAACATCTAGTGAAGTCACCTCCGCTATATGGGAGGATATATAATCAACATCTAGTGAAGTCACCCCGCTATATGGGGGTATTATAATCAACATCTAGTGAAGTCACCTCTGCTATACGGGAGGATATATAATCAACATCTAGTGAAGTCACCTCTGCTATATGGGGGTATTATAATCAACATCTAGTGAAGTCACCTCCGCTATATGGGGGATTTATAATCAACATCTAGTGAAGTCACCTCGCTATATGGGAGGATATATAATCAACATCTAGTGAAGTCACCTCCGCTATATGGGAGGATATATAATCAACATCTAGTGAAGTCACCTCCGCTATATGGGGGTATTATAATCAACATCTAGTGAAGTCACCTCCGCTATATGGGAGGATATATAATCAACATCTAGTGAAGTCACCTCGCTATATGGGAGGATATATAATCAACATCTAGTGAAGTCACCTCCGCTATAGGGGGTATTATAATCAACATCTAGTGAAGTCACCTCCGCTATATGGGGTATTATAATCAACATCTAGTGAAGTCACCTCGCTATATGGGAGGATATATAATCAACATCTAGTGAAGTCACCTCCGCTATATGGGAGGTATATAATCAACATCTAGTGAAGTCACCTCCGCTATATGGGAGGATATATAATCAACATCTAGTGAAGTCACCTCTGCTATATGGGAGGATATATAATCAACATCTAGTGAAGTCACCTCCGCTATATGGGAGGATATATAATCAACATCTAGTGAAGTCACCTCCGCTATATGGGAGGTATATAATCAACATCTAGTGAAGTCACCTCCGCTATATGGGGGTATTATAATCAACATCTAGTGAAGTCACCCTGCTATATGGGGGTATTTATAATCAACATCTAGTGAAGTCACCTCGCTATAGGGAGGATATATAATCAACATCTAGTGAAGTCACTCTCCGCTATATGGGGATATATAATCAACATCTAGTGAAGTCACCTCCGCTATATGGGGGTATTTATAATCAACATCTAGTGAAGTCACCTCCGCTATATGGGGGATTTATAATCAACATCTAGTGAAGTCACCTCCGCTATATGGGAGGATATATAATCAACATCTAGTGAAGTCACCTCCGCTATATGGGGGTATTATAATCAACATCTAGTGAAGTCACCTCCGCTATATGGGGGTATTATAATAACAACATCTAGTGAAGTCACCTCCGCTATATGGGAGGATATATAATCAACATCTAGTGAAGTCACCTCGCTATAGGAGGATATATAATCAACATCTAGTGAAGTCACCTCGCTATATGGGAGGATATAATCAACATCTAGTGAAGTCACCTCCGCTATATGGGAGGATATATAATCAACATCTAGTGAAGTCACCTCGCTATATGGGGGTATTTATAATCAACATCTAGTGAAGTCACCTCCGCTATAGGGAGGATATATAATCAACATCTAGTGAAGTCACCTCGCTATATGGGGGTATTATAATCAACATCTAGTGAAGTCACCTCGCTATATGGAGGGATATAATCAACATCTAGTGAAGTCACCTCTGCTATATGGGAGGATATATAATCAACATCTAGTGAAGTCACCTCCGCTATATGGGAGGATATATAATCAACATCTAGTGAAGTCACCTCCGCTATATGGGGGTATTATAATCAACATCTAGTGAAGTCACCTCCGCTATATGGGGGTATTATAATCAACATCTAGTGAAGTCACCTCCGCTATATGGGAGGATATATAATCAACATCTAGTGAAGTCACCTCTGCTATATGGGAGGATATATAATCAACATCTAGTGAAGTCACCTCCGCTATATGGGAGGATATATAATCAACATCTAGTGAAGTCACCTCCGCTATATGGGGGTATTATAATCAACATCTAGTGAAGTCACCTCCGCTATATGGGGGTATATAATCAACATCTAGTGAAGTCACCTCTGCTATACGGGAGGATATATAATCAACATCTAGTGAAGTCACCTCCGCTATATGGGGGTATTATAATCAACATCTAGTGAAGTCACCTCGCTATATGGGGGTATTATAATCAACATCTAGTGAAGTCACCTCCGCTATATGGGAGGATTATAATCAACATCTAGTGAAGTCACCTCCGCTATATGGGAGGATATATAATCAACATCTAGTGAAGTCACCTCCGCTATATGGGGGTATTATAATCAACATCTAGTGAAGTCACCTCCGCTATAGGGGGTATTATAATCAACATCTAGTGAAGTCACCTCCGCTATATGGGAGGATATATAATCAACATCTAGTGAAGTCACCTCCGCTATATGGGGGTATTATAATCAACATCTAGTGAAGTCACCTCGCTATATGGGAGGATATATAATCAACATCTAGTGAAGTCACCTCCGCTATATGGGGGTATTATAATCAACATCTAGTGAAGTCACCTCTGCTATATGGGGTATTATAATCAACATCTAGTGAAGTCACCTCGCTATAGGGAGGATATATAATCAACATCTAGTGAAGTCACCTCTGCTATATGGGAGGATATATAATCAACATCTAGTGAAGTCACCTCTGCTATAGGGAGGATATATAATCAACATCTAGTGAAGTCACCTCGCTATATGGGAGGATATATAATCAACATCTAGTGAAGTCACCTCGCTATATGGGGGATTATAATCAACATCTAGTGAAGTCACCTCGCTATATGGGGGTATTATAATCAACATCTAGTGAAGTCACCTCCGCTATATGGGAGGATATATAATCAACATCTAGTGAAGTCACCTCGCTATATGGGGGTATTATAATCAACATCTAGTGAAGTCACCTCCGCTATATGGGGGTATTATAATCAACATCTAGTGAAGTCACCTCCGCTATATGGGAGGATATATAATCAACATCTAGTGAAGTCACCTCGCTATAGGGGGATATATAATCAACATCTAGTGAAGTCACCTCCGCTATATGGGAGGATATATAATCAACATCTAGTGAAGTCACCTCCGCTATATGGGGGTATTATAATCAACATCTAGTGAAGTCACCTGCTATATGGGAGGATATATAATCAACATCTAGTGAAGTCACCTCCGCTATATGGGAGGATATATAATCAACATCTAGTGAAGTCACCTGCTATATGGGAGGTATATAATCAACATCTAGTGAAGTCACCTCCGCTATATGGGAGGATATATAATCAACATCTAGTGAAGTCACCTGCTATATGGGAGGATTATAATCAACATCTAGTGAAGTCACCTCTGCTATAGGGAGGATATATAATCAACATCTAGTGAAGTCACCTCCGCTATATGGGAGGATATATAATCAACATCTAGTGAAGTCACCTCCGCTATATGGGGGATTATAATCAACATCTAGTGAAGTCACCTCCGCTATATGGGAGGATTATAATCAACATCTAGTGAAGTCACCTCCGCTATATGGGAGGATATATAATCAACATCTAGTGAAGTCACCTCGCTATATGGGGGTATATAATCAACATCTAGTGAAGTCACCTCCGCTATATGGGGGATTTATAATCAACATCTAGTGAAGTCACCTCCGCTATATGGGGGATTATAATCAACATCTAGTGAAGTCACCTCCGCTATATGGGAGGATATATAATCAACATCTAGTGAAGTCACCTCCGCTATATGGGGGATTATAATCAACATCTAGTGAAGTCACCTCCGCTATATGGGAGGATATATAATCAACATCTAGTGAAGTCACCTCGCTATATGGGGATATATAATCAACATCTAGTGAAGTCACCTCCGCTATATGGGGGTATTTATAATCAACATCTAGTGAAGTCACCTCCGCTATATGGGGGATTATAATCAACATCTAGTGAAGTCACCTCCGCTATATGGGGGTATTTATAATCAACATCTAGTGAAGTCACCTCCGCTATATGGGAGGATATATAATCAACATCTAGTGAAGTCACCTCGCTATAGGGGGTATATAATCAACATCTAGTGAAGTCACCTCCGCTATATGGGAGGATATATAATCAACATCTAGTGAAGTCACCTCCGCTATAGGGGTATTATAATCAACATCTAGTGAAGTCACCTCCGCTATATGGGGGATTATAATCAACATCTAGTGAAGTCACCTCGCTATAGGGAGGATATATAATCAACATCTAGTGAAGTCACCTCCGCTATATGGGGGATTATAATCAACATCTAGTGAAGTCACCTCTGCTATATGGGGGTATTTATAATCAACATCTAGTGAAGTCACCTCCGCTATATGGGAGGATATATAATCAACATCTAGTGAAGTCACCTCCGCTATATGGGAGGATATATAATCAACATCTAGTGAAGTCACCTCCGCTATATGGGGGTATTATAATCAACATCTAGTGAAGTCACCTCCGCTATATGGGGGTATTTATAATCAACATCTAGTGAAGTCACCTCCGCTATATGGGAGGTATATAATCAACATCTAGTGAAGTCACCTCCGCTATATGGGGTATTTATAATCAACATCTAGTGAAGTCACCTCGCTATATGGGAGGATATATAATCAACATCTAGTGAAGTCACCTCGCTATATGGGGGTATATAATCAACATCTAGTGAAGTCACCTCCGCTATATGGGGTATTATAATCAACATCTAGTGAAGTCACCTCGCTATATGGGAGGATATATAATCAACATCTAGTGAAGTCACCTCGCTATATGGGGGATATATAATCAACATCTAGTGAAGTCACCTCGCTATAGGGAGATATATAATCAACATCTAGTGAAGTCACCTCCGCTATATGGGAGGATATATAATCAACATCTAGTGAAGTCACCTGCTATATGGGGGTATTATAATCAACATCTAGTGAAGTCACCTCCGCTATATGGGGGATTTATAATCAACATCTAGTGAAGTCACCTCCGCTATATGGGAGGATATATAATCAACATCTAGTGAAGTCACCTCCGCTATAGGGGGATTTATAATCAACATCTAGTGAAGTCACCTCCGCTATATGGGGGTATATAATCAACATCTAGTGAAGTCACCTCCGCTATATGGGAGGATATATAATCAACATCTAGTGAAGTCACCTCGCTATAGGGAGGATATATAATCAACATCTAGTGAAGTCACCTCCGCTATATGGGAGGATATATAATCAACATCTAGTGAAGTCACCTCCGCTATATGGGGGTATTATATAATCAACATCTAGTGAAGTCACCTCGCTATATGGGAGGATATATAATCAACATCTAGTGAAGTCACCTCCGCTATATGGGAGGATATATAATCAACATCTAGTGAAGTCACCTCCGCTATATGGGGGTATTTATAATCAACATCTAGTGAAGTCACCTCTGCTATAGGGAGGATATATAATCAACATCTAGTGAAGTCACCTCCGCTATATGGGAGGATATATAATCAACATCTAGTGAAGTCACCTCCGCTATATGGGGGATATATAATCAACATCTAGTGAAGTCACCTCCGCTATATGGGAGGATTATAATCAACATCTAGTGAAGTCACCTCCGCTATATGGGGGTATTATAATCAACATCTAGTGAAGTCACCTGCTATATGGGGGATTATAATCAACATCTAGTGAAGTCACCTGCTATATGGGAGGATATATAATCAACATCTAGTGAAGTCACCTCCGCTATATGGGGGATATATAATCAACATCTAGTGAAGTCACCTCCGCTATATGGGGGATTATAATCAACATCTAGTGAAGTCACCTCCGCTATATGGGGGTATTATAATCAACATCTAGTGAAGTCACCTCCGCTATATGGGGGATATATAATCAACATCTAGTGAAGTCACCTCCGCTATATGGGGGTATTATAATCAACATCTAGTGAAGTCATCCGCTATATGGGGGTATTTATAATCAACATCTAGTGAAGTCACCTCCGCTATATGGGGGTATTATAATCAACATCTAGTGAAGTCACCTGCTATACGGGAGGATATATAATCAACATCTAGTGAAGTCACCTCCGCTATATGGGGGTATTATAATCAACATCTAGTGAAGTCACCTCGCTATATGGGAGGATATATAATCAACATCTAGTGAAGTCACCTCTGCTATATGGGAGGATATATAATCAACATCTAGTGAAGTCACCTCCGCTATATGGGGGTATATAATCAACATCTAGTGAAGTCACCTCCGCTATATGGGGGATTATAATCAACATCTAGTGAAGTCACCTCGCTATATGGGGGTATTATAATCAACATCTAGTGAAGTCACCTCCGCTATATGGGAGGATATATAATCAACATCTAGTGAAGTCACCTTGCTATAGGGAGGATATATAATCAACATCTAGTGAAGTCACCTCCGCTATATGGGAGGATATATAATCAACATCTAGTGAAGTCACCTCCGCTATATGGGATATATTAATCAACATCTAGTGAAGTCACCTCCGCTATATGGGGGTTATAATCAACATCTAGTGAAGTCACCCCTGCTATACGGGAGGATATATAATCAACATCTAGTGAAGTCACCTCCGCTATATGGGGGTATTATAATCAACATCTAGTGAAGTCACCTCCGCTATATGGGAGGATATATAATCAACATCTAGTGAAGTCACCTCTGCTATATGGGAGGATATATAATCAACATCTAGTGAAGTCACCTCCGCTATATGGGAGGATTATAATCAACATCTAGTGAAGTCACCTCCGCTATATGGGGGTATTTATAATCAACATCTAGTGAAGTCACCTCCGCTATATGGGGGTATTATAATCAACATCTAGTGAAGTCACCTCCGCTATATGGGAGGATATATAATCAACATCTAGTGAAGTCACCTCTGCTATACGGGAGGATATATAATCAACATCTAGTGAAGTCACCTCCGCTATATGGGAGGTATATAATCAACATCTAGTGAAGTCACCTCCGCTATATGGGGGTATATAATCAACATCTAGTGAAGTCACCTCTGCTATACGGGAGGATATATAATCAACATCTAGTGAAGTCACCTCCGCTATATGGGAGGATATATAATCAACATCTAGTGAAGTCACCTCTGCTATACGGGAGGATATAATCAACATCTAGTGAAGTCACCTCCGCTATATGGGAGGATATATAATCAACATCTAGTGAAGTCACCTCCGCTATATGGGGGTATTTATAATCAACATCTAGTGAAGTCACCTCTGCTATATGGGGGTATTTATAATCAACATCTAGTGAAGTCACCTCCGCTATATGGGAGGATATATAATCAACATCTAGTGAAGTCACCTCCGCTATATGGGAGGATATATAATCAACATCTAGTGAAGTCACCTCCGCTATATGGGGGTATTTATAATCAACATCTAGTGAAGTCACCTCCGCTATAGGGGGTTTATAATCAACATCTAGTGAAGTCACCTCCGCTATATGGGAGATATATAATCAACATCTAGTGAAGTCACCTCCGCTATATGGGGTATTTATAATCAACATCTAGTGAAGTCACCTCTGCTATACGGGAGGATATATAATCAACATCTAGTGAAGTCATCTCCGCTATATGGGGGTATTTATAATCAACATCTAGTGAAGTCACCTCTGCTATATGGGGTATTTATAATCAACATCTAGTGAAGTCACCTCGCTATACGGGAGGATATATAATCAACATCTAGTGAAGTCACCTCTGCTATATGGAGGATATATAATCAACATCTAGTGAAGTCACCTCTGCTATACGGGAGATATATAATCAACATCTAGTGAAGTCACCTCCGCTATATAGGAGGATATATAATCAACATCTAGTGAAGTCACCTCTGCTATATGGGGTATATAATCAACATCTAGTGAAGTCACCTCCGCTATATGGGGGTATATAATCAACATCTAGTGAAGTCACCTCCGCTATATGGGAGGATATATAATCAACATCTAGTGAAGTCACCTCCGCTATATGGGGGTATTATAATCAACATCTAGTGAAGTCACCTCCGCTATATGGGGGTATTTATAATCAACATCTAGTGAAGTCACCTCCGCTATATGGGAGGATATATAATCAACATCTAGTGAAGTCACCTCTGCTATACGGGAGGATATATAATCAACATCTAGTGAAGTCACCTCCGCTATATGGGAGGATATATAATCAACATCTAGTGAAGTCACCTCCGCTATATGGGGGTATTTATAATCAACATCTAGTGAAGTCACCTCGCTATACGGGAGGATATATAATCAACATCTAGTGAAGTCACCTCCGCTATATGGGAGGATATATAATCAACATCTAGTGAAGTCACCTCGCTATACGGGAGGTATATAATCAACATCTAGTGAAGTCACCTCCGCTATATGGGAGGATATATAATCAACATCTAGTGAAGTCACCTCGCTATACGGGAGGATATATAATCAACATCTAGTGAAGTCACCTCCGTATATGGGAGGATATATAATCAACATCTAGTGAAGTCACCTCCGCTATATGGGGGTATTATAATCAACATCTAGTGAAGTCACCTCGCTATATGGGGGTATTATAATCAACATCTAGTGAAGTCACCTCTGCTATACGGGAGGATATATAATCAACATCTAGTGAAGTCACCTCCGCTATATGGGAGGATATATAATCAACATCTAGTGAAGTCACCTCCGCTATATGGGGGTATTTATAATCAACATCTAGTGAAGTCACCTCCGCTATATGGGGGTATTTATAATCAACATCTAGTGAAGTCACCTCCGCTATATGGGAGGATATATAATCAACATCTAGTGAAGTCACCTCCGCTATATGGGGGTATTTATAATCAACATCTAGTGAAGTCACCTCCGCTATATGGGGGTATTTATAATCAACATCTAGTGAAGTCACCTCCGCTATATGGGGGTATTTATAATCAACATCTAGTGAAGTCACCTCCGCTATAGGGAGGATATATAATCAACATCTAGTGAAGTCACCTCCGCTATATGGGGGTATTTATAATCAACATCTAGTGAAGTCACCTCGCTATATGGGAGGATATATAATCAACATCTAGTGAAGTCACCTCTGCTATACGGGAGGATATAATCAACATCTAGTGAAGTCACCTCCGCTATATGGAGGATATATAATCAACATCTAGTGAAGTCACCTCCGCTATATGGGGGTATTTATAATCAACATCTAGTGAAGTCACCTCCGCTATATGGGGGTATTTATAATCAACATCTAGTGAAGTCACCTCCGCTATATGGAGGATATATAATCAACATCTAGTGAAGTCACCTCTGCTATATGGGGGATATATAATCAACATCTAGTGAAGTCACCTCCGCTATATGGGAGGATATATAATCAACATCTAGTGAAGTCACCTCCGCTATATGGGATGTATTATAATCAACATCTAGTGAAGTCACCTCCGCTATATGGGGGTATTTATAATCAACATCTAGTGAAGTCACCTGCTATACGGGAGGATATATAATCAACATCTAGTGAAGTCACCTCCGCTATATGGGGGTATTTATAATCAACATCTAGTGAAGTCACCTCTGCTATATGGGAGGATATATAATCAACATCTAGTGAAGTCACCTCTGCTATACGGGAGGATATATAATCAACATCTAGTGAAGTCACCTCCGCTATATGGGAGGATATATAATCAACATCTAGTGAAGTCACCTCCGCTATATGGGGGTATTATAATCAACATCTAGTGAAGTCACCTCCGCTATATGGGGGTATTTATAATCAACATCTAGTGAAGTCACCTCCGCTATATGGGAGGATATATAATCAACATCTAGTGAAGTCACCTCTGCTATACGGGAGGATATATAATCAACATCTAGTGAAGTCACCTCCGGTATATGGGAGGATATATAATCAACATCTAGTGAAGTCACCTCCGCTATATGGGGGTATTTATAATCAACATCTAGTGAAGTCACCTCTGCTATATGGGGGTATTTATAATCAACATCTAGTGAAGTCACCTCCGCTATATGGGAGGATATATAATCAACATCTAGTGAAGTCACCTCCGCTATATGGGAGGATATATAATCAACATCTAGTGAAGTCATCTCCGCTATATGGGGGTATTTATAATCAACATCTAGTGAAGTCACCTCCGCTATAAGGGGGTATTTATAATCAACATCTAGTGAAGTCATCTCCGCTATATGGGAGCATATATAATCAACATCTAGTGAAGTCGCCTCCGCTATATGGGGTATTTATAATCAACATCTAGTGAAGTCACCTCTGCTATACGGGAGGATATATAATCAACATCTAGTGAAGTCATCTCCGCTATATGGGGGTATTTATAATCAACATCTAGTGAAGTCATCTGCTATATTGGGGTATTTATAATCAACATCTAGTGAAGTCACCTCTGCTATACGGGAGGATATATAATCAACATCTAGTGAAGTCACCTCTGCTATATGGCAGGATATATAATCAACATCTAGTGAAGTCACCTCTGCTATACGGGAAGATATATAATCAACATCTAGTGAAGTCACCTCCGCTATATAGGAGGATATATAATCAACATCTAGTGAAGTCACCTCTGCTATATGGGGGTATTTATAATCAACATCTAGTGAAGTCACCTCCGCTATGGGGGTATTTATAATCAACATCTAGTGAAGTCACCTCCGCTATATGGGAGGATATATAATCAACATCTAGTGAAGTCACCTCCGCTATAGGGGTATTTATAATCAACATCTAGTGAAGTCACCTCCGCTATATGGGGGTATTTATAATCAACATCTAGTGAAGTCACCTCCGCTATATGGGAGGATATATAATCAACATCTAGTGAAGTCACCTCTGCTATACGGGAGGATATATAATCAACATCTACTGAAGTCACCTCCGCTATATGGGAGGATATATAATCAACATCTAGTGAAGTCACCTCCGCTATATGGGGGTATTTATAATCAACATCTAGTGAAGTCACCTCTGCTATACGGGAGGATATATAATCAACATCTAGTGAAGTCACCTCCGCTATATGGGAGGATATATAATCAACATCTAGTGAAGTCACCTCTGCTATACGGGAGGATATATAATCAACATCTAGTGAAGTCACCTCCGGTATATGGGAGGATATATAATCAACATCTACTGAAGTCACCTCCGCTATATGGGAGGATATATAATCAACATCTAGTGAAGTCACCTCCGCTATATGGGGGTATTTATAATCAACATCTAGTGAAGTCACCTCTGCTATACGGGAGGATATATAATCAACATCTAGTGAAGTCACCTCCGCTATATGGGAGGATATATAATCAACATCTAGTGAAGTCACCTCTGCTATACGGGAGGATATATAATCAACATCTAGTGAAGTCACCTCCGGTATATGGGAGGATATATAATCAACATCTAGTGAAGTCACCTCCGCTATATGGGGGTATTTATAATCAACATCTAGTGAAGTCACCTCTGCTATATGGGGGTATTTATAATCAACATCTAGTGAAGTCACCTCTGCTATACGGGAGGATATATAATCAACATCTAGTGAAGTCATCTCCGCTATATGGGAGGATATATAATCAACATCTAGTGAAGTCACCTCCGCTATATGGGGTATTTATAATCAACATCTAGTGAAGTCACCTCCGCTATATGGGGGTATTTATAATCAACATCTAGTGAAGTCACCTCCGCTATATGGGAGGATATATAATCAACATCTAGTGAAGTCACCTCCGCTATATGGGGGTATTTATAATCAACATCTAGTGAAGTCACCTCCGCTATATGGGGGTATTTATAATCAACATCTAGTGAAGTCACCTCCGCTATATGGGGGTATTTATAATCAACATCTAGTGAAGTCACCCCTGCTATACGGGAGGATATATAATCAACATCTAGTGAAGTCACCTCCGCTATATGGGAGGATATATAATCAACATCTAGTGAAGTCACCTCTGCTATATGGGAGGATATATAATCAACATCTAGTGAAGTCACCTCTGCTATACGGGAGGATATATAATCAACATCTAGTGAAGTCACCTCCGCTATATGGGAGGATATATAATCAACATCTAGTGAAGTCACCTCCGCTATATGGGGGTATTTATAATCAACATCTAGTGAAGTCACCTCCGCTATATGGGGGTATTTATAATCAACATCTAGTGAAGTCACCTCCGCTATATGGGAGGATATATAATCAACATCTAGTGAAGTCACCTCTGCTATACGGGAGGATATATAATCAACATCTAGTGAAGTCACCTCCGCTATATGGGAGGATATATAATCAACATCTAGTGAAGTCACCTCCGCTATATGGGATGTATTTATAATCAACATCTAGTGAAGTCACCTCCGCTATATGGGGGTATTTATAATCAACATCTAGTGAAGTCACCCCTGCTATACGGGAGGATATATAATCAACATCTAGTGAAGTCACCTCCGCTATATGGGGGTATTTATAATCAACATCTAGTGAAGTCACCTCTGCTATATGGGAGGATATATAATCAACATCTAGTGAAGTCACCTCTGCTATACGGGAGGATATATAATCAACATCTAGTGAAGTCACCTCCGCTATATGGGAGGATATATAATCAACATCTAGTGAAGTCACCTCCGCTATATGGGGGTATTTATAATCAACATCTAGTGAAGTCACCTCCGCTATATGGGGGTATTTATAATCAACATCTAGTGAAGTCACCTCCGCTATATGGGAGGATATATAATCAACATCTAGTGAAGTCACCTCTGCTATACGGGAGGATATATAATCAACATCTAGTGAAGTCACCTCCGCTATATGGGAGGATATATAATCAACATCTAGTGAAGTCACCTCCGCTATACAGGGGTATTTATAATCAACATCTAGTGAAGTCACCTCCGCTATATGGGGGTATTTATAATCAACATCTAGTGAAGTCACCTCTGCTATACGGGAGGATATATAATCAACATCTAGTGAAGTCACCTCCGCTATATGGGGGTATTTATAATCAACATCTAGTGAAGTCACCTCTGCTATAGGGGGTATTTATAATCAACATCTAGTGAAGTCACCTCCGCTATATGGGAGGATATATAATCAACATCTAGTGAAGTCACCTCCGCTATATGGGAGGATATATAATCAACATCTAGTGAAGTCACCTTATTATTATTATTATTATTATTCATCTTATCCTTAGTAAAATTATATTGTAAAAAAGAATGGGAAAAATCGTATGTACCACAATCGAAATAATTTCATTCAAACTCGTCATGGGTATATTTTAAACAATTCATATTTTACTACTTCAAACCATGCAATAAAATAAATATCACTTTATATTAGGTGTTTCCATATTAGGTTAGTCTATTTGGCGAGGAAACTACATTTACAGAACACGAAGAAGTACAAACTAGTCGATAAACCGAGGTGACTTCACTAGATGTTGTTTAGACAAATCGCAAGTTCGTGGCATTTTGTTTACACCGGATATCAATCATAGGAAGCACATCACTGCACATGTTCAAAGTCAAAAGGGCGCCATAAGTGTTCAACTTTCTATTTTCGTTAGAAAAAATTTAAAATATGTTTAAAAATTACCAAAATATGTAAAAATATCGGAAATTTTAATTTTTAGACAAATTTTACTATTCCCAAATTATTCTTAAACTATCTCATTATTTTTTCGTCACGTGTAAAATAAATCAAGATGTAAACTATGTCGTCTGCAAAAAGAGTCTCTGACTTATTTATTCGATCCTGGTTTGAAACATTTAGTACCAGGTAAATATAGTTTGTAATGAAATCAAAAACGTGTGACACTTACGCCATTTTCAGTAAAATATTATGCATTTTTCACTATATAATATGATGTAAAAACGGGTGTAAAAACGAGGTCAATTGCTCATGTCATACCGGAAGTGTATGATCGTTTTTCTTGTTATAAATTTTATTTTTTAACTAATTCTGTTGTTAATCTAAACTAGACTACTTAAAATATATTTTTTCAGAGAAAATCAGTTTTTAGAATTAATCACGTAAAATCACGTGATCCGGGAGACCTCCCACGAACTTTCCACACATTCTTCAAAATGGCATCTATCTGGAGGGTATTGTTTACAAACGATGTTTACCGATATTTAACGAAAATAACCCAGGTTATTTCCGGTTTTGAAACTGATTTGACAAGACATTTGAAGTAAGACTCAAATGTTTATTGTTTGTTGACGATTGCCAATTAATTTTTTGACACAAACTGTTAGTACCACGAACTTAGGACACACGAGGATATATATATAAACAGTAGTTAGGAAGAGTGGTTGTTCACACATGACGTCACAACTTGTTTTCGTACCTCCCGATTGAAGAGTTCCAAAATGGCCTGAGGTTACGAATTTTGATTTTTTAAACTTCTATATCTTTTTTATTTCGGCGAATAAAAAGGTGAAATTTTCAATATAATAATAATTTAACATATATTTTTATATTTTGGTCAAATTGGCTAGACTTCAGTGTCCCTTTAAGCTATGGACCAGTTAAACAGTGTTCCCGATTTCCAGTCAAGAATATTTCACATGAACACAAGTCCTTTTACTGTAAACATACATGTAGTTATTTTCATGGTGTACTAATTTTCGCTTATTTCGCGGTTGTTTGTTTTGCGCGAAAATTAATACCAAGGAAAAATTATATTATGGTTATTGTGTTATAGTGCATATTTCAATAAGGTGAAAATTTAAGTACGCGAATATGTCTAAATTTCCTAACTGCGTATATAAATACCCATGAAATTATATACGTTTACAACTTTACAGTAATCTGAATCTGGACCACTTGTTCCTATTTGTGGTTAATGCAAGTTCTGTTGTGTAGCATTTTGATATCTTCATCCAATCAGTTTGTAATGTCTTAATATGGAAACCAAATGGTTAAAGCATCAGTCTTCAAACCTTGGGCATCTTGCAAGTACATGTACGAGTTCAACCTTGCTTCACTACTTAAGAGTCTCTCCCCCCTGTTTGTGGTTTAATTAGTTGGTTTCATTGGCAGTACAATTTGACGCTGTGGAGCCATAAATTACATTTTCAAAATGTGTTTGTATGAAGCAGATCGGAAACACTTGCACACAATCAACTCGTGCACCACGCAGTTTCTAACTGGAAGTAAAATAATGTTTTACACCACAATTAAGATTCTTTAACTTAAAATGAAGCAGTTGGAGAAAAATACAAACCTTAATCAAGTGAATTAACAAACTTGTTCATCCTAGGATATGCCTGGGTAAGATGCAAATTTGGCAGTGAGAAACGTGATCAATAAGTCAAAGATTTAGACCACTCGGCCACAGATTCCAATTTGTGATAAATAACTTGTTACCATGAACAGAAATGTTATAAAATACATGTACTGTTTACCTGGAATAACAAACTGATTGTTTTAATACAGAGTCAGTTACAATCTTACATCATACAGGGTACGACAATAGCTCTTCATGCACAATAACAAGTAGATTAAATGTGTTTTATGCCCAAGTCAAGATTCTTTCACTTACATTGAGGTAGTTGGTTCAAAATGGTGGAGAAAACTTGAGTACCTTAGAATACAACCACTCCTCAGCAAGCGAACTGATAAATTTCTCGTACTATCATCTATTCAATTTAAACCTAGGCAGTGCTATGATCTGTAAGCACCAAGGCCCCCATAAACAATAAGAACAAACAAGAAATTGGTATGGTAAAAACAAACATTTTATTTTAACAGCATCTTGGGGCCAAAAATTTATAAATCTATAAATAAATGATCACTTTTTTTAGCATAAAGATATTTGTTGAAGTTTTGTACTACAAATTAAATAGCAATGGAGTTGACCAGCATACCACAAGTTACTCAATAATGTTTGTACAAAATTGTTATTTCTACCGGATATAGAATCGCAAAAGGTACATGTTATAGTTCCCATAAACTGAAGCAGTTTATTGAAAGACAAATGCCCCAGTACTAAAAGGCAAGACATTAAATTTGATATGTAAAGTTTGATCAAAATCCATCCATAGATATGGAAGATATGGAGCCGAAACTATATTTGGACAGATGGACTAACAGATGTACAGGTGATTCCTATACATGTCTACCCACCTTTTATTTGCAGCGGTTATAAAAATTAAATTACATTCTTGCGGAGTTATTCAATTTACATGTTTTACATTCTGTTCTGTACAAACATAGTGTACCTGATCAAATGGTATGCTGGCCAACTCAATTTTTCCCTTGCAAAAAAAGGGTACCCAATGTAAAAATGTTAACCCTGTTATCACTAACAATAACAACAAATTTCAAAACACAACAACTTGAGTACACAGTAGCAGTTATCTGATATGCAAATACTGAAATCTACAAGTACAGCAAAACCTGGTTATAATGCTCCTTGATAACTTTGTAACTTCACTTATTGCCACAGAATTTTGATGTCTCAAAATCTGTTTCTTCTATGTTTTTCCTTTGTATGCCTCCTTCAATTTATTGTCAAACCCAATTTATAATGCCAAAATCTGATTGAACCTTGGTGGCAATACATGAAGTTGCTCATTTTGCGCTAAAGAAATTACTGCAAAAATTTTACCCACACGAAAATGTCTACATTACACAGGTTAATATATCATATATACAATATACACCCACTTATATTGGTAACTTGAAAATTATATCCACACGAAATGTGAAATTTCAGAAATCGCAAAATTTTTACCCCGCGAAAATAATCCCCTCTACAGTAATGTAGTCTAATGGTTAATTTGTGCCATTTTACATGTATGTTTTAAAGAAAATGTATTCTTAAATCTTTAAGCTTTAACAGCATCTTAAAATATAAATTTCCTTAAAACAAAAACAGCAACTTTACATTAATCATGCTAATATAAGGACACACTTGAATATACAAGTAGTGCAAAAATAAAATTCCCTGGAAAATGACTACCGCATAACATGTGACATTAAAATTGTATATCTGTAAAAATAAATTCTGTACATACAAGTAAATAAACAACTTGACCATAAAATAAGAATTATGGTGTCAATCACAATCTGTAATTCGTAATTTGTAATATCGTGTAATTCGTAATTTGTAATATCACTATGACTACCCTTATACACCCTGACCCTGGATTCAAAATCATTACTTAAGATTTCTTTGCCTTAAATCTGGCAAATTTTTAAATCTGAATAATATTATCAGTTTTCAAGATAATTGTGTTATATACCCAAAGCATCTAAATTCTATTTTAACAAAAAATCTTTTAATTGGTAGTACATGTATCCTAATATTTTGTAAAAATTTGCCAAATTCAAATTACCATCTAAGGAAAATATTAATTACCGGTAAGGAATGATTGTGAAACTAGCCATTATTTTTCTGATATCCTAAAAGAATTGACCTATAATCTTTTCTTTATAATGATTCCTGCTTATATAGACCAATAAATTTCAATCCCACTTCCATCATTCATTTTGGCATTTCTTTCTCTATAAATAAATTAGCTATGACAATACCCCACAGCTGAGAAATGTTGGCAAGCAGATTAGCAACAGTCTATTTGTTAAAATTTTTACATTTCTGACAGGGTGAAAGCAGTCTCAGTTGACAATAAAATCTATCAGGGTGACAATATGGACTGTCACCCTATCAAATGTTGCAGATGTTGTATAATGTCAAATGTATACATTTTATACATTGTATAATGTCAAATGTATACATTTTTATACATTATATAAATATTACATTTCTTACAGGGTGCCAGTACATATTGTCACCTCAAGGAAGAATTGTTTGCCGAGGCGAGGCGATAGCCGAGGCTGACAATGCTTTTCCAGAGGTGACAATATATATTATTACACCTTATGTAAAAATCTAGCAATTTCATTGGATAAGAGCTATGTAACAATTTGTACTGTCAAATAAAATTTATAATGTCACATAGCAATGCGCGTGACTATGTGACAGTACTTTTGTTCGAGTCGCCTCCCTTCACTAGATCACATCAGCGCTTTGAACAAAACATGTTTTCAGTTGTGTCTACGGCAAGCGTCTCATTGTTATTGATATTGTTTACATTCGTCTGTAACAACAACGGATGATGTTTGTCGAGGTTGACAATGACTTTCTTGGCAATTTGTTAGAGTCTAAAGACTCTGCATCAACTAAACGGATCATTAAGCGGACCGTGGATATGTTTCTTAAATTTCTTGGCTCAAATGACTGTGGATTTGAGGCATTCCCGGTCGATAAATTGGATGAAAATTGGTAGACGAAGGATGCACATCATGTATTGGTAAAATAAAACAAACATTCGGTGTAATAAAATAAATATTACATTTCTGACAGGGTGCCAGTACATATTGTCACCTCTCGAAAAGCATTGTCAGCCTCGGCTATCGCTTGGCAAACAACGCTTCCTCGAGGTGACAATATGTACTGGCACCCTGTCAGAAATGTAATATTTATATACTGGCACCCTGTCAGAAATGTAATATTTATTTTATTACACCGAATGTTTGTTTTATTTTACCAATACATGATGTGCATCCTTCGTCTTTAGTAATGTCTATACCAATTTTCATTCAATTTATCGACAGGGAATGCCTCAAATGCACAGTCATTTGAGCCAAGCAATTTAAGAAATGTATCCACGGCCTGCTTAATGATCCATTTAGTTGATGCAGAGTATTAAGACTCTAACAAATTGCCAAGATAGTCATTGTCAACCTCGGCAAACGTCATCTGTTGTTGTTACAGACGAATGTAAACAATATCAATAACAATGGGACGCTTGCTGTAGACACAACTGAAAACAAGTTTTGTTCAAAGCGCTGACGTGATCCAGTGAAGGGAGGCGACTCGAACAAATGTAATGTCACATAGTCACGCGCAGCGCTATGTGACATAATAAATTTTATGTGACAGTACAAATTGTTACATAGCTCTTATCCAATGAAATTGCTAGATTTTTACATAAGGTGTAATAATGTATAATGTCAAATGTATACATTTTTATACATTGTAAAATGTCAAATGTAAACATTTCTATACATTGTATAATGTCAAATGTATACATTTTAACTCGTGTAAAACATAATTTCTTTGTAAAAAGTTAATAGATTGTAACCTGAGGCTAAACTACATGTACAAAAATTCATTATACATTCACAACACTTGTGAGTATCTAACATACATGTATATTGTGCGCTTTTACGGGATATGGTGCTTATAATTAGTTTGGTACCTTTAGTTTAAATATTAAAAATATATACAATATCTTTTATGTGAGAATCACCCTGGGAATTTATCTTGTCTGATTACAATCTATATTGTGTATTAACTAGTAAAATTTTAAGTACACAAATCTTAAAAATTGATTTAGTGACTTCAGAGATGTTATGAATGTAATTCTTATATCGTATACAAAATATTGTATATGTCAATTACCCGTGTCTAAAATCTATATACTGTAAAACATGAAATTTTCGCATAATTCGCGAGTTCATAAAATTAAAAAAATCACAAATATAGTATGCGCGATAATAAATTTGATCGAATAAATATGAATGGACTTTTACATGAGGGGCTCACGATGGGATTGGGCTCTCAACGGGATATCGCGAATATTTCATGCCGCGAAATGACTTTGATACAAATACCGCGAAAATATCATGCCGCGAAAATAAAGTGTTTTACAGTAATAGCTACAGAATATTTTTTTTAACATTTAATGAGAGGTCCGACCATGGATTGGATATATAGTTCACAACATAATACAGTCCAACCTGCCTTAAAGCCACCTATATATAAGGGTTACCTACTTTTAAAGGCCAGTAAAAATTTATCCAATTGCTTATTGCTATTTTATGGGCCACCTGTCCATAAAACCACTTATACTGGTTCTGGGTGCATCTAGACAGGTTTGACTGTATTTCTAAATTTATGACCATCAATTTTGCCTTGGAAATATTTTTGCCATTTTTTCGGAATTCAAGATGCAATGAAAGACAGACTATTTACTACTTTAAGAACTGTAAGACCGATAGGTTCACCATAAAATGTAATGCACTGGTTCAATAAAATGTCAGTAATGTCAAATGATCAATTATTTGGTGACATCATTTGACATGGTTCCTAATCATGGCTATTGTTCTTGTATCTGTAAATCACAAATTTCAAGCTGGTCGCATGATGAGTAAAAATCGTGTAAAAAAAAAAAACGACTATGGGACAAAAGAAATATTTCATCATAATTTCCCTACACAAATAGTTCATCAAACTTCAGTCAAAGATATAACACTGGAAATCGGGAGTGTGACATGAGGAAAATAAGAGGACAACACCAGAAACATAGCCAGAAATGAAATTTCATAGCATTGCAACTTGTCAGGACACTAACGCTTCTTATTGTTGAGCTATTAGTTTCTATAGGTAAACAACAACATGTCAGCTTGACTTATAGTGATTATCGATATAGGAGGATCCATTCAATACATGGGTAGTAATGTTATGATTGTAAATTTGCTGTTTTTCTTTTGATGTAGATGGGATCAACACCCATGTTCCCTATACATAAATGTACTGGCCCCGGTTTCATAATCATTCCTTAGCTAAGATTTTCCTTAACTTAAATTTAGCAAATTTTGGTAATCTGTTTTTTGTAACTACTAATAACTATTTTTGTCAAAACTTGAGGCAAATGTTATATGGTAAAAGTGATCTTTAAAATGACATCTTAAATTCCAGAATATCTTGAAAATTAACAAAATTATAAAATTTAAAATTTTGCTAAATTTAAGTTAAGGAAAATCCTAGCTAAGGAATGATTGTGAAACTGGGACCAGGTCCATAATAAATATTAAAGGTCAAGTGGATATGTCAATGTTGTTCATCTAAATTGATAATGGTCTAATCACAGTAAAATGTTATTAATTTAAAATCTCCATAAATTATAAAAATATTAACTAGATCCTAGTAAAAACAATCATCATAATTTTCCAGAAGACTGTCTGATGTTCCAATAATCTGCTGTCTGCATTTCTGTTAATCTAGATACTGTTCTTTCAAATGCAAATAGTTCCTCTTCTCCTGTGAATATACTGGAATGAGCAATGTCCGATTTCTGAAATAAAAAATTTCAAAATTTTCCTAAAATTTCTTCTAGGAATAATAATGTTTAAATTTCTTTTCGGAATATGGTTTTTCGGAAAAACTATTAAAAAAATGATGCCTGGAGTCACGGCAGGCATAGCATGTTAAAGAACCCTCCCTCCACATTGCATGAGTGCATTGCAAAGGAAAAAAATTTGTGCCACTTCTATAGCTGGTGATATCATGATATAAATGAAATATTCTTGACTGGTATGTAAAACCCAATCAGTTAATCTTTTAGGAATACTGTTAGGTTTCCTCTAGCACTCCTGTTTCCTCCACCATTCCTGAACTGACCACTTTCGATGCAAGTGAAAGAATATTGACTGGGTCATAAAACACCATAACTACTCAACTCAAGACAATTCTTGCATCATCATATAGCTCAGAGTATTTAAATTGTCAGAGTGAAAGATAGAAAAATATGAAATTGAATGTTCATTACTATGGTCAGAAACATTTCATTTGCATCAAGGCAGTCAGTTTGAATGGATACTTAAACCACGATTCTTACTAAACACAGATGGAAAAATTCATTGGCACAAGCTGAACCTACATGTATTTAGTAAATTATTACTTGAGCAAGCCTATATTATTTACATATTGTATTCAGAAAAACATGGTTTCATTTAACAAAGATTTAGTGTAATATTACCTCTTGAATTCCTAAATCATCCATTAATGCTCTGTTGTGTTCATAATCTTTCTGACTTATATTACCCTCTGAAAACAGATGTTTTGGCAATGCCTCAGCGGAACATACTAGACGAACCTGAAATAATCAGCAGAAAAAATAGGTTATATCCTATAGCCAGTTAAGAATCGAGTGGAGTGCAGTAATGGTATTTTATGCTCCAGTAAAACTTTTTCTCATGTATTTGTGGTATTTTACACCCCAATTAAGAATCTTTCACTTGTACCGCGGTAGTAAGTTCTGGGATGGAGGAGAAAATGGGAGTACTTGGAGAAAAACCATCCACATTCGGCAAGCAAACTGACAACTTTCTCATACTAGAATTTACTTGAAAGATTCAAACCTAACCCATGAAAGGCAATATGATCTGTAAGCTTACACTCTGCCATCCAGGTCCTTATAGCAAGTATAAGGTTTAAAAACATAAATCAAATAAAATTAGAGCTATAGATTGGAGATTTTGTGCAGTATGTTCCATGATAAAATCAATGTGTTAATTTTCACTTACCTATTTCTACAGTTCTGGAAAAAACAGACTTGAGAAACTAACCAGAATGTTTACAATTGTCTGGCAATAAGCCATCCCATTCATGCAAGAAAGGCAACATTTCTCTCTTGCAGAAAGGATTGCCACATTAGAAGACTATTGTATTTAGGAACTGTTTCTTCCTTTTTTTTAAAAAAAAAAAAGTCATCCCTTGCTTGACATGGTTAAGACTTTAAACCTAAATCTAAAGGTTAGCAGGTGCCCCATTTAAAGTTTTTGAATCATAAATTATGATAAAACTAGCCCTGTCCTTACCTTGTTGTCATAAAATGTATCTACTAAAGTAATAAATCTTCTGGCTTCTGTCTTCCTGCTGAGAGTCATCTGGGGTATATCACGAATAAAAACAGTATCAAACTCCTTACTGATCTCAATATAATCTACAGCACCTAGAGGCTAAATATAAATAGTAAAACACATCATTAAATCTGAAATCTGATTGGATGAAAATACATCATATTACAGAATCTGAAATCTGATTGGAAGACAAGTACATCACATTACAGAATCTGAAAGCTGATTGCTTACTCACATGCCACTAAAAATCTAATTGTTTTAAGTGAATGCACTCTTAATATATTTTTATAAGGAATGCCAATATTATTTGACATTCTTGTGTAAAAAGGATTTTATTCTAGAAATTTTGTTAGAATGTTTTCAATGTAAGTAGAAGTAACAATAATTCTGCAGTAGATAACACACGGCTCATGGCTCTTAAATAAATCCAATTTCTTTTGAAAAGGTAATCTTTATGATTTATTAATGGTTTAACATAATTTGATAATTAAGAATCTGTTAACTTACTTTCATACATAGTTCCTCAAATGTGCAGTCTAAAAGTCGACCACATGTTCGTTTTAAAAGCAATTTTCTTCCCATTACTTCTAAAACTTTTGAGTGTTCAACTGAAAAATAAATTTAATAAATGATGTTAAAGAATGGAACATTTTGTATCATTTAATTTGAAAGTACTGTTTATTGTACATATTTATGCAATTTATACATTTTGTTTTATTCTGGTATAACTTCTTACCCATTCATTATCAAAAGCAATGAAGATGATGAAGACAAAATATCATTCCAGAAAAATGCCTTGATCAAAAAGTGTTTCAATTTTCCCACTAGAATTAACCCCTTTCAAGATTTTACATGGATATACATAACTTTCCCAAAAAATATAAATAATTTCTGAAATTTGTTCTAATTAAATTCTTTTATAACTATTTTCAAAAATTATCAAGATTAAACAATATTTTATATATGGTAAAGACCAATTTAAATTTTGGTTCAGTGTCAAGAAATTCAAGAAAAATAAGAAAAGTATTGTGGTTGAAAAACTTTATGATTCTTGATTGGTAATTTGGTATAATTTTTCGTAATATTTTTTAAATTGTTCCCAGGATTTTCTTTAAAATTAAAACACTGCAATCTAAAACTATAAGAAGTGATTCTTTTTAAAATTATAATTTGAACCTACAATCATCTTGTTCTGAGGCCACCTGTTGAAAGACTTTATCTAACTCATCTTCTGTATTTGCATCTGATGATCTAAAAAAGAACAAAAATATCTGAAAAATTCTTAATAAGCATATCTATTCTCATTAACATAATTTGTAAAAAAAAAAAAAAACATTTCAAGACATTCAGCAACCTTGTATAGTTACACTGAAATGACCATCTATCTCCATGGCAACAAAATGAATTTGAACCAGCCACCAGATGACACCTGTTGCAACTGCAGCAATGATTGACAGTTTAACAGGGATTTACCGGTACATTTCATTTTGTTAATGATCCTTGTGGACCACACCTGGCATTGATTGACATTTTGATATGGAGATGTTAATTTAAATCTTGAGAACTGTGATGTAGTTGAAGTTAGAGTATAGGACTTAAACAAGAATGACAGGAAAAATGTATGCAGCTTTACTGAATGTTGATAAGGTAATTTCCCTAGTTCTGGAAAATCAGGGTTTGCATATAAGAAGCATCTTTCAATGTGTCAAAACATATTTACAATATAAAATACATTCATGTAGTTTACTTTATTTTCTGAAAGAAACACATTTACATGACCTTATACATGTATACATACAATATGTTAAATTTATTACGGTTCAACCAATTACAAAGTTTTGAAAATTATTACTACATGTATTGGTTGCCATAATTAGTATTTCTACAAAATGTTAATTACATGCAGCCTTGCTGAGGCTCAAACTGACAGCTCTTGAATCACAAATCCAGGGCAATAATCACATGATCATGTACCTCAAAAAACTCGAGAGGAATCTACCTTAAAAAAATTCTCAATCGTACTTACAAGAAGTAAATTTTGCCTTCTGCTGGAAGTGCAGTCAGTCTATAGTCTACACCAGAATCTAAATTCAATACTTTACATCTCTCCTGTAAGAGTAAGAATTAAACTGAGTAACGCACTAAATTATAGATCTAGATCATTCCTCCCTATATAACCCTAATTTCCACAGTTCCTAACATGTATTACTTTCAAAACACTTTCTCAGAAACTGGTTTTTAGCCAATACATGTAATTGTTCTGAAAAGCATTTTTTACATTGTCGAGATAAATCACGTTTTTCTATAATTTGATTTTACTCAACATGTAAGTGGAGAGAGATATATTTCAAAACAATAATGACTTGTAGCTATATGATTTGCTGTTCCCTCTTCAATAAAAAGTTTGTGTATTGGGATGTAAAACTTAATATTAACCATTAACCAAAGTGTAAAAGATTATGCTATCATATCAAAAAGTAATTATTTCAGTGAATTAGATGATAATTAAATATACCTTTAATATACCAATAAATGGGACAAAATTCCCTCTCTGAAGTCCATTCTTGTATAAATCTGAAAAAAAAGAAAAACAAAATTACCATTATAGTGCAATTCAGTGTATGTACAATGCTTACTGATTGTACATGTATATGTTTGATGAATTCTATTTAGGCAACTTGATCAATTTATTAATAACTAATAACTCAAACTGCTGGTCTCATAAAACATATGTGACATCATACACATGAATGCATGAAAATGACTGCATCTATTTATATCAGCAGATTTGCTATTCCATGTACCGGTACATTGTATTGGATTTGCATGGCAAAATATTATTTCAATTAGTATGTATTAGAATAGTATGTTTGTATTCAATATACTCAGAATACTTTATTTAATTTTTTTGGCACAAATTAAGAAATGAATATTGGTAAATCAAAATAATGTACTACAGTCAAATATTTATTTATCGCCACCATTTATTCAGTCAGATTTTAGCATTGTAAAGGGTTATGGCACTAAATCAAGACAGACTTACATGCAAAGAAAAACATCAAAGAAATAAACATTAGGACTTTAAAATACTGCGGCAAGTTTGCAAGTTCATTGAGAGACATTACAATGAGGTTTTACTGTGTTTTCTTTATTTATATAGGTCATAACCTACCATCGGGAGGTCTGTTTGATGTTGCTACCACTACTACACCATTATCAAATAATTCTGTAAACAGTCTCTTCAATATAACTGCATCCGCTATATCTGTGACCTAAAAACAAACAAACACCTTTTTAAGGGTATGTCGCATATCACATAACAGTATTTGTGCATCATATGATACCTGTCAACACCTGTGCAAGTAGTGTGATGGGAGTTTTATTCCATGGTCAAAATTATTTCACATAAGACACTAAAATGACCCCAAATAACCACTGAGTGGGATTCGAACCTAGTGGGTGATCATAAATGCATGCCTTAGACTACTAGAGAGGTCCTTGACACCTCTGGGGAACATTAACGAAGCATATGCCACAAAAACAATTTTTCCCCAGGAAAATATCAAATTATATGATTCAATACTGAATGAATATTTATAATTGTTCTGCATAAATGTTAAGAAATATAATCAGGTACTCTGATAGTTAAAGGAAAAAATAATTCCTTGATGGTTAATTTGGTTCAGTGTATGATTGTCATGTAACATGGAGGTAATAGATTTGGTCCCAAACTGAGTCTTAGTCAAGAATTGAAATTTAAGTGGCTGCAAAAAATATTAACTAACACTCAAGAAAAAAATAATGTAATAGATCATTTTCAGAAAAAAGGTAATCTTCTCAGAAGGGACCATGATAATATACATGTATTGGTAGTTGCACAGGAAAACATGGTAAACAATTTATATCCAGTAGGTTTCAATGAGCACCTCTGTACTACGAATATATTACATTCATAAGTAACAAAGTTTACTACACAAAATATTTTGCTCTACAAAATGATATTAAAAACACTCAATTTTACCTGAAATTCATCAAAACACAGTAACCATGTGTCCTCACTGATTTCTTTAGCTACAGGAGCTATAGGATCAAATGACTGCGTTTTTTGTACATTGTATTGTCGAGGTATGGATTGTTTTATTGTATGAATTCCTACAAATACAATAAAAATAAAACAATATAATAAATATTAATTACAAAATTAAAAGAATGAGCAGAAATAATATATCTTTAGAAAAACTGATTAAAAATGTGTTAATAATGTACATGGCTTGGTGAATAGAAAAAACTTATACATGTATACCGGTATGTACAATATATCTATATTGCAGTCTGGATATACCGGTATTAACCAACAAAGAACAACCCAACAATAGTCCAACCTGCTTTAAAAGCCATCTCTATATAAGGGCCACCTGCTTATAAAAGTCCAACATAATTTTATCCCAATTGTTCTTTTTTTTATAAAATTTGAACCTGTATATATAAAGGCCACCTGCCCATAAAGGTCACATTTACTACTTTCCTTGGGTGGTCTTTATAGACAGGTTTGAGTTGACTATGCTCACTGGTTGATATATGTAAATGATTTCAAGTCCTGTATTAATTAACTGTTTTAGACAATGGTCTCATCTATACAAATATTTTTTTGAAATCGAAGGCTAAGGAAAGTGAAAAAAAAGTGAAATTTACTTTTGTGAACATCTAACATAAACTTGTGGAAGTGAACTCTTTGTTTTCTTCTGACTTTACACTGATCATGAAACAAATCCATCAACATGGTCTTCCCACTACCTACAAAAATACAAAACATTATTTGAAATAAGTTGGTTTTAAACATGTATCAAGATATTTATGGAATATTTCCAACAATGCAATATCTTCAAGGCTTTGATTTTGTAATAATCTTATTTATTTGGAAATGTTCTGATACCATAGTTAATTATTCCTTTAGCACCCGGCCTTACTTCCCTGGTGGAAGTTCACATGTCTAACCTGACTTGTCAGTTCAAAAGTTATTACTTCACTTCTGGATTGTGATTTGGACAAGGATTAGTATGTTTGTTTTTGTTTATCATTCTTCTACAGGGAATTTACAAATTCAAATCACAATTATTTTCAATACCAGTACACATTTTTCAATACGGGTATATGATATATAAACAACCAAAAAGTACAATGATATCAAATGACAACACAATTTGTCACCATACAAAGAAATTTCCTGCATAGCGATTGGTTAACTTGCTGGGGTACATAGAAATACTTTAAAAAATCTGCCGGGGTACATAAACAGATGCAACATTTATTCGTATAAGAGAAGCAACTTGTACATTGCGGATGTCAAGCTACGGTAAATAACATGGCGACAACATACCCAAGTCACACAAAATACGAAAGGGAAGTTAAAAACATCAAACTTGTAATGCTTTGAAGGGTGATAGAAACGTTATACAGGGTTTTTGCAGGTTACATTGCCCCATGTACCCCATCAAAGATTTATGTACATTCATCTTTGACGAGGTACATGGGGCCATACCACCTGCCAAAGCCTTGTATAACTTATACTGTCAGAAGATTTGCATATCTCACCTACATGTCTAATTCAATGCATAAAGTAGGTTTAACCAAACACTTTAGGATGCTGACTGATGATGTTCACATCTGAAGCTAAATTAAGGCCAAGTCTCTACTTCAAACAGGCAAATTAGATATAATTACTGGTATAGTATATATATTACTGGTAACAACTCCACTTACCAACTCGTCCATACAAGTAAAGTCCCTGTGGTAACTCTATTTTCTGTTTTGTTTTAAAAATCTACAAAAAAGACAAAGCATATTGGTATGGTGTGGAGTGGAGTAATGGCTTTTTACATCTCATTCAAGATTCTTTCACTTATATTGAGGCAATCTAAGTTCTGGGATAGTGGAGGAATCAGGAGTATCTTTAAGAAAAGCACCAATCTTTGGCAAGCAAACTGACAAACTCTCTCAAGCCAGAATCTGTCCAAATTGGGATTCAAAACCAAGTGGTGAGAGGCACTAAGAACCACAAGTGCATATTAGTAATGGTATATTGATGCAAATCATAAAGAATCAAGAAGAGTATGGTTGGAACAAAACTTTCCTAAAAACATTAGAATCTAGTAAAACAGACAAGAATAAGAATATCCATTGTAAAAATTTATTTTTGTTGTACCTATCCAAAAATCTTAATAAAGAAAACATGTATATATTACTTAACCTGTTTTGCAACATTAGATGGCTGTTTTGGAATATTTTAATTCCTCATCAGCAGTGTTTTCCTTAAGATCCGGTAACAGGCAGATGTGACCACCTAAAACTTCAAATTGGCCAGTTAGAATTCATAAAATTGCCTTCAAAAGACCTGAAAATAGTTTTTCGACCTAGGCAGCATACTTGATCCATGACCTGATGGATAAGTCAATCTACCTCCTGCTACAAATTTTAGGGAAATCACAGCATCAGTAGTACTCGGACCAAAACTTTGGAAAACATGTATATGAGAAAAAAGAGAAGGAGAAAAATTGATTTACCCTTGACAGCCATTGGTTTCTGTTAGGAGGTTTGTATTCTCCTAATTCATTATGTAAATTTTGTAATTTCTGTACAATGGATACTTGGTAGTCATCATGCTTCAGTTCACCAGCATTTACTTTGGACTTGTATGCATCTATTGGACCACCTTGTACAGCTGTACTAACATTTTGATTTACTGCATTAGTTGTTTGGTTTATGTCAAATGTAGTAACAGGTTTCGCTGTAAATAAATAAATATATATATTTACGTGTACACCATTCATATAATCTTAATGAAATTACATTTATTTTCAAACCTTCTAGGGGACTGCTGTTCTCCCAGGTAGCCAGTAGTTTTCACATGACAGGATGGAGCTATGCCAGTGGGGCATTGAGCCCTGGTACCGTCACAACAGGTGAACTGGTCTGTTCTTGATGGGAAAAACAGCAACTGGGTCCATCTCTATTTTTCCCTTGTTTTTCTGTGTTTGCTTACTTTTTTTCTTATGTTGTAAACTTCAGGCACACCCATCAAAGAAGTGACAGTTTTACATCATACCAATCCATGTCCAAATCACAATCCAAAAGCAGAGTAAAAACTTTGAATCATATACAGTGAATTGAAACTAGGTGCTCGGGCAAGCACCTCTTGTTTAGCTAACTACACCTGCCATGTGTGTAATTAATCCTTTCAAATCCACAGCTTTTAAAACAATTCAAACTGCTTTATAAACTGATAAAAAATATGTACAGCATTTAACAGTTCAAAGTACAATTTATCTTATATTTGTATTGGATTATAGATTTCACTACTACAAGTAACAGCTACAAAATGATAAAACAAAACCATATAGAACTGTGACAAAAAAACCTTTCAACAATATTATATTCACTGTAACATCTGAAAGATATATAACTATGCAACAAGTATTACTGAACAGAACTCGCTAATGCTAATAGACCATGATATTTAAGTTCGGTTTTTATCATATGAGTTTATTGCTGTCAGAACCGATTTTATGCAAAAAAAACTATTACATAATAAAAATTATATTTAACATTCCAAAAAAAACCCTCAAAGTTTTAATAAAAATCTGCAGATGTTACAATATCTAAATAAGTAGAAATACAGATGTACATGTATAATCTCAATTTATTCTGACTCAATATTTTTATTTTCTGTCCCAAATCCCAATTCAATTAAATTCCATATTCACTGAGCCCAACTTACTTTTTCTACAAAAGTGTACAGATACCTTTCATCCCAACTAAGTTTTCTTAATTGAAAAACCATTTGCCCAATTTTCAAAAATAATTGCAAGCTGATAATCAACAATAAATCCATATGCTCACTTTTCATCAGGGCCCCACAAATGCAGATAAGGTCATTCGGTGGTAAAAATCACCGCTAAAAAAAATGATATTGACCACTTGGAAGTTTTCATCCAACATTTTCAGAGCTATTTTTGATCACTGATTGTTTTAGCTGAAAGTACAGGCATTCTAAATTGTCATGGTACTGATAAATATGGCTGCATCAATCGGTTAAAGTGTATTTGAAAAACTTGTGTGGTAAACACAACTAAAGTTAATAAATTTTTGCAGCTAATCTCAGCTATAAACTATAGCTATAAAAATGAGCTTTAATGCGAGTTAAATCTACATTGTCAAGCAAAGAAGACTGAGTGTTTTCTTCTGCAACAGATGGTAGGATAATTAAACTTTAATATTAATACATGTATTGATATTGTACAATCCATTAATTTCTTATTTAATTTAAAAAATTTTTTTCTTTTTTAAAAGTGAATTTTATAATGTTTTTAAAGCAATCAATAAAATAGTAAAAGCTAATTGTTTTGAATTCTCAGAATAACAGTCCTTTCTTTAAGTAGAAGACAAATTTCTTAAAGTAGACAGCAAGTATATGGAGTAATATGTATTGCAAAATATTTTCACAAAATGAACACTAAGTGAAAGTAGGCAAAACACTTCATCCACATCCCACAAAATAGCAGACAACTATCATCACCTTGCTGGCTTTATTGAAACCACTGTTTATGCAACATTCTAACTCTTTAAATGATTGCTCTCAGGTATCCAAAGATTGGGAAGTTAGAAATATTTATCTGGCCTCACTTCTCTGGTGAAAGTATCATGTGTGTAACCTGTCTTGTCAGTTCCAAAGTTTTTACTTTGCTTCTGGATTGTGATTCGCACATGGATTAGTATGTTTGTTTCTGATTACCTACATATAGATCTGAATAAAACATTTTTAGTATTTTGTAAGTCACTGTCAGAGTCATTGTGTTTGTGACAATGAAGTTCATTATGCACAAATTTCATAAAAAATCAAATAAAGTTAAATAATGTTTGATATTGAGTTGAGTAATGGTGTTTAACATTCCAGTCAAGAATATTTTACTTATATCGAGACATCGCCAGCTGTAGGCGAAGGTGTAGAAATTTTGCATGTGCGTTGCACTAAATGGCATTATACAGCAGGGTTCTTTATAGGGGTGGGTATTGGGGAAAAAAGCATATTGCAATATATTGCAATATTTGAGAAAATATTGCAATATATTGCAATATTTGAGAAAATATTGCAATACATATTGCAATATACTGCAAAGTTAATGAATGCTTAAAAGATAAACGAACCGGCATCCAAGTTTGGGTGATGGCGGCAAATGTGCGAAGTAAGATTACTTGTACCCCCAGCATATTTAACGTCTGCATTACAGACAGTGCATACTGCTATATTTTCATTAATAGTCCCCGCTATTTGCCTAAATTTAAAATGTTCCCACACTTTTGCCTTTGCTCGTTTGTTTTTGACAAGTTTTACTTCGTCGTCTGCCATTATATAATGTCTGTATCTCAGACGCGCTTTATTTTGTATGTAGTTGACAAACACTTACGAGATAAAGATTATATTACAGCCTTTTGAGTGTTAATAACAAAATAATGACCGTAAAGCATAATTTACTGATTTTTTAAATTTCTGCAGTATACCGGTTTTTTATTTTGCGTACCGGTATATTGTATCGACCCTGCTATACCGCAATATACCGGTAATATCGCACACCCCTAGTTCTTTAGCGTGCCAAGCCCACTGTGACACGGGACCTCGTTTATTTTAAGTTCCCATCCGAAAAAACAGTGACTTTCATTTCGTAATGCAAAGTGCTTGGTGAAAGAACAGTCACTACCCACTACCCACCGGCCAGGGATCGAACCCACGACCTCCCACTTACGGAGCGAGCACTCTACCAATTGAGCTACCGCAGTGGTTGATATTGTTCACTTATTTCAACCTAGTTGCAACAGATTATAGTCAACACATCTGTTTGTGATTAAATATTTCTGCAGAAAAAACAATATTGCTGCTGTGGAGTATTGACATGTTAAAAATGGTGATGTTTACACACAGGAATCAATGCTCTTGGCGACACATTTTGCAGCAAATATACTGTATGTGCAAAAGTAGACCTGAAATTCATGGCTACGAACGGCTATTTTATGATATTGATATTACTAAAAAGGCAACATCAGTATCATAAAATAGACATTTGGAGGGATTCAGGTCTAGTGCAAAAGTATTTGCTAGTCTTTTTTAATTTAAAATTTCAGTCAGCCTGTGTAGAGATGTTTTATGGTAATCATGGATGTGTATAGCCATTTCCCATACTGACTAGACTGTTAAAAATACCAAACTTTATTCAAGTCTGTTGCATCTTTTATCACTTCTATGAAAATGTTGCATAATTCATTGTACCAAACAGTGACTGCTCTAGAAATTAGTTAGCAGTATCTATTCATTATACCGATACATTAAATGAACAATACAAGTAAATATGATCTATTCAAATTTTGCAAATAGTTCAATGAAATTATACCCATTAGATCAAAAGTATGAGGCATGGTCCGCCAGGAGTTGTCAATGTCAAAGTGACACTTGCATCACCAGTTGCAAAAATAAAAGAGATGGTTGTCAAGATAATTGACTGTACCTGCATTTTCTGATAAAGTACTATAACGGCTCACAAGAAGACGAATTACTTCTTTTGTGTTACATGGTAATCTTATCAATGTAGTCCTCATAGCAACCGAAAGTTTCCAACAAGATTGTGTAACATTGGTGTCCTCTTCTCCACGTTCAAGTTGTATCGGAACTCTCTTTGAGTCAGTAATTTACAAATAAAAAACGGTTTGGTCCGGAATATAAATGGGTGGCGGTAGAGTGCGTCAAGTATGACCTTGCCGTTTGACCTTTAATTTGAATATTCAAACATTGTGCAATTTATTGACTATATAGGCTAAAGTTGATATATAAGAATAGATGTAGTAATACCGTGAACCGAGTGTTTATGGTAATGAAATATGCCCATTCTGTTAATTCACACAGTCTATTACCTAATTTATTATCAAATCAAAGGTCAAACGACCAGGTCAAACTAACTCAGGACACAGTTCATACTGTTAAAGTCAGAAAATCATGAGTGTTGAATTACTCGTAATTTTGAAAGGATCTGGCAGTTTTTGTTTGTTTGTTTTTTTGTTTTGTTTTTTTAATTTTTTTGATTATTTTAAGTTTGCACATAAACCACCTTGATAATAGGAGTTGTTTCTCTTTTAATTGTTTAATATGTACATGGATTTTTTTCATCGACACGGCGAATTCATGTTTAAACAGTCATTGAAACCTATTAATTCATGTAAAGAAATTTTATTTCGCCAAGCAAAAAGAAGAAATATCTCGAATCAGACAAATTATATAACCGTAACGTTAACTGAACCTGTTTTTTTTTATTCCCACACAAGACATTTGGAAGAAATTAGGATTGGCCAGTGTTGATAGATTGATTGAATTGTGTTTTACGTCCCAGTCGAGAATATTTCACTTATATCGAAATATATACGTCAAGTGCCATAGATTTTGACCTTTGCAGTGCGCTGAACCGGATGGGATGTGAAGGGAATGTTCATTAACGTGCCATACCCTGAGCTGCGACAAAGGGCATTGGTTTTTAGAATCTCTGAAGGACCCATAGACTTTCATTTCTTAATGTCGAGTGCTTGGCGAAAGAACAGTCGATACCTATTTTCAAGTTTTGGTCAGATCCAACAGGGTCTTGAATCCACGACCTCCTACACTCTACTGTGACCAACTGGGCTATCGTAGTGGACTCGTAAGAAAGGTATGGTGGTTTGATAGGCGTTTTTTGCATTGCCCCTGCTTAAACGAATGAATGACATATAACGACATAAGGATTTCGCATTTTATAATTACCGGTAGATCAGGTTTATGAACAACAAGCGCTTCGTTTTTTATTAAAGATGGTTGGTTGGTTGGTTGGTTGAATGTTGCTTAACGTCGCATCAGCAATTTTTTCAGCTATTCGCGACGAGAACTATTTAATTAATCTCTATGGATTAATCTATGAACAATTTTTGTGTATGCATGTGAAGTGCCAGTGTGTTGTATGATCTGCCTTGTACTAGCGCGCACTCAGGGCGACTTTACCGTGCTAGCTCACAGAGTCAGTACGCCGCAGACAAGCGTACCACTCCCCCAGTCCATTATACTGATACCAGGTGAATCAGTAAAGGCCAACGGTAAGGAAAATTCACTTTCCCACATGTGGTCCGAGCAGGACTCGAACTCACAGCGATGGGAGACCCTGGATTTGAAGACTGACGCCTTTTCATTAAAGGGCCGAGGGTACGGAACAAACCTTAACATCCCACAATCTTAATTTTTCATCTTTATTCAGAACAGAAAACTAGAATAACAAAGTATTAACTATAACTTTAGCTTCACTAAGAATTCACGGGTAATATATATGTATAGATTTGTTGTATACAATATAACCTGGCTTGATCTGCTAGTACAGAAGTATGTTTTGAAAGATTCAAAAACACATATTTGTTAAAAAAAATAACAACGTTTTTTTATAAGAATAAAAGATATCTCGATAACCTTGTGTCATATACTATTTTTTGAATTTAATCATAAAATACATTAAAAATGGAAAATAACAATATATTATCATATACTATTTTTTGAATTTATTTTATGATTAGATTTAAAAAATGGTATATGACACTAGCAGTAAGTGTCAACGGTGTTAAAATATAATATTAGTTTAATATATGTGGAATGGTCAGTTTCAATTTCCCCCATTTTTAAAAAAAAAAAATTTTAAACCTCGTGAAGATTGCGTTTTGAAATTGTTTTCAGTGCAACAATACTAACTCTTATTTTTCAAAAACCAAAATGATCCATTTATAATATTTCCCATCAAACCCTCAATACCTCTTAGGAATGTTGCGGAAACTTGTAAGTAAGCAGTTCTTCATCTGTTCCTTACCAATGAGACCAAAAAGGGATGTTTTGCTTGAAAAATCACTGTGTAAATCTTTCGTATTCTCTGCCTATTGATGATCATTTTCTTGTGAAGATTTCAAGAGTTACCCCTCGTTGATTGTAACACATTACTTCTCTGGATTAAACGGGAGATTCAATGAGCAAGTTAATGAAGTTTCAAGTTCCAGCCAATATTATAACGCTTATATGGAGACGTCGACATCTATATTTTTTAAGTTGCAGAAAGCTAAAGAACATATCTTTCAGACCCCCTGCAATAACAGACATTGATATCAAAATACCATCCATAGGACCCCTTAAATGATGGTTTACCAAATAAGTTTTGAGCTCTATGGAAAAATATCGAGAGTAGGCCTGCGGGAATATGTAAACACAATTGTCATGATTAGGATCCTTCATAAAAAATGTATCTAACCTGCACTTCATGGCACCCGGTCTGTTTTTTTTTTTTTTTTTTTTTTTTTACATCTAGTGCCTGTCCAAAGTAATAAATTTTACAAGTGGTATCATTGTTTGTCAATAATGTTAAGGATGTTTTTGTTGCGTGTTCTTGCTTGCTCCGGCTATTGGCAATTACAAGAGAGCTGTAAAGTAAGCTGCTAGTCACTGGCTACTAGCAGAATAATTAGTGGAAGAATAATTAGCTACCACTAGCTAGTTTAAATTGGATCGTCCGATATGTTTTTGATTGAATAAATCAACAAAATTTTGATTCCAAGTTGACAATTTTATTCACAATTTTTTAATTGATAAAGCTTGTACATGTTCATGCATTGAGCTAAAATTGAAAATTTTTAATTTGACAATTTTAGGTCAGTAAAGCATATTTTTCTTCTGCATGGTCACTTATTTTGGGCTCTGGTACGCACTACCAAAATCTAGTTCATGGACACTAAAATGCTGTCAACAGATATCCATTCCTAGCTGTATATATTCTATATTATGTTTTACCTCTTTGCCACACATGAAGAAAACAAGACTGTAAAGTTTTAACTGATTTTTTAATTCCGCAAAACCGCCCTTTTTCGCTTATTTTATTATCGAATTCAGCCCCGCCTAGGATAAATGAATTTTAACAACTAAGTGCAAAAATTTAACTCTTCAACAAACATAACAATTAAATCATTGTTAAAAGTTAACTTTCAGAAAAAGTGAGAAATCTACGGTTCACGTATCTTCAGTGAACATTTAAACAAAATAAAATGATATCCCGAAACATCTTCGATGGTGGCATATTGTATTCGGCACTCTGTTTCACTTTCACACTTTATCAGAGGGCAGATCATATATCTGATTTTAAGATTGAATAAATGTTATTTTTATGGGATGGCTCAGAATAATTAGGATATCAGGGGCGTGAAAAATAAATAACGTGTAACTAACAAGCGTGAAAAATCGTAAAACCGCAACAAGCGTGATAAAACAAATAAAGACGACGACATAATGAAGAAATGCATGATAAAAAGTTATAAGATATTCTGATAGATGAGTTTTGATTCTAAACAAAATTATTGATAAGGTTTTATATTATTAACCGATCATTAGGTCTTTTATATTCTCGATGGCCACATGAAGACAGTCCGTATGATAACATCAGTAACCGGGGTTTTGGGCCTTCGTGGTCTTACGGGTCAATAGCCGTTACCTTGATGGACCTAATCCCGCTCACACTGGTAACCAGGCCGAACTCGCTCTTGCTTTTGCAAGGTGAAGGCACTGGGTGTACCGAAGGACGTTGGTGGTGAAATACTAACTAAAAGTCTCGGCGGCAAATTGTTAAATGGAGCAACACAGATTTATTTTCAAATCATCAGTAATCTTACTTAATTTTTCTATTTCACAAATATTTTATTTTATTACTCTGTCATGTGCTACGTTTCAATTTTTATTTAATAATAGTCAAAATTGTCACGAGCTCCTTTTGAATAGACTATTTTATAAAAATTCAAAAGTATCACATGGCAATTCTAGATGATAGTTTTTGAAAATACACCAATGAACAATTAACTTTCCATTTCAAAAAAAATTAATTTTTTATTGGTAAAAAATAAAATTGAATTTATTTCAATGGTTATTGTTGCTGACGAAAACTTAAAACCAACAATGCAGTTATATTAGATAACAAAATGCTATGAACAAAAACGTGTTTTTTTTTTTTTTTTTTTTTTTTTGAAAGTGATGCCGAACAAACTATGTTCGAAATCGACTTCAGTATATGTGCTGTGAATATCTGTAGAAATTGTCGTATTAATTCGCGAGAGGAGCTAGGCGCGAAAATAAAGCTTTCGCGAATATTTCATTTACATTTTAATTTCCGTGTAATTAAATAACCATCATTCGAAGTCGCTAAAATTAAGTGACGCCAAAGTTTTCCGATGTAAAGTAGACATATTGCAGAAGACTTCCTTGTTTCGATGAAAATTTTGTATACGAATGAGATAAAAATAAATTAATGAAATTCGAAAAATGAGTTTGATAATTTTGAAAAATATGTAAAGTTTGAATTCGAATGTAAACGAATAAAAAACTGGTTTGTTTCTTTAAAAATAAAACATCGATGTCTTTTAACTTGTAGTAAAATCATTTGGATAATTTCAGTAAAAAAATATATACATGTATATTCGAACGAACAGTAATGATTTTATTAAAAATAACTGTTTTACTTCTTAAAATACCATAAATTCTAACTGGTTAAACCATTTTGATAATGTCAGTCAGGAATAAAACTTTTGAAAAAGAAATTGATTTAGCTTTATAAAACATTTATTCTTTCTGGTAATTTGAGAACCAATAGTTTAGATAAGGGCATAACGGCTTTGATCACGTTTACTCATCTAACAATTTTTTTTATCTATTTTTACCAATATGTATCGATTTTCAACCAATCACAACATCCATCATGATTTTTGAAATATTAGATAAAGATATATATTTCATCCAATGATATTAAAGTTTGATTATATGGGAATTTGCTTTGTACCGAATCAAAAATAAATCACTGGCGCATTCTTATGTAAAATTTAGAAAAATTGAAGATTTCTTACAAATATATTATCTCTTTATCTCCTAACTCCTGAACCGATTCTATTGAAAATCCAATGAATGAAAAGCAAACCATTGTTTTTCAGATCACTTCTTATTTTACACCTGTAGTTTCCTCTTATCAATCAAGATCACCATTAAACAGATATTCATTACATTCTGGTCAGTGGTCCATCTCTATCTAAATGAATCAATTTTCCTGTTTATTGCACATTTTGACCTTGTTAAAACTGTTGGAAATTTGAAGAAGAAACTTGTAATGTTACAAATTGCTTATCTGTGCGATCACTGTATTAACAATTTCCGACATGATAAAAAACCAACAGTCAAACTCCGTTATCTAGGTTTATATATAATGTTTTCTTTACTTTACTTTATCTTTTCTTACAATTCTTCGTTTAACACACTATTTTCACAGTTTGATTTTAATAATTTTAAAAATACAGTGTCAAATCATCGTCTGCTGTAAATGAAATGTACATATCCAACATGTCTGCTTTAAGTCGTCTGCTTTATATGTTTCTCCTGGTTTACAATTGTTTCCTGTTGATTTTGAAACCAAAAATATGACATGGTAACAAGATTTTCTTGATATATTTCGAAATAAATCTGATTTCTAATTTAATGTTTTGTTGAGGCTTTATTAGCTTAAAACAAACAACACTTAAACCTGTAATTTTTACTGTTTTTAAAACTTGCATAGGAGGATCAAAATACTAGTAAGTGGAGTGGTTAGAGCATAGAAAATCCTCATGGATATTGAAACACCACTGTACAGTTTTGGTCATTGTATCATTGTTAATTCAACACAGTTGACTGTTAACATGCATTTCGTTGTGTGCTCTTCTTGTGTGTTAAATACTGTCGCCAGTTTCTTGTGGCCCTGGTTGTTTCCCACAAAAGGGGAAACAAATTGACTGTAGTTATACCCCCGCTTAAAAAGTGGGGGGTATATAGTGATAGGGGTGTCCGTCCGTGTGTCCTTCCGTTACACCTTAGGGTACCTATCTCTTATCCGCAACTCCTCCTAAACCCTTCAATGGATTTTCATGAAACTTTCACACAATCTTTGTGATATAATGTAGATGTGCACATCCTATTTAAAAAAATTGATCCGATGGATTTTTATGTGGGTGGAACGGGGGGTATTTTTTTGTGAGCTTGTGGCTAACAGTTTCTCTAGTTCCAATTTAAATTCTTGAGTGAAGTTAACCAATTAACTATCTTTGTATGCGTCTATATTTTAATAATGTTCAAACAAGCAGATTATCAACAGTCTGTACATGTTACCAACGGTGCTTTTAGTTTGAACTTTCCATCAATCTTCGCAATCCTACTTAAACAAGATAAAGGTTTGTGAACAGTTTTTAAAATATCTCCTTAAATAATAGTATAACAGTTTTCAATATATGTTCTTGTTTAGTGTACTTGTATTAGGCGGAAAAAATTACCGACACTCCTGTTTTTTTTTTTTTGGTTAAAGTTGTCTGCAAACCATTGTTCGAAATTTATAAGTTCATTATTAATATAGAATATGTTACCAAAGGGGCTTCTGGTGTCCACCAATTTCGTCCACCCTTCTGAAACAAGATTCAATAAATTGTAAAATAATCCAAAGTATCTTCTTGTGTAATAGTACCTGATGAGAATATAGCTAGCTTAATTAGTTTTGGTTTGTGTTTTTAAAGAAATCATTGTTCGAAATACATGTTAGTTCAATAATAATGGTGTTTCTAGATTCATCCGATCTTTGCAATCGTACTAAAACAAAATTTAAGATTTTGTAAGCAGTTTTCGAAATACTAGTACCTTCTTCTGCAATGTATTGGTATTAACTGTGGAAATTAGGAACATATTCAGTTTTGGTTTACGTTTTTTTAAAGAGACCAATGTTCAAAATAAGTTCTAGTTTAGACAACATCGTAACTGAATGTGTTACAAATAGTGCATCTAGTTTCAGCCAATCATTGCAATCGTACTATAACAAGATTTAAGATGTTGTAAACAGTTTTCAAAATTCCTTGTACTGTAATATACTGGTATCAGCTTTGGATGACGTTTTCTGGAAACCATTGTTCGAAACAAGCTCAAGCTCATACCACATCATCAACAGAATGCGTTACAGGGGGTGTTTCTAGTTTCAACCAATCTTTGCAATCCTACTAAAACAAGATTAAGTTTTTAAGGAACATTTTTCATAATATCTTATTGCACAACAATGTCAGCTGAAATTTACATTAATTACGTTTCCTGGAAACTTTTGTTGGAAGTAAGTTTAGACTCGCACAGCATTATCAGCAGAATACGTTATCAGTTTTGGTGCTAGAAATTGACGCAACAAATGATTCCTAAGCATGGAAGAATGGAAAAAAATATGAAATATGAACAATCTAAAAACAGGTGGTTCCAATTTAATATATTCCTTACACTTTTTAAATAGCATATTATACCAGTGTTAATTTTACAGCACTAGATTGGCGTTTCGAAATTAGTTGAAGGAATTGCCAACGTAAGATTGGCGGTCATTCACTTGATGGTTTGCAAAACTATAAACAGACATTCGACGCCAAATATCCACACAACTTTTTCAAAAATGTACTATTACAAATTAATTTTTTTTTATCAATGGGTATCAAAATATCCTAAATTTCTCTTTTTTATTCAGTATGTAAATAATTTTGTTTGTGTGTTTGGCTTTAAGAAGTACAGTACAGACCTGCCGAAAGGTAAACACCAAATTAATGTGGAAACAGCAGCTCATTACAGCACCCCGTTAGCTACATCTTATTAGGTTTTCGGCAACTGATGTCTGTCTCTTGCAGAACTTCGTTCACTAGGCACCCATGTCTCGGTCACTCAACAGAAGCCGAACTTCGACTCCTAGAACGGTTAGCTTAGTGTTAAACTTTCGACAGGTCTGTTCTGTAATTTAAGCATATTATCGTGTTATATGGCGGAGATAGCTGCTAGATAAATCATAAAGAATCACGCAAGTTTTGTTTTCAACTTTGTCGCCAAGTTGCCCGCATGAAGGTAAAATAGATACCTTCAACTCCAGGGTATTGTTCTTGGGGACCTTCTCACGCTCACTACAGCTACTCGGGGTGTAGGTTAGGGTAAAAGTTTAAGAGAAAGGATATGATGTTACACTCTATGTCTCGTAAGGAGTGACTTATCTTATTTTAAGTCCAATCTCTTCATTAATTTTCATTCTCTAGTAAAAAAAAAAAAAAATGTATCCCGTATCCGATAGTTAAACTGAGATGGAACATAAGTCAACTGTTAAACGGGCTATAAAAGTTATAGACAAATGGCTAATTAATTCTGTGATTACACAGACGGGTATTAAAATTGTAAATTAATAAGTTTTGTTTTTAAAATGTGGAATAATATTTAATAATATCCGTTTCAAGATTTTTCACAAGTATATGAAATAAAATTGGCAACATTTTGTCCCATTAAAAGAGGATTTTTATAATTTATACCACTTCAGGTGACGTTTCCTCGATATTACTTACTTTATAACCATTAATATATCTGAAATAGCCGGAAACAGGAAAGATGAAAAAGACTTTTATCACTATAGTCTGGATTATAGTTGTATGCGACAATTCATATAAAACATGACGAGAATGGTGCAAATAAAAAACAAACATACTAATCTATGTCAAACCACAATCCTAAAGCAAAGTAAAAACATTTGAAACTGACACATTAGATTAAACACGTGAACTTCAACCAGGGAAGTAAGGCCAGGTGCTCCGGAAGGACAAGCACCTCCTCTAGCTACAACCGTCACGCGTGTTATCAAAATTTAGAGTGAAATGTTTTGTTTTCTCGAGATTTGCCATGTTGAGCAAAATAAAATAAAGCCCTGTTTTCTCAAAATTTATTATTAACTTTTTCCCATACTAAGTTGTTAAATAAAGGAGATAAATCAATGGGAAAAAAGATGTTCAAGAGTTATCTGAAATCAAAATAACTAAAGAAAGTGTCCAAAAGTGTAAAACAAGACGAAGAACTAACCAAGCCGAAAGTAAACCCGACTTCTATTACATCTTCATTACTGAAACACGACAGCTTTTCAAATACTTTTATCAGATTAAAAAAAGATTCGTATGACTTAAACATGATGACTTTCAGATTTTAAGAGATGAAACCGGTTGATGCAACATTGATTTTAAAAAGAGTGAATTTTGTTATTTTCTTTTTAATTGTGTTACGAGCATGTATCGATTCCCTTGATAGTTATTTTTTAAACGTTAGATGTCGTGTTAGCATGATAGCCAATAGATTCAATTTAAAATGGGTCATACATCAAATTAAATTAGGTCGAATTTTTAAAATTGTCACCAAGACAATATGAATGACGTCGTAATGGTATAATATGTTATACAATTTTTACATTTTTTGAAACACGCTTTTTTTTATCATTGTTCCAAAATATCAACCATTGCTCCGAAATTTAATGTAAATGTTAATAACGTATACATTTTTTTTTATTTTTAAAAAATAAATACATTCAAAAATGGTTTATGTCACTTAAAACATTTTTTAAAAAATCATATAAAATAATTACCCAAATACATTTGAACAACATTAAATTATATTTTTGATATTCAAATAACATTTTTTTTTCATTTGTGATGGAAGCTCATAAAAATCATCGCTTATTGATTGATTGATTGAAGGGGGTTTTATGTCCCAGTCAAGAAAAGTTCACTAATATCCAGACGTCACCAGCTATAGATGAAGTGGCGGAAAATTTAACATTTGCAGTACTCGAAAGGCAATGTGCAGGTAGGGTTTTTTAACGTGTCACACCTGCTGTGAAGCGAGACTTTCATTTCTCAATGCCGAGTGCTTGGCAAAAAATTACCGCGTAACAGATGAAATGATGAAATTGGAATTTTCAGTCAATGGCCGGTTTAATTATTTAAAATATCACATGCAGAATATATCAATTTAAATTTTAAAATGGGTGAATTTATTTAGATATTCCGCACATTTTAATGAATAATTTTCCTTTTTTAAAGTAAAATGTTTTGAATATAAGAAAAGGGAAAACAAACTGTTTTCTTAAATGGAATGCAGAAATTTAAAGTTGAAAGCATTACATGACGCTTGACAGTAGGCAAAGCTACCATGATACAATACACAGACGAAATTAGAAAACAGCACAAAAGATATACTGATATTGAGATCATGGATTATTACTCTCCTGAGTTTGGACAGGTCTTGAAAATAATTATTAAATGGTATCCAGTGATGTGGTTAAAGTACTTTGTAGAGGCCTGGCCGTCACTCTTCTTTTAAAAAAAGTGCATGGGCGGACGGGAGGACGGAACTTCGAATCTATTATGTTTCGAAATTAGGGGATAAAAATTGAATGTATGCTTTATTTTACCAAGCAGTGAACCAAAGATCCGACTTGTACTGTACATGTTAGGTTTTAAAGCTCAACAGGTTCTTGTTCGTAAAGTTACTCAATCAAATGGGTTTGTTTTGATTCGAAAGTGCCAAATAAATAAATAAATAAATATATAAATAAATATATATATATTATAAATAAATAAATAAATAACAATAACAAGTTGGGAATCTCCAATAAAACCAACGGGGTTTCTATTTGTCTTTCCAGTTCATGAAACATTATCAGAATATTTTTAGCTTTTAGAATATGATTAAATGTGCATGTTATCTGTAAGGTATCCCTCCCCGATAATACAAAGGGCGGGTCCATAAAGATCACAGGAAAGTTCGTGTGAAAGGAAGTACCCACAGGGAAAATGTTATTTTGATGATATTTTGTCTCTGGAACAATCTTGTTTAGAGGAAAAGTTTTAAAAAAGCTCTACTTGGAAATACATAATTCCATGTGCTGATTTTGATAAAAAAAATCAAAATCTGCACATGACAATAATAATATCATGACCAAAAATCTGATCAGAGAAACCGTGATTATATATCAATCGCAAGGGGGAAAATACCATACAAATTCTTTTCATAAGCATAGTAATATCACAAAAATCTAATCACTGAAACATTGAAAAATCTGGTCATAGAAACATTATAGGACTGAATTATAAAGAGGAAAATTCCATACAAAAAATCATATACATAATAATATCAGAAAAATCTGGTCAGAGAAACATTATCTAACTAGCGAGGAGGAAAATTTCACATCCACACATACAATTTCATAAATATTGTTGTTGTAGGAACAGAAAAAATGAAATTTTTGTAATTTTCAGGAACTTGGTTTCCCTGTGGGTACTTCCTTTCACACGAACTTTCTTGTGATCTTTATAGACCCTCCCTTTGTATTATCGGGGAGGGATACCTTACTGATAATCTGTAAACAATAGATATGTATCTTCTTTGACAAAAGCAGTCACGTGTCAACACATAAAACAAAGAATTTCTGCTCTTCCTTTCTTTGTATCTAGTTTAATCTACTTGTTCTATCTCCTATTAGATTTTTCTTTTCAAATTCTTAGTGGTACAAAACAATTGAAATGAGACAAGGCTTGAACAGAATGACATTTCCCATGACACCAAATGTATCAGATTGCAAATGTTCATTTCTTCTTAAAAAGGCAACTTTTTAAAAAAAATTCTCTTAATTTTTATTTTTACGGTACATATACACCCATCCGTCATAACCGTTCAATAACATAGTAAATCTATGAACAAAATTAAGCCACGCATTTTCGATAAATAAATTTGAAAATAATTGAGAGTTATCGTTTTGACACTTTTTGCGTTTATTTAATTATCAATTTCTTTTTTCTCCAAATTATATTTTAATTTCTTGTAAATGACAAAAATCCAATGTATCATAAAACTTGACGACAGAGCTACCAAAAGAACGCTAACCAAGCCATCTTTATGCTTTAGAAACATTTTAATTACTTAATTTATTGCATGTGTGACGGATGTAGCTAGCTCAACAGAAAATGTTTACCCTTTCGGAGCACCCGGCCTCACTTTCCAGGTGGAGTCCACGTGTTTAACCTAACTTGTTATCTCAAACGTATTACTTGTGATTCGGACATGGATTAGTGTGTTTGTTTTTGATTATTGTTGTCCAATATTGATGTCAATTGATATATTATTAGACATCATTATCCAATAAGTTCACAACATCTATTCTAGATCTGTTTACCAACTGCTAGTCAAAATATGTGACCCGTTAACTTTTTTGAAGGGTTGTCCGATATTTAAGTAAATATATACATGTAGTTTAAACAGTGGTTCCTATTCTGTTGCACCTCTTCTAGAAATGGATATGTTCATTGCCAATCCAGAAAATGCCTTCTGTCAGTGAACCACTATTAATGGTCACTGAATCACATATCCCCACTGCATAACGGGTTTGATGTTGCTACCAGTGAAATTTTTATTATTTGGTATGCAACTTTTGCAAAGGACTTTGACAACTAGATGCTTTCGTGAAGCACAGGTTCGCCTGAAACGTCTGTATCAGGATTCTTAATACTAAAAATATTTTTCACACATTTCTTTTTTTTACACGATTTTATGAGACCAAATTGACTTTTAAACTCAACTACAGAATAAGTTAGTACTATTTTGTGATATACCAAGCCCTTGTCCAAAGCCGGGTGATTTGTGATCAGCAGTTGACCAGTTTATCTTGTCTTCTTAAATATATTTTGTTGTTGCTATTACCCAGTACATTTTCCAGCTCCAAACTAATATTCTAAAATATTTCAATTAAAAAGCTTTTTTTCTGAAAACCTATGCCAGTGCAATGAAACCTTTATTCATTGCCACCATTTGTTCAGTTTCCAATGTTGGGGTCATAAATGGGTCTGGCAATAAATTGATGTAGACTTGTGGTTGTAAGTGAGGTGCCATTAAATCAAGGTTTTACTATATATGTCATTTGAGACCAAACTGAGCTTCTAAAAGAATACCTAATGCTGGTATAGGCCCACTAATGAAACAAGTGGAAATAGAAGTCTCTTGAGAGCCAAATATCCCCTCCCCCGCCTCCAACATTTAATGTTTTCCCGCGACCTTGGCCTTTCAGATATGACTTTGGTTAAGGTCATGACAAACCTTTGGATCATGAAGTTTATTCATGTGAAGTTTTGTCAGTCATGCAAAGCAACTATGAGATATTGCCGGACAATATTTTCAAACATACTGTTCCCGTGACCTTGACGATATGATCTTGGTTCAAGGCCATGGCACACCTTTGACCATGAAGATTATTTATGTAAGGTTTTATGACAGTTGTTCAAAGCAACTATGAGCTATGTCCCGGACACGGTATTACACAGACAGACGGACGGACAGACAGACACGGCGAGTCCTGGCGGATATCGCTTCTAAACCTTATATTCTGCAGGCATTCCCGGAGGTTATCACCGAGTTTGAACTTTCAGGTTGAATCTTGGATATTTTCTGCTTGGTAAAAGAGAAGACATCCAATGCATTGAAGTATTTTTTAGATTAAAATTCAGATCTTGTCATGTTGACTAAAATGAATAAAGCTCTCCCATGACATCTCTCGTAAGTGCCTAATATGGTTTTGTGCAATGATGATTTAAATAAAAGTGAAATTCTCCTTATTTTAAATCCTATTCAAGATCATGTCACTTATATCAATACATCACAAGCTACTGATGTCGGTCACAGAAATTTATACATATGCAATGCATTTATGACAATAATCAGTGAGGACTCTTTACTTTGTGTCACACTTATTGTGATGTCGGTCATTTTTCATCCAAAGGCTGGGTTATTATCCCATTCAACATTATATCACTTATATCTTAAGGTCACCAGTTATAGACTGAAATTATATCATTGTCTGAAATATTTACAATTGATGTTCAGTTATTCCTGTGTAAACTGAACAAAATCTTCAGACTAGCAGGTCTTGAGATTATACATCTCCCTCTGTATTGTAAATCACCAAATACTATCAACCAGGAAATATCTGCATTGTTTGTGATAGGACATAGATAAAACAACATCTTTTGATATGCTTCAGGAAAAATTAAAATTTAAATATTCAAACTTGCAAGAATTCTAATGGTTTTGGAGTTTTCAAAAAAGCAAAAAAAATCCTGGTTTATAGTGTACAGTAGAAAATTGAAAATTAAAAACAAAATATATTTTTTTTCAAATATTTTATATTTTCTTGAAACAAACACAAGTAAATAATAATAATAATAATGATAAACAGTTCAATCAGTTAAATATTTAAATTTCACACACATTTACGCTCACACATAGAAGGTAACATTGTCAAATAGCAATACCCAATAATAATTATATCATTGTCATGATAATGCTTGATTTCTCCCTGAAATAAGGTGTCATGGTCCCCAAAATGTTTTGACATGAAGTACAAGTGTATATATAAATTGCAAGCGAAAAAAATATGTATCAGCTGTTTTAAAACATAAAATTGGTTGAGCACAACATAGAAAACCGTAACAAAAAAAATGAAACTATCTTATGTATATACCTATATTTTGGATGATGCAATAGTAATTTCAGTTTAAAAAAAGATTTTCTTGTTGGCTATTACCAAGAAAAAAATGTGCCGATGGTCTCCAAAAATGACTAAAGACATGAGAAATTATTGGACACACACCTGTTAGATGTACTGTCCAACCTGCCTTAAATATAAGGGCCACCAGCTTATAAAGGCCAGTAGAATTGTATTCCAATTGTTCTTTATTCATACTATTTGAACCTGTCTATAAAGGCCACCTGTCCATTAAGGTCACTTTTACTGCTTCCCTTGGATGGCCTTTATAGACAGGTTTGACTGTATGTAGATTTTCTGCATGATTCTGGGACTTCAGTTAGTCCTACAGGTAAGGGACTAAAATAAAATAACAGGTGTAATCTTTAAAATTACCCTAAATTAAGTAAACATAAAAATTGGGATAGGTAGCAAATTCAAAAGAATTTTTTATTTCTCTATTAAGCAGTCGTTAAACATTTGTTCAGTTCATTTGAGTGTAAAACATTGTTTTAATTTGTTCCGATCCTATAAAACTTTCCCTGAATCGTTCTTCAGCTGTAATCGGAAATGAACATTTTTAGTCATCAGCAAAAAAATATCTGGTTTCAGAGTGAAAATTGTTCTGCTAATGACTGCATTAATTATATGTCAATAGTCACATAATATACTGCTGACAGGTGAAAAAATTTTATCTTAAAAACTCGATTCCCTAAGCATACAGAAAATGTTTAGGAACTTGCATAATACTATGTTGATATCTAATACGGATTTCTGTTTCAGTGAGTCCACAATTGTACCAATAAATTACAATCATAAAATACACGAGATTATTGATAATTCTTTCAACAGAAAATGAAACTATTCCTCATACAAATGTTACTAAACTTTCACAATCAATTTGATATTTGCTTAGATAAATGAATTATAATGACCTGATATCGGAAAACGCAATCAACGCCAATAAAAAACAACAATTGAAAAAATGATGATATATATACATAGAGAGCCGTGATGGAGATCTTTTCCATTTCAGTTTTAAGCTGTTTACGAGGTTCCGTGTAAATCACTGTTTAAGAGGGCTGTTTCAATCCGGTATTGAAAGTTTATTTGTGAAACTAATGGATAGCATGGGTCCACCGACCAAAGATAATAACAATTTACTCACTTTTTTGTTCTAAAGTTAAAAGGGTAGATTATATTTTCCATCGGGGAATTTTATGATGAAATATTGTCCGACACTGCAAAGCACCTTTGTAATTTGATCATAAATAGACGTCGGGAGTGATTTTTAAATTGATACAAAAAATTAACACATTGAAGCGTAGCATAATATATTGAAAGTAATGAGTCTGTCATTACGGTAAATATTGTTTTAATACAAGTCAATTTGTTCTGTTTTCATACAATTCTCCGAATAATTTACGAATCTACAAAACAACATGTGACAACTCACGTATCGGAAATCTCCAAACAGTAACATGAAATAGGAAATTATTGAGCATCATGTAAAAGCATTTTAAACATAGCAATCTGATTAAGTTTCTAAATCACAAAAAAATTCTTTAAATTATTTGGATGATTACATTTAATTTCTATCTGTTGACGGTATCAAATATGATTTTTTCCAACATGAAATCCCATTTGAAACAAAAGTCAATATGAAATATATAGATCAAAGGTTATGAGTATTTTTTTAAAATAGAAATCAAATGATTTTGATTTCGAAAAAAATAATTAAAAACATTTTTATAATGAAAATTCATTAATACAAGCATTACAAGATCTATGCCTATTTTACAATTGCTGGTAGTCAAAATCACCATTGGTTGCTAAAATCTACAAAATTCTTTCAATAATTAATTTTTTTTGAGTTAATTTGTGAAAGAAATTCTTTGAAAAAGACTATATTTTCACAAAAATTGAAAATATGTCTATTAAAAATTCAATTTTTTGGAAACCTAGTATGCAGCTTTTGCAGACAGAATTAAACCCCGACTTTCTTTACATGTACTTTTTTTTTTACACTGATTGGGTTTTTGTTTTACAACATGCCTTCACAAGGTTTTTACTGAATAATATTGGATATGGACGGATTTAAGATGTTCAGATTTTGTTAATATTAAAGAGTTAATACTATGTAATTACAATTCAAGTATAAACTGTACGAAGGACACTTTAGGGCCAATAAAAAATACTTTGAACATTAACACCATATAATTGAGGCAAGAGTAGGTAAGGGGATTAAAATACGATTGTTTCAAGCTTGTTATGAGTCATAACCCTTCTGATACCCCCCTTCCCAAATGACACTAATTATAATTCCAATTAATTTTTTGAATAAAATTATGAACCTATCTGCTGCCTTCAGAATGAGAAACATAGATAAAATGCCTTTTAACTGAGTAATCAAAAAGTAGATCACAGAAACCCAGATACAAAGAAGTAGGTTATCTCCCCTTGTTGAAAACAGTAAAATGAATACTATAGTAAATAAAGCATGCTATGTGAACCATTATGCATATGCTTTTTTGCAAATGAAAAACATCTGCAAAAAAACCCCAAAAACTATTCAAATATACTTTTTTTAAATGTTACCATTATGTTAAATATGCAAACAATTTTATCAAATAAATAAATTTTTAATGAAATATTTAAATCTTGTACAAGTGATAATATGATAGTTAATGCAGTAATATACAAAGTATATATATATATGATTTGATACTGTTTGGCAAGATTGTCACAATAACTGCAGTTTTTGGTTTTCAGATATACATTAAAAAAACTTTTTAACACCAGTAAAATCCAGTATCTAAAATACAAAATTATGGCACACAATAAATAATACTCCACTTCATAATGAGTGAATTTCATCATTAAGAATTTTGGAAATACGTTAAATTACCAAAAAACAAATCATCATATGTTACAGCTAAAAAAATAAACACTTCACAAATAAATAACAAAAATAAACAAACAAAAAGACATTCTACAGATAAAAATTTCTACCTGGTAAGTTTTTTTTCTTCAAAACATAACCCCATAAAATGTTACAAGTTTAAATTTCTAAACCCTTTACTCAAATGCCAAAAACCAGGATGGTTAATAAATGCATGTAAAAAACAAAATCCGCAAGAATTCTAGAAAACTAGGAAAACTTTTAAAAATTCCACTTCAAAATAAAAAAAACCAAAAAACTTATATTAATTCAAAAGATATTCTTAAATTGTCCATTTCATGCAGTGACCGATTCCATTGCGTTTGTTGAGATGGGCTGGAGAGGAGGCGGAGAAGATGGCGTATTTCTGTCAGGTGATAACTGATATTCAACTGATTGTCCAAACATTTCATTTTGTTCCGAGTCAGACTCGACGGGTGACGAAGGAGGATATTCCTTCATCATCTCTTCCTCGTCTTCGCTATTGTTCATACTGCTATTGACACTATTTAAACGTAAATGATTTGGCCCGTTAAATGACTGTTGGGAGTTTTCCATGTCTAATTTTGAGTCTTCTCCCATTTCCTCGCTACGTAATTGTTCTAAAGCTATATTTTGTTCTCGTAGTTCTTGTTCGTCAAGCTCTTGCGGCGATTGTTGCATGGTATTTTCCAGCAACATATTATAGTCAATGTTCATACCAGCTGGTATACAGTTACCAGTTTTCCAATGAGTTTTAAGTCCACTTGCACTAATATACTTTCTGTTACACTGAGGACATTCATATGGACGTTCATTTGTGTGTAACCGCTTGTGAAGCTTTAGATGCACAAACTGGGTAAATTTTGCCGGGCACAGTTTACAGTGGAAAGGTTTTTCCCCACTGTGTAATCTCATGTGTGTTTTTAGGTTACTGGTTGAGCTGAATCTCTTCCCACATACATCACATTCATGAGGTTTTTCTCCTGTATGAACAAGGTGATGTTTTTGTAAATGCGCAAGCTGTGTGAACCCCTTACCGCATGTCTGACAGACAAATGGGCGTTCTCCTGTGTGTGTTCTCAAATGCACTTTGAGATTTGACAATTGTCCAAATGATTTGTAACATACATTACATTCATAATGCATTTTTCCATCTCTTTTTCTCAAAGGATAAGGGAGTGACCTATGACCTCTGTGATGGCCCATACCATCATGTTTTGGCTTGCTCAAATTCAAGACCTGATCTGGATTTGGCGCCCTCTGTGGAAAGGGCGGAGACATCTGCTGATTGGGTGGCATTGGCTGGAATGGAGGTGGATACATTTGCCATGCTAAACCTGGATAAGGGCAAATGGATTATAAACTGGATTCATGTTCATTGGGTACATTCCTGGCATGGTTGGTGTTGGAAAATAAAGTGGCGGCCCTGATGGTGGCATTTTCCCACTGTTCATCATTTTTGAGTAATTTTCATCAGGACGACTGGTTGGTAAGAAAGGTGCCATTGGTGATTTGTCCATAAATGGTGCTGGAGGAAGAAATTTGTAAAATGGAAAGGGATTATTGTATGGATTAACTGATTCTGGCATTTGTTGTTTTTCCCTTGGTTGTTCCTCGCTCTTTACCTTATGCTCATGAGCCGGTTTTATATCAGACGGTTTGAAATCGAACTCATGTGTCGCCATCATTGGAGGTTTGATATCAGTGGGAGATTTAAAATCAAATGGAAATCCATCTCCTTTCAATATTTTATCAGGGATTTCTTCTCCATTTTCTTTCATTTTCTTTAACAGTAAATTTTCAATTATTCCGGAATTTTTCTTTGGCGTACTGTGTGCTAGTTTTGGCGTCATTGGATAAATTCCAAGTGGACTATTCTGTATGTTTGATATTAATGGCGTTTCATAATTTGGACTCTTTGTAGGTGACGGTATAATTGTTTCACTATTGTCAGATTTGTTTTTATCGAACTTATCATCAGCGGAGTCGTCACTGGTCAGACTACCGTCCCGTTTATGTAGACTATAGTCAATGGCTAGTCCATCTTCCCGACTAGTATCTATACTTTCAGAACTCTCTTCTTTTTGAGAACTTTCATTAAATAATTTATTTTCTGGCAAACTTTCTTTGAAGCTTTTCCTGTTATGGCAGAAAGGAATTGGTAAATATGGTTTTGGCATCGGTATGGAGTGCTCCAGCATCTGTCGTCCTGTAATAAACAAAAAAAATAAATAACATTATAGATCTATGTACATATTAAAACATCATGAAATACAAATGTTATAGGATTATTATGAAGGTATTTTAGTGTTCTCGCACATAATAGTAGTACCTTGATAACTCTGTCTCTATTTTGTCCTCCTTTCATAATAGATATTGATCAATTGCTCAAATACCTGAACCCTAATTCACCCTCTTTCAAAATGGACCAATGAGTCAAATACCTAAAGCCTCAAGAGACCCACACACTAACAAATTATCAAGGTTTCACTGTGTATAGCTTAAATTGTATGCATTAAAATTAAAACCTAAAACTTATTCAACAGTACATTTTCATTTGCCTTCAAAATAGTTATGACTGACTTTTAAACTACATTGACCTCTATAGTCCATGAATAGGGGTAGTTGTTAGTACAAGCTAGACTGCATGCCCCTCCCCTAGAAAAAAAAATCAACGAAGCCATCGTGAGTTATGGAGCAAAAAAGTGAAAAATTAGGATATGCAGACATGGTGAAAAGTACAGGTGTCAGTTGCTCTTGTTAAGAGCCTCAATGACAAAGAAACAAAAATCTTTTTTATGTAAGAGTTCTACAATTACGTAATTACCGTCATTGTACCAATTAATCTTGAAAGCTAAGTGGATTGCACCAGCGTTACACAAGTTTTCACGTTCTCTTGAAAAATTGATAATAACGTGCTCGCATTTAATTCATGTGTACTTTTTACAAATTGATTAACTAGATATTAAAGAGATAGAAAATCAGAGTATTTACTCTGGAGGAGAATTAGGATATTGTCAACTATCTCCTCAACAACGAGAATCGTAAAGATCACATAATTTCGTATTTACATTGTTAAGAGTCCGCAATAGCATAATGAGAAATATGACCACTCAACATTCGTTAGCTTTCAATTACAAACATGATAATTGTGAAATAGTTCAAAGAAATGGAAAACTCCTTGCATCAATTTCAGTTTTCTTGAAGTAGTTTCACTTAAACTACTCAGCTTGTTAAGGACTTAAGTGACACTAAGTACGGGTTTTGTCAAACACTAAAAGAGGGGGAAGTTAAAGCAGTAAAAGAAACTAGAGAGATCTTTTGAAGGCAGCTTTTACATTATATCGTTTAACCCTTATTTTTAAACCGCGATACTTAAAACGGTTTTATATACACTCTTAAAACAGGATAATTTTAGATTTTGAATTTTTTTTTATCATCTCATTATAAAAATTTGTAAAATTTTCCATAACACTGAGTAAACTTAGAGTCCCCCCCCCCTTTATGGTGTCTATCTACTCCTCCTTTTTGGTTCTACATCACCATTTGACAAATTTCATTTAAACAGGATAATTTTAATTTTCATCTCATTAAAATTTGTAAAAAATTCCATAACATTGACTAAAATTTACAGTCCCCCCCCCAACCCTTAGTGTCAAACCTAACCTCCCCTTTTCTGATTCTACATAACCATTTTGATAAAATGTTTTCAACTATAACATCATGCATCTAGATTTTGAAGATTTTTCATTCTAAGTATCTTACTAAATTTTGCAAATTTATTTTTTCATAACAATGAGCTCAAATTTACAGTCCAACCCCCACCCCTTTTCTGATGTCTACCTAATATCCCCCCTTTCCTGGGGAAATATTATGTCTACAAAACCATTTTGATAAAATTTTATGAATTTTTTTATATTGGAAAGGAATTGATAAAGTTTATCAATTTTCCATGTAAGAAAAAGAAAAACGTGCAGTCTGGTTTTTTTTGTTGTTGCCAAGAAGCATCTTTTCAATTTTTAACGCCATTTAATGCTATTTTAGAGCTTTTTAAAAACTCTTCATTTAAAATTTTTCCATTTTTTGTTTGTTCATCTGCAAGTGAAATTCTACCCTTGTTTAAGTAAAAAATATCTCAATAAAAATCATCTAATGCTATTTGACATGGAAATCAATTGAAAATCTCGTGTATACAGGGAAAAAATAACATTTGTTACTGAGAGGAATAATGTCGTTAAAAAAGTAACCTAAACACCATGAATTTTAAACTTGTGTTTAATTATTCTTTAAATATCTAAATAAAAGGATGGTCATATTAACTTCTTTTCATCCTGTCAAAACTATTTATGAAAATCGTCTTTTCTCTCTATCATAATTAGCATATAAAATCCTCATGTAAATTAAACAGATTTTTATAGTGATAATATTCCGTATCACCATCTGTGTCGACGCGATTTGTCCTCATACACTTTTAAGGGGTGACGGCACACACCGTTTTCTGCATCAGTTTTCAAAATGATTATACGGCTCGCATTCTACTTTAGCTAATCTTAAATGCATTGTCCGATAGATATTTTAGCGAGAGAGAAAGTCTCAGCTAACATACAATTATCGTTAGATCTAGTATTTCATCTTATCAAAAGAAATTTAAAATACCGACGGGTACAAGGTACATCGGAAAAAAGAAAAAAAAAAGAAACTGCGAAAAATCAAAATTAAATGAAAATTTTTAAGTCAAGTCAGGTAGTCAAATAAATGAACTGTCAAAATTTAAACATATATTCTAGAACTATTCTTATATAATTGTGAATCTTATTGAAATACAAGCTTTAGAGAAAATTCAACCCCCCCCCTTTAAAAAAATAAATATGCTTGTTTAAATTTTATTTTTCACCAAACTCTTAACATCTTAAAATAAATCTTTTTAAAAATTGTAAAAAACCTTAGACTTGAATTAAAATTTAAAATAGACCTTTTTTCTCTTTCGAAAATTGTAAAAACCTCACACTTGAAATAAAACTTAAAATAGATCTTTTTTTTTGAAAAATTGTATAAACCTTTTGACTTCGAATAAATTTAATTTTTTTGCAACAAACATTAATTTCCACCTTGATTGATATAAAGTTGTGTTAAGTATAATATTACAATGACCAATTTCTGAACCCAGTTTGTTGTACAGAATGTGCACATTTAATTACATTTTAAGTACTGTTCATGTTGCATGTCATATAATTTACTTTTCATTTCATTTTCCGTGTTCCCACCTGGTGTGTTAAACTGTTCAGAAAAGCATGAAATTACCTTTTTACAGACCCATAATCAACAAAAGTCATTAAAAATTTCGACCACATTTCTTCAAATGAATGAATGCGACTGACAGCGATATTAATGTTAGTGTTTTGATATTTAACTTTTGAAACTTAAAAAAATATTTTTATTCATTATTTAGCTAGTTATTATAACCACTTACTTTAAAATTTCAATCACAATTGTCCTATTTAAAATCAATTAAATTAATTTTTTTCAAATTACTTTTTTTTGAAAAGAAATTATGATCAATGTATTTTTAAGAGGCAATCAATTAAGACATTTCTATGTAAATGGTTCATAATTTTTCATTTTTTTTTAAAATTTTTAATTTTACCTGCATTTAAACAGTAAAATGAAATATGAATTTTTAAAAAAAAAACCCAAAACACTTTAAACTAAAACATTTTAAAAGACAATGAAATTTCTCCAACTGGAATTATAAAGAAATATTGCATAGTTATCTTAAATGAAACAACCTCAAAAAGGCAGTTTTGAGAATTGAATTTTTGTAACCTCTCGTGTTATACAAATTTAAAATTACTGAGAAAAGTAGAGCTACAACTACATATAAAAAAATAGTACAGTGAAAACTTATCTTATATGTGGAGAGGGGTTGAGTTATCAAATTCAAAAGGAGATTTTATAATGACAAGGATAGTTGTCAAAGTACTACTGTATCAAGATCTCAGTGGCTAAGTGGTCTAAAAGGCATGCTCACGAATCACAGCACCTCTTGCCACCTAGGTTTGAATCCGAATCGGGCCAGACCTAGTATGAGACAGTTTGTCAGTTTGATTGCCGACGGTTGGTGGTGGTTTTCTCCATGCACTTCGGCGCCCATCCACCCCCCATCTTAAACTTGGCCACCGCGATTTAAGTGAAATAATCTTGACTTGGGCATGAAACACTATTACTCCATATGCTACTCTCTTTATAACAAACATTTTCTATAGCAAACATTTTCTAAAACACCTTCTTGGTGCATGCTTCTCTAAACTACGTCTTTCTTATTAATAGGTAAAGTTTAAAACAAACGAATCGTATTTCAAATTTTCTCTAAGAGATGAAATAATTCTTATATAGATAAATCTATTTAATACAGTTTTTATTTCTTTCTTCCCATTTTATTAGATTTTCTTTGTAATTTGTAACTCTTTCTATAAATACATTTTCATGAAAATCTTAATAAAGCACACAAATGATTGGTATGAATTACAATGTTTCCCTTCGAGCCAATACACAATTATTAATCTTGTCAATATTACTTTATTTTTTGCCGGAATTTCTTCGTTTTATTTTTTATTTTTATCAACCTTCAAATCGGAATCAAAGAAATAGACACCATAATAAGAGACGAGAATAATTATACTTCCCTATCTTCGATAAATTTTAATTGAATATAAAGAACCAAACTAAAACCTAACCTGAGGAAACGATTGCTAGGGGTTAAAATGTATCAGGTAAAATCAACTAACGCAGCACAGCATAAAATACTATAAATTACTTAGAATTTTCATTTGTAAATGCAGAAACTTATACTTAGTAAGGAAATTATAATCTTTAATTTAACTGTCATACTGTAGATGAAAGGGGCCTGTCATTTCAAATTTTAGGGATTCTAACATGGTTCCTTTTTGGGATTCCAAGATCGACGACAAAACAAGCAACTGCAGAAACTTATGCTTAGTAAGGAGATTAATCTATAATTAAAGCACCAAACTGTAAAGGGGTCAGTCATCCCAGATTTTAGGGATTCTGACATGGTTCCTTTTGGGGTTGAAAAGAATAAATAAATGATTCCAAGATCGACGGAAAAACAATCCACTGTAAATGCAGAATGGTATGCTTAGCAAAGAGATTATTCTATAGTTAAAGTGCAATAATGTATATAAAAGGGGCCTGTCATCACAGATTTTAGGGATTCTTACACAACTCCCTTTGGAGTAGAAATATAAAAATGATTCCAAGATCAAAGACAGCACAAGCAATTAAAGTTAGATGATGAGAAGCTCTGTTATTTGAAAGCTGGTGTTTTACACCACTTTGGACCACCAGGTTGGCAGTTTTTTCAAAGACTCCAGTTTCCTCCACCATTCCTGAAATGTCCTCCTTGATGTCAGTTAAAATATCTTTAGTGGAGAATAATAGATCAATTTGCCGGATGTTGATGATATTTTAAAAGCACCCTGGTTTCCTCCATCATTCCTGAACTGTCTGCCTCAATATAAGTGTGAAAAAAATCTTGACTGTGGCAAAAAACACCATTCAGAAAAAAAAGATATCATTAAGACTACTTACTCCAAGTTTGGAGCATCTCCTCCCCCGTGATTGGACAGTTGAGCCTGTCGGCATACTCTCGGCAGTACCACACCATCAGTTCTGTGTTTGGAGGTATTGGTTTGATTGTGTAGAAGTAGATGTTAAAGTCTATCTGACAAGCGATTAAGTTCTGTTGCGATGACGAGTAGGCGAAGTTGACGTAATGCATCCAGTTACTCTTTGTGATGTCACTGTTGTCTATGAACTGATAAACATTGTTGTTCTTGTAAACCTGAAATTAATAAATAAATATGTTCAAGGCTTAGGAAACAAGATTGAAACTTTTAAAATTTTCGTCATTTTACAAAGTAAAATGAAAAGACTATAGGTGGGGTGGGGTGGTGGGTGGGTAGAGGATAAGTAAAACTTCAATTAACTGCCAACATTTGTTCAGACAAAATTCGGCAATATGAAAGAGTTAAGCAATGAATTGTGGGAGGCTGATTTAAGAAAAATATAGAAGAAATGGATTTTGAGACTTCAAAATACCACGGCCATAGCAGAGGTGGCAAACTGATGGAGTGGCATTATAATGAGGATTTACTGTAGCGTATTTTGTGATACCACATGTTTCCATGGATTTGAGCGGACTTTCAGCCTAAAAAGTATCCCAGATTTTACACGCAGTTCTTTTTTTTTGTCCACTAACAAGCTTTACTGAAATCGGAGAAAGTTTTAATTTTCCGGATGACTGGTTTTCTGTATGTTTCGAGATTATTTTGCATTATAAAATAATTTGTTTCAAAGAAATCCAGCATTTAAGACAGATTTATGAAATGTGTTATATAACATTTAAATATCCGATGATAATTTATACAATATGGCAACAGCGGAATAATTTACATATTCAGAAGTCAATAAACTCATGAATAAACATTAACATATATAGATTCGTCAAACATATAGATTTGACAAATACATAAAAAAATTAAAAAATAAATTCTTGATTCTTGATCTATTTATTGAACTTGTTAGAATACATAAATCTTGTAAGGTTTAAATGTTTAAGTCAAAGGCAATAAAAAATATTACATTATTTTTAAAGCCTCATGAGAGAGACTCGGCTTAAAACAAAACTGAAGGCCTTTTTGCTAATTGATTTAACTATTGTTATCCCACATACTGATAGAGCAAGGTGACAAAATTTAAATAATTTTTGGATGTAAAAAAATTTAAAAGCTAAAGTAAATCTGCGAATTATTTTTCAAAGTTTTAAGAAAAATCTGTGAATTACTTTCACAAAATTTTAAAGAAATCTGTGAATTATTTGTCATTTTTTAGAGAAACTTTTTTTGTACTAACCCATAGTACAGTTTTGTATGTCTTTTTACCCGGTAATTAAAAAGACTATAATAGACCTTTATAACTACAAAGATGAGGACCTTGAAGAATTGAGTCATCTGATTGGCTAATAACATATATAATGAATGAGAACTTTGTAGAATAGTGCCATTTGATTGGTTAATATTATGATGTGATATCACCAAAATGAGAATTTTTTTAATTGATCGAGGCATCTGATTGACTGATATTATAATGTAAGATTTGAAATCTGACTGGCTATAAAAAAAGTTCACACTAGTAAAAATTTAAAACTGTTTTCATGAATGCCAATTTAGTTTGGCCAAAATAATTAAAATTTAAAAAAAAAAAAATCATCAATAATTTTTCAGGCTTCTTAATTTTTTTAATGATTGCAAACATATTTTATGCGACTGGGATCTTTTAAAGTTTATATAAAATTATTTCTTCTACTCAAGCAATAGTGATTAATGAAAATGCTGAAACAGTAAGTTCTCACACTTTACGAGGAATGAAAGAAAATAAAAAGGTAATAATGACTCACTTGACCCACCTTCCACAAAGATATTCTTTCTGTCTCTTTCTTATAAAATGGTTCTTTAGAATAGACCTCTCCAACAAGTGGTCCAAATCGGGTCCCTCTTGGTATGTAATCAACACTCCATACACCTAATGCCTGGAAATAAAGAAGGAAAAAATTAGTAAAAATAATCTACCTTCAAAGAGGTATTTTTGTTTGAGACAAAGCAGCCATCTTGCCATAAGGGTCATCATCAACCATCTTCTTTTTTTTATTATTATCAATCAATGGTCACTTTTTTTAATTGAGACATGCAATCTGCCAATGTCTTTAATATTAGTAATGGACACTAAAAATGGTACAAGATATAGAACATAGAAACAAAGATAAATTCCTGTTATCCCCTCTGAATCAGCATTTTAGTCCAATCTCTAAGTTTCCAAAAATCATTAGTGGACTTATTTTCAAAATTTGTGAATTTAAAGTCTTTTTTAAAGAATCTTTTCACAAATTTGGTTTTACTTTTTGAAAGAATTTTTTAGAAATTAACAAAAGGTGATTTAGGCTACCAGGAATGGAAACAGCAATCTTTAATGTTTTTCGTTAAAATTGTAAATTTATGAAATATATGTATTAAAAACATTTTAGTTCAAATTTTAATTGTCAAGGCTAGATGAGTAGGAGAGTTATGCTGTTCTATCAACAGCTCTTGTTTTAAAGTTCAAATGTTGTCATAAAATTTTAATTTTCAAGACCATATGAGCAGGAGAGTTATGCCGTTTATCAACAGCTCCTGTTTAAAGTTCAAATGTTGTCATCAAATTTTTAATGTTCAAGACTACATTAGCAGGAGAGTTATGCTGTTCTATTGACAGCTCTTGTTTAAAGTTCAAATGTAATATTTAATATCAAACACAAAGCCAATAATATATTGATATTTAAACTTTATATTTCCTGAATAAATTCTGAAATTAAATATCAATTAATATAAAACACAAGCTTAACAATAAATCAAAAATTATATTTAAAGTTATACAATAAATCAATGACATTTATGTTTAAAATCATGTTAACACCAGGTATGGGTTTAAAACGTCATTTTGTATATCATAAAAATCACCAACATCTTCGCATTAAACACTATGTCAGAAAATAAACAACACTAAAGCTAATATAAAGTATAAATCCTTTCTTTCATATCTATCATTTAATAAATGTTAAAAACAAAAAAAATCAATATAAAAGAAAAAAAAAAATTTTCTGTTACCTCTTAACTAATAAAACAGCATTTAATGTTCAATCTTAACAATTTAACTGACACCATAAAATAAACCATATTGTTTTTAATCAAGTAAAATCTAATGCATTTTTAAAAGTTAAAAATAGCTTTTTTTGTGTAAATCCTAAATGGAAGTAAAAAATTTAAAAAAGAGAAAAAGTAAAAAATCTGCAATTTAATTTTTTTTAAAAATTTATACAAAAAAAAATTCACTTCAAAAATACAAATTAAATTAAATAAATAAAATTAAAAAAAAATTTTAAAATTTTAAAAATCATTTTCAGTATTAAAAGATAAAACTGGAAGTATGTATATTACCTGTATTAACCTGTTGTAAGGAACGCACTTTGATAGGTTGTCAGAGGATCTCTCTTCGCACGGACAATTTGTTAGCAAGTGTTTAACTAAACAGTTTATCGACAGGCAAGTTAACACTCCACTGTACCATACTAATTTGGTTAGCGAGAGGTCAGTTCTCGATACTTATATACTTCAATTGATATAAATAATAATCCTACTCACCATCTAAACCAGATACAAATAGATACGAATCTTCTCATTTTTTTAAAAGAAAAAAAAAGATGAGTTATGTTTTTTCTCCGCGATACATCCTCTGTGTGATAGAGACAAGTGACCCTGGTGTGTATGATGTATTTAAACAACTGATAGGCTCCACTGGAGAGCAGCGTAAAAAAACAAAGTTACAAATCCAAGAAAAACTATGACTATGCTTTCTTTGACGATAAATTAACGGGGGGGAGTGTATTCAGCTGTCAATTTTCTTATCGAGTGTTTATTTAAATATTTGAAAAAAGCGTGAATAAGTTTTTTGGTTTTTAGATTTAGAAGTGTTTTAATATAGGTGATCGACTGCTCAAAAAGAAACTATTGCCTTATTGAGTTTCAATAGATCTTTTTAAAGAAAATATAATCAAGAGGTGATCAGTGAAATATCAAGGAAATATAAATATATATCATTGACTTTGAAAAACAGGTTTCTTATTATTTTTAAAACATATTTTTTTCTTGCCGTATATACAAATATGACTGCGTATATTACCTGCATATGTAAATGTATTATATTACATATCTCTTTTAGGGCAATGCACCATAAAATTTTAAATCAAGTTTGCATGAAATTAATTGAAAATTAATACATGTATATTTTTAAATAGTTTGAAATGTAAAATTAAAACATGATAATGATAACAAATAGAAATATTGAATTTTCATTTTCATTTTTTTTTTAAAATTGGAGGCAAAATAATATTATAATTCACCAGATATAAAATTCATTTTTACACGGTCAAAGTAAATTTTGAAGTTTGTAAATAATCAATAATTTTTTTTTAACTTTTGATTTTATAATCAGAGAGAGAGAGAGAGAGAGAGAGAGAGAGTAGATTTTGAAGTTCATAAATCAATTATAATTTCTGTTTAAAAACCAAGAGAGATGAGAGAGTTAAAAAGGAGAGAGAGAGAGAGAGAGAGAGAGAGAGAGAGAGAGAGAGAGAGAGAGAGAGAGAGAGAGAGAGAGAGAGATGAATGAAGTATAAAAATATGAATATGATTCAAGAAAGAGATGAGAAATTTTATATGGTTTCTATGGACTTGATAAAGATATTATACAGCTCTTCTGGTGATATTAAAATGCTAACACTAAAGATTTTTATCTAAATTGCAAAATGAAGATCAATGATAAAAGCCGCAAAAATATCACTTAAACGAAAGTAAGCCAGCTAATCTTTACATATTAAATGATCGTAAACCTTAGTAAATCGCCAGTGATTTCACGCCTTATCAACTCTTGAGAATCATGTCAGATACTGACCTGGAAGATTGAAATAAAAGTTTCCTAATTTCTCCGTCAAAGTGACCATACAGTAACGGAAATTACATTTCTATCCAACAGCTCAACAGATAACCACAAACTGTTCATCTAATCTCCGATTGCGATATTGGTTGTAAAAGAACCACTTATAAACTCTAACGGTCTCATCTTCAAAAGAATTTAATCTAAATCGTTTGGTTAAAAATAATTCTGACCTTTTCTTTATTTTGTATTCACTTTCTCCAAGGATAGTTTCATGATACCAATCTGTTCCCTTGATCTAAAAAATCCCTTTCATTTCTCTTATGTGAAAACATATAAATTCAATGAAATTGTGCCCAATAGAGAATTAAAATTTTAAAATTTAATACCTTGAAAATTATGAGATGATCAGTCTAATTTCGACTTGAGAATAAAGACGGTTTTTAAACAGAGATTTTCATTATCGTGTAGGTGTAATTTTCACAATCCGTCTAATTCTTTACATAATTATATCAATTTTTATGTCTTTTAAGGAAAGAGATAGCATTTTATGTTTAAAATCATTTTCAATAAAAGAAAAAAGAGGGGAACCGGGAGGTGAAAGTTAGGGACTAAATTATATTTACAAGGTCAGCATTAACCGGTATCTTTTAAATTCATTGTCTGGAGATAGTAATATTTAACTTAAATGCAACTTATTAAAAGAAGAACAATCGGTAAATAACTTGCTCTTTAGACCCCTATACAACAGAGCTCTCCGACAGAAAATCACCATTTTATTTAGTATAAGAGTTTATTATATCTAAGTCAATAAGATCTTGTTTTAAACCTTTTATCAGTCCCGACAATTGCTCAAATAAGCCGATAACATCAAATACGGCCAATTTTCTACCATTAAATGAAAGAATGCAAAACTCCATAAACTGGAAGTTAAACTCCTTAATCATTAAATGTTTAACGGCCAGAATAGAGACTTTTAAGTAAAATTAAATAATTTAAAAAGGAAGACACAAAAAGCAAAAGTGATTTATGTTATAATGCTGTGTTAAGACAGCATTTAAAATGTTTTTATTTTATCACATGGCATGTTAAATTCAAATTGTTTGCCGCCAAAGAAATGTATTTAATTTCGGTAAACTCTGGTATGCTATCTAAACTCATTATCATCATTAGTAATAATAATCTACGATATTAATTTACATGCCAATGTATTTATTTCGTCAAAATTGAATGTTTTGGAAGGGATAGCTCATGTTAAGGGCAATGGGGGAAATGAACGTAAAATTGTGAATTGTGTAAAAACATCATTAGTTCAAACAGGTACTGTTTTGGTGCAGAAATTTGGTCCCATTCCTAATGCAAGAAAGTTATTTCATCCACCCAAATTGGAATCTGATTTATAAATTTAGATTAGAGTTAGTACACTCACAATGATTAAATGTAAATGCAAGCAAATGCAAACAAAAATGTCCTATTTGAATAAAGTTTAAATAAATGTTTCTTAAATCTATATGGTTAGTCCAAGAGATTGGTTTGGATAAAGCTACTGTCCTTGAAATTTTTTCATAAAGTCATTATTTTGCATCTTTAAAATTGTTGCTATTTTCATTTTCCAGAAATATTGTAAAATACCCGGTAGCCCATATTTCCCCCAGTTCCAAACAAAACAAGACAACCCTGAATTCTATTATTATGAAATATGCTAATAGAAAAGGGGAAAAACTAACATGTTTCAGCAAATCAGGATTGGTCCAATTAAAACTCAAAATAAAAATTTTGAAAATACACATAAACAAAATTATTCTGTACAAACATTATTGAGCGAGGTGTGAAATTTTTTTCCAAAAAGCAGATAATCGTAAAATTTCACATGCAAAATTAAATACCCAGTACCTAAATTATGGGTTTACGAATGTCATATTCATCACTATTCAAATGGAAAAACTGAATTTCTGTTCGGGGACAAAGTATAATTTGTTTTTGCTGAAAATCTTCACTTTTTTGTAAAATGACACAGGCAATTTAAACCCAGATAATGATAAACATATAATTTCCCTCAATAATTTCTGCCGATATATTTTGAATTTAAGTGACAGTGTGTCGGGTCATGGACAGTACTTCACTGTTACTCGGTTGTCTAGTCTTGTATTGGAGACATACAAAAATCGCTGTTCCTTTTTAAGACTTTCGGGTGACAAAAAACTCTTTTATGTTATTATACCAATTAAAACTGGATCAGAAAACGAGAGCGAAAACCAAACACATTAATTCGTGATTTTATCTATGAGCAGTTAAAAAAATTAATCATATAAAGATGTTTCGATACAGAAGTTTATTCAAATTTTTAAATACCGTTTTAAGCATTTAAACTTTCAGTTGATTAATTGATTTTTAAATTAATTGATTTTTCAATTTGTAAATAAACCGTTAAAATCCACTTTTTATTTGTATTTACTATCAAAATTTTATTTCAGTTTACTATTGATGAGTAAGGATATTTTATCGTTTAGTTTGCGGTTGATAACGCTGATATGAGTAGTTCGGGTACGCCACTTTACAACCGCCGATTGATAATGTCGATAAAAATCCGTCTGTATATTTAACTTCAGGTTTCATTCATCTGGTCTAATCATAATTGATAACTAATTAATATTTATTGATAATATATATCGCGAGTTACATTATAATAATCCAATTCAAATATTTATTATGAAGTAACTTTTGCCCGTAATTTATGTATCGCGGATACTTTATATATTAGCCCTATTCAAACTTATAATGAAGTAACTCTTGCTCGTAATTTACGTAACGTAATATATCGAATATGAAACATTATATCCTTTACCTTGTCTGCATTGTTATTCTTTTATAAAAATTCAAAAATGCTTTATGAAGTCTGACGCGATTACCACACAGAAAGTAAATATTTTCATTTTTATCAAGACGATTTACGCTGTACAATAAATATCGCAATACGTCAAATGATACATAGATAAACTCGTAATTTTACTCATCAGTGAAACGCACAATTGATACGAAATCTACTTACTTAAGTTACAGTTAAAATTTAAAATTTACTTTAATTATGTCTTAAATTTCAAATCAGTTTAAACGATCTTTCATATTTGCAGTAATAAAGGGATTTTACATTGTTACAATAAAGAGTTGAACATAGAGGTTTTAAGTGTAATAGGGGTTAGGGGTGGGATGTTAGTTGACATAATATGAATATATTAACTATACCAGACTAGATAGAGAAATATTATTAAGTGTGGTATATGTTGATAGCAGTACATCAACACTTCAATATGTCCACCATCCTTCTCAACCTTATTACAACAAGGCAGGGAGATTTCATCACAATTGTCAGTATTGATGACTGAAAACTTGTCAGCAATAAATTGAAAGTTACTGTAAGTGTTCAGAATGGCTTGCATATTTTGCTCAGTCTGGTACATGAACACTGCAATATAATCCACCATCCTCCTCAACCTTATTATAAGGCAGGGAGCTTTCATCACAAAATATGAGTGCCTCGTTTAAATGATGACTGAAAACTTGTTGGCAATACATTGAAAGTCAAGTTTTCAGAATGTTTTATATTGCTAGCATATCTTGCTCAGTCTGTTTCAACCACTTCTAGTGGTCACAGGTGACCTACTCTTTTTTCAAACTCTACAGAGGTATCTAGCAATTGTACTGCTACACAAAACCTTGGTTTTTTTTATCTGCAAGACTTCTAATAATAAGCTTTTTAGCTGTAATATTGGCTGGAGATTGAAATAGGCTCCAAATATTTCGAAGTGATGGATGAGGTTCAAACCCACAACTTTTGACTTCGAAAAAACCAGCAACAGTAACACTCAGCCATAATATATAATATAATGAGCCTTTTATATGGGTAGGAGAAAGAAATCATCTCAGAAAATTTCCAGGTGCTGGAAGATGCTCAAACCCACAACAGCTGACAAGGAGAGCCAGTGATAGAACCACTCCACCACCACCATACCCACCTATTGGATTGAATAAGTTCTACTAAATAGGTAGTTCATTGAGTTAAATCGTTAACTTGGTAGTCAGTAAACTATTGTACATGTAAAATATGTGAAAGGTGAACGTGTTACATAGATTAGACAACAAAAATTTCACCGTTTGTGGTAAATATTTGTAAACACGCCTATCTTAACTTGTTGCTCATCCCGGATTATTCTATCAAATTCGCTGATAAAATTTTGACATAAGGAAAACAAAACCGGCTTTTACTTATTGGGAAACAGATCAAAATGCTAGCGAGAGAAATCCCGCAGAAAAATGTTACGCTAAAGCTTTATAATTCAGAGTAATACAGGTGTCAGTTTTGGCTTGATAACGGACTGATTATCTAATTAAATAATCGATGATAGTGCTGCTTTTCACCCTTTTCTGTTGCCCGTTTAACTTTATATAAACCTGGCGGACTTGTGTGAGCTTGTTATAAGGTTTTTGTAACTCTCATACGATTTCCTTACTCTCTGATTCAACTCGTGATTTTAGTCAGGAGATTAGATTACCCCCTTCGTTCATCAGATCAGATTATCAAATTTAAATTTTATCAATGAAAATTTTAATACAACTTGGTTTATTTCAATAAAGTGATTGGCTTCTAATGAAAATGCATATTTTTCCTAAAATTTCAATACAACTTGGTTTATTTCAATAAAGTGATTGACAGCTAATGAAAATTCATATTTTTCCCAATTTTCACACCATATCGTTTTTTTTAATTTTCCAAAATCTATTTCATATCATAACTAACAATTTTTAACCTTCTTGATGAGAAAAGTCAAATATTCTAATTTATTACTTTCCACATAAAAAATAAGTCATTTGATACAGTGATACAAAAATGTAAAACATGGGGTGACAGATCAATCAGTTTCTGATCATTTCTCTAAATATTTACATATATAGGAATTTTTTAAATATTCCATACATAATTTTATTTTGTTTTGATTATATTTTGGTTTTTGTTCGTTTTTCTATAGTTGTTAATATGATCTTTTTTAATTCTTTATTTTTTTTTTATTTATTTATTTTTTTTTTACAGATTTTATGCTTCAACTACATTTTAGAGCAGCAAGTCTTATTGGAAAGTCAACAGTTCAAAGGCATATAACTCGTGTGAAAAACCCTTTCAATAAAAGCATAATTCAAATTTGATCTGTAATTTTTCATGCTTACAATCAACAGTGCATTCTCATTTTCTCGGTTCGAATCCTGCTCGAAACAGATTCAAATATAAAACATTTGTCAGTTTTCTTGTCGAAGGTCTTTGTTTTCTCTAGGCACTCCAGTTTCCTCTACCACCCCAGAACTGACTGCCTCAATATAAGTGAAAGAATCTTGACTAGGGCATAAAACACCCTTATTACTCCACTCAACTTCACTTTTATTTATCATAATAATTTACAACAAAATTTGAGGTAGATTTTTTGGTACATGTAAGTAAATTATGACCCAAAAGGCTTGTTTAATATTGACATACATGAATAAGTATAATTCATACACAGTCAAAATAAAAACACACCTCACAAGCTCAAGGCCAATTTCGTCTAAATTTTATTTTACTTTCATTTTCCTCTATTTATTTTCATTTCGGATTATGGATATGAATGAGAGATCACATGAACTGTATAATAGTTTATCTATCAGAGTTTAAACAGAAACAGGTAGATGATTTAAGGCACAAAAAAAAACAGACAACCCGCAGTACATCAAAATATAAACGTATATCTAAAAAGTGAAATCAAATATCAGCCCCGATAAAAATCCTAAAAAATGAAAAGTCTGCAATGTTATGTTAAACAGCAGGCTTGGATATAAACCAAAAAATACACATCTCTTATGAAAATAATAATTATCTGTTATACATTAAAGTACAAGTCGTGATTTTTGTAATGTAGGGGAGAGTGTAACGGAAAAATAGAAATTTAAATATCAGAATAACATGTATTCGGCAATAACCAAGACAATCAAGAACAAGATGGCATATAAATTATTGAAACTACTCAATGTTTTCATTCCTAGTAGCTAAAATTGCCATTAGCTTCAAAATTCTGAAGAATTCCAAAAAGTATAACCTATTTTAGATGATTGTCAAAGTTTAATGTCTACCTTCAGCCTATTGGCCAATGTGCAGATGGTAACCCGTTTTAGCAAATTTGTGAAAAAATAGGTTAAAAAAGACTATATTTTTTCACAAATTTTGGAATTTTTGTTACTAATATTTTTTAATTTGTGGAAACCTAGGCACTAATGTTGAACCTCTGGACTTTTGATGAGCACTAGTTATAATGACTAACTAGTATCTACCAGTAGTGTGGTTAAGTAGATCTCACTTATTTAACTGTTCGTTAATATTTATACTTAAAAGACTTAGAATTTTTACCTATTTATTTCTAAATTGTAAAGAAACCGAAATTTTGGAACAGAATCGCCTTCGATACTTTCAGCTAGAACCTTTGCAAATTTTTGATAAATCGGCTTCCAAATATAAAGCCTTTACAAATTTTCAATTAGCAATATTTCAAATGGTGGGTGGCCAACTAATGATCTGTTTATGATTGGGCCGCTTTTATGCCAATAGCCCAATTAACAAATAGCTGTCAGGCGGTTTTTATCAATGGAAAAAAATTGAATCTAAAATCATACAAAACACAAAGTCAAATGTATAATTGTCGTAAGGTAAACATTAGTAGCGTGAAAATCACATTCAAAAACAACTTTCTTAATAGTTATAATAGATAATTTGTTTTTATTATAATTAAACCTACTATGAGACATCGTTAAGACATGTATATCCGCATATCTATTTCTTTTCAAATTTTACATTTTAAAATATTTTAAATAAATTTCCAACATTAGGGTGCCAATTTTCAAATTTCACTCACACCGGGGAACCTGTCAGTGGTTATATTGGAAAAGTAAATATTTCTACACCTTGAAACACAATATCCGATTGTTAACGAAAATCAACTGAAAAATCGGGTCTTCGTTTTCTAGCACCGTGGCGACACCCTGGCTAATGTAACATATGATCAATTTTACGTGTGAAAGTTTTCAAGTATACAATATCCTTATAGATCAGGGTTGTAAAGATGTTTGATTTTCTATTCAGCGAAACTGTTCATTTCATATCTTATGTTTACAAACCGCCTGATTCATCCTATTTGCTCAAAAAGTTAAAAACCCAAGTATAATAATTAATGTTATTAAACAAATGATAAAACAGTTATTAGTTTTTTGAGATATAAAGGGCTCCCATGGCCGTACTTAGCCTCTTAACAGGGGTGGTAGATACCAGTGAGTAAAGAAGAAAGGCCAATATGGTGAATCTTCATTGATGATTTCCTTAGAACTTTTTATCGGAAATCTGATAACCAAAATCAAAAGTGAATTGTAGATATTTTCGTAAAATTAGACCAAGTATCTAACTGGGCATGTGTCTCCTCCGCTCGCTACATAAAAAGCCGGTAATATTTGTCCATCAGTCTTATCTATCAATTATATGATTCACTAAAGGGTCAAAAAGAACATTAAATATTACAAACAAAAAAAAAACTTCTTGTATTTAAAAAAAAAATCTATTTACCGGTATTCAAATCTTTTAAGTTACATTAAATTTTTATAACTTTAACTTTGATATTTTCAAACAGATAATAAAAGGAATTTCTTTTTTAATTCAGATCTATTTGTAAAAAAAAGAAGTCATCAATACATGAACAATTTTTAACTTTTGTTGCAGTCTGTAATCTATTTCAAAATAAATTTTATGTTGAAATACAAAATTTTGCAGAAATGCACATAGGTAATAATTAAGTAATGTTACAGAAACTATGTTGTTTGAACATGCAAACATCTAGTAATAAAGGATTAAAAGAACCTCTCACTGCCAAGGTTTGAATACGTTCGAGGCAGATCCTAGTGTGAGAAAGTTTGTTAGTTCAATTGTTGAAAGCATGTGCTGTTCTACAAAAACTCTGGTTTTCCTCCACCATTCCAGATTAGATTGGCTTAATTCAAGTGAACGACTATTGATTAGGGCATTTTCTCCATGAACCCTGGTTTTCCTCCATCATTCCAGAACAGATTATCTTTATTTCAGTGAAAGAATCTTGATTGTAGTGTAAAACAATATGAAGGTACTCCACTCTTCTTCTTGTAATAACAATGGCAGAAATAATAGAAAACTTAGGAATTAAGGATAAAATAAATGAAAATTATAACCACAAAGCACAAGACTAAAAAATTATGATGAAGCCTGTCCAAAAGCAAGCACCAGACATAATAAATTTAGTGAGGACAGGTTAATTTTAGTTAAAATTTTGAGATGCAATCAAAAATAAATTTTGGTTTTCAATAAATGTCCAGTTTACTCTTGGTTTTTAGTTGTTTCAATTTTTTCAGTTCTCAGTAGGTCCTTTGCTTAGACAGGTTTTATTATACAGGTATATTATACATTTATTGCCTTTTGGTGAGGGAGATATGAACAAATGTTCATATCTCCCTCAAACAAAGGCAATAAATTGTTTATTATACTGAAAGATAACCATTGTAATAAGAAAGAGAGAAAGAAAGAAAATATTTTTAAAAAGACAACCTGAAAACATCATTCCTTCTCCGATTCATTGCTTTTTCCCCTATCGGAACTCATCGGAAGCAAACGCTAGAATGTCATGACAGATTCTCCATCGATGACGTCATATCATTGTGACGTCATGATGTGTTCCGAAGAGGTGGGATATGATGTTTTCAGAGGGATACGCGATGTTTTCTCCACCCTGATCACATGATCCAACGATCCAATCAAATTACAGATAGCATCGTATTTTTCTTATGAGGTATAATAATATGTTAAAAATTATCACACTATATTATTATATTATAGTTACTTACATTACTGGAATGTGCTTGTGATGGTTTTAACGTCAGATTTCTTGGAAGTGAGGCTTGGGCACGATTTTGGCACACTCTTTCGCAAGCTCTGTCATGTACAATGTAGACACAAAACTCTTCAAACTCATCCTCTTTCAAACTGGAACTGTCCCATCCTTCTTCCAGATCTGCAAAATACAATAAATCCAAAGTTAATTTTCAACCAATGAGTTATCTCCCTTGTTTAAACTTTTTTTAAACTTTTGAAGGTAGGGAAAAAGTAGCATAATGCTTAACATCACATTTTACCACTACATTTACATTGCTTAAAGTTCAAAGTTTCAGTTTTAGTTAATTGTACAAAAATATTAAGGAGAGGGTCAGTTTAAGTTTGGATTCAAAATTATTGAATTAATGTGTTAATAAAAATTTCAGCTTGGGCCTAAGAAATTAGTAGTGATAATAAGTGCACTTGTTTGCTGATGCATCTCGACTCGTACATGTTCAGAGATTCTTTTTGAAATGTCGTTAGCGTGACAATTTACAATTTTTTACACTATGACAAAGTTTTTAACACTCACTCATTAATTCGGTTCTAAACACTCACCAATTTTGCAAACTTTATGAAAATGTTAGTGCAAAAGATTTTAAAATCAAACTTTTTTAATTACTGCAATTATTTATTATAAAGTATTCATAGTACATCTGAACTGTGGTAAATTATCTGGTTTGATTCAAGGTCATTTTTTAAAAAAATTTCAGTGATAAATTTCAGCGAAAAAGTTTTTTTCTCATCATTTGGTTTTAATTCATTGATAATTTTATAAAGTTTTGATAATGTAAGCTACAAGGTGTGTTAAAACAGGTACTAGAAGGCTCATTTAATCTTTCTTATCACGTAAAACAAACACTTTCAAATAAGCAGACGTCAAATTCACACACAAACAAGTCTGTAGCTATCTTACAGTACAAATATACAAACAGAGTATCTTTTGGACTTTTAACAGCTTCACCTGACAAAGTCGAATCAAAATTAAGAAAAATGACTCTCATATTCATGTCAAGTGGGGTAATATTTCATCCATTATCTATAAATGATACAATTTTTCATTCACTATCAATACAATCCCTGTCGATTGGGAGCAAAGGCTGAATCTAACACTGCTGAGAATAGCATTTACCGAAACACTTGATTTTGTTTTCAAATTTCGAGAAGTGACATTAAAGTTATGAGTGGTAGAAAGATAAAACTCAACATGTTCATGTCTTAACTTGATTTTAAAATTCATTTGGTGATAGCGTTTTTGACATGACCACTGGGATACAAGCTTCTCTGTGATCAGGATGTACAAGTGTTCAAGATGATGTAGCAGAAGATAATTTCACACTGGGACGTGAATAAAAAGTCAATAAACTGGGCAGGAAGATATTTTTCTTGTTAATCTTTCTAGAATTTTCTCCCCAAAACTTAGTCAATCTTTTCTTAAAATAAAAAAAACCAAGTCTTGCAAGAAAATTTATATCCAAATACTACATCTGATATCTAAACGGTTTGATTAATCCATGGTTGATTTCATAAAAAGATCATCAATTTCAATTATTAGCAAACATGTTGATTTTGTTTGTTTTTCGTATTTTTTAAAATTTTTGTTTGTTTGTTTCTTACTTTATAAAAGAAAATTGTCTTGAGTACAAAGAAATAGTGTAGTGTAATAATGTTTTGCGCCCTGGTCAAGATTTTTTCGCTAATATTTATGCAAGTAGTCCTGGTAAAGTGGAGGAAACCAGAGTGCCCTGAGAAAAACCACAGATTTTCAGAATGTGAGCAGACAAACTTTCCCTCACTAGGATCTGTCCCAGTCAATGCATTATTTAATACAGCAGAACATGTCTAAATTGACCATCTTTTGGACCAAAGTTTAGAGCCAGGTAATGGTACTTGCAGGTCATTGCTCCATTTTTGCAGAGTTCATTAATGTATTACAAGTAATTCTGGCTTTCTTTTAAATCCAAGAGAATTTGTGAGAAAAATTTAACCGAATCATAAAATCATCATCTTTACTGATGCACCCAAATGTTTTATAACCCAAATTATTTTATGTCATTTTTTTACCCTACAAAGAAAAATTTAGCTTTTGATATGTTCCTTTGGTTTAATTTTTGTTTCTATTGACTAAAAATTTTCAATGATATTTTCATTTTTTTTCAAATGAGATCAAAATATTCATTTTTGAAGTTGAACTTTATGCCGTTTAAAAAATTCTAAGAACAAACGACTAAAAAGCATGCGTAATTATAACTTCTAAACAGCAAAAGAAAACCGTGCACTGAAGACACAGAAGAAAACATAATCCCATCAACAGTGGGAGTAACAGCTTTCTTGACGAGCGAGTAATTACACAGAAAATGAATTTTTGTCATTTTACAGTATGCTTAACATGCATAACCATCAATTATTCAAAAAGATGTTTACATTATTAACATGTCATAACTTTGAAATCAAAGAGGTTTTAACACAATAGAGATTTCATGGTGTGTAGCAATTATTGAAAATTTGATTTTACGTGGAAAATGTGCATAATGTCGGTTAACGACAGAGAATTAGTATAAGTATGCCGATCTATAGCTGGGATGATCACTTATTTACAGAGGCCATCCGATAATATCAATTTAATTTGCAATGGAAAATTATAATAATGCAACAGATTGAAAAAATATTTAAAGATTAAAAAACTAAAAAAACTGTCACTACGACAACAGTAACAGCTGTTGTGTGTTTTAGTTCAAAATGTCAAAATTTCTATATAGACAAATTTCTTACAAAAATGAATTTTTCTATCAGTAAAAACCATCACTTAACTATTTATGAATAGGAAAAAAAGAAAATAATAGAAACGTAATTGATGTCTATAATGGATCTCTCTAAAGTATCGCAAAAATCTTTAAAATCATTCAAACCTGTTATAAAACTTGAAAAAGAAAATAAATAAAAAGAAAAAAATCCATTTCCACGGTAACACATATGTTTGTGATTTACGACATTTTTTTAAATTGATTAACTTTTTGTTTAAAGTTTTCTCTGTATGATTCGGATATTGTATCTGGTATATTGACTAATTATCAGAGATCTTGTTTCAAATTTTTTCTTCGAAATAATAAATACACATATGTGACCAGATAAATCGTCTAGGCGGCATTTTAAGCTTCATAAAATCAACATCAGGTGGTTCCTCGCTATTAAATTTATGAACTTTATATGCATTTTAATTTCAGAAAATTGACAAAAGATTTTGTTCAATTTATCTATCCTTTCAATCGCTGTAAAATAAAACGGGATCTTGTAACATAACTTAAACCTTAGTGACCTGTCAATCACTATATGTTAATTTACATTAGTAATATGTGAGACACTGCATGTGTCGTAACACAGTGTGCCATAAATGACAAACGGTGTGTAAATATATATTAAAATTTACATGCAAAAAGAGCGAAATAAAAAAGTTAAAAATAATGTCTCATACTTATGGTTGTTCTCAAAGACAACCAAATTTTATTCCTTAAAGAAATCTTTAATTCACTTTTCCTTAAACAAATTTTTATTTTCTCAATTTTATTTCTTACACAAATCTTTATTTTCCCAATTTTACTCCTTAAAGAAATCTTTGTTTTTCAAATTTTATTCCTAAACAAATCTTAATTTACACTTTTTCTAATATGAATCTTTATTTTCACTTTCTCTAACGAGTTTATTTTGCAAGTTCCCATGCAAAATTAATGAATTTTATCACCATTTATAATTTACGAGTAACAAGATTGTAGTTTCTTTTTCATCATGAGCACTTTCCCTCACTGGGAGTTTGGTGGCCAAGTAGTTAAGGACCACAGTGCCTCTCAATGGCTGGGTTTGAATCCAACTTGGGTAGATAGGAATGTGAAAAAGTTTGCCAGTTCACTTGCCAAAGGCCAGCGGTTTCCCCTGACACTCTGGTTTTCTCCACCATTCCAGAACTGACCACTTTGATATAAGTGTAAAAAACCTTGACTGGCTTGTTAACATTCCACTTTCACTGATGGTCCTGTAATACTAACTATAACTGCAAATACATTACCTGGTAAAATTAAGCATGTATGAAATTTAGCGCAAAATAAAATTTGGGTAATTTTGCGTAGAAATGAATTAGCATAAATCTTGTGAATCACCTTGTGTAAATTATTATTGAAATTCAGCATTGGATTTTAATAAAAATTATTGTATCATCAGGAAAATTGCTAAAATGAGTAAACTGCTAAAATTGATATGTCTACAGTATTTCTATCATTATTAATTTTTTGTGGTTGATTGGCAACTCCAAAAATCATGGAAATTCGGGTTCCACCTATAAAGTAAATGTATATTCTTCAGATCTTCTTTTTGACTCATGAAATTTTAAATTAGGATGAAAATTAAACAACTCAAAACACATAACAGTATAATAATCTACCTCTTAAACTTAAAATAATGAATGAATGTCCAACTGATGAAATCAATATCATAGTTCAAATAACTGAATACAAAATATTTTTAAAAAGGAATTAAATACTAGAAATTTGATACTGGTGACTGCTTGGTAGAATGCTGAGTCCATGACAGGGCATAAAACAAGACCTAGAAATGGGTATCAATTGCCAAACACTAGGAAATAAAAGTAACAGGTCATCAGATGGGGCTCTAAAAATGATATTATATGCCATGACAACTATATAAAAAATTTTGCAATTCATCTCTAAAGCAGGTTACCTCTCGATATAAATATAAAGTAAGCAACCTCTCAATATAAAAATAAAGCAGGTTACCTCTCAATATAAACAGAGTGCAGGTGAACTCTTAAATATAATTAAAAAGCTGATGATGTAATATTAAGCTGGTAACCTCCCAATTTAAATACAAAAGCAGGTAACTGCTCAATATAAATATAAAGCATGTGATCTCTCAATAAAAGGGATAATGATAAAATAAAGCAGGCAATCTCTCAATATAAATTGAATATTCTTCACTGGGCTTCACATTTATTCTGGCTATAATTAAATATTCTTCTCTGAGGTTCACATTAATTCTGTTCAAACACATTTACCGGCTATTATAATATTCTGTGCAAATTTAAAGTTTCAGAACACTGCAATGCTTATGGTAAAGAGTCAATTCATGGATGCAAGAAATTTATGCGAGAGAAGATGGACAGCAGCAAACAATGTACACCAATCGTAAAACAAACATTATATAGTTCCTTAATTCTAAAACACAGTTTCATAATTACGAAAATATTTTCAAAATGAGAAATTGTATAAGTAATAACTTTAAACTAATTTCAAATTAAAAATCTGAATGTATTTTCCATTTTCGTCACTAAACAAGGAATTTTCTAAAAAGACCAGCTACATCTTAAATTAATGAGTTATATAAAATCAAAATTCTACAAATATAATTGGTTATTACCAGTTGTAAATTTCATGCAATGTCACCATTTCTTAGAAATATCTTTCCTAAATTATTTAATTTTAATTTTAAAATTCAAACAATAAAAGCACAACATAAATGCGATCATCAGCATTTTTTCTTCATTAAAAATATTAAAATTTAAAATTTTTGTCATTATATAAACTTTCTCATTTTTACCCAAATATTTGTTTTTAAATTGTTTCTTAGAAACTTTTAAACCAGTTGTATTTAAATATCTAAATGTTATAAAACAAAATTTTTAAAGATTTATCCCGACTATTGCATAGTTATTTATATTTTGTTACATAAATTATATCACTTTCGTGTCATTAAATGCAATGTGTAATCAAAAAATTTCCCCAGAATGTCACTCAAAAATTTCAAGAAAAAAAGTTAAAAATAAAAAGGAAAGGTATAAACATATACTTTTGATTATTTTAAAATTTTATCACAAAATCCATCTCATTTTTTAAAATTTAAAATTTAATTAAAATTATTATAACTTATATTATTATCTTATGTAAAATCTAAAGAATTTGAAAGAACCGAAAAATTATGAATTAAAAAAATTAACTTACTAGGAAATCCCGGCAGTCGTAACAACATCTTGATTCTTTGGCGGCGTAAAATTAAATGTGAAGAGATTTCTATTTTTCTTTGCAAAATGTCATCAACATAAAACAATGAATTAAAAGGCGGCTTTGTTTAAGTTTAGTTTTTTTAAAACACACCTCCAGAGCTAATAATCGTGTAAACAAGGTATTTTCACATGGTTTCACAGGTCTCTATCAGCCGGAGATGAACTTTGAAACAGTATCACAACAATCTGATAGACTGTCAATATCGACCAATCTGAACCAATTGTTTTCACTGTATTGAATTGGTAAACTTTTCAAGATAAGGGATCTACCTTAGTGTATCAACAGCAATTCACCTGAGATCAATTATCACACCGGCTCATTCCATTACTGATAAACACAGGTGTCAATTTTAAATCTCTTTCATTTAAATTTCAATAAATATTGAATTTCAAATCTTTTTATACATAAATTTAAACAATTACAATAACATTTTAACTAAGTATATAAATTTTAATGTAATAGAAAAAATAAATTTGAATTTTTAAAATCTCAAAATCTTGTCAACCCCTGTAATTTTTTATGGAACTGTCCTTGTGCTTTATGGGGAGGGGCTAAGTTACATCCTCCCCATTACAATAAACCACAAGATGGTAATTAGCATAATTAGAGTGGAGATGTTACAGGGCTACCTACTGGGGAGGGGTATTTATCTAGCATGTGACACTTGCCAAATGAATATTAACTCCCATAATTTATTTAATCCCGTCATTTTTAAATGAAATAATCGAAAATCTGTTTAAGTGATAATACTTAAATAATATACATTGATTGGGTCAAGGATGGACATTTCATTTAAGTCATTAACTGTTTGACATTGATAGATAAAATGCACAACTACCTGAATATATATATCTTGATTGTAAATATTGATTATTTATGTCAAGATAAATATTTTCATGAAAAAAAAAAATATTTGAAAAGCTAAATTATTGATACTTGGCGAAAACCAGAGCCACTATAAAATCACTATAATACACAAAATAAAGAAAACAATGGGCATATAATAAATATGTGTATTCAAATTAAATTGATATTTTCAGTAAAATTTCAAAGAAATTGTCGGTCTCCTTCTGTTCTTATTCTTATGTCTTTTCCTTATAAACATGAGAATATTACATATATTTTTTTCGTATCCTTGTGCTTTTCCTTTATAACATTTAGGATATTCTTACATTTTTTTAAATATATTTTCTCATGTACCTTTTATTTTAAGCATGAATGAGTGTTCCTTTAAACATTTTTTATTTCTAAACAATATTGTTTCAAGTTTTCTAATAAATTCCATATTCGCAATCTGACAAAATTTTCATGTGTCTTCCTTAAAAAATTATTAATATTGCTTATTATTTACAAAATATCTTTTGTATAGAATTCCAGTTTTACAATCTTACAAAATTTTCAGGAAAATTAAGACAAAATCTCTCTATTGTAATATTAATGATAAAGACAACACCAATAAAAGACTTCTAAATGGAAGCCACAACGACCAAGTGTGACAAACAAAAGGAAGAAGATTAATCCTTTTATCACAGAATTAAACACCTGAAAATCTTCACATGTGATTTTAGGACTTTTAGTTGTTACAAAAACACTTGACCAATAGATGACCAAATGATTAAAGAGTTAAAACTAAGAGACAGAAACCAATGAGTGGTCAATGATTAGAAGAATTAAAACTAAAGGACAGAAAAGTTAGATAGAGGATGAAGCCATGGTTTATATGAGGTGCCCCCAATAAAAGGAGAGAAGGGATAAATAGAGAAAAGAAGATTATGTGATAAGAGGGAAGAAAATCCCTGACTTCAATAGGGCATTTGTTTTTATTTAGATAAATCGGAATTGTTTAAGATGTTTAAATAGAGACTTGTTTTTATTTGAATAAGCAGAATATTGTCCTAATATGTTTAAATACTTATCTATGTTTGTATGTACTGAGGGTTATTATAAAGAGGTACCGGGTTATTATGAAGACATTTTAGATCTATGGTTTAATAATTATTCACACATTATATTGACTTCTTATCACTAAACAGAGAAATTTGGGAAATTTGTTGTCGATAATTTTACAGGATTAAACACTGTATTTGTTTCTTTCTTTTTTTGGAGTTTTAAAAAATATTTTTTATTATTAGTTTTTAATCAATTAATTAATTTATTCTAATTAATCATTTTCATCATATTTTAGCTTTTGTGTTATGCAGTTCTATCTAAATGCATTTGATTTTTTTAATACCATCATTCATCCAATTGATTTCAATAAAGATTTTTTCCCTTATTTTTCTACAACTATTTTTTAAAAGATAAAACATGGGCAAAAGTTTCTTTTGTAGCCCCCATGCATTCATTGTACATTATTTCATTTTTTTTAAATGGTTTGATTTCATCATTTTTGAAGTTTTTCTACCAAAATCAAAATTTTGTTGGAGGATGGAAAATTATGGGACTCTTTTCCAAAGCATTCAGGTCCATTTATGAATCAGATAGGGGATCTACAACCTTTTTAGGTGACCAGTATCAATATTTTACACTGTGCCATCAATACACCAGTGTGTATTATGGGGGGTATACATGAGTGGTTTATGATTTGTGTACTGTGACTCTCAATTAGTTAGTAATTTAGTGTGACTTTTGATTGATGAAGTGTGCCATATCTTATAGAGAGTCTATAAACTAATTAAGAGACTGATTACACTCCAATATACTACAATGGTGGTGAACTACTGTATATGGTATATACTATGGGTATATAGTACTAGTATATAGTACATGACAGCTATATGGGTACAGTAGCTGACATTTCCTGTGTATAGGGAATCACTGGGAGGGATACTGACATTTTTTTATCATTGCATTTTTTAAAAGGTGTATGGAATATCCAAATTTTTATCACAAATGAAAACACAACAATGACATTTCCTGTGTATACTGAGACATAGAGAAGGGGTTTGCAGTGAAAATTATTTGACATGAAATTTTGTCATTTATTTTTTTTATTTAAAGGTGTGAAGAAATATTCTTTTTTATGTACCTCCTCTGCAATACCATTTCTTTTATATTTACAGTGAGAGGTTCCAGTAGAATTAATTGATGATTTTTTTTGTAATTTAAAACCTCACTCTGCAACAAATTTCCCCTATATAGAGAATTACAAGGAAGGGTTGCAGTAAAAATTAACTGATAAAATTTTCACCATTAATAAACTGGTAACATCTCCTGCAAATTTTGAACAAAATATTCTGCATATGAAAAATATGTATATTGAAATTTGTACTTTCTATCAAAATTGGAAGAAATTTCCAGTTTTCCTATTTTCTAAAATTTTTAAAAAGGTTTATGTCTGAAATTATAAAGTACCGGCATTCTCTTAAGACTGAAATATACAGAATGCTATGTCCTCTTCTAATCATGTGACCAGAACTATTCATGTGATAAGAAACCGCTTTAAAATGATGTCATCATACAATTTGTTTTTTTATGTAATCGGATGCTCTCCGATGTAAAAAATTTGCTGTGAATCTTTTCATAAATATCTTGAAACAAAATCTAAGATTTTACAAAGATTTTAAGAGATGAGATTTACAAAAAAAAAACTCTATTTATAAATGGAATATGTTGTTAATTTTCTTTTTTGTCATGATGTGAATAAAATTCAAACTTGATTCTTCTGATGTAGCTAAGTAACAGATGTAAATAAATTAAATCAATTAAAAATGTCATTTCTATATTCATACAAAACAATTCTATCAAGATAATACTTTGATCCGTTTCATCTACACAGACATTATGATGAAAACGGGAAAAAAACTAATAACACACTATAGATTGATATATGGTAGTATGTTTTATGTCTATATAACAGAAGATGAAAACAGTTTATCTAAAAAAGTTACAAGAAATTTTCCTCCAAAAAATCTGTTTATTTATTTTCTCATATAAATATATAAAACACAAAAAATCTTGTCTATATTTTCTCTTTCTGACTCTGTATCAATTGTCAACTTGTTTAGTTTTCTTTCCCCAAAATTTATTAAAATTCAAACTTGACCTGTACATTATCAGAGTATTCTGTCTAAAATTTTATGAGAAATTTCCCCAAAATATTTAAAATATATTCCACATTTTGCATGTATGAAACATAAGAAATTGTTAACTTGTTGAATTTTTAAGAAATTTCCAAGATTTACTTTTTGACAAAATCAATATAATTTAAACTTGACCTATATATTCAATACCATTATTAGAGTGTATACTCTTGGCATACTCTTGATTTGGTTTAGACAGGTTTTTATTCTAGGTACTCTGGGTTTAGTTTGGGCAGGATTTATGTTTATCCAGTTCTGGATTTGGTTTAGACAGTTTTTTGTTTTGGTTTACTCTTGATTTGGTTTAGACACTTTTTTAGGTTTAATTAAGGTTTGGTTTCCACAGGTTGCATTGTCATTAAAATAAAATGTAACTTCTCGGTCAATTTAAATAGGCTAAAATTCTAGACCAATAGTAGAGTCTTGGATCAGGTGATGATAACACTAGATAGAAATGACTTCCTACAGATAAAAACCGGAGATGTCATAATTATTGGTGGTAAATGATGAGATTTTTCTGGTTTTCCAGTTTTTTAAAATCAGCGTGAAACGGGTGAAGTAGTTTCGAATGATAGAAAACTCTTCTCTAAATGCTAAAGCATCCGCCATGTGAACAAACAAACACGTATGAAAACACAAATGAATATTTTCTCTGCTATCCAAATGAAAATCAATACCAAACTTTCTGATAAGGTTTCCCGAGAGATTGCGGTACTATTTCGAGTTTTCTAACAATGCCCCTACTTTTAAATTGTTAACATTATTTTTTTCCGTGATTACCTGTAGAATATGATATTATTCATCGTATCAGGTGTTAGTGAAGTAGATAATCATTGGCTGTGATATCCTAGAGAGTATCGGAAACATCCATGACGAAAGTTGGAAACGGAGAATCTGCAGCGATCTTGTAAAGAGGATAATGGGTTTGTATTTACTAACCACAAATTGTCCACCTGAAGGATGCTAATTGCTTGATTTTAATGCCATAATTTTTTGTTATTTCCTATCAATTAATGATCAATGTTATTAAAACAATAAAAAGTGTCAAGTATAGTAACTATCTTCAGTTTTTCAAAATGATTTTTTTTCAAATGCAGCATTTACAAAACTATGTTAAGGTACCAGGAGAAAAGATTCACAGGTGACAAAAATATCAAAAGCTGTTATGTTATGGTAATTAATGAATTTTTTTTTATAATTTTTTTTTAATTTGTGAAATTAAGCATTTGAAAATAAGAATTGTGTAAATTTTGAAGAAAAAAAAATGGAACACACACCTCCCCAGTTTTTAATGATTTGTTGAAAAATTTTATGTTTTAATTATTTAACAATAAAAATGATTTAAACGATTAAGCAATGGGATTCTTTATTTCCATAAAAGGTTAAATGATGAAACCTGATTTTTATTTGAGGTGCTGAATTTCATTGGTGACCAAGGGAGACAATTCCTCCAGTTCATATAACCCCATTTTTGTGACCTTCCAACAGATATATTTATATTAAGCCAGGGCAGTTTGATAGAACTAGAATGCAAGATGTAATAAATAGACCAAAATCACAAAATCTACAATTTTCCTCCTTAATTTTGATTTTGCTATTCTTAACTGAAGGAATTAATCCAAAATTAAGACACAATGAGTTGAATGATTGTAATATCTTTTACAACAAGCCATTTCAAAAAGCTGAAATCTACTGATGCCTCAAAACATTTATTTCTTAAAATTCCATACATGTACCTGTATGACGTACATCAACAATACAAACACAACTCGAAAATACAAATATACAAATTAAGTCAGTTTCAATTTTCTATATATATAAAAATAAAATGATTAAATAAAAAAAAGACCCAAATCAGAAATAAAGAAATTCAAACTAGTCTGGTTTTGTTTAGAGGGTATAGATTTATCTTGTTAGATCAAGTACTCATTAGATATTTAAAAGCAATAAAATTGAAGACGTTTTAAAGTTTATTGACTTACGGCGGGGTGTCATGGTTTAAATACTGGGACCTGGTACAAATAAGTGGTATCAGGGGAGATCGTGGTGAAACAATAGTGATGAAAATAATTTTTTCCCCAAAATTATTTTCCTGCCATTCAAATTAAAATTACAGGAGAGATCACGAAATCAGGATGAAAATAATTTTTTGTCATTTAAATTAAAAAAAAAGCATGACAAAGAGTTTTGTGGATTCATCTGATATACCATAATTTTGTATCTTTTTCAAATTATCTGCATGACGAAACTCGTAAAATGTGACGATGTTTATTTAAGATAATTGTTATGCACTATTCGATTACATTGTAGGGGTTCTAACCTGATCCTTAAACAGAAACCCGAAATATTTTAATTCAATGTTACATATTTTGATTTCTTGTTTAGGAAAGTTTCAGACCACTGCATGTGTGCCGTTATACAAAGCGGGGGATATCTTTCATGTTATCTTTTAAATCAAAGCCCATCGAGATATAAACAATGCACATCATGCAACAATGATCTTTGATGATCGGGTAAAATGTTTTTCCCAAACAAATGATAAATCTTTAAAATTGGGTGATTAAAGGTCAATTCAGGTCATGATTAAATGATAATTTACTAATAATTAAATGAAGATGGTTTTTAAACTCGCCAGACAGAATTTGAAATATTTTTGGAGACAATATGAATGTTTATAGATAAGAACGTCTTTTCTTTAAAAATCAAATCAATCTAAAATTAAATTTCAAATGATGATTCAGAGAAAAATTTGCTTTGAAATTTAAAATTAAATCTAAACAGGGTATCAAAATTGTGAAATGAGGGAAAAAATAAATGCAATGGGTTAAAAGGGAGAGATTATATACACTTATTTACATGCCGATTGTTACTTTATTTTTTGAAGAAAGTTTAACACTTAGTGTTTATAATGAACCATTAAAAACAGAATATTTTTTAATACAAGAAAAACAACTTTTTTCTTCTAGGGGGGAGTTTGTACTTTAAATTTGAACTTTAAAAAAGTTAACTGTTTGCAACTTGTTAAATAAGTTTTTCAAATTAATTTTGATACACTCAAACTGAAATCTTTTTTTAAAAATTAGATTCAGATTTTTTTTTATAATGTGTAATAGGTCACCATTTAACAGTGACTGTGTGCATTTTTAATGGTTAAGGACAGGAAATTACTGTAGTGCAACCTTTAAGAACCTTTTACCGAAATTCTATTAATACAGTTGGGTTTTGAAATGGTAGAGCAACCCAGAGTGACTACAAGAGTGGTTTTTATACAAATCTATATACACTTATAATAAGAATGCAAATTGGATGAATGAGTTGTGTGAAGTGATGTAGTTTTGCACCCCAGTCAAGATTCACTTGTCTCGAGTTCATAAATGTAAACTAGAGTATCAAAAAAACGACAACCTTTGACAAGTGAACTAACAAACTTTCTCGCACTAAGATCCACCTGACTTGCTTTCAAACCTAGATGGTGGGAGACTCTGTGATCTGTATGCCTTCGCTTTGGACCACTTGGCCACTAAGGCCCTTGTAAGTCAGATCAGAGAAACCAAACTAGTAGTTTGAGGAGTTAGAGTGTCCCAAAAACTACTGGTTGTCAACATCCCGTGTCACTGAAGGCATGGCAGAATAGAGAACCCTGTTGTATCATGCCATCAGCAAAACACACAGGCAAAATTGCTGTACCTTTGTCTAAAGCTGACCACCTGACTTGAAAGTGGGTAGTGACTGTTCTTTCGCCAAGCACTCGGCATTACGAAATGTAAGTCACAGTTCTTTCAGATGGGAACTTAAAATAAACGAGGTCCCGTGTCACAGTGGGCTTGACAAGTTGGCATGCTAATGAACCCTGCTGTATAATGCCATGAGCACAGGAAAATTTCTGCACCTTTGCCTAAGCTGGCCACTTCTCGATATCAGTGAAATATTCCTCGCTGGGATATTAAACACCATTCTCAACTAAACTCAACTAGATCACAGCAGACCCGCACAAATAGGAAAAATGGGCATCTTACCATAGTTTCTTACTTTGTTCTGATCGACAGTTTAGACATTTGTAAACAGTAAAATGGTAAATATATCTTATATGATTATGGGGCAAAAAAAATGGCTGCTTTCATTTATAAAAAAATGAAATTTTCAATATCTATATTTTTCATAAACATCTCATAAAAAACTGACGATGTTATCACCTCGGTTTTTGCAACAGACACATTAACAAAGCACATAAATCAATGTATTAAAAACTGGAACATGGCAAAAATAACTCTTATCAAATTTATTATCGAAAATGACATACTATCATTCACTTTCACAAACTCATAATCAGAATAAATGGAGCTGAATTCGCCAGAATTGTAATTTTTTTCTTCTAAAAACATTACTCATTAGTTTAACTTCAGATAGGCGTCTCTGCCCCCCTACTAAGAATCGCCATTCACCTGTTTCCGAATTTTAAGCGTGTGCCACAGAAATTTGATTTTTAATACAAATGTTTTTTTTAATACCATTTCCTCTTTTTATTCGTGATAATATCTATTGGACCTGTTAATTTGGATTTAACGCAGTTTTGTTAAACATATGTACTTTCATTTTAAGTCCTCCCTCACCATGTAACTTCCCATAAACAACCTCCGTAATCTGGCATAAGATGATAAGACAAGATAAGTCTAATGCCCTTTAACTGTTTTATCAAAACCTTCCAAACCACCTTTTATCATCCGAGTCAAAAGTTAAACGGAGATTCGAGATACTAAAAATTGACTTTTGATTTAGTTATAATCTTCAAAATGTTTTTCTTCCCCCGTTTAACTACTAAAATTTTCAAACGGCAACACAGTTTCTGATGTTTTTCAAAGACTTGATGAGGCCTTAAAGATACAGGTTTTTTAAGTGACTACCCAACTGATTTCTTTTTTTATTTGTAGTTCAAGTGTATCCTCCTAGTAAATAAATAAAATATATGTTTTGAAAATTTATGAGCATGAATGAATATATTTTATGAATCGGGAGGCTGTATAACGTTGCACTGCATTGCAAGTTCCAGAATGCCAGCATTCAGAATATCAACAAATTAGAAACATTGAAATTGTATTGCCGCCATAACCGCTTACAATTGCAATTTGCGACTCTTTTTTATTTGGATTGAACTAGTGCATGCTTTTGGGAAATTTTCAAGTTCTAGCACAATGTCCAGCATTGTCAAATTGTGTGAGTTAGCAGAGAGAGAGAGAGAGAGAGAGAGAGAGAGAGAGAGAGAGAGAGAGAGAGAGAAGAGAGAGAGAGAGAGAGAGAGAGAGAGAGAGAGAGAGGGATATGTTGTATCCAACTGCTTTGGAAGTGGGACCATTACAGTTAACATTTCAGAAGAAACTTGTGTTTCTGACCAGTAATTCACTTGAACATCATTGCCTCAAGTTCAAATCTTGCTCTGGCAGTGTGAGAAAGGTTGTCAGTTCACTTGCAGAAAGTCTGTGGTTTTGTTCAAGTCAAGGAATTTTGACTTGAGTGTAAAATGCAATTATTCTGCTCTCTCTCTCTCTCTCTTAAATTCAAATACAAATGCATCAATCTAAATGTAATATTGCATGTAAATTTAAAAACCGACAAACATACAGATAGTGTGTTCTCATGACGATGCATGTAGAAATTGCATGCATTAGCATGTAACGTGGTGTGTATATCTTGGTGTAATCTCGGGGCCAGCTGTGAGCAGATGAGGTAGATACACGACAAAACTGACAACAATTAAGATTACCAGCCCCTTTTAATTTTAACTATACAACCATTAAACCGCAATAATGTTATCTAAGTCCGATACCCGATATCTCTCTGAAATGAACTGTGTAAATCACAAACATTTAACTGATCAGATTAACAACAAAGACTTAATTAAAAACTGCTTAAAAATCAAGAAAATACAAAAATGTTTCTCTTGGTCTTTTTTAAGCTTGAATTTGAACATCATCTTCATTAGAATGCTTGAATAATTTGTTTTTTTTTCTAAATTACCTTTCGCTGATCATAAATGATCTTAGGTAAAATGAGACTTAAGTTGAAAAGTGTCTCATGGCTATCATGTAACTGTTTAGGTACAAAAAGTGAGCATTTTTTATGAATTTTTGTAAGATAGGTATTTTAGAAAAGCGAGTGTCTCTTTGAACTTATTTGCACCCACTATTCCTTCAGTTTGGTAACCTTCATTTAAAGCAATCAAAATCAACAAAAACCAAAATGGGACAAAAGAACCACAAAAATTGTAAAAAGTGTGAATAAAATGTGCTTAATGATCCAGTAATTATGCTTTCACTTGTGGTCTACCATGACATGAGTTTTTTTCAATTCAGAGATTGTTTGAGGAAACCAGAGTGCCTGAGAAAACCACCGACCTACGGCAATTGAACTGACAAAGTTTCTTACACTAGCATCCGTCTCGAGTGGGAATCAATCCTAGACTGTGAGAGGCACTGTTATTGAAATACAAGCAATTTGGCTTGACCTATCTTGACATGGGGTATCACATTTCAAGGTACCACCAGACTTTTCAGTCTCACAGAGACCCACTATAATTTAGGGTACTCTTTTTTAAAGTACCATCAAAAGCCCTACAATTTCCATTTCTGATTTCTTGCTTAAAGAACCATCACTACATGTACCAATTTTTACAGCTCTCATGTGTGTCCAGACTGAGAATCAAACCCTTAACTCATACTTACTGAAGTGCACTTTAGTGGTTACCGGTATACCACCACTGTGCAATCTAAACTTTATATGTATACAAGTGCATGTACACTGAACGAATTAAGTCAATGACCATACCGTTCACACAACCATCTGTGTTCTGTATAAATGTGCAATTTTTTTTATATAAACCGATATTCATAACATATTTCATGGAATAGTCTGGAGTAATAGAGCTTTACGCCCCAGTCAAGATTCTTTCATCGATATCTAGGTGGTCAGTTCAAGGATTTTAGAGGAAACCACAGAACCTGGAGAAAACCACTAACCTATGTTTACATTACAAATGCATTGCCTTATATGAATCTCTTTGGAACCATTGCGTTAATTTTTCGATGACAGCAGTGTGTCGCGCGCTCTGTGTAAAGCGATACGTCAGTTAATATCTTCAGCCAATCCGCTTTCGATGTACAGCGGAGGAATACATACCACCAAGGGACTACTTATTCATTCATAATTTCCTGCGGGTTCATTCATAAATCTATCCGGCGACTGCAGGGACGCTCTTTACGAGCGGTAACAAACGTAGAAATTTGTCATACTGCACTAGTTTTAAAACTGATTTGAAAATAAAAAAGAACAATATTTGTTGTATTTTTATATCAAAATAATTTTTTAATGATTAATGACCATTTCCCATGGCCTATAAAGATACGAAGTGAAAAAATTAGTGAGTCCGAGGACACCACATTTAAATTATGAACAACTGTTTGTTATTCGACTAAATAATTATATTCATGGTAATATCTTACCAAACAGATTATTGTTTAGCGAAAAAAGGAGAAATCGAATTTAATTTTCAAATGTGTTTTACGGAACTATATTTTACGATCGCCAAGCAACGAGACAAATCAACATGGCTGTTCTCTTTATATGGTTCTACAATAAGAGTTATCTCGCTTTAAGTGTTCCAATCACATTAGTACACGGACTTTCGGAAAATTAATAATACCTTTTTGTGGGTAAAAAATAATGTAAACATAAGGATTGAATGTCACTTTGAATGCTGTCATCGAGGTATGACTGCATCAGCTCACGTTCAAAGTTAACATGAATCGCTTCGCGATTCACTTACTTTGAACGTGAGCTGATGCAGTCATACCTCGATGACAGCATTCAAAGTGACATTCAATCCTTAATTGGCCAGCGAACTGACAAAATTTCTTACAATAGGATCTGTCGCGACAGGGATTCCAACCGAGGTGGTGATAGGCACTGTGATCCGTAAACATTTACTTTTTAAACCACTTGGCCACCTATGCCTCAAACATATTTCATGGGTTGAAATTTAAAATAATAAACCTCAACTAATTTGATATCTAATTTTGGAATCATATCTCATTATCTTAAACCAATAAATTTAAACCTTGCAACATAAAAACCACAACATCATTTACACGTTTAAATTAAAAAAAAAATCTAAAAGGCAAAAATCAAAATTTAAAAAAAAACATATTTCGCTCTTACCTACTGACACCATCTTTGTGTAAAAGTAAATGTCATGGCGTTAAAAACGACTTTAATTTTATTCAGAATAAAAATTGTCAATTGTAATTAAATGTTACACAAAAGATGATTGAATTATTGATTAAATAAACTATATCTCACTTTTCTCTGAAATTACCGTACATATGAAATATAGACGCTCTGAATAATGATCTCAATGTGGATCGTGTGTTAAACTGATGTTTTGCAAGCTGTTAATCAGCTTAATACAAAGGCTGACCAATCAAATTAATTGTATTCAGGTACACTTTTAATGGGATATGTCATATTTTTGTTGGTCCATAATAAAGGCAGATCATATTATTTTGACAAAATTTCCATTTTGGAAGTACAAAATATTCAGCTTTCTAATATGATGTACAGAAAAGCTTATGTTAGTATACCGGTAAGTGTCACCACTGGTGCCATTTTTTAAGGCCAAACAAACAAGTGGTTTACATATGCATAGATGTGAAAGATCTTGAAGTTACATGCATAGATGTAAAAGATCTTAAAACAAACATGCATCAGTGTTCTTTTTTTAATATTTTCTCTCACTTTGCAAAATATTTGCATTGCCACTGACCATTAATTTTTCAGGAAAAAAGATAAAAAATCTTTTTTTTTGGAATGAAACCTAACACACATTTTTTTGTTTGGCCTAAAGTTTCTGGATGGAAATATGGTATTTTTTTTATGTACAACTTGTTATGCTCTTCTTCTGAGAGCTCTTGCATCTACAGTTACATTTTTGTTGTATAACTTTCATCTACGCAACAAATTTTGTTACTGCTGGTATCAAGCTGATGTAATGAATGTAGTCTTTATTTTTGAACGAAGCCATTTTTTAAGGCCAAACAAACAAGTGGTTTACATATGCATAGATGTGAAAAATCTTGAAGTTACATGCATAGATGTAAAAGATCTTAAACAAACTCACTTTGCAAAATATTTGCATTGCCAATGACCATTAATTTTTCAAGAAAAAAGATATAAAATGAATGTAGTCTTTCTTTATTTTTGAACAAAGCTTTATGCCTCAGTCAAGACTTTTCATTCATATAGAAGTAGTCCTTTCTGGAATGGTGAAGGAAACCAGAGTTCCTGGAGAAAACCACTGACTATCAGCAAGTGCACCGACAATCTTTCTCACACTACAATCTGCCTCAAGTGGGATTTGATCCTAGGCGGTGAGAAGTGCTGTGATCCTTAAGTGCACAAATTAGACAACTTGGACATGGAAGTCCTATAAAAGGTCCAGTCTAACCTAACATTATAAGTTATACAGGGTTTTGGCAGGTTACACGGCCCCATGTACCCATCAAAGACGAATGTACCATTTACCTGCGGCTCAGGGTAAATAAATCTTTGATGGGGTACATGGGGCCATGTAACCTGCCAAAGCCCTGTATAACATTTTTGTCACCCTTCAAAGCGGTACTAAATTCTTTGAAGGGTGACAAATCAAAATGTCTTATATGACGATATGACAAACCTTCACAATCTGCTATTGAAATATTAAAACATTTTCTGATATAATTTATCTTAAGTTTATATCGAAATGAACAACTTAGCATCACCATAAACAACATTAATTTTATGTGGCACATAAAATCAATATGTGTTTTAATACACACCGCAGAGCCGTAAATATGTGTGTGCTTTTTGTATTAAACACGAACAAAACAGATGTTACCGGTTTAACTGATGAAAAGTAGAAACAAAAACAGGTTAATTGAAAGGTAAAATTTAATTTTTTCATAATGTAGTTACTGTAACATGTTTAAATGGAATGACAAGGGAAAAATTCATAAAACTTTAAAACAGATGTTTCCATGGTAATTAATATATAAAAATTATATATTGATTAGGCCTGCTCTATTAATAAAGCTTTGAAAAACTGACAATTTATATCTATATACTGGGTATATATATATATATGTATATCATATAGTTTAGTAAATAATGAAGTAAAAATATTGAAATGTTCATTTTTATTATAAGTTTCATTGCAGTTCAATGACCTGCTCCAGACATGAATGGGGTTTGCCACTGTACATGATGAATACCTCAAACATTTGTGCAGAATGTTTTGGAAAAATGTTAACGTCCCAAATTCCTGAATTACCGTTGATTCCATATCCATTGGAAAGAATAGTTCCACACAAACATTAGTGGTCATCATGTAGTTCATCAGCAAACACCATTGAAAGCTGAGACATATGGATTTCTTATATACATTCCGATCCATGTTGGGGGTAAGAGTTGAGCGAGTTGGGTAATGGTGTTTAACATCCCAGTCAAAAATATTTCACTTATATCGAGACGTTGCCAGCTTTGTGTGAAAGTGCAAAAAATTTGCCTGTGCGTAGCACTGATGGAATTATAGAGCAGGTTTCTTTAGAGTGCCAAGCCCACCATGACACAGGACCTCAATTTTGTTAAGTTCCCATCCGAAAGAACACTGACTTTCATTTCGTAATGCCGAGTGCTTTATGATGACATGTCGTTAAGTTCCCATCCGAAAGAACACTGACTTTCATTTCGTAATGCCGAGTGCTTTATGATGACATGTCCATGTTGGGGATAGATAATACTGTAAGTGCAATTTTATTCAGTGTACTAATTTTCACTTATTTCACTGGTCAAATTGTTCTGTGTACCATGCATAAAGTAATATATATTCTCTGAATCTTATGGTTAGTTTTATAAATCTGCGAATATTGCACCCTGCGAAAAAGTTGGAAAAACACAAAAATTTGAACCTGTAAAATGAAGTACATGTACATGTACATTTACAATAGTCAAGGGTATAAATCTGCACTGGATATGTTATTTGTTTCATATTTCATGGGAGAAAATGGGTAATTTTCAACTCTCAAATGAAAAGCCTTCCAAGCGATGTCAACTGAAGGAAAACCCCTTCCAGTGATGTCAACTGAAGGAAAAGCCTTACCATTGATGTCAACTAAAGGAAAAGTGTACCATTGGATGTCATTTGAAGAAATTTTTAAAAATATGCTTCTTTTTGCAGTGCCGATTTCTTTCCCCACAAATTTGCTAAAAGAGGATACTTTTTTAAAAGAATTTGTTGGAAATGAGTAGCCAGGGGTGATTTTGGACACCTGGATATAGGGTTGTACAACACTATACATTTATTGCCTTTGATTGAGGGAGATATGAGCATTTGTTCACCTACAACAAGTCATAGAAATGTGACATGTTAAGGGTGAACAAATGTTCATATCTCCCTCAAACAAAGACAATAAATTGTTTATTATACCGAAAGATAACCATGGTACTGTAATCAGAAATACAGAAAGAAAAAAAGAAACATGCATCAAGGTTACATAAATATTAAAAATAAGACAATCTGGAAGGTAAAAACATCAGTCTGCCTCTGATTCAGCGATTTTTCTCCTATCGTATCGAAAGCTAACCCTAGAACATCGAGACCGATTCTCTGTCAATGATGTCGTATCATAATGATGTTATATTGTGTTCTGAAAAAAAAAAATTACAGTGAAACTTGATCGCGTGAGGGAAATATGATATTTTTTTTCCCTGCCATGTGATTGCGCTCATCCAATCAATCGTCAGTAATTTTTTTTTTTATATAATTTTTAAATATAATTTTGTATCTTCCATTTATGTGCATGGGGACATGATGAATGTAATTAAAATCTGACAAATAAAATTAAAAAAAAAGTCGCATCATCATCAAAATCTTGAAATAAGATACTATCATCTCTGATACACTTTCAAAGTAAAAACAAAAAATACTAAAAATGATATTCTAAAAAACAACTTCTTGTTATCAATTACAGCACATCATAGCTATCAATTTTACTAAAACGAAGAAAAAAACATTTTAAGATGGCTACAGAACTGCCAAAAAATCAACAGGCCAAATTGATCTAGTTACCGCGGAAACAAAACCACTGTCACTTAGTGGTTATTTATAGTATTAGGACGTATAATTTTACGTATTGTTTGTCACATCTATCTGTTACTTACACAGACGACTCCATTTTATTTGAATTTTTATCGCTTGGATATCTTATAAAGAAAAGTGATATTACGGATCTGATAACATCTTCTAAATTCCAAGTAAAATTATATATATATTATATGTAAAAGTATTTCATAAATGTATATATACACACAAACTACACATTGTAGCCTATATTATTGTTGCGATTACGTTATATTCTGTGATGACCTGCAATGATGCTGCATTTCATGAGGAAACAAATTACAGCAAAATTTATCAAAATTTCTGATTGCTCTCATGAAAATAAAGGCCGGCTATAATTGCTATGCTAAGAAATGCCATTGTAATTTCAATTTGCATCATTTTATGACATCATGATTATGTCATTAATGTGACATTCCCTGCTGGTTTGAAAGTGAAGGTGAAATGATTGATTACATAGAAGGATAGATTAAAATTGAAAAAGTTTATTTTAGGGTTGCCTCCGACCTGTTTGCATACCTACTCCTTTCAGTCACAACTAGGTTTTAAACCCACAATTTTTAAAGCCAATGACATACCACTAGCTTAGTCTAGTAAGTGTGACATCATGCAAACATTTTCAATATCTCTTACAAGTCAAAGGGGTCAGTGTCTGAGTACCTGTATCTGAAATGCCAGCTTAAAAATCACAGAGCTTTTTTCCTAGGTATTAATCTTCCTCAGAAAGATAGTAGTATGAAAAAATTGTAAGTGTGCTTATCAAAGGTCAGTTTTATTTTTTGGAACACTCCAGTTTCCTCCACCATCCCAGAACTGAAAATGTCAATATAAGTGAAAGAATCTTGACTTAAGCATAAAACAATATTAATCCATTCCACTTTTACAAGACAATTCCGTGACTTTAATTGTAAACTTATTTTCTCAATTACTGCTAGACAGTTGGTCTTGGAAGAGTGTTAGATGGTCAGATTCTGGAAATTTCTAGACTTGAAACCCAGTAGATTTCTAGATTACCTGATAAAAAACCGCTTAGGATTGGTTCGTTAAGAAATCTTTCATGACAAAATGTTAATAAGTACATCTTATTTTGGTCGTGATTAGCGTCAAAATTTTTGGCACAAATATTACATTTTTCCTTTGACAAATCAAAGTGTATTGTTTTAATTATAAAACCTCTTAGTTAACTAATGAATGATATCGTTTAATCAACTGATTTAAAATACAAATATAATAAATATCTCTTGTTGTATTTAACAAATAACATGTGAGGAAAAAACATAAATATCGTGTGAATAAAATTCAATTAAATAATCTTTAGAATTAAATTAAAACTTCAAAAGTTGATTATACTAATAAACTAATAATAAGAACTTATCTTCGCAAGAGATTTTAAAGATGGATATATTTGTACAAAGTAACAAACATCATGTTCTGAAAATATTTTTTGTTTTGTTAATTTCATTTCAAAAAGCTTTTCATGTTATCCATAAGGTTATGTCTGAAGAGATTCCGATGTCATCCCCTAATTAGATGAAAAACTCCAATAAAATTGAAAATAATTTTTTCTTCTTAAACTTCCAATTTTAAAAGTTTTTTTCAGACTATCCATTTAAATAGATGTATCTGAAGAGATTTAGCATTTTATAATTTGACAAACACCAAACAAGAAGTCTTTGGATAAACTTTCAATTTCAAAGTTTCTACAATTAGCCATTTCCTGTTTAACCAGATTAATCTATTTCAAGACATTTTGTTATTTCATGATTTGATGAACATCTCCAATTAAACTGAAGACAAAAGTTTTTTTTAACTTTTGTTATACGAAGTAAATGTACAAGTCATGTTTTACCATATCCATTTTTCAGATTACTATTCTTTTTTGACTTCCTGTTTACCATACTTTGGATTGGGCGGATGGATCAATGGCATTTTATGCCCTAACCATTAATTTGGGGAAAGTAATCTTATCCTAAACAGTACTTTTTGTTTCACTTTTTCATATAGATGATACCCTGATGTATATTAATCAAATATTTCCCTTTTTTCTGAAAAAAAAAACCAAACTTAAAAAAAAAAAAAAAATGTTTCCTATAAATAAGCACTAAATAGCACCTCTGAAAACTTTTAAAAAATATGAAAAAAAATTAATGGATAAATAGAAAGAATAAAAAATGTATAGCACTTAATAACTGGACTGAAAAGTAATAAATAAAATACTCCAATTTGAAACATAAATATATCAATCACAAAAACATATTTCAATACATCAAAACTTTGTAAAGATAAAACCAAACCTTTTTCATCATCATTTTCAGAACTTTCATCATCATCATCTGCATCGAGGTCGTCTGATGATATATCAGAGAGTTCTAAGTCAGTGTGAACTACAGAAGGATGCTTATCTTCCATAACAACCATACTGGGCATCCCAGGATGCTCTGGTACAAAACTTCGGAAAACTCCTTTAAAGTGCATAAAACACCACTGGGACCTTTAAAAGTGCATAAAAACACAACCAGGACCTTCAAAGTGGATAAAAACACCACCAGGACCTTCAAAGTGCATAAAAAACGCCACCAGGAGGAACTGCTGAGAAAGAACAAGTAACCCTCACAAAATAGGTGTTGATGGCTGAGTCTTTAAAATGTTTTAAAAATGTACACTATGGATAATCCTTCAAATCACATCAGTTAAGTAAATAAAGGGATAAACTAACTTCTGTCGCTCACAGGGATGTTACTATCTTCGCATTACACGCTCTCTTGTACAGGTAAAAAGAAATTTAATCACCCGGAACTATTTCTCATCATCTATTGTACACACATCGCTGTGAATTTCTATTGCTGTAATGAAATGGGTGACTTGAGTTTTTAAAACCCTTTATGAAGATATTAAACTATAATACAGAGAAATTTGTTAAAGAATGCTGGGTTTTGGGATACAATAAAAAATCTAGCTTATTAATTATCCCCGGGATTTTTCAACAATAAAATTCTACCTTTCACCTGTTCAGCTCTTTTAGTTTAATGGATGATAATATGAATTTAAAGGGCTGGGCAGATGATTTCACATATCTATAAGAAAATGAAAATTTCAGGTACATTTCAATAAAAAAGGTAATTTCCTTTCAATCAACAAAAGTGAAATTTAAATCTAAGTGATAGTTCTTTCCTATTCCAAAAATTTTATTTTGGACCGGGCCCCGGTTTCACAATCATTCCTTAGCTAAGATTTTCCTTAACTTAAATTTAGCAAATTTTTGTAATCTATTTTTGAAACTAATGATGAATATTTTTGTCAAAACTAAATGCAAATGTTTTAATCTAGAAGTGATCTTAAAAATGACACCTTTAAGGCTTAAAATCCTCAATATCTTGAAAATTAACAAAATTATAAAGATTTGAAAATTTGCAAGATTTAAGTTAAGGAAAATCTTAGCTAAGGAATGATTGTGAAACCGGGGCCTGTACTATGATATATAAGTAAACATACCATAGTGCAATTGTTTTCGCATCATTGGCAATTGCAGCCAATGTTTCTTTTAGTATTGGCAATCTGCAAGTTACAAAGCAGATACAAAATTTCATGCTCACTCTTCTAGAGCACTTGGGTCTCATCAGCAACAACTACAACTTGAAGATTTTGTAGGAGTGAAACAATTGTGTTTTTACAATTTTTCATTTCATTCCAAGGCAGTCAGTTCTGGGATGGTAAGGGAAACCAGAGTGCCTAGAGAAAATTAAGAAGCAAGCAAACAAACTGACAAAGATCTGCAAGAGTGGGTTTTGAGCCTTAGAGTGAAGAGGGGCTTTGAACCATATGACAGAACTTAGAGATCATTTGGCCACCACAGATTATATAATATCTGTAATGGTCAAGGTATTCAAACCTTTAACCTCACACATTTATTACATACTACAACAAGAGCCACTAGGCTTGGCATAACTCTGAGAATTTTGTTCTGAGTTAACTCTTCTTGTGGCAAACTGTATACCAAGTCTAGAAAAAAAAGAACTTCAATGGTGTTGAAACAGTAGGCCAAAAAACTAACACTGATAGATGAAAGGACAGACTTATGGAAAAACATATTCAATTTGGCAAATGGACAACACCTTACCATAATGTGTATCGTTTCATGAAATGGGCATACAAAAAGCGATATATTGCTCAATTATTTCGTCAATCTCTATTGTATAATTTATGTAATAAATATAATAAAATTAAGTTGTTTAAGGTAAAAAAAAAAACAACTTTCAAATGTACAATTTGAGACCAAATTTTAAACACAAATTAATTCAGGAGATAAAATCGTTAAAAATAGTTATAATGGAGAAAGTAATTATGTTTACATTCAATTTAGCCCTTTTTAACGGGTTAATTTAATTAGCTATTTAAATCAATCCACACAAAGCTATTTCTAATTTCTACAACAATGGGTGAAAAAATTTGAAAAGCCAGTCTTTTTCTATCGATTTAAATAATCCGTAATTATAAACACGATTTCAGTGAAAAATTACGATGTTTATTTATCTAATAATCAAGAAATGTAAATCATATTTACCTCTTTACAATTAACAAGCTTGTCTAATAAATAAAATAATTAAGTGAAATTTGTGCTAATTTTCACTGAGTATATCTTTAGAAAATCTACCATAATTTAGTGCAAGTCAGGTATACAAAAAAGGGCTAATTCTTATTTTTTCTTTCTCTCAGGTTAAAAAAAATAAGCGATAACTACATTAATTTTAGCTTTTCCTAACTCTTGTATTGTGGGACGGCATAATGATCGGATAATTCATGGGTCTACTTTGAAAAATCACTGCTATTGTTGGGTGAAAGCTAATTGAGGTATTAAATAGTTTAAGCTTTTGAATAGCTATATGAATAATTTTCTACAAAAATGAAAATGAAAATGGACATGTGCCTTTTGTGGAGATATTTCACATAAATGATGATGTTTTATGGACGCTGTCTTGATAAATAGTGTCATGTTACGGCATAATGGCATTTTCAAGGTATCTTCTTTATTTCAGCTTCAGTTGCGAGCCTTTCTTTTGGCGAGAGCTTACGCTATTTATTACAGCAATTGACTATAATATTTCCTATAACTACACACTGTTTGTGGCTACACGAGGCCAGATATTCTAGGTGGAATGTTCACTTCAATTTTATTTCGTCTAGTTATAAGATCGTAACACACACACAAACTCTAATTTCATCAATTTTAAATGCAATAAAACCGATTTACTCAAGTATCTAAGATTGAAATATTAGATAAATTGTTTGCTTTTGCCGTGAGGTCTTTTAATTTAAAGAAAACTTAAAGGAAAACAAAGAATAATCAACGAAAATTAAGAAATACTTTTGAGAAAGTCCCTTCTGGCGATTAGAAATGATGATCAAGAAGAATTCAAAGATATTAAATGTAATATAATAAATTGTGTGGAAAAATCTTCTCGTAAGGCATTGGTTTGTTATTCTATCTCGTATCTAAAGACGTCGTCTTTGGATGTAATTGTTAATATTTAATTTCTTACTTCATTGAAGGAAGTGAGTACGAAACCTCCAATATATTTTTTTTCATTATTCTTAATTTTAATTTTGATATAATATTAACAAAAGTACATGTATACTAAATTTTAATGTCAGGTTTTTCCGGGTGTCCGAGATTAGAAAAGAAACAAAATCGCTGCAGCCATAAAGGTCCATTTGTGGGTCCTAACACGTAGGGTTTGCTGTATGCCATCACAAAATCAATTGGACCAGCAAATGTCTGTTTGTCTGTCACAAAGTCAATATTGGACCAGCAAATATCTGTTTGTCTGTCACAAAGTCAATTGGACTGAAAAATGTTTGCATGTCCATCACAATGGTTGGTTGGTTGGTAATTGTAATGATATTTAATGGCGCATCAGCAATTTTTCAGTTAGTTGCGATGAGAGCAAGTTTAAGGATTAACAACAAGTTTTTGTTTTATGGTCTGCTTTGTTCTAGTGCACACTCTGGACAACTTTAAGGTGCTAGCTCATAGAGTAAGTATGACACAGACAGGCATACAACTGTCCCAGTCACATTAAACTGACACTGGGTGAACCAGCCATTCTTAAATAAAGAGTGCCAGATGAGACAGCAGTGTCTCAAATTTTAAAGTCCTTTATAAGACCTTGTGGTGTTTCAAACCATAACCTGAGATCTGTTTCAAGGCAGACTATTTACAACTGGGCCACGGAGGTGGTTCCATCACAAAGGCATGGAGTGACAAATAGGTGGGCATAAATTTTGAACATTTGAAAATAATTTTCATCATGGGGAAACAAAAACTGTGAAATTTGAAAATTTTGCTCAAAAAACTACCAAGAGTCAAAATGTAAGTGCAAAACTGATAATTTGATGAATTGAGTAATAGAGATTTATGCCACAGTCAAGATTTTTTCACTTTTATATTAAAGCAGTAAGTTCATGAATGGTGCAAAAAAACCGGAGAAAATCACCACCCTCTGGCAAGTAAACTGATAAACTTTCTCACACTAGGATCTGTCATGAGTGGGAATTTAATCTAGGTTGTAATTGGGGCTGTGGTCCGTAGGTGCCCACTCAGCCACTGAGGCTCCACGTAACTGGACAACAGCAAGATCATGAAGACAGACACAATTCATCACAATTAAAAAAAAAAGAATAATCTTATGTCTACAACTAAAGTGCTAAAGGTACTAAAGTGTGTACGTGAAAAAATATTTTACATAGATAAATGATTTAGGTGAAAGTAATAAGATGTTATATATCACTTTATTTACTACTTTTACAATCCTTTACATGATCAAATTTTGAGATATATATGTATCAAATAACAATATTTTTAAATTTAACACTTCTCAACTTGCTTTCAGTTTTCCTTTCAATTCAATGAAAACATGAATAGATAGTTAAGGAAATAAATTGTTCATCTTTCTAAAGAAATTGAATCATTATCAAATTGCTGTTTTCAATGTATAACATTTTTTTTATTTTTAAAATTTTAAACTTTTTTTTAAATTTCTTTTCACTTAAAACTTTTTTAACATCTATTAAAATGAATGATTGGTCATTATTTTAAATGGAAATAATGCAGAACACTGTAAGCTAGATATATCTTGTGAAACTTTCCAATTTTACATGAACTACAGATACAAGGAAAAACAAGAATTTTGTCAAATCTTTGTCATTTTTGTCAACTTCAACGAATGCTTTTGCTGTGCCTGTTCTTGCTATCATGCTTATACCATGACATTGTGATTTCAAAATTTGATGAGAAATGGATTTTAACACCCCAGTCAAGATTCTTTTCTTTATATCAAGGTGATGCGTTCAGGGAAGATGGGAGAAAACCAGAGTGTTCAAAGAAAACTACCATCTACGACAACCAAACTGACAATCGTTTTTACATTTGGATGAAGTCGGATTCGAAACAAGGTGATGAAAAGCCCAGTGATCTGTTAGCATATGCTTCAACAAACATCAATTTTGAGGCAAGAAATGCTACACTAAAGTAACAAGAATATATGAACTAATTTTGATAAAAAACAACAACAATAAAGACTTTAGGTCAATGGAGAAAATACACACAATGCCAGTTTCATTAAACCATTGCTGGACATTTTTTTAAAATCATTCATGAATTAATTACATATTATACCAGTTTTAATTTTACAGCAGTAGACAGCCGTTTCGGACCAGAATACAATTCCTCATCACTAGTGCTTGGACCAAAATTTCATGAATTAAATGAATAATTTTCACAACATGGCTGGTCATTTGTGTGAAAATTTTCCTCTTTTATTTTCATGAATTAAAATGAATAACTGGACATTTTTTGGAAAATTGTATGAATATTCATGAGACATTTTGCAAATATTTCAATTTCTATGAACTACATGTACAATGAATAATGTTCAAAACAAAATTTTACATTTTTTTTGAAGTTCTGTAAAATGAAATAACCTTCAATTTTCTGTCATCAGAAAAGTAACATTACCCAGATGAATATGAGAAAGAATCTTAATAGGACACGAAATTTAGGTGTTTTTACACCTGTAAAACACCTTGAATTGGCCTTAACCTGTATTTTTGTGGAGACACAGACAGAAAGTCCAGGATACTGACATCAATAACTGTTTTATAAAAATGCCAAAATCGAAATAAAAGTCAAAATTTCAAAAAACAAGATTGAAAAAAGAAAAATCAACTTTAAATATACAAATAAAATCTGATAATTTTGATCATAAATTAAACAGCTTGTAAAAAAGCATGATATATGATATTTTATCAGATAAAATAGAATTCACAAAATCTCTTCATCATTACTTGACTAAGGTGTGTCTTTTCACTTTTCCTTCTAACCTGTGTAAAGATTATCATCTCTGAAGGACTGCATCTTGCATTTCTAACTTTCTAAAATGAAAACTACATTCTTTTAGGAAATTCGAGACAGATTCAGTCCTATTTATCAACTCATAAAAAGTGAAAACCCTGAAATTAATCTTGCCAATCTCATTTATTTCTATTCACCGAAAAAAAATTAAGGTATGCAAAAGAAAGCTCTCATACCTGTTGAATTATTACCTCTGGTTAATTTACTGCTATTTGGAATGATTTTTGTGAGTTTGTTTTCAAAAGATGGAGAATAAATGGAGTAAGCCGAGACCTGAATTCAGTCAAATTTGTCAAATATGGAGTAAATCCATTTATATACCGGTAACTGAATACTATGCAAATCGTCCCATGTATAAAATACCCTTAAATTTACTTCGCTGTTTCCATTAAAACATACAGGTAGGTGCAATAAATTTCTTTTAAATATTACACCTTAAACGATTCTGGAGTTATTTTTTCTCAGGATCCCTCGTTAGTATGGTGTAGATTTTCTGATACAACATTTAGCTATCCGGAAAATGCAGATAACGTGATTGTCTATTCACTTGCAAGCTTTTAACGGCAGGATTTCAAACAAATGACATTAAATGTGTTTTACTGAAAGACGCAGATTCACCCAGCGACTTTATCTTCATCAACAGATACAAATATCCCATCATGCATTAAACAATACGAAATGTAATGATTATACTTGGTAAACTTTATTTTCAATTCACAAGAGTTCACATTACGGTTGCCTTTATGAAACACTCATTTCATTGTCAATGTAGCAAAAAAATTCTCACCATCATATTACAGTATAACTGTTATCAATATAATCAAATGAGGAAAGGAAAAATTTGAAAAGATAAAAGGTCTAGCATCAAGGTTAGGCTTTACATAAATCGCAAATCGTGTGATGGTTTTGTTTCAAAATTGACGCCTGAATTTTTTCAAAACTTTTACCGCTATTGTGAAGTAATCACTGCCTGATGGGCAACAGGGTTTACATTGACTGTTAAATAATACCCGAAACGTAATTTGATGCTTCAAGAAACAAAAAGAGAATTTACTTTAAATATTTAAAAACTCAGACATTTTTATCAACACATCTTGATGTTAATACATTTAACTTAAATATTTAATTTTTATCATTAAAATTTAAATAATAGCGATATTCTTTGAATCATCCTTTATTCACGATTTAATTTTTATTATCAACATCCGGCAACATTTGGCCTACGTTTGTGACAAATTTGTTATCATATTTAATGGATCTTAAAAAAAATGATATAGAAATTTAAATAATATATACAAATGAAATAAAATAACAGTTCAGGTAAAATCATTAACGAAGGACAGGTAAGTAACAGGCGGTAATTATAATGAATTAACGCTAATCAGAAAATAAAGACTGTTTTTGAATGGACTAATGATATTTTACTATCTGGACAATTAAATAAACAGTACCAGTAATTCTTTTGCAATGTCTGATCAGGTCCCGGTTTCACAATCATTCCTTAGCTAAGATTTTCCTTAACTTAAATCTTGCAAAATTTAAAATCTTTATAACTTTGTTATTTTTTAAGATATCCAGGAACTTAAGGTGTCAATTTTAAGATAATTGCTAGAATTAAACATTTGCATTTAGTTTTGACAAAAAATTTCATCAGCAGTTCCAAAAAGAGATTACCAAAATTTGCTAAATTTAAGTTAAGGAACATCTTAGCTAAGGAATGATTGTGAAACCGGGGCCAGGTGCTTTTATCACATGAAATCATAACCAAAAATATATGTATGGAATTCCGGTGTCAATTAAAAGATGTATAGCACACATATTCCAAGCATAAACTTTTTGATTATATCCTTGCAAAGGTCAGGCCTCCCTCAGTGGTCAATTGTGCTGAAGCATTTGCTTACGAAACACAGGGCCTCTTGGTGCCTAAAATTGATTCCCAAAAATAGGACAGATCCTAGTGTGTGAAAGTTTGTCAGTTCACTTAATGAAAGTTTTTTCTAGGCACTCCAGTTTCCTCCACCGTTCTTGAACTGGCTGACTGGATATAAGTGAAAGAAACTTGAATGGATTGTAAAACTCCACTATTCCCTGGAAGGAGTAAGCATTTTAATAACAGGTTGGTTGGTAAGAATAGTGTTTTACATTCTACTGGTAGTCAAAATTATGTCACTCAAATTGTGATGCTCATTTCTGAAATGATTGAGGAAATCTGAGTAACTGGTGAAACCACTCATGACCTTGACCTTATTGCTTGTATAGTACCCAGTCACAAACAATTACAGGAATAAACAAGAATTTCGGACGTATGGAAGGAAACTCAAAATTTAATGCCCCTCTTTCTTCCAAAGGTTGGGGGATTAAAGCAGCAAAATGTCTGGTAATTCAAACCTGGGAGTTAACCATGTCATGGACTGGTAGCCATTAACAATTTTGAAACAGTTAAAAGATATTTGAGTACCAGTAAATCAAACCTAGAGCTGAACCATATAATGGACTGGTATCCCAAAGAAAGAGAGAGTATTGTTCATTCAGTCAACTGGAGTCATTGAAACCAGAATAAGCACAGGACTGATGAGCCTCGTAGGCTCGAGACATACCAGCTTTAGATAGTCAAACAATCTGAAGATTATAAGAAAAAAATCCAAACATACAACTATAGGGGAAAAGACAAAAATGCTAGGCTAATGCAGCATTGATTCTCTTCAAGCAATTCAAATATTCATTCCAATATACTGCTAGTATATTTATGTTCACAGTGTACTGATTTTCGCTTATTTCGCTGTCATTTGTTTTTTGCAAAATATTATAAAAAGCAAAAATTATATTATGCTTACTATGTTATATTGCATATTTCAAAAACGTGAAAATTTAACTATGCAGATATGTCTAAATTCCCTCTGCCAAGAAAATAAATACATGCAAAATTAAATATGTTTACAGTAAACATTCTCAACTTAAATATTACTAATTATTGAAATATCACATAAATTTTATATTTGACTGAAAAGCACTAATTTGGCTTCATAATTATTATAAATTACCATAATTATTTAATTTCCAAAATTATAAATATGTCTTCCATGTAGGCCAGTGTTAAATGAAATTAAGTGACACATGCATGTTTTGAAAACATTTATTTTAATTTGACCTGTGAAAAGATTATAAGTAATAACTTTTCATTTAAAAAAAATCAAAATAATATTAAATTTTACTTTTTACAAAGCAGAGAGGGGGTAACATTGAGAAAAAATCTTAAGATAAAAAGATCACAAAAACGTCGAAAATAATATGCTAGTAATGATCATAATTTATGTTAATATCACATGACATATTTTAAAAAAAATTAAAAATATAAATTGTATATAAAATCAATAAATTACAAAATAAATAAATCAGGTTCAGAAAAATGAAAAGTTAAATTAAAATTTTTTAAAAAATCAGTCTCAGTTTTCAAGTATATTTGAAATGATAAGAATAAAAGTCAGAGGCGATTCCCGTTTCAGGTCCAATTTCAATGTAAAGTTTTATGTTTGATTTCGATCTTAGTTTCAGGTCCCACATTTTTATTACAAGGTCAAAAACTAAAAAAAATGACATATTATTTCTTTTTAATATCAAAATAATTTATTTATGACATCTTGATTCATTGTTAGTGTATGAAGGACATTTTTCCAAAACTCGCAGACCTTCACTAGAGGGTTTTCTTTTGTGGGTTTTTTCTCCCAGTACAATAAGAGTAAAAGTTACTCGTATTAATTTATGAAGGTTCCAGAAATTAATCGCCTCCAAGACCCGATTAATAACTATGCGTGACTTAAACAGCAATTAATCAAATATTAACAAGCAAATTGATAAAAATAAAATGTATGACACAGCATCAGTAAAAACAACAGTTTTTTATGAAAGAAATTGACACAACGCTAAATTCTATGGTTATAGGCACACTCTGTGACATGGAGATGGTCTTTGAATAAAATCACTGTGTAACATTTGATATTGCCTGCATTGCATATACTTTTTGTGAATTTTTTTTTTTTTTTTGGAAAAGGAGAATATGTGAAAGGATGGCATTTTGCATACAAAATTGAAACATTTACATAAAAATAACTTTTAATAACTTAAAATAAAATAACTTAAACTTATAACAAAATAGGGAACAGTATCTAAGATTTTTTTAAATGGTTAAAATTAGATACATTATTAAATTTTGATTAAAAAAAGGACTATAAATAATTAAAAAATGCCTAAATATATTAATGTTTTCAAATTATAAATATAACTAGAAGAAAACTGATTTAAATTCTTAATTGTTAGTATTGAGGCAATATCATTTCTTAAATACAAGTCAATTGAATTCAATCTTAAAATCATTAGTACTATTATAATCTACAAATTGTTAATTTCATCTTAAAATCCTTAATTAAGACATACTTGTTTCTTCTTGATGGACAATGTGGTCATCTTCGCTTGGTCCATTATTAGCCATGGTCATAGTGACCAAAAAATGACAGTGTTTAAAAAAGATGTGGCCAGGCCTGGTCCCAAATGGTCTTTTTGAGAAACGTCAAAATTGTTCGATTGTCTTTATATATGAGTATTAGAACCAGATTTCACACATCACTAGCATTTAGAATATCTCTCTCTCTAAATTTTGTATTTTAAAAACAGTTACAATTATTTCAAACCAGTTAAGTAATTTAATACAAGCTCATTGTCTTGTTTTCTTTGAGTTTAACTTGCCGAAGTCAAAATGTTTAACCATTGTAGCAATTTGGTCAAAAGGCTTGCTCCGCCCCTATCACTAAAAACCTTTTTATCATCTGTTAAGCCGAGTTTTTAACGGGAAATCTTGGGGAATGATCGCAAGTTCTGCATATAGATTTCACATTAGCTGGAAGAATTGAGATCATTATTATAATAAAGTTGATCACTGTGGGGGATATAATGATGGGAATTATCCGATTAAGAAAATCTTTATAGTTTTTATGAAATGACATGGAACAAAATACATACATTTTTTTCAAACATTTTTACACACTTTAACTGTTCTTCTGTTTTTGACTTATTGTTTAATTAATTTTAAAGTAAACTGTATAGATATATTTATATTTATAAAACGGAGAGAACATGTTTATTCACATAATCGGGAGACAAGATACAAAAATTACGGGGTTTAACATAAACTGAAAACTCATAAAAAGTTTCTGATTTGAATTTATAGTTTGATTTTCATTAAGAATCCCATAATTAACTTCAGACAAGCGGTGTTAACTGTGTAACGATAAAGTCAAATACATTATAATTAGAATAGAAAATAAATCATTTGATCAGGGGTAAAAGCAACTTCGCCATAAATATTTCATTGACACTGTGTATATAGGTAATGATTACATGTCACCAGGTTTGAAAAAAATGCTAAGTAATTCAAAAACAAACACTTATTTCGGAATACAGAATGATCTCGACTTGATGATTTTTACACCATAAAATCACAGAAACGATGACCTCAGTTCCTTAAACATTCCTTAAATTAGTAAGATTTTCAAAAATTTCACCTAAAAACAAACACTTTTTACAGAGCGATCTTGACGCCAGCATTTTTACTCCATAAATCACAAATATATTGAAAATTTTTTTCTTGAAATACCAGTATGATTTTCGAAAATTTAATTATTTGGTAATTTTTTCAGAGAAAAATGATTTTGATATTTCCTTTTAAGTTGCTTCTTTAATCATTTCCCATTTTCATTAAAAAAAAAGGATAAAATGTTTAGGAAATCCTTGGTTAATGAACCACTGTGAAACTGACACAGGATTTCATATAGATATCACTTTTACATTTTTATACCACTGCGGTAGCTCAGTTGGTAGAATGCTTGCTCTATAAGAGGGAGGTCCTGGGTTCGAACCCCAGTCAGGTCTGACCCAAGACTTGACAGTGGGTAGTTACTGTTCTTTCGCCAAACACTCTGCATTACAAAATGAAAGTCATGGTTCTTTCGGATGGGAGCTTAAAATAAACGAGGTCCCATGTCATGGTAGGTGTGGCATGAAAAAGAACCCTGCTGTATAATGCCATCAGCGCATACACAGGCAAAATTTCTGCACCTTCACCTAAAGCTTGCGATGTTTCAATATAAGTGAAATATTCTTGAATGGGACATTAAACACTATTACTCATTTCATCTCAACTTTTACATTTTACTTTTAATTTGGTGTGGATAAATCCCTATAACTTTCACAATTTTCGTTGACTTTTTTCCAAAAAAAAAAAAAATAAAGACCTAAGAATTTCTGTTCTTCAAATGACAACTTGAAAATGGACACAAAGTTTAATGGCCTTTAGATTTCTTTAGATTGTTGGTATGAAAAATAATAAATGTTCTACTTATATACAAAATGCATCATCAGTGAAATAAAACAGAGAAATTTCAGATGACTAGGACATGTCTTTAGAATGACAGGAATTAATATAACTAAAGCTGCCCTTAGATGGACACTACGAAAAAGACCACATGGCAGACCAAAAAAAATCTGGTGCAGAACCATTAAAGCAGAATTGAAAGACTGAACCTGTCATGAGGAGAGACAGAGGCCAAAGCCAAGAATAGAACGTAGTGGTGAGATCGACGTTATGCTACCCTGGGAGCAAGAAGAAAGATAGATAACATACTTGGGTAAAGGGTGAAAAAAATTTGACAAAAAGGATTGATTTTTTTTTTTATGAAAACAATGTTCTTAACATCAGACACAAATATACATGCCCATGTTCAATTAACAATTCATAAAACAAAGTAAAAACTTTTAAAACTGGCAAATTAAGTTAAACATGTGAGCTTCCTGGTCTTCCAACAGGGAAATGAGACCGGGTGATCACTTTCAACAGGGAAATGAAACCGGGTGATCACTTCCAACAGGAAAATGAGACTGGGTGATCACTGCCAACAGGGAAATGAGACCGGGTGATCACTTCCAACAGGAAATGAGAACGGGTGATCACTTCCAACAGGAAATGAGACCGGGTGATCACTTCCAACAGGGAAATGAGACCAGATGATCACTTCCAATAGGGAAATGAGGCCGGGTGATCACTTCCAACAGGGAAATGAGACCGGATGATCACTTCCAATAGGGAAATGAGGCCGGGTGATCACTTCCAACAGGGAAATGAGACTGGGTGATATCTTCCAACAGGGAAATGAGACTGGGTGATCCTGAAAGGTACTTCACCTTTTGTCTTGCTGTGTGTGTGAAAAATAAATAGAGAATGAAAGGGAACATGGATCTATAGCATGTCAAATATATCCATGATAATTCTTAGTCTGACTAATCAGCCCAATTTTAATTTTTGACTTGTTGAGAGTTTATGGTCTGACAGCTTCCATAATTGAATTCTTGAAATTTCTGGCGAAAACTACAGAAACGGATAAATATTTTCAATGGACAGGTAAATATTCAACCTGATTTGATATATCTTTGTCTTACACTGTTGCAGGTGTAAGATTATATTATTATTGGACAATCATTGTCTTTCTATTGCAAAATGTTCCTGATAACATGCAAATTTGACAATTTCACAAAGCATATCTTTTGTTGTGTCTGTCTTTATTACTGACAACATGGAAATAGACCAAACATTCTTTTTGCTGCCTTTGTTCTTATGACTTGCACCAATGCTAGTAGATTACTTGCTCAGTAAGTGAAAGGTTGTGGGTCCGAATCCTGTCTGGGTCTGACCCAAGACTTGAAAGTAGGTAGTGACTTTTCTTTCACTAAGCACTATAGGAAATGAAAGTCATGTTTCTTTCAGATAGGAACTTGAAATAAACGAGGTCCCATGTCACAGTAGGCTTGGCATGATAAAAAACCCTGCTGTATAATGCAATCAGCGCATCGCACAGGCAAAACTTCTACACTTTCGTCTAAAGCTGGCAATGTCTTGATATAAGTGAAATATTCTTGACTATGATGTTAAACACCATTGCTCTCTCCCTCTGATTTCAAAGACTATGAATGTTGACTTGGTAACACCTATTTAAGTCTTTTCTCCTCAAAAGTTTGAAAAATGCATTGTACTTAATATGTGTAACTAAAACATGAATTGGACTAAAAAAGGAAATAAGTTATAGGTAAAAAGACTCATAAGTCATTAAAACAACCAAGTAAGATTTTGCATGTTCCTTGCCTGTTTTAATACATACAGTCAAACCTGTCTATAAAGGAAATCTAAGGGAACCAGTGAAAGTGGCTTTTATGGACAGGTGGCCTTTAGATACAGGTTCAAATAATATGAATAAAGGGCAACTGGGATACAATTTTACTGGTCTTTATAAGCAAGTGGTCCTTACATAGAGGTGACCTTTAAGGCAGGTTGGACTGTAACTCTTCATTGAAATAGGATGAACTTAAGTGCATCAATTATTCGAAGAGCTAAATGTTGTTGCTGTAATTTGATAATAGTTGGAGTTTTTTTAAACACATTTCTTGGATAAGAATGTTAATGAGAGTTGAGAAGAGTAATGATATTTTATATTTAGTCAAAATTTTTTCACTTATATGGAGACAGTCAGTTTTGGATGGTAGAGAAAAAGCAGTACCCCCAAAAAATCACCAATCTTTGATAAGTGAACGGACAAACTTTCTAACACTAGATTCTGCTAGAGTAGGAATTGACTCTAGGCGGTTGGTGTGAGTTGTTGTGGTTGGTGAGCCAATTGCTTTAAACCACTTGGCAACCAAAGCTTGATAAAGATGAATAAAAGAATAAAGATGAAAGAATTTCACTACTTAAGTTTCTATAACAATAAATTGTTGTTTGAAGAGTTGAATAATGGTGTTTAACATCCCAGTCAATAATATTTAACTTATATCAAGACATCCCCAGCTATAGGCGAAAGTGCAGAAATTTTGCCCATGTGTTGCACTGATGGCATTATACAACAGGGTTCTTTAGCGTGCCAAGCACACTGTGACATAGGGCCTCGTTTATTTTAAGTTCCCATCCGAAAGAACCGTGACTTTCATTTCGTAATGCCGAGTGCTTGGCGAAAGAACAGTCACTACCCACTTTCAAGTCTTGGGTCAGACCCGGCCGGGGTTTGAACCCACGACCTCCCACTTATGGAGCGAGCACTCTACCAACTGAGCTACCGCAGTGGTTTTGTTGTCTGAAGAGTAGTAGTTTATAAACCAAACACACAAACAAACGTATGTACATGTGTGCATACAGACACACATAAACCATGGAAAGTTAATGAAGCTTCATTTTTTGATCAGATTTAATCAAATTAATATCTTGGGCAATTTTTCATAACAAAAGGTCGAAACATTAAATGTCTAAATTCTCCATTAAACAGCATAAAATCTAGATTACCTGATGACAGAAAAATCTGTAAATCTGCATTAATTAAGGTTTTACAAAAGAGTAAGAAGAGATGGTAAAACTATAAAATTAATATGAAAAGTTTGAGGCAGAAAGATAACGTGAAAGTACAAAACGAAGTGAAAAAAGGAGGAATAATGGGCGCTATAAAGGTAACAAAGACTAAGATCATGTTAAACTTACATCAAACTGGTAATGCCAAACCGTTATTGGAATTTAACGACACACTATCTTATTTAATGAACCAATACAGGAAATAGGTATGTTGAATGATGGGTCATCCAGGATAACGGACGGATCAAAAATCAATTTTTCAGTGATTTAAAAAAAATAAGGGACACACACATTTCCTGAAATTGCTATTTTTTACCTGAAAATTATCACCTATTTGGTTTGAAATTATACAGTGATTTTCATGTCCAGGGCATGGAAGACCGAATACGAAGAAAGAGCAGACAGGAATTACGATAGAAATTCTAAAATGAATTTGTCTGCACTTGTTATCTATTTAAATTAAGTTACAAAAACTTTTGTTATACGAGAAAGATTCATTACAAATTATTTAATCGAAGATTAGAGAAATTATCTCAAAAGATATAAAAATAAATCGATGGATAGTCTATAATGAGTATTTATTAACTTCGATTAAGAATACCAATTAATAGTCGCAACTTGTGCAAGCGTCACGATATTGGTGTCACACCTGACATCATCCTTATTGTACATCATGTGACCTCTAAACAGCGGCAAGTGACCCCGCTAACGCTTATCTAAAATGTTTAAACATGCAAGTTTAAACAAAAAGACAGGCACAAAGATATAAATGTGTAATCCTATTGGAATTTGAAGATTTTGGAAGCTGAAAATATCTGATGACATCTTAAAATTTGAATAAATTTTTAAGAATTCACAGAAATTAGCTCTCATCATTGTCAACTGTTGTTTTTGAAAAAATTTGAAATTCTAGAATTTTTACATCACTGGGAAAATATTTTCCCCTATTCTCACACAGATATTGGTTTTATGTGTATTTACATCTATATTCAATTCAATAAAGTTCAAAATACAACTATATAGACTGACTAGCTATCTTTATGTTTGACTTGATTGTATGGTAATAATTTAACTTGTCAAACAAAACATTTCATGAGACATAGGTTTAGTTGTAAAAATTGCTGATAAAAGTGATGTGATGGTTTCTTGTTATTCTGCATAAAAAAACAAAAGCAGACCTCAATTCCTACATGATTTATTCCTTAGCTGCAAAAATGTCTCCATGGTTAGTTGCAAAGGTGCAAAAAAATATCCCATTGCTTAGTTGCAAAGCTGCAAAGATATGTAGCAGCCCAGATACAAAACTGTCCCCAAGGTTACTTGCAAAGGTGCAAAAATGTCCCTATGCTAAGTTGCAAAGCTGTAAAAATTTGATACTATGCTAGCTTCAAAATATCACCATGCCTAATCCTTGTTTAGTTGCAATAGTGCAAAAATGTCCATATGCAAATTTGCAATGCTGCAAAGATAAAAAATATGTCTCCTGATAATGGTTATTCACTGTAACCTTTTTGTTTCAGCTAAGTATGATGACATGTATTTGCAGTTTGGCACTCACCTAAACATGTTGGCATAAATTTGCAACTTGGCAGCTAAGCACAGTGACATTTAATTATATTATTTTTACAGCTTGACAACTAAGATTGTTAATACTTTTGCAACTTAGCAGCTAAGAATGGTTACATTTTTACAGCTGGGTATCTAAGAATGATAGCATAATTTGGCATGGTGGCATTATTATGTACTTTGTACAATTTTTTACAATACATGGCAGTGAAGAATTGTGAATTTTGCTTTGCAACTCAGCAGCTAAGCATGGTGAAATTACATAAATTTTGTGGTTTGGCAATTTAAAGTAAGCCAACATATCAGCAAATCAGCTACGAATGGCGACATTTTTGCAGCTATGCAGCTATACATAGTGACATATTTTTGCAACTGGACAACTAAGCAAGATGGATAAATAGCTATGGAACCGATGTCCAAACAAATCTTAACAGGTACATATCAAACATTGCAGACATTCAAGATTTCATAATAATGAGAGTAACATTTGATACACTCTTAGTTTTATACAATTTTATGTACCAAAAATAACATTTTTTTAAATAGTACACAGATTTGACTCATGTTCTGCTGCAAATATTTCAAAACAGATGATATTATCAATGAAATAAATTTGCAAAAATTCTAAAATAAATCTAATTTAATACCCATGTTTTTCCTTTGAAAAAAAGTTATAAACAAACTAAATTCCCACATTATCTGCAAATTTTTAATTGATTGAGTCACACACATACAATCCAAAAATTACAATGAAAATGATACACAGTGATACAATTATAAACACATTTATATCTTAATGAAATTTTATATTAAGACACATATTTCCGTTGATTTTATTTTTAGATAAGCTACTCAATCATGACTATGACGAAAAAAAAATCTGAATGACCAGCGAAATAAAAAATGTGAGAAAGTTGAAACTAAGTATCAAAATAAACCGCTGCTGCTAAATTTCTATTATTTCAAATGATAAATTCCTTAAAATCACTCTTTCTGTTAAATCGTTTTATTTTATTCGTTAAATTATGCATAAATTTATTGCCTGATCTAGGTGCTTGTAATGTCTTCAGCTGGCTTTCATTTTAAATTTATATGACAAGCTATCATGACATGGATTTATTTATTTAAATATTAACTTTCATTTAATTTCTTTTTTATGACTAATTATGCTTAATGTCAACAAAACGAATTCAAAATGTATCCACATGCAACATATATATACTAGTACAATAGTCCTCAGAAGAAAAGCACATATCTCCCCTGTAATTCTAGTCCATTTAAAAACCTTTAATATTTTCCATAAAATTTTTTTTACCAAGACCTTTTTACAGGGGTTGAAAATTTTTTCAGATGAGCTAAAGCCCAGGACTTTTTGATGCAGTAAATCAAAAGCCCTCAATTTTTTTTATCAAGTCCAGAGATTGATTCACAGCAGAATAAAAGGTGAAAGACACAAATAAATATGCATCATTTCCATCTGCAGTTAGAGGTATTTTCCGCAGTATTTATAATACAGTAATACACTCATGGAAATTTGTCATTCCACAGCTTTTTAAACAATCAGACATGCTTATCATATTTGGCATCATTTATTTCTTGTGACACTCTTTTCTCGCCACTTGAGCCTTATGCAATCTGCTTGTTGGGTGTGTTTTTCAAGATTTTTCAAGACACCAGACGACAGTCGGAAATAAAATTCATTGGTTTTCTGAGTACTTGTAAAAGCCCAATGGGCTTTTCAGTGAAATTTTTGCCAAGTCCTGCTTGCCAATTTTTGTTAGTCCCGGGCTTCGGGCTTGAAGAATTTTCAACCCGTGTTTTTATGCAACAAGCCTATGTCGATGCCTTGGCAGCTTAGTGGTCCAAACCTGACTTACCAATCACAGTGTCTCTCAATGCCCAGGTTCTTTAGGACAGACCCTAGTGTAAAAAAAAGTTTTTAAGTCTGCTTGTCAAATTTAGTTGGCTTTCTCTGGAAACTCAGTTATCTCCATCATCCCTAAACTTGCTACCTCAACATAAGTGAAATACTCTTAACTGGGGTGTAAAGCACCATTATTCTATTTCACCCCAAGGCTGGTGCTCATTCTGGGGACCAGGGTAGACTCAATCCATAGGTTTGAGTGGAAAAGAGCAGTAATGGTGTCAAGATGCTTTCATTTATATTGGAGCCAGTCAGTTTATTGATGTTGGGGGAAATCTGAATACCACCAACCTACTGCAAACCAACCAACAAACTTTCTTACACTAGGACCTGTCATGATTGGAATTCAAACCAAGGAGGCAAGACCCATGAGAATGTATACAGTTCTTTTCTACTTTTCTATGGATTAAACATAAGTTTTTCTGTATTATGGACAGGCAAAATTAAAAGAAGCATGGTATATTCATACAGTCAAACCTGTCTATAAAGTTCACCCAAGAGAATCAGTTAAAGTGGCCTTTATGGGCAGGTGACCCTTATATACAGGTTCAAATTATATGAATAAATAACAAATGGGATACAATTCTACTGGTCTTTATAAGCAGGTGGCTCTTTAAACACAGGTGGCCTTTAAGGCAGGTTGGACTGTATATTCAAAGAATAACAGATAAGAAAATCTACTAATGGTGTTTGCTGCTGTACCAAGTGATACCCTCTAATGTTTGTGCAGAACACTTATTTCCAATGGATATAGGATAACATGAGACGACGTTTTCCCGCGAAAACGACATCATTCCGGGAATCTGTGACATTGACGTTTTCCGAAACGTTCTGCACAAATGTTAAGAGGTATTGATCACGTAGTACAGCGGCGAACCCCATTGCAAATATGACCCAAGAAGCAGTGATTTTGTTCCATTCTTTAAAAACTACCTTATGCCTTTTAAATTGTGAAAATTTGAAGTTCTGAAATACAGCAAACTGCATAATGACATGCATGCAAAAGCTTAGAATCCTCAATACAAAGATGTTATATTGTCACAATATCTTACATTTTGTGGGTAAGGACATCTAGATTTAATTTGCTAGTATATTACTTTCTTTTGGGAATTTAATTGGTCAAATTGGGAAAATTTAGTCATTTTTCCCCAGGGGAAACTACCTTTATTCGGTAGTAATTTTAGGCAAACAAAATCACTGAAGACGCATCATTTGGCCTTTTAAAATGACAGACATGTCTAAATAACTGATATTGCCTAAAAGCTATCAGACACAAACAACTAACAATTTTTGTAGAATATTTGCCAAACCCAGCATTCACATATAAAAAGTGATGTTGAACCCTGTAACTTTACTTTATGATCAAGAGCTTGATACAAATAAAATAATCTCTGATCTAACACCACTTTTACTAAATCAATCAATCAATCAATCAATCAATCAATCGATCTCTATGAGATGGACAAACTTATCATTTCATAACATGTTATTAAAAAATTCAACGGACTGAAAATCCTGTCAAAGATTAGCTACTTGTAACATTGAAATTGAAAAAAAAAAAAAAAAAAAAAAAATTGAATTTATCAAAAAATCTGAAAAATTTATCTTTTGATCAGGCACCATAAAAAGATAGCTTGTCAATTATGTTTTGTGTTGTTTTTAAATTCAAGAGTGCTGATTTCGCTTATATTTAAAAGCTTATTTTTAATTACTGGTAAAGACAGAGCGTGGTTTGCCTGGGTGGTCAAACTTTAACTTTCAAATGAAGAGATTTCACTGGACAGGGTAATAAGTTTTAAACAGATAAAACCAAACACCTGTGTATATTGTAAGAGTTTTGATTAAGAGCAGAGATAGTCACCGAAAAGATCTGTATCATTCCGAAATCTTTGTTTTCCTTAAAAAATCTGTCCCGTTATTTGCTGCGATGACATAGAGCTCTCCCGTACACCTGTAGCGTAACTGTAGGTAAAGAAGACGTTAGATTGTGCCACTAATGATAAAAACAATACTGCTACAGTTTTGTGGGAAAATTAGCTAAATGATGACACTGGAGACCCCACGATGCATATCTACAAACAATTCCTTTTGTTGTTGTTCAAAATAAGATGGCTCTTAGTAAATGTTTTAAACACAGCATTCAATTTTATCTGTATTTCTTGCGACTGCCGATACAATAGCGTCAATTTTCCGCTTTTGATTACGATTATTTAAAACGTATTGATGATCTTAAAGATGGTAATTTTAACACTATGGGAAACCGCTACAATCTGGAATGTTTTTTCTTTTAAGTTACTATCAGAATTTTTCAAAGATTTTGCAACTGTGTGAAAAAATTTTGGGACTATTTTTTTTTTAAATCTCAAAAAAGCTTTAATGTACTTTTTCTTAAAAGAAACAGAAGCATAACTGTGGGAAAGATTTAAAATGATAATATCTCTGATTCAAAATGATAAAAAGGTGTTACTTAACCGTTTTGTCAATATTGTTATTTTTTCCTTTTGTTTTGTTTTTGTGTGTTTAATGGTTTTTTCATTCACCAACTTTTCTTTAAGCATTTTCATGATAACATTTTGAACTGCATTGTAGCAATGGTACAGCTCAATGGAAAAGATGAAAAATAAAGAAAAATTCTCATTATTTTTCTTTTGAAATATTTTCCCCATTTTGGATACAGTGCTTGAAAAAAAATGCATATTCCATTTCAAAAATGTTTCTGTGGGAAAACTTTTTTTGTTATTTTACAGGGATTTTTTTGGGTATCCACAGGGTCCGGTAAAGGGACCTATTCCCAATGCTAAAAACATACATTTTTCCCAATTTTGTAGTAAAAAATTCCCAATTAGCTATGTTTATCAATTTTTTTTGAAAAAAAAATTCACAAGATCATCAACATCATATTCGGAGGATATCTCGTTCTGATAACGATTTTAATCTATATTAACCCACATTTTGCTAGATGATTTATATAGAGACAAAAGGCAGCGCTATTTTGCTGTGAACACCAATATAATTTGTTCAATTACCAGTATTCTAGTGGTCTAGAATTTCTAATATGTTGTTGTGATTTTTCCCAAAATTACATTTTTGTTGAGCATTTTCCCAATTTCATCTCAAGGTCCTTTTCCCAAAAAGGTCAGAAAAATCCCTGTTTTAAATATGTATAGCTATAGTGTGTGTGTGTGTGTGTATCATTTTTCAGTGTTTTTTAAATATTTAAAAACAAATAATACTTACATCATTCTGATTTCATGGAAATAAATCAGACATTGGACTGTTGCTTCTAAATGTCTTTTCATCACTGAAATCTGAAATAAATAAATTGAATTGAATAACCTTGGTTGGTTCGGTCAAAAAGTTTTGAAGAGACAGGTCCTATGGAATATGTCAAGACTATTTTCACTTATTATGCGGCAGCAAGTTAAGAACTGGTCTTAAGTTGGATTTGAACCTATGTAGTGAGAGGGAATTCCTGTACACCAATGTTCCAATTTTTTAAATGGAGGAAAAGATTTTATCGCTTTCCAAGTCAAACCCGAGACTTTAAATCTTTCACAGTGCACTAGGCATTCATAATTGAAAGTCATTGGGTTCTTCAAAGAAAAGTTATATAGACCAGTCTTTTAAGAAATAAAAATGTCATTTCTAAGATTTGACCTTACAATTTTGAACCGTATAACCTATGCACCTAAATTTGGTATGTGGAATGTCACCTCATGTTGGTTAACATTGGTACCAAATCAAAATCCATCCACAGACAAGAAAGATAAGGAGCGGCCACAATATTGGAATTGGTAGACAGATAGACGAATGGATGGCTAGACAAACAGATAGACAGGGTGATTCCTATATATCCCTAACTTAGATTGTGGTGGTATAAAAATGAATCCCCAACCAGGGTAAGGTTTGGCAGGATTAAGGGTCATTTAAATAGGGTTTAACAAGTAGAGCATATTCATATTGTTTTCATATATATATGAACCTGTTTTTGAATTAATATACCACTATATATGTTACTTAGTTATAGAAAATCGCATATCTGAAATCATTTTTGAGAAATATTTGAAATTTGTATATATATATATGATTTTTAATTGACATTTTAGGACTTTTGAGGCAAAACAGTTTTTGCTGTGAAGACTGAACAAAATTTAAAATAAAGTTTACCAATCAATGAGAAAATATCAATCTAGTGCAAAGGGGCCAGAGTTTGGTTAAAGAAATATGAGGGTTTTTTTAAGATGACCCTTAAGACTCCTAAATGTTCATTCCATAACTGTATATTGCATATTGGTAGTTTCTTCACCTATAGCTGGTGACATCTCTATATCAGTGAAATAATCTTGACAGGAACTTAAAGTCCCATTTATCACTCATTCAAATGAGGCTCTAAAAAATTCAAGGTGACCTGCATAACGGATAAAGATATAAAAACTGTGCTGCATATGTCATCAGTGAACAATCGACACAAAAACAAAAATCTGAAACACAAAAGGAAATATGAAACTTGTAGATTTAAAAAAAATATAAAGTTAATAAAACTATCTTTAAAATATACACTTTTCATTTATTCATAATATTTTTACTTTTGATTTTTCACTTTTTATTAAATTTATTTAACCAAGATGCATGAACATGGCAAGGTTTTCCATAATTGCTAGTTTTTTTTGTTTTTTTTTTTAACTTACTGGTAGTTAATTAATTCTTAAACTAGATTATACGGTAATTTACTGTTCAAACTGTCCATAAAGACCATCTAGGAAGAGAACCTGTAAAGGTGAACTTTTGTTATGAGCAGGTGATCCTTTTTATACAGGTTCAAGCTTGGCTTAAGTAGATAAGGAGTCTTTATGTACATGGGTAAAATGCTCTAAAACATAAGCATAGTGCTACTCATTGCCTAGGTTTTAACTCCACCTAGGCAGATCCTAATATATGAAAGTTTATCAGTTCACTTGGCAACTGTCAGTATTTTTGTTTGCTAACTATTCGGGAGTCAAAATTCTTTCTTTTATATTGAGATATTCAGTTTTCCAATAAAGGGGGAAACCAGAGTACCCAGGGTAAAACCAAACCTTTGACAAGTGAATGGACAAACTTTCTCACCTTAGGAACTGACCAAGTGAGATTCAAAACTAGTTGGTTAGAGATACTGATACAGGTTGGAAAACTGGTGCTTTAGACCACTTGGCCACAGAAGTTCCAAGGATCGAAGTACAGATCTGTCTTAACAAACCCAAACAATTTTTCACATGAATGAATTCAAGAGTTACTTATACTGACACAAAAATAAAATAAAATTGGCAATTTTCCTAATTATTTTATACCAGTACACCAGACTTCTGAAATGTAAAAAAACAAAAACCCGATAATTAAAAAAACATTTCTCAACCCTGTACAAATTTAATTAAACAATACCTAATTTGGTGATGATCCTGAAATTTAATATCAATTTCATGTCAAAATATTCTCCAAAATTTTAAAATAAATCACTTTAATAACTGATCTGTAGTGATAAAAATAAAGGGGCAAAATGTCACAAATTTAAAACAAAAACAGAGTTCCTAAATAAAGGTCAAAATATTGATGAGAGTAATTAAAATTGGATTTAAACAATCCTTAAGAGACAGCTATTTTGATTGGATATCCTGATAACTCAATCAGGTTTACGGTAATCACTGATTTTCAATAAAATCTATTGATACCCAATATCTCATCTGATTGGAAAATTCTTACTGGGGTTCGCATTCTTTAGCAGTCGTTTATATCTTATTCTTTAAATCTATACAGAAAGGTTTATTTTTTCGTCTTTTCGTGTATTTTGAAACTGTTACCATTTATTTTATCTCGGCTTACTATCTCGGACTTGTATACGTAGGTACTGGGGAGGAAAGAGTGTGTTTATTATAAAACAAAGGACATGTTTAAATTGTCGCGATACAACTACGGCCTGTTTACACATGCATTTACGTCGTATTGTTTTAAATTCTAACATTGTTACAATATTTCACCCATATTTTTTTGTTTTTGTCTCAGCTGAGCGATAATTTCTATAGCGTGGGATTTTTCTGGCTCTGATCATAAACTGTTATTGTTTTTGTACAGCCTTTTGTTTTACGTTTTAATAAATTGCAATAGATAAGTTATAAGCCGTTATTTTTAAGGAATATCTTCTTTTTACTCAAATTCCTTTTAAAAGTGCATCATGCATTTCTTATTAATGTGCATGTAGCAGCACTGTGACGATGATTATTAACAAGATTATGCATTGCCCTAGAACCTGCATTTAGTAATTTTTTTATAACAAGAACCTGCTTATAAAAATTTTGTGTATCATTCTATTTACTCACATTGTTTTATAAGAATCACTTTTTCATTTTGACCACTTTCTTGGTTGGTGTGGTTTTTAATTACAAGGTTTTTTTTTTTTTTTTTACAAATAACGTTACAGTGCAATCTTTGTATCTTTTATTCTTTTTTAATAAAATATTTTACTGACCAGTAAAATTTGAAATGATAGGCTGCATGGTATGGCACTTCAAACTGAAGCATCTCATTTATAATCACATGAAAGTGCTAGGCTGCAAGTAAGTAAATTCTGACTAAATTTCTAAATCTAAATGAAAGTCTAGATTCAGGATATAGCAGATTTGTTGGCTAAAATCCATTACAGGTCTGACTAAATTTCTAAATCAGGACACCATATTATGAAAGGTGTCATATGTGAATGAGAAAGTGAATTTGATTTTATGTTTCAGTAAAAATTATTTAACTTACATCAAGATATCACCCAGCTTGATGAAGTAACAAAAATTAGACTTATTGCAAGAAGCAGCTGAGATTTTCTTATCATAAATCATACCCCATGATCAAGAGGTTTTTATTGAAAATCTCATGAAAACCAAATGGATTTTCATTTCTTGAAAACCAAATGGATTTTCATTTCTAAATGCCAAGGGCATGGCCCAAGAACAGTTATGATCAAAAACATGTTCAATTACCATCCTAACCTTTTGAAAAACTGGTAAATTTAGTTAAACCCAGGGAAGTGAGACCCGGTACTCCAGGAAGTTAATATTTAGTACACCCCATTTAGATAGATAAACCAATTTTGAAATCTCTGTTCTGACCCAACTGGGAATCAAACACTGACCCCAACCCACTAAAAGCACTCTACAATCCAAAATACCTAAGTTATGGTAAGTACATGCATTGATGCAACACAAATTTTAATGGCAGTTATATTTCCCCCAACACATGTTCATGGACAAACGTGCCTCTAATAATCTGCTCAATAATTTTAACAATGTCCGGTGTCAAGTCTGCCGTAACAGGTTTTACTATGGACAGACCTTGTAAATTGCGTTATAATAAACTTAAAAGTCAGTTTTAAAGACTGTGTAAAATGCTTGAATATCCAGATAATTATATATTACAAGTAAATTACACATCGCCACATTATAATTAAACTGCATCTTCAACTTTTTCTCAACATATTAATTTAATAGCTTTTCATAATATCAAAAATTGTCATTAAAAAGTTTTTTTTTCTTGAAGAATCATATTTCACACAGTGAAATTAACTAACCCCAAAATGACAGTTAATGGTCCAGAGAAAATTATAGGCCAAATCGTTGATTAAAAATGTTGAAACTATCCAGTGGTCAGTCGAATGATTTTTGATTTGTTAGTTTTCCTAACTGTCACTCATCGGACATGCACATTTTGCGATGGGTGTATGTACGCGCCTTGTTTGATTAATGCGGCTATCTGCGGCATGCTGTTATCCGCCACATCAACTTGTCAACATGTCAATTTCTTTGTTATAATACACAATGAAACAACAGGAATATATAAACATAGTAATATCTACCACCAACTTATAGAGGGTGATAAACAACTTACATACACACCAAAAAAATGAAAAAAAAAAAAAAAAAAAAAGATTTTGTTTAAACACGAACTAAAACACATTCTTTTTAATATTTTTCCATTTTTTTTTTAATTCCACGGACCGATTTATTTAGTGTATGTCATGCGGGTTTTTTTTTAATACCCTTCTCTTAATTTTGTTTTAACATTCACGGACAGTTTTATACCATGTATGGTGAGACGATGTGTTTTTATTATCATTAAGATGGGGGTTGTAACACTATCCAAATAAAATTAAATTTAAATGAAATTTTAACCATTTTAATAATATGACACTTTTAATCAAAGAATTAACAAATAAATTTCAAATCAATTTCAAAATTTTCTCCCCAGGCAATTTTTCAAAATTTTTAATTTCATTTATCTCACTTGGTCTCCTCTATGATTTCACAAATTAGAGTTGCCGACATGTTTTCCACCGTTTTGTACCAATTCATTTAGATCTCTTTGCAGTTCATGATTTATGAGTTTTCATTTGCATAAAACTTAAGAAACAATATTCTAATTACTGCAGTTAGCTGTCAGTCTGGTCTGTGCTGGAGACACAAAACTCCATGGGCCTTTTTGCTCACCTGAGAAAGCAGGAGTCTTTCACTAGATTAAACTTAACAGGGATTCAAAATTGTGTTTTGTGATGAAATGTCCAGGATCTTTTGCCCTATTTTTGCCAGGTCCCACATAAAATTTTAAAATAAAATGTCTTTGTGCAATTATGTTATCATGTAAAAGAGTAGTATAATCATGGTAAATAAACTGCAGGTTCATCATATTTTACTATTTTAATATCAAGGATCTGCATTTATGTTGAACCCCTATTACAGCTAAATTTAGCCAGTCTAGGTGCAAAGTCAATTGTTGGATTCATGGGCCTTACTGCTCACCTGAGAACGCAGAAGTATTTCTCTAGTTTAAATAGTAGCTAGAGTGAGCTAGTCTTGCATTGCCACCTGATTTAATGGTATTTGTACCCACACATAAAATTAGGATTAAACCCCCAAGACCTTAAAATGCAATAAAATTAGTCTACCAGCACACATCACCCCAATACAAGTCATTCAACTACTACTGTCAATGTCACTTGGTTTGTGACAGCATATTTTGAAAAATGTTCACAGAAAATCTAATGAATGACAATATAGGTTTAGTCTTGTTCACTTACTTGAGTGCCATTGTAACTGAAAATCTCTATGCCCATCTTTGATTACAAGAACATGTCTGTAGAAAAATAGAAAAAAATGCAACTGTTATATGAATTTGGAACATGGTAATATTTATACAGCTCAAGTGATACCATAAGTGATGTATTGTAATCTTTACACAAATGGAATTTTTTCTCAGACAGTGCTCAATCTAGAATTTTTCAGAAGAGCCCAATTTTAAAATCTTTGTCTTAAACACCAATACATCAATATTTTTGTATTCTTTGGCTCACTAAAGCTTTATCAATGGGGTCATTTGGCAAAATAAGGGGCCTTTGGCCCAATGACCACTTCTAATCAGATTATTCCATATCTAAAATCCTCAAAGCAGCAACATATTTCACTGTAAAGGAATATTCTACATTTATTGTAAGATGTGCATATAGCAATTTTCCATTCTAATTCATTAGAGTTGAGTTGAGAAATAGCGTTTAAAGTCCAAGTCCAGAATATTTCACATATATTGCTGAGACATTGCCAATGATAGGCGAAAATGCTGAAATTTTGCCTTCACATATATTGCTGAGACATTGATAGCTATAGGGAAAAGTGCAGAAATTTTGCTGTGCGTTGTCCTGGTGACATTATACAGCAGGGTTTTTTTTTGTGCGATGCCTACCATGACACAGGACACCATTTATTTTAAGTTCCCATCCGAAGGAGAACTATAACTTAAATTTTGTAATACCAAGTGCGTAGCGGAAGAACAAGTCTTAGATCAGACCCGGTCAGGGTTTGAGCCACCATCATGACCCCCCCCACTTATGGAGTGATCACTCTACCAACTGAGCTACTGCAGTGGTCTAATTAGCTAATTCTTTAGATTTTCTCTAAATATTTTCCAAAACTGACAGTAAGATACCAAACAAACTTTATTCAGAGTACATGGGTCATTTCTAAACACTTGTTGGTTTGGGTTTGTTAGGATACTGAAATACTAAAATTTGGATTTGTTTTCTTAAAAGATTAAACATGAAATAAACATGAATGGAAATTAAAATTAATTGCGATGAAATTGACATCTGTCTGGCCATACAGAAGTTACCTGGAGGTTAAACCTCTGCTAGAGACATAAACCAAATAACATGCAATAAAATTGTGCATTTCTCAAAAATCGTTAAAAATTGTTATATTTTCATTTTATATTTTTAATGATACTATTTAATAAAGCTGGGTATTAATGGATTAATTGTAAAAGTTTAAGAATGAATAAATTCCAAATAAAATTTCAAGGCATATTAATTTCGATCAATAAAATTCTGAAAATGAAACCGATACAAAAAGTTGAACAAAATGAACAGAATTTTTATTATTTTCGACAGCTCATATAAACCGTGTGATTTATTGAGAATTTATGACAAGTATTTAAGGTGTTAGTTTAACCTCCCGCTTTATGTGGCATTTTGTGTATTTTTCATGATCTTTGCACACCACTTTCAATTTTGGTGACCAATGGTCATTTGTCCAGTACAATAGCCATACAAATCATAAAATAGATCTCCCAAGTTGTTATTGAATTTTAAGAAACCTTATGAATCTTGGAGTTAACATGTATATCACACTGGACACTAAATTTTAATAATGTCCAACTATGATTCATTACCTGCACTGCAACATATGGCAACATTAGTGACCATTGCTGAACTGACCAAAAAGATTCAAACCTTTAGACCTGATGGTTCATGGGAAAAATTGTTAAAAGGTTTTAATATGACTATTAAGGGTCAAATGCTGTCCCATCATGACCCAAGACACAACTCAGTGTCAGAAATGACATCATGACAGAACAGTTCATTGGCATATTCTTATCTCAGGTGATGTTTTCTGATTTGTATGTTCTAGTGTTACAGGAGATAGAAAAATGCAGAGGACAAACTTTGGCTGTGACCCTGGACCTTACCAATACTAGTGCATGCTCCATCGACTGAGCTACCTAGAAAACTATTGAGCAAAGTCTACCACATTGACTTTCATTTGTAAATGCCTAGTGCTTGAGGAAAGTACAGTCACTACCTATTTTTAAATCTTTGACAGACCAAGCTGGGGTTTGAACCCACAACCTTCAACATACGTAACAAGCACTGAACTACTATAGTGGTCTGTAAGTGAGAGGTTGTGGGTTCGAACCCTGACATGGTCTGACCCAAGACTTGAAAGGACTTGGCAAAATGAAATGAAATGAAAGTCATGTTTTTTTTTGGATGGGAACTTAAAATAAACGAGGTCCCTTGTCACAGTAGGAGTTGCATGATAAAGAACCCTGCTGTATAATGCCATTAGCACAATGCACAGGCACGATTAAAAAATTCTGCACCTTTGCCTATAGCTGGTGATATCTTAATACAAGAGAAATTTTCTTGACTGGGACGTTAAACACTATTACTCAACTCAACTATAGTGACACTAGCTTCGGAGTCATAAGTTCATCATCATAAAACATGTATGATAAGGTTTTCTCTTGTCTGACAATGAACTTTACCAAAAATGACTGCACAGCTGTTTTTCTCATATTGTACACCAAAACATCAATGAAAGCTATAGAGAGACAACTGGACACTGTCCACTACTCTGTCTGATTGGCATGATAATATTAGACCTCTTCAATTTTTATTCTAGTGGTCAGTTTTGACCAAACAATATAATTAAACCTCTTTCTATGTCCTAAACTACAAGGGTGGACAAACAACTGACCATTACAATTTGTAGAATAGTAAACCTTGTAATCTCTTAAACATAACCAATTAGTGGTCACTTAAAACTCCCAGTGGTCAGTTACAAGTTCACCTGACAACAAGGTATAATTTACAAATCATAATGGAAAATTTGACTTTTCCACATGTCAAGTTTTTCTCAGAAGCTAAAATGAAATTAAAAAGAAAACCCCACAAAGGACATGTTTAAGTTTTAAGAAGCCCAAATTTTCTGTCATATTTGAGGAACTTTGCGGGGGATTAATTTATTAAAAATTTAATGAAAATTCCTTTTTTTATTGACTCTAGTGAAGATCAGAGAACCTAGTTTAATTCCTGTGCTTTCAAATGAATATTTACCTGTCAAAAGACTGAAACTTTATATTAAAAGCTGAATTATAAAATTTGTTCAAAAATAATCAAAAATGACAATTTGACATGAAAAAAGTTAGAAGTCGTAAAGCTAAAAAATTTGATTATACATTCAATGGATAATAAAAACATAAAAATTAAACATCCAATCCACAGACTAGGATGTTATTAGTTTTTTTTCCACATGTTTTAAATTTTTTTTTATTAATTTTTAATAAAAATTCATAAAATTTTACCATTTGTAGAATGTACAAACTTCAAAAAAGTTAAAATTTCTTGGAAAAATAAAAACTAAATCGAAAGTGAAAGTGTTCACAACAAACATGCATCATAAGATTGAGAAATTGCAATTGAATAATAATTACTTTTCATAAACAACAATACAGTTTAAAATATATGGGCAAAAATGGTAATTTGCACTGAATCATATGAAAAGTATTTGTTTAAATTGAAAAGTTTAAATGTAACTTAAAAAATTCACTTCAATACATTTTATATGTTGATGACATCTTCATTTCCAGAAGAAACACTTTTTATACAGTCAAACCTGTCTATAAAGGCCAACCAAGGGAACCAGTAAAAGTGACCATTATGGGCAGGTGGCCTGTATATACAGATTTAAATCATATGAATAAAGAGCAATTGGGATACAATTTGACTGGCCTTTATAAGCAGGTGACCCTTATATAGAGTTGGCCTTTAAGGCAGGTTGTACTGTATTGTTGAAAATCAGAACTGTGAAATATCTCAATGAAAGAGTAAAGAAAACTGCAGTAGCTCAGTCGGTAGTGCTCACTCCGTAAGTGGGACGTAGTGGGTTTGAACCCTGACCGGGTCTGACCTAAGACTTGAAAATGGGTAGTGACTGTTTTTTTGCCAAGCACTCTGCATTACTACATTGCATCTTTTAGGTCCCATGTCATGGTAGGCTTGGCACGATAAAGAACTCTGCTGTAAATTGTCGTTAGCGCAAAGCACAGGCAAAATTTCTGAACCTTCGTCTATAGCTAACAATGTCTCAATGTTAGTTAAATATTCTTAACTGGGACATTACTCAACTCAACTCAATGATAGAGTAGATCTGCTGACTTCATATACAGTCAAACCTGTCCATAAAGGCCAGCCAAGGGAACTAGTAAAAGTGGCCTTAATGGGCAGGTGGCTTTTATATGCAGGTTCAAATAATATGAATAAAGAACAATTGGAATACAATTCTACTGGCCTTTATAAGCAGGTGGCCCTTATATAGAGGTGGCCTTTAAGGCAGGTTGGACTGTATTAAATAAACTGGGTTGAAATCTACAGGCACAAACCACCTTGAATAGATTATTTGTTATGTTGTTTAACATCCCATCAGCAATTTTTCAGCTATCCCAAGAAAAGAGCAATAACAAGTTGATGTATGTGTGAGATGTCAAGAGTGTGTTTATGTCTGCCTTGTACTAGCTTGCACTCAGGGGGACTTTAAGTTACTAGTTCACAGAGTCAGTATGTTGCAGTGAGGCATATAACACTCTCTCAGTCATAATATAGAATATAATATGGACTAAACCAGTCCATATTCTGTCCTTTTAATAGCAAGTGGCAAGCGAGGAAGCAGTATTTCAAATTTTAAAGTCTTAAAGCTATGTATGATCTGGCCAGGGTTCCAACCCATGACCTTCCAATAATAAGGCAGATTCTCTACCACTGAGCCTCTAATGTGCTATTGTAATGAAACTGGGTTGAATTGTTAAGTTCAAATTTGCTACATACAAAAAACTTTAGATGGACTGAATACTGTTCTTTACATCTGCAGATCACTATCAGTGCAAAGTTGCAAAAGGAAGAAGTACAACAGTTTAACCTGCCTTAAAGGCCACCTCTATATAAGGACCACCTGCTTATAAAGGCCAGTAGAATTGTATCCCAATTGTTCTTTATTCATATGATTTGAGTCTGTATATAACGACCACCTGCCCATAAAGGACACTTTTACTGGTTCCCTTGGGTGGCCTTTACAGACAGGTTTGACTGTAGTAAAAAAAACAAAAATCAGTGATCTGACTGGGATTCAAACCTTGACCTCCAATAATACAAAAGAGTGTTCTACTCATGCTCTAACCATACTTGAAAGTATCAAAGAAACAAATAGACTTTATAATGATATGCTGCAATTTTATACCTCCAAACTTTGTTTTTTTTTCATTTCCTTTTCTTTTTTTTTAAATTTGAAATTCTTTCCAGATTTAAAAAAAAATGTTTTAATGATATCAATTGAAGGTCCTGTAAAAATGTAAGTAAAAAATATAAAATGAGAGGAATAGATTAGGTGAATTGTAATTTATTGATGGGAATAGAAAAAGACCCTAATTTATCCCAGCAGATAATAATATACTTTCAAAATTAGTAAAAGTATTGTGGGCAAAAATGACAGGAAATGGGATCGACATTAAAAAAAAAAGTTCACACCTCCAAATACAAAAGAGTTTGGTGAGAAAATCAACCTATACTTCAGGGTCAAATTAAATTCGGGTAACCTCATATGACCCACCCTCCAGCCTCGGAATTCTTCTTAATGATCACAAGGTGAGAAAATTAAGATGAAAGTGACAGGTGTAAATGAGAAGAGGGGTTTTAAAAAGATGAATTTTGAGTGTGAGAGTATCCATAACAGTCACCTGTCAGAGCTTGGAGCAAATAAAATATTGTCTGAAACCATACAATTGTGAAGATGGAAAAATAAAAAAAGTATCAAGAAAAAAAAACTTCATGCGTTCATTTTAGAACAATATCACATAACTGTCTTTAGGGTTTTTAAGATAAATTGAAGCATATAAAATAAGAAAACATAGGAGATATGTCACTTTGAAAAACTATCGTTTTCAACACATGTTATATAGTAGAGAAACTACCGGGTAGGTATGGATGTTGGGAAATTGATTATTAATAAATTGTAATTTGAAATACAGGTTCACTTATCAGTAGGATAGCCAACCCGGCCAGCGCATTGATTCATCAAACAAAATTTCACGCGCAGACAAAGTGAAAAAATTGTCAAAAATTTGAATTCACTCGAGGCGGTAAAATTACATATTATTTATTTCACTGCGAGTATTTAATACTATTTGTAGTATTTTATCGTCTTTTGAGGACAAAAGTAAGTCATTAAAGACGATTTTTATCAAAGTCGGTGAGAATTTAACAATTTAATTCGTAATTGAATGTGAGGCACCGGCGAAAAATTGAAAATTGAAACTTTAAAACATATCATTCTGTGTACGCAGTTCCTCATGCACCAAAAATGTTTTTACATGAACGGAAAGAACTTTTTCTAACGGTTATTTTGATGTATAATTTGTCAAATAATTTTCTTTACACAAAAAACGTACCAGTTTCAAATGTCGAAAAAATCGATGACATTGCCGGATTCTCGATCATGGGCCGCCCCCTTTCCGGCTAATTTGACACAGAAAAAATGCTAAGACAGCTTCCTTATTGTATGTAATGTATAAATTTGATAATCGAGAGACGCTGTGGAGATATTTTTGTTGAAATAAAGTAAGTTTTTCCTTAAAAATAATGTATTTTCACTCCATTTCTCGTCTAATCTGCCGATTTTTTGGAACTACTTCCAGTCGGACATATTTGATTAGCATTCGTCCCGCTTCGATCACAATTTTAGCATGCAGAAAATGTCATCGTGTATTTTGGACAAAATAGTCAAGCTTTTTTGCCTTATTTGTCATGCATGATCGATCTACATGGCTGTCGAACACATTAGATACGCATGTGTTCTAATTTTACCCATATGGACTCGGGATCTGTGCCAATACAGTGTACAGTGCAACCTGCTCATGTAGGGCTAGTTAGGGACTCAGAATTACTGAAAATTACCAACTGATTTTGCTTTGCTGGCACAATATAAACAGGACCTATCTGTCATATCAGTACATATCATTGCATCCAATACTGATTTATCAACTAACATCATTAAAAAGGGGTAGACTGGATTTTTCTTTATGAAATATTTCCCAAAATGAGGAAACATCTCCCATGTTAATTTAGCCAGAGTCAACACAACATTGGTCTTTATTATTTAAATTTTTGTTTCTGTTCTAATGCCAATAACCCCGGCATTATTATTTTAGTACAATTTAGACATGAAAAATTGATTATTTTGCTTCATTAAAAGTTTTAAGTCAACTTGACATAGCACAAATAACATTTAAAATAGACTATGTGGAAGTAGGAAATAGGAAAAGTTAATACCAATCATGACTTGGTTAAAAATTTAGCTCCATATTATAATGATTAAATACAGATCTGTAAAATATTTAGGAATTTCAGCAATTTCTGTAAAATTGTAAAATTCTGATAAATAAATACCACCTTCTTTCAGGAAAATTCATGGGAACTGGTTTGATAATAACATTAAGAAATAAGTTGATGCAAATGCAGTGAAATCCATGACACAGTGTATTCAAATGGGCATTATTAGTTTGAACGAATTCAAAATAATTGTAACACACGGGCCTATTCCAGATTTATTGATTTATCAGTTAAATTTAGGATTGATTGGTTGGTATGTACACACTCCATTCAAGATTATTTCAATTATAACCAGGTAAATGAGATTAAGGGGAAAACTAGGTACAGGGATGAAGATTTGCAGGGGCCCAGTAGCCAATGGCTTCTAAAATCGAGTGTGGGTCACTGAATGTTTACACATTTAAGCCATTTATTACTGTTACACATTCTTTTATGAAGTGAGCTGGCCCCAAACTCAAAATAGTTAGGCTTCATCTCTGAGGTAAAACACACCCCTCAACTAGAGAACTGGCAAACTTTCTGACACAGTAAAATTTTAACCTATGCTGTTACCTGTATGCTACACTTCAGACAAGGGTGCATGAAAAGCATTTCATGTGGTAAAAAAAGAGGTATTCAGTATCAAGAGAAGCATTCAATTCATAAATGTGTAATGGTATATAATTCCCAGTATGTTAAGGATATTGATATGTGTTGATTTTTTAATTCTATATAAAATGAAACATTCATAAATGTCTGATGATATCTAGTTCCTAGTGTATTAAAGATATTGTTATGTTTTAATTTTACATGAAATGAGACATTCAACATTATTACAATTTACAAAGTTGGTTTAGTCACACATAATGCATTTTTCTTTGTAAAATGTTCCATTATGTGTAAACAGTAATAACCATGAGTGTTCATTCTAGGATTTTTTCAGATGGGTTCATTTCTAATAAAATTCCTCTAATAACAAGTTGAATAACATCAATAATTTTGCATACATCTAATGTTTGATGTGACTTGTAGTCTTTTAGGCTGATGTAAAAGCTTTTGTAATGAAGTATTTAAAAGTTTCATATAATGTAGCTTTTATATATGACAATGCTATCAAATATTTTGAACTTGCATTTGAAATCTAATTTCAAATGTGGCCCACTATGGCCTTTACAATGGTGCCATTTGGCAAAATAAAGGATCAACAGCCCTTTCTAGAATGAACACTGCCATATGATCCCATAGTTTTTGATTTATTTGTAAAATTTATCTATTTATCACAGCCAGAACAACTAGAAAGTACCTGTCCCCCATAAAATCACCTGTTTGTGTAGTTTCTAAATTAAATTTGATAATTTAGACAATTTTAGTCCTTTTAAATGCTATTATGGCCCACTTGTCATTCATTTAACAAACAACAATATGACAAAATTTCTAACTATCTGCCTGTTCATAATTTTTTTTAACTTTTTAGTAATTCAATATCTTTTATTTTTTAAATGTTAATTTTGTTCATATAAAATATTTGTTTTATTTTTCCAAAAAATATCTGAGGTTACTTTCCATGGTACCCATGCCACATTTTCATGTTAGTACCTTGAGGAAAGACAAAATGCAACTTATTTGATCTCTTTTTATGTATTTACCCTATTTATCATCACTAACCTGCTCAACATACTGTGTCCCAGCTCTAACTTATTTCTCTGTAGAATGTCTGATTTATTTATTTATTTATTATTTATTATCATCTCTAACCTGCTAGACATTTTGTAACCTGCTCAACATACTGTGTCCCAGCTCTAACTTATTTCTCTGTAGAATTCTGATTTATTTATTTATTTATTTATTATTATCTTAACTGCTAGACATTTTGTAACCTGCTCAACATATGTGTCCCAGCTCTAACTTATTTCTCTGTACAATTTCTGATTTATTTATTTATTTATTTATCATCTCTAACCTGCTAGACATTTTGTAACCTGCTCAACATACTGTGTCCCAGCTCTAACTTATTTCTCTGTAGAATTTCTTATTTATTTATTTATTTATTTATTTATTTATTTATTTATTTTTTTTAATGTAGGCCCTATTTATTTATTCCTGTTGGGGTCCTAAAGTATCTCCATCAACAAACACATGTCATATGATGTGTGCCAGATGAGGATGCCTGTTGCAAAAAAATCGATAAATACAGTACAGACCTGTACAAAGTTTAGCATCCAGCTAACGAATTAGTGCCGACAGCCCATATTGGTTCCTCGTTTGGTGTTTATATCGACAGCAGTTGCCATCTATCTCTCAGCAGCTTTTCGATCGCTACCTTTCCATACCTTAGGCACTCGGCAGTCGAGCTTTGACTTCTTTTGGTTAGCTTAGTGTTAAACTCTCGACAGGTCTGTACTGTACATTGCGAGTACTGTGTATACAGTAGACAGTTGACCTATATATTTGACACGGGAAACGTTGTTTACGTTGTTTACGTCATTACGTTAGAACAATGTTTATCAAGGTCGCGGCCATATTTGTTTTCATTGACAACAAGACGTACTGAAATCATGCTGTTGGATTTTTGCGATTTTCGCATATTTAACCCTCATGCACCAGATACGATAATTAACTGGCGTATAATATAATAATTTTCTGACATTGTATTAAAATTTCTTGGAAAAGTATTCTTTACACAAAAAACGTACCAGTTTCAAAAATGGAGAAGAAATTTCTGTTGATTTCCAAGAGAAATCGGTCATCGTCGGGATATCAGTAATTTTAAGTAAATGTGACGTTTTATCTCGGACTTTTTGATACATGGAGAAAGTTTAGTTAATTCCTCACACGCTTGCATCATATTCGTAGCTAGAAATGTTAATTTTATGGTATAAAAACGATTCTGAAAATGGCGAATTTTTTTCGGGTTCAGACACTTGCCAAAAAGTAATCCCTTTTTATTTACCGCGGAAGGTCTCAAATTTTAAAACCAACGCACAATTTGGACTTGGCTATCCTACTGTATGTGCTATATACCTTTATCATCATAACTAACTGTCATCAGTATTTCAGGAGGTATAATCTGCAACTTAAAAAAACAGGTTCCTCAAGTATAGTTAGACTCTATTTGGACCCAAATGCAACTTGCAACATAGAATGGACTTGAGTGATGTTGTTTCATGCCCCAAGACTCTATTTGGACCCAACTTGCAACATAGAGTGGACTTAAGTGATGAAGTTTCATGCCCCAGTTAAGATTCTTTTCACTTGTAGAGAGGTGGTCAGTTCATGGATGATGGAGGAAACTGGAGTGCTCAGAGAAAACCAACCTTTTGCGGGTGAACTGACAAACTAAATCACACTAGGATCCCAAGTAGGATTTGAACCTAGGCAGTAAGTAAGATGTACTGTGATCCTTAAGCAAACACTTGGCAACCATGGACCCTCCCCTGCAACACGGATAATCAGAAACAACCACTCTACTTGAGCCAAGATGAAGTTCAGTTGTAAAAGATTGGTTAGATGGTTGGGTGAAAAAATGCATTTATTAAGATGGTTACTCCTAGGATGGCGGAAAAACCAAAGTGAAATAAAGAACTTTCTCACAGTAGGATGATAAAGACACTTATTTGCCTGGTGAGTGTAAGGCATGATACAAACTTTAGCTTTAGCTTAATACAAGATAAACAATTAGTATCCAATGAGATAGCAGTTGAAGTGGTCTAATCATCTTGTTGCTTAGAAGCAATGAGATAAATTCCAGACGGTTTTCACACATATACCATCTGTGACCTTGACTTGCTAGATATGAGCTTGATTCAAGGTCATGACACATCATAAGACCATAAAAGATAATGTGGCAAATTTCATGAAATTCCTGCAAAACATAACTCGACACACATCCTTCACCACACAAAACAGGACCATACCAAAGAATATTGGATACTCAAACCTATAACTCTCAAACCTAGGAGAAGCAAGGACAGGCTGTCCACAAAGTGACAGCACTGTATTCTTTTAAATTTCTTATTCCTATGTTTCCCTTCAAACCCAACAGAGTTGAAGGAATTCTTGACCTTTTGCACTACATAGGATGCCAAGTACTAGAAATGATTGAAAAAGACCGAGTGGAGCAAACTAAATTTAACTTGACTGGATGTTAAACCCCAGGAAAAAAATAAATCAATCATATATATACTTATATCTGTTACTTGTATATCAAGCTACTAGTGGCCCTAGCAACATGTTGGCTATAATAACATGTGATCAAATGAATAAAAACAAATTCTTATTAAACCGTTGAACTTGTAAAATATCATAATTATAGAGGGATCCTATGCGAGAAGCTGCTCCAATCAATAAAATGTTTTAAAAACACCTTCATCCCATAAATGAAATTAAGACCTTTGATGATTAAGATGAGAGTAGTAACCTGACCACAGAAATGTCAGTTTTCAAAAAAACTAAGTTTTCTCTTTTCTTTTGTTAAACAAACACTCCATTTTAAAAGATAATGTACCAAATAATAGGCTAAAAAGATTGAAATTTCAGAAAATAAAAGAAACTGTCACCCTGTGAGTGATAAACACAAACAGTGGGCTTCACCTTTTTCACCCTGCTGAAGGGTATGTGTATTGGAAAGGATTAAATTTAGCATGAAATCACGAACACAGGTCAGTGAAATGTGTTTGAGATTATTACATTAAATTCCCTAAGGACCCATTGTGATTAGATTCCGGAGTTATCTTACAAACCCCATCCCCACGCTAATTAATCGTTTCTCAATATGAAATCATCCCTTCCAGTCAAAATTATATGACATGTTTCAGAAATCATTAACAAACTACATGTGGGAACGAAAAAGTTTTCAAAGAAATTGATCAACCAGTGAGAATGAATCTTCAATAAAACGGAAATGCATGTATTAAGCGATTCTGTTTTTAATTCATTTTGACGATTATTGGACTATTTCAACCAAAAGAAACAGGTGGGTTACAATTATCTCTGGTCCAAAGGAACTTAACATTTAGACAGTATTTCACAATAAATTCATTGAACTGTATGAAAACTTTTAAATTGTCATTTTTTTTAAAAAAGAGGGGAGGTTTTTGTATCTGACCCTAGACAACCTTTTTTCACACTGGGGCCCGAGGGGGGGGGGGGGGGTTTAGTCTAAAGTGCTGATTTATGGATCACATCATCTCTTACAACTCGGGTAGATTCTAGTGTATTTCATGGTCAACCTCGTACTAGGCTTATTCAGGGGTAGTGATTTTTCATCTCCAGTCCCCACTGGGGCTCTGGTGATCGAGTATGTGGTCAAAAGTGGTGGCTTATGGATCATAGCATCTCTTACCACTCAGGTAGATTCTAGTGTATTTCATCATCAGCCTTGTACTAGCGCTTATTCAGGGTGACTTTAAGGTTCTCGTTCACAGAGTCAGAACACCAAAGACAAACTAGTCAAATTTTAAAGTCTTATGTATAACCTAGCCCGGGTTCGAAACCTACGACCTCCCACTCTTGAGGTGGATGCTCTACCATTGAGCTACAGAAGTGGTTCAAACTTTTCAGACACTGAAAACACTGTACTTAACCTATGATAGGTTCACCATCTTGTTAGAAAAGAGAAAACTTATGTTACATATTTTCACCAGATCAGCGTATGAACTGCATCATTTTCCACGATCCTTGTTTAAATTTATGATTTTTTTCAACTCTGAATCTACAATTAAAATCAAATTTAGACAAAAAATTAATCCATAAATAAAATAGAATTAATCATTATGTTGCCTTTTTTCTTACATCTATAAAATTTATTTGTAATATTATATTTTAAAGAAAGTAGGACTAAAAGTTGAAGTTTAAATACAGATGAAGCAGAACATAAATGTCTGTCGCCAAAAAACCCGTGTCTGATTCTGTGTTAAATACAAAGTCCCACCGTCAAAAATAATGATTAAGTTTTAATTATCACTATAGAAACAGAAACATAACATTAAAATATGTTTTTTCTACAAAGCTGTCAAAAAACTATAAATTTGACCGTAAATTTTGCCATTTTTTGTCGAGTCGTTGACATTTTCGTAAAATTTATGGTGTTAAAATTCAAATACGTAACTTTAGTATAAGTCACTTGTGCTGCTGTCATCTATATCCCCTGACCATATTGAAATATCAATTTCACTGAAACTCTTATTTAACTAACGATTAAAACATTATTTTTACCTGATGCAGGTGTTCTTGTTACAAATTTACATATAAAAAGCTAACGTAGCATCAAAATCTGAAATTTCTCCTAAAAACGAAAAAATGTCAATATTTATGATTATAAACAGCAGTTCGCAATCTATCGCTAAAATATTCTGATTAAAAATCTAACAGATCATTAAATAAATGAAAACAAAACTCTTTTATATAAAATTACGCATGTGCTCTAGAAACCAATAAAATGGCGTGAAATATATTTTCAAATATTGGGGCATCGGGAACTATGTTCTGCTTATGATGAACCCGGTATCATTTAAATATAGAAAGACTCTTTCTATTTGTAAAATAAAATTACTACCAGATATGTAAATTTTTTATGGCACTTAATTTTTTATCATAGGGTAATTTTGCAACATGAGTATAAATTTCCAACTTGTTGACATCAGAACAAGAAGTTAGATTGATTTTCAGTTAACTTTTCAATAAAATAATTAATTTGTTTTCCAGTAAAACATGTCCCATTCCAGACCAGGTGTCTTAATAGCCTAGTGGTCTAAATGTATGCACTTACTGATTACAGCGCCTCTCGCTAGTGAGCCGAGGTTCAAATACCACTCAGGGAAAATCCTAGTGTCAAAAAGTTTGTAAGCTTGATTGTCAAAGGCTAGTGGTTTTGTGGTTTTCTCTGGGCACTTAAGTTTTCCCCTGCCATCACTTAACTGACCACCTCAATATAAATGAAAAAATCTTGACTGGGGAGTGAAACACTAACTCCAATCTACTCCTTTCTCAGTCCAATTTCTCAAATCAAGATGTTCATCCTGAATTGAGGTTGCACTAGTACTCATAAAATAAATCGGTCTGCAGATTTTGCCGGTAGGCAACATGTAGACAATCAACTCTAGTCCATTTGCAATAAAAGTAGGTGCTATAGGATCTGCTATTTCAAAATTTCATTTAATATATATATGGTTTTAAATCAAAATCTTAAAATTATTCAAATATATCAGAATATCTTTCACATGTGTGAATGAATACCTTCATGTGTGAATGAATACCTTCATAAAACCAATAAGAGTGAAACTTAAACGTATACCTGGGGCGAGTCCAAGAGCCCAAGACTTGAAATTTTTTTTAAATATAAGCCATCCAGAGCCTGTTACATTTCACCCAGACCAAATTCTCTTATATAATGTAATTTTTAAATTCTTACTAATAAGAATTTCAATCAAATTTCATAGTTTTACAACCCAGTTAAAATTCTGTCACTTACATTGAGGTTGTCAAGTCAGAAATGGTGGAGGAAACCAAAGTTCCAAAAGAAAACCACCGACCTTAGGCGGTGTGAAATGACCAATTTGCTCACTCTAGGATGCCCGGGGGGGGGGGGGGGGGGGGGGGGGGTTCCAACCTAGGCAGCGAGAAGCACTGTAATCGCTTAACACCACTCGAACAAATAGGCCCTAAAATTTCAGACACCCTTAAATTTTAGACAATGTCAGCAAAAATACATATATCTTCTTCTGTCTTATGTATTGTCACAAATCATCAACAAATTCTTTAAATTCTCTAAAAAAAATTTAAATGCAAAAAATGATACAAAAAAAGATACAAAACATATATTTATGAAATTTAGCATGTAAAATTAATTACGTCTGCTAGTCATAAAATATATGGTTACCGTTTTTTTCCATCAAAATCTTTGTCTTTTTTTCTATTTAAACCATATCAAATCGCGGAATTTATTTCCAACAAATTATAGGATGTTTTCATTTTTATTCAAGCAGAAAAATGCTTTATTAACAGTTCTTGACTAAACTTGTGTTTTTATTAGCGATTTTGATCTTTCTTGCGTCAAAGCCGTTATATGAATAATTCAGTGTTTCATTTAGATATACTTATCATTTAATACTGTATATAAAAACTGTGACAATGTCATGAAATGCAAATGACATTTTATTAGAAAAAGTATATTGGATTTGGGATAATATTATCAAGTTTGAAAAAGTCAAAGCAACATGAACAAATTTCACTTAAACCGTCAATTTTATTTTGTAGTGTGTGTAACATTAGTAAGGATAATTTCAGTCAGATGCAAAAAGTTTTCAGATAGGAAAATTTCTACTGTCTCTTGAGAGACAAATATCTCCCTACATTTAATGTTTTCCTGATACCTCAACCTTTCTGATATGACCTTGGTTCAAGGTCATGATACACCTTTGGACCATTAGATTATTCCTGTAACGTTTAATGATAGTCATCCAAAGCAATCATTAGATATGGCCTGGACACATGATTTTACAGACAGATGGACGGACAGACAGACAAGTGATTCCTAATTTTATAACACCTCAAACTAGTTTGCGGGCGGGTATAAATAGGATAAAATTATAAGTAATGCAGGATAAATTACTAAGTCAATATAGACTAAACTATTTTTTGGCAAAAGTTTATGTATTATTTCCACGGGATTCCACATGTCCACAATATAACTATAATCTTTGTGTAGAACAATGGTTTCCATTGCACATAGAATGCATCAATGTCACATTTTTGAAATAATAACATACCGTAATTTTTGCAGGAAAACCTCAAATTCCATATTATTCCTCACAAATGCTATGAGTAGAGTGGAGTGGAGAAATGGAGATTTACCTCTCAGTCAAGATTCTTTCACTTTTATCAAGGCTGTCAGGTCAGGAATGGTTGAGAAAACCAGAGTACACAGAGAAAGCCACTGACTTCTGTAAGTGAAATGACAAACTTTGTCACAAATGCTGAGGTATTTATCATGTGGTATGCTAGCAAAACCCATTAAAATGGTATCATCTTGGAATTTATTTACTAGATATTACTGAATGTAAATGCTTCTAAATGCCTCCATGAGATGTCAGAAGTGGCTTTATATCCATTTGGAACCAATGAAATCAAAATCATCAGATAATTTTCTCTTTGATCAATCTACGATTGAAAAGAGTCCAAAAAAATTAAGTTTAAAAAAAGTAAATTTTAGTTGGTAAAGGGAGACAACTTTAAGAAAAAATTACCAGGATTTGTCAAAAAAAAAAAAACAACAACAACAAACAAAACAAAAAACATATAACATTTGAAATTCCCATTGTCATCTGAGAAAGGTTGCAACTTGTTAAGAGTATTCTTCTATTTTTAAATTGAATGTGTACAATTATGGTAAATATTCACACTTATGGTAGATCCTTGTGTTTGAGAAAGTTTTTCAACTCTTTTGCCAGAGGTTGGTGGGTCTTCAGGTACTCAAATTCCTCTACCATTGCAGGACTGACATGACATCTTGCTTGATGTGCACAACATAATCTTGACTGGGTAAAAAATCTCCTTCCACCTTCCCAAACTCCATAGGTATTTTAGTGCAAAGAGTTATTTCATAAAAGAAGTCCACAATATTATTCCATTAAAACCTTTGAATCTTTCATCTCTATACTTTTTAGAATATCTATCGGTAATTAACAAATTAAAATCGTTTCTCAAATTATGATATGCAAAATCAATTACATAATAATGATATATAATTAATGAAAAAAAATTTAAAAGTTTTAAGAAAACAGAATTATGGATAATATTTCATTAATAACTCTAATAAAATATAAGTTCTATAAATTTCTAAAACATGAAAGGAATTTGAAATAATAATCTAAATAAATATTACTGATTTCCTCATTTAAACAATGAAATGAGTTCTAAAAATTTCAAAAGCAATGAAAGGCATTTTAAATAATAATCTACTAAACATATTACCGATTTCCTCATTTTCCACCTAATTTGTAAATAGCAGAAAAATGCTTATTTGTGAACCAACTGGGTGTGTAATTTTTTATCAATCAAATGTCGGCCTCAGGAAAACTGGGGAAAGTCATGCAAAATACAAATTAATTTTTTAAACAACTGACATTTTTAATATCCATATGACAGCTGTGTTTAAGTCAACCATGTAGGCCAATTATTGAAAGTTCAAATCTGTCGACTTTTACATGATTTCTGATCCTTTTATAAATTTGAATACCCATACTATGGTCGTGTGCATAGGGTAGAATAGTGATGTCCTCTATTGAAAAGAAATATAAAAAGTTCAATTTCTATTAAAAAAGCATCCTTTTAAAAGATTTGTTTGATGATTGTAAATGTATGAACACCAAAACTTCTTTATAAATACCGATTGATTATTTATTTATTGATTTAATTTATTTAACATGTGATGCCCAATTTTGTTTGTGAAGTTATAATTTTCATTTTATGTGGGACCACTTTAGTAGCTCAGTTGGTAGAGTGCTCATTCCATAAATGGGATTTCGTGGGTTTGAACCTCAACCAGGTCTGACCCAAAACTTGAAAATGGGTAATGACTGTTCTTTTGCCATGCACTCAACATTATAAAATGAAAGACATGGTTCTTTTGGATGGGAACTCACAATAAACAAGGTTCTGTGTCACGATAAAGAACCCTGCTGTAAAATGCCATCAGTGCAATGCACAGGCAAAATATCTGCACTTTCCCCTATAGCTAGTGACATCTTGATATAAGTGAAATATTCTTGACTGGGACATTAAACACCATTACTCAACTCTTACTCTCTTGACTCTGTACTCTAAACACATACCTTTCATTTCACTCAGGTTTGGCGGACAGCAGAAGTCTTTAAAGTTTTTCTAACTGTCCTCCTTAAAAATAACTTAGATCAACTTTTATTTTATTAAAGGATTTTTAAAAACTTTTCAAAGTAATCTTTGCTAGGCCATAGATTTAACAGAAATTGTTGCTATGCAATTCACAGCATGGTTGAAGATTACCGGTATTGTTTAAACCAGGTATTTAAAAAGTAATTTTCAAAGGATCTGCAATTCAGTATGGCATGCGTATGTGTCTATCCTAACTGTACATAACAAACAACAGGTTTAAAAATAAAAATCTCATATTTGATTTAAGGGGTAGGGCAACATATTTTCTGTCCTTTAAAAAATCTGATCCAGGATTCTGTAAAATCGGAAGTCCTTTAAGATTAAAGTTAGACTTGCATCATAGGTATTCTATATACAAGTAACACCTCCTACTACAGATGACCATTTTGAGTGATCACTCCATATGTGGGATATTGGGGTTTGGACCCTGTCCAGGTCCCACTTAAAGTTGATTATAGGTTGTGACTGTTCTTTTTCCAAGCAATTGGTGATTAGAAATGAATTAAAGTCACAGGATGCTTTGGGAGAGACCTTAAAAACACTTGCCCTGTGTCACAGTAGGCATGACACACTGAAGAATCTTTCAAAGGTAAAAATTTCTGCCACTTCACCTATAAGATGAGGATGCTTCGAAATAAGTAAAAAATTCTTGACTTATATGCAAAACACAATGAAGTCATTCAATCTTGAGAGGACCTTTTTCCAGTATGTTAAAAATGTGGGATTAGAAAGTTTAGTTACTTGTAATATATTGAGTTCTGGTGGCACAGCAATGACATGGAATATATCTTTATATTACGTGCACACATAATAACCATAGTTACTACATGCACACTTAATAGATTAATATGTGTACAATATTTAACCATTGAACTGTCTAGAAATGGCGTTTATAGTGCTATAACTTCCATTGCCATGCAAAGCAAACCGAATAACGCGTGCTAGCGTGTTATGACTAGTTTATTTACATTTAGATTTCGCATTTTTTGAAAATCTTATTTTTGTTTTTGTATCCCGAAATAAATTTAAAACACTGTCGTGTACAACATGCAATTTCAATTACTGGAACAGCCTATCAATGACGTCACGGGCATAGGTGTCAGCAAGAAATGAGTGACGTCACATTAGCAAATGTAATTATAGTCCTATAACGTCATTTGGTCTAAAACAGAGTTTAATACAATCAAACACCATAAATGTAAATATAAAATTATATATTACTTTCGCTTCTGTGCCACCGTAATAATTTTTTGCAACAAATTTCTTACTGCAAATTTAACCTGAACAAATGGTGCCATTGGTTTGAGGTTTTACTACATATGAAAATGCAAGATTTGACTATTTGCCATAAATGCATTTTTTCATCGTAATAACTGTTTTTTAACATCATGGCAATAAAATTTAAAAATAAATATCAAAATTAGCCAGACGAAATGTAATACCTAAAATATTGAATTTCTGTTACTTAAATTTACTGTAATTTACACACAAATGAAACCTAATCATTCAAGATGCATTATAAATTTAAATATGATATGCAATAAAAATATGACATTTTTGTAACAATTAAAGGTCGAATAAGATATAGGTCGAATGGCTCAAGTCTCAATAACAAACGTCTACTTTCACTTTCATAGCAAGGGCGCAGCATCGCATGTCCATCTTCTCCATAACTTATTGGTCACTATGGTGACTTAGTTGGTAGTTAGCTTTCTTTGTTTTTGTGGTAGTTGAGGGTTCAAACCCCTGCTGCGTTTCACCAAAATAGATAGTGTCTGGTTTTCTGCCAAGTATTCCGTATTTAGAAATGAAAGTCACAGGGTTATTTGGAACAGACCTTAAAACTGTGTCAAGGGAGGCATGGCACATTAAAGAACACTCCGTGCACAATACCCTGAGCACACAGCTAAGGTAAAAATTTCTAAAACTATGCCTATAGCTGGTGACATCTTGATATAAGTTAAACATTCTTGACTAATCCATAAAACCTGATTTAATCAATCAATCTATAACTCATTGCAGGACTTCAGTGGCAAAGTGGTCTAAATTTAGTCAGCTTATGGATCACAGCATTTCTCACCATCTAGGATTGAATCCCACTTAGGCAGATCCTAGTGTGAGAAAGTCTGTTTACCAAAGGTTGGTGCTTTTTGGGACATTTAGATTTCCATCACCATTACAGAACTGACCATCTTGATAGAAATGAAAAAATCTTGACTGGACAAAAAACCACATAACTCCACTATACTAAGTTTTCGGTTTTCTCTGGTTATTTGTTCTTTTTTTCCATCATCCCAAAAATAACAGCCTTGATATTTATTGAAGGAATACTAACTTAGGCTTTAAAAGTCATTTCTCTACTACAGAGGACACTTACTGTAGAAACCACTGTGGCTGTAAATTTGAATAAAGTTTGATATTTTTCACTTACTTGTACCTAGTCGTAACAGGAAATCTGTATGCGCATCTGCGATTGTCATAAAGTATGTCTGTAAAAAGGAAAATGTTGGCGGTATGGGGATTTTACACATGCGAAAATGACGATGTTTACACCGGAAGTGATGTCCTTGGTGACGTTTTACGTCATATGCGCAACAGAAGCCGCCATTTGCATGGGTTTTCAACATGTTAAATCCCCATAGCACCAACGTTTTTCCCTATGCAGATATATTTTGGGCTAATCGCAGATGCGCATACAGATTTCCTGTTATGACTAGGTACAAGTAAGTGAAAAATATCGATCTTTGTTCAAATTTATTTGATTTTATATGGATATAAAGAGAATTTCACTGTCACAGCCACAGTGGTTTCTACAGTAGGGCTAGAAGTGACTGGAACTCATTGATGGATATCTTAGGTAACAACTTCTAACAGGTGTGGGATTCTATGGTCAAAGGCTAATCCAGGTATTAATGTATGAGATTAAGATGGACAAGATGACATTTCCTTAATAAAAATTTTACAAATGATAAAAAAGATAACAATTTTCACTGAGAACAATGCTTGTCCTTTCCAGGTACACAGACATTTAAAAGGATACTGGACATTTGAACTGATAGGTATGGGCTTAGATTTATAACAGATGTGCATAAATGTTCTTAGTTTTCTTTTCTTATATTTGAAATCAAAGTCCAACTTAGGCCTGGCTAAGTAAGATCAGAGAGCCTTATCAAAAAAAAAAAAAAAAAAAAAAAAAACTTATTGGGTCTTTGAAATGAAATTTAAAAGCCAGTACTGTAAAGGTACTAATTTGAGTGTGTGTGCATTTTAGCACAAATTATAATTTGGGTAAATTCATGTGGACCTGGAGTCTCATGAATCACCTTTATGCATTGTGATCCTATTTAACTTAGCAATACAGTAAAACATATTTATAATGAACCCCTGGGGACTCTATTTTGAACTTCGTTATAAAGCCATTTTGTTATATTGTTATACATGTATATACTTTTATAGAGGATTGGCAGGGCCCAATATTTGACTTCGTACTATCCATGTGTTTGGTGTAAGCATGTTCATTAGTTTTGTGTTTTACTGAAGATTTAAATTGGCACTATAATATCATTGCTGAAATTTCCATTACATTTGGGTGCTTTTCCTTCCATGAAAAGTGGAAAACCCTACAGGTTGGTTCCAGGATGTAACCTGGTGGTTTTGATTTATGATAGTTGAATTGAAAAACGGAAAGAAGGAATGTGGTGGACTACACTCAATGGGTGGCTAGGTAGCTCAGTGGATAGGACATCCTGCTAATATTGGAAGGTCTAAGATTCAAGACCCGCTTTCCATTTTTTTCCTTTTCCTGTTACACATGTAATGTTTTTCTTCCTTATCTAACAATAACAAATTTGTATAAAAATATCAGTACAATATCAAAATTGATTAACACTGATAGTGAAAGAACTTATCTAAAAAATTTCATATAAAAATGCATGGTAAATCCAAAATTTTTGTTGGACAAAAAGAAATCCTTCTCCGGAGATAGACAGGTATATCTCTTTAACAAATAAACCGTATCATCACATCAGGAAAATAAAGGTTTAAATATGAATTATTTGTCACCGAAAGTAAATAAAGAAGATTAAATTATCTGTAAGTGAATGTCAACTCACAGCTAAATAAATAATCTTTATCCCCCAGTTAATCTTATCCGACTGCTGTCATGTGACATTGTTTGATAATTCAACAGTTATTAATCACCAAAAAAAGAACAAAAGTCAAATTCTACAAAATATCAGATTACCTAGTATATTTTCCAGGTAAGCAGTCTGTTGAAAGTCTGATAAAAAGTTAGATTTATGTATGTATAAGTACATGTGTGCCAGACAGGGCTCAATAGGGTTGCCAGGGTAGCTCAGTCGGTAGAGCATCCTGCTAAGTATTGGGAAGGTCCTGGGTTTGAGTCCTGGTTTGGCAGCTGCATTTTTCCCCTTTCCTGTTACATTTAGGGTTCATCCAACCTTTGGGAAATGGCCGACCAACAGGTCGGTCTAAGTGCGGAACCTGGTAGTTTCGATTCAATGTAGTTGAATCTAAAAAAAGAAAGAGAGGAATGTGTTGGAAGTAGCTCACCGGGTTGCCAAGTATCTCAGTCAGTAGAAAATCCTGCTTTCTGCCACTGCATTTTTTCCTTTCCTGTTACACATATGTAGAAACTGGTACATGTAACAAAAGTAATGCTTTTAAAAATTTTCAAAACAGAAAAGAGTAGAGCGGAGACCACTGCTTATCAAAGTCCTGATGCAAGATGGGCACCAGTCATAGCAACACAATATTACCCAATTATATGGTACAACCACTTTTGCATAATGTTCTACAGTAACTGCTTATAAATATATTTTACAACACAGACAAATCTTAGGACTGTCTATTAAAACATACCTTTTTTTCAATAACAAATTTAAGCATTATTTTATTGTCTATTTTTCAAGATGTTGCTATGAAAAAGATTTATATTGGAGAATCTGAAGGAAAATGAGACGGAATAAAGCAATTCCAAGATGATACTAAATCATATTCATTATTACTAAATCTCCATTTTTCAAAGATTATAGCCACATTTTACATAAATTTACAAGTTTTTCTAGTGGCATCATTTTATTAGGAATTGACTTAATGTATTATGTCATTCTCTGCTCAAAATCTTATTTCAAAAAGTTCGTAAAATTTTGAAGTAATTTCAATTTTACTTCAAACTAAAAAAAATTCTATGTCCAACAATTCTACCTTTTTATCCTTAAAAGGATTGATTGATAGCTGAAACATCACAAATTACCTGACCAAATTATGATGATAAAAGAAGGTGGTATTGGGCATTCTGGTCACATGCTCAAGGTTGAAAGGTATTCAATACCACTTTCATTTAATTATTATTAAAATTTGGTCAGGTAATTTGTGATGTAATCCATATAGCATAAAATGTGGCTACAATCTGAAAAATGGGGTTGAAGTAATAATGAATATGGTTTATACATATACAGAAATAAGGAAGAAATCTGGAGGCTGTAGAGACATTTAGTAGTGATCAATGTCATATCCTCAAAGCAAATAGTTAAATCATGATCATCTTATCTTCATTTCAATAATATATCGAAAACCACTTAGAGAAAATAAAAACACGATTGACATGCAAATAAATATATTGTTAATAACTGCCTTTTGAAATGTGATAACCGATGGAAATATACAATAAAAAAAAGAAGTTTGTTATACAAGCTTTTTTGTGACAGCGACTGAAACATTTTACTGATTACAAACTGATTTCTATTAATTCATTATATCAAAGAGAAGTGCGTTAGGATTGGTTTAGCTTGCGGACATGAAGGATCCATATAAGTCAATTTTCTTCTGCTTTCAAATAACTGACATTAAAGAACAAGCATAATATAGAATTTATCAAATAGAAACAATTTTCATATATACATGATTAATTGATGTTAAGATGAGTAAACTTAGAACTGACTGTTTGGATGTCTGATGTTACAGGATTTTGTTGGGAAAAAAGACAAAGAGTGCACTGGGGGGCGGGATACCAGAAATTTATAAGAGAATAAGGATAATGACACTTGGCTGAGAGGAAGGGATAGGGAGGAGGATATTGAGCCTGTGATGAAGAGGTAGAGGATAATAAGACTTGGCAGACAGGATAAGATAGGGAGGAGGATTTCCGGACATGGCAGAAATAAAAAGGGTAGGGTGGAGAGGCAGAAGATCTTGAGACTTGTCAGACAAGATGAGACGGGGAGGAGGATTTCCGGACAAGGCAGAAATCAAAAGGGTGTGATAGAGAGGCCCCTCAGGCGCAGAGGATAATGAGACTTAGCAGACAGGATGAAATGGGGAGGAGAATTTCTGGACATGGCAGAAAATTGAAAGTGTGGAATGGGGATGTGGAGGATATTGAGATTTGGTAGACAGGATGAGATGGCGAGTAGCATTTCCGGACATGGCAGAAATCAAGAGTGTGAGATGGAGAGGCAAAGGATATTGAGACTTGGCAGACATGATGAGATGGGGAGGAGGATTTCTGGACATGGCAGAAATCAAAAGGGTGAGATGGAGAGGCAAAGGATATTGAGACTTGGCAGACATGATGAGACGGGGAGGAGGATTTCTGGACATGTGCGATGGAAAGGTGGAGGATAATGAGATTTGGCAGACAGGGTGGGATGGAGATGGGGAGGAGGATTTTTGGACTTGGAAGATATCGAAAGGGTTTGATGGGGTCAGGCGAGGATAATAAAACTTGGAAGATAGGATGAAATGAGGAGATGAATATCGGTAGAATGGGTGGTATGGGGAGAATATCCAAACTTTGAAGATGTTAACAGGATTGTGGGATTGGACGGAATATAATAAGAATTGATAGAAAGGGGAGAATATCAAGTCTCTCAGACAGTGAGGGATGGGGAAGATAATGACTTTCCAGATATGGTGGAATGGAGATGACATTGAGAATTAACTGATAGTGTGGGATGTTTTAGACAGTAGGATGGGAAGGAAACAAGACTTTCCAGATATGATGGAGTGAGAAGGATAACGAGGCTTAGCAGACAGTGTGGGATGGGAAGGACAACATCAAAGCCTTTAGACAGTAGGATGGGAAAGAAGCAAGACTTTTCAGATTTGGTGGAATGGGAAGGATACTGAGACTTAGCAGACAGTGTGGGATGGGAAAGACAATATCAAAGCTTATGTACAGTAGGATGGGAAGGAAACAAGACTTTTCAGATATGGTGGAATGGGAAGGATACTGAGACTTAGCAGACAGTGTGGGATGGGAAAGACAATATCAAAGCTTATGTACAGTAGGATGGGAAGGAAACGAGACTTTCCAGATAGTGTGGAATGGGAAGGATACTGAGACTTAGCAGACAGTGTGGGATGGGAAAGACAGTATCAAGGCTTATATACAGTAGGATGGGAAGGAAACAAGGCTTTCCAGATATGGTGGAATGGGAAGGATACTGAGACTTAGCAGACAGTGTGGGATGGGAAAGACAATATCAAAGCTTATGTACAGTAGGATGGGAAGGAAACGAGACTTTCCAGATAGTGTGGAATGGGAAGGATACCGAGACTTAGCAGACAGTGTGGGATGGGAAAGACAGTATCAAGGCTTATATACAGTAGGATGGGAAGGATACGAGGCTTTCCAGATATGGTGAAATGGGAAGGATACCGAGACTTAGCAGACAGTGTGGGATGGGAAAGACAGTATCAAGGCTTATATACAGTAGGATGGGAAGGAAACGAGGCTTTCCAGATATGGTGAAATGGGAAGGATACTGAGACTTAGCAGACAGTGTGGGATGGGAAAGACAATATCAAAGCTTTTAGACAGTGGGATAGGAAGGAAACAAGACTTTCCAGATATGGTGAAATGGGAAGGATACTGAGACATAGCAGACAGTGTGGGATGGGAAAGACAATATCAAAGCTTTTGGACAGGATGGAATGGAGAGGAGGGAATAGAGACCTTCCGGACAAAGTGGATACTGAGGAAGAAAATAAGGAAAACCATGATTTAACTTTTAAAGGGGCATAACTCCGAGAAATATGCACAGTTATTTCCTCTTCTGACACACACACACAATATCCTATACTGGTTATCATGCTTAAAGTTCAGTAAAATATCATAACAAGAGGCCCATGGGCCTTATACGCTCACCTGATAACTAATGGCTAGCTGATAGATTTAAAGTAAACGTAAATACTAAACCCCAATGACTTTTTTCTTTACATCAAAATGATCATTGTATCAATACCTACAACATTCTAATATACATGCCTATACAAAAAGTTTATAGTTTTCGAGATAATTAACCATTTCGGTATTGTTTTCACATCTGTGACCTTGACCTTTGAACCCATGACCTTTTTCTATACATCAAAATGATCGTTGTATCAATACCTACAACATTCTAATATACATGTCTATACAAAAAGTTGATAGTTTTCAAGATAATTAACCATTTCAATATTGTTTTGCATCTGTGACCTTGACCTTTGAACCCATGACCTTTTTCTATACATCAAAATGATCGTTGCATCAATACCTACAACATTCTAATATACATGCCTATACAAAAAGTTTATAGTTTTCGAGATAATTAACCATTTCGGTGTTGTTTCGCATCTGTGACCTTGACCTTTGAACCTATGACCTTTTTCTATACATCAAAATGATCGTTGTATCAATACCTACAACATTATAATATACATGCCTATACAAAAAGTTTATAGTTTTCGAGATAATTAACCATTTCAGTATTGATTCGCATCTGTGACCTTGACCTTTGAACCCATGACCGTTTACTATACATCAAAATGATTGTTGTATCAATACCTACAACATTCTAATATAAATGCCTATACAAAAAGTTTATAGTTTTCGAGATAATTAACCATTTCGGTATTGTTTCGCATCTGTGACCTTGACCTTTGAACCCATGACCTTTTTCTATACATCAAATAATCGTTGTATCAATATCTACAACATTCCAATATAAATGCCTATACAAAAAGTTTATAGTTTTCGAGATAATTAACCATTTCAGTATTGATTCGCATCTGTGACCTTGACCTTTGAACCCATGACCTTTTTCTATACATCAAAATGATCGTCGTATCAATACCTACAACATTCTAACATACATGCCTATACAAAAAGTTTATAGTTTTCGAGATAATTAACCATTTCGGTGTTGTTTCGCATCTGTGACCTTGACCTTTGAACCCATGACCTTTTTCTATACATTAAAATGATCGTTGTATCAATACCTACAACATTCTAATATACATGCCTATACAAAAAGTTTATAGTTTTCGAGATAATTAACCATTTTAGTATTGTTTCGCATCTGTGACCTTGACCTTTGAACCCATGACCTTTTTCTATACATCAAAATGATCGTTGTATCAATACCTACAACATTCTAATATACATGACTATACAAAAAGTTTATAGTTTTCGAGATAATAATTATAATCAAAGGTAAAAAAAATTAGGTCACGACCTTCACAATTGACCTTGACCTCATTTTGAAGATACTAACAAGAAGATGTCAAAACTGAAAACCCCATGTCATTATCTGGTCAAGTAGTCAAGTTATAACAATTTGAAGCTATTTTACGATTTTTTCAAAATTAAACGCAAAAACGCGTAACCCATTTTTCGACCGAATTTCACAAAATGAACAAACTATAGGCTTAAGACCCTAGAGAAGCCAAATATCTCATCAGATTTTTTCTCCAAACAATACTTTCGGAGAAGAAGATTTTTTAAGATTTTTGCACCCCTAGGTCACCTTGACCTAGTTATGGTAGCCATGGCAACGCCACGAACAAATCTGAATTGCACCGACCAAGACATGCTTCTGACCAAGTCTCATTGAAATCTGCCAAGTACTTTCAGAGGAGAAGTCGAAAATGTGAAAAGTTTACGACGACGACGACGACGACAGACAACGGACAAATTGTGATCAGAAAAGCTCACTTGAGCCTTTGGCTCAGGTGAGCTAAAAAGTGTTGGAAGAGTAGGTTGAACAATCTCTTACAAATGGAATGGTGGATGGACATGCCAAAAGAGGAACAGCACCTTACCACAATACATCCTGTTTCTTGAAACAGGCATAATAAAAAAGGTAATGAAATGTTATCAAGCCATACATGCCATGTTCATCACAACGACACATCAGGACCTTTTCCAAAAGGGATGCAGGCCTAGGTGTGAGACTGGAACTATTATCAAAGGAAAATTTGATTAATAGATTAATGAAAAGCATTTGTCATGGAACAATAACAGGACTGAACCATTAAATTACCAAGGTACTCAATTACATTTTAATGGTAAAAGAGTCCGTTTCTACAGACATTATGGCGTAATGTTGTCTTAATTTCTATGGATTCTGCAGTTTTTCGGGAAAAAATTAGCTGGACTCCATGGCAACTAAATGATCCAGTCCGAAGATTGATTTGTGCCAAATGTTCCTCATTCCCAATAGTCCCGAAAGAAACACCGTAGAGGAAAACAGGAGGAACCCTGGGATATATTTCTATTGATTCTGCAGTTTTTCAGGAAAAATTAGCTGGACTCATTGCAATTAAGTGATCCAGTCCTAAGATTAATTTGTGCTAAATGTACCGTCATTCCTAAGGTTGAGAAAGAAACACCGTAGAGGAAAACAGGAAGAATTCTGGTACAGCTTTGAATGAATTTTTCTACACTGATTGGGAATTTTCAAATTGACTCAATTTTTGAAAATTATCAACATTAAAACACTAAATCTGGCTCTTATCACTAGGTGGCACTAAGCTCTGTGAAGAAAACAGACATAACTTTATTCCAGAAAACGGAAACAGTGAAAAAGTGGAACTGGATTGGAAATTATTTTTTTTCTATTTGAGAAAAAATGCTCCATTTTTGAATTGGGAATGCCCCCCAATTTCGGCAGTAAATAAAGAGTAGGGAAAGCCTTGGTTTGTTTTTGACAGTTATCAAATTGTAGTTTATTTTATCAAGAGACTTATAAAACTGACTTGAAGTAACATATTTATATGGATAAGTATGTTATGTAATATAAATATCATATAATATCAATACCATTGAAGTATTAACGATATTAATCTTGCCTTACCAGGTAATTCAACGTGATAACAACAATGTTACCAGGTAACAAACAAATTGATATCGGCCATGTCGATTTCCACGTAACCGTGAGATGATGACGAGCTACAAAAATTCCATAAACGAAAACTGCAGTTGGTCTTACTTTCGGTAAATCTATTTACACAAGTCAACATTGGGTCGATCAATCCTTTGATAAATGATCCTGTATCACCCGCAAGGTGTTAAAATTGCAAAAATGGAAAGTGTAACTATCATAGAAATGGCTAGATTCAAACTTGTACACTGAGGCACCCTGTCGAAAATTCAAAATTAACGCAGATCCCGCTACGGTCTTTCCTGACTAATCCCGGCTACCGATGGTCTCGGCAAGCATCTAAAGTGAAAGCTCACACCTGCTACTCAATTTCTGCCATTGTTTTAATCAAATATCCAAACACTCAACTTTATGAATTCGCTGAACACGGGGATCAAACGCTAAATATGATTAATAAGTATCCCAATACTTAATTTTATTTTAAAGTGTATACACGATCATAACATTTTACTTTACAAAAAACTGATTAGTCCGCTTCAGATTTTCTTGACTTTGGAATGTTTGTCGTAATTTTGATAACATGTCCGATAAATCTGAAAGTTATAAAAAAGTTCAAAGCGGGTGGTAATCCAATTTCGGGATTAAACAAGAAACCTTAAAAACAAAACCCGAGATTAAGATATTTGAAAAGGAATTTAGATAAACAGTTCAAATTGAACAAGATACACAAGTCAAGTAAAACATTCTTGAAGCTTATAAATTTATATCAAAAAGGAGAAAAAATGAAGTGCCTTCATTGGAAATCAATTCATTTCATTTGTTTTTAAAGCAAAAATAAATATCTTTTATAAAATTAACTTTAAAGTTGAAATTCCGAGTCTAGTAATATTGTTGTCTGTTCTCTCTTTATTTAATATTGTATCCGATCGACTTAAAACTTCAAAATAACAGAAGGAATATATAAATATAATAAGGGGACTATTTAGCCCCTAAAAGCGAATGGTATATAGAAATAAGTTGAAACAAGCAAATTCAGTGGATTAGTGACCCCCGCCGGCAGGTTTTTTTTGTTGTTTTTTTTGTGATTTGCAGTAATGTTCAAAGGGCAATAACTCAGAGGAAAATAAGCAAACCATCTCGGATTAATGATATGCACATCTCCTATCTATGTTAATACTTTGCACCAAGTATCCTGAAATAGTGCCTTATAGTTTTGGAAAATTAGCATTGACAAGAATTTTGGACGGACGGAAGGATGGAAACTCAAATTTTATATCCCCCTCTTTCTTTGAGAGGCACTCTGTAGGTGGAAGGTTTGGGTTTAAATCCTGGACAGGTCTGACCAAGACTTGTATATAGTAGTGACTGTTCCTGGCATTTTGAAATGAAAGTCACAAGTCCTTTGGAAGAGTCCTTTAAAAAAACAATGTGTCAAACAAGGCATGGCACGCTAAAGGACCCTGCCTGAACACACAGCAAAGGTCAAAATTTTGGTAAATTCAACTATAGCTGGTGGCATTTTGAGATTAGTCAAAGTCTCTTGACTGGGATGTAAAACTCACATTCAATCAATCATCAATCTTATTGTGTATATGTGATGGAAAGTGAACAAATTTTATATTTGATAATCAAACAAAATAACCATCATCAGACACAAGATTCAGATTTCTCTCGTACATGTATACTAAGAGAAGACTTTAAAAGATTGTCACTATCCCTCCATAGGGCCCCCAAAAGCTACATAGCACCTTCATTTGTGCAAATCTGAAAGACTTTCACTAAGACATGATAATCACAAAGTTCTATCAAACTTGGCAACGCAGTAATTAAAATGTGAAAAGTTTAAACATAACGTATGATGTGTGGCAGAGGGATCTAGATTGCAATAGCTCATCTGAGCCTTTAAATTAAGTGAGCTAAAAAATTCATTATACGGAGAAATCCATGGGTTATCAAAGGCATTTATAAAAATGAACAACAATAGTTTACCTGTTCCACTGTCTAGCTGTTAATAAAGCAGTTAAATGTGGTTTGGGGTCTGAACTGGTACCATAACAGTAAGTTCTGTGTCTTTACCATACAGGTTATCCATTAATACTAGCAAAAGTAATGGTAGGTTCTCCAGAACATTAGATCCTTTTGAAAAGCAACTTCAGAATAAGCTGCTACAAAATGAAACCAAAAAAGATTAAATGATTTACTCTCTAATTTTTAATCCCCTCCTGGTTAAAAGCAGAAGATCTAAAGGTATCATTGTTCGTGCCTACTATATACGTAGTTGTTTATTGAAATGGTGTCATTTTGTTGTATCGTCCAGTTTTGGTTTATGAGACAAAAGTCTTTCAATTAATTGTGGATTGTTGATTGATTGAATGAGGTTTTACGTCCCAGCCAAGAATATTTCACTTATATCAAGACATCACCGGTCAAAAGTGAAGTGGCAGAAACTTTTGCCTTTTCAGTGTGCTCAAGGGTGAATGTGCAGGGAGGGATTTTTATACGCGACACTGAACATTGTTTAAAGGGTCTTTTTCAAAGGACCCTGTGACTTTCGACGATTTCTAAATGCTGAGTGCTTAGAAAAAAACCAGTCACTACCTATTTTTAAGTCTTCGTCAGATCTGGCCAGGGTTTGAACCCAAGGCCTCCCACATACAAAGCCCACTCTATCAACTCAGATACTGTAGTGGTGTATATTTGTGTAATTTTCTAGTTAATTTCAGTCTTACATCAAGCTAAGTTTACACAGATTTACTGTTAACGCTATTTTTGTGTAAATTGGTTTCATCATTCAATGCTTAATAAAATCCCAAATAAAGCCTGTAGTCTCTAGTGACCAGTATTGTTTTGCGATGACAATCGATGTGATTCACAATTTGGTGTAACCAACTTAATTCTCTGTAAATGTTGTGTTGGTTTCCTGCTGCAAAAAACCTTTTCTTTATGACAAAATTTACAAATCTGGACACAAAATCAAGTTTCATTCAAGTAGTACCTACAATCTGTATTCCTGGTGGCAGGGTGCTATTGTTCCATTTCCCTTCTTGAAACATTTATCAGAATAGGAAAACAATTTTCAGCATTTCTTTTCCACATACGATTTTTTTTTATAAAAGTGTGCAATTGGTATATTCAGTAACAAATGGTTAAAATATTATAACATAAACAGTCTCAGTAGAACAAATTCTTGTACAATGGTTTTTGAGACTAAAGGGAGACAATTCAAAATTAAATACAAATACAGAAAGTTTATATAAAAAATAAATCTGCAAATACATCATGATAAACTTTTAAAATTTGTATTAAAAAAGTAACTAAATCTCAAGAACATTACAAATTCCATTTTAAGAAACATTACAATAACTAATCCTAAATACCATGCTGACGATGATAGGACATGTTTATGTTATGACCAACCATTAAATTTTTAAATTCTGAAAAGTATTCCTTGCAATCCAAAACTGGTCAAGCTTATAATGAGTTATTTTCATTACAATTTACCTTAAAACTTAACTCCTCACAAACTGAAAACTACAGCCAATTATATTTTGAAAATACAAATGTATTAATATTTCGTTCACATGTAACTCAAAAGTTTCCTTCTTTGTACAAATTTATATTTTAAATTTCTAAATTGGACAAATGAGTTCAATGTTAAAATATACTGGTAATCCTAATACAACTTTTTAGCATCACCTTTTTTTTCAAATCGTCTTTCAAACAATAAAAACACTGACACATATATAATTATTAATTACATTAAAAAATGTGTGGATAATTTATGAAATTATTTTCTAGATCTTGAACCGATTTTGTTTTCTTCAAATGTCAAATCATTTCAGGGGTTGAAAATTTTTTCAGATGAGTTAAAGCCCAGGACTTTTTTATACAGAAAATCAAAAGCCCCCAAGACACAAATCAATATGCATCATTTCTATTGGCAGTTAGAGGTTTTTTCGGCAGTGTTTACAATACATGTCAATCCATGGCTGTTAAAACAATCCGACACGCTTGTCCTTATCATATTTGGTGTCTTGGCTTGTGACTTTCTTTTCTGACCACTGGAGCCCGATGCAGTCCGCTTGTTAGATGTGAAATTCAACAGAGACATAATCGGACATGAATATTTGAAGCGATTACAAGCGCTGTAACTATCTACATTTTTTTTTATTAATTGAACGCTTGAACTGCCTACCTAATAACTTACATTTCTTACAAGCACTGTAATGATCAAGAATGAATGTAAACAACAACAGGGCAACGCGACTACAGATGGTTTTAAAAGATTTTTTCAAGACAGTCAAAAATAAAATTCATTGGTCTTCTGAGTATTTAAGCCCAATGGGCTTTTCAGTAGATTTTTTGCCAAGTCCTGCTTGCCAAATTTCTAGTCCCGGGCATCGGGCTTGAAGAATTTTCAACCCCTATCATTTCAAATTATTGATGTTATCTGTCCTTAAATTTGTAAAAACTACAGCAAGTTATGCTGGAACACCACAAAAACTGTTAAAGTCTTATGAATGTCAGAACATGGTAAGCAATGAATAGCATGATATGATCAGTATCGCAAAGTTTCTGTTTGATAGGCCAATCTACAACATAAACAATGTTGAATGTTATGATATAGCTGATTCCAACAGCATGTATTTGTATCCATTCTTTTCTCAATTTTTCTTAAATGTACATTGTTATTGAAATTTAAAAAAAGGTTATTTCTTAGATTTCATTAAATAAACTGGCAAATCAGAACCATGCAATTCAACTACATGAGAAAACTAAATTTCTGAGGACTAAAGGGAGACAATCCAAATATTTTTCAAGCAAAACATAAAAAAGTTCACAAACTTCTATCTGGTCATAGAGAGATATTTTATCTAAGACCTGATAACAGCAAAATCTTCTGTTTTGCCTGCACCCACCACATCTATCGCTTGTCAAATTCATACACCTCCCTCCCTGCCCAGCATACATGACAGTTTTGGACTGCATGTTTCCCCCAAAATAGACTTGGTACATACAGGAGTTCAAAATTATGTTTTGTAATGGAAGGTCCAGGACCTTTTGCCTTTATTTTTGGCAGGTCCCACATAAAGTTTTGAAAGTCCAATATCAACATTGAAAGATCCATGTGCAATTATGTAATTATATTGAAAAAGGAGAATTATTCTGGTAAAAATGGCAGGTCCATCGGACTTTTACAATTAAATATCAATGGTCCCAAGGTAAAATCAATAGGTCCCGGACCTCGGACCCAGGAAATTTTGAACCCCTGTACATATCATGAACATATACGGTTAATACTCAATAGTGTTATCTTAAACAAGAATGGGATGTTTTTATGAAATAATTTTTTTTCTAAAAACTCTAGAAAATTCTTTAGAAATTCAAAGGGAGACTGGAGAATTCTGAACTTCAGAATACCAGAAGCGATAGGGTAATTAAATTCTGCAGAAATTTAAGCGTAGATTAGGGAATTCTTCAGAAACATCAGGGAAATTTTCAATATTGTTGAAAGAGGAATTTGGTAGTCTATCTATCTTAAGATACTGCAACACCCTCATTTGAGTATTATGAAAAACGTGTGTGTCAGAGTAAAAAAATAGTGGGTAGGGTGTGGTGTGAGGGGGTGCAGGATATGTACAGTGAAAGGATAGATAGATGAAAGCGTTTTTTGTTAAAAGGTCGAAAAGAAAGAAGAGAAGATAGGTTAAAAACAGTAAGTTTCTGGTTAAGGTTTTGTATGCGGCATTCGACTCGCTGATAATTTGAATAAGTTGATTCGACAGCATAGCAATGTCATTTGGGAGTCTGTTCCATTGGTATATTGCCAGTCAAAGTTATTTAGATTAATCCCTGCCTTCTGCTGTTATTGATAAAGTAGTTTGCTATATTAACCTGATATTGTAGACCAATAAACAAACACTCTGAAAATCAACTTCACATGCACAACAGAACAAAAACATTTATAGTTCATAGATTCATCTGTGTGACATTAATATTTTTTGTTAAACACTGCAGTATTATGCAATTTAAAACAAACCAATCATGAAAGTCAGTTAAAAAGGCAGACAACATAAAAATAAATTATTGAAATCCAAATTGGCAATAGTATAACCATTGCAATATGAAGTCTGCTTCTAATGACTATAAAAAATTATGATCCACATAGATGCATGTATCACATTAAATTGAATAAAAAAAACCACCTAAACTACAATTCCTAAGCAAAGTAAACAGTATAAAACTTACAAAATGGGTTGAACATGTGAACTGATGCCTGGCAAGAGAGGCCAGGTGCTCTGATAGGGTAAGCACATTATATTTAAATTTTCTAAGTTCCAATGGCTTCAAACCTCCCAACAGAGTACTATTGAGTGGGACAAGCCAATTAGAGTTATTTCCCTTGTAATAGAAATATGTTATCTCAAAATTACAAGAAGACTTATCTCCCTTACAACATCTGTTTATCAGTATCATATTACAAGTTCGTTACACATAAGGTTTGATGGAGGGGCTCTGTAAAATGTAAACATGGTCAGGTAAGTTTTATAATATAAGACTGAATAGAACAAAAACATGAGCCAAATCAATTAAAAAAATTCAAAAAGATGTTTAAGTAATCAAAGTGAATGTAACAATCATCTATAAACTTTCCCAGTTTTTGAAATGAGCGTAATCTAGAGATAACTATGATATAAAGATGCTTACAGCAGCAACTAGCATTCATAGTCTTAGTATGTTACAAAATGGCACCTCACAAATTCTATCAGGGGGTTAGAATTTTAAGTAGGATGATGGTTTAGTTGGGATTATAATATAAACATGGCATTAGGCACATGTCATGGACATAATTAAAAATAACTCAGAGCATCCTAGATGACAGTCCCCTACAAATTCAAGACAACATACTCAGTACTGAATGGAGTTTTTAACATTTTTCTTAGTAGAAGGTAGTGAATGACTGGATAACAATTGCTAAATATTGCAATTTTAAGTTAATTGGATTTGGTAATCTAGATCACAGGCACATGCGTGATCTAGGCCCTGTGATCTTGACACCCATAGCTGTCAAGGCTTTAATGAAGCGACGGTCACTAAGGGTTGTCTTCCTAAAACTGTTATTTAAAGTTAATTGGAGTTGTTCATCTAGACAGTCGCATGCTTCATCTAGACACATTCATAGCTATCGATGCTTAAATAAGGCGTCAATCACTTAATTTGTTGCTAATTTTGTCGTTTCAAATTAACAGTTTCGCATTTTTTTAAATGGGTAAAACCAGAATTTATAAATCAAATCATTTACATACCCTGCCAGCTTTTTAAACAAAGCAGAATCACAGCTTTGCAATATTACGATGGTGGAACGCAGGAATCTTCTTTCTTTCAATATGCCACATTCCCCGGGAATTCCCTTGCATAAATATGTTTCCAACTTTCAGTTGACCAAAGAGATACTACTTCAATGTGCACGTGCCGAACCGAATTGGTACCTGTAAGGCGCGAAAAGAAACAGAATCGTCACAAAAATGAAACGAAACGAAATCTACGAAAATATAAACAAAATTTTAAAAGATCTAGAAAAATGATTAAAAAAAAAAACAACCTATCTACCCGTGATGTAAGGTTGTGAAAATATTTACTATCTGATAGAAAATATTTTATCATGCGACCTTAATTTTATATGTTGCGGGCCACACCATAATTATAATCTGACCGCAACTTAACATTTTTTTGCGGTCGTAACTTATTTTCCAGTGGCTGCAACTTATTATCTTGCGGCTGTAACTTAAATACACGAATCTTGCGACCACAACGGTTGATATGTACATGTATATTGTGGCCGCAAGTTTTTATACTGTTTACGCGGGATAAATATTATTAGAAGCAAGATGTTGTTTTTGTTGTTGTTGTTGTTGAATTGTTTAGAATCCTCATTCGGGTTGATGCAAGAACCAGCGACATTTAATACAGAAAATGTATTAAAAGTTGCTGGTAGAACAGACTTTATCTGAATAAGACTGAAGACCACCTTTGACGACATTTCAAAATGTGTGTTCAAATTACTAATAACGCTCTTAGCACATTTAGAGGAACTTGCTATAACATAAAAGACAAGACATTTGCTCCCAAACACATTCTACCCAGCTCAAATACTAATATTGACATTCTAGTTTTGTTCTTTTTGCAGCATTGTAGATTCAGTGAAGAATAACAACTCAAGAATATTGAAGCTTCAGCTGGCAGTTCCACAAACAGTGAATCAACGAGATCTCTATCTAGGCCTGCTACAAGGAACTAAGTTAGGCTTCAGTGAATGTGTTGCTTGTATCCTTGAGGCCGGGATCAACCCAGATACCAAAGATGCTAATGGAGACACACCACTGCACTTAGCAGTCAAAGCCAATCAGTTGGACGTGGTTCGAACCCTAATAAACCATAATGCAACAATCAACTTGAGAGGTTCGGGAAAAAGCACGCCATTGCATATAGCTGCAAAGTTTGGTTATGAAGAATGCATGAAAGCTCTCATTGAAAACAAAGCCAATCTGAATTTGAAGGATGCTGATGGCAACACGCCTTTGATTTTGACGGTGAAATATGACCAATACATAGCGACATCAATCTTGTGTCGAAATGGCTGCGATCTAAATGTGAAAAATAACAAAGGCTTTACTGCTCTTCACTACGCTTGTCACAAAGCAAGAGGGTTCAACACCCTTCTTCAAGCAGGGGCCGATCCCAATGTCAAGGACGATGAAAATATTACTCCATTAATAATGGCGGCGTCCGAGGGCTTAGAGAAAGTCATAAAGGCCCTAGTTGAAGCTAAGTGTGACGTAAATATAGCTAACACCAATGTAGGAAAAACTGCGCTTCATGTTCTTGCATACAAAGGACATCCGGATAGTATTTTCGATTTAATTGTAGGTGGCGCTGACGTCAATTTATATGATAAAGATTTGTGCTGCCCACTGTGGTATGCAATTAAGAACCAGAGGTTTGAAGTGGTAAAGCTACTTCTCCGGGCTAATTGTGAAGCCGACAGTTACCAATGTGCTTCCCATGTCCCGAGAGACTGTTGTCCCACAAGACTAGCGTTTACCTTAAAAATGATAAATGTTATCAAACTATTCATTTTGACCGGGTATGACAAGAATCACGTGATAGATTGTTTAAAAGAAGATGGACTGAAAGAGTCTTTTTCAAAAGATTTGGAACACTGGATAGAACATGCACATGGCGTACTTACCTTAAAGCAGACGTGCCGGAAGTGGATACGACACCATCTTGGAACTTCATTTTATCACGATCTCCAATGTTTACCAGTTCCTCAAGCCATGAAAGACTTCATATTCATGAAAGAGTTGGATGATGACGACCATTAGGAGATTTTTTTCTCAGGAAATCGTTGCCGTCCTTAACTTATTTCTTACCTTGTTTAAAGGCAATGGATTTTCTCTTTATTTAATCTCAAATAAAAAATGAATAAAATACTGCCAATTTATGAATTTTTACCTGTTTTATAATAAAGTTGGAAAGCATTCAGTTATCAGTTTTCATAATGTAATTGTATAGCAGGCTGTAACAGCATAAATAGACACGCACACATCACATGTATTGCGATAACTAATCACTTTGAAAACAATTCCAACAAAGTGGTGCCTGAGATGTTTTACCATCTCATTTACTTTTCAACAAATGAAATGGTCAGTCTACAATACATGTGCATTTGTTAAAAACGTTAAAATCTAAATGAAGCTAAAAAAACGGAACTTCCACCAGGAAAATGAGACCGGGTGTTCCGGAAAACTAATAAACTCTGTCAAGCTTACCATAATCTAACATGCAATGTGGTCGATCGGTTTAATTAATTCCACATAAAGATTTTTATATTGCATGCATTTTGCTTCCTTATTAGTAAACAAGGCTCATTACAGAAGATTCAAAGATTTCATAAACAAAGAAAAGAGAAGTTACTAGGTGCTCCGAATTACGTTTAACAACTCATTCAATATGCTGTGGAGTAAATTTCGTTTTACATGAACTATGAACTGCATTTTAAAGTCGAGTGTAATTTAAGAGTTCTACCCTTTTGTAGAAGCTACGAGGGGAGGTGGGGAATGGGATTTCAAATTTCTAAATAGGAAATAATCACTGGGTGCCAAATATAGGACTGTAGGGTGGGCGATTAAGTTGTTCGAACTTGCATTCACGAATCGCTGCTTGTGCAATCTTTGACTTGTACACAGGAGCATTGTCGTGAAGAAGCAATACCCCTCGGCTCAACTTTCCCCTCCTTTTAAATTTAATAGCAGCTTTCAGCTGCTTCAATAAATCAGCATAGTAAGCCCCAGTGATAGAGATTCCTGATAAACAGAACACCCTTAGAACCTAAAACACAGTGGCCATGACTTTGCCAGCTGATATCCTTTGTGTTGGCTGGCCGACCTGACCGTGGGTCATCCTTCAGTGAGGTGCGCCCACGTTTAAATTCAGCTGACCATTTTGCCACTGTGGAATAGACAGGACCACTGTCACCGTACACCTCGGTCATTCGCTTTGGCATTTGATCCTTCTACTGCGAGGAACTTTATTACTGCCCTAAACTCAACATTTTGATTTTCCATGATTGCTTGATGGTCACCAACTTTGAATGCTTTTGAGAATTACACAAATATGTTGTGACAAACAAACTTGATATGTTTAAAATGGCGGAATGTTGTGTTGTCTAAATAAGTAAAGAAAATGTGTGTTACGCTTGTCTGAATACGCTGTTCTATGAACTTTCTGACTTCCCCTCGTAGTTAACATTGTTTGATCAAATCCAAAAGAATCAGGGCCCACCGACCTCTAGACTTTATTCATATGCGATCAGTTCAGCTTATATTATCAGTTTATAAAACAGTTTTTCATTGCAAATGTTTCAAAGGCCATGTCGCAACAAAACGAAAAAGGAAACAACTTAAATAGCCATTGAGGCAACTGATTGTGATACTGTCTGCTTAGGACGGATGCCAGTTGCAAGCATAATGACGAAATGATATCAAAAACAAACATACTAATCCATGTCCGAATCACAACCCAGAAGCAAAGTAAACACTTTGGAACTGACAAGTTAGGTTAGACACGTCAACTTCCACCAGGGAAGTGAGGCCGAGTGCTCCAGAAGGGTAAGCGCCTCCTCTTTAGCTAGCTACACCCGCCACGTGTGTAATCAAAATTGTGTGAAAGGAACATGGAACTATGAGACGTCAAATATATCCAGGGAAATCCTGGACACAGAGACATCAAACTTATCAACAATACTGTGATGACGGCCATAAAACATTTTGAGGGTCTTGATACGCCTAGGCTTGCAATATCCCTGAGTCAACAATTTATTTGCAAGCAGCCTACTTCGGTGTACAAAGTCCTCGTAGTGGGAACAAGCTCTACCATAGCGTATTATGTGGGAAACAAATACACCATAAGTAGGAGAAGCAGGTATATGGCTGCATAAAAAAGGAAAGTTGACAATAGAAAAATTGAAGTCATTACGTTTATCATAAAGTTTCAAATGTAGCATTTCGTGTGCGTCATAATTCAGGTATAAGTCTTAATATGAAGCAGAACTTGAGGAATCAGTCGTGTCTTTTATTTCAAGTTCAATAGAATAGATGACATTTACATAGTCTCCAAATTTAGGATTGTTAAGAGACAGAACGCCATCTATATATCTGTATGTTGAGTTGAATGATTTGGCGACAGTCTTCTCTCCAGATTTAACAAGGTTCTGCATAAATTCTGTTTCATAAGAATAAAGAAACAAATCAGCAAGCAATGGTGATGTGATTCGAATACGTTTTGAAACCCATATCTTATTGTTTCACAGTTACCACAGTCGTTCCTAAATATGCTATTAAAACACACGCCAAGTATGACACCCACGAAAAGATACATTGGAAGATATATATAAAAATGTGATGCCTACGGTTTTTTTATCGGCTACTTTCCTTTTCTATGCAGCAATGTACCTGCTTCTTTTGTTAATGCTGTATTTATTTCACAGTAAATACGCTATTGTAGAGTTTGTTCCGATTACGGGATTTTGATACAACGAAGCAACCTGGTTACAAACACATCGTTGACTTGGTGATATTACAATCCTGGACTTATCAAGGTCTGGTCTTATGGAGTTTTATAGCCGTCATCAGAATAATGTTGAGAGGTATGGTTGTCTAAAATTATCCTAGATATGCTTAATATCCCGTAATTTCATGTTTCTTACACGTGCCGGATGTAGCTGGCTAGACAGAAGGTGCTTACTCTTCTGAAGCACCCGGTCTCACTTCCCTGTCGAAAGTTTTTGTTTTAATGCTATTCCCCAGCTTTCAAAATTACTTTGCTTTTGAGATTGTGAAAAATTATTCCATTTCTATAGTAAAACATTATATATTTATCAATGGCAATAACGGTCCATCTAGAATTACACATATCAGGTTAAAACCGTTAAAATAGATTATGGATTAATAATCTTTAGGTATGAATCAAACATAAAAATAGTGAATATTTTCCAATGTTTAAAAGAAATAAGACTGACAGCTTCATTAAAGTTGAATTGAATAAAAGAGTTATTTCTCTTTGTTCCAAACAAACAAAATGTATTGAGTTAGGTGTAAAGGTGATTATGCAATTGGAACTCAATGAATTGTAGATGTCAATCTTGTGTAAAAATTTGTAATTGGAAGTAAACAGTAGAATTGATTAAGAACTTCAGACACAGAAGCTTTTAATTGTAAAAATATTGCTATACATATTCTTAGAAATAAATTATAAGCTCCTGTGCTTCAGATAAAATATCTCAGGACTAAACTGGATGTTTTGGCATCTGGTGTATTGCATAAAGAAAGTAATGTTGTAACGAGTTATGTTCTCAATTCTTGGTCGTTCTTTGTCCGAAATGAACAATGTTTTTAAATGAATTTTTGCAGCTATTTGGACATACACGTACATACTCATTACATCATTCATAATCAAAAGACAGAATTGAAATCTTCCATCACAATTCCATTTTAAAACATTGCAAACGTTTGAAAACTTACATGTTAACAACTCTTGACCCAAAAGTTTAAAGTACTATGGTAAATTTCCTGACTTTGATACACAAAAGGCCCTTAGGTTTATTCTCTACTTTGATTCTCCCCCATTTACCCTGCTCTATATATTAAGGCACGGGTTTAATAACCAATCACTGATTTCTGATGTTATCTACGGCACCTTTAACTTGCGTTTAACTTCTTTGGTACACTCAACATTTTACCTTATTCTCCGGTATATTTCATTCTCTCTTTTGATTCTGTGATCTTAAAAATTGAATAGCTTTGTGGTATGGGATTTCGATATTCTATTCCTAGGTTGTGTTTTTTTTACATGGTCTCCGTCAATATTTGCACGTCATTTGCCACCTGGATGAACATTGTGGTCTCTATTTTAGGTGTTTTTCGTTAAGAGTCACAAGTGTAATGTCAGATTTGTTGCTCTGAAGACCAATGCCAATACGAAAATATTGATATTACAATAAAAGTTGTTACATATTTGTAGGCACGAGAATTTTAATTTGGAATTGTTTTTGCTTAGATTCATTTTTCGAATAAATTCAATATGACTGTTAAACGACATTTTGCATTGTTTTATAACAGCGTGTAACCTGGAACAAATGTTTTGACTTTTACTCCATGGTGTTACGGTTCGTTTCAAGTTTTCGGGGATGAGGAGTCATTTCTGATGCAAATTTTGCTGGACGATTGGACTGCATTTCCAGCTATTGTCGTCAGACAACATTTTGCGTACCCAGTATGTTGTGGTACACACATTATAAGAACATACATGCTATCAGCACATCATCACGCAGTAAATTGACAAAAAAAGTGTTGCTAACACAAACCACAGGGGGAGTCAATACCAGTATGGAGAAAGTATGAATTTTTTATGTTGCTACTTAACAAGTAAATTGACATAACATTTTGTTGTAATGTAAGTTCTTTCTATAGACTATAGTGGTAGCATATGTATCTGCATAAGACAATCAAAATCAAAACAGTCCATGTCCAAAAAGGTTGTTTCTTTTGAATACTGACGAGTTAAGTTAAACAACACGAACTTTCACCAGTGTACCCCCTACTAGCTTCATCCGCTACATGTAAAACCAAAATTGATAGTAAAAGGAATATGGAACTATAGGACGTCAAATATATTCAGGATAATTTTGGATACCGAAACATCGTACTTATAAACAATATTGTGATGGCGGCCAAAACATTTTGAGGGCATTGATAATATCCATGGGTCAACAATTTATTTGCTTCTTGTATAAAGTTTCCGTAATAGGGAAAATCTCCACCGATTTTGAAACATATACTTCATAGAACAGACGAAGCAGGTATATTGAGGCAAAAAAAAAAAAAAAAAAAAAAAAAAAAAAAAAAAAAAAAAAAAAATCATTATAGAAAAGCTATCATATAGCTTCAAATGTAGCCTTTTGTGAATGTCATTATTGCGGTGTCAGTTCAAATATGATGCCTCAGTCGTATCTTATATGTGAAACACACTAAAGTAGATCACAATCACGTATTCTCAACATTTAGGATTATTAAGATATACAATACATACAGTATATACAATTTAAGTATCTGGCCCCGGTTTCACAATCATTCCTTAGCTAAGATTTTCCTTAACTTAAATCTTGTAAAATTTAAAATCTTCATATAATTTTGTTAATTGTCAAGATATTCAGGAATTTAAGGTGTTATTTTTAAGATCAAATCAAGATTAACACATTTGCATTTAGTTTTGACAAAAATATTGATCAATAGTTCCAAAAAGAGAATAGCAAAATTTGCTCAATTTAAGTTAAGAAAATTGTTAGCTAAGGAATGATTGTGAAACCGGGGCCTGGAGATGAATGATTTGTCAACACTTTTCTCAAGATTTAATAATTCATTAAATGGAAAATTCCTCTGCTGCCGCAACATTCTATTATTTGACTTTGATGTTAAATGGAAATGTAGCTTTTATTGCATGGGTGTTGCAGCTTTTAAGTCATTATAATTTTTTATAATTTTTCATAAAAAGAACATTATCTAGAAAGTGTTTGTATAATGGTTGATGTTGAAAATGTCATATTAATGTAGCTATGTTGCTCTTTCATCAATATGAACTTACTGAGAGAGAAGTAGCAAAATATGCTTATATTTGCTAGAAATGCTAACTTAGATCGTTACAACGGTTTAGTGCTCAGAAACAGACATAATAAAGTATTTATAGAACATATAAGTCAGAATTTCTAAATAAATTCTGATATTTTAAAATTTTAATACACTATATCTTTATCAGATGTTTAAAAAAGGAAAAAGACTGTTGTTAGTAAACACTTATGCATATCCTGTTTTGGGAATTGAGAAAGCATTTTTCGTTGTTTTCTTGAGTGTCAATACTGGTATTTAAAACAATCGGTATCGATTCCATTTTTAACAATAGGGATTTTCCTTATATCATCATTATTTCATGAGATTTCATTTCCTTTTCTGCTTATTTCTATTTAATTGTGAAATGCAACATTAGTTTTTAATATTGGTTACAAAACTTATCAGTCATGTATATTTTGATGGTTGATTTTCAGTCATGACTAATATAAAATGACATTGCATCGAACGTTTTTGCAACAACTTCTATGGATTATAAAGTGTGTCATTAAAGTTCAAAATCAAACATACCAGTCCATGTCCAAACCATTATTCTAAAAACAAAGCAAAAACACTTTGAAGACTGGTAAACACGTGAACGTCCATCAGGGAATTGAGGCCGGTTGCTCTGACAGGGTAAGCACCTCCTGTCTAATAAGTGTTTATAGACTATATAAGTCAGAATTACTAGATAAATTCTGATAGTTTTAAAATTTTAATACACTATATCTTTATTAGATGTCTAAAAAGCAAACGAGCTGTTGTAAGTAAACACTTTTGCGTATCCTGTTTTGGGAAATGAGAATGCATTTTTATTTGTATTCTTGATCCTGTCAATACTGATATTTAAAACAATCGGTATCGATTCAATTTTTAACAATAGGGATTTTCCTTATACCGTCATTGTTTCATATGATAATGATGACTTCACTTCTTTTTCTGTTTATCGATACTACATTTTGAAATGCAGCACTAGCTTTTAATTTTGGTTACTATAATTATCAATCATGTATTGTTGCTTTTAAGTCATAGAGAATATAAAAGGGTATTTGCATCGATCGTTTTTGCATCAACTTCTATGGATTATAAAGTGTGTCATTAAAGTTCAAAATCAAACATACCAGTCCATGTCCAAACCATTATTCTAAAAACAAAGCAAAAACACTTTGAAGACTGGTAAACACGTGAATTTCCATCAGGGAATTGAGACCGGGTGCTCTGACAGGGTAAGTACCTCCTATCTAATAAGTGTTTATATATTATATAAGTCAGAATTACTAGATAAATTCTGATATTTTTAAATTTTAATTCACTATATCTTTATCAGATGTATTAAAAAGGAAAAAGAATGTTGTTAGTAAACACTTATGCATGTCCTGTTTTGGGAAATGAGAAAGCATTTTTCATTGTATTCTTGATCCTGTCAATACTGGTATTTAAAACAATCGGTATCGATTCATTTTTTAACAATAGGGATTTTCCTTATACCGTCATTGTTTCATATGATAATATTGACTTTACTAATTTTTCTGCTTATTGATGTTACATTTTGAAATGCAGCATTAGGTTTTAATGTTGTTTACTATTATTATCAATCCTGTATATAGCTGCTTTTAAGTCATAGAGAATATGAAATGACATTGCATCGAACATTTTTGCAACAACTGCAATGAATTATAAATTTTGTCATTAAAGTTAAAAAAGAAACATACCAGTCTATGTCCAAACCATTATTCCAAAAAAAGCAAAAAAAAAAAAAAAAAAAAAAAAAAAAAAACGCGTTAACTCTGCACCAGGGAATTAAGACCGGGTGCTCTGGACGGGTAAGCACCTGTCTAAATAGCTACACCAAATGTTGTAAAATTAAAATTGAAAAAGAAAGGAACATGGAGCTATGGAACGTCAAATATATGCAGGATAATTTTAAATACGAAGACATCAACAATATTGTTATGACGTCGGTGATTCTCGAACCACTTGAAACCAATATAAAGCCATCTCTTACTAAAGGCAGGTGAACTTTATATAAAAGTTCATTATAATAAATGACATTTTATTTTGTCATTCGTTTTGTACACAACCGTGTAATTTACAACTGCCAATACATTTGTAACACTCATTTACGGTATTCCCGAATGACATCAACCGGAATCTATTGTTACATGTTACAAAGAAGATACATGTGTAATTCAATTATAACTACTTCTGTAAAGTACAAAACAGGCTTCACTTCCACACCTGTCGCACTTTAACAGAAACAGTTTATTATGAAACACAAATATACATGTTTAAGATCAAATCATAATCTCAACAAAAATAAAATAAATAAATAAATAAATAAATAAAATTAAAAACGGACAAATAAAGTTAAACACATGAACATCCAATAGCGATGTGACGTTGGGTGCTCTAGCTACACCCACCACGTTTGAAATTTGTTCTTTTCTGGAGTTTTAAAATCAACAATCTCTTTTTGTGCTTAGTACATATTTATTTGCTGTGTACTGTTTTGGTTTGTGGATAAAGTTGTGTATTGGTTTCTTAATTAATTGACTATTTAGTTACAATAGCTAACATGTCCGATTTTCATATAATCACGACTTGTTCACTGTTGGAATCAAACACGAACATACCGGTTCTTGCTCAAATCACAACGCAAAAAGAAAAGTAAAAACATTGAAAACTGGCAAATTAAGTTAAACACAGGAACTTTAACCAGGGAAGTGAGACCGGGTACTCACACCGCTGTGAGTTTGAGTCCCGCTCAGACCACATGTGGAAAAGAAAGTGAATTTTTCTTGCCGTTGACCTTTACTGGTTCACCCAGTGTCAGTATAATGTGACTGAGGGATTGGTACGCTTGTCTGAAGCATACTGACTCCGTTAGCTAGCACCTTAAAAAGTCGCCCCGAGTGCCGCTGGTACAAAGCAGACCATACAACACACTCGCACTTCACATACATACACGAACTTGTTCATACATTAATTCATAGAGATTAATAAAATAGTTATCGTCGCGAAAAGCTGAAAAATTGCTGATGCGACGTTAAGCAACATTCAACCAACCAACCTACCGAATTAGTAAGTGAATCCTGCAGTATGGTGTTCTAATAGTATGCTCAAAGATAATTGATAATTTATAACCATACAGATTATCTTACAACTGTCGTCAGAAACCTAGAGAAAATCTTATCAGTCAATAATCTTCGAACATATGAAATTGCCGCCATTCTGTAGAATAGTGCAAACAGGTCCAAAGTTTTAAAACATGTTATAGAATCAAAGAGTAGAATCTATGCCACCTGGAAATGATAAAAAACGAAATTTTACTGAAAAACTATCAATTTAACATCAGTTGGTTTAATGCCAAGATTTATTTTATTTTATTACATAATTCTATACTAATTGATAGAAAAATAGAATATCCGATGGATTCAGTTTTTGTTATGCTCTTGATTTATAGAATTAAATTGCTTAAAAGTTAAGAGTGGGTTTTCTGAAACAACTAGCATTTTAAAACTTGTTTGTTTTCACCACGTGAGTGGAAAAGTAATGGATTTAATTACTGATGGAGCGATAGAGTCTTTTTTTGTGCTGAGTAATTTCAAATATAGACCGACATCTAATGTCAAAATAAATTACGTTAACTAGAATTCTTAATATCTGCAAGTTTTAGCGTTTTCTCATTACTATTCTTCATAGCGCTGTTTTATGTCATTAAAAAGGCTGATACCAATAAAAAGATTGATCGCTGTCTTAACTTTAAATTAGTTTACGATCCAGGTTCATTGTCCGGACGACTTTAGGAACCTCGGACATTAAGCTTCTGTAGCGACAAATAAAAATATGAACACAAATAAGACAAAAGTTAGATTTATTTCCATGCTATACTCTTAGTTCTGCCATTGTACTTTTATAATCAACAACACAATGTTTTAATTACAAGTGGGGGATAATGTAGTGCAAACACAAGGAAATAACACGAACACATGGCGAGATACAAGTTCATCTAATATCAAAGTAAGTTATTATATAGACTTCTTCCCTAGGTACTTACAACTGTGTGTAATGATGAATGCTAATCAAAGAATTAGACTTAAGTCAACAACTAGCGTTTACAAAGGGGAACAGAATTATTGATAAGGTCAAGTGAACTTGAGTACCAGGATAATTATAAGTTGTATCTTCAATCTAATTAAAAAGCCCTATTTGGAATAAACAAGACGCAAACAATGAATTTGAAAGAAACATATTTGTGGACAAATGTGTGTCAGAAGTCCAAATATTTTCAAATTCAATATGTCATTCAATTCCCTTGCATCCATTCTTAGATTATGATATTATTATCGTTGTTTTTCCATAACAACGAAACTTCTTTTTGCACGTGTTATTGTACACAACACTTTCCTACCAACAACGTGTCACTTGAAAAAACAGGTTGATACTTGTTGTCAGAAAACTCAGCAACACCTACGTTATATGTATACCATTTAGTTGTTCACTGATTATTTCGAATTCAACAAATCAAATAAAACCATACACGAGTCCTATATTCTAATTAAAACCGATCTAGAATAAGCAAGTAGTAGAATAGAATGATTTTGAGATACATATTTGTGGACAAACATTCATGCCAGAAGTCCAAATATTTTCAAAACAATAACATTTATGTTCTCCGTATTGTTTATCCTCGTTATGCTTCATAACGAAAAAACATCTTTACAATTGTTATTTGGTATGGCACTTTTCTACCATCGTCACTATGCCATCGTTTTGAAAATGGTTACATATTTGCTGTAAAAACACTGCAACATAGAACATTATATGCATACTTGTAGACGATTAAGGCATCCATTGTTGACGATTTAGGCATCCATTTATTATTTCGAAAACTAAACTTAATTCAATGGAACAAATAAAAGCATGAATTAGAATTGGTTGTTGCGTTTTTATGAATTTAAGGCAATAAAAAGCTAGATCCATTTCATGTATGCCTGTGCAAAATTAATTATTAATTTCTTTTTGTCATCAATACTTGCAAACAACCAAACCGAAACGGACGCTTTTGATACACGGCATAGGTTGAAAAAATAAAAGCAGAACATAAAATGTATGGAAACAGTTATAAACACTACGACAATCACATCGTTTTTGTATCAATTTCTACCTGCTTTCTCCAACTTACTGCTCTTTTAAATTGCTCAAAAAATCGTTGGCATCCACTCATATTTCTTTCATCTTAAACGTTCTATAAAAGACATAACAATAGACAAACAAGACAGCATTTTTGTTGCTTTATATTCTTATTTCTCTTTTAGCATTCCAAATGGCGTCTTTTAAAGCTGGCCTTTGTGATCTGTCTGTATTGTTAAAAGATTCCATTGAAATATGACATGCAGATGTATTTTGTTTCAAATATAACACATGAGAGGATTCATCTATTCGAGAAACACTTTGAAGCCGATTCTGAAATACATTGACAATAATTTTCTTCATAAGTAATAACACACTCTAAAGCCTTCTGTAAATATTGCCTTCCAAGTTCCTTATGAAAGTCGATTTCAATTGCATTTTATTAATACATACAAGTACATACATACCCCATTTCAAAGCTTCTTTAACCATAGTATAGAAACTTATTTCGGAAGTAGAATTTCATTTGCATGTTATTGCATTTAAAGCTTTGATGTCATATGATTCATGTATAACATCACCAATTTAAGCATTGCAAAGTTAAATGAGCTGAACATAACGAGTTATGGAATATATGCCCTTTTTCATTTTAAATTTAGCTTATATCATAAATATTTGATTCAAAGGGAAAACAAAAATTAAGTTACATTTCTTGAATATAAAGAATATAAATAAAGACTTTACGCCTAAAACACAATTCTAACGAATTCAGTATACGCTCACATGTTGCAATTTTGCACTAAAATACACAATTTTATGAATTCGGTATGCACCGACATGTTTCCCTTTTTCATTAAATTACACAGCTTTAACGGATTCGTTATGCGCCAACATATTTCCCCTTTTCATTAGACTACACAAATTCACAGATTCGTTATGCGCCCACATAATAAATTTTTTTATAAGATTACACAATTTCCCGAATTTCGGTATACCCTTACATGTTGCATTTTTCACTAGAATACACAATTTCAGGAATTCTGTATGCTTGTTTTAACTACACAAATTCGGTATGCGCTCAAATGTTCCATTTTTTTCGCTACACGAATTCGGTATGCGCCTACATGTTGCACTTTTTCACTTACAAGAAAATGATATAAGGCTTCGCAGTTACATAATTTAGTTCAAGGACGTATCGATTCCAGAATAATATGTTTATACGTTTTAAACCTAAACATACATAAACAACTTAATTAAAATGGACTGTGTGGGTGATTTGGCTAGGTGTCCGGTTCCATGTACTAATGATTAAATCCTTTATCGAATAACAGAAATATTTTTACCACCAAAAGTACGGTTAGTATACATAGATGATATCTTGATTTAAATAACTAGTAGCCTTTACATCTCTTTTTTATTTCCAGTGATGCATAAATCCTTCACATATGTAAAATTCCTGTCAGAAACGTGAACACAAAACTCAGACATATCAACAACATAGCCTTTTCAAATAAATTTTTAAAAGATATATATTTTCACATGTAAAATAAAATATTTAATCTCCATTTTTTCGAAAGTTGTAAGCTGGGCATCATAATCTAAGCGGAGTGGTTGGGTAGGAGCGAAATGACTTTAGTTAAATGATATGTTGTAAGATTTTGATTGAAATTGCATTGTTACAAACGTATGTCGATTATAATGTCATTGCATCCAAAAGTGTTGTCTTTTTTATCTTCGTAGACGCAATAACATATTACATCCAAAGTTGATTGGTAAGTCATATGGAAGACCACAAATGCAAGCCATGGAAAATAAAAAACTTAATAGCTAATAAACGTTAGGCTCTTAAAATTAGAATAATGTCAACTTCACTGACAAACAGTCGTCATGTTTCTTCAACTTCAATGGCAAATAGCCTCCAGGAAAGAATTATTCTATTGTTTTGTTATACAGCCCTGTAATTCGTTATTCAAGGACATTTTTTTCTTTCACAGAAACGTATTCTACATATTTCACAGCATATTAAATTACACAAATCCGTATAAGAAAAAAATCCAAAAGCACAAAGAGCACGAACGTTGTAACTGAGCAACACATTTTCTGCAGTTCATAAAATATTGTATGTCATGATATCAGTACATAAATATGGCGTCAAGGACACTTTCGTGTTTCACATATCAAAATCATCTGAATTTAATAAATAAAATATTTAATGGAGTATTTTATCAAAATTCACGATTCCTTATCCACTGCCTCTGCCATCATTTGGCGACGTTTTGCTTTTGCAGTCATGCGTTGTCGTCTTGGATCCCGCGTCTCAGCAAGTCCGCTTGGCGGTAATCCTGCCATACCGGATGTTGTATTTGAAGATGACGGTGATGACGTATTTACTTCCGGTTCATTTTCTTTATTTTCTTTATCATCCTCTTGTTCCTCCTGTAATCGTGATTCGAGGACATGTTCAGGAGTATGAGAAGTAATTCCTCCTGAGGTTGATCTAGTCATAGATTTTCCCGTAGAACCTGTAGCACCTTTACCGACATCACTTGCCCCGAACTTTGGTACTAAACCATCCATTGATCTAGAAAAAGCAGCAAACTGATTTTTGATACCATCTTTGTTATTGTTTTCCTCTGTGGCGGAAGTGCCTTCCTCATCGACTTCCGTTATCTCGTCAAATGTCACCGGTTGTGTTTTATACCTTATTCCGTGCCTGGCTCGAGATCTCTTACTACGCCTACCTTGAGATGGAGGACACACTTCTGGATTTAGGTGTAACCTTGAAAGTCTCTCCGGAAAATGTGTTTCAAAATGAAACAGTGGATCATGAACTCTTGATGATGACATTGTTAATCAAGTTTATTGTATCTGTGATTTTCTGAAAATAGAAAGAAGAAAAAAGTTACTACTACTGTTCAAGGTAACTTGGATAGTCGATTTATCTTTAATATAAAATCGAGTGTTGAAATGTTGGTACTTATTTTGATATTTTTTGTCTTTTGTCGTTTTTCATAACAAAGAAAAGCAATGTGCTGTATATATACCTAAATGTACCTCAAACAACTGACCGTTACACCTGGTTGACCTGCATACTCCGGGTAAAAAGAAGGTACTGTTTCAGATGTGCGGTTTGGGTTTTAATTACAGTCTAACCTGTCTATAAGGGCCACTCGGGGGAAGTTGCAAAAGTGGCCCTTATGGACAGGTGGCCTTTATATACAGGTTTGTAAATCCAGTTATGACATCAATATAAATATTAGTTGGAAAAATAGTGAGCAGTTCTAATTTATTCATTTTATTTGTTGAAATTTCTGTTACAAAAAAGGCATTAGCTAATTTTAACAGAATTTGAAAACAATTAAAGAAAAATCTTCTGACCACACTATTTATCGATCTTTGAAAAAAAAACCTTAAAAATCACCAAGTATATACACATATCTTAAATAAAGACATGTCTTCTTTAATAGGTAGGAGTAGTGTCTTCTTTAATAGGTAGGAGCCAGTAATGAAAACAATAGAAAATAGTATATGTATCATAATTAACAATGAGTAATAATCTATCCTTAGTGCTTTATGGCTTCATTTGTTGACATGAGGATAAATGACTTAAAATTTATGTAAGTTTTTAAAAAAGTTTCAAAAATATACTTTTTAAAAATTCTTTTCTTATCAACATACAGATTTGGTTACATGTACTGAGTTTAATGATCAATGGTTTAAAGTTAAATAATCAATGTTTAAAATCTAATTTTAGCTTCAAGATTTTAAAAAAAACTACATGGCTTAACATTTTTGCACAAATTTTTAGAAACTACCGGTATAACAAAACTTGTCCCCAAAATACGAATAAAAAGTGGCCTTTACAGACAGGTTCATGAGCCATTTTGTACAAAAATAGGGTGGCCTCTGGCTCAGTTGAACAGTGGCCCTTATATAGAGGTTAAATAAAGAGTAAAATGGCTCGGGAGGAATTGAAAGTGCCCTTTATAGACAGGTGGCCCTTATATAGAGGTGGCCTTTAGCACAGGTTGGACTGTATACTCATGTATATGTATAATAATTACCCTTCATGCAATGGTCTAAGTTTGCATACGAGGGTCGGATAACGAGAGGGTATATGTGCAGGGTTTGAAAAGCAACTATTTTTGGGTATGTAAAGCAAAACCAGAGGGCCGTAGAACACTTATATTTTTACTTTTAATTTGGTTTAAAAAGAATACGCACCAATGTTTAATTAAAATACCCAAGACCTTAGCTTTAAGATTTCATTATTATTAGACTTCTATCTCAAAATAACTCCGATTTCTTTTCATAATTGGACTGTCTAGACATAACGTTTATAGTGTTATTACTTCCATTGTCGTACAAAGCAAAGCAAACAGAATAACATGTTTTGATAAAATTGCTTTGTAGGGTAATGGAAGTCAGCATGAGATGAGTAACATCACATTAGCAATGATAAATATAGTTCTATAATGACATTTGATCTCAGAGTTTTAAAACAATAAAATATCACAAATGTTAATATTGTCATATACCATATTTTTAAATTGAATCATAAAATGCGTTAAAAATGGTATTTTAATGTATCTTATGATTAAATAAAAAGAATCGTATAGGAAAATATGTTTTTATTTCTTGTATTGTATTACAATTTGTTTGGAGACCAAATTAGCAGCATAATTATCATTCATAAAGTGATGCCATTCTATTCTTGCTCATGCATATGCGCGTGACGTCATTTATTGGCTGTTCAAACGACTGGATATACATGTCGTACACGCCAGTGCTTTAAATTCATATCAGGGTGAACAAACAAAAAGAAAATTTCGAATTGTAAATATTATCATTGAATTGTCTAGACATGACGTTTATAATGCTATAACTTTCACTGTCATGCAATTCATACGCCGCGCTAGGTCGCGTTATTCAGTCAGTGGAAGGTAAGGCACTTTAAATTCATTTCTAGAAACAGTTTTACCGAAGTACATTTTATCAACCAAGATATACAACCTTATTAAAATTGGTTAATTTGGACTAGATAAAACGCGACTATTGTACTTCATTTTAATTGACATCTGCAGATGTACAGTACAGGCCTGTGAAAGTTTAACACTAAGTGAAAGAGAAAGTGCCGAATCAGCAATTTATCTATTAAACTATATCTCGAAAGCCTTTCGGCAGCTTCTTTTTGTCACTCGAATGTATTTTAGCCATTAGCCATCCGTGTCTCGGCCATTTGACAGCCGAGCTGGTAAACTTTCGACTGGTATGTACTGTAGCTATTTTCTCAAAGTTAGTCAATATTATATTCTACATTTATCCACATCATCAATCTAGACAAACACACACCCACACAGATTATTCTGGGCATGATGTACAAGAAGTACCAAATGCTTCGAGCCATTGAATAACATGTTATCATATAATGTCACTCTCTTTATAAAAGATACACCGAAATCTGATGCTCTCTTTATAAAAATTACCAAAAACATATCTGATAAATGACCTATGGATGTTAATGGATTAATCACATATACATGTAAGAGAGATTGGTAAATTGGGATTACAATTATTTTTTATTTTTACAAGCATATTGGTGGACCATTGGTTGTAAAAAGAAGTTGGGTTTTTAGAAGCCCTCCAATTATAATACATCTACGCCGCTAGACCCATCCAAAGTCGGAGAAGTTATAATCATTAACCCCAATACATGATTGATTTTTCTTATCTTGATAAGATGTTGTATTAATATGTTTGCCGTTGGCTTTTCCAAAAAACAAACCATGCTTTTCAGTTTAGAAAGTTTTAAGTTTAAATAAAAAACTTTGTGGGCAGTGCATCAAAACAAGCAGAAAAGAAGACACCTGGTGAAATTTACAACTTCCTTTTTAAGTTTTCTACATACATCTCTGCATTGAAATTCTTTGACTTAGTGATTCATGTTTTACAGTAACAAACACGATGAAACCGTAACAATCTAATCTCACTTCTTATCAAGGTATTTAAGGTATTCATCAATTAAAAGCTCAAACAGAATAAACATCTGCAAATGGATTAGGTCACGAGTTTGATTCTATGATATATGCAAACAACATTGACCTGTCCGTTTGACCTTTTATTAAGGATATTTATATAGGACATCCCACCCAATGCATGGGTAGCGTTAGGATTCACAGTTAATACATATACACATTGTCCAATCATATAGAAGTATACACGCATGATCCCTTTTCTTAAATTCACCTGTCCGTAATGAATATTTAAATCAAAGGTCAAGCGGACAGGTCAATGTTGTTTGCCTATAACTGAAAATCCTAAAACAGCCCATGTACTTGGTTAATTATGGTGTATGAATACTCCTAATTAAAAGTCAAGCAGACAGCTGCTTATCAACTTGTCAAATATTACTGTAAACCAGGAAAAATTCGCGTCAGTTAATTTTCGCAAGAAAATATTCGCGAAAGCTGGTCTGTAGTGAGATGTTATTGCAATTCAAGACACTTCTTAACAAGTTGTTTTAATTACTTAGTATGTTTTAACATTTAAACGAAAATTTTAAAATTCAGACAAAAATATGGATATAGTATTAATCAGTAAAATCACAAATAAACATAATAAGTGTGTTGCAGAAAACTAATAGATTTAAAAGCTTGAATAATTGAATGTTTTCTCTGTATTTCAATACCATAAAATTTCTCATTACTTAGAAAACACTCGTTTTCACCTTAACATAGTTGGAGCTGTTCCAATAAGATCTGTTAATAATGAGTTGCCGTAATTGATTGCTTGTAAGATTTCCAGTTCATTTCAAAGACTGTAAGGTTATTATAAACACGGTTAGCGCAGGTACAAAATGTATTCATCTTTGTTTTACATACGGCGGTGGAACATGTGCAGTACAGACCTGTCGAAAAGTTTAACACTAAGCTAACGAATAAGTCCCGAGTCTGCAGCTCATTTCGGCCCCTCGTTACCGATATCTCGACAATTTCTATATATCTCTCATCAGCTTGTTCTTTATAATCTCTAAGTCCCTCGGTAGTTGAGCTACGGCTCTTTTCGTTTGCTGAGTGTAAAACTTTCGACAGTTCTGTACTATATTTACATGTACAGAACAGACCAGGCCACAGTTTCACAATCATTTCTTAGCTAACATTTTCCTTAAATTTAGCAAATATTTGTAATTTCTTTTTGAAACTACTGATGAATATTTTTGTCAAAACTAAATGCAAATGTTTTAATCTTGAGTTGATCTTAAAAACGACACCTTGAATTCCTCAATATCTTGAAAATTAACAAAATTATAAAGATTTGAAAATTTGCAAGATTTAAGTTAAGGAAATTCTTAGCTAAGGAATGATTGTGAAACCGGGGCCAGTACTCGACTGTCGAGTGACCGATAGCTAGAGACCAAAAAGCTACCGAGAGAAAGATATCTGATGGCAAATAGCCAATGAAGAATCTAAATGTGTTTTCGATTTGGCACTAATTATCTAATTTAGTGTTAAACTTTCAACAGGTCTGTACTGTATTGTTAATGATGAATCTAAATATGATGCTGATTCGCAAATAATTCGCTAGCTTAGTGTTAAACTTTCGACAGGTCTGTACTGTATAGCGGTGTTATGTCTTGGGTATTAACGTTATGTGTAAAGTGTGTTATTGATTGTTTAGGGACAACTGTTAAGTAGCTAAGTGGTTATTACATTCTGAAGACTAAAGAAAATTATTTTTGAAAGTGCATTGTTGGCCAAGAAACGTTTTGTTTGATTTATTCTTCCACACAACTGTTAGATCTTAGAAATAAAACAATGTTAATGTTTTCAAAAAGCATTTCATAAAAAGGGTTTGGCACAGTTCTTGCAGAATGCAATTTAGGTCATGGCATACATATAAATTAGTAAATTAGGAAGAATGATATAATGTATGTCATTTCAGTGCATCTGACCCCATTAACGTGTAGATATGTACTTAAGAGTATAACAAAACAAAACAAAATCACTGAATTATGAAAAACTAGGTCACAATGACACTAAAACGCACAACTCTAGATCTGTGCACCATAGTTAACTAGTTGATAAAGAGTCCGTCAAACAATTTTTGAGCTACGCTATTCAATTTATCTTTTATTGATTAAAGGAAATCATTAGAGGGAATCACCTAATTTATATTACAAAATGCACAGTGTATAAAGTTGCAGCTATAAACCAAGTTGAATCAAAATCTGTCGAATGTGTTTGTCTGTGGTACAAAAATCATTATAGTTTGATGCTGTGATAATCTCTCTTGTTATTTCAAACAATGAAATGAGATCTCTATAAGATACGGATAATGAGGAACAAGGGAACAAAGTTTTAACTGATTCCATAAGGGACATATTATGCAAAAACAACAACAACAACAATATAATCACCATCATCATACTTATAATGTTAAGCAAAATTAGTCACCAAAACTTGTTTGGGAATGGCTAAATGAACTAGTTATCCCTCTTAAGTTGCAATATACTAAGTACATACACGTGGTCCTTGTCCGATCCCCAATCCCGCCTAAATTCATTGATAATGAATTAGAACATTTATTATGTAATTATTCTCATTTTGCCAGATCAGATATTAAATAACAATGTATCATCATATACATCTCCGGCCAAAATCACCAAAACCCACAATCTGTTCAACTCTTATCAATAACTCTGGAGACGAAGAAATAAGTTATCTTTGAAAAATCAAACCTACTCTTTATACCATCAATTGACTATGCACAAAGCGTATGCCCTCTTTGAGACAATAACGCCAAATCAACCACATACATACCTTGTCTAAAGCACAATCCAAGTAGCCATGTAAAAACTTAGAAAACTGTCTAATTAAGTAAAAAACTTGAACTCCCAACAGGCAAGTGAGGCCGGGTGTTCCGGGGGAGTAAGAACCCTCTGCCTATCTAGCGATACCTGACATGTGTGAAGAATAAAACTACATTGAAGACAAAATCAGTTTTAAGTTTGACAATTAAAAGATTAATACTACTAGTCAATCAATAATTTGCATAATACAGAAAATTAAAGAGAAATAATTATCTTTGAAATATAGTACAAATTTCATTTTAATTGATCTGTTTCCGTTCATTATATTAATTACATCAAATAAATGTCAATCTTTGGTCATATCTCACACAAAGTACATTTTACTACTGTCGTTAGAGTAAAGAAAATTTTAAAATTAAATTTAAACTAAATTCATGTTATAGTTAAAGCTACAGTAAAGTACAGACCTGTCAAAAAACTAACACGATAAAGAGTCGAGAGATGGGCAGCTAGTGGCCAAAAAACTTTTGACTGCTGAGAGATACTAGTATACAGTCCAACCTGCCTTAAAGTCCACCTCTATATAAGGACCACCTGCTTATAAAGGCCAGTAGAATTGTATCCCAATTGTTCTTTATTCGTATTATTTGAACCTGTATATAAAGGTCACCTGCTTATAAAGGCCAGTAGAATTGTATCCCAATTGTTCTTTATTCATATTATTTGAACCTGTATATAAAGGTCACCTGCCCATAAAGACCACTTCTACTAGTTCCCTTGGGTGGCTTCATAGACAGGTTTGACTGTATAGCAGTTATTGAAGATACAGCTAACGAGGGACCAAGATGAAATGCCGATTTGGCAATAATTTCTAAATTAGTGTTTAAATTTCGACAGGTCCTTACGGACACTTGACCTAACCCAAAGTAAGACGGTTCTATAAAGGTGATATTTTATCGAACGGTTTAAAAACAAAACGCCTTCTGGAAAACCTATTTAATTCGATGTGTTGATTTATTAATTTTTTATTGATTGATTGATTGATTTATTTATTTATTTATTTATTTATTGTTTATTTATTTATCGTGTTATTTATCTGAACAATAAACACATGTGGCATTTTACTCATAACCGGCAGCCTATTTAGTTCTATTTACTTAGTGTTTTCGTTTATTTATTTTTTCTGGCTGGCCAATGTTGTTTACGATTTCTGCCATAAACATATAAACACGAGATCGTTGACCTTTCCGCACTGACATACCGGTACACGTCATAACATGGAGTATTGGGTTTCTCAAATTATAACATCGCCAGACTGAAGACCTAAAACGTACTTTAGACGCCTTTATTGTTATTTCAGAAGCACTACTTTACCTTTGGCAGTTTTACTAATTGGAATAGCACCAACTGACCATTCCCAGTACATTTGCACTTTACGAAGGAACTTAGGAACATTTGACGTTTACCATATTTCAAACTTTTCACTTGACCTTTAACATTTCTGCACTTGACCGTTATAAGAAATGCCAACTTATACAGACACGAAATAGCACCTACTGACCATTCTCATTACATTGCGGTTTACGAAGGAAAATATTTATGATTTGACGTTTACCATATTTTAAAACTAACATTTCTGCACTTGACCGCTAAAAGACAGACAGGTACAACCTTTGACCTTTACCGAAACCAACAGAATTGACCAGACATGTTGTATTCCTAATCTGTCGGACTTATTAACACAGTGTTCCTGCACTAGTTTTATATCTTTGTGATATATAACCCCAAAAATCTGAATAATAATAATAATAATAAATACAACTATCATGTTTTTTTATTTTCATGGATAACATATACGATTGCAAAATAAAGGTTAATTTAATTTTAGATAGGCATATTAACATTTTCTCCAGTGCACGTCCAAAGCTGGGGAATTTATAAACAATGTTCCTCATATGTGTTGAAAAATTCTTGTATTGTCTGATTCAGATGGGTTTTTTTTCATTTGTATATATTTTTTGGTGTTATTGGTTGCGTTGGTTGTTGCCAAAAACATGATTTTTCACCTACAAATCCCCTTCCCTCTATCCTTAGTATAAATGTGCTTCATAAAGAAGATAACATCTCAATATCAGCCTCAGTGACAGGGGAATGTAAAGCCGTAGTCTAGATATACAGTACAGACTTGTCGAAAGTTTAACACTAAGATGACGACCTAGTACCGAATCCGAATCCCATCTCTGCCACCTCGTAAGCTATCTCATTTCGGCAGCTGTTATCTATCACCTGGCTGCATTTCGGCCTAAAGATTTCCATATCTTGACCACTTAGTAGCCAAGATCGGCTCTATTCCGTTAGTGCAATGTTAAACTTTCGACAAGTCTGCACTGTACGTATGATGTAATGATGTACTGCCTAATTGGTAACTGTAGGAAATGTACAACGTTACTGTGTTAATAATAAAATCCATTGCATGTAAGGCAGATTTGGCAGTAGTTTTTGGCTTAATTTACATGACCTGTTAAAGACGGACTGATTGAATGATTTATTACATTGGGTTTTGCGTCCCAGTCAAGAAAATTTCGAGACACCATCACCCAAGGGTTGAGTATCAGAAATTTTGGCCTTCGTGGTACGCTTAGAGCAAGGTACTGGGAGGGTCCTTAACGTGCCAAGGGACGTATGTTTTTAAGGTTTCCACCGAAGGATCCCGTTAAAGATAAACATACTTAAATGTAAAATATCCAGGGTGCTCCAGAACATATGTCCAAAAATTGTATTTTCGTAAAAGTTTTAGAAAATGTACACCTAGAAAAACAAAAAATGACATTGTAATAGGATAAAAATACGTTAAACCCCCTTATTTTTTCCAATTTTCACTTAATTAGTTGAGAAACTAAACGAGTTTGCAATAATTACTTTAAATGATAAGCTAATATGATTTATTGATAATAATTTGATTCTTAATAAAATTGACTACATGTTTACACGTTGCTATGGCAATGGAGATTAACAAGTCTCCGGAGAACTTTGACGCTCCCAAGATGAAGTATATGTACGCATTACATAACGTTTCAAGTGTGTTAATAATTGGCAATTTTTCTTTTCTGAATGCGGAACTACAGTAAAGTCCTGTCGAAAGTTTAACACTAAGTTAACGAACTAGTACTGAATCGACAGCCCATCTCGGTCCCTCGTTAGGTACAGTCAAACCTGTCTATAAAGGTCACACAAGGGATCCAGTAAAAATGGCCTTTATAGGCAGGTGGCCTTTGTATACAGTTTCAAATAATATGAATAAAGAACAATTGGGATACAATTCTACTGGCTTTTATAAGCAGGTGGTCCTTATATAGAGGTGGTTTTTGAGGCCTTTATAGGCAGGTGACCTTTGTATACAGTTTCAAATAATACGAATAAAGAACAATTGGGATACAATTCTACTGGCTTTTATAAGCAGGTGGTCCTTATATAGAGGTGGCCTTAAAGGCAGGTTGTACTGTATATATCTTGACAGCTGCCATCTATCTCTCGGCAGCTTTTCGGTGACTAGGTATCCATTTTGTCGCCACTTGGCAGCTGAGCATCGACTGCGTTTCGTTAGCTCAGTGTTAAACTTTTGACAGGTCTGTACTGTACGTCAGTTGCATAATATTTTGTTTTCATCTGAAATTATGAGACAATTATATGGATGATAAACGGAAGTAATTGCTGTTACATAAAATACAGAATAGAAAAATAGCCATATTACTTTTATGACCAATCCGTGTTGTTAATTTAATATCACTGCCTGATGAGGGGCATCAATGTAACTCACATGTAAACACCAAGACTTATGGCTTTAATTATGTACAAACAACCTTTCAAGCCAGGTGGCGAATTTATAAACAATATTTGGAGTTAATTATGCTTCTCTGACATATGAATATCGTATGTACAATATTTGCAGTTAGGTTTACTAGATTACTCATGCAGGGTCATCCAAGACATGGTATTGTTCTTGAAATCATGGCATGAATCATTACTGTTAACCCATGATTATTTATCGAATTGAAAGGTGTTAGACAATGGCCATCAGATAAGCCACCCAGTTTCATTTTTGGTAAAGGATGTGTGTAGTTTGTTATTGTCACTCAAGTTTCTACAGTCAGTTTTTGACATTTCCCCAACGTTATTCTTACCATTTTAGAAAGTTGAAAACAAGTTGCCACAATCATTTCTGAAATAATATATTGGATTAGTTTGAAAGATTTTTGTCAATCGTCTAAAATGGTAAGAATCACTTCTTAGAAAAGTAGAAACTTGACATTGATAAAATACATAAAACACAGTTCTCTTCCACAAAAAATGTATTTGGACGACTGATAGTAAATAAACGTTCACTTCTTGTGAGGTTCTGCACAAACGATCGGTACGAGTACTGCAATTACGTAACTTTACCTTGTCTTACCGAATTCCCACATGGGACAATAAATTAATTTAATTGCTGTAGTTATATTAATTAATGTTAATTAATGGATAGGCGTCTGGCATGATTCAATTACCAATACGAAAATAGCATTCAATATGCACTATGCACATACTCGTATATACCAATGTTGTACAAGTTTAAGTCATATTCATTGTAATAAACTATGCATATACAGTCACATCTGTCTATAAAGGCCACCCAAAGGAACCAGTAAAATGGGCCTTTATGAGCAGGTTGCCATCACATACAACTTCAAATCATATGAATAGAGAGATATTGGTTCAATGTAATAATCTATGCAGATACAGTCAAACCTGCCTATAAAGCCCATCCAAGAGAACCATTACGGGCAGGTTGCCATTACATACATGTTCAAATGATATGAATAAAGAGCAATTGGTATAAAAATTTCACTGGCTTTTAAAAGCACGTGGGTTTTATATAGAAATTGTCTTAATTGCAGGTCCGACTACCTATAAAGCCCGTCCAAGAGAACCATTATGGGCAGGTTGCTATTACATACAGGTTCAAATGGTATGAATAAAAAGCAATTGGTAAAAACATCCACTGGCTTTTATATAAAGATTGTCTTAATTGCAGGTCCGACTACATACCACTTTTGTACATGTTATATTAAAGCCATACTGAATGTCATAAGGTTTCTAATGCAATTTCCCTGTGGCAAAGATTTTAAGATCATCTGTTAACACTCATAAACTAATGCCAAATCTCGTTTTTTAAATTAGACAGCTTCAAATGATTTTAACTTTTATCGATTTTATGAAGGCAAACCCATGAGAAAGATAACGGCGTCAATTTACGTAACATTGATGCTTAAAGCGCACATATGGATACAGTGAAGACCTTTTGAAAGTTTAACACGGACCTAACGAAAACCTTGGCTGTCTGTGGCTGAAAAATGGACTGCCAGTTTTCAAAAATTTGCCAGAAGACAAGATTAGCAGCTGTCAAAATGCTGGCTAGATATAAGTAACGAAGAGACGAGATGAGCTGTCGATTCGATACTTATTCGTGCGTGTAGTGTTAAACTTTCGACAGGTGTGTATAGTATATTTTCCTGTTATTAAATGACACATTCTTTACATTAGTAACCATGGCAATATTTTTGTGTTCTGAAACTATATTTTAAACATTTTTAACATCAAATTCTGATATTGTATCTAAATGTTTTTCAGTATATGTATTGAGCAATAATAATTATTTTATTATTGTGTCACAAGTATATCACAACTTTACCACTTCTAGTGCCGGTAAAAGACTTATGAGACACAGTTTATATACATTAAATTACTAGTATTATATAAGTAAGTAAGTAAGTAAGTAAGTAAGTAAGTAAGTAAGTAAGTAAGTAAGTAAGTAAGTAAGTAAGTAAGTAAGTAAGTAAGTAAGTAAGTAAGTAAGTAAGTAAGCAAGTTCAAGTAATTAGGAAGTAAGTAAGTAAGTATTTTTATGAAATTAAAGTTACAAGTGTACAACTAAAATAAAATATTAAAAATTACTGTCTATAAGTATATTTATGTATGGTGGTGGTGTGTAGACATACATGTTTTTGGGTCTTGCGTTCCTGTGTGGGTGTGTGTGGTCGCCTGCATGATAAGCAAGTAGCATATACATGTATATCAGTGTAAGATACACAAAGTGATAAATTGGATCTAATAAAATGTGTGTGTGTGTGTGTGCGTGTGTGTGTGTGTGTGTGTGTGTGTGTGCACGTGTGTGTGTGTGTGTGTGTGAGTGTGTGCACGTGTGTGTGTGTGTGTGGTGCACGTATGTGTGTGTGTGTAGTGCACGTGTGTATGTGTATGTGTGGTGCACGTGTGTGTGTGTGTGTGTGTGTGTGTGTGTGGTGCACGTGTGTGTGTGCGTGTGTTTGTGTGGTGCACTGTGTGTGTGTGTGTGTGTGTGTGTGTGTGTGTGTGTGTGTGTGAAATAAGAAGCCTATAAGTAAATTGTTACATAAAGCTGTAAAATACATGTGAAGGTATGCATAAAATACAACATATCTGAAATAATTACGTAATGTAAAAACTATTACCGATGTAATAGCTACATCTTCACACATAAATAATTGAGGCAATTTACTGCACTGATAGATACGGCGAATTTAATACCCAGGAAGTAATGAAATACACAACATCTGCATGTGTACATTGACTATTAAAACTGTTACACTAATGATTTGAAACAAATTGGACAGTACTCTGTCCGTTAAAATTACAATCTAGGGATTTCTCAAAACTGTTATTTGATTGCGGAAATTGCGATTTGAGAAATGAGTATTGATGAACAACTAATATTGAGAATCTACAGTTTGCCGTTGAGCAATGTTCCTTCGAATTAGATATAAGTCGGCATATTGTATGCAGCATATCTGGGTTTGAACCTCGACCGCATCTGACTAAGTAGTAAATGTTCTTTTGACAAGCACTCGGTATTTGGAAATAAAAGTCATGGGGTCCTTCGGAAGAGACCTGAAAAAAAACCCGATGCCCTGTGTCGTGGTTGGTGTGGAACGCTAAAGAACCCTCCCTGCACATTGTCCTGGGCGCATTGTAAAATTTTTAATTTCTGCACTTCGCCTATATAGCTGGTTACGTCTCAATATAAGAGATAAATATATCAATTTTTCTTCAAATGATAATGCTCTTTAAACCTCAACGAATAATCATTTTCAACTGCGTTCTAGGTAAATGTACATTTCCTCTCTTGAATATATGATTGCAATTAAATGAAATTATAAAGCAAACTTTAAAAATAGACTTAAAAGTAAATTCTCTTAAACAATTATTATGGTTTGGTACTTAATGTTAGGTTATAGGTTGTCACGTAAATTGATCGTTTAAAAGACACCGTGACATGTATACTGTTATGACAAAACCACATTGTTTTATGTTTACCGTGGTATTATTGGTGTTATGTGTCTGTCAATTAGTCTGATAAAAAGTAGACAAGATTCAGGTTATCCTATATAATCACGGAACGTATATATATATATATATATATATATAATATATATATATATATACACATTATATCAGGTACATGAATTTTTAAGGCCTCTTGTGTAATGTGTAACATAATCAGTGCTCAATTCAGGAATTTCAGAAGTTGGCATTTTCAAAAAAAATTTTGCATTCACATAATGTTTAAGTATATGGACCACTTAGACTTAACAATGGGGTCATTTGACAAAATAAAGGTTTAGTGGTCCCACAGAACCTTCTAGATCGAAGATTAGTACTGTGCACTTGTAAAAGTAACAACATACATAATAATTTTAAGACCCGCCGAAAGTTGAACACTCAATGGAAAATGCCATCTCATCTCGTTCCCTCCTCCTTAACTATATATGGGCAGCTTTTCGAAAACTGTTTGAGTATTAACAAGGTTTTTCTATGATTTGACCTAGTGACCTACTTATTGGTCCAACATGACCCATATACGAACTTGACCTAGCTTTTGTCATGAACATCGTTCTGGACAAATTGTATGAAGATTGGACAAAAAATATGGACTATAGCGTGTTAACAAGGTTTTTGTATGATTTGACCTACTTGGCTCATATACGAACTTGACCTATCTTTTGTCATGAAGATTATTCTACTGTGGCCTCTAGAGTGTTAACAATGAAAAGCTGACGCATGACAGACAAAGACTGATCACAATTGTGCTCAGGTGAGCTAAAGTACGTGCCTTAAAACGAAAATTCTTCACTTGCAAACTAGTAGATTTTTTAGTAACAGGGGTTCTTAATTGATAGCCCCGATTATAACCAACCCTCTCCCTCCCCCAAAAAGATGTATAGAACAGCAGCAAACAAATTCTCAACATAGATAACATAATGCTGTAGGTGTGGTAACCATCAGACTTTATTACACTTAATGATAACTTTATTTATTTTATCAGCCTTATCAGCAACTAGTAGAAACGTCAACAAACATACTGAGTTGTGGTTAGGGTGCTATCGAGGAGCAACTAAAGTAGCCAAATACGTACCATTGGCATGTCAATGATAATATAGTAAAAAGGAAATTGTGCTGAGCTCTGAAGAATCATATGACTGACATGGTATGGCTTTGCTGTCATTCAAATCAAAATATTTAAATTATATAAGAATTATTCATACACAAGACCCTAATTAAAATTTATCATGAAAGACGTGGGAGCACCTGCTAAAAAGCACTGGATTCAACCTATGCACTTAAAACATTAATTTTCTTAAAGTATAAATGTCTAAAACATTTTTACTAAATTAAATTTAAATTAAAATTTCTAATTTAAGTTTACCAGATACATGTTTTAAAAGATGAAAACTTTGCAGAGTTATAAAACTCAATTTATTCAAACAAAATTTACCCGGTTATTTGGTACGCTTTAAAAATTGCATTGATGCAAATATAGTTGAACATTTTCGAAAATTAAAATTGTAACAGTATTTGATTACATACTAGTAATATGTTGCAAGGTTCTGGTCCGCAAGACATCTTTTTGAGTTTTTCGATTTCATGTTTAGTATAACTAAGGATAGCTAATAAACTTACTTATGTTCTCTTTTTTAATATCCATTGCTTTTCGTTTCGATGAGTGTCTAAAGCCAGACGCTTACAGTCAATTCTTATTAAACAATATTATCAAATTGTCTTTTTGATTATTCTATTTTTCTAATGTTCTCTTTCTTAATATCCATTTCTCTCTGTTTCAATTAATGAGTGTCTAAAACAGGGCGCTTACAGTCAATTCTAAATACACGTCATGTTTATCAAATTATCAAATGGTCTTTTTGATAACTCTATTTTTTCTAATGTTCTCTTTCTTAATGTTTCAAAGAGTGTTTAAAAACAAAGCGCTTGCAGTCACAACTTAATGCCCATCATGTGTATCAAGTTGTTCACAAATGATCTTTGTGGTAGTTCTTTTTCCAAGAATAATAACGACTTTTTAAAAAATGTTTTTTCGCAAGGAATAAACGTCGTTTCTGTGTAAGTGTGTTGGTTTTATCACGAATAATACTTGTACTATTGTCATCCTGCTTAACATATATAAAATTGGTGCGCTGTAAGTATGTCGGTCACGTCTATGTATTAAGGGCTGACATCGAATATAAAAACGCATTATTCAACATATTTAAATTTTTAATTTTAAGTCTCTAAACAGAGGCGTAAAGAAAATATTCAGAAACTATTTACTTAAAGTGCATATTTTCCCCTGTTGAATTTGAGTCATTTGCATAAGCTTTATTGCCACCTTCTAATTTTGGTATCGCGGTGAAGTTCAATAAAATGACAATATTAGTTCAAAAGCTCACGATAATTAATGTTGTTTTAATTGCATTATTCAACCGAATACACAATGTAGACTTATCTTATCTTAAAAATTATTCATATGTATGTAATAAAAAAATTCTCGATAATAAATAAACATCATTTTGATGAAACAAGGCCATGTTATGTATGGCAATGGTACGTGTTCGTCTTCACACGAAAAAAAATCAGAGACTAGAACGCCACATTAATTAACTTAAAAATGCAGTCTGAGACAGACAATCCAATTAAAATACACAGACTTTAGTACACTTTTAATCTCGGATTTTACACCAGACTGAGTGTACAAAAACAAATTAATTATTGGTGGTAAAGTTAAAAAAATACGCTACGAAGTAGTGAACTAAACTAATTAATCTTTAAAGGATTGAGATGTCTTTTGAATCATTTTGGAGTTTAGTTGAGTTTAGTTGAGTAATGGTGTTTTAACGTCTAATTCAAGAATATTACACTTATATGGACATCGTTGAGAAATTTTGCCCGTGCATTGCGTTGATGGAATTATACAGCAGGTTTTTTATCGTGCCACGCCTACCTTGACACGGAAACTAGTTAATTTTATGTTTCCATACGAAAAAACCTTGACTTTCACTTCGTAATGCTGAATACTAGGCAAAAGAACAGACACTACCCACTTTCAAGTCTTGGTTCAGACATAGTCGGGGTTCGAACCCACGACCTCCAACTTACGGAACGAGCACGCTACTAACTGGGCTATCGCAGTGGTTGATCAGTTTTAGAATTACTCATTAGTATTTTACTCATATTTGGAACAAATACAGTACGGACCTGTCAAAAGTTTAACACTAAGCTGATGAATTAGTGTTTTGTCAGCAGCTCATTTCTGCCTCCCGTAGCTAGGTCTCGGCAGCTACTAGCTATCTCTTGGCAGCTTTTTGGACACTAGTTTACAATATATCGGTCACTCGCGATCGATAGCTGTTTTGTTAGCTCAGTATTAAACTTATGACTGTATTAATTTTACCTACATAAATAGGCTAATTACGAACTTTAAATTTACCACATGTGGAGAAAAACTATGTTGTTTAGTTGTGATTAAGCAGCAGTTTTTCTCAATATCGGTTACATTCGCATCAATATTCCTGATGCGTTATTTATCAATGGAACAATGTATGTGGTCATGTAAAAGGCTGAATTACAACTACAACCTGTATTAGATGTTACAATAGTGTACAGTACAGACCTGCCGAAAAATTAACACTAACGAATTAGTCTCGATTCGACAACTCATCTAAGCTCTTTGTTCGATAGCTTTTCGACAGGTCTTATATTTCTTTCGGCTTTTCTTCGGTCACTAAATATCAATATCTATGCCACTCGACAGTCGAGCTTTGATGCTCGATGTTAAACTTGCGACAGGTCTTTACAGTAAATACTAAACCGCATTTTCTTGGAATTCATAAATGGCATGTTAAATAAGCATTATTTATCAACGTTTGAATCCCTAAACAACATAAAACCTCACAGTCATTCACACTGAAACACCACAATGCATTATTACATGGGTTTTTTAAAAAGGACATTCCATTATAATATTAAGTTCAAGTCGTGACTTAATTAAGATGATCAGCAATTTGTTTTTAAAAAAAGAAACAACTCAGCGATTTGACATGTTTCAAAATGGGAATAAAAAGGCAAACCGCCGGAGATGTGTCATTTTATTATATCAAAAACTTAATTTTTGTATAAAAAGTGAGTTTTAACACTAGGACACCTATTGGTTCACCACAACCACAAATCCAACAAGTAGATTTAAAAAAAATAGAAACCTAGAAATAGACTTAAAAGCATTCAATTATGCAACTATCTTATTATAATGAAAACAAACACTTATGTTAATTGCAAAAGCTCTACGCTTCTTCCGTATGCAATAGATTATGAAAATAGTTCAATGGCCTTATTCACATTTTCATCCCATGATGAAGTCAAGATTGTTACCAATGTTCACGGCCAGTCTTGCTTACCTAAATATATGTCATGTGCTACTTTTGAATGTATTATTTCATAAAAATTCAAAAGCAGCACATGACATATATACCGGTATACATTTAAACTGGCAATACCGTTTTCATTTTATGCCTTTCGAAAACAATCCTAGAGAAGCTCCAGTTTAGTGCCTAAATAATTATGTTTCATTCATATTTATTAAAACAGCATAATATGACAATTCACATGTATGTATTATTTTTAACACAAATGAAATAATCATCATAAAACTGCCCATGGCAGTTCAATCAAATTGACATTTTAAAGAGATTTGAAAACATGGGGAAAATTAAATTGAGATTTGAAAAAAATGATATGCATGCTTAAAACAATCTAGAAGCAATATAATGGAATTTTATTGTATTAGAAGTAGGAGTAACTTACCTCGCCATTAATGATAACATTCATGCCAAAAACTTCAACGCCAACAAAGCTCATGTTATGTAATATAAATATACCGATAAATTCTCTACTGCATTATATATCTTGTTTAAGTCGATACGTTAAACAATACTTGACTTGTCTAAGGTACAGAAATACACTACAGATCTGTCGAAAGTTTAACACTTAGCTAACGAATTGACGTATCGTCGGCCATGCCAATTATGTTCCGACATTGACCGCCATCACGTTACCAAAGCAACGTAATGGTAACTAATAACGTAGTGTCAGTGACGTTATTAAAAGGCACAATTCAGGCCGAGTTATTATTTTTGCGTGTAATACAAGCATGCCGGCCCTTTGTCGGAACATCGTGAGTATGGGCAGCGACCCCAAGCTCCGAAACAGCGCCCACCTCCTAGCTCCGTATGTCATAAAAGAGATACGAATGTTGACCGCTGTTCGGAGCTTGCAGCGATCCGTCAATTAGTGCCCAATCGGAAGCTCAATTCGGCACCTTGTAAGGCAATTGTTGTCTATCTCGACAACTTTTCGACCACTAACTTTACATATCTCGGTCACTCGGCAGTCGCGCTTCTAAAGACCCCTTTTTTGTTAGCTCAGTGTTAAACTTTCGACAGGTCTGTACTGAATATCACCTTAGGCTTATAGTTGGCATTACAATTAACAGGTTTATCTTTGGAAAGTACTACTCATCCTACTTAAAATTGCAATAAAAATAAACTCGCTCGTTCTGGTTTTAAAATTCAACACACTCCAAAGTATTATAAATAAATTTTAGTTTTAGAGATTTGGCAAGGAATATTCATACAAGTATGTTATACTGTATTTTGGGTGGTTTATTGTTTTTTATTGAAAGCGTGGCTAATTTAAGTTTTCATGCAAATGAGAAATTTCGAAATGCAACTATTTTGCTAGGGTTCGTATAACACCTACCAGTAGTCCATTAATAGGGTTCGCCGCTGTACCATGTGATCACTACCTCTTAACGTTTGTGCGGAGCGTTTTGGAAAACGTCAACGTCAGATTCCCGGAATGACGTCGTTTTCGCGGGAAAACATCATTTCATGCGATTCAATATCCATTGGAAATAAGTGTTCCGCACAAACATTAGAAGGTATCACGTGGTACAGCGGCGAACCCCATTATTAATGAACTTTTGAACTTATCAAATTCATATACAGTACAGACCAGTCGAAAGGTTAACACTTAATCTGAAACCCGGCTGTTGAGAGGACAAAAAGCTGTCGCGATAAAGGCAGCAGCTTACGAAACATAGGGTAGTAAAATCGTCAATTCGGCATTATTTAGTCAACTCAGTGTTAAACATTAGACAGGTCTGTACTGTAACTCATTGAGCAACACATAGCTTATTACTTGATGGTACAGAACATATGTATATGTAATATGGTAAAACTAGAATAAAAATTTAGATGCCCTGTTGTGATACACATTTATTGGGCAATGTTCTAATAACCTACATAGGTCAACGAACTTTTTGAGTCCCTCTGAGTAACTAGAGATATTGCAATAGCATACAGTTAAATCTTTTGGTAATTCAATGGTATTTTGATGGACTATATTTCGTTTATGGTTGGTCATGATTGGAGTATTCCATCATATCGCCGAAAATGAGACCAAATATCATTTATCAAGTGGTAATTGACATTGATAAAAAAGGCAAAAATTTGACTTTTCTTTTATATGACTGACTTGTTTCGAAAACCACACTTTAACACGTGCTTGAACAACATATTGTAAAATATTTTTACCGACTTCTTTTAGTAACTCCCACATATTTAATTCTTGTGTAAAATTGTTTTTCACAGAAATGTTAAATATGGCTTCATTCAATCATTTATGGCTTTTCCAGTCCAATCAAAATTTAAGTGTAGAGTACAAATGCAAGACCTTCCTACAGTCTCGCATCTAGGTTTAGGTATAGGCATTTTGCTTTTGTTGCGATGAAAATGGTTAGCTCATTGATTGGATTCAGATAATTAGCTATTTGATTGTCATTTAAGCCTTTTCAAGTCAGAATCAAATGGTTGGTACAAATGGAAGTCATTCCTAATATCTGACATTTATAAGGTCTAGGTATTTTGCTTTCAGGGGCGGATCCAGGATTTTTTGAAAGGGGGGGGGGGGGGGTTGAGAATTATCTAAGATTTTTTGAAAGGGGGGGGGTTGAGAATTATATCAATGCTAGGTGCGAGCGCCGAACGAGGGGTCTAGGGCAGAGCCCCGATGGGGGCCAAAAAAAATAATTTTTAATCAGTCAATAGCTCTCTCTCTCTTTTTTAATTTTTCAAAGGGGGGGTTGCAACCCCCGCAAACCCCCCCCCCCCTTAAATCCGCCACTGGCTATTATTGCAATGTCCATTGTTAGCCCATTGATGTGATTCAGATAATTACCTGCTTGGTTCTGCCAGTTTAAGCCTTTTCCAGTCAAAATCAAAATTTAGTATATTGTAAGTATATTGTAAGTCTTTCGTAAAATCTTGCATTTCGGTTTCGGTATTTTGTGCCTATTACAATGGAGATGGTTAGCCCACTAGTTTTTTTCCAGTCAAAATCAAATGGATGGTACAAATGGAAGTCATTCCTAATTTCTCACATTTGAGTCCGAGGAATGTGCCTTTCATTGCAATGAGTAATCTACACATTGGCCGTAGGCCGTAAAACTCCAAAAATATTATTATTGCAATGGAAATGGTTAGCTCATTGGTTTGATTCAGAAAATCAACTGCACCATATAACATGACTACGTGACTTATATAATCTTAGAAAAGAAACTTCCGGGGTTTTCTTCCTTATCCACTGATAATTATTGGAAACCGGACATCCAAAAGGAAGTGTGCAAATCATATACTAAGTTGTTAAATCTAGTCACCCTGAAAACATATCGTTATCATGTGAACTATCTCTATTATATGTCGTGCAAACTTAACCTTATTGTTTTGGTTAAAATGCAATTTTTTCAATTTTTTAAAAGTTTTTATTTTGCTTTTGTGATTGCAATTTGTAAATGGACAGGTATGTTTGTGTTTGATATGCTACTGTTTGAATAAAAGTATGAATACAACATGTCACGTTGCTACTGTTTGCATAAAAGTATGAATACAACATGTCACGTTGCTACTATTTGCATAAAAGCATGAATACAACATGTGACGTGTCAATAGAAATCATAAATATTTAAAGTAAATGTTTTTACAGACGTATTAAACAAGTTATACACGAAATGGGATATCATGTTAAACGCATCCCCAAAACTGAAAAAATCTCCAAACATGTGCATGATCAAAATACAAATACCCAATGGTACATCTACTTGACCAAAGATTATTCCTGTATAATTTTATAAAGATCTGTTAAACACTCTTCCGAAAAAAGCAGCGGACAAAATATTTAATGAAGAAATGGATCTCTAAGAATGTGCATGATCAAATTATAAATACCCAATGTTTCAGATTGTCCCTGTAAAATTTAATAAAGATCTGTTAAACACTTTTTGAGAAAATCATCGGACAAAGTACTGGATAAAGAAATGAATATAAGCACTAAATACTCCCACTTTTTTTTTTTGGGGGGGGGGGGGGTTCATGAGTGCATGAAAAACAATCGATAGTTCAGTTGTGTGTGTTCCTAACCCAGGACATTTGTAGTATCCGGGTTTAGTACAAAACAAACACCAGTTGTTGTCTTGAAACTTACCGCTTCTGATTAATAGCCAACTAAGATCTGTCAAACACTTTTCGTGAAAGCAAACATTGGATGAAGAAATGGCGTAAACACTATTTACTCCCATTTCGTTGGGAGGGGGGGGCAGGAAAAACAATCGATAGTTCTATCATGTGCTACTTTTGAATGCATTATTTTATAAACAAAATCAAAAGTAGCACATGGCAGTTCAGTTGTAATTTGTTCCTTTGTATATATCTGAAAAAACTAGTATCCGGGTTTAGTACAACGCATCGCATATCAAACAAACACCGTTTGTTATCTTGAAACATACTGCTTCTGATTAAAAGCCAACTTTGAGGTCATCTTGATTTTACATAAACCCCCTATATCAAAAACAAAAAATCAGAATGTTTTTGTGGTTCAAGATTAGTCAGTGGAGGTGGAAGATATATACAATGTTAACTGTTTGTTTGTTAGTGTATCTGACAGGTGCTTGCTAATGTTTGGTAAAAACAACAACATGTATAATCATCATAGATAAGGATTACGTAACCATACAGAATTCAGTCAGAGAGAGAGAGAGAGAGAGAGAGAGAGAGAGATTTTGCAATCATACAGAGGGCACAGAGAGAAAGTCATAAGAGATAAGCATTATGTAATCATACAGAAGTCAGAGAGAGAGAGAGAGAGAGAGAGAGATGTCAGATAAGTATTACGTAATTATACAAAAGTCACACACACACACACACACAGAGAGAGAGAGAGAGAGAGAGAGAGAGAGAGAGAGAGTGTGTGTGTGTGTGTGTTTGTGTGTGTGTGTGTTCGAATTCGTTCAAAGTGTACCTTTCTCTAAATTTTAAATCACTTCGAGAGATTAATTCATCTAAAATGTATTCTTAGGTTTCTTGCCATTCTGAGGTTCAAAAGTATTTCTTTTGTAATTTTTCATATTATGCACCCCTCGAGTTATCACCAAACGTCTTTATAACACCAAAATCTAACTGAAAAAAATGGTGCCAATGGTAGCAATGTTTTGATGTATATGTATTTTTCTGACTGTCCCATAATTATATTATTACTATATGCCTCCCTCGATTTTTACCAAACCCCTTTATAAAGCAAAAATCTGACTTAACAAATGGTGGCAATGATTGAATGTTTTACTGCATATGTTTTTCATGACAAAGTACATGTAGATTTCTAACTGCTCAATAACTTTACTATTACTATCTGATAACATCGATTTTGTAACAGCTTGTAATTTCAATGATCAGGTAGTTGGGGGGGGCTTGCTAGTTATTTGTTAAATATGTCACATCTTTTTATGGTGTATTGATTTCGAGATAAATAATGTTATTATAAAATTATGTTAACAAGAATCTGTGATGGATGAATCAAAAGCAAACATACTAATCCATGTCCGAATCACAACCCAGAAGTAAAGTTACAACTTTGAAACTGGCACATTGAGTTTAAAGCCTGAACTTCAACAAAGGAAGTGAGCTTTGGTGCTCTGAAAGGATAAGAACCTCTTGTTTAGCTAGTTACACACGCCACATGCGAAATGTACATGTATGATTAATAATATCATATATTACATGGAATAAAAAGTGTACCTGATAAACATGAACTTGATTGTTAGTCCTGTAACAAAGGACAAGAAACAACACGCGAATGAAATAAGAAAAACGTATACAGTCACACCTGTCTATAAAGGCCACCCAATGGAACCTCCCCCCATGGAACCAGTAAAATTGGCTTTTATGGGCAGGTGACCTTTGCATGTAGTTTCAAATAATATAAATAAAGAACAAATAGGAAACAATACTACGGGCCTTTATAAGCAGGTGGTCTTTATATACAGGTTTAAACAATATGGATAAAAAACAACTAGGATACAATTCTACTGGTCTTTATAAGCAGGTGACCCTTATAAGCAGGTGGTCTTTAAGGCAGGTTGGGACTGTATATTGAATATGTAGATTCACATCGGTATACTAAAGCTGCCTTCTATAACTGAACTCTTATTAACAGAACAAGTATGTCCACATCTTAAGAGTTGGTAGCCTTTGCTGATGGTCAATTCAATAGTATCTTAACTACAACACTAGACATTATTTTTCGATGAAATCGGGTGCTAGTCCGAAGGCGTTTTCTCGTCTTATTCGACTTTTCCTTTAACCACTTCAATTTATTTTCAAATCACATGTTTTTTAATTGCGGTTTAAACATGGACTAGTATGTTTGTTTTGATTATGGCACATTCTTGGTTGCAATGGCTGTAAGGTTACCAAGTGCATATTTTATTTTCGGTTACAAATTTTATTTGATATTTTGAAAAAAAACTACTTCAGTTAATTATAAACAGTCTAGCTCAGTTTCGTAATAGGATGTCAGCGAGTCTATCTAAATCCACAAAATATCATCTTACTCATAATGCAAGCAAATTGAAATACTTGCCTTTGGCCCCTTATAAATAAGATTGGAATAAGATGTCGATTATTTGAAATTATAACTTATAGATAGATAACAGTAAGATTTTAGCTTGTAGCTAAACAATCTACAGCTATAATGCACCTCCGCATTTACTGTTTAATTGTCCTAGCTCTCCAGTTGCACAATTATTTCTTAACAACTAAGATTTTTCTTTACTTAAATCTTGCAAAATTTGGACGATTTTGTTGATCTTCAAGATATTCAAGAATCTGAGGTGTAATTTTGAAGATTTATGTTATGCTTGTGTAGTCGGTTTTCTAGTTTTTCGAATTTTTTTCTTCTTCTTGTTACACCAAAATGCTATTGCCAAAATTTGTTTAATTTCAGTTTATTGAAGTGTCATAAAATACATTTAAAAAATGGTATATTGTCAAATACCATTTTTTGAACGTTTTTTATGATTATTTCAAAAAATGGTATACGACAGAAGAAATAATGCAAAACTAATGTCTGGTGTGCAATTAATGGACAAGCTCCTGGAAAAATGAAGCTTGTCGAGTAATTGCACACAAAACATTGTTTCTACCGGCTGAATGAAATGTTCAGAATGTTCAGAAACGCCGCCACGCCACCTGTATTCAGAGAACGGAACAGTTATATGGTATACATTGAACGAGACCTTTGAAGCTGCTGCTCAAGGAAACCCTTACTTAGCGAATTAATGCTCTATATACATTATACTTTCAACCAAACCACATTACAAAACACCAAGCCATGCCAAAATAAAACAAAGTAAAATTTTTAAAAAACTGGCAATTTAAGCTAAACACGAACTTTCATCAGGGAAATGAGGTCGTGTGCTCCGGAAAGGTAAACACCTCCCGTTTAGTAAGCTACACCCGTCACGTGAATTAAAACGCGACCAGTATAGGCAAACAATATTGACCTGTCTGTTTGACTATTCATTAGGAATATTCATATTGGAGGGTCCACCCAATAAATGAGTAGTGTTAAGATCCAAGTTAATAATACATAGTACATAGAAGTACAAATGTACTCTATGACGTGAGTATATCTCAGGATGTATACAGAATAAACACCTGTGTTACCTATAGATAGATGTACTTGGTCCATGATAAATATTTAAATGAAAGGTCAAGCGGACAGGTCAAAGTTGTTTACTTTTTTTTCATTTACCGCCAATCAATCATACTGAGATGTATTAAAACACTAAAAGACAACGCAATGATAAACACCAATTAATATTCACAAAACAACTTGTACTTCAGTTGTACGGATTCACCTTTATCTAAAACACATATAAACACTAAAACATAATAAAGATGTTATTCAGTATGCAAACATCATTTATATAATCTATCATTTATAACTGGTTATATTTTGATATGCAAAATTTGGCAAGAATCTCGTATACCATAAGTACATTATGTTATATGAACTTATCACATGTAGTTATGGTATGTGTTAGTTTAGTAGAACATTGAATGTGGAACTTATGAAAGTTATGACAAGGTTGATGATGATGCATGGTTCGTTACAAAATATACTACGTTCTAAGTTCAACATTGAAGATGTTTAATTTGTACTGAACCGATGTTTGTTGCTTGCTTTCATTGAATTTCAACAAGTAAACATAGTGCAGTCATACTGTCGTATACCATTTTTTGAATTTAATCATAAAATACATTCAAAAAATGTATTGTCATATACCATTTTTGAATGTATTTTATGATTAAATTCAAAAAATGGTATATGACAATACTATCAGTAAACATTGCAATTCCGTCTTCGTTTCTTTATCCAATATTATCCTAGATATATTTGACATCTCATAGTTCCAAGTTTTTCATTCTCAATTTTGATTTCACACGTGGCTTGTGTTGTTAGCTTAATTGTAAATGCATATATATCCATCTTGTTGCATGTTGCACTTTGATACATTATTGAGTGTATAATGCCAATGTAATATGGGTTTGTAACCTTGCATACAGGGTACTCAATAAACCATTATTATTATTAGCTAGCTAAATTAAACAGGAGGTGCTTGCCTTTCTGAGCACCTGGCTTCACTTATCTGGTGAAAGTTCTCGCGTTTAACACAATTCCCCAGTTTTCACTTTGTTTTTTGTTTGTTTGTTTGTTGTTGTTGTTGTTGGTGGTGTTTTTTTAGATGTTGATTCCAATATAGAATCGTATGTTTGTTTTTGATTGCCTTTATTATTGCAACAAATAAACATAATTCGTCATATCAGTACTAGTAAACATTGCACTTACTGATATCTTTTGTCTCAAATACATGGATAATATCTAAGTGCAACAGAAATGCTTAGAAATATAATATTCGTCTGAATATTTTTTTCCATTTTTCATTACCGTCTGCATGCAAATGACTATAGTTTTTCATACACTTTCATTATAATATAATGTATCTATTCAGACGAATTTCTCACTACTGTCACTGACTTTGACAAATACATTTTCAAATATAACATACAGTTTGTAAAAAACCTCTAAAGGTTTAACATATATGCATGTAAGCATAACGGTGTATAACATGGCGTTGTTTTAATAAAACACTAGGTTATTTAAATTTTCATAAAAGTAAATTCGGTGAAATGGGTGATGTTCTTATTTTGAGTAATGAATTCGAAGCGATATTCAACAAGTCTTGGTTATATTTACAAGTTGCCAAGACATAAAGCAGTGTAGGTATATACAAAGGACATAATGATAGAGCTGCAGGCTTGGCCGGTATCGACACCCATCACACACAATAAAACTAGCTAAAACATATCTTATATAATTATGATATAGGGGTGTTATAATTCGCGAAGACTAGGTACCCTGAAAGATATAGAGATTTTGGTATATGTAGACAAATGCCAGCTGTATATTATACCCAAAACATATAATTCTGTGCATGTAGATTTGGAGAACATACATTGCAAAAGACACCCATCACATAACACAAAACTATGTAGGCCTGTATCTGACATAAAACATGACAATGTTATGTGGGAGTATGTGTTAGCTGTCTTATGTCGGTTGCCTAACACAAAAACATATGGTACAGTGTATGTATATTCAGAAAAAATATATATCTAGATGGGAGATTGGTCATGGTCAACACCCATCACGGCTTGTTGCCATACAAGTGGTGATTTGGACACTAACACGGTATGTTTGAGTTTAATTAGGAAAGATACGACACAATTTCATGAGGCAAGACTTAGTGTCCTAGCCCTGAAAGATATAAATGGTATAACGTTTTAAACCAATGTCAATTTCTGATACCAAAAACAACTTGATCTGTCTCTTGAGAGCCAAATACCTCCGCCCTCAACATTTAAAGTTTTCCCGCGACCTTAATTTTTACTGTGTGACCTTGGTTCAAGGTCATGACACACCTTCGGACCATAAGGATTATTCATGTGAAGTTTTATTACAGTCGTTCAAAGCAGCTATGGGATATGGCCCGGACACGATTTTACACGGACAGACAGACATGGTGATTCCTATAAAAATACAATGCATATGAATATGTAATGAGAGGAAGACTTGTATGGTATCAACACCCATCACATAAAGGTAATACAACACAAGGTTTAGTATATAATATGATAATGTCCATAGCAACAAGTTGTACAATATCAATTAATTTTTAAAAACAAAACAATAAAAAATGTCAACTCTAACGCATTGTTTTAATTTTCAAATGGATTTCTCCCTCAGGGAATATTAAGAGAGACGCCATTTTTAGAGCCGGAACAGCAATATATAGATTAATAGTGGAAATCGGATACTAAAACCGTAAACAATATTCTCCAATCTCGTAAACAGGTAAATCAGGTCAGTAAAATAATTTTCAGTTTCTCTACAGAAAATAATCGAATTATATGTTGTATTAGTTCCAGACTAACGTAAAGCACATTGCATAGAGTACAGGCAGAACAGACCTGTCGAAAGTTTAACACCGAGCTAACGAATTTAAGTGTCGAATCGGCTTGTCCCCTCGTTAGCCATACCTCGACATTTTTCAGCAGCTGAAGTCTTTCAAAAGACAGCTTTTCAGCGGAAGAACTATCCATATCTCGTCCACTCTGCAGACGAGGTTCGAATTGAGTATTAAACTTTCGACAGGCCTGTACTGTAGATTCAGAGAACCCTAAAGCGTATTACATAAATCCATTAGATTAATATGAGGAAGAAATTATGAAGATGAATGCTAATATTCGCCATTGCAGTGATTGACTAATGTGAAATTAAAACAAGTACCTGTCAGCTCGTCAAAGGTTTACATACATAAATATGAGTTTATGATATTGTTTTTTTTTGTAATGTTCACTTATTTTTTAACACTGGCAAAGGAGATAAAGCCACAACAAATGAAATGAAAAAGATAATACAATAAAACCTGTCTATAAAGCCATTCAGGGGAACCAGTGTAAGTGTTCTCTATGGACAGGTTGCCTTTATATACAGGTTCAAATAATATTAAGAAAGAGCAATTGGGATAAAATTCTTCTGGCCTTTATAAGCAGGTTGACCTTATATAGAGGTGGCCTTTAAGACATGTTGGACTGTATAGAGACAATACAAACACAACAAACTTGTCATCATTGTCCAGATAGATGCCATCATTAGTGATACATTGTTTTGAATTACATTTTTGTATTGCAGTTCAGTATTGTACATGTAATTACGACCTGCACATTGTCCGACAGGTCATTTGTAGACGTAAATTTTGTCAATATGTGGTTTATTAGCAACAGTTAAAGCACTTGCCTTTGAATTTTGTTTTACAATGAGCAAAAATAAAAATTTTGTGTGCAAGTAAAAAACAATGCCTTCAAGTCTCATAACGTACCACAACTCGCCACGAAATGCTGACGCAATTAGCATAAAAATAAAAATTGTTGTAACTGAAAAACATATGCTTTGCAAAAGCAAATGCAAAGAGAACACGAAATAATAAGAGCAATGTATGGTAACAGCTAAAAGACAACGGTAAGGACAAACGAATATTAGGCAGCTAATGCATTGAAAAAGACTCAGTAAGTGGAACAATGTAGTTAAGATAACAATAAAATGGAACCCTGAATGGAGTTTAATGCAATGATAAATTCAGCTTAAAAACAATTAGGCGAAGACTGTTTCTGTTATTAAAGGACAAACAAATATTGTTACGGACACTAAAAGACTAAGTGGAATTAAAAAATCGGATAGAGTTGATGCCACACCAAAATTGAACTCTGAATGGAGTTTAATGCAATTTCAAATTCAACTGAAAAAAATTTATCGAAATTTCTTTATGTTATTATATTTGCTGAATGAACAAAGGTCTAACAAATATCGTTGCGGCCATTTCAGAATAAGTGGAACAAAAAGTAAGAAATTCAGATAGAGCTAAGGTCTTCATGAATGGAATTTATTCAATATTGACTCGGCTGAAAATTAATTTAGCAAAAACCTTTTCTTTTATCAAGCCACCTGAATGAATAATAAACAATACTGACATTGTTGCAGTCACTGAAAAAAAGTGGAACAAAAACAAAAAATATTATTAAGGTATCCCTGAATGGAATTAAACTAATATTAATTCGACTGAAAAATAATTAAGCGAAAACCTTTTCTGTTATCAAGCCATCTGAATGAACAATGAACAAATTTACTGACATTGTGGCAGTCACTGAAAGAATAAATGGAACAAAAAATCAGAAAATAATATTAAGGTCTCCCTGAATGGAATTAAATTAATATTAAATCGACTGAAAAATAATGAAGCGAAGACCTTTTCTCTTATCAAGTCACCTGAATGAACAATGGACAATACTGACATCGTGGCAGCCACTTAAAGAATAAATGGAACAAAAAGTCAGAAATTAGATAGAGCTCGGGTCTCCATAAATTAATGAGTTAATTCAATATCAATTCGCTTGAAAAATAATTAAGCAAAGACCTTTTCTCTTATGAAGTCACCTAAATGAATAAAGAACAAAACAGAGGTCAAACTTACCTTTTTATCTGGAGTCTCTCTATATTATGTGTTCCTATATCAATATTCACTATGCGTAAAACAGAAACATATGATAGATTTCATGTGTCAATATCCTCATCAGTACATTAGTAGTTAGGGTAGGTAGATAAAACACTCACCACTATGGTACTTAACTCATAGACACTAATAGTGTCTTAGTGTCTTCTTAGAATCACCATGAAGACTTGGTATACAACATCTTATTGTTTCAATACGTGTTTTGCATATTTAAATAATCCGGTATACAATGTTAATACATAACGTCTTTATTATGACTGTCAGTATGATAATGAATATATTCACATGCTGACAGATGTCATTATTATACATATACAGCGAGCGAGTAGCGAACGACCAATATAGATACAGTACGGACCTGTCAAAAGTTTAACACTCATCTAAAAAATTAGTCTCTAATCGGCACCACACCACGGCCCTTCATCACTCATATCTTGATAACTTTTTAACAGCGGGTTTGTATCTGTCGGCACTTTTTTTGGCCTCTAGCTTTAGGTTGTGTATTCACTCGGCAGCCGGATTTGTTTCCTTTTTGGTGTTAAACTTTCGACAGGACTGTATCGTACATGGATTTAAACGAGATTAAGAAGACAATCAACTATAAACCATACATATAACAGCATCCTTTTGGTCCTAATACAATGGTCAGTGTTGATTAATCGATTAGATCGAAGACGGTCTCCACTTTGTCTGATTGATTTATTGGTTTTGGCCTGATTAAGCACCTCATTAATTGCTGCTTAAATCATATTCTACGTAGTAGCATCGCTAAAATAACAATGTATTTGTCTAATCCATAATAATCATTATGGTATCTCAATTTGCAGAGTGCTCGCTATGTAAATGGGTGATTGGGGTTCGAATCTTGTCTGGATCTGACTAATATTTGAAAATAGGTAGCGGTTGTCCTTCTCCAAGCACTTGGGCCATTTGGAAAGCCAGGATTGACCAGGACAATGCGTATGGGGGTGGGAATGGGGGTTCTTTGGCGTGCTACGCCTACCGTGATGCGGTGCATCTGTTATAAAGGTCTCTAAAGAAGGACCCCGTGACTTTTATTTCTAAAAGATCCAACCTGGTTTTGAACACCTGGCCTCCTACATACGGAACTAACAATGTAGCAACTGAACTACCGTAATGGTCTATACAGCTAAGAGTTGGATATCAAATGCATTCTGATTATGGAATAATAAAAACCTATTGTCACAATGGATTAAGTAATTCTGTTACGTAATATAATCTGGAAGGCAAGTAGCATAACCCCGCACACGAGTAAAATAGGAAAGGGTGTAATTGCAGACTTGTATTTTTGTCCCGAAAGGTCAATCACACTGCCAAATAGTTCATCATGGTCAACAACATCACTAGTTTGATAAATAGTTTAAAGTGCTCACCATCATAACTTATGTGCCAAATGATTCCTAATGGTCAACAGCGTTACGTAATTGGTAAACTGGTCAACATTTCTTGAGCAAGTAATTCAAAATAGTCAACGAAATCTCTCAAGTGACATAAGGCTTAAGTTCATAATTGCTTACGTTATATGAACACAACTTAATTTGTGAATAGTTCAAATTTAACTGATCAACATCTTTTATGTGGCAAGTAGTCTAAAATAGTCAACAACACCATTACTTAAGAGACAAATAGTTCATAATGGTCAACTACACCACTTAAATGACAAATGCATCCTTAAAAGTATTAATGGTTCCTTGATATCGCATACATGTCGGATTTTTCGTCTCTCTCTTAGAAACATAATTACTACGGCTTCGGATCCATTAATATGCATTTAAAGGAAACATTTAAATTATAACTCGTAGTTCAAAATGGCCAATGTTATTATGTGGTAAATATTTCACCATTGGCAACGACGGCACTTACGCAAAAATCCTTCATCTAGGGGATGGAGGTTCATGTACTAGTAATACAACAAGCAATGAACATATACAAATACTAAGATTTCAAACGCATTAACATGCATATATCGAAAACATTCTTAAAACTAGTTATGCGTACAGATATTTTTGGAATCATAATAGAAATACCAAAAACATTGAAGATGTAAATAAGCAAATTAGTCCTGGGTCCTAGTGCTGCGCTTGTATCAAAAAAGAAGTATATCTTCGACGACAAATATTGTCCCAAAGACAAGGATTTATGCCTCATAAATAATGTTAAAGACATTGTTTATGCTTTAACAAAATAAGTCTGAATTGCTTCGCATGATATAAACAACATCCATTTTTATTGCGCAAATAACACTCTAACCATCACATAAACAGTATAATAATAAGAATAATAACCGTTTTATTTACATCTTCAGAGTAGACTCCCTGTTTGTTGATTACATCTACTGGTAAATAAATACAAATCCATAAAAATAATCACCCTGACAGCAAGGTGGGTTAGACAAGGCTTGTCTGACTTATATGTGATGAAGGCGATTCCATAACGTTATACGGGGGAGGCAGCAACAAAAAATGCTGAGAATGCAATTTTTTCAAGCCAAAATGGATAAAACTGATACATGTATGTATGGCCGTCATGATCTAATAAACAATTTAGGGAAAGGAGGAAAATAATGTTGAAAACGCAATGGCAATATGTATACAGTACAGATCTGTAACGAAAAAGAACCGAAACTAGACATGGATCGCTTGTGGACAATATGTATACGGCAGGCGCGTAACTAGGTGAAAATTAAATGGATTCAAATGAGTGTAAGAGGGGGTAAGGGGCTTTGTAAATTATCAAATATTGATGTCAAGTGGTGCAACCTGGTGGCATTTTTTGAATGAAATTTGTGGTATCTGAAGGCTAGGTTTTGCAAGTGATTTTGCTGAAGGTCAGTAAAGGTTTCTATTGGGACGAATTAATTTAGTGTATTTGTAAGAGACTGATATCATATGTGTTCTCTATGAAGGAATACTTCGAGCAGAAATGATAGTATATTAGGAAATATAAAAAATATTTGTAAAAAATGTGGACCCCGTGGCATACTGGCGTATAGGGAGCTACGCGCCTGTACGGTATAGGTCTGTAGAAAGCTTAACACTCGGCTAACTAAAACTGAGGAACCAAAGCTCGGCTGCCGCGTGGCAGAGACATGGATAGCTTGTGCTTGTGGACATATAGCTTACTGGGAAGCAAGATGGCATAGCTTATATAGCTACAGTACAGGACATATAGCTTACTGGGGAGCAAGATGACATAGCTTATATAGCTACAGTACAGGACATATAGTTACTGGGGAGCAAGATGACATAGCTTATATAGCTACAATACAGGACATATAGCTTACTGGGGAGCAAGATGACATAGCTTATATAGCTACAGTACAGGACATATAGCTTACTGGGAAGCAAGATGACATAGCTTATATAGCTACAGTACAGGACATATAGCTTACTGGGGAGCAAGATGACATAGCTTATATAGCTACAGTACAGGACATATAGCTTACTGGGGAGCAAGATGACATAGCTTATATAGCTACAATACAGGACATATAGCTTACTGGGAAGCAAGATGGCATAGCTTATATAGCTACAGTACAGGACATATAGCTTACTGGGAAGCAAGATGATATAGCTTATATAGCTACAGTACAGGACATATAGCTTACTGGGGAGCAAGATGGCATAGCTTATATAGCTACAGTACAGACATAAAAAGTAGTCAAAGCTCGGCTGACAAGTGACCGAGATATGGATAGCTAATGACTAAAAACTGCTGAGACAAAGATAGCAACTGTCGAGATAAAGCCAACATGGATTGAGATGAGCTTAATGTTAAACTTTCTACAGGTCTGGGCCGGGTAACTCGAAGCTATCTTAGCAGTTACGAACACTTAACGCCGTTGTGTTATATAGGCATTAAGTGACCGTAACTGCTAAGAGAGCTTCGAGTTATCCAGCCCTGTACTGTATCAAGACTTTAGATACGGTACTTCTTCATCAGCTTAGTGTTAAACTTTCGACATGTCTGACTGTACTGTATTGTAAGTAGCCGATAAAAGCTGGCGATTTGGCAGTAATTTGTTAGTTTTGTGTTAAACTTTCGCCTGAGTCATGACATCTTATGAAACATCCTACTCAGTAAAAGGAAGAAGAAGAAAATGCCTGTAATTTAACTAGAAGCTGATAAAAGCTATCAATTCGACACTATTTCGTTACCTTAGCGTTAAAATTTCGACAGGTCTATACTTCTATTATTCAGTGTTATATTCAAGCCGCCAGATCATATTTGACCGCTCTAAGATACGGTTAATATTCCTTAATGAGTATGGACAGTTATAGATTTCAATCTATTTATAATCAAATTATTCCAGGCTTTTGAGACAGAAACCGACAACAAGTCACATGTACTTCATAAATTTATTGCAAGAGAATACTTAACCCGAGTTTAATCTTGTTGATCAATAGGGACGTTATTAGCCATAACAGTCGATAAAATAAAAGACATACAGTCAAACCTGTCTATAAAGGCCACCCAAGGGAACCAGTAAAAGTGGCCTCTATAGGCAGGTGGCCTTTAAATACAGGTTCAAATAATATGAATATAGAACAATTGGGATACAATTCTATTTGCCTTTTTAAGCAGGTGGCCCTTATATAGAGGTGGCCTTTAAGACAGGTTGGATTGTACACGTATAAAACAAATACTCGTATAATTCGTAATCCGATGTGGATATGCAAAAAACTATAAGCTGGGGTAAACCTTTTGTTTTGTTTGCAGAGAACACTGACTGAAAATGAAGGAAATGGATCTTTGTTTGGTTCGACATAAAAGCCTATGGGCACATATATGTGTAACGACCGCGATTTGCACTTGGTTAAGTCATATCCTAATTATTTTTTAATATATCATTCAAATTGAATATTTTAAAAATTGCACCTGCCAAAAAATTTGAAAATGGTATATAAGTTAGGCTTAAAGCCAAAAAAAGACAACCGCGGCTTTTAAATTACAAGAATGTGAACATTGGAAATGAAAGGTCCACATAAAAAAGGTCAGCCAAAAACCTACAGTCCCAGATGATCTGCTAGTTATTTAGTTGTTATAAAGTGTTCTAGAAGAGTAATAGTTGCCAGGGGTGTAGCTTACTATGACAATTTCTTCAAGTGTATGCAAAGTTCGGTTTCGGCAAAGTTTTGCTTCTCCTTTTTGACATTGCTTATGGCCATATGGTATGTTTGTATTTAAATCAATAAGTGCTATTATCATTTAACAACAAATATTAGGTTCAGGTGTCTTAAGATTTAATGCCATTTTTCTAATTTTTCAGGAGGAACACACCCCCGAACCCTAGATTTTAAAGGCATTTGCTTTTTTTTTTATTTCTGGTTCCTATCTACGCCCCTGGTTTCTTTTATATTATGTAATTCTGTCAAATGACAGGATCGTGAAAACGACAAAATTACAGCAGCCATACTGAATTCTGGTCAACTCGCCCCCTAACCAACTCGCCCCCTTCCAACTCGCCCCCACTATATACCAACTCGCCCCCATGCTAACTCGCCCCATTACCAACTCGCCCCCACTTATTTTAAAGTCAACACCAACTCGCCCCCAACTTATACCAACTCGCCCCAATATATATAATAATTAAGATAATGAACAGAATAAAAATTTATTATTATGATTATAATAATCATAATAATTAATTTTTATTCTGTTCATTAAAAAATTAATTTTTGCATTTTCCCGTGTTTATTGTTTGTACAATCCATCAAACAACGTTGTCACAGTGAACTTAATTTGTTGTTTTTTTTAAAAAATGTTATTGTAATAATAATAATAATAACAACTATCGGCACATTTTATCACCGGAAATTGCCGTGTGTTGACAGTGTGTTATGGCTTAGTGTGAATTTATGCAAACATATTTATTTTGACTAAACGATACACAAGCAGTTTACGGGACATGTGTGTACTATGATCACACGACCTTTGGCTTTGTTTTCATTTTCGAAAGTTCAAAAGATATTAAAAAAAAATATTTTGACCAATAAGATTATCGACAACGATTTCAGATACATGTATAAAAGTGCTGAGATTATTAATCTGATATGCAGTCGGCAGGGCATTTGTCATCTTATTTTATCCGACTTAAACCAATATCCAATAGTATTTATGTTGAATGAAAATGTACTGCCATGCAAATGTTTGTATAATATAATATGATTCAAATAAATATATAAGTCTATGGATTCATTTAGTTTGTAATTATTATTTCCGCTTTAAAATGTTGTGCAAAGTTAAGATTCTTTCACTTATTTCCACCGAGACTGTCAATATTCTACTGAGGTTCACTTATGCGGTCATTTCTGGAGTGTGTTTAGTGGAGTATTTTTGTTTTACGCCACAGTCAAGATTCTTTCAATTCATGGTCAGGGGGCGAGTTAGTAACGTCAAGGGGGCGAGTTGGTAATGTCAAGGGGGCGAGTTGGTAGGGGCGAGTTGGTTAGGGGGTGAGTTGGTAGGGGCGAGTTGGTTAGGGGGCGAGTTGACCAGCTTCCGCCATACTGTTAATTACGTTTGAGCTCAACAATTGTTTCTCTTTCGAATTGGCAATGAAAAGGACATCAACAACAATTAGCGAAAATTACATAATTGCATTCACTTATACACGCAATCAATATTTTAATTAATGGTAGTTGGATAATATGTTATTCAAAGTAGCATTCGTCTTTCAGTTATGTTATAATATGTGTTAATAACCGATAAAGCAATTTCTGGAACACTTGTATATTCAGGTATTTGTTTCTGTTAAATTATTTCGAAAAAATGAATAAACTTAAATTTCTTTCTCATTATATAATAACATGCACCAGTTTTAATTTTACAGCACTAGACGTCCATTTCGGAAAACAATTCCTCATCAGTGGTTTTTGAACCAAAATTATGAAACCAAAAAGATGTTGAAAAGAATAAAGATACCCAAAGGATCCGGAGCAAAATATCTTATTATTTCAGTAAATTCTATGTTTGCATATTTTTCAATATCAGAACAAATATTTGTACTTTTGTTGGCTCGATTCTGTTTCAGATATTGTTTTTTATTTCCAGCGGTTCTATCTATAGTAATTTATCTTTAAATTATGTCATGAATTGAAGTATTTGGATCACATGTACTTTTCTGAAGCACCATGGGTCTCAAAAATTTATATCAACATTTTATATGATGTAATTTAGTTTCAAGTCAGTAGATGTTATAGGTAATTACGATTACATTATAGTGTTTAGTCATAAGTTGGATATGTACCTGTCTGACACCACTAAGACCTGAAAATTAACTGCGATTCCGCTTATAACCTAACCGACCCTAAACTTTTCATTTTTATGCCTTTCTTAAAGTATCAATGATAATGTTTTGACAAGCACTGTTTAATTAAGTTCGCATTCTTGCACCCTTGTCCCATATGGTCAATGTAGAAAAATTAAAAAAGAAAAAGAAAGAACAGAAAAAAAAAAAAAAAAAAAAAAAAAAAAAAAACAACGAACCCCTATCAATCAAAAATTTTCGAGAGCGTAAACATATATATTTTTACTTTGGCCTTAGTAATGTTTAACATAGAGGTATAGAAACAGTACATTTGGCCAAGTTTTGAGAACAAATATTCTATTGTATTTTCATTGTATGTTTAATATCTGCACAGACAGACGCTCGTTAACCACGGTGTATGCAAATACATTTTACTGCACAAGCGATTAGCATACTGGTTTGTATATAACGATATGATTTATTTCCAAAACGCAAGGTGTTTTGAATAATTCATCATTTAGTTTATTACAGTTTACTTTTTAAGACGTGTCTGGTAAATGTTTTGGTAGTCGTTAAACAATGATAGTTCTAATACAGGGTTGTTACTATTCCTTTCATAAAAACACAAACAAACCAGTCCATGTTTAAATTACAATGCAAACAAAATCAAAGTTAAAACTTTAAAAACGGACTAAAGAAAACACGCGAACTTCCACCAGGGAAGTGAAACTGGGTTCTCCGGAACGATAAGCACCTCCTGTTTAGCTAGTTACATCCGCCATGTGTGTAATCAAAAGTGAGAATGAAAACTATTGTTATTACTTCGCTTGCCGAAGGTTGGTGGGGTCTTGGGGTACTTAGGTTTCCTTCAACAATGGGGTTCGCCGCTGTACCACTGATACCTTCTAACGTGTCTGCGAAACGTTTGTTTCCAATGGACATGGAATCGCACAATATGACGTTTTCCCGTAAAAACGGCGTTATTCCGGGAATTTGTGATGTTGGCGTTTTCCAAATGTTCCACACAAACGTTAAGAGGTATTTACCACGTGGTATAGCGGCGAACCCTATTGAATCTTACATTTTGACTGGACTGTACAACAATATTACGCTACTTCACTCCAATCTATAGATATGCATATTATAAAGGCAAATATGTTTGCTATTAAGTTTTTTTTTTGAAAATTCGAAAAGTGATTTAGTAGTAAAATTGACAATACAGGTATAGCTTTGCCAAAAGCAATTGTTTTGCTTCTGTAAGAACTTAATGTATAACCGAAACTGTATAAAATACTTTATGTAACAGATACAGATTGTTTTAATGCTATATTAACGGTATTGAAGAAAACAGTATGCAACACGTGTTTTCAGTCCACAACTGCTATTGGAAATCTGCTAAGTCACAAGTCAGTCTCAATCGGTATTTATAACCATTCTGTTCTGGTATGTCTTATTGCCTTTCTTTCTTTGTTAGTTTTAATTTGTCGTGTTCTTTGTTGTCTTTGTCATTTTAGCTACAAATTTCGATATATCTTTTGAACTGCACTTGTATGTTTGTGTAAACGACCTTGGATTAAAATTACACGATTTCTTTTCCACAAAGGTAAAAACATTAATCCATTACTGATTAAAGGCAATTTTTTTTAACAATGTTTCAAATATCAATCAAAATATACGTAACTTTGAGACCCCGTACGTGCAGATAGGTATGTACACATATGTCTACATCATGTTTAATTTGTAAATCAGCAAAACAAAACACATAAAAAACATTAAAACCACTTAAACCCACATGTAACCAATATTGAATTTCAGTTTTATCACCGGCAAAAAATGTTATTTTAATTGCAAATACCTGGCCCAAGTTAGACAGTCATTTCTAAAGTAAGCCATGATTTCTCTTACTCATTTCCTTAACTTAGATTTACATAATTTTGGCAATCTGTATTGAACTCAAATTACAATTTTTCGAAAAATAATAAAATACATATTTTATAAGCTTTTAGTGATCTTCAGAATAAAACCCGAAATGGATAAGTATCTTGAAAACTAACAAAATTTTTGTTTTATGATTCGATTTTGCAATATTTAAGTTAAGGAAAATCTTAGTTATGGGCTTAATCATGATTTCACAATCATTCCATAACTAAGATTTCCCTTAACTAAATTTAGCTTTAGCTAATATTGGCAATCCGTTATGGAACTCAAAATACAATTTTTTGACAAAACAAGATACCTATGCGCTATAAATATGAAAATTTTAATAAGGTCGCAGCGATCTTCAAAATGACATCTTAAATCCCCAAAATATCTTGAACAATAACAAAATTATTTACAACTTAAGATTTCAGTTTAAGTTAATGCCTTGTACCGGTTTCGCAATCATTTCTTAAGATTTAGCTGATTTTGCAAATCTTTACGGAAATCATAATACAAATTTTCGACAAAACTAGAAAACATATGTTATAAGCTTACAATGATCTCCAAAATGAAACATTATAGCACTGAATATCTCGAAAAATAGCAAAATTGTTAAGATTTCAAAATTGCTAGATTTATGTTCAGGAAAATCTCAGTTAAGAAATGGTCGTTAAACTGGTTTTCCTTAACTTCAATTAAACAAATTCTATTAACACAAATATCTGACACTTGGAATAATCTTCAAAAGCAAACATTAAATCGCTGAATATCTCGAAAAATAGCTTTTTTTCAATTTTGATATCTTTAAGGAAAGTAAAATCTTAGGTAAGGAATGGTTGTGAAACCGAGGCCCGTTACATAAATCTCGACTCAGGATAAAAAGATAGAAGAATTATCAGACTCACAGAATCTAAAGGTTAAGATAACTGTATATAAATGCATCTCTGTGGAATGTTGTATCTTGTGTTTCTTTACAGCTAAAGTACTGTGAGAGGCTTCAGAGTAGATTGGGGTCAAAGTTCACATATCTCTATAATTAAGATCAGAGCCTAAATGGAATATTTGTTGAAGATATTGTCCAATAAACATCTTCCTTTGATTAAATCGATTGCTTATTATAATTGTTATTTTGGGATTTTCTTAATCTATATAGGCGTTATTTATTTATTTATTTATTTATTTATTTATTTATTTATTTATTTATTTATTTATCTATCTATTTACATCATATCCATAAGGAAATAAAATAATCAAATTCAAAGCCATACGTTTGTATAAAAGTTTACATGTATACTTTAAATACCAAAATCATTGTTGGTTCATTATTTCTATGCTAAATACAGTCCAACCTGACTTAAAGGTCACCTGTATATAAGGGGTACCTGCTTTAAAATGCCCGTAGAATTGTATCCCAATTGTTCTTGATGAATATTGTTTGAACCTGTAAAAGGGCCATTTACCCATAAAAAACCCTTTTACTGGTTCCGTGGGTGGCTTTTATAGACAGTGTTGACTGTATTGCATGCTTGCATAATCACTGATACAATGCGCTGTGCATCAGACATCAAAAATATTCTGAGCATGACGTGATTGTACACGTTATGTGTTGCTTTTTTATTTTTTTTATGAAACAATGTAATTCAAAAGTAGCACATGGCTATGGATGTAAATGAATGAGTTATTTTATGATTATGATTTATTGCATAATAATTTTTTTTTAAATTAGCACATGGTGCAAATATATGAAATTATGAAGCTTTGTGGTCCCGAGGACATCATTTATGAAACTATAATTTTTGGCGTTTCTGATATTACCGCGGTCATTTAACTTTAAGTTTAACATACAACTATGGCTACCCGAGAAGAGAAAATTCTTATGTAGTGATGCATTGCTCTCTCTCTCTCTCTCTCTCTCTCTCTCTCTCTCTCTCTCTCTCTCCAACAAACATTTCCCCAACCTTTCTCTCATGATAAGATATCTCTCTCCAACATAATCACTAACCTCTATCTCATGATAACATATTCCGTATTCTCTCTCTCTCTCTCTCTCGTCAACATATTTATTCCATCTCTCTAATGAAACAATATTTTCCTAATGATTTTAAGAAGTTTCCTATTACATTTTATATCACTGAACTTACCTTTTTGGATTTATCTATAACGTATTGTCTGAAGATGTAGATCCGTATATAACTACTTTATACAGCCATTCTGATGTTGGCAAGTTATCAATGGAAGCCAAATATTTTCTCTTTTTTTATTCCTCCTGTCCAACAAGAAAATATCAACTTAAGACTGACAAACTAGTTACACAAATCAACCTACATTCTTATTACTGCAGTGTATCTTCCTATACTTATATATAACAAGATGTAACAACTTCTGAAATACTACGATTTTTCTCCTCCGTCTAAAAGATTCAAGGTCATTACACCAATATATTCAAACGTGGTTTCTTTGCAAACTATTAACAATTCGTTTTATCACCTTCCGCGATGAAAAATGAATCTCTCAGCTGTTTCAAACTTTTACTAGCCTTGTGTGTTTATCAAGGTAGAACCATGCGGATACTTACAACTGATTCTGATGAGTTATACGCCTCAGATGGGGTTGATGTTGTAAGGTGTAAGATTACGTGACGTCATAACAAGATGGTGTCGGCACGTGCCAAATCATTACCAAACGATCGCGTTTCACACAGCAGGCTACATGGTGTTTGTTATACAGATATTAGATATTGTTTTATACTTTTCGTTCAATGCGAGGGACAATTTTTTCACAAATTCACCTTAATCAATTAGAATGTTTAGTGAAATGGCAGAATGTTCCGAACAACCGGGGAAATATATATTTAAATGTTATTCATATTTACCCATGTAAAATAATTTACAGGTGGTGACATAAAAATTAACTGTAAAATGGTACTAGGCAATATAGAGTAGTTTGTAACTTAAAAACCTATACTTAGATTAAACAATGCAATCAAAAACAAACATGCAATCCAGAGGCAAAGTAAAAGCAAGATAGGTTAAATGCCGTGGACTTCCAAAAGGTAAGTGAAGCCGAGTGCTCCGGAAGGGTAAGCACCTACTGTTTAGCTAGCTACAACCGCCACGTGTGTCATCAAAATTGAGTGAAAGGAACATGGAACTATGAGGCGTCAAATATATCCAGGCCAATCCTGGACAAAGAGACATCAAACTTATCTAGAATACTGTAATGACGACCATAACACTTTTTGAGGGCCCTGATAAGCCTAGGTTTGCACTATTCCCGGGGTCAACAATTTATTTGTAAGCTGCTTTCTTCGTTGTATTGAGTCCCCGTAGTGGGAACAAGCTCTCCCATAGCGTATTAACTGGGAAACAACGAAGAACAATGAACGACAAACGAACGAAACACGAGAACAACATGAGATAAACAAATATTAAATAAACAAAGATTCACTGAATACAATTATCATATCCAATTTCATCCTAGTTTAAGAAGATTCGTTGTTTTTCTAATGAAACTCCAGTTTCCTCTATCGTCCCTAAACTTCGGTATAATTAAAGGGATTTTGATCGGGTCCTTAATCTCCATTTATTCACTCCGCTCTTTTTCAAATGCTTTATCTCTTATTTGGAGTAGAGATTGGATAGATATTGCCTTAAAACACATCCAAGGGTAACAAGCTTTAAGTTTAAAATCAACCTACATGTTTCGCACCATAACTAAAGCTCAACGAACTGTTTTGATTTCTCATTGCAGACACTTTAATTATATACTCTTAAACAAAACCTTTAAACTGCTGCTTCGGTTTTAATTTTGAAAGAGCTAGATTAATAGTTCTAATACATTAGTATCAATCACAGAATACTTTTTATTGGTCTGGTATTGTTTCTGTCAGAGCAACAAAACCATTAAAGTGCGATACATCATAAACCACAGACAGATAAAAGGCATCTGTAAGAACATTTCATTATTAGTTAACTAACACACGCATGAGGTTGCAGTAAATAGATCTTTACACCCACCATGGCAGAGCGAATATTGACCTCGCTCTACAAAAGGTTAGTGACCAGCTAACAAACACGAATTCCAGATTTTGGTTAATGTAATAAAAATTGGTAATAAAAATGAGAGAGAGAGAGAGAGAGAGAGAGAGAGAGAGAGAGAGAGAGAGGATATTTACTCCAGTTCTTGATCTGGGGACAATATTGTTGGTTTGGGGACAGATTTAGTGTCCCCAGATCTACGATAGTTGGTTAAATGCCCTAAACCTCTATTCACAATGAAGAAGAGTTAGATAAGCGGCGACATCAACGAGAAAACGAAAAACGAGAAAAATGTCCAACAATTTTTAAAAAGTCACCACATTTAAATCAAATGTCCCACATTAAAAAATAATTCCACATTTCAGGGAAAACAAATGTCCCGCGTTTAAAAAAATTGTCCCTACATTGAGGGTAAAAGAAATGTCATATTATAAATTTTTGAATTTTCTGAATGAAATATTCAAAAATTTATAATATGACAGAAGTAACATATGTTATATTGTCCCAACTATTTATCTCACAATATATAACAATTGAAATATTTAAAATATACATATATTTCATGAAATAAACATCTCTTAGGTAAGTTTCAGTTTAATCAATTTTCAACTAATACCAATTGCGTTAACACAAGCCAATCTCAGCTTTTGTATAAAACTACGGCGACGTGGAAGGGTCAAATGAAAAAAAATTAATTCACACGAACGATCAAACTAATTTTTTCAAACGAAGTAGTAATTCGTTTGACCGAAACACTAATTCGTTTGAACCAAATACCAATTCGTTCGAACGATTTAGCTAAAACGTTTTTTCGTTCAAACAAATTAGCACTTGGTTCGTACGATTTTTTTATATGGCTGTTCCACGCCGCCGTATAAAACACTATACTTTGAGTTTAAACTAAACATTTACAAATGCCATTGAAATCGTGTGAATTTGAAAAAGTTACAAGTTTTGTGTAAATTGTAAATTTTAAACTTCTTAATAATTGAGAGCGAAATAAACACAGTAAGGATAACATTGCAAGAACATCACGCTAAAAACAAACACATGCACGTGTATATATACATTTTACATAGTAACGTAAATTGTCTCACACGCATTGAAATATATTTCAGTTAATGTTTCAGGGTGTTTTATAAGCAATTAAACTAGATTAAGGTTGAAATATGGGTCTTGCTATTAAATTCTAATAAGACAAATAAAGTGGAGGAGAAATCCGTGATATTTTATCAATATTGTCTTCAGCATTGTGATTCTTTTCTTTGCATTTCATTTGCATTTATATATATATACGCATTTAGATCGTCCATTTAATACACCGTTCCTGCTATTGGCTACTAATTTTTTTGGAATTCTTTAAAAAAAAGTAACAAATTTTAGCAAATTTGTGAAAAATACTTTAAAATGGGACATTTTCGCAAATCTTTGAAGTTTTGCGACTAATAGTTTTAAATATATGGAAACATAGCATTGTGGTTTATGGAACTTTCTTATGATTCTGGAGACATTGTCTGTTTGTTTCCTAATGCATCTCTGCTGGACGTTAGGATGAACAGATATATTTTAACAACATCATTTTTATTATTTTGTTTAATGCCTAAAGGTAAGTACGAAAGAGATTACAAAGTGGCACGAACAAGCTTTCTTAGGCAAGTCATGAAATCGTATGGAGAAAAGAAAAGCTTAAGAAATTTGTAATAGCTAGACATTTAGAAAAACCAATCATAAAACCACCACAGAAGGCAGTGTGGCATTTAGGAAAGTTTAGCAACGAAGTTTTGCAGTCTCTAAAACAGGTTTTAATTCTTGTTGTTTTTTAAAGCGATACTTATACTATTTATCATGGGTTGAACATACATGTTTGACATTTGTTTTAATATTTTGGCATTCAATATAACATATATACATTTGCAATTTTTAATAACATCCAATCTTTATAGACAAAAAATAAATACACGCCTGAAATGTAATTTGCATATATAAATGTGACATTGATGTATTATTGGCTTCCAAGTCATCAAAGTAGTAAAAAGTTTAATACAACAAATTATATATTTCAGAGACCTTGCAAATCCTACCGGAAACAAAACATCAAGAAAACGGATGTTACGGATCCTTACCTTTGGAGTATGGGTTTATGCAAGGTGCTTGTTCTGTAGGACAAGTCCTAGCTGTGGACTCATTGAACGCCGGTACAAAATTACAGACCAGTGGGTGTGACAGAGAGGCAGTATCCAATGGTTTCAATGACACCACTTTCAGCACGTGCTGTTACCCAGCTTCCGGTGATTGTGTATTCACATATACAAGTACGTCGAATCCTTACGTGTACCAGAGAGCATGCTCAGGACGGACCACGTGTACCACTCTACCAGTAGCCAATATGTTAACGCCTACTGTACAGTGCGATACGTCATCTATATACTGGTTTACAAGTACCTATCTCTATATGGACTATTACTGTATTGAAGGTATGAATATTGTTTTGATTTTCTTTTACAATCCAACCACGTAAGTCTAATGAGTGTTGCATGAAATTGACATCGGTACCAAAATCAATGACCAAAGGAACCGTAGTAAACTGCAACAGAGATGCTCAAACATTATCAAAATAATTAGACTTGCTTGGCCCACCAACGGTACTCTAACTATACCACTGTCCATCATGTTATCATTAGATCAAGTGGAGTGTTTCTTTATGTATATCTTTTAAACACAAACCCATTGGTCCAGGCCCAAATCACGATCCTAAACCGAAAACTCACAAATTAAGTTACCACCGGAGTTCTGGTGTACCTGAAGGGGAAGCACCTCCTGTCACGCTGATTACTATCTAACATGTGTGAAGTATTTTATTTTTTATTCAGATTTTATTTATTGTTTCGTGAATATCAGTACGTTGGCTTTTTCCTAGATACATGTTTTCCGTTAGTGGGATGTCGTAGGTTCGAACCCTGACCCGGTTTGACCCAAGACTTGAAAGTGGGTAGTGACTGTTCCTTTTACTCAGCATTACGAAATGGAAGTCACGGTTCTTTCAGATGGAAACTTAAAATTAACGAGGTCCCGTGTCACGGAAGGCTTTACACGATTAAGAACCCCGCTGTATATAATGCCATCAGCGAAACGCACTGGCAAATTTTCTGCACCTTAGCCTATAGCTGGCGACGTATCGATATAAGTTAAATATTCTTGACTGGGACGTTAAACACCATTACTCAACTCAACTCAACTCAAGTTATGTTGTTTTTTTTTCATTTTGTATGTTAATGTGAGCAAGAAGTAATTGCTCATTTATAGACGACAAATGTTATGTGAAATCTAGCACTCACGCAACACTAAAAGGATGACAAACTGAAAATTATTTTCGTTTCCCACTGAAGCTGTCATGTGCTGTTTTTTTACGCAATACATTCAGAAACAGCACATGCAATGCAAATCTTCACTGAATCATCGCACATGGTAATATAGACTTCCAATGTACCATTAAGTTTATTTCTGATTAGACTTAATTTGTTAATTTTAATATAGTACAATTAAATATAAGTTAATGAAATATCTTTATCCTGTAGAAGTAATTTACCAGCTGCTTCTACGTGTTACTTTTAAACATGGCATAAAAAACTTTTTCTATAATTCATTTTAAAGAACTTTATTCTTTTATTATTTAAGGAACAAATGAATAAAATTTAATTACTTTAGACGTTCTTGGCTCTGTTTCATATTATCAATCTTAAAAATTTAATTGAGTAAAACATGTACAATTTTACTAACCTTTGATTGAGGTCAGTGTGTCAAAATTTTTAAAACTACCCTAGATAATAGGTTTAAGTTCATCATCGACAAAACCCTCTGCTTTTTCAGAATCCAGGATTGGTAACGCTTCTTCAATAACCTTACAAAATAATGGCCATTGTGTCAAACTGTTCAAAACTACATGTAGCTTAGATAATAGGTTTAAGTTCATCATCGACAATTAAGGCAACTCTCTGTACTTTCAGAATCAAGAATTGGTGACAGATTTTCTTCAACAACCTTACAAAAGGATGGGCAATGTGTCAAAATGTTCAAAATTAGTTTAGATACTACGTCTGCATTTACTTACAATATGACAGGGAATCCATCTAGACTGAAACACATTGTCTAGATGGATTCCCTGTCAAACTGTAAGTACAGAGTACAAGTTACGTTAAATCTAATAGCAATGGATTCCAGTCTAGATGTACTTACAGTATGACAGGGGATCCATCTAGACTAGAACCCATTGCTATTAGATTTAATATAACTTGTACTTTTAATTTGCTTGCCTTTACTTTCAGAATCAAGAATTGGCGATGCTTCGTCAACAACCTTAGACAATGGCGGCAATGAGTCAGCACTATACATCTGGAATCCTGGGTACCCGTATGCTGAATTAAACGCATTTGCGTACTACACGTGTTCTATGGAGACTGACTGTAATTCAAACATCAATATAACAGCCATTGATATAAGATTTGATGCACAATCTGGAACCTGCTACAATACTGTAACATTTGACGAAAAATATTCCTCCAAATCGTTTGACTGCAATATCAGTAATGGGTTTGAGATACAAAATATTTATACAAGTGAATCAAACTACGTAGTGATGAACGTCTCTAATGAGTTTGGAAGTTTAAATGGTCTTTTTTGGCTAGCAATACAGAGTAAGTATACTGAACTTTAATAGTACCTTTGCCACACCACTAGGCAATTTAAACCACTGCCCGTCCAAAGTCGGGAGTTAATAATCAGTGGCCCCACTATGTGGTTGTCTCTTTCTTGTTTATATGTATTGTAGTGCTAAGCTGTTTATATAGTTTGTTGTGTTGTGTCGTGTTGAACTGTTCTTGGTTGTGGTACATTTTTAATACTTAGAGAACTAAGGCATACTCGTCATTTAAGAACATAACAACAAATTTTAACCCTGTCTTGTTAACAAGTTTTGAAAATTAACAAACATATTCTTAATGTATGTATTTTATTTTTCAGATAGATTTATTAATAACATATTATACCAGTTTTAATTTTACAGCACTAGACGGTCGTTTCGGAAAACATTTCCCTATCAGCAGTGCTTGGACTAAAATTATGAAACCAAAAATTGTTGTCAAGATGTTGAAAAGATACCCAATTAACATTTTTTATCTACAACTGTATCAGCAACACGTTCGCAGCATTGTTTGTAATGACCAGGAATTGATTCATAACTGCAATGTAATGCTTAGAAAAACTGATATGTAACGGTATTGGAGTATGATCTTCTTCTTTTTTGTTTAATGATGTTTTTATATGTTTGTTGTAGGCACAGCTGGTTCTGGGAGTCTCGTCATAAACTGCCCAGCCACGGAGCCATTACAAAATTGTTCAGATTACCAAACGACATTATTATACACTGATTATACCACTACAGCAACTACTTCTGAATCACACACATCGATTCCTACGACCGAAAATGACTCAAGCACATCAAACTTTGTAACATCAACCAGTACTGGAGATACAACAACATCAGAATCACACACACCACTTTATACGACTGAAAATCACTCTAGCACATTAAACTTTGTAACTACAACCAGTGCGGGAGACACAACAACATCGGGAACTAGTAAAACAACAACAATAACAACAACAAACACTGAAAATATAGCTAGTACATCTATGACAGACGAAACAACAATAACAGACACTGGAGCGACGACTGACACAATGACATCAGAAAAAGTCCATTCACTAGGCGTCACAATCACTTCTACAATAGCGGAGACCACACAAAATGAGGCAACAACCATGTCAAGTGCAATGTCGTCAGTCAATAAAGTCTCAACTACAACTACTGAAGCCACAACGAATCCTTTCACCACAACGACAATAACTACAAATCCAGTAGCAGAAATGACTAATGATCCAAGCAATGAGTATTCAACATCAGAAGATGAAGCTTCGACTGTATTTAGCAACGACCACACCACTACTACAAACTCGGAGACCGAGTCATTGTCCCCAACAGAGGGGGAGGGTCAACGGTCCACTTCACTAGACAGCAACACAGTGACAGACGTTTCATCAACTACCAGTGTAACTGACAAAAATGACGTTGTTTTAACATTGACTATTAGCACTGCTAACGCTTTAACAACCTCAAATGACCAGGCCATCAGTACAACCTCCAGCATAACTGAAAGCTTGAATGAAGGGACATTAGAATCCAACACTGATTCACAGGTTGGACAGGCAACATCAAATGAATGTAAGTTAAAGGACCATGGTGAACGTTCTGTAATTTTTTTAAATGGAAAAAATATAGTGCTGAATTAAATAAAAAGTAGAAGAAGTATAAATGGCCAGTAGCATAGGTCTACTGGCTTGTATTGTTGGGCTATTTCTAGCATTAACTCGTATAACTTCTCAGACATAAATTATATGTATATTTGCTGGTAATAGAAATTTCCATTACGACTAATATTCTTTTGGATTTTTTACACTTAATTCTGAAATACAATCCCGTAGGAAAAACAACGAAAATACGAAATAAATACCAAATGGATTTTAAATAGAATTCATAGCATTTTATATCTTCTCGTTGCATATCATTTGTGACACATTTTCCTTGCCCTTGGCATTGTCCTTTACTGGTTCACCCGGTGTCAGTATAATGGACTGGGTGAGTGGTACGTTTGTCTGCGGCGTACTGACTCGGTGAGCTAGCAACTTAAAGTCGCCCTGAGTGCGCGCTGGCAAACCACAAAACACACTCGCATTTCACTTGCAAACATGAACTTGTTTATTGATTAATCCATAGAGATTAATAAAGTAGTTCTCGTCGGGAATAGCTGAAAAATTGCTGTTGCGACGTTAAGCAACATTCAACAACAACAACATATCAATTGCGTAATGTGCATGAATTGTTAGCACATATCATGCATCAAGAAAGACAACTCAATATTTTTTTGTTTCAGTTTCATGGTGGATCATTGTGGTTGTAATAGTCGTGGTCTTAATTTTTCTGGCAGTAATTATCATTCTGTGGCGTTTCAAGAACAAAAAGGTGGGTAGGTTGGTTGAATCTCGTGCAACACTTTATTTAACATTAAATCACTGACATCAATGAGTCTGGATCCGAATCTGAGAAAATAAAAGTGGAAATAGTTGAGAAAACAATCCACCTTTTTACAGCAAGCAAACTAATAAACTTTATAACTTAAGAAAAAGTTTTTAGGCATTAATATCAATATAATTTATATATTTTATCTTTGTTTATGGGAATGGCTTTTTGAAAAAAGAATATTTAAAAAAAATATTAAAAAAACCAAATACATGTAAAAGTTTTATACTGCTGCAACTTTCTAGATATTATAGCCGTAGCTTAAACTTTAATAAATACAAATAATAAAGACGTTTACATATGTTAATTTGTTTTTTTTTTCAGATGTTGTCGAAGAAGAAAAATAGTGATGATCATGAAACTTTAAAGTCTGGAGAACATAAGGGCGAAACAGGACACGGAACATATAACCTAAAAGAAAATTGGGATAGCTCTTTCACAACGGATACAACACTAGTCAATGATGTTAAGTTGGACGATTACAATGACGCCATGGATATTTTAAATACGGGCGTTTTACCTGTTTTCCTGCACCAAAATCCACCTGAGCAAAGTCAATTAAATTTGTTATCCAGACAAACAATCGAGGTAAATGCTACGCCATCAGTTCTTCCAGCAAGGCTAACGCCGATTAATGAACAAACAAAGTTTGCTATTAAGGAACACGCCAAGAAGAAAAAGAAAAAGAAACACAACCATAAAGACAAACAAAAGCACAAAGAGACAAACAATAATGTCGATGATTCAGAAAATGTCAGTGATGAAAAAGAGAAAATAAATGTAACTAATGATAATTCTGAAAGCATCTCTGATCAATCAATTATGAAAAAGGTCATGATTTCAAAATTCCTTATCAGCGAAGGAAATATTGACTCTAATGCAAACCTTTTACCCGATATTAATAGTCAACGAAACCAGTTAGATACAGAGAAGCAAGATTCCAATATTGGTAGCCTATCTAAAGAAAGCCAAATGTCTTTACTAGCACTTGAACAAGAAAGAGGAACGGGTAACCATGACGATAGTCAACAAAAGGGACACAAGAAACGTAGGAAGAAGAAACACAGAGAAAAATCAATGAATACAGACAAAACCAGTGCAATTTTAACACTAAATCCAATTGTAAATCGGTCTTTAAGAGCTGTTTCAACATTTGATCCTTTCTTACGCATTGTAGATAGCGCTCCAAAATCGGCAATGGTCACAAAACTAGGATTACCACGTGATCTAACTGACGTAGATTGTTGATTATTTCCATCGGTTTTTGCTTTCAAATTTTAATTGGTTGTTGTTAATCAAGAAAGTTTATGTGTTTGTGCTCATTTCATTATCATTAGGAAATGCAATATTGACACACATCAATTAACGATTGAAATTAATTAGTGTTATGTTTCTACCAAGAAAAATGATGACAATTGATGATTTATGTTTCCATGGCAACAGAATAATACATCAGCAGTTGGTATGGAACTGTAGATTGTCATTTTAGCCGATGGATATGAATAAAATGCATCTTTCTACCAGTGCCGGACTTAAAAAGTGTATCTTGTAATTTATTCGATCAGTGCAAATCAAATACGGTTTACTACATTGTAGATTTCTCTTGACCCTACATGACCTTAATTGAGTTGTTCTGTTTTCAAAGTTCGCTTACAATTTTCCTTGACTTGAAAGGCTAAGAGCGAGCAAACAGTTGCTTAATTTGAAATGTAATCTTAAATATGTACATTATACATATTGAAGACTGCAATGTAACTGACTTAATGGACATCTCCAATAAAACTTAAGATGGTTATCTGTTGTAAACATTACTGTTGTTAGAACCACTCTATCAGTACCGTAACTAGGCCCTTAAATAAACCGAGGCAAGAATTTTAAGATCAAATCATATATATATATAATAACATATAGTATCAACAGTCTCAAAGGCGTTTAAGGGTATTATAATAAAGTATAGCAGGAAAGCTCAAAACTAGACAGGCTGTTGTAAAATAAGTGGGATAGTTTTGTGCCATGAAAACTAGTTTAACCACACCACTAAACCTCGTAATCCAGCTTAGAGGATAGTTTAATAGCTTAAATTGTGTGTAGGCAGGTATCAGAAAAAATAGGATGATCGTTTCAGTTAGCTGGGTTTTTCAGAATATTTTTGCGTTTTGCAGAGATGTGTTGCTCGATGCTGCACGATCCAAAGGACAAAGTCGCTTAAAGCTAAAACCATTGTGACGTTCGTTCTGGGTCTTACAAAACTTTAGCAATTTTTGTAATCCCTGGTCAAATGATCCTAGATCTGGCAATTCGTTTTGAAACTTTTGCTTTATGTCTGCAATTATATCAGCATTTAACTGAAACGCCTGACTTGTTCATTTTAGGAACTCTGTAGCTTTTACTGGGTGGCTCGAAATTAGTGGACAAAATAAAGTGACACTCGTCATCATTTAAGGGTTCCGCAAATTCCGATCTATTTATGTAATACTGTGGGCCAAGTTTCTCTTTAACAGTTACACCCAAAATATCACTTCTGTGCGAAAAAGTACTTGGTTAATTTTTTTACAGAGGCAGTTGCCTCGGTTGCCTCATAGGTAGTTACGGTACTGTCTATGACAGTTAAATACTCTTTATTTCCATAGAAAATCAAATAAAACTGAATAAAGACTGTTATTTTTCACTCACTTGCTATGCGCATACAGATTTTCAGTTACGATTAGGTACAAGTGAGTGAAAAATACCAATCTTTATTTTAACTATTACAAACAGAGTGGTTGCAACAGTAGTGGAGCTTTTGCCAGTTTGTCAAAATATTTCAAAACATTTCTATTTGAAATTTTTGATAGTACTTAAAGCTTGACGCAAAGTGGATATGGGTGTAAATTTGGTTTATATTCCACATAACTATTTTACCTATGTAGGGACCTTGATGACCGAGTGGTCAAAAGCGCGCCTATATAGGAACCTAGGTGACCGAGTGGTCAAGAGCGCGCCTATATAGGAACCTAAGTGACCGAGTGGTCAAGAGCGCGCCTATATAGGGGCCCTTGGTGACCGAGTGGTCTAAAGCGCACGTGAACGGATCAAAGAGTCGCTTACCAGAGTTCGAATCCCACTCAGGGCTGATATTATTGTAAGAAAAATTGTCAGTTTACTTGCCAGAGGTAAGTGATTTTCTCCGGGCACTCCGGTTTGCTCTACTGTATTTGAACTGATCGCCTCGATATAAATGACTAAGGCGTACACTTCCGTTTTTCCACTCATGTCCTTTTTACCTATAGTACAGACCTGTCGAAAGTTTAACACTTAGCTATCGAGTTATTGCCTTATTGGCAGCTCACCAAACCCCCTATGTCTCGACAGCATTTCGGCAGCTGCTACTGTAAACGTATTTAAGTTCGTGTGTATTTAGTTTCGCGGTATAGGCAATTTAGACATATCCGCGTCCAAAAAATTTTAGCGTTTTTTTTAAATATGCACTATAACACAATAAACATAATATTTCGCTCGGTATTAATTTTGGCGCTAAACAAACAACCGCGAAATAAGCGAAAATTATTACAACGCGAAAATAAATATGTTTATAGTATATATAATTATTATATTTGTTGTACAGTTTTTTGGTAACTAACCATCCATATCGCGCCTACTCGGCATCCAAACCTCGAATTCTTTTCGTTAGGTGAATTTTAAACTTTCGAACAGGCCTGTATACTGTATGTTATGTAAATGTAGGTAAATTAATAACTATAAAATATACGCGTAGGCCGGAAATTTTAATTATATACACAGGTAAGAGAAAAGTAAACTTTAAATTAATATAATACAAATATATACACATTGACAAGCAGGTACATGTCTGGGTTTGAGATTGTATATCTCTATACGAACCATTACTTTATTTAATTTCTAAAACACCGGGGTCGTAAAGTAAAGGTCTTTTTCAATTTTTTTAAAGTCGATTTTTAAATCTTATTATTTAAAAAATGGGTAGGTGTTTTATTTTAAGCGCTATTAAAATTTCTTCGGGTGAATTTAAGGGAAACCTTTTTGGCAAAGTTCGATATTCATTGACTGTACAACAGAGTCGAGTTGAGTAAGGGTATTTATCGGCTCAAGGCATGAGAATTCATTGGGTATTTGAGGAAATTGGAGTACTCGAAGAAATTCAACGAGCTTTGGCAAGCAAACTGACAAACATTCTCACGTTAAGACCTTAATTCTAGTTGGTGGTGCTTTAAACCAGTCGAATCTAGAAAAATCAATTAACTTGCTACGACGTTACGTACATTCTACCGATGTTACTCCTTGGGTTTTGTATGAAATTATTTAAAATTTGAAACTTTGAATACCATTTTCTATATCCGTCCAAAAAGTTGTCATGTGCTACTTTTGAATGCATTATTTAAAAAAACTCAAAAGAAGCAAATGACAAAGCAGTAGGCTGCATCACCAAGTATGCTTGCCATCATGGTTATTTTGGTACATTGCTTGTTGCTATGGCGAGTTCAAAAGTATGCTTATCAACAAATTTTGTTCCCCTGGCTACTGTCGTTTATCTTTTATTATACACTTGCATATTTAATTTTTTAAAAGTATAATTTCGATAGTAAGAAAGTCAATGGTAAATCGGCTACAAAACTGGCAGGGTGGTAGGAAAACAAATAAATTTAATCAGTGCTTGCAACTGATGTAAACTCTGATAATACTGCATTATTATGCAATATGCTTGAACTGCGTTTCTTAATAATGATAATAATAATAATATTATCTTATTAGTTCTAATTCAAACACTCTGTTGTTATGTTTAGCAAAATACTTGTATAATGCAACTAGATTAAGGAAACAGATTTGTAATATGTAGTATTTTTATTGTTTATTAGGTGAATAATTTTGTTGTATTCTGCCGCTATCAATATATGTTCTTATGTTGTTGTGCTATAAGCTGTACTGCTTTATGCAATAAAGAGTATATATTATTATTATTATTATTATTATTATTATCGTATTTTTCCAAATCAAAATTACTGAGTATACCTTTGTGTTATATAGCCAAGTTAATTAGTGTAATATTGTCAATGTCTTTAATCTCAAATAGATTTACTTAACGTATATATGACTTAAAACCAGATTAACGGGATATAATTAAATCGGAATCGATCCCCTATTTTACCCCTTCTTACTGATTTCTATTTTACTTGAATTCACTAGGCATTCCACTTTAATATCTGTTATAGAAATATTAGCCTTCTTGTTGTTATTTAAATAAATCCAGGGTCAATACACCGTACAGAGCTGTTGTAAATATAACACCGAGCTAAAAATAAGAGAGCTAAAAAAGAAAAAAATTCAAAGCTTGACTGCCGAGTAGTCGAGATATGGATGGCAAGGACCAAGATCTTCCCGAATGACAGAAAGCAGCTGCCAAAAAGCTGTTAAAATATAGCGAACGAGGTGCTGCAGATTAAGCATTCATTCGTTAGCTTATTGTTAAACTTTCGACAGGCCTGTACTGTGTTAGCAATCCTCGGGTATATATATACTTGGTGTCTTGTTCAAATAATTACGATCAATATCCATTGGACACCACGGTCATCAAACATGTCATATAAAATCATTAAGGTTAGATAGATAGAAAAAAAGTGAAATGAATGACAAAGTGACTTTTTAATTATGGGATTTTTTTAGTTAATGGAACAGGGTAGTTAATTATAAATTTAACAGGTGTTGTGATTTTAAAGTTGTCGATATTTTTAATTCATAATAGAAGGTTATAGGTACTCTTCATGACAAGAATGGAAAATCGTGCTGACGTCAGAAGAATGGCTGATAATGATGTGAGAAGAATTTACAATAATGACAGGGATCAAATTGCGAAATATAGAGAACAATTGGCAGACGATGAATACACAACTTCCGATTACTCCAGTTTCACTGATGATGAGACATCTTATACGGAATCTACGTATTCTAAACCCATGGGAAACCAGACGTCCATGTTGAATAACAGTAGTGCTTCAAATCAGAGACATTGGAAAGCTGTGGCAGAGAGAAGTGGTTCGGAAATTGTTACAAGAACTGGATCTATAAATGAACGACAAATGCATCGGCCATATGGTATAGACTGGAATAATAAGAAATCGCCTCATCCTCCTCAGCAGACGACAATCAGAGCGCGTGATTACCATGGTGACAGACAAAATACGGTGTATGTGGATGATTCGAAATACAGGAACATCCAAATGCAAGGAAGGCCCGGATATCATCATGAGGACAGTGGTTATTACGAGAACTTGTCAGTCCAAACCAGCAACCAGCCGCTGCATTACAAGTCTTCATACCGACAACGTCCGGTAACTCAAGAATACAAAACGTCTCAAGTAACTCATGAAAGGAGATACCATGATCCCTATCCACCAAGACCTAAGACATACGCGGCATCAACCGAACAACAGTTCTCTAGATTAAAAATCAACCCGCAAAAGAGACACGTCGGGGTACAAATGAATACGCAGTATATAGTTGAAAACGAAAAACCAAAGTGTTACAGCATTGGAACGCAAATAACACAACCACCAATAGAGAAAATAGTAGAAAAAATAGTGCAACCAGAGCAAAAAATAGTTCCAAAAAGACATGTTGGTATCCAGATGACAACTGAATACGTTGTTAAAAAACCAAAATGTAAAAGCGCGGGAACACAATGCAAGAAAACAGAATACAAAAACAGGGGAACGCAATCGGCCAAAGTGAAAACAACAAGTGCCGGTATACAAACTGAGGCGGAACCAGAAAAACCACGCAAGAAACGGGTATGTATTTACTGATAAAAACAAAAAATAACCAGGTAAACAAAAGGTGTTTTACATAGTTTATTAAACTGGATAGGGAAAACTATGAGGTTTCCATTAGCTGTGGTTCTGGCTTCGAATCAAAGTTTCACCACCATCCCTTAACAAAGGGTTTCTTAACTTAAATTCAACATATTTTGGTACTCTTTTTTGAAACCAAGAAAAGGTAATTTTCACAAAACTGAAAACAGATGTTACAAGTTTGAATCTTCAAAATGCATCTTAAATTCCTGGATACCTTGAGTATTGACAAAACCGTTATGGTATTAAGTTTGCCATGCTATAATCAAGGAAAATCTTAGTTAAGGAATGATTGTGAAACTGGGTTATGGTTAGGGGACCTGTTCCATTCCTTTACGAAGATTTTCTATTCTTTAATTTAAATTAATTTAACAGTTTTGTTAATTTTGAGATTCATGTCATCAGTTAAGCGTATAACATTTGAATTTTCGTTTTACCAAATGTTTCTTGGAATTTTCAAATAAAAAAGGTTTTCTAAAACCTTTCCAGTCAAAGGAAATCTTGGTTAAGATGTGATTGTGAAACGGGCCACTCGACCCATCCAACACTGGGAAATTTTCACATGCATTTAAAATCGATTGCGTTGATGTAAATTGATAAATATTATGCAAACTGACCAGAATGTCATGTGATCAGAAGTGTAAATTATTGATTGGTTGTTATGGCTAAATCTTGATTCGTATCATTTCTCTGTAAATCTATATTTTGTGACAAATGACAATCTACTGTATTTCCACAATTTGAGAGCATATGGAAAATACAAGACTTAAATCGTACTTAAAAACAAACTCACAAAATGTGAAAACTAGATACAAAATATACTGACCTAATAGGAAAAAATATTTTCCATTCATCCAGTGATTTTAATTTTGTACATAGATCAATTTTGGAATTATCAAAACAACAAATATAACTATGTTCAAATTTTCCCTTCTGTACCATCTAACTCGGGACACATTTTAACGTGATGTAATAATTGGAATAATCATGATGATCACACCTGGAAAAACCCGAACAACAATGACCTACCTGACCCTAAATACCATGATGTATATTCGAATGAGGCCCAATTGGTGAATTAACTTTCGAAAATTTTCCGAAAATTTCTCTATGTACAAGATAACTGAATAACGATGTTTTCATTATATAAATTGGTTAGGTCATTGCGTATTTAATCCATTTTATCGATAGTTTCAATTAAAAGAAATAAATAATAAAAACCGTGAACACTCCATTTATGGAAATACAGTAGATCTATTGTTATATTCACTTCGCTCATGTGTAAAGCAGGTTTGATTTTTTACAAGGAAAATTAAAAGGACTTCCATTTCTACCCACCACTAAAAAAGCCTAAAAATGATGGAATAAACCATTTTTAATAGAAAAAATGTTCAGATCTATATATGCCTCATCAATATTTGATGACAGTTGAAAGAATATGCTATCTATAGTTAAAAAAAAATGTGTACAGTCAAACCTGCCTTAAAGACCACCTCTATATAAGGACCACCTGCTTTTAAAGGTCAGTAGAATTGTATCCCAATTGTTCTTCCTTCATATTATTTGACCATTTATATTAAGGCCGCCTGTCCATAAAGGCCACTTTTACTTGTTCCCTTGGGTGGCTTTTATAGACAGGTTTGACTGTACTTGGTTATAAACGAATCAACCAATAACATGAACCAGCAGACAAAATAAATACATTGAATAAGACCAAACATAGGAATATGACTTTTGGCGTGCACTGGACCAAATGACAAAATTGCCTCATACTATGTGGTTAAAGTACGGTTGGGTGGTCATTGGCTCCTGAACACGTATAATAGTATTTAAAGCCAGTAAAATTGGAGGAACGAGTTTTACATAAGCCTTGGCTTCAATTAAATAATTAAGCAAAAGATAGGGACATTTAAATTTTTGACCACATTCAATGTGGGGATGGTGCTTAGGCAACCATTTTCATTTTCCTCGTCCCATTTCCATATCATTTCTATCGCCTTATTTTCAAAGGCTGTAAAATACTTTCTTTCTTAAAGTGCCAAACACAAGTTAAAGAAGCCTTCATTTTTAATTAAAGATTTTAAAAAAATGCAACATATACCGTCCGTTGATGTCCTAAAAAGTGTAATTTTCCTTCTATTATGTTTATTTTTCAAACATTTCTTCTGAACAATTTATTGCCTTCTACGAACAATAATTATTGCAATTGGTGTGTAAGAAGTTACAAGGGGAGTAACTCGTACTCTTTGCGACTTAAATTTAAAAAAAAGTTTAAATTTTAAATAACCACACAAGTTTTACCCCATAAAATTAAACAAATGAATAAAAATAAAATATAATTTAAATAATGCTTCAGGTAGGTGGATAGCAATTTGTAAACAGCCAGGCGGCGTTTAAGGTTTAATACAAGTTCTAACGCATAATCGACGATGACTAAATGTCATTTAAAATGAAAACAGGGTGTCTCTTGTCTACAATAATGAAACAATCAGTGATTATCATAATGAATCGTATTATAATTATGAATGCTTTTAAATTGGTGTTCATTTTAAGGAATAGAACCGCTATTTCTCGACAAGGCATATGTCAAGTTTCTAATCATAAACATCGCTCATATAGAGAGTTTTCTAGGTTGGGCTTCTGACTGCACATCTTTTTTATATCATCAAAATACTAGTTCATGTATATCTGGTCAGTCAACAAAATTAAGTGGATTAAATTCCCCTTTCTTAATCCATTTCCATCATAAATGCACAAAAAAGAGTAAGTGCGCCTCCAATCTTTTTGCTATAACTTTTTATATTTTAATACTGAAAGAAAAAAGCAAATTTTTAAAATATAAGTAGACCAAAAGCATTGGAACAATAAAAGCGAAACAAAACAAACTCACCTTGTCCTTAAAGTGTACAAAATTTTGTCCACCCGCTGGTAGCTTAGCTTAATGAAATATCACGGTGGTGTACTATGTGTCATACTAAACCCGAGAAATTTTAAACATTATAAAACAACTATTCGTGATGGATTTATTTAAATTTAATCATATAATGTAATCATTATTCAATATATAATGAATTAACTTGCATGTTAAAGTAGGTCCCTTGTGTTGTTGGTTTTTTTTCTCTCTCTTCACATATATACATACTAAAGTCGAAAAAATATTATTCTAACAATGAATATTTAAAAAAAACTATTGATTAAGGAGACGGTCTCTAAAACACGCTTACATTTACACTTACCTGGCATTTTAATTTTTTTAAATTGAATTCATACTTTAATTTCAAAGACGAAAAGCACACAAGATTTACGATCAATACTTTAAGTCCTTTGTTTACAAAACACTTGGGCAAAAGTTAGTACATTTTGTGTATGGTAAAATTAGTTCGTTACATATATATTATATGAATGTAATGTGTATTGGAATTTTATAGCTGAAACCTGTCGAAAGTTTAACATTGAACTAACGAATCGAAGGAAAAAACTATTGATTAAGGAGACGGTCTGTAAAACACGCTTACAGCATTTTAATTTTTTTATATTCAAATTCATAATTTAATTTGAAAGACTAAAAGCACACAAAACTACGATCGTTTACAAAACACTTGTTAGAAAATAAGTACATTTTGTGTTCGATTAAAAATATATATTATATGAATTATATGACCTGTCGAAAGTTTAACATTGAACTAACGAATCGAAGGGGAAAAGCTATTGATTAAGGAGACGGTCTCTAAACGCACTTACATTTACACTTACCTGGCATTTTAATTTTTTTATATTAAAATTCATAGTTTTATTTCAAAGACAGAAAGCACACTAAACTACGATCGATATTTAAAGCCCTTCGTTTACAAAACACTTGGACAAAAATTCAATAAGTACATTTTGTGTATGGTCAAATTAGTTCGTTACATTTATATTATATGAATGTAATGTGTATTGAAATTTTACAGTTAATACCTGTTGAAAGTTTAACATTGAACTAACGAATCGAGGGGAAAAACTATTGATTAAGGAGACGGTCTCTAAAACACGCTTACATTTACACTTACCTGGCATTTTAATTTTTTTTATTTATTAAAATTCATAATTTAATTTCAAAGACGAAAAGCACACAAAACTACGATCGATATTTTAAGTATTTCGTTTACAAAACACTTGGATGGAAATTAGTACAATTTCTGTTCGGTTAAAATAAGTTGGATACATGTACATATGAATGTAATGTGTATTGAAATTCGATATTTTCATTTTACAGTACAGACCTGTCGAAACTTTAACATTAAACTAACGAATCAAAGGACCAGTAAGATTTTTTCCCTAATTGGCGAGGTATGGAAAGCTAGGGACGAAAAACCTGCCGAAAGCTTGATAGCAGTTAGCGAAATGCTGTGTCATTATAGCTAACGAGGGGTCAAAATAGCTGCCATTTCGGTACTAACTTTTTCTAATTTGTTACCCGAGTGTTATACTTTCGACAGGCCTGTATGTCTATATAATAAGGATGGAAAAATATACAGTACAGACCTGTCGAAAGTTTTACACTGAATTAATGAACAGGAATCAAAGCTCGACTGACAAGTGACTAAGATAAGGATAGCTTATGTTTTCATTCCTGGTAGCTAAAATCGCTATTGGCTACTACAATTTATGAGAAATTCTTTGAAAAAACAACCTATTTGAGCACATTTTAAAAGGGACTATATTTTCACAGTTTATTGAAATTTGGTTACTAACAATTTTAAATTTGTGGAAAACTAGGATAGTTAATGACTGAAACGCTGCTAAGACAAAGATAACAGATGGCTGTCGAGACGAGATATTGAAGCTAACAAGGGAAGGGATGACCTGCTGATTCGGCAGTTATTGCTTAGCTTAGTGTCAAACTTTCCACAGGTCTGTACTGAAGCTAACAAGGGCTTGGATGATCTGCTGACTCGGCAGTAATTCGCTAGTTTAGTGTTAAACTTTCAACAGGTCTGTACTATAGCTAACAAGGGCTGGGATCAGCTGCGAATTCGGCAATAATTCGATAGTTACAGTGTTAAACTTTTGACAGGCCTGTACCGTATGTCAATATACATGCAATAAGGATAAAAAATAAACAGATATAACATTCAAAGTAATTTTAGCATCGATATGTTCCACAAGATAACAAGACTAGAGTATCGATTTGATGTTTTATGGTGTTTCTGTATGTTTTTCGCGATTGATTGAGACAGATCATATCTGTATATGACAACCAGCCTAATGACACATTAAACGGTTTTACCATCGTTGGATTTTTATGTAATATTGTGAAACTTGTGTTAAAAACAAATTAGTTGGGAGATATATACATGTATAATTCGCGTTTTGTTTATATTGTATTCACTAAATAACATTTAAACCGCTATATGGTAAAAATATATATCCTAAATAATAGCTTGATTTTGGTATCCAGGGAAGGTATTTATATATATAATCGCGTGTATAGTGAAGTATTTATATGTTTAATGTTTAAAGACTTTATTGTGTCGTAAGTGAGAACAAAAGTCTTATTTTTAAAAATCGATTTATTAGTTTACACGCCTTAGTGAAATTCGATCCTAATAAATTTTGAATGGCCGTTTGTTTTATGGATGCCAGTCATTTGTGATCGTTTAGGGATGAATAAGTACAGCATTCCTTAGTGATGGCAGAGAATTTTTACGAGAACGAAAATTACATTCTTAATGAAACAGCAACGTCGTCTGCGAGACGCGGGCTAGACCCAAGGAATACCAGTTATCATTACAACCAAGGGAACTTTTTCAGTGATGAACATGGTGGCAGGGAATTAAATTCATCTCATGGATATTATCAGTTTTATAAGGACCAAGATAAAAGACAGAGTGTGAAATTAAATCGAGAAAATTCATTAAAGGAAAATTATGGAACATCCTATAGTAAAGTAGCAAATTATCGATCAGCGAGCAGACGACAAACTTCATCTTCATCACCGCCGAGGAGAGAGAGGTGATTTATACAAACGTTTATAAAACACATAACACAAACATGACAACACCTAAACAACTCCAATCTGGAGAGTATGAACAAATTCGGGATCCACCTGTGGTAGTTACAACAAAACCGTACACACGGACGGTAGAAACAGCGACATGTTGTTGTTCTTGTGTGGACTTTTGTTCTTGTTTTAGTGGAAGGAAAAAGGAAACGGACGTGACATTGGAAACACAATATGAACAAATTCAAAGACGCGGGGATAGTTATGATTCTGAATCGTGGGATAGTTATGATGTAGAGTATGATGATAGACACAGAATGATCAGAAACAGGGAAAGCGTCACACAAAATACAAGGTATGCTAGACCACATGTTAATGCGAGCAGACGACAGCCCGAATATAACTCGTCAAAACGACACGTGGGTGTTCAGATGAATACACAGTATGTTCTTCATTACAACAACTCGCAACAGATGACTATTAAACCAAAAATGAGAAATGCCTCGAGTCAAACCATAACGCCCTTGTTTGAATATTTGCCTCCACGCACAGCACAAATAGATATTATTCAGCCACCAAAATTTGAGCTGGTTCCTCACGTTCGAAGAGCACCATCACCGGAACCTCTAGGCCCGGTAGTTGTTTCTCGTGTTCATAAGTCTCCGTCACCGGAAGTTTTGATTCGATCACAACCAATTCCACATGTCCCTGAAGATGGTTCACCGGAAGTAACACCGAGGCATTCATCTTATCCTCGTGGCAAAGTGCCAAAAGACACTTCCAATCCAACAGGACCAGCAAACATACATATACACCATCAACGCCCACCAGTAGTTTTAGACCGAACAAAACCCGTCTCGTATGGGAAAGATTATTACACATATAGACCTACCTCGTATGGAAGAGATTCGGAAACACCTAGGCGTGCCTCGGATGTGATAGATTCAGAAACACCTAGACCGGCTTTGTATGGTAGAGATTCGGAAACACCGAGACCTGCAACTCCAAAAGGGCCGAAAGTAGTTCCATTTATCGGTGATCCACCAGATTTAAATCAAACGTATGTAACTGCGTATTTTGAATATAAAAAGAAAAAGAAGCCAAAGAATAAGAAAAAGCAGTCCCCAGTTGATAACATCGACGTGCAAGATAACATTGTTGTACAGGAAAGTAAACCAGAGCCACCATTGTCGATTCCAGTAAAAGAACCACCACCGGAACCGGAAATAACATACTATTGTGATCCGGAACCGGAACCAGAACCATATACACCTCCGACTCCCTCGCCGCCTAGTACACCCCCACGCACACCGAAAAAGGTAATTTTGTGACCATTGTTATAATAATTATAATTTGAAAATACTAGTAATTCTAGTATTAAGATATGAAATAATCTTGCAGAATTAAAAGAATTTATATATACATGTACATAATAATATACATGACTGTATATTAAAAAGGTGGATTAGGAGTTCATTCTGGTAGTTTAAGGTCATTATACATGTATTTAATCCGATTAGTGCAAACATAAAGAAATACCATGAAGGACGGCATTAGAAAGATTTATATTAATTTCCGTAAATGAAATAAAAGAAAATAAGAGTGCAGTAGTTCCACGAAATCGCCATTGAAAAGAAAACGCTGCCGTGTGTTATGTGCTTCTTTTGATATTTTTATATGAAACAATTAAAATTTTCTTGTGCTTTTTTTTTAAATTAAGAACATAACAGCGCAGTAGTAAAAAAAAAAACGCAATATCGCGTGACGTAGTTCCATACAGAAAGTATTGTAGTTCAGATTGGCGGCATCGACCTGTCCTTGGTGTACATATTAAAACTTTATTTCTCGATTGTATCATGAAATAAATGACTTGCACCAAAAGTTCACTATTCAAATTAATTCCATTATTATTTTTTATTATTTCTGGACCAGCCTAAGCGGGTACGAATTAAAAATTGTCCCTCTAAGTATGGTATACGTAAATATAAGGATAAAGAGGAAAAAATAGGGCTTATTGTAAGTTAAAATCGGACAAGTAGCAATTTGTATAGCTTTATCGTAATCAGATTTCATATCATAAGATCGCATTTCATGAATATGCTTTAAATGTTTTGCTAGCGCCAGATCTTGTAGATAGGCAAACTTTTTATTGAATTCTTAATATTTGTTATACTGTGTGGTGCAGATATGTCGAAAGTTTAACACTGAGCTACCGAAAAGAGTCCAAGCTCAGCATCCAATCTGCCGAGATATGACGGGAAAGCTGTCGAGAGATAATTAACAGCTTTCAAAAGGCTGTCGCCATATATATAGCTTACGAGGGGTCCCGATGAGCTGCCAATATCGTCACTTAATTTCACCTTAGTGTTAAACTTTCGACGGGTCAGTACTGTACGTCTTAAAGGATTATTAAATCAAATTGAATATCTTTTAAAAAAATATTAGAAGTTTTAAAATTTGATCGATTTAATTTTTAAAAAGTTAAACAAAGGCGTGCATGTGTATTGAAAAATATAAAGGGGAATTTGTAAGAGAATGATTGTGAAAACAAGATGAATTCAAATACTGTATTTTATATAGTACAACTAAAACATGTAGTACCATGCATGGTGTGAGTGCTTATAACTTAATGTTTAGTTCTTTTCAACCTGATTAATTTTTGAACTGAAAACATGTATGTTTATTTCACCAATACCTATTCGCAACAGAAAAAAAATCAATGAACAAATTAAAAATAATTAGTATGTACATGTAAGAATGTCAGTTTAACATTCTTAAAAATTAATATTTTTAAATGCTTAAGTAGACACAAATTACTCCGAAAAACATGTAAATATTGCTTACTTAAAATATACTTCGCTTTTTCGTAATTCGATGTAGTGTAGGCCGAATATATACATGTAATGCTTAAAACTTGCATGTTGTTATTTTATTATCTTATGGCACGTATCTATATCCCATATACATTGTATTCAGCTACTGTTTGTTTTGACACTGCTATTTTCAAATGCATGTCACAGAAGAGACACAATTCTGTATGGGACAATTAAATGACCATCAGATAGTATATTTCACTTTGTCTCATAATACCAGTATTACACATAATTCTAATGGTACTGTCATATACCTTTTTTATTTAATCATAAAATACATTTAAAAAATGGTATTTAACCATTAAACTGTCTAGAAACGGCGTTTATAGTGCTATATTTACATTTATGGTGTTTGATTGTATTAAACTCTGTTTTATATCAAATGAAGTTATAGGACTATAATTACATTTGCTAATGTGACGTCACTCATTTCTTGCTGACACCTATGCTCGTGACGTCATTGATAGGCTGTTCCAGGAATTGGAATTGCATGTCGTACACGACAGTGTTTTAAATTTATTTCAGGATTCAAAAACAAAAATAAGATTTTCAAAAAATGCGAAATGTAAATATAACCATTGAACTGTCTAGAAATGTCGTTTATAGTGCTATAACTTCCATTGCCGTGCAAAGCAAGTTATATGACAGTACCCTTATTGCCTCTTTCAAATTCCTTAGCAGACATACTACAGTGCATTATGGCACCTACTAGTAGAGTATTAGTATATTGTTGTACTAGGCCATTGCCACTATTTGTTCTGTCATATTTTGGCTTTATAAGGGGGTTTGGTGATAAATCTCGTGGAGGCTTAGAAGAAACAGATTTTGGGACATCAAAAATCTGTTGTGATAAGTAAGGAGGCGAAGTTATCGAGGGGTACGAAGGGTTTACTGTATGTACCCTATATGGACATCTGATAGTAAACGCCAAGAAGTAAAATTAGGAAATTATTTGGTAATGTTCTCCTAAGATTATTCTGAACATTCGCTTTTGTTTGAAACTGTCAGGACAAATTGGACTTACAATTGCAGCCAGTCAAAATAATGGTAACAATTGATACTTAAGTTATCTGAAATTCTGAAACATTTTTATTCTATTATTACAGGTTCCTAAAATGAAGTCTAAATCCATGATGACCCGTGTTGGTGGAGGATGGATGAAGGTAGAGCACCACCGATATCATCATATACCGTTGACAGTATATGAACACCCGAGGGCTTTCGATGACAAGTTCCTGTATACAAAATCAAAATATACCACGGATAAGGAAAGAGTTCCGATCGCATACAAGAAGTACAGAGAGATGGTGGTTAGAAACGGAAAACTGGGATAAAAGATTAAGATGCTTTGTTTTTAACAATGGTCTATGAGAACGCTAACGCTATTTCGTGGTTATTAATACAGGTCCAAATTAATTTAGATTAAAACAATGATCATAGTCAGTAGAAACAACCACACTCAATAGTACTTAATCTTGAGCATGCGAAAATATAATTATGAATGATTTACAAATCTATATAATATGCAGTCCAACCTGCCTAAAAGACCACCCCTATATAAGGGCCACCTGCTTATAAAGGCCAGTAGAATTGTATCCCAATTGTTCTTTATTCATGTTATTTGGGCCTGTATATAAAGGTCACTTTTAATGGTTCCCTTGGGTGACCTTTATAGACAGGATTGACTGTATAATAAATGATAATATGCTGTTGCAAATAGATTATGGCGCAAAAGGAAGCATAAATGGCGCAAACGGATTTATTTCACCGATATATTTATTCTAAGTTATCTTTCGATCTTTCGATAGGAGCTATGTAGAATTGTAGCATTACTCACGTGAAACTGATCCGGTGAACTCGCCGATAACAAAACTGATGCCGTGGTTTATTTTTAGAATGATCTACATAATTATATTTATTATTTGAATATTGTGATATTATTAAAATCTATTTTAGTTGTATGTTTTGAGTCAGTAGTGTAAGTGGCAAGGGAGGTAACTCCAGGTACTTGAACAATCATCTCTGAAAATTTTCAATTCCGGATTGAGGTTTGATCCCACATCCTTAACTTCAAAAGCCAGCGACAGTAACACTCGGCCATGTCCTCCCGTAATATCATTATGTTTGTATATCCAGTAGCCGGATTAAGGTTCGAACCCACATCCTTAACGTCGAAATTAAAGCCAGCGACAGTAACACTCGGCCATCATCCGCCCTTAATATTATTATGTTATTGTATCCAGTAGCCGTTGCCAATATCGGTGTCCGATTTGCAATGCGTCTCGATTTTTTTTAAACTTTCGTTTTGTTGTGGCTGTTTTTCTTTGCGGCTCTAGCTATTACCAAGTGTTATTTGCCTGTGGCGTCATGCTGCAATATATCTGAAACCCAAAATGGACAATGGTCGTTCCCTGGCTAAACATGCAAGTTCATATAGTTGAATCATATCATTGCAATGTTAATGAAACAAACCTCGCTTTTAAGCAATTCTGAATACCGGTATAGTGCTAAATGTCTGTACCTATATCACAAGATATAAGTAAATTGTTGAATTATTCAGAATAATAATTATTAAGTAACTCAGTTGCTCAATACAATCAATGTCATGTTAATCTTTAAGATCTGTTCGTGTTGTAAATACATACAGCACGGAAATAAGGTATAATATCTGCGTATACATATTTTATATTTGAATATAAAACGGAAGATGGATATCTTGTAATGGGTACATCAGCCCATCCATACGTGATTGTTTCTTAACTGAGCTGAATAGTTATCATGGCTATGCAACTTCGTCATATACGGTTCTGTGTCATTGTCAAGGTATAGAAAAAAATCAATCTATAAATGCACAAGTTTATTTTTTTTAATGTGAACTATAACATACAAAAGGTTAAGTAGAAATTAAAAACAAATATACTAATCCATGTTCAAATCACAATTCAGAAGCAAAGTAAAAACTTTGAAACTGACAAGTTAGGTATAACAGTTAACTTTCACCATGGAAGCTAGCTTCAACCGCCACTGACGTGTGTAATCAAAATTGAGTGAAAGGAACATGGAACTATGGGACGTCAAATATGTCCTGAGCAATCCTGGACACAGATACATCAACCTTATTAACAATATTGTGATGGCGGTCATAAAACTTTTTGAGGGTCCTGATAAACCTAGGAATGCAATATCACTTGGGCAACAATTTATTTGTATGCAGTTTGCTGTAAAAAGTTCCCGTAGTGGGAACAAGCTCCAATATAGCGTATTAATTGGGAAACAAATACACGATTGACAGGAGAAGCAGGTATATATGGCTCCATTGCTGCACAACCACATTGGATAAAGATTACAGACAAAAAGATAAACTTGGAATTTCTTATCGCACGAAACAAATTATGTGAATGCTATGGACAGACTAAAACATTACTAGAACAGTGTAATACGCACAATCATCTACAGGTAACAATTCGATTCGATTTTCTAAAATATCATTTTTGAAATATTTCATATTTTCACGATGGTTTTTTCGTGTTTTCGCTACAGTTATGTCATATTAATTTCTGCAGCAGTTTTTTTTCGAGAAAAAAAATCAAAAGTACTGTGAATATATGTATCATCGAGAGCGTCCTAAGATTCGAGGTCATTTTTGTTTTTAGCTATTACACGCGAGTATCGTCTCTGCAGTGACGATTTCATGCATTAAAGACAAAATTTAGGTATTTACTGTGAAACTATCCAGAAAAATCAGTTGTCTATTTTTCAGCTCTCAAATTCTTGTTGCGTTAGCAAATTTAGTTCGTTTTCTTTTAGAGTCTCGAATCACGGACGGTCGAGGATACTACTATTTCCGAAATAACTTTTCTCACACATTTCACCTTTCGGGCTCCGTAGTTCGCCATTATATTTATTGAATTTTTTATCTACGTTCAGGAATGAAACCTTTTCCAATGACTTATTCTTTTATTCTTTAATATCTTGTAAGAGTTGTCTCCCATTATATATTTTCGATCAACGGTTTCTATTTGCATGCTGACGTTAGTCAACATTTGTAATTTTTTCTGTTATACTGATATTAATCAAAATATAAAATGCAAGAAATACATTTTAAGGCCTTTCTACAGTAAAATTTTCAAATATAAGCTTGATATAGTCTTTAAAGACGTTGCATGTTTGAGAGTGGAGTGAAGTAATGGAGGGTTGCGTCCTAGTCATGATTCTTTCACTTATATCTAGGGGGGGTCAGTTAATGGACGGTTGAAGAACCAAATGATAGATGCACAATGAAAATGCGTTCTGAATATAAAGAGTTTCTAGAATGAATGCATTCTAAAACTACATTAATTATACCCTGAATAAGAACACTCAAACTACGTGTATGAGCAAAAGGTACCCAGGACAGTGACTAATCTGAGTTGAGTTATTGTGTTTTATAACGTCCCAGTCAAAAATATTTCACTTATATCGAGACGTCGCCAGCTAAAGGCGAAGATGCAGGAATTTTGCCTTAGCGTTGAGCTGATGACATTATACAGCAAGGTTCGTTATCGTGCCATGCCTACGATGACACGGGACCTCGTTTATTTTAAGTTCCCATCCGAAAGAACTGTGACTTTCATTTCGTAACATCGAGTGTATGACGAAAGAACAGTCACTATACCTACTTTAAAGTCTTGGGACAGTCCCGGTCGGGGTGCGAACCCACGACCTCCCACATATGGAGTGAGCACTCTACCAACTGAGCTACCACAGTGGTTCTTTGCAAATAAAATGTATCCAAATCAAGGTAAGCTATGAAAACAAAAGTGACCAGGACAGGAGTTAAGTAATGGTGTTTAACGTCCAGGTCAAGAATATTTCACTTATATCGAGACGTCGCCAGCTAAAAGCGAGAATGCAGAAATTTTGAATGTGCGTTGCGCTGATGGCACTATATAGCAGTGACTTTCATTTCGTAGTGCAAAGTGTTTGGGGAAAGAACAGTTGCTATCCACTTTCGAGTCTTGGGTCAGACCTGGTCGGGGTTCGAACCCACGACCTCCTACTTACGGAGCGATCACTCTACCAAGTGAGATACCGCAGTGGTTCTATGCAAATGAATGGTATCCAGATCAAGGTAAGATATGAAAACGAACGTACTTTGGACAAACGATTCTGTAAATAAAGGATTTCCAGAACTTATTAACGGTTCCATTGAACAAGTGCGCTCTTAATGTTCTTAGAAAGGTAACCTCTTCAAATATTGTTTATCCGGAACAAGTATACGCACTGAATTCAAAGTTTACCCAGAACAAGTATACGCACTGAATTCAAAGTTTACCCAGAACAAGTATACGCACTGAATTCAAAGTTTATCTAAAACAAGTTTACGCACTTAATTCAAAGTTTATCCAGAACAAGTATTCGCACTGAATACAAAGTCTTACCAGAACAAAAACACGCTGAATTCAAAGTTTATTCAGAACAAGATCGCACTGAAAAACAAATTCTACAAATTACAAGTACGCACTGAAAACAAAGTCTACAAATAACAAATACGCACTGAAAACAAAGTCTACAAAATACAAGTACGCACTTCAAATAAAGGACACTCAATTGCAAAACAAATGCGTTCTAAGAATGAATTATACCCGGATACCCGTAACAAGTACGCACTCAAACAAAGGATATACGGATGATGTACGCACTGAAAATAAAACCATACCGGTAACTATTGAAAGTTATCGTGACATAGTTGAAAGTTTGAAAATAAAGTGTATTCGTAATCATTGAATTGAGAAAAGAAGCTTAAGATGTCATAAACTCTACGTACCTAATCAATACCATTCGCGACCCAATGGCACAAGTGTTATCTAAAACATGAAATGAAAAGGTACCCAGAATAGGGGTTCTAAAATTAGAACAGGTAATTACAATCTTGCATAGTAAAATGTTTTGTACATATATTACACGTTTTAGACTATACACACTAATGACTTGTTCAGGTCATAATAAATCTGTACAGAATTAAATCAAGTTAATCATACAACTTCACATCGTGTAAAACATTTATTAAAGATTTCACAGTCATAAAACAGGTTTATATGGCTTTTAAACTGTACATATAATCTGATAAGATTTACGGTACAGGCATGTCCAAAGTTTAACATAAATCTAATCAATTGGTACCATAATTGGCAGCTACTATTGAATCCTTGAGCCCTATATTTTGGCAGCTGCTATCTATCTCTTGGCAGCTTTTTGGCCACTAACCATCCATATTTCGACCGCTCGGTAGTCGAGGTTCGAATCCTTTTCGATACTTCAGTGTTAAACTTTCGACAGGTATGTACCGTATACCGGAATATTTAAGGGTGAATTTGTCCTCAATAGTTAAGGTTAGATTTTAGTTAGAGATCGTTCATATGTTTTATATACTGAATTTATAAAGTCAAAAGAATTAACTTATAGTTGGATTTGTTAAAGCATAGAGCTTGGAATTGTTCTCAAACGACGCATTACTAAAGAGGACAAAAATACAACATAATTATATCTTGATTAATGTCCAATTATTATCACGGAATAACTGTGTTTGTTCTATAGAAGGAAAATTAATTACTTGAATGGTCGCCAGACAGATGTTGAGTTCTGACTTCGCGCGGATTACTTCACCCATACAATGGCCTAGTTCGTGACAAGAAAAAATCGAACACTCTACATATGTATATTGATTATATGTTTGGAATTTAAAGTAAATTATAAATGCCACTTCAAAATATATAACTAGTTTGTGTTTTTTGTTAAACTTTGTAAAGATAAAATGAATTCGAGATATTTACATTGTATTACCACTGAAGAGCATTTTGTATTTAAATTATGCTTGTGTAAATAATAAAAAACACAACTTAAATTTAGAGGAGACTATTTACCTTTAGTTATATGGTTTGAAATACAACACTTATTAGGATATCTAAACTGACACTTGGTTATATAAACAATGGATCTGGAACGTTTAAAAAGAATACGTATAAGTTCTCCTAGGAGAGAAGAAAGAGTGAAATTTCTATCAGATAGCGAGTCAGAAATATCACTAAATGAAGACGACTTATTGAATACACATACTGGCAAAACTATGACGGAAACAGAAATAGTACACTATAGATTAGACCCGGATGACTTTAATATCGGACCTGAAGGAAAACAACAAACATCTGATGAACTCGTACGTGAAAGAAGACATGAAAAATCTACTACCGATATAAAGACTGATACTTCAGGGAAATATGGATTTAAAGACCTTATTAAAACTGGAAAAGTTTCAGATGAAACTAATACAGAAAGCAAAAATGTTAATAAACAGGAAAAAATTGTGAAAACATCAAAGAATGGAAAAAGTGACAAGAAAAAATACCAGAATGATCTATTTGTAGAGGACATTATTACTCCGGTTATGTCACCACGACCAAGCAGTGCGATTAGAAGGAACAAAAATGAACAAAACCAAGAACAACGGATTACATTACCAGTCTTTCCAAAGGTAAGACTCGGTTTTACTTCCTGCTTTTTACAAATCCAATATAGCCGGTACTCATTATAATTAGCAGCTGCATCAAAAGCTGGTTATCGTTCAATAAAATAGCAAGACCAGATAAATATATACGTGTATTGAGCTGATTGATTATAAATCCCCTGACTTTCGGAATACTTTTAATATGAAAAATACTGAATGCAAACTAATGAACTCATCCATAAGATCAGCACGCGCCTCGAGGGCTGGAGGTGGTGCGTTCGAACCCAAGATAGGTCATGCATTTGACTTAAATTTGAGGTACTGTTTCCTCGTCTGGCATTCTGTATTAAGCGGACATAGTACCGACTAGATCTCCCGGTGTCAGTATAAAGTGACTGGGGGAGTGGCATTCTTGTCTACGCCATACTGACTGTGAGCTATTCGATTCGCAATGAATTTGCGATAGTACAAGGAAGTCCATAAAATACTCACACACCTTACGTATTGACAAAGTTGTTATAAGATTAATCTAGAGATTAAGAGAACTTAATATTGTTGCAAATAGTTGAAAGATTGCTGATGTGACGTTAAACAACAATACAACGGCAACAATATCAACAATAAAGTCTTCATCTCTCTTACAATACACCTAGTTTATATAACTCTTCTTTTCATTTCAGGCGCCAAAGATTGTCCCGAAAACAAGTTTTACACGAGTTGGAGGTGGATGGATGAGAACAGAGGATTATTTACGGAATCATGTTCCGATACGTGTTTACGAACATCAGAGACCAATGAGCGGAAATAGTTACTTGTATCTAAAATCCAAATTTGTGTCGGAAAAAGACAGTGTTCCGTTTGTATACAAAAATAGAGATATGTTGTTACAATCACCTAGATATCACATACCAATGTCCATAAATGATAAAATTAGTTGGAATAAATATGATACATTTTTACCTGGGCAATGATACAGTATGGTTCGTTTCTCTAATCAGTGCTCGTAATGTGAAGTACTTTTTATGGCAGTATTATTTAAATCTACCTATTTATATTCATGCATGTGCCAATAAATTATACCATTAGAAGTAAATAGTGTTTAATATTTGTACAGGTACGTGACGACAGGGAAGTGTTCATGTAAATACACATTTCAACCACTTATGTTGCATGTGTAAATAAGATAATGTGTATATAAAGATTTTGCACAAAATTTATTCAAACACTCGATACAAGATTCCACTTAAAATATGTATCTTTTAATATTTTTACAACATGCTCTTTCATTGTACTTCCCTGGTGGAACTTGTATCCGATAATTATGGAAACGTTCATCTATTCTATTTTTAATCCTTACGGAACACCCGGTCTCACTTGCCTGGTGGAAGTTCACGTGTTTAACCTTTACCTTTACCTTTTACCTTGCTTTGGTATTGTGATTTGGACATGGTTGTTTTTGATTCTCATAAAGTAATAACATCCAATCACCCAAAAATATTGCTAGAAAAGTGTGAACATCAAAATTCCTCTCAGAAGTGGAAGTGGAAAAGTTTTATGCAATACGAAGACCAAACAACACAATAAGAGGTATTCAAACAACTGTAAGCATAAAAGGCGTCATAATTAGATAAAGTATGCAAAGTAAAGCATCAAAGAATAAGGATTCGGGAGAAAATATGCATTATGCAGCATCTGAAACTGGATCAGCTTCCTTCTTCATCATACTGTCATCAATTGATTTTTTTGCAAAAACTTAAAGCTAATGTTTGAAGGTAACCAATTTTATTCAAGGCATGTGTTTGTATTTGCCCTGTTCCAGCTGCAGTGTCTTAAGGTGTTATTCCAAAAGATACGTTATTTGAAATGTTTAAGGACATTGAAAAAGTTTGAAAGTTGTTTACAAGTAAAAGAGAATTATTGAACTGACTTTGGGTAAAACTTCTGAAGAGTCTTTTATATACGGTACAGTTCTGTCGAAAGGTTAACATTGCACTAACAAAGCTCTTCTGTCAAGTGGCAGAGATATTATTAAGTAATGGTCGAAAAGCTGCCAAGAGATAGATAACAGCTACCCAAAAGCTGCCAAGATATAGGTAACAGCTACCCAAAAGCTGCCAAGAGATAGATAACAACTACCCAAAAGCTGTCAAGAGATAGATAACAACTACCCAAAAGCTGTCAAGAGATAGATAACAGCTACCCAAAAGCTGCCAAGAGATAGGTAACAGCTACCCAAAAGCTGCCAAGAGATAGATAACAACTACCCAAAAGCTGCCAAGAGATAGATAACAGCTACCCAAAAGCTGCCAAGAGATAGATAACAGCTACCGAAAAGGTGTCAAGATAAAGCTTACGAAGAGCCGAGTTGTGCTGCTGATTCGGAACTACTGTATTTCAATAAATGCAGTGCACATGGGAAATGCAAGAATAAAGTCGTATTTTCCAACAAACTCACAAAAAATTGTCAAAACTTAATACAAAATATACTGACCTAATAGGGAAAAATATTTTTCATTCATGAAAAAGTGAACTTAATTTTGTACATAGAGCAATTTTTTTAACTTTTTAACAAAACAACAAATATGACTATGTCCAAATAATCCCTTCTGTATACCTTCTTATTTGGAACAACTATAAACGTTATGTCATAATTTGAATATTCATGATGATCACACATGGATAAAACCCGAGCAACAATGACCTACCTGACCCTTAATGCCCTGGTGTAACTTTGAATAAGGCCCAATTGGTGTATAAACTTGATCAAATTTCCACAATTTTCGCAAACTTTCTCTATGTACAGAAGAACTGAACAATAATGTTTTTAATTAAAAATATAATTTGGTTAGGTCAGTGCATTTTAAATGCATTTTATTGATAGTTTAATGGATACATTTTCAATTAAAAGAAATAAAGAATAAAAACCATGTGCCATCAATGGAAATACAGTAATTCGTTAGCTTCTTAGTGTTAAACTTTCGACAGGCCTGAACTGTATTTGTGATACATATTATTGAGCATCTCTAGTAGATTAAATTTCACGCAAGTTTTAAGTCATATCTGAAATAAACACTAATCTTACTTTTTGTCTAAGGATATGAAATTGTAAGGACAGAATGTCTTTATGGATTTCTTTGATCTCGATGTTAAAGATTAATTCATCTAAATATCTCTAAATAATGATGTTTTTTCTGTCTTGAAAAACCCATATTAATAATGAAAGGGTTATGTGAAATTGGAAATGGATATAACACAAAAACATATGTTGATTTCAATTTTCCAAATTAAAGCAGTATGGATTTGTTTTTTGTCATTTCGATCCGTATTCCTTATATAAAACCAAGAAGATATATGAGAGCTTTTTAATGACTCACACGCCAGTATTATATTTCCGTTGCTAGGTGATACGATTACTTAGAAACGAGCCCTTTAAGCTTTAATATATACCATTGGTCCTTAAACGGACTATTTCAAGGCTGCATTTTCAATAAAAGCACAATAATTACCACTTCTAACATATGATGCCAAAGTTTGGACTACGTCATACAGAATATTGATGATCTTTTATGAAACAACAGATTTAGTTTACAGTCAAACCTGTCTATAAAGGACACCCAAGGGAACCAGTAAAAGTGGCCTTTATGGACATGTGGCCTTTATATACAGGTTCAAATAATATGAATAAAGAACAGTTGAGATACAATTTTACTGGCCTTTATAAGCAGATGGCCCTTATATAGAGGTGGCCTTTAAGGCAGGTTGGACTGTATATTACAAAGTCTTTAGAACTGTTTTTCAGTTCAATAGTGGAAATAGACACGCTTTTCATTTTTGTGTCCAATTATTCCTGAAGATTTCTAGTGCGATTTTAAATGTTAATGTCTGAGGGCCTACCATACAAACAGAAGTATTCGGAGTTGATATAACTTAATTGTTATTTCTTGTTTGTCTGGCTGCTTCTATTATTTGGGTATACGTGTCGTGGTCCGTTGGCTGTTTCCGCAGTCACACGTTTTTTGTCAGCCAAACACAAATCGTAGTACATAAGAAACAAAGATACACGGGCTTAACAATTACGGAAACGAATTCACTAACCTGCTTCCCCTGCATATGATGTATTTGTTGCAATATACCTGCTTCTCCTGCATATGGTGTATTTGTTTCCCAATTAATACCCTATGGTACAGCTTTGGTATTTGTTTCCCAATTAATACCCTATGGTACAGCTTGTTTCCACTACGAGGACTTTGAACAACGAAGCAAGGTGCTTGCAAATAAATTGTTGACTCAGGGATATTGCAAGCCTAGGCTTATCAAGGCCCTCAAAAAGTTTGATGGCCGTCATCACAGTATTGTTGATAAGTTTGATGTCTCTGTGTTCAAGATTGCCTTGGATATATTTGACGCCCAATCGTTCCATGTTCCTTTCACACAATTTTAATTACACACGTGGCGAGTGGAGCCAGCTAAACAGGAAGTGCTTACCCTTCCAGAGCACCCGGCCTCACTTACATAGTGGACGTTCACGTGTGTAACCTGACTTGTCAGTTTCAAAGTTTTTACTTTGCTTCTGGATTGTGATTCGGACATGAATTAGTATGTTTGTTTTTGAGTAGAAACTTCCATACACTTTGTTATAGAATTACATGTAGTTTGAGGTTAAACGCATTGACATCTGACTACATTGGCGAGAGGCTGACACCCTATAGGGTATAAACAGTTTCTCTTTGAACCAACACGCTTGGTCATTTTCACCATAAAGTTTATACATGTACTGAGATTTTACAATACCTTCAACTTGTATGTAACAACTTAAAAGGTATATTAACAGGCCCCAGTTTCACAATCATTCCTTAGCTAAGATTTTCCTTAACTAAAATTCAGCCAATTTTGGTAATCCCTTTTTGAAATACTGATGATTATTTTTGTAAAAATTAAATGCTAATGTTTTAATCTAGCAGTGACCTTTAAAATGACACCTTAAATTCCTCAATATCTTGAATATTAATAAAATTATAAAGATTTGAAATTTTGCAAGATTTAAGTTAAGGAAAATCTTAGCTAAGGAATGGTTGTGAAACCGGGGCCAGACTGTGTAAATCCGTAAATAACACCTACATACATATATGATAAATGGTTAATCTTGATAACTTAAAACATAGTCAAACCAAATGAGGCAGAAAATCTATAGTCGTAACGTGGGCAATTAAGAAGGCAATACGATTCAATCTAAAAATCAGGCACATACCGAACTTAAATTATATTACTTATCAAGTTTAAAATTTGTTTTATGGAAATCAAAAACACATACTAATTCATGTCCGAATCACAATCCAGAAGCAAAGTAAAACCATTGAAACAGACAAGTTTGGTAAGACACGTGAACTTCCACCAGGTAAGTGAGGCCAGATGCTCCGAAACCTACAAGGGGATCAATATGTTGTGAGCCTCGTATGTAAGGATTTGAACTTTGGCTGGCATGTTGCTATATTTTTAAACCCCCCCCCCCTCAGAATCTATACACTTTTGCCGACGATGTTTAAGAGCCCCAATGTCACTTTTAAAGAAGTCCTTACACCAACAACGTAGTACCGAATGTTTCTTTCTAGGTAATACTGACAAATATACGCACAAACTCATTCACAATTTTCCTTTGTTGCTTTTATATTTGATTAAAACGCGATAAAATATGTCAAACAATTTGATCATAATTTGATTTTCTCAGCGTACGTATGTACAGCAAAACGGACTATTGTGCAATAATTTAAATCAAATTTAAAACTGATACTTGTCACGAGAAAGACAAAATACAATGTATATTCAAACAACGCATCAAGGTTACGTCAAATACATTGTACAGTTACCGACCTGTCGAAAGTTTAACACCTATGGTAACGAATTAGTGCCGAATCGGAATAGCATCTTTTTGCAATATCTCGGCAGATTTTCGACGGGATCTATCTACTGTAAACGTATTTAATTTCGCGTGTATTTATTTTCGAGGTATATGAAAATTAAACATATCCACGTAGTTAAATTTTCGAGTTATTTGAATATGCACTATAACACAATAGGCATAATATAGTTTTGGCTTGGTATTAGTTTTCGCGGAAAACAAACGACTGCGAAATAAACGAAAATTTAGTACACCACGAAAAAAAACACGTTTACGGTATCTCTGCAGCTATTCCTCCACTAGCTGTCTTTTTATCTAACATTAGACTAGTTTTTCTATCTGATTTGACGAAATACAAGTTTTATCAAACACGTATGATACAGAATCTTGTATCACCACACTGTGGTGTTACAACACTGGCGGTAAAGCGTACACGTGTACTTTCTCATTGTTACGTCATCAGGGAGTCTTGGATTTGTCGGTCAAAACATAGTTCAGTGGTTTTCTGTGGTAAAATGTAATTTTTTCACATAAAGTATTGTTTTTTCATTATTTTAAATAACCTAATTGGAAATGTTAGATAAAAATATTATATACACAGTGTGTATGTACAACACTCAGTATCAGGTCGAGTCCTTTTTTCGTAGCCGTATCGCGCTTGCGCGACTCGTAGTGATACACTGATACTGAGTGTTGTACATACACACTGTGTATATAATATGTATATATCGGCCACTCTACCACCTAGCATAGATTCTTTTTCGTTAGCTTAGTGTTAAACTTTTGACGGGTCTGTAGTGTCGTTTGTTTAACCGTGTTTTACACGAATACAAAGTGCTAATCAATATATTTTGGAAATGAACCAAAAAAGTATTATTTGTTCAAATATTGTTTATTTTACATAAACCAAAACTAATGAAAAATTTTAGTTTTGAACTATTGGCAACACATGGGGATTTCAGTGTTTCATTTAAAGTACAGGTACAACCCGTCGAAAGTTTAACACTACACTTACGAAAAAGTACAAAATCGACAGCTCATCTCGCACCTTCGTTAATTATATCGAGCCAGCATATGGGCAGCTGCTAATCGTATCTTCTGGTAACTTTTCAAAAACTGGCTTTCCATTTTTTGGCCACCAACAACCGAGGTTTTCGTTAGGTCAGTGATAAATATTCGACAGGTCTGTACTGTAGTTTATTGTCAACAGTAATATAACAAAATCTTTAAAATTGCACGGTTTTCAAACAATGATAATCAACATTTAAATGTACTTATTATCATTGTGAAACAGTAGCTTTTAATTAAACATTTTATTTACCCGGCAGTGTTTGGTTCCGGTGGGGATTTATCTGTAAAAAAAATCATTAAATAAAATTTACAAATCAAATTTTTTATTTTAATTTTTTTTGTATACAGCTATAAAATTGTTTTTAAAATAACAATTAATAAAGACTAAATGAAACATTGAATGAAAATAAAACAAAAAATCATATAATCACACAAAACATCCATTAAATTTCAGAAATAAAGTTTTATCCCTAAAGAAACCTCACAATATGAGACGATTCATTAAGGTTTTAAATATTTGTTAATTCGGTTAAGAGATTTATACCCGTCATTCGAATTGTCTTCTTCATTTTTTTACCAACTCGTTCAAGTTTACCATCTCAGTATTTTACAATCGTATCATCCGTTATGGTGCGCACTTGAACTGCTGAAGATAAAGATTCGTTGAATATGGATAAGGAGATGTCGATTTCAATTTCGCAAGGATCTGAGTATTCATATTCCGATAGTTATACTTCAGAACTTTCTGGTTATGGTAGTTCAAGAGGCGGTTCTAGTGCTAGACTTCAGGGAACGTTAGCAAAAAAGCGTTCCAGTCGGTCACGTGATGCTTCTGTGGTTCAATATATAACACCAAAACAAAATGGATCAAAGCAAAACGGTAGTAGTTATGGAGACAAGAGTGAGCGACACGACAAAGAGGGAAAAGTCATACTGCAACAAACAAAGAGTAAACCCGATAAGTATTTTACACATAGAGGCAATTATGAATACTCTGAAACTGAAAGTTCAGACACGCAAAGGAACAGACACGTTTACATGAAAACAGATCACAATGGAAGCGATAGAAAGTCACAGTATTCTGGGACACTTGTATCTGACAGATCTAGACAACGTTATGGTAGTGGTAGATCGCCAAGCACCGATAGTGAAGATGAGAGTAGTTTAAGTACTGATTCAGATGACTTTGATGGTTCCAATTACCATGACAACCACCACTCGGCCTTTAGAAGGAAATCGGACCGTGTATCCGTATCATTTAGTGAAGATACAGAAATTACTAGACCAAAGAGCATGCAGAGTTTTCATAGCTACGGTTCGAAAGGCTTGTATCAAGAACTTAAAAGAAGGAACAATAAAAGTGATACTGGAATATTAAGAAACCGGAAATCAGGACTAAAGCTACCAGACGATCCGTACTCGGTGCCAGTGGGCGTAAAACTATTCCAAATGAGCATTCCTAGAACACCGTCTCCACCACCGGTAAAAGTCACACCCAAATTAAAAACTAAAACCGTTAAATGTATGTTTGAGGAACCGCCGATTTTGAAATATAAAACTGCAATTATAGATATTGGGGAGAGGGTAAAGAGAGAGGAGCCAGATGAGATTGTGGTGGTTCAGACGGATCCCCCGGAGTGTGAAGATATACCCTCATCACCGATAGGGGAGTGTGTGCTTAGATACCACATACCACCGAGCCCAGAACCGGAACCCGTGGTGGAACCAATACCCCCACCTCCACCGCCACCATATAAGGTAACCAAATTATCATAAATATCATCATCATTACCATGTTGTTGATAAGTACGATGCTTTTGTATTCAAAAGTGCCTTGGTATATTTGACGTCGTCTCATAGTTTCGTGTTTCTTTCATTTTCAATTTTGATTTCACACGTGGTAGGTTTAGCTACCTACTATCTGTTTACTCTGCTGCAGAGAAAGAAGCAAGCTAATATTTCAAAGATTTGAATGACACAGTGAAAAAAATGAATTAATCATTTACTTACATGAGCCGAGTCGTTGCTAATAATCCTAATTTCGAGCTAATTCATGCATTATAACTCCTTTAATACACCAAAACGTATTTTGGATGGCTGTTTACAATGGTAAAAATTTTGACAAATTAAATGGCGGTGTGTTTCGTGTGACGTAATGATGACGGAAGAATTTATTATTTACATAGGTTCGCAAGGGGTACAATGAAGGATAGCTCTAAGGTCGGGTTGAATTTACGTCATTTTCCCCCCATAAGTTTGAAAATGCAGAAAGATAGTTCACTTTATTACTTTATTAAATCGATTTTTGTCATCCCAGTTACGCAAAAATTAATCTGTTCTTCAGCTGCACTAACCTACGTAAACAGTCAACTCTTTCGTCATGACTACGTAACATAAAGAACCCCGCCTTTTCGTAAAAAATATATCATTGTAAACACCCACCCAGGTTATATTTGATAAATGAAGCAAAGATGGAGCCGAAACAGGAATTTTTAGTAACGACTCGGCTCATGTAAGTAAAAGAATCATTGATTTGTACCCGTCATATTGAAATTTATAGGATATTTTGCGATTTTGCTTTCTCCGAAATAGGCTAAATAAACAGTAGACAGGAGATAGATATTTGCCAGTTTTGACTTAGCTTTTGGGCTTGGGCCGGTATGTTTGTGTTTGACACAAAAACAACATGCAGGTAGTTTAAGGTATAAGACGTAAAATTTATTCCTCTAATATTGAAAACGTTCAGTTTGGTTTATGAACCCATGCCACTAGGATAGTTATATAAATGGGGTATTGATAAATCAGAACAACTGAAACTGCTGTCTGCTAGGTTTGATATTTTTTATTTAAACCCCTGTATGTACTGTACACGCGCAATAAAATAGTGAACTATTCTTGGCTGGGACGTTAAACACCATTACTCGACTCATATAAGGATCTGTTTTAATTAATTGATGTATTTATATCCAGAATTTTTGTCATATTTGATACAGTCTATTAACCAATACTTACAAACGGCAATGTTTAGTATTTAAAATACTCACTTTTTGATCAATACATTTTTATTATTGATTTATTGAAATTCTTTTCTTGGCAAATTCTCCAAAACTATGAAGCATTATTTCATGAAACTTGGTGCAAAGCATCACCATTGATAGGAGATGCGCATATCGTTTACCCACGTCGGTTTGCTCGTTTTCCTGAGAGTTATTGGCCTTTGAACATACTAGTAAGTGAAAATCACTGAAATTACTTGTTAAAATGAAAACTTTTGTATTAACAAATTTAATTATTTATTCATTTTAATGATTTATTAATTTTTTTCAGCCACCGAAAATTAAGAACAACCCGATAGTTATAAGAGTTGGAGGTGGGTGGATGCAGGTGGACCATCACCGTAAAAACCACATACCATTAATAGTGTATGATCGCCAAAGGTACAGTGGATCCGACAATTATCTGTATATCAAGTCAAGGTATACTACAAACCGAAATGTGGAACCAATATCATACAGGAACAAGAGGCATCTATTACAAACTTTAAAGAGGGAATCTGCCGTTGTCTCGTTCTAGAACCAACTACTTACCTGTCGCTGTCGCATTGTAGAACCAATTACTTACCTGCCGTTGTCGCATTGTAGAGTCAACATATTACCGGACGTTGTCGCATTGTGAAACCAATATCATGCAGGAACAAGATGCATCTATTACAGAGGGAATCTGCCGTTGTCTTATTCTAGAACCAATTGCTTTTCTGCCATTGCCGTTTTGAAGAACCAACACATATTACTTGTCGTTGTCGCATTGTGAAACCAATATCATACAGGAACAAGAGGCATCTATAACAGACATTAAAGAGAGAATCTGCCGTTGTCTCGTTCTAGAACCAATGATTTATCTGCCGTTGTGGCATTGTACAAACAGTTGTCGCGTTGTATAACCAATTATTTATCTGTCGTTGTCGTACAAATTAAACAGTTACTTATCTGTCGTTGTCACGTTGTATAACCAATTACTTATCTGTCGTTGTGACATTTTAGAGCCAACATGTTACCTGCCGTTATCGCATTTTAAAACCTAAATCTTACACAAACAAGACACATTAATTAGAGAAATCACAGAGGGAATCTGCCGTTGACTCATTCTAGCTTGACGTGTCGCTTTCCAGAACTAATATATAACCTACCAAAAGTCAATGAACCGTACTATAATGGACAGTTGTGCCTCCCTGGTACACCATTATCACATTATCGCCTTGTAGAACCAATATTTTTATCTGACATTGTCGCATTTTAGAACCAATGTATTACCTGTCATTGTCGCTTTGTGGAACTAATATATTACCTGCCATTGTCGCATTTTAGAACCAAAATATTACCTGTCGGTCATTGTCGCTTTGAAGAACCGATATATTATCTGTCGTTGTCGCTTTGTGGAACCAATATATTACCTGTCATTCTCGCTTTGTGGAACCAATATAATACCTGTCATTGTCGCTTTGTGGAACCAATATATTACCTGTCATTGTCGCTTTGTGGAACCAATATATTACCTGTCATTGTCGCTTTGTGGAACCAATATATTACCTTTCGTTGTCGCTTTGTGAAACCAATATATTACCTGTCATGTCGCTTTGTGGAATCAATATATTATCTGTCATTGTCGCTTTGTTGAACCAATATATTACCTGTCGTTGTCGCTTTGTGGAACCAATATATTATCTGTCATTATCGCATTTTAAAACTAATATATTACCTGTAATTGTCGCTTTGTGGAACCAATATATTACCTGTCATTCTCGCTTTGTGGAACCAATATATTACCTGTCATTGTTACATTTTAAAACTAATATATTACCTGTCATTGTGGCTTTGTGGAACCAAAATATTACCTGTCGTTGTCGCATTTTAAAACCAATATATTACCTGTCATTCTCGCTTTGTGGAACTAATATATTACCTGTCATTGTTACATTTTAAAACTAATATATTACCTGTCATTGTGGCTTTGTGGAACCAAAATATTACCTGTCGTTGTCGCATTTTAAAACCAATATATTACCTGTCATTGTCGCTTTGTGGAACCAATATATTACCTGTCGTTGTCGCTTTGTGGAACCAATATAATACCTGTCATTGTCGCTTTGTGGAACCAATATATTAAATGTCATTGTCGCATTTTAAAACCAATATATTAACTTTCATTGTCGCATTTTAAAACCAAAATATTACCTGTCATTGTCGCATTTTTAAACCAATATAATAACTGTCATTGTCGCATTTTTAAACCAATATATTGCCTGTCATTGTCGCTTTGTGGAACCAATATATTACCTGTCGTTGTCGCTTTGTGGAACCAATATATTACCTGTCGTTGTCGCATTTTAAAACCAATATATTACCTGTCATTGTCGCTTTGTGGAACCAAAATATTACCTGTCATTGTCGCATTTTTAAACCAATATATTGCCTGTCATTGTCGCTTTGTAGAACCAATATAATACCTGTCATTGTCGCTTTGTGGAACCAATATATTACCTGTCATTGTCGCTTTGTGGAACCAATATATTACCTGTCATTGTCGCTTTGTAGAACCAATATATTATCTGTCGTTGTCGCTTTGTTGAACCAATATATTATCTGTCATTGTCGCTTTGTAGAACCAATATATTACCTGTCGTTGTCGATTTGTGGAACCAATATAATACCTGTCATTGTCGCTTTGTGGAACCAATATATTACCTGTCATTGTCGCATTTTAAAACCAATATATTAACTTTCATTGTCGCATTTTAAAACCAAAATATTACCTGTCATTGTCGCATTTTAAAACCAATATATTAACTGTCATTGTCGCATTTTAAAACCAATATATAACCCGTCATTGTCGCTTTGTGGAACCAATATATTACCTGTCATTGTCGCTTTGTGCAACCAATATATTACCTTTCGTTGTCGCTTTGTGAAACCAATATATTACCTGTCATGTCGCTTTGTGGAATCAATATATTATCTGTCATTGTCGCTTTGTTGAACCAATATATTACCTGTCGTTGTCGCTTTGTGGAACCAATATATTATCTGTCATTATCGCATTTTAAAACTAATATATTACCTGTAATTGTCGCTTTGTGGAACCAATATATTACCTGTCATTGTCGCTTTGTGGAACCAATATATTACCTGTCATTGTCGCTTTGTGGAACCAATATAATACCTGTCATTGTCGCTTTGTGGAACCAATATATTATCTGTCATTGTCGCTTTGTGGAACCAATATAATACCTGTCATTGTCGCTTTGTAGAACCAATATATTAACTGTCATTGTCGCATTTTAAAACCAATATATTAACTGTCATTGTCGCATTTTAGAAACAATGTATTAACTGTCATTGTCGCTTTGTGAAACCAATATATTGTCTGTCATTGTCGCCTTGTAAAACCAATATATTACCTTAATTGTCGCTTTGAAGAACCAATATATTACCTGCCATTGTCGCAATGTAGAACCAACATCTTTTAGACCAAGAACTGTGTTCTGCTGTTGTCGCGTGGTAGCACATATCTAAAACAAAACTGCAGTTTGTTGTGGTAGCATTTGTAGAACACCCATCATCACAAACAACAACTTTAGGTACTTTTCACTCTGAAGAACCCATATCTTGCACCAAGAACTGTAGTCTGTCTGAAGAACCTATATATATATAAGAAGGAAACATGAAGCATTGTTAGTGAATTGTCATTTTTCAATTGATTTAATCAAAATAGACCTAATGTTATTGATATTTATATATCGAGTGAGTTAATATCTAATCATAAATACCTTGAAGGTGTAGTTTTGTCTTTTACTACTTGCTTTCCAATACTTGATCTTGCTCATGAAGAAGTGTACGTTTTCATGAAAGATAGCAGAATCATTATTAGTTCACTTTTGACTGTACAGGATATTGAAACGTTGTTCATTTCACTTCAAATATAAAACAAACATACTAACTTTTGTCCAAATCACAATCTAGAAGAAAAGTAAAAATTTGAAACTGACAAGTAAACTTCCACCAGGGAAGTTAGGCCGGGTGCTTCGAGAGGGTAAGCACCTCCTGTTCAAAATAATGCAATGCATGAATGAAGCCGCGATCAATTTCAAGTAAACATAAAATTTAGGTGCAAATGTCCGTTTTTTAAGTTGTTACATCATCGAATTAAAATGATATAAAATAAAATTGTATTTTCATTTGTAGTAATTACGTTGAAGTTATCTCCCTTTAATTAAATAATTAAATGCATATTCCTTAAAAAATATAGAACTTTAATACCTTTTGCTACTGTAATATATCCTGTCTCTATGTGTCCTTGACTCTTTAATTTTGTACTTGATTATGCAATTTTATTGTCAGCACTTTAAATTACCAACGTTTGACGCTATTTTGATTCGCGAAAATTGGCAATAAACTGAAATTCCGGGTCGAAATAATGAAAAATAACTTCATAAACAGCAAATATTCTGTTACGCAGGATTAAACGATTATTTAACGAAGCATAAAATACTCGATGGTAGACCTTATCGAGTCAATAACAGTACACGACCCGGTGGCCCATCTTATTCTGCAGGTTGAGCATAAAGTCGGGTCTAAAATGGGTTTCTAATTAAATTAACCATTTCCTGTTAACCATTCCTCGTTAATCACATCGATAACGCATTAAAATTGAAAACTTGAAAAAGAATCTATTTGATGTTTTAGAAGTCATAACGGATGTCATTAAATAATTGAATAATTCATATTTCCTGAGTATTACCATAGAAAAATCAATTTTAATGACTAGAAAATACAACGTTAACAAACATTTCCATCTTCTTTGATCAGCAGTAAGGTTACCACCTCCATAATTATGCTGACATGTGATATTTTACTTGGGCCTTGCGATAAAATTTCAGGTTTGTTTTTAGAATTTAAAAAGTCAGATGTACTGAAAGAAGATTTTAATCCTGATCACAAACTCATAAGACTATGCCGATCGGTGTACAAAATGATAACTTAACCATAGCGTAATGCTGATCAGTGAAGATGAACTTAACCATACTGAATTGTCCTTAGTAGTGAATATGTGATCAGCTGTTTTTTAAACCAAATATACATTCAAATCTGCCTTAAAGGTCAATTCTATATAAGGGCCACCTGCTTTTAAAGGCCAGTAACATGTTATCCCGAATGCTCTTTAGGCGTGTTATTTGGACCTCTCTATATAAAAGCCACCTGTCCATAAAGGCCATTTTTATAGTCTCTCTTGTGGGTGGCCTTTATAGACAGGTTTCACCGTATCCAAGACATTTTGTCCTGTTAAAATTACATGAAGACGGGTTGAAAGGTTAACACTAAGTTTATCTCGGTCCTTCGTCAATTACAGTAAACCTATTTTCGCGGTGTACCAATTATCGCTTGTTTTGCAGTCGTTTGTTTTGCGCGAAAATTAATATTGAGAGAAAATTATATTACGCTTATTGTGGTATAGTGCATTTTTAACTTATTTTGCAGTCTTTTGTTTCGTGCGAAAATTAATATCGAGAGAAAATTATATTATGCTTATTATATTGTGGTATAGTGCATATTTATAAAAACGCGAGAATTTAACTGCACGAATATGTCTTAATTTCATATACCTCGAAAATAAATACACGCGAAATTAAATACGTTTACAGTATATCTTTGCAGTTTCTTTGACAGCCGCTATGTATTATTTGACAGCTTTTTGGCCTCTAGGAAGTAGCTATTCCTATCTCAGCCACTCGGCAGTCGAGATTCGAATCCTATTCAACAACCACTGCGATAGCTCAGTTGGTAGAGTGCTCGCTTCGTAAGTGGGAGGTCATATATAGGTTCGATCCCCAGCCGGGTCTGACCTAAGAGTCGAAAGTAGGTAGTGACTGTTCTTTCGCCAAGCAGTCGGCATTACGAAATGAAAGTCGCGATTCTTTCAGATGGAAACCTAAAATAAAAGAGGTCCTGTGTCATGGTTGGTTTGGTACGCTAAAGAACCCTGCTGTATAATGCCATTAGCGCAACGAACAGGCAAAATTTCTGCACCTTTGCCTTTAGCTATCGACGTCTCCATATAAGTGAAATATTCTTGACTGGGACGTTAAACACCATTGCTCAACCCAACTCACCTTTGGTAATCTTTCAAAATGTCTGTAATGTGAGTTCATCATTCCTTTAAATGAAAATTGAACCGTGCAGTGAATCTGCAACTGTTTTGTGCTAGTAGACACACGACTATACCAAAAGCTTTATCAAATAATCATAAGCATTTTTTTAAATTTGATCATAAAATGCATGTACCATTTTTTATTATTATACCTTTTGTAACTTTCTCGAAATCTGATTGGTTAATAAGTGTTTGAGTAAATTTAATGTCACCCTCGTATTTCAGAATATCTGACGTCACAGGGTGACATTACGTGAGCGGTTGACATTACGAAAAATGCCACATGCGCAGAAAAACTGCGTACATGCGGTTCGACCGCATTCGTCTTCTAAATCAGTAAAACGCTTTTCTAAAGTTAGATAAATGCTACAAGCGTCTCACAAGTTGCTTACGGACGACAGCTGACTGTCATGATTTTCAATCCAGTATACTTTGGTTGCACAGTATAATTAACATCAACAATCGGTATAATAAAATAAATATTATATATTTATATAATGTCACCTGTGGATTTAAAAAAAATCTTACGTCACAGGGTGGCATAACGTGAGCGGTTGACATTACGAAAAATGTCACATGTGCAGAAAACTGCGTATGCGGTTCGAACGCATTCGTCTTCTAAATCAGTAAAACGTTTTTCTAAAGTAATGTTAAATATGATTAATGATTAATGTTACAAGCGTCTCATAAGTTGCTTACGGACGACAGTCATGACTGTCATGATTTTCAATCCAGTCTATTTTTGGTTGCACAGTATAATAAATACCAACAATCGGTATAATGACAATGACTTTCTCGGGTGACAATATGAACTGTCACCCTATCAGAAATGTAATATTTATATAATGTAGTTTACGAGGGTCGTTCAAAAAGTCTTGTCCCTTCCTGTAAACCGTAAATAAAACACCGTAATTTATTATATTGTCACTTGTCACGGGTGACTGAGTTCATTCCCAAACACGTGGAACATTTTTAGATTATATATGCAAAAGAATTAGTTTTTTCTTGCCATATTTTCATCATAACACTCATTACACTGCTTGGAAAATGACGGACATGACAGGTAAAAACATTATTGAAATGAGAAGCTTCATGAAAGCCTGTGCAAACTCGTTAAATCGCCCAAAAAAACATTCATTGAAATGCAAGATGTTTTTGGTGAGCGAAAGCCGTCATAAAGGTCCATCTCACGCTAGATACATAAATTTAAAAATGATGTTAACGACATTTCTGATAAGGCCCGTTCTGGAGGACCAAAAACAGCATGCACCAAAGAAAACATTACAGAAATTCAAAAACTGGTCAATAGGGATGGAAGGTTGACTGTTAAACAGATAGCTGAAGTCGTTGGTTTATCAATGGGGGCCGTACATTTCATTCTCAGAAAAAAACTAGTCATGAGAAAGATTTGTCCTAGATGGATCCCTCATTTGTTGTCAAAAGAGCAAAAGCTCACACAGGTCAAAATGGCTAAAATCTGCTGAAAATATATGGTAATTGTAACAGCAGGCGTCTGGCTGATATAGTTACAGGTGACAAAATATGGGTATATTACTTTTAGCCACATAGAAAGATAAATAATAAATTATGGCTAACCAGAAAAGGAAAACGACATGAAATTGCAAGGCGCACTCAACGCACAAAAAAAGTTCTTTATGCTATATTTTTCAATATAACGACATAGTTGCCCAAATTCCCACCCTTAAAGGCCAGGGTATCACGGAAAACATTTATAAAAATAAAATTCTTAAGAAAATGAAAAAAAAATATGAAAAGAAAAGACCAAAGTCAGGAATTCGTGGTATTCAGTTACTCCATGACAATGCTCCTGCTCATAAATTTAAGTTGGTGACTGAATTTTTGTACAAGGAACGTGTTGTTGATTTACCTCATCCACCTTATTCACCTGATCTTTCACCGTGTGACTTTTATCTCTTTCCTAAACTTAAGAAACGCCTTTCTGGTCGTCGATACAGATCTCGTTCATCACTAGGTTCAGCAATTCATCAGTTTCTCAATAGTACCCAAAAAAGATTATGCAAATGTATTTAGAAAATGGATCCAGCGTCTTAAAAAGTGTGTAGCCGTTAAAAGTGATTATTTTTAAGGGATGAAAATAAAATATCATAAATAAAACGTCTTATTTGTGTTTTTATTATGAAGGACAAGACTTTTTGAACGGCCCTCGTATGATTAAATTTTAAAAAATGGTATATGGCAATCCTCGATCTTTCCTCAGTAACTAGGGTATTCGATATGAGATGAGCGGTTTTTCGCAATTAGTAGACAAGTTGACATTAGACTATATGTTCGTCACAGCCGAACTGCAATGCTCAGAGCATTGGATATATATCATTAGAAATTAATCAGAAATCATTACACATGGTTCAAGTTTTGAGGATTATGATTTTATTATACGAGTATTAACCACTTGATTAGCTACAAACTTGAGTTACATATGAAACATATAGTTTTTTTTACTTAAATCCAGTTAAGCAATATATATCAATATAAATTCTGTTAAAATGTACGCTTTGAAATGATATTACTGCCATGAGCTGTGGCTGAACCCGACATACTCAATGCGCTTGAAATGAAACCAGTTTTTGGGCTTCATAATTATTATTATTAGTAGTAGTAGTATAGGGTTATTTACACATTTTTAGAGAAAATGACAACAGTTATTTAAGAAATAATCAACATTTACCCGTGGTATATCGTCGAATAATACACAGACCGGATTTCAAATATATTCGCCGCATGTTAACGACGGCCCGTGTCCGGGTACCAAGGAAAACGCAGGTCATGTTAGAATTAAATATATGCAAACATCATTGACCTGTCTCCTTGACCTTCCATCAGGAATATTCATATACCGGAAAACCACATTGAACTGTCTGATTGACCTTCCAATGGGATTTTTTTATATAAAGGCAAACCACATTGACCTGTCTGCTTGACCTTCCTATGGGAATTTTCATATATAGGCAAACGACACTGACCTGTCTGCTTGACCTTACATCGGAAATACACATAAACGCACTGGTTCGTGACTAAAATTTAAATCAAAGGTCAAGCAGACAGATCAATGCTGTTTGTATATGTACGTGTATATTGCGTCTTTCATCAAAATCCGTTCATATTGTTACTGTAAACATATTTATTTTCGCGGTGTACTAATTTTCACTTATTTCGCGTCGTTTGTTTCGCGCGAAAATCAATACCGATCGAAAATTATATTGTGCTTATTGTATTATAGTACATATTTCAAAAACGCGAAAATTTAATTACGCAAAAATGTCTAAATTTCCTATATCGCAAAAATGAATACCCGCGAAATTACACACGTTTACAGTAATTGTTTAATTTGACTTGATTTTTCTATCACAAAAAAAAACATTTTCCAAAATCCATTAAAATTCTAACCGATCAAAGTGTATTGTCTATGTATAATTAATATCCTCGCTGCAATATATTGATATATATAGTGCAGGCCTGTCAAAAATTTAACACTAAGTAAACGAATTAATGCCGTATCGACAGCTTATATTGACCCCGGCCTCCGTTAGCTATATGTCTGAAAATTTTCGGCATCTGCATATCAATCTCTTTGTAGCTCTTTCGGACAATATCTTTACATATTTCGGAAATTACGGAACCGAGCTTTGACTCCTATTTGTTAGCTCGTTGTAAAACTTTCGACAGGTCTGTACACTAGCTGTTGTTTATGAATAGAAATATTAAAACAACTAAAACACCAATAATAATACATATAGTCAAACAACATTGACCTGTCCGCTTGACCTCTCATTAGAAATATTCATATAGAAAGTTCCACTGAAATAAATGGTTAGTGTTAGGATTAGCAGTTAATAATATCTACTCAAGGTACATGCATGATTAATGTGCCCATTATTTGGACAAAATAAACCCATGTGATTCCTAAGCCTTAATGCACTTGTCCACAATAAATATTTAAATTAAAGGTCAAGCCGACAGGTCAAAGTTGTTTGCCTATACTTGATATTGCATAAAATACCAAATGGCTATCATGAATATAGTAATGTGGAATGCTAAAAAAGATGTGTATACCATAGTAGGTATTGATTGATTAGGCACGGTACAGGTAAAATATAGGTATAAAATATAATGAGCATTTTATCATATATCATTTGATCCTGGTGCTGCTGCTGCTTCTGCCGCATGGCTAACACGTGCTTAATCTGATCAACTTTATTAATCAAGATATTCCGTTGTCACGTTTCAGACGACAACTTTTCACTAAAGTAATTTTTATTATGGATAATCAAAATTGAATGTAGACGTTCGGAGATTTGTTGCGACTGATTCCTGTGGCAGTGAAAACATTTCAGGAAGGGAAAATTTTTACGTTTCAGACGACAACTTTTCACTGAAGTAATTTTTATTGTGGATATCAAAATTGAATGTAGACGTTCGGAGATTTGTTGCGACTGATTCCGGCGGCAGTGAAAACATTCCTGGAAGGGAAATTTTAAAATTGTTTTTGCAGAATCAAATTGAATCATTTACTTTATTTAAACAGTATTTATATACACATTTTCACTGGATTTTCAAACATTATGCTGAAGTTTCGTTATCGTCTGCTTCAATTATGTTGTCAATTTCAATATTATGGATTCCTTTACATTTAAGGTAAGTAAGACGGGAAACAGTTTTGCTATATAAGGGATATATACATGTATCTGTATTATGTTTTTCCCTTTATGTAGCGAATAGGAACAATGCAGAATTGAAAGTAATTAAGATATAATATCGATGTTGTGATTATTCGTAGGTTGGTTGGTTGTGATGTAGTTAAACGTCGCATCAGCAATTTTTAGCTATTTGCGACGAAAGCATTTAAGGATTTATCTAAGAACCGTTCGTGTATGCGTAAGACTTGCATGTGTATTTGGTCTGCCTTGCACACAATCTTGGTAACTTCAGCGTGTTAGTTCATAGTAACCACGCCGCAGACAAGCATAATTTCCATACTCCAATTTACATGATTTTGACACTAGGTGAAACGCTCAATATTCTGTCCTCTTCATACTCATCTCATTCACCCCTTAGAAATCTGAGCTATGCTTAAATGTTGCATATATTGCAATATCGAATTCATGAGGCATATTAATACACCAAAAAACATACGAAAAATATTGACTTGTTGCATTACTCGTTATTTACATTTGCGTTAACCATAGATAACACTTTTACTTTAATTAGCCAGTTAAGATGGTTTCTACCTAATCTAGCGTAAGATTGTCAGTAATCAGCTCGTAATTCTCAGAGTATGAATGATATAACTTAGAAAACGAGTCATGTGTAATAATTTATAATGAAGTTGCCTTTATAAAATTAAAGTAATGTCAAACTTGAAGAAACTTGATACAGTACAGACCTGTCGAAAGTTTAACACTGAGCTAACGAAAATGGAGCGAAGCTCGTCAGCCAAATTACCGAGATATGGTTAGCAAGTGACCGAAAACAGCATAGAGGTAGTTGTCGAAAAGCTATCGAGGTATAGCTAGCTAAGGACCAAGATTAACTGTTAATTCGGCACCATTTCGTTACCTTAGTGTTCAATTTTCGTCAGGACGGCACTGTGTATTGTAGTTGAAATACTAAAAACCTGTACTTAACAGTCAATGCAGCAAAATAGTTAGACGAAACACATAAATCGTTGACAACGCAGACAAAGGGTTGTGGTGATATTCATCATGGAAGATCTCCAATCATTCAACATATTTTACAATCAGTGCTTAAGAAATATGCACATTTCAACAAGAGTGTTCAAACCATATGATACTACCGTTTTTGCCAAGTCGAATAGGATCTAAGTTTGGGACTTTTGCTACCGTTTTAGTTATTTTTAAGACATTTTAAAGCAGGTTTAAGTTAATTTAATTTTTTGTATCAGCACTGGGCGAAGGTAATTGGTTAGGGTAATGACAGCATTGACTTTAAATAACTGACCTTTTCTATTTTGAAAGTCAATGTTTTATTGGAGGGGGGGGGGGTGTTAAAAAAGTTCCACTGAGCTTACGCGTTAATTTAACTTTATTTTTTATCTAATATTTCTTGGCCAATTTGAACCAATATGGTTTTTTAAGGGCTCAAATGGGTAGCGTTTATTAAATAAAATTGAACAAAATAACTTCCTGGACATGTGTCATCCGAGATGACCGCTGTTGCTATAAATACTATAAGTAAAACCTTCGTTATTAACAATACATGCAAATAAGGTTCGATTCCTTCACATTCTTTTTCTGAACCTTCTAAGGCAATTGGAAGCAAGTTTGATGAAGAAGATTTAAGTTTACAACACATTGAACCCTCCTGTGATATGCAAGATGTCCACTATCACTATAAATACTAAAAAAACCGCTCTGTTACTAACGAGATATGCAAAGGTGTTATATTTAGTCTATTCTTCAAAAAATATTCTATTTCGGAAACTGGAAGCTGGCGTGTGAAGTGTCTAGATGATGGCGGAGATTAAAATTGACCTCCCGCAGTATCCAAGATAGCTGATGCGAATATTGCGCAATAGTTGGACGGTTGTCTGAAAATATCCTTTTTCTGAAACTACCAGGACAACTAACAGCTGGTGTGAGAGGTTTCTATGTGATAGGATATTAAAATCGACCTCCTGTGTTATCCAAGGGAGCCGACGCTACTATAAATAATCGCTCTGATATTAACAAAATATGCGAATAAGGTCAATAGGTGGATGATTCTCTGAAAATATCCTTTTTTCTGAAATCACCAGGACAACTGGCAGCTAGTGCGAGAGGTTTCTAGGTGATTGGGGGAGAAAAAAATTACCTCCTGCAGTATCTTACTATAAATAACCGTTCTGTTTTTAGCAGAATATACAAATACGGTGCCATAGTTCGACGATTCTCCGAAAATATTCTTGTTTTTGAACTACCAGGACAACTGACAGCTGGTGCAAGAGGTATCCAGGTGATGAGAATATTAAAATTGACCTCCTGTGGTATCCAAGGTAGCCAACGTAACTATACATAACCGTTCTGTTATTAGCAAAATATACAAATACGGTGCTATTGTTCTTTTCTTTTTTTGAAACTACTAGGGCAACTGGAAAATGGTGTTAGTGGTCACTAGGTGATGTAAACATTTAAATTGACCTCCTTTGGTGTCCAAGGTAGCCGATGTAACTATACGTAAATGTTCTGTAAATAGCAAAATGTGTAAATAAAGTGCTATAGATATATGTGAAAATAATTTCGTTTTTCTGAAAATACCAGGACAACTGGAAGCTGACGTGAATGGTCTCTAGATAATGGTTTACATTAAGTTGACCTCCGTAGTATCCAAGATAGCGTCTTTTACTAAAAAATAGATCAACAAATTTAAAAAATAAAATGTAAAGAAAGCAAATGCATATCAACTTATGTAACGTTCAAACATTTTTCATTTGCTCATACGAATGCTGTATTTTAAAACAATTGAAAACAGATGTTAATTGTTAACATTTTGTATCAATGCTGTTCAACACGAAGTCAATGTCAAAAATAAGATTCATGGCCCAGACACCAAATAAGCTTTTAAATTCATATACATGTAGTTGAACTATATGTAAATGTTCTTCCAATGGGTTTCAGTTTGGATATTTTCTCGGAATTTCCTTCAAAAATGAGGTAAAATCCGTGACCTAGATTTTCCATTTATTTGCTATTTAATTGTTTAGAAGTATTTTAACTATTAGTATTTCATTACAAATTTTAATAATTAATGTTTTTTAGCAATATTTTTCAACCTGAACTTGAGATCAATTGTTAGGTTCATTAATATTTGCAATGATAAAGAAATGGTTTTCAGTTTTATACATACAATGCCATATAACAAACTTTTAATATGTTCACTATCGTTGAAGTCATTTAGATTTAAAGATTTATGTAGTTTTGAACATTATTATCTTCGAAAAATACTTATTTATAAAAAATAAACATCATTATATTTCCATAAATTGAGTGCACATTGTTTTTATTATTTATTTCTTATAATTAAAAATTTCCATTAAACTATCAATAAAATGCATTTAAAATGCACTGACCTAACCAAATTATATTTTTAATTTAAAAAACATTATTGTTCAGTTCTCCTGTACATAGAGAAATTTTGCGACATTTTTGGAAATTTGATCAAGTTTATACTCCAATTGGGCCTCATTCAAATATACATCAGGGCATTTAGGGTCAGGTAGGTCATTCTTGCTTGGGTTTTTTCCAGGCGTAATCATTATGAATATTCCAATTATGACGTAATGTTTATAGTTGTTCCAAGTAAGAAGGTACAGAAAAGATAATTTTGACAGTCATGTTTGTTGTTTTGTTAATAAGTTCAAAAATTGCTCTATGTACAGAATCAAGTTCACTTTTCCAAGAATGAAAAAAATACTTTTTCCTATTAGGTCAGTATATTTTGTATTAAGTTTTGACAAATGTTTTGTGAGTTTGTTGGAAAATACTACTTTATTCTTGCATTTTCCATGTGCACTGAATTTGTGGAAATACAATAGATATGTTTGGTTGGTGAATTGTTGAATCAAAAACAAACACACCAATCCATGTCAAAATCACAATCCAACAGCAAAGTAAAAACATTGAAACTGGAAAACCAGGTTGAACCCGAGATTTTTCACAAGAGAAGCAAGACCGGGTGCTCCGGAAGAGTAAGCACTTTCTGTTTAGTTAGAGACACCCACCACGTGTTAAATCGAAATTAAGAATGAAAGGAACGGGGAACTATCGGACATCAAATATATCCAGGGTAATTTTTGAAAACATATACATTATATTTGTCAACAATATTGTGATGACGGCCATAAAACTTTTTGAGGGTCTTGATAAGCCTAGGCTTGCAATATTCTTATGTCAATTATTTATTTGTGAGCAACTTACTTCGTTGTGTAAAGTTCCAATAATGGAAACAAGGCTCTACGATAGTGTATTGATTGTGTAACAAATACGCTTAAAGCAGGAGAAGCAGAAGCAGGTATATTGCTACATAGAAAAGGAAATGTGGCAAAACTGAAGTTATCATGTTTGTCACACAACTTCAAATTAAAGCCCAAATACTTTATCAAGGTGTCCAAGTAAATCTATCACTTTGTAAGACGACCTTCAAAACAAAAAACGAGATGGACAATAACGCTACGATTGTATCCCTTGTTTAAAATTATATAATTGTTTATATCTGAATACCATATACAGGTATTTGCCAATAGCCAGAGACTACTTTTTTGGACTTGGAATTCTGATTCGAACATATGGACTTGTTTGTTTGTGTATGGTTTTCATAATTTGGTAAAATATTTGCACCCTTTACATATCTAAAATTCATAAATTGTTAATGTGGCAGACATAAAAAAACTTAAATCGACATCTAGATAAAATAAATATCTTCCGGTATTGTCCACTTTATCGGTACTTTTTTATGTAAGAATTGTTTTCATACAACGAAGTATGCTGCTTACAAATAAATTATTGACCGAGGGAAATTGCAAGCCTAGGCTTATCAGGGCCCTCAAAAAGGTTTATGGCCGTTGTTGATAAGTTTTATGCCTATGTGTCCAAGATTGCCCAGGATATACTTAACGTCCATAGTTCTATGTTCCTTTCACACAATTTTGACTACACACGTGGCGGGTGTAGCTAGCTAAACAGGAGGTGCTTACCCTTCCGGAGCAATCGGCCTCACTTCCCTGGTTGAAGTTCACGTGTTTATTCTAACTTGTCAGTTTCAGATTTTCAACTTTGCTTCTGGATCGTGATTTGGATATGGATTAGTATGTTTGTTTTTTTAATTTCTTAATCTATAGTGAGGATGTAAACCTTTACTTGTCATGGTGTTATGACTCCAATGTACACCAAACTTTCTATTTAAGTGAAAAAAATGTTTTTAAATCAAAAACCAAACATAACGATCCATGTCCAATTCACAATCACAAAGCAAAAACTTTGAGAACTGACAAATCAAGGTACATGCTACAACTTCCACCAGAGAATTTAGAAAAAAGGATAAATAAATCAACAAACATTAGAAGAATGAATAAGCTCAAATACATATAAAATTCCGCACTAATGTTTTACAAGTACATTAATGTTAAAACTAATAAATAATTCAACAGTTTAGGTTCTGTAATCATAAACCAATTAAAACCATCGAGAGATTAACAACGCGTGTGAAGCTCATATTTCTAAAAACAACAAAATGACATAATTTTTTGATAATCGCGAATATTTTATTATACATACTGGTTTTAATTTGTTATACGTGCAGTTATACACGACGATAGGCAATGCAACATTCTCTCGTTCTATTTGTTTTAACAAAGGGGTTTCATAAATTGAAAGAGGCTTTTAAAACATAGACATAAATTTTCGGGCTTGAAAATATTATGGGGATATGCGAGGTGGCAAAGTTATCGAGGGACATTAAAATAAAATTTTAGTATACAGTGATACATATAGTTTATTACAAAAGCCTTTTGGCAAATATTGAGATTTAATGTTATATATATAATCCGTTTATCTAGGTAACATGTCCTCAATGAACATCTTATGTCCTTGTCCTGAATTTTAAGTCACCTCTTAGTCACGCACCCGTATAAAGCACGGTGTTATATATCTCCGTGATTTGGCAGTGCCTCTAATGTTCTTGTCCTGGGTTAGGTCAACTCTTATGTCATGCCCCTGTATAAAAGCACGGTATTGTTTCTGTGAGTTTGCAGCTTTTAAAAAGAATAAATATGCTCAATTACATAAAAAATGTCCACACTAATGTTTCACAAGCACATTAATGTTAAAACTAATAAATAATTCAAAAGTATAGATTTTAAGCTCATGTTCCGTAATCATAAACCAATTAAAACCATCAAAAGATTAACAATTCGTGTAAAGCTCAAATTTCTAAAACAACAAAATGATATAATTTTCTGATAATCGCCAATATTTTATTATACATACTGGTTTTAATTTGTTATACGTGCAGTAGCACACGGTAAAAGGCAGTGCAACATTCATTTATTGTCATCAATCGTTTGATTAGTATTACAAAGGGGTTTCATAAACTGAAAGAGGCTTTTTAAAACATACACATAAATTTTCGGGCTTGAAAATAATGTGGTGATAAGCGAGGTGGCAAAATTATCGAGGGGCATTAAAACGAAATTTTAGTATAAAGTGATGCATATAGACTATTACAAAGGCCGTTATGGTAATATTGATGCTTTGGGCCGATACCATATATGATATGGAAAAAGGATACCATATATGATATGGAAAAAGGATACCATATATGATATGGAAAAAGGCATGTTTGTTATCACAATATAGATTTTCTTTTAATAACGTACTGATATCTTCATTGCAATAAGAACGACTTATATTTAGTGTCAACAAACATTTTGTTACCAATGCATGTTCGAATCACAATCCAGAGGCCAAATCTTTGTGACTGACAAGTTAGGTTAAACACGTGAACTTCCACCAGGGAAGTGAGGTCGGGTGCTCCGGAAGGGTAAGCACCTTCTGTTTAGCAAGCTACAACCGCTACGTGTGTAATCAGAATTGGGGGAAAGGAAATGGAACTAGTAGGCTCAAATATATCACATTTTAACTTTCGTTGGGTCTTTTCGGTGGTCATATCTTGCACAAACTATTAGTGTGTCCACATATCATCATTCCTCTTTTCTATCGTCGTTCCATCCACTTTTAGTATTGGATCTACAAGTGATTGCAATCTTTTGCCCCCCCCCCAGGTTCATTTGTGACGATATGGCAATATACAATCTGAATTTTTAATAAAAATTGCGCTGTTTTTAGGTACTTCTCGTTGATCCTGTTTTTTTTTGTATACTGTAGATACAGCAAGTGTTTCATTACTCGGATATTGCACAGAGGTTTTTTCATGGGGTGTGATACGGATATGGGGCCTAAATTAACTGCTGGGAAGTTCACGTGTTTATCGTATTGTAGTTGTTCTCAAAGTTTTTACCTTTGATATTCTGGGGTAAACATGTGCCGGCATGTTTGTGTTTAATGGATATGGCTACCTCACGCCATCCCTCGTATCATGTCATTTTTGCCATGACTTAGGCAGTTTTAAAACTCCTTTGTTACATCAAATGATACAGTTATTATTTCGTATGTGATAAACAGCGATATTGAATGTTTTAATATCCTTAAATAGATTTATATTCAAGGTATATGAGATTATTGTTAGCTATATAAAACATTGTATTGCCTTCCATCCTAGCTGTAAAGCACGCCATTGATTTTTAATTCCAAAAATGTTTTCGTACAGTCAATATATTATGTATAAATGTTGAACATGATAAAGTACAACTTAGACATAGAAAACACCTGCGTATAAAAAATCAACATGTCATTACCCATTGTTTGTTCCAGTATGGTGAAAGGAATTATCTCTAAAGATTTTACTTTTGATGGTTACTTGAATTGTGTCTTTACATGTATCCAACATTTGACATTTTGATATGGGAAAGGACAATGTTATATTGGATCTTAAATGTTGAACATGATCAAGTACAACTTAGACATAGAAAAACACCTGCGTATAAAAATCAACATCTCATTACCCATTGTTTGTTCCAGTAGGATGAAAGGATTTATTTCTAAAGATCTTACTTTTGTTGGTTACTTGAATTGTGTCTTAACTTGTATCCAGCATTTGATATTTTGATATGGGGAAAGGACAGTGTTATATTGGATAAATGGCATCAAAGGAAAATCGAAACAATAGGTGTCTTGAGTATTGTTAAAAATTTTACTTTGATATCATTTATTTCCCCAAAGGAAAACCACATTTTCTTAGGGTGATTTATTCATGATTTATGGTAAATCTTTAGCGTAAGTCTGTGATATACACTTTTTCGTGGAAATGTAACAGATGGGTTAGGGTTTCCTCCGCGAAAATAAAAATTTTGGGACACGTCGGAAATTAATTGTGTTGCAGTAAAGGTATGTTTATTCATTACTGGTAACTTTAAAAGCGACCTCTTAGACCCTTTATTGACAACAGTACAGCTCTGAGCAACAAATAGAAATAAAAAAAACGTTCCAGTCCATAACAATTGAAATTCTCGAAATAATTACATATTATGCCAGTTTAAATTTTTACAGCACGTCCGTTTTGGAATACAATTTCTCGTCAGTTGTGCTTGGACCAAATGTCTGAAGCAAAAAATTATTTTGATGTTGAAAAGATACCCAAAGGACAAAAATATATTTTGCCAAGTTTAGCTAAGGAAACACTTTCCATTAGGAAGTATACCTTAGTTTTTGATCAATTAAATATTTTAACTAGCAGATAATTTAGACAATAGTAAATTTCTGATAGTAATACACAATTATTGCCTACTTATTTCATGATATAAATAAAAACACACATAAACCACTCGATGTACCAAATCGTTGTAACACTTGGTTACTACTTGCTCTCAAAATAGACTTTGACCATGTGTTTGTCCACGTTTGTAGACATGATTTTTATTTGTTAGAATTTTAATACAAGATAAAACACCATATTAGTGTCTCCACAACAAAAACCTAAAACAGTCTTTCATAGTTAAAACATCACTTCGTACTATATAGTTAATTTGCTATCTTATAAATTCTCAGGTTCTAGAGAATATATGAACAGTCACTTAACAATTGAACTGTCTAGAAATGGCGTTTATAGTGCTATAACTTCCACTGTCCTGCAAAGCAAACTGAATAATGCGCGCTAGCGCTTTATGATTAGTTTGTTTTGCACGACAATGGAAGTTATAGCACTATAAACGTCATTTCTAGACAGTTCAATGGTTATATTTACAGTTCGCAATTTTTGAAAATCTTATTTTTGTTTTTGAATCCCAAAATAAATTGAAAACACTATCATGTACGACATGCAATTCCAATTGCTGGAACAGCCAATCAATGACGTTTATAGGCGTAAGCAAAAAAAATGTGACGTCACATTAGCAAATGTAATTATAGTCTATGATTTCATTTGGTCTCAAACAGAGTTTAATACAGTCAAACATCATAAATGTATATATAATAGCATGGACCCTATAGCCTTCCATGTGTTTTATATATTAGATACTAATGATGCGACTGGAGACTTTGTTTTAGTTAATCACTAGTTATTTATATACAATATCCATATATAATGACATACAGGTAAATTTAATAGAGCGTTATTTAAGTGTCTTTCTTAATGTATCAATGAACAAAAGAATTATACATGAGATGAGTATAAATTCACGGTGTAGAAATCCTAACATCAATGAAGAAATAAATATGAAACAAAATATTATAATTGCATAGTAAGAATGCATTTAAGTTCAACAAGTTCAAAGAATAAACTGAATAACACTTACCCACTAGAATTTCGTTTTAAGCAATACATCTTATTTTTTTAATATACAAATGAAATTGAGAAACGAATTTGGTATTAAGTAATAGAAAAAATTCAAAAATATACCTTCTTTTCCTGCTTATAGTGTGTTTCCCAATTAATACGCTATGGTAGAGCTTGTTTCCTTTACGGGAACTTTATACAACAATGCAAGTTACATACAAATAAATTGTTGACCCAGGGATATTGCAGTCCTAGGCTTATAAGGGCCCTAAAATGTTTGATAAGCGTCATCACAGTATTGACGATAAGTTTGATGTCTCTGTGTCCAGGATTGTCTCGACTATATTTGATGACCCATAGTTTCATGTTCTTTTCACTCAATTTTGATTCCACACGTTGCAGTTGAAGCTACCTAAATAGCAGGTGCTTTCCCTTCCGAAGCACCCGGCCTAACTTCCCCGTTGAAGTCCGCATATTTAAACTATCTTGTCAGTTTTTTCTTTGTTTCTAGATTGTAATTCGGACATGAATGAGTTTCATGATTATATACAGTATACTTGACAACAACTAATGCATGCAATACTTACGGTCTCTCCTGATTTTATTGCAAACCTGTATATTCATGAACACGTTCGGTAGCAAGTTGGCTGCGTCTCTTTAATTTAAAAAAATACTTGATCATACATGTACTTCCAATTCATTTCGAAGTCTTTTGGTTCAAAGTCAACGTGAAGTTGCTAGGGTATTTCCTATCTATTCCATTCCCTTGTTCGTTGTCGTATAACATTTTGCTACTGTTCGAAAATGCAGATTTAAGGAGTGATGTGTAACATCGTACTGTGTGATGCCCAGTTTCATTTTTTGGTGAGAAACAATTATTTCCATTGCATTTGAATCCACATGAGTTGCAGTTTTACCTTCCCTTAAACTAGGTTATTCTCGGGATTTCGACGAAACCCTCTTTCCAAATTCTTTAAAACAAACGTTATCGGAAGTTCTTCACGTAGCTTTCTGGTGAGCCCTATTGAATGATATGAGTCCATACTGCCATGTGTTTCTAGATAAACGTAGGACTAATGAAGATTAATTGCTGCATTTTTTTCACTACTACCCGATTCACTGAGTGTAAAAATGATTTATCCTTAACTTTCATAGAAAATGAATAGATTTCAATATATTAATTCTAATGTTTGATATTGTGAGCTTACTTGAGCTTAGTCCAAACTGGAAGTTACTGTGAATGCGCGATTATCATAGAATATTTCTGCAAAAAGTAAAACATTGCTGCCATGGGGATTTTAAAAAACTAAAACAAGAAAAATGACAAATCATTTTGTGCATACTACGAAATACTATGGACATCACTTCCAGTGTAAAAAAGCCTTTTTGACATATAACTATTTTCGTAAAATAGCCTAGCGGTAATATTTTCATTCCTACAGAAATATTTTTGTGGCAATAGCGAATGTGCAAAGCAATGTTGGTAACATTTTGGCTCATATAAATGAACAATACCAACACATTATAAGAGCTATCTTGATACATTTTTTAATTATTTTTTTGAAAACTGTGCACAATTCTCTGTCTCAAATAGTGACTCTGATATTACATTCATATATAGTATTTTCACTGATGTAACTGCTGTTTCCAGTTTTACACTCCTTGCCTGGTACAAAATTGAAATTGATAATCAATTCACATATAAACTGGCTCGATAGTAAGATATATTGTGGCTTCACATGTTATGTAACATTGTATTAAGTCTGTAAAGATGTTTAAACGAAGATAATTATATTTTGTGGAAGGTAACAAAATAAACATAACAATGTCATACATCAAATGAAACATGAAGAAGCATATAAATAGATTTAGTCAACATTAAAGAAAAATATAACGAAGTTAATTAATCGTATTAAGGTACGGTGTGTCCTGACTATGCATTGCATGACTAAGGTAATTACAAATTCTCTTATCAAGCAACATCGTGTGTGGAGAAGTTTACATATTTAATTATTTATTTTATTATTTTTGAATAATGTATACGTTACTTTCCAGAAAATACACAATGTTAGCAATACATTGTTCGAAGTGATCAACGGAATTTTTTCCAATATATTCTTGAGCATACGTGTGAAGAGTCACGTTTCGCTTTTTAACATGAAATGTAAGTCTCTCTTTCTTTGTTGTAAAACACTGTTTATGTTTCAATGCTAAAGAAAGTTTATGTTTGTTCGATAAAGAAACTCACAACAAAGGTCATACGCCAAGGTCTTTTTTGGTGACAAGTGACAACAATTGCTCAAGTTAATGTATCACGTTCTCTCATTCTGTGTTCTGTGGCTATTCAGTTGTAAATGTTATTTTAGTGTTATTATTGCTTTCGCTTGTTCAGGTGTGTTTGTTTCTATGACTATGAATGATTTGACACCTTATTTCGTAAGCAGACTAAAATAAAAATAATGTTATAGTCAACTATGCACTGCCAGCTCTTTATTCTTTTAACGCAGTGCTGTCAGATCACCAATTGTACTACAAGAACCTTTAGGCCTAGTTCATCCGGATTTTAGTGCATGGTCTCTTGGTTTATTAGTTAAAAGATCTTAAAGGTAATCATGAAAATTTAATATTATATTATTAAGAAATAAAGACAAGTGTATTGTTAGTTATCGTGGTATAACTAAGAATGGGCTTTTGCAAATTGAACTAAGGATGGCCTTTCGCAAATTGAATGAAATGCGAAGCATTTGATGATAAATTTGCGAAAGGTCATTCTTAGTTATACCACGATAACTAACAATACAATTGTCTTTTTTCTTCTATTTTTAATATTTCCAATAGTAACTTTAACAAACATATACAATGTATATTTCGATGGTACTCTACTGTGTTAATAGCGGTTGGAGATGTCGATGATACTGTCAACGTAAAAATAGTACAGACTTTTCCTTCTTTATGATTTTTTATTGAATAATTAAAAATTGGTTACATTCTTATGTTGAAAATGAACGTGACATTTGAACACGTATAATTTGTGAGTATACCAGACTGAAGTTATTGGATATATTTGGGTTTTCCCGTTTTCAACGTTACGCGCAACATCAAAATGGGGATCTAGAAACCCGTTGACACAAACGGGAAAAGCCGGAACTACATTTTATTGTTATTATCGGCTGATAACATATAATGACAATTAAAGTGTTATCGAAGTTGTTATAATGGAATTGTAAATATTTAGTAATATCAATATACTACGATTATTTGTGGAAAAAGCCGATAATGTCATTTTGAATTATGTCATTATGACGTCATACACGACAGATCTAAATTTAAAAGACATAATTTTTTTAATTGTCAGAAAATCAAATTAAATTGAAAAATACATACAACGGTTATTGCAAAATAATTAACATAATAATTCTTGTTAGAAGCAATAGTGTCTGAATGTCTTTGCAATAACTTACATACCGGTCTAGGAAGAAACTAACAAGAATTTTGTATATTGGCAAATTGAGTTAAGCATTTAAACTTCGACCAGGGGAGTTTGGTCGGCCATAAAAAGACGTACCAAGCTATATGACAAAGAATGCTTCATGCAGGTCTAAATGAAAATATCTTGTATGTCGTGTATTATATATTGAATGTCGGATGGATGATATAGGCCTGTGTTTCCGACCGACGTTTTATAAGATTTTTATATTCACTCTACTTGAATTGTGTTTGATCAAACGCTCCTGTCCTTTTATTTAATTATGATCATTTAGTTTTCATAATTGAATTACTCCAGAAATAGTCACCTACTTAACCAAGGCTTCCTTTTCTGCTGAATATTTTATGTTATTCTCAATATCGAAATATCTACCATGTTACATTGGTCTATAAAAGTCGTTATCGTGCGTGAAGGTAACTCCGTATTCGTGCGTATCAAAGAACTGCTGGGTTGCAATATTATCTACTTGACAACCGTTGGCGCATCCACAACAAAACGATAAAGATAACGATAAACATATTCGACATTTTCATATGTTTGGGATATGGGGAATATATTTATTTGCTACGGTAATATCGTTCATTTTAACATTTTTAAAAACTAAATCGTTCCTTATTACACAATTTTTAAACTAAAATAGCGGGGTTTTATAGAAAAATTCCAGATTTTACGCATAAATATCACATTTACATCAATTTAAATGCGATAGATATAATATTTATGGTTTATTACAAAAAACATATATGCCATTGGAATACTCACAAGACAATTTGCATACCAATCAATATTTTCCCACAGAATTCTTATCTTTTCAAAGCTGTCCACATCCGAAATTACGACTCATTATATTTAAATATGTTTCTATATTTAATATATCTCAATGTTTCAGTACTGTTTGTGATGAACATATCAAAATATGTTCCTGGAACGTCGCTCGATCTCTCCGCAAAAAACTTGACTCTGATGATTTTGTTTCTTATTTGTCAAAGTATGACATTGTATTTTTGAGCGAGACTTGGATCACGCATGAAGAAGAAGATGATTTAATGTTAACAGATTTCTGTAAACCGGAAGTTGTTCTGCGTTCGAAATCTACTGGTGGTGGAATAGTTTTATATTACAAAAAATGGTTATTAAGTTCAATTAAAATAGAAAAAAAGTGTGCTGACACTTACATGTGGATAAAGGTTGACAAAAACGTTATGGGTTATGACCAAGATTTGTTTATTTGTTTCTGCTATTTACCAGATGAAAAAAGTGTGTATTATAAATTTTATGACATAGATTTATTTGATTGTATTGAAAATGATATTTCATATTATATATCCAAAGGTAATATTGTATTACTAGGTGATTTGAATTCTAGAATTGGTAATTTAACAGAAAAGTTGGAAAACGACAAACTAGGTGAAGGTATACGGGATAACTTATCCCCAGTTTACCAGTACGAGTCTAATGATGATTTACCAGAACGTAAATCAGATGATTATGGGGTAAACAATTTTGGTAGAAAGCTTATACAATTATGTAGGTCTACTGGTACTATTATATTAAATGGTAGAACATTTTATGATTCCCCTGGTTCTATAACGTTTTATTCAAGGAGAGGATCAAGTGTTATTGATTATGCCATTCTGTGTAAAAACATGTGGTATCTTGTAGATAAATTCGCTATTGATGATTTCAACACTTTTTCTGATCACGCACCAGTTATACTGCATTTAAAGTTACCCAATAAAATCGAACGCATACCGCCTGGTGGACGTGAGGTTCGTGATAACTCGGATAGAATAGAACGGGTCAGATGGAATGACAGTTTTGAATGTTCTATGCGCGAGAAGCTTCTGGACGTTGTAGAGGAACTGAAAAGAACGGTCGTCGACATTGATGTTAGTTCAAGGGAATCAGTCAATGAATCTATTGTTCATTTTACATCGGTGCTAAATGAAGTTACGGTAGATTGCAAATACAATTCACGGCCAAAAGTACAAGTTCGAAAGCAAAATGACGAGGACAAATCTTGGTTTGATACCGATTGCAAGCGTACGCGCTATGAATATCAAAAAGCATTAAACTTTTTCAATAAGTGCAAAACGGACGTAAATCGTAAGCTTTTGTGTGACGCTAAAGGTGTGTATAAACGGACGATAAATAGAAAAAGAAGGAAATTCGAACAACTTGAAGGTAATAAAATAGATTTTTTGTGGAAAATAAACCCAACAGAATTTCATAAACGTTTCAAACGCGTAAAATCTGGAACAACATCCGAAGTGTCAACTGAATATTTTTGTGAACATTTCAAAACCTTATTCTCAAGCAATTCATTTTAAAATAACGATCATGACTTAAATGATGAAAGCAATTGTGTCTATCCAGAACTAGAACGCCCTATCTCCGATGAAGAAATTAGGACCGCGATAAAAAAAATTAAAAAGTGGAAAAACGCCTGGTCCAGGCCATTTGTTAAATGAACATTTTATCAAATTCCAGCCAGAACTTACTCCATTACTGACGATTATGTTTAATAAGATATTGGACTCGGGTGACTTTCCAGAAAGCTGGAGTTGTGCTTTTGTTGTACCTATACACAAACAAGGCGATAAAACAGACACAAACAATTACCGTGGCATATCTCTGATAAGCAACTTAGCCAAACTGTTTACAACTGTGTTAAACAATCGACTTTTAGATTGGAGTACATCGAATGATATTGTCACTGACGCTCAGTTCGGGTTTAGATCTGGATGTGGAACTAGGGATGCAATATTTGCATTACACGGTATCATATCAAAAACTCTTGCAGATAGGAAACGCCTATATTGCTGCTTTATAGACTATAAGAAAGCCTTTGACTCTGTGGACCGTACACTCTTGTGGCAAAAGTTAATCACATCAGGCATCACTGGAAAAATTTTGAATGTCGTAAAAAGTCTATATGCAAATTTCAAAGCCTGTGTTCGAAATGGAATTTCAATATCCGAATGTTTTGACGTTACAATTGGTCTACTTCAGGGTGAGGCACTGTCGCCTTTTTTGTTTTCTATGTACGTAAATGATTTCGAGGGATTTTTAATCCAAAATAACTGTTCAGCGTTGGAACTTGGATTGGTGAACTTATTCCTACTTATGTATGCTGACGATACAGTCATATTTGCGGATTCCATAGAAGAACTCCAAAACACTATAGATAAACTAGCGTCTTATTGTGACACGTGGAATTTAACAGTTAACGTGGCAAAAACAAAATTAGTCGTTTTTAGAAACAGGGGAATCATAAAGGGTAATGAGAAATTGTTCTACAAAGGTTTTGAAGTAGAATGTGTTGATACATTTAGTTATTTAGGTGTTCTTTTTAATTATAATGGTAAATTTACTCTTGTTCATAAACATGTTGTTAATCAAGGTAGAAAAGCTATTTTTGGTATTAAAAAATCTGCTAGGGATTTATGTTTAAACCCTCTTACTGAAATGTACTTATTTGATGTCTACATACAACCAGTTATAAGCTATGGATGTGAAATCTGGGGATTTACAAACTGTTCCGATATAGAAAAATTACACATTAAATATTGCAAACAGGTTCTTGGTGTGACTTCTAAAACTACAAGTTATATGGTATATAACGAACTTGGACGTTTTCCCTTAGAAATCAAACGGTACATCACTTTGTTGAAATATTGGTTAAAACTTATTAATACTCCTAATTGTATATTAAAAGAGATTTATACAGACATGTTGAGGAACATCGATAAACGTAAAAACTGGGCTTTTCATGTTAAATCTTTGTTAGAGAGTATTGGTATGTCATATGTTTGGAACCAACAGTATGTTTACGATCATAAGGTTTTTATTTCGGAAGCTGACTATCGTCTAAAAGCAAACTTTTTACAACAGATGTATTCTTACTTCAGTGTGTCATCAAAATGTTATTTATATAGGTTTCTAACAGATAATTTTTGTCTCCAATACTATTTAGTTAAACATCTATCTAAACAAGTTAGGGCTATCATTTGTAAGTTTAGATGCTCGAATCATACTTTGAACATTGAAAAAGGACGTTATAACAACATTCAACGTGAAGATAGACTCTGTGAAAAGTGTGATAAAAGCGTAATAGAGGACGAATTCCACTTTATCCTTCAATGCTCTTACTACAGCGACTTACGTCAAAAGTATATCAAGCCATTTTATTGGAAGAAGCCATCTTCTTTTAAACTGGTGCAGCTTCTGAGTTGTGAAAATGTGAAACAGCTGAGACATTTGGGCGCTTTTCTAACGCAAGCTTGCAAGCGCCGGGACATCACATAAGTTTATTCGATAATATGTTCATCCACCACTACTTTTCATATATATTATATTATGTATTACTTATGCTGTACTAATATCCGCCATACATGTAAATATATATAATGTAACACCTATATGCTTACAGCTTATGGTAATAAATTGAATTGAATTGAATTGAATTGTTAAGAATATTTGTATTATACAAATTAGGTACATCAACCTGTGGGATAAAGTGGATAGATCTTTTTAAATTTAAACTATAGCTGTTTAGTTACATCTACCTATTGAATAAAATGAATAGATCTTTTTAAATTTAAAATATAGCTGTTTAACTTAAATCGCTAAAACCATAATCATTAAAATCTAAATATAGATACAAATCTTATCAATTAGTGACCATGGATACGTCTTCATTACATAATTTAGATAGTATTTAAACAAAGACACCAAAGAACCCCTTGATTTTCTATTCCTATTATTTATTTCCAAAACAGAATCTCTAATGTATATTGAAAATAAAAATTCTATTGACTAACGTAATGTACCATTATGTTTTATCGTGAAATACGGTGATGCTTTATTAATCATACGTTTTCAGCGTATATCTGTTTCGTATTTAACGGATCACACATTGTCCTATGATGTTTTTGAAATTTTATTTAAACAATGCATTAAAAACAACACATGCCACAATGTAATAATCCATGATATAAAAGTATGCGTGAATGTATCTGCTAAAACCTTTATCTATAGGGTCACCAAACATTTTAAGCTTTCGAACGAAAAACATTATTTCATTTTTCTAATGTTTATAATTCTTTTCTATGCAGCAGTATACCTGCTACTGGTTGTTATTCTTTATTTCTTCTACAGTTAATACGCCATGCTAGAGTTTGTTCATACCGCGAGAACTTTAGAAACTGCATTGTTAACCTTGTCATTGCAAGCCTAGGTTTATCCAGGTCATTAGAAAGTTGAATTACCTTCATCACAATGTTGTTGATAGGTATGATGTCTCTGTATAAAACAATAACCTGGATATATTTCAAGGTACATAATAACATGTCCCTTTCATTCCCAATTTTAATTTTACACGTTGCGGATGTAGCTAAATGGAATAAAATGAATAGATCCTTTTAAATTTGAAATATAGCTGTTAAACTGAAATCGCTAAAACCATCATCGAACTCATTTATTATTTAGTTACATCAACCTATGGAATAAAATGAATAGATTTTTTAAAATTTAAAATATAGCTGTTTAACTTAAATCGCTAAAACCATAATCATTAAAATCTAAATATAGATACAAATCGTATCAATTAATTACCATGGATACGTCTTAATTACATAATTTAGATAGTATTTAAACAAAGACACCAAAGAATCCCTTGATTTTCCATTCCTATTATTTTTCCAAAAAAAAAATTCTAATGTATATTGAAAATAAAAATTCTATTGACTAACGTAATGGTTCATAAATCATACGTTTTCAGTGTATATCTGTTCCGTTTTTAACAGTTCACTCATCAGCTGATACAATTATCTAATGATGTTTTAGAATTTTATCTAAATAATGCATAAAAAATAGTACATTACACATTGGCATATTAACATTATCCACGAAAAATAAGACACGTAAATGTATGGGAAAAAACATTTGGACGGATTCGTGACAAAATGGTATATGCTCAATTTGTAAAGTCCCCAAAAATTATTTTTATGGCAAACTTGATGATTTCAACTTTTCTATTGTCAGTTTCCTTTCTCTATACACCAATAAACCTGCTTCTCCTGCTTTTAAGTAGTATATTTACATAATCCTTGATATAAAAGTACACGTGAATGTATTGAAAAAAAAACCTATATTATCTTACTTATACACGATGATTTACTTTCAGGTGAATCTGTAGGGTCGTCACCAAACATTTTAGGCTTTATGGCAAACGACATGATTTCAATTTTCCTATTGTCAACGTTTCTTTTCTATGCAGCAGTATACCTGGTTCTGGTTCTTATGGTTTATTTCTTTTCACACTTAATACGCCATGCTAGCGTTTGTTCATACTACGAGAATTTTAGAAAAGCCGCAAGCTGTTTACAAATACATTTTTGTACATTGTTAACCTTGGCTTTTGCAAGTCTGAGTTTGCCAAGGTCATTAGAAAGTTTAATGACCTTCATCACAATGGTGTTTATAGGTATGATGTCTTTTTATAAAAAATAACCTGTATATATTTGACGTTCAATAGTTACATGCCCATTTCATTCCAAATTTTAATTTCACACGTTGCGGATGTAGCTAAATGAAATAAAATGAATAGATTTTTTGAAATTCAAAATATCGCTGTTTAACTTAAATCTCTAAAACCATAATCAAACTCATATATTTCTCATTCAAATCTAAATATAGATACAGATCCTATCAATTAGTGACCATGGATACGTCTTAATTACAAAATTTACATAGTATTTAAACAGAGACACTAAAGCATTCCTTGATTTTCCATTTCTATTATTTTTCAAAAAAGAATTTCTAATATACAATATATTCAAAATAAAAATTCTATTGATTAATGTTATGTACCATTATATTTTATCATCAAATATACAGTGGTGTTTCATCAATAACACGTTTTAAGTGCACAGTATATCTGTTCTGTTTTTAACAGTTCACTCATCAGCTGATACAGTTATCCTATGTTTATTTAAATAATGCATTTAAAACAGCACATGTCATAATGTAATATTTACATAATCCTTGATATAAAAGTACACGTGAATGTTTTGGAAAAATAAACTATATTCTCTTTCTTATACATGACAAACTACTTTCAGGTAAATCTGTAGGGTCAGCAAACATTTTACATTTTATGGCAAACGCAATGACTTCAATTGTCCTTTTGTTAACGTTTCTTTTCTATGCAGCAGTATACCTGCTTGTAGTTGTTATAGTTTATTTCTTTCACAGTTAATACGCCATGCTAGCGTTTGTTCGTACTACTAGATTTTTATGAAACGAAGCAAGCCTTTTTTACAAATACACCGTTAACCTTGGCTATTGCAATCCCACGTTTATCAAGGTCATTATAAAGTTAAATGACCTTCATCACAATGTTGTTGAAAGGTATGGTATATTACTCTTTAAAATCTAAAAATGAATATACAAATCTTATCAATTAGTGACCATGGATACGTTTTATTTACATAATTTAGATACTTTTTATATAGAGACACCAAAGAATTCCTTGATTTTTTATTTTGCCAAAAAAAATCAATGTATATTTTAAATTAAATTTAAATTGCCTAACGCAATGTTCAATTAGGTTTTGTCATCAAATGTCCCAAACATTTTAAGCTTTATTTGACACGCAGTGTCTTCATTTTTGCTATAGTCAACTTTCCATTTTAATGCAAAAATACACCTGCTTCTCCCGCTTATAGTGTATTTGTACCACATTTAATACTCTGAGTAAGATCTCGTACCTACAACTACAAAAATTAAGTTGATGCATTGGGATCATTGCAATACTTGGTTTATGAAAACACTAAAAACTGGTATGGCTGTATGGCACGCCAATTGATGCAAAAATCAGCTAACCCTAGGATAGCTCAGCTATCTATAAGATAGCTGGCTGCTATCCTATAGATACCAGACCGTAACTCTCGATACCTGCAGGTATTGTGAGTTAAATCAGCTATCTATGGGATAGCTGTCTGCGGTTGATAAGTATGGTTTCATTGTTTCTGAGGTTGTATAACGTAGCATACTCTTATGTTCTATTTTTTCATTTTACACATGGTGGATGTAGCTATTCAGGCAGGAGATAATTTCCCCTTCTAAGGCACTAGGTCTCACTTCCCTGGTGAAGATTAAGTAATGAACTTAATTTGCAGTTTCATCTTTTTTTACTTTTATTTTTATTTGGGATTGTGAAACAAACATGGACTGGTATGTTTCTGTTTGATGATGACTATAAATTTGCTTAAAGGTTTAGGGATTGTACCACTACACAAAAAAGATCGAATTCAACACGTTATATTTATAATAAAAAAACAACAAAATTTTCATAAATCAACAGGTTTCTAGATTGAGTTTAATTTATGCTATATAGTACGTAACAACTTGATGAAAACAAAATGATAAAAAAATAAAATTAATTACATCTTTTTACAGCATCCTTCATTTAAAAAAACGCGCGGAGATAGATAATATACGGTATTGTTCCGTGATGAAGTGAAATTGCTTATGAAAGAAGACATAGCAATCTCATAAAATAAACTGTAGCATTTCAAACTCTTTTATTTAGATTTGAATCGCATGAATCTTTCATATAGTGCTAATTAAACATGCAACCACATGTAATGCAATGAATTATGGGAGAACACGCATTTAAGCTCACTTCCACGATTTCTTCTTTGATACGTATGATTAAAATTCAACTTCAATTAGTATAAAACATTCCTAGAACAATGCCTTTTTAAGATTATTCGTGACATTTCCATAGGTTAGTTAAAATTTTAAAAAATCTTTTCGAAAACTACATGATTAGAAGAGAAACCCTGGTGTGATTTTTTAATTGTTCGGACCTCACCGTTTGTTCATTTCGTACAATTAGGAAAAAAGATTACGCGTTTTTATGTAAAATTTCGCAATGTTTTTTACATTCAAATTTCTTCAGGTGAGCTGTTCACGCCAGTTCGTTTCAATTCATTTTCATATAATCATCAAGGCTTAATAATAGACTTATTGGAAGACAATTATCTGGTTGTTTTGTTTGGTGAATATTTACAAAATATTCTGTACCTATCTTTTACAGATATCTTGTTGCATGAGTAGTTCATACATAATTTAAGATTCCAAAATCTGCCATTTGTGCTTGAGTGTTAAGGATTTTTTTCCTAAAAGAGACATTGAAGCGTTCTATGACATGGTCAACTACTGAGTATAGTATATAAATTAATTTTCTACTGTTTTGTAATATATTAGTATTTTTGTTTTTGATACTATTGGTGCACGCTGCTACAACGCTATATTCTCAACATTTGTAACTGTATATCAGATAAGCTTGAATTAATCTTACTCACAACCAAATTATGTTGAAATTAACTTATTTTACTTATAACGAATTCTTTTAGCATCCAAGCATGCATCATCATTAGTGATTTCGAATTTACAACTTCTTTAAGAAAATCAAACATTGTATCTGTAATGTTTTTAAAATTAAAATATTGAACTTAAATGAATTTTCAATTTTATTGAAATTAATCTTTAAAACATCACATATCCAAAATTTAATAAAAAAATTAGATTGTTTTCTAACAAATAACTGGATTATTTCTTTTTCTTAAAAACTATAAAACTATCAGATCAAATGCGGATTACAACCAAGCTATCATGTTTATCGATACTGTATGAAGATGTACTTTATGAAATACATAGATGACTTAAGATGCGATGAAATGTCATCTTTCTTTAATAAAAAGTGGAAGCATAATCTATTATTTAGTACGAATTGGTACTGTTGTACCTATGCCGTACTTAAGTCATGTTTGTTAGCTTAAATCAATGTATGTAGTCTATATTAAAAACTGTCAAATGACTGACCGTTTTGAATCAAAAACATTTATTGGCGATGCGATATCATTCAATATATGTCATTAACGTTTGATTATTTTAGACCAGACTTTTTGTTTTGCTTAAATAAAGGCGCATTGTTAGGAATAAAAGCGTCAGTATTAAGAAACTGTTTTAGCCACAAAAGAAAACCAATAAAATCAGTTTTATAAAGCATGTATTAGGCTACTATAGAGAAAAAGGTAATGATTTTATTTGTTCCAGCTTTTTTTCAAAAGAAGTTGAAATAAAATGTCCTGATTATGTCACTTAGTCGTTATCAACCAAACAAATATCACAAATAAACAAACGCAGTCATGTACAATTCACAAGTTCAAAGTACAAAGTACAAAAGTACTGACAATTTAAGTTAAACATGTGAATTTCTATCAGTGAAGTTGTGTATTATGGAAGGGTAATCACCTCCTGTTTAACCAGATACAACCATCAACTGAGAAAGAAAGGAACATGGAACTATTGGACGTCAAATATATCCAGGGTAATTTTTGATACAAGGACATAATACCTATCAACAATTATGTTGTTGCCATAAACCGTTTTTAAGGCCTTGTTAAGCCTGAGCTAGCAATATAATCATAAACAAACATACTAATCCATGTCCGAATCATAACCCAGAAGCAAATTAAAAACTTTGAAACTGACAACTTAGATTAAACATTTGAACTTCCACCATGGAAGTGAGGCCGAGTGCTCTGGAAGGTAAGTACCTCCTGTTATGCAAGCTACACCCGTCACGTGTGTAATCAAAATTCAGTGATGGCAACAATTTATTTGAAAGCCGATTGATACAGCACCAATTCTGTCAGTTAGCTGTATAATCAAATTCTTTGGATAATTTTCTCACCAGGAACACGGTTATTGCCTCGAGATAGCATTTCAAACACGCTACAGTGACTGTATCGATATGATATAATGTACTACAGAAGATGCGATTTCATATTATTTTTTATTCAATAAAAAGTGGGAGTATAATGCATTTAGTACGAATTGGTACTTTTGTACCTGTATATCGTACTTAAGCCATGCTTGTTAACTTAAATCAATGAATGTAGTCTATATTAATATTCTGTCAAATGACTGACCGTTTTGAATCAAAAACATTTATTGACAATGCGATATCATTCAATATATGTCATTAACGTTTGATTATTTTAAACGAGACATTTTGTTTTGTTGAAATCACAAATAAAGGCGCATTGTGTAAAAGCCATTTAACATTTAAAATCATGTATTTTAGGAGACTTTCGGGAGATTGGATTACAATTACGCCTCAATTGTGTATCAATACAGTATGATGTTTATTCAATATGCGACTTAATACCATCTTTATTCAATAAAAATAAAATTATAATGTATACTTCAGTGAGGATTGGGTGCCATTGTACCTATATCATACTTAGGTCATGCTTCTTAACTTAAATCAATGAATGTAGTCTATATTGATAACCTGTCAAACGACTTACCGTTTTGAATCAAAAGCATTAATTGTCAATGCGATATCATTCAATGAATGTCATTAATGCTTTAATAGTTTTAAACAAGACTTTTTTGTTTTGCTAAAATCATAAATAAAAACGCAGTGTATAGAATAAGAGAGTCAATATTTAAAAAAAATTCCAGCCAAAAAAAACCAATAAAACCAGTTTAATACAGCATGTATTATGCAACAAGAAGGAAAAGTAATGATTGTATTTGCTACAACATGTTTTCAAAAACTATAGGTATTGAAATTATCCTGATTTCGTTACATTGTTATAAATAAAAAACGGACACCATTTCATGTCCAAATCAGGATTTCGATACAAAAAGCAAAAAATCAAAGTACGCAGGACAAGGATGTATCAATCAAAAACAACCATACTAATCTATGTCCGAATCACAATTTAGAATCTAAGTAAAAACTTGGAACTGACAAGTCAGTTAGACACGTGAACTTCCACCGAGGAAGTGAGGCCGGGTGCTCTGGAAGTGTAAGCATCTGTTTAGCTAGCTACATCCGCCACGTATGTAATCAAAAAGGTGTGAAAGGAAAATGGAACCATAGGACGTGAAATATATCCAAGTCGATTTAAATTGCTTCATAGAAAAGAAAACTTGTCATACAATTTCATATCAAAAACTTGTCATACAATTTCATATGTAGCCTTTAGTTGGTGTCATGATTGAAATATAAGTCTATATATGAAGCAGAACACGAAGAGTTAGTCGTATCGTTCATCCTTAGCTCACTCAGATATATGACATTCACATTTTTTTAATTTTAGGACAATCATCTATGCATCTATATACATGTATCTGTATGTGGATTTGATTCTTCTCTCTAAATTTAACAAGGTTTCGCATAAATTCTGCTTCATACGAATAAAGAAACATATCAACAGAAACGGTGCACAAATGAGCAAAATATTCAAATAATTGATGCCAGATGTAAGGTATATGCAATCTGAACCATCTGTTTAGGTATCTACACCCACTACGTATATAATCAAATTTGAGAGTGAAAAGAACATGGAACTATGGACCGTCAAATATATCAAGAGTTTTTCCTGGACACAGAAAATTAAAAACTAAAAATGATGTGACCTGAATTTTAAACTATGTTTTCTATGAAAGATATAAAATTGGATGTAACCAATATATACCTGGCTGTTGGAAAAACTCAAACTACATTTAGGCATGAAAACAAATACATGCATTTGGAAAAAGAAAATAACCAAGCATATACTTAACAAAGCAAAATGGAACAAAGATCAAACATATTAAAACCAATATAATTGATCCTTGCTTTGAAAGGGCGCTGGATATGATGGCAATACGGATAACCAGAGATGATGCTCAAGTATTTTACAGGCCCTCTTGTCCAACATGCCCTACATACTACTGATGACGTTTCACATTTACGTGAGCAGTACTACACGTCTGACTTGACTGCACTGATTACAAATTATATTTTATGTCTTTGTTAACACGCAATGTTTTATCTTTTAAGGCGATTAATATGCCAGAAATAGAATATTCATATATTGATGGTAGACTTTCTTTTTAGTAAGCCTATATTCGATATAATATATGTACGGGTAATTTAGGCGTGGTGTGTATCCTTGGCAATTAACATCTCTATCGACTGCTAGCAGTATTTGTACTCAGATCAAGCAATCGAGAATTCACCGCGACTAAACGGTGAAAATACGAAACTCATATATATCTAATAGTTTCAAAACATCATATGATAGATGGTGACTAGGAAGTTTTGTGTCTTTACCACTAATCCACATATAACATTATATATATGTATACACAAATCATCGGGCAAATGGTACTCTTTGGTGCGGTTTAGGTATTTTGAAGGTCCCAACCATTCAAATTGCTAACTACCCTTCCGGAGTACCCGGTCGAACTTGGTGGAGGTCAACGTATTCAATATGATTTGTAAGTTTTTTATAGTTTTTACTTTGCTTTTAGGATTGCGATTAGAACATGGTCATCCATCTGTGTTTGTGAATGGTAAGATATCAACCAGGGGCCACTAAATATGCATGAAATACAATTTTGAAAAGTTTTGCGTCATACAGACTACATCATCACAAAATTACGGGGAATCTAATATTCCCTTTTAGTATTCGTTTAAATGTTTATGTGGCAGTTTAAGCAATAGAATTGTATATAAATTGTGATTAGGCTTAAATTCGCCATTTTATTGTTGGCTTTTAAAAGATTGACTTAAAATGTTGACAAAGTGAAGTTTTTTAATCCCGAAACGATTTCACATTCAAAACCATTAATAATGTATTTGCTTTTCATCAAATGTAATTAAGTGGAATCAAATTTGCAACTGAAAACACGTACTTGGCAACAAACAACACAACTATAGACATGGAACAGTAAAAATCAATAAAAAAAACAGACAAATAAAAAAAGACTGGAAAAGACAAATATGTATATAAACCACTGACCACTGAACAAATATTCATAGGCACGGTAATAGTACTCTTAGAGTGGCCTCAATCATGCTACTTATTTTACAATCAGTGGTTCATTAATACACACATAATGATTGGTGAATGCAAACTATTTTTGAAAAAAGGTTTAAATTTTATTTTATTTTTATTTATCTTTAAAATGGGGTTGGTTGTCAGATAATTCACAAACTGTGTCAGGTTGTTTATGTCGTATTGCTCGAAATGTAATATTCATAATGAGCAAGGATGGTAGAAGACTTGAATAAGAAAGAGCTCTAAAAATAACCAACATGTTGTAGGGGCTTGATATCTCCGATATTATCAACATGCTGTAACTGTATTTGCATATATAAAGATATTTAATAACAGAGAAAAGAAAAGAAGAAACAAAATTAGAATCTAGATGGCCAAATAGTGAGCTAAACAGAACATCAGCGATGACGCTTCAAAATTGAATAAAAATAAATTTTAACAAAATCACCAAATCTTTGAGTAAAGGTTAAAGCTTAACATGCTTAAAGAATGTTGTTTATGTCACAGAAAATTCTTTCCAAAAGGAATAAATCCTCTGTCGTTTTCTTTACTTGTGATAACTGCACTAGTAATTTTGTCACAACGGAATGACTACGCCAATGTTAAGATTCCAACGGAAAATCTGCACAAGATTTTTTATGTTTTCGTTCCCTTGAATATCTACACTTATAAGAAAACAATATTGACCTGTTTACTTGAACTTTTATTTAATTTTTTACATTGAATGAGTCCATTTATGTACAGAAAAACAAGTTCATGTACATGATGGGAAACATACAGCTGTATTGTGAATCTATTGACTTCAAATCTTAACATTACCTATATATGAATATTCCTAAAAAAGGTCAAGCGAACAGGTCAATGTTGTTTCAATATACCATATGCTTTGTATTTATATTAATCACGTCAGCCTTTCAGATTAGTTAATCTATCAAATGATTATGATGCACTGAATAAAACTTGATAATTATTGCTGTCAATTATACTGCAATTTTCTCTACAAATCTCAATAATTGCATGCCACAAAAACAAGATTGCTTACAACAAATATTCATAATTGACGTGCAACATCTTTTTCAAGTATTACATAATATTGTTTTAGCAATTTTATCCATCCAAAGTTGCGTGAAGTGTTCTTAAAGAGACTAATTATTGTCAAACTCAAAAAGAAAGTAATAAATCAGAAAGTAAAGAGACTATTGAACTCTTACATTTGACATTTCAACAAGCAGATTAAATTATCAACTCTATTACAGTGTGAAAGGAGCTTCCAATAACGTATTAAAAAGACTAACAAATCCTTTTGGTTACTAAATTTTTATTAAAAATCTATAGATTATAGGGGAAGATGACGTAATACTTTGTTTCCGAGGTTAATACCCTACCTTGTATGTATTGTACGGAGACATTAAGAATGTCTTAAACACGCATATACGGTGTTTCTGTTCTATGGCATGTTTTCATTTTATTGTACCGAAGAATTAAATAATTCAAGACACCTATTTTATTTTGTTTTATGTCTTGCCTTATATATATGTATATTAAATGGAAATCTTCTAGACACCCATCTGTTTTATGCCATGCTTTTATTTTTTATTGTGCTCAGATTTATTTATTTGTTTTTTGTCTTGCTTTTAATTATTATACATGGGTGTAAATAAAACCCTTTTAGACGCCTATATGCTTTTTTGGTTTTATTCTTTTGCCTTTTCTTTATTGTGCAGAGACGTAAAAATTTTGTTTTTGCTTTGTCCGTCTTCGATTTTCGAAATTCTGAAGGAAGCTGATATCGTGTAACTTCTTATTATTTTGCTTAACTGTCCGTCCATGTACATGTATATATAATGAAATAAGAACTAAATACGAATCGATGTCCATATCACAATCGCAAATCAAAGTAAAAAGCTGACATATAAATCCCACCAGGGAATTGAGGCCGGGTGCTCTGGAAGTATAAGCTTCTTCTGTTTAGCTAGCTTCATCAAACATGAGTGTAATCAAAATATGTGTTACCAATAAATGTGTTCGGGTTTTTTAAAATCTTTTTTATTAGTTGGTGATTCGATACTTACCTAAATAATAATGACCCTGTGTGATTTTGATAAATCAGTTTAATATAATTTTCTGCATCGTGAAACTGCTCTAGTTTATAAACACATACATATATAAACTCTCCACATATTACATAACAAAATCGATATTAGTTCAATTTTTTAAACTTAGCCACTGTCTCGTCTCAGGTTATGACACAAAAACCTACCTAGAAAAATTCTAAAACTGTCACAATGATTCATAATACCTCAAACTATTTTAAAGGTTAAGTCAGAAGGTTTTGTGATATTTGTGTTATTTGAAGCAACGGTACTGTTATCTCAGCATGAAAATTGAGGTACAATAAAAGAATAATTGAAACATTGATGGTTATATATAAAGGTTAAATAATAGAGAAATGCCATTATTCAGAGTTATCCCAGTATGTGTTCTAAATTAATTTAAAATTACCTGGTCCATATTTATTGCATTGATTGATTAACCATTCTAGGAAAATGGGACTTAGAATATCAGATAAAAATCTGTTAATAACCATGATAATTATTTTATGTATATAGACAAAAAGAATGTAATACCGATAGATACTTGTGCCTGAAATGTACTTTATGCCCCCCCTAATTAAGTGTGAGAGTGCATATACGTAGTGTTTAAAAACCTGTTTCGCCAACATTCATCAGTCCCTTTTTCCGAAATCTATTGAACAGATCTTTATGAAATTTCACATGAACAATCTTTGGGTGGAGTAGAAGTGCCATTGGCTCGTAATTTCCTCATGCATATTGGTTGGGAAAACATGGATCTTCGAGTTTATGTTTATTTGTGGGACACTGAACAACCCTTTACAGTTATAATTTGTTTGAATACAGATACCAGAACAGCTTTGAATCGCTAAGTCAAACTGGATATAAAATATTACAACATGAACCAACTTTTTATCACTAATTATTAAATATTACATGCTAAATCGAAAACGAGCATACTGATCCATGTCTAAATCACAATTCCGAAGCAAACTAAACACTAACAAATTAGTTTAAACACGTAACTTCCACCAAAGAACTGAGGTCGGATGCTCTGGAAGGGTAAGCATCCTCTGTTAAGCTAGCTACACCTTCTAAGTGTGTAATCAAAATGGAGAGTGAAAGGAATATGGATCTATGGGGCATAAAATATATCCAGGACAATCTTGGACACAGACATCATAATTATTTAATAGGATATTTTATAGATTGCAATATATTAATTCTTACCAAATCATACACCACAGCATCTAAATGCAATATATACACATAATACATATGTGTAAAATTAATCACTTACAGCAATGATTCTTTTTCAATCAAAATGTATGAACATCAAAGACAATGACAAAAAACTGCTCTCAATAAACAGATGGACGTTACAGAGATGTTATATTTGTAAGTACAATAAGATAAGATTTGATAAAAATCAATTACAAACTTACCGGTCCATGTGAAAATCACAATCCAAAAACAACTGTCACGTTCAAAGACAATTTTATTCTGCTTTCAAAAGCATTTCAGTTGTCAATGTCAAAAAAGATGTATTGTGAAGAGATTAATGTCTAAAGTTAATACAATTATGTTGGCCCTGTGAAAAAATAAATGGACACCATTCATAATCACCAAAAGGGCTTTTATAGAATGCACTGGAGATATGTTTTACAAGTTTGTTCTTATAGATAGGTTAATTAGAATACAAGCTGTTTTATAGTCAAACAAATCAAACAAAACTAACAACTTTTCTTGAAATGTTTTATTTGTATTGTTTTTTATTATCTTGTGGGGTTTTTTTGTATTACATTTTTTGTGTCTGAAATAGATTCGTTGTCTTTTTTTGATAAATTTGTAACTTTTCAAAATACTTTTTAAAATTGAAAACGTTCTCAAACCAAGGTTCTGTTCCATTGACGTTAGTACTGGTATTACAATCTACTTAGCGTTCTCCGACCTTTTTTTTTTTTTTTGTTTTTGTTTGTTTAAACTCTTTAAACTCGTATAAACATTCTTGAGATACTTCATGAACTATTGATTATCCAGGGAAAGACAAATTTGAAAACTGTTTGTTTCTTATGAATATTTGATTGGGTATTTATATATTGTTTTCAATGTTATACCTAATTCACATTGATATTATTGATGTAGCGTCATTGTTTTGAACATAACTATATTATTCTGACACTATTTCAATGATTATTTTTCTAACACTATATCAATAATGATTAAAAAGCAATTTTCAAAACAAAGATCAATTGAACGTGATCTCTGAAGATATATTAACTGAATTTATTTTTCTATCAGAACTAAACAAGAATTCAAGGTGAAGAACTGTCTTATCTTCAACTTTAAAAGAGTATAGTTTTAGCTGTAAGACAAACGTGATGACGTTAATTTTACTATTCTCAACTTAGTAAATAAATTGTTGACCTAGGGGATTGCAAGCCTAGTCTTATCAGGGTCCTCAAAAAGTTTTATTGCCGTCATCACAATGTTGAAAAGTATAATGTCTTTGTCTCTAGGATTTCTCTAGATATATTTGATGTTCCATAAGTTCCATGTTTCATGTTCCTTTCACTCAATTTTAATTACACACATAACATGTGTAGCTAAGTGAAAAATGTTTGATCTTCTAGAATTGTAGCTAATAATGTACTACTGTTTCCAGATTCATTAGAGATTACCATATAAAATCTTCATGCATCGATTTATATACCATTACAAGTGACTAGACGTCATCTCGACATGCATATGGAGCAGTATTGTAAACAGACACCTTTAAGTTCAATATTCCGTTTAACAAACAACAGGTCAGAATACTATAATCAAAAACAAACATACTAATCCATATCCGAATCACAATCTAGAAGCAAAGTAAAAACTTTGGAACTGACAAGTAAGGTTATACACGAACTTTCACCAGGTAAGTGAGGCCGGGTGCTCCGGAATGTGCATAAAGTTTATAAGCATAGTTGCGAAAATGTTCATATTTCCAAAATAATTTTTTCGTTTTTCCTCAGTTAGAATACTGACGTCTAGAAGGCTAAGGTTTCATATACTTGCCAAGCAACATATGATGGCTATAAGCATTAGAAAAGCTTTAGCATTTTAGTAAAACAACATATTGTGGCAGGTTTTATTTAGCAATTCGAGATGTGAAATGCCACAAAACGGCATATCAAATATTTATCGTAGATTTTTTAGAATGCGGTTTTTATCTTGGTTTATATGACATTTTTTTACTATTTCTAGAACAGAATTTGCACGAAAAGGCATATTTACTTGGTATTGCATATTTTGTTTAATGAGGCGTATATCTATATTGAAGATTGGTTCATGTGACTTAATGAAGGAACATAAAAGGCACGAAAATCCAAAGCTACCATTTATTACAGATTTTGTTATAAAGCCGTGTATACGTCTAATGAAATTTGTTTTATATGTATTAATGTTGCCTTTTTATATTTTTGGTACATTACTACTTTTAAATGTATTATGTCATAAAATATTAAAAAGTACCACTTGCCATTGCAGATTTTGTATTAATATGTGGTGTAAATGTATCTCTTAAAGAAATAACATTGTGTTTATATGGCAAGTTTTTATTATTTTTTAACATTTCTAGTACAGAAATGGCAGGATCTGCGTTTTCATTTTATTATAACTCTTATATATTGATCAATAAATATCTATGACTCTATTGACGATTTATCATCAATAAATAATATTCCCATTCTCATTAAGCCCCCAGGACTCAGCTTCATTCTATATAATGTGTTTTAGTTTTTGCGTTTCATGAGCTATATATGCAATTAGGAATTTCATATATTTTCATGTGTTATAGCATTTAATAACTATGTGTTATTGTATAAATTCTACTCTGTTCAAAACTGTGTTACTAGTAATCTCTTTTTTTGCACAGTTCCCTAGAGATCGCTACATTGAAAAGAGCATTATTGAAATGCTGATATTGAAACGTGTTTAATATATATGGTTCTATTATTAAAATCATCGCATTGATTTACAGCTACTCTTATAAACATAACAGTGAAGTAATAGTGTTTTACACCGATATATTTATGTTATTTATAGATTGAGTATTTGGTCATTTCTGCGATAGTGAAAAAAACCTGAGTACCCAATATAACCACGGACTCTCAACAAACGAACTGATAAACAATTTGACCCTTATTAGTGCTGTTAACTACACATAGGTACGAGTATTTATGTTAAATAAGAATTGAAATACTAAGTACCAGAACATGTGAACTTTACTCAAGTCAAAATAAATAAGACCATGCCAGAATGAATGAAAGAAATTAGAAAAGAAGACATAGATATACACACTTAGTCTCTAATCATAAAACTTGATGTTGTATACCAGACAATGAAATTAAAATGTTTATACGACCACTATCGAGTGTTCTGCCAGAAACCAAACTTTAATTAATAACTACAAACATCCTTAATCGCATTGTAAATCCTTGATTTGTTGCCCAACTCCCTAGACCATTTAATACTTTTTAGGTATTTATTTCTTTTCGTATCCTTTATTTTATTTTTGTCAAACAGTTAAATTCATAAATATTATAGAGTTTGAACCCTAGAACATGTCTCACATGTCTTGTCAAGACGTGATGCTAAATTATCTCTGTAATATCCGAATATCCCGAAGGAGTATGGTTTTAACATGTAATGTAGATACCATTTGTTAAGAATAGGGGCTATCACAGCTCAGAATTTGGTTCAATAATATTTTTCTTTTTAAATATGCGTATTTATGGAACACTGGTTGTGAAATAAATGGAATGTTTCAGGCCTCTTTGGTGGTACTATAACCACACCACTGAGCATTAACCCTAGCACCTATTCGAAAAAATGAGTTGCTTTGTCAGTTTCTGCCATTATTGGTAGTACTTGTGTCGAGATCTCAGTTTGAGGTTGTTAAGTACAAGCTTTCAGTTACAATGTTGCTCTTCTATTATGACTATTTAGTTATAACAGACACATATTATAAATCGTGCTGGCAGTATCAGAAGCAATTTGTTTGTTGTTCTAATAAGAGTTCATGAAAAATGCCTTCATACATTTTTTATTAAGTACGCCACAGGCGATGTATTCATCACTATGTTAACGATTGTTTTTTTCCCGAAATCTCTAGGTTCTAGGTTAAGGTCATGTTATTATGTTTTTCTATGTTTCTAAAGAACCTAGGGCTTTATAACCGTGATATCTAAATATTCACGCCATAGATTAAATACAACTAGCTAAAGGGAATTCTTTGTGTATATCAAACATTTGACCTAATTTAATACTTTTATGAGAGTAGTCTGTAGCACACAGGTACTAGATCCTAGAATCCAGGTACATTATAGACCTGTCGAAAATTACACCGATCAAATAAAAAACAAACATACTATCCATGTCCGAATCGCAATCCAGAAGCAAAAAACGTTTGAACCTGGCAAGTCAGGTTAGACAGGTAAACTTCCACTAGGGAGGTGAGGCCGGATGCTCCGAAAGGGTAAGCACCTCCTGTTTAGCTAGCTACGGGTAAGCACCTCCTGTTTAGCTAGCTACACCCGCCACGTGTGTAATCAAAATTGTGTAAAAAGAACATGGAACTATGGGACGTCAAATATATATCCAGGCAATCCTAGACACAGAGACATTAAACTTATCAACAAAACTGTGATGACGGCCATGAAACTTTTTGAGGGCCTTGATAAGCCTAAGCTTGCAATATTCCTGAGTCATGCAGAAAGACAGGGATTTGGATAACCACTACTATCATCTATGCACGGGCTGTCGTTTTAAAAATGAACACGCCATATAAATATGTTTTATGAACAGTTGTTGACATAACATGCAATAGGAAATATGATGATGGTGATTTGGGCAAAAACTACTAACATTAAGATACATGTCACAATATAAAAATTAAAATAAACGCATCGTGTGAGCTTGTTTAATGATTAAACATTAAGCACTGAAATAACATCAGAGATTATTAGGTTTGTAAATGTTTCGTGTCCCTTGGGATATCGTGTGTATAAAATACCTGCATGTATCACGTCATATTGAATTATGAAGCTGTATAGTAACATATCTCCATTAATTTATATAAAATGCTTACTTTGCTCAAGGTTATGTGTTGATGGCATGTACATATTGAATAATAATTATAAGAGAGAAATCTGTAGAATCTCAAATCTAAAATCAATGTGGGTTTTAAGACTCAGTCTGAACATTAAATATCTTATAGTAAACGGTAATCTCTGGGATTAATAATCCATTCTAGGGAATAAAAGTGTCAATACCTGTCACAAAGCATCACATGCCAATAGTCTGTCTTTCCACTTAAAAACGCAGATGTGCAGTGGTGACATTGTTAAATATGAAACAGTATATTACTTAAGGGTCTGTGCGTCTTGTTGTGTGATCAGATCTAGAGCTTAAATTTGATATTGGATTTTTATAAGTACATGTCATAACAACTGAATGACGTCAGGAAATTAAAGTGTCAATACCTGTCACAAAATATCGCTTGACAATAGTCCGTCCTTCCACTTCAAAACGCAGATGTGCAGCGAGCACATTGTTAAATATGAAACTATTTTGCTTAAGGGTCTGTGCGTCCGTCTTGTCGTGTGATCAGAGCTTAAATTTGATATTAGAGTTTTATAAGTACATGTTATAACAACTAATGACGTCAGGAAATTAAAGTGTCAATACCTGTCACAAAATGTCACATGCCAATAGTATTTCCACTTTAAAGCGCAGATGTGTAGTGATGACATTGTTAAATATAAAAAAAACGGTATATTACTTAAGGGTCTGTGGATCTTATCGTGCGATTAGAGCTTAAATTTGATATAGGATGTAATAACAACTAATGACGTCAGGAAATTAAAGTGTCAATACCTGTCACAAAATATCACATGCCAAAAGTCCGTCTTTCCACTTTATAAAACACAGATGTGCAGCGAGCACATTGTTAAATATGAAACAGTATATTACTTAAGGGTCTGTCTGTCTTGCCGTGTGATTAGAGCTAAAATTTGATATTAGAGTTTTATAAGTACATGTAATAACAACTAATGACGTCAGGAAATTAAAGTGTCAATACCTGTCACAAAATATCACATGCCAAAAGTCCGTCTTTCCACTTTATAAAACACAGATGTGCAGCGAGCACATTGTTAAATATGAAACTATTTTACTTAAGGGTCTGTGCGTCTTGTCGTGTGATCAGAGCTTAAATTTGATAATAGAGTTTTATAAGTACATGTAATAACAACTAATGACGTCAGGAAATTAAAGTGTCAATACCTGTCACAAAATGTAACATGCCATTAGTATTTCCACTTTAAAACGCAGATGTGTAGTGATGACATTGTTAAATATAAAAAACGGTATATTACTTAAGGGTCTGTGCGTCTTATCGTGTGATTAGAGCTTAAATTTGATATAGGATGTAATAACAACTAATGACGTCAGGAAATTAAAGTGTCAATACCTGTCACAAAATATCACATGCCAAAAGTCCGTCTTTCCACTTTATAAAACACAGATGTGCACCGAGCACATTGTTAAATATGAAACAGTATATTACTTAAGGGTCTGTCTGTCTTGCCGTGTGATTAGAGCTAAAATTTGATATTGGATTTTTATAAGTACATGTAATAACAGCTAAATGACGTCAGGAAATTAAAGTGTCAATACCTGTCACAAAATATCACATGCCAATAGTATTTCCACTTTAAAACCAAGATGTGCAGTGAGGACACTGTTTAATATAAAACTGAATATTACTTAAGGGTCCGTGCGTCTTGTGATGTGATCGGAGCTTAAATTTGATATTGGTTTTTTAAGTACATGTAATAACAACTAAATGACGTCACTAACCAATTCTTTATGTCACGAAACACCGGATGCCAATAGTTTAGCTTTCCACTTTACACTCAAAAATACTAATGAACGCTGGGTTCATTGTTAATTAAGAAAACGTCTTTTACTTATAATTCGCAACACTTGAGGCGATTTTTGCACGATACTTTTGAGTTATCTGTTAATATTTGCTGTTAAACAGTCATTCCCCTTGATGCTGGAACTAACTTTAAGGGTCCGTACGTCTCGTCTTCATACCAGACTTTATTTTTCAATGCTATAAGATTATTTGGAGTAATTAGAAACTGCTTCAAATGACGTCACTAAACTTATGACGTAATCGATGTTGCCGTTTACTCTCTAGTGATAAATTGAGAGGTACACTTGTATACGAACAAGTACAGAAAATTCGTTTCAAACTAGTCTCTTCTTGTCAGACGTCAATTTTAGCTTCACCTTGTCCTATATATTTGCCGCCAAAACTGATCGATATCAGTTCTTCGAATAGTTCTTCGAAATTAAGAACCCTGATGTTATATATTGTTTGCCATTTGTCATAACAACCAATTAACAAAAAGGCATATTGGAATTTAACATTGAATCAGACGCTGCCACGGTTTCGCATCAACATGATGTATTTGTTTAACCTCTGTTATGAGCTTGGTACGTATTGTTGTCAACCATACAATTTGTGAATAAATTTCTGGTTTTAAATTTTCAACACAATGCGAACAAATGTTTGATTTAAACTTTTCATATAATGTGACATTCAATAATTTTTCTAAACCGATATGTTTATCTTTAAATTGATTCAAGTTGCTATTAGATTTAAGTGAAACATTTAACAAAATAATGGAAACCATGACGTAAATTGTTACAAATCGAATTAAGGGCTAAGTTGATTTGGTTGTTGCTTGGTGGGTGTCTGTCGTTATTATGACTTCATTGAAAATCAATTGATTCTGTCTGGAATTTGAATATTCACTACAGGCATGTCGAAACATTTGCACTAAGCAGTTTATGTATTAGTGCCGAACACAGACAGATCGGTAGCTCTATTGGTATAGAGTGCTCGCTCCGTAAGTGTGAAGTTGTGGGTTCGATCCTCGGTCGGGTCTCCAAGACTTGAAAGTTGGTAGTGACTTGTTCTTTCGCCAAGCATTCGGCATGACGAAATTGCGAAATGAAAGTCACGGTTCTTTCGGATGGGAATTTAAAATAAACGAGGTCCGTGGCACGATTAATGCCATCAGCGCAAAGCACTTGCAAAATTTATGCTCCTTCGTCTATACCTGGCGATGTCTGGATATAAATGAAATATTATTGACTGGGACGTTAAAAACCATTACTCCACTCCATTTGTATCATTATGCCCCTTCGTTAGCTATATTTCGACAACTTTTCGGTAGCTGTTATCGGCAACTGTTATCTCAATCTCCGAAACAGCGCCCACCTCCTAGCTCCGTATGTCATAAAAGAGATACGAATGTTGGGCCGCTGTTCGGAGCTTGCTGTTATCTATCTCTAGGAAGCTTCTTCGGTCAAAATATTTAGACCACCAGGCAGCCAAGGTACGTCAGTTCAATGATAAACTTTCGACAGGCCTGTTCTATACATTATATGTTTATTTGTAATCGTTTTATGATCAATACTGATAATGTTTGTGTTAAATGCTTTTGTCCTATTCGAAATATCAAGCGCCAAGAATCGCGGCTGCCTTCCTGATACGATTTGTTTAAACAAAAATAACAAATATGTTTGACATAAAGGTCATTGTTCCTGTTTCATGACACTTTTTTTAACAATTATTAGTCATAATTATAATTCTACGTGGGCTGTTACAATTTCAGACAATATCGTTACTTCAATATTGTGACTGTATTTCCATAAATAAAGTGCACATGGTTTTTATTCTTTATTTATTTCAATTGAATGTTTCCATTAAACTATCATTAAAATGAATTTAAAAACGCACTGAACTAACTAAATTTTATTCTTTGATGAAAACATCATAATTCAGTTCTTTTGTACATAGAGAAATTTTGGGAAAATTTTGGAAAATTGATCAAGTTTATACACCAATTGGGCCTCATTCAAAGTTACATCAGGATATTTAGGGTCGAGTATGTCATTGTTGTTCGCGTTTTTTCCAGGCATGAATATTCCAATTATGACCTAATATTTATAGTTGTTTCGAGTAAGAAAATACCGAAGGGATTTGTAAAAACTTAAAAAAGTTCTCTATGTACAGAATTTTCCCTATTGGCTCAGTATATTTTGTATTAAGTGTTGACAATTTTGGTGAGTTTGTTTGGAAAATAAGACTTTATTCTTGCATTTTTCATGTGCACTCAATTTTTGGAAATACAGTATCAATTGAAATTAAATTAAAATTAATTGTTAAAAAATAATTTTAAATGCAAGAAATGACCTTCTTTGTTTACATTCTTCATACGACTAGTGTGAAAAAAGTATACTACCTTATTCATACAAGAATGAATAACAATACTTAATGAAACATGCGCCTAATTTAGTTTTGACTGGCAATTGTTACCATACGTTCATGAATAACAAAAAATGTAATTTCTGAAAACTATATAAAAATCATACATGTGAGCATCGCCGAATCTATACAAAGTCATACCTAAGGAAAACAATCAAAACTATTTAATAAGACAATCGCTAATCACCGATTATCAAACCGCTAAGTATTTGACAGATCGTCATTCTGGAGTTGCAATCATTTTGTTGTCGCAAATTCCTATGTTGAGTTTGAAGCATTTCGTTCCCTTTGTTGCTTTAAATAATTATAATCAACAGCATTATACAACCGTTATAATTTGACGCCATTCTTGATTGCTTGTGATGTTGTAGCAATCAGTTTGACGTTGCTGCAAATGTTTTTGTTCAGTTTTTAGTGTTTTGTTATCGGTTTTGTTGTTTTATACACTTAGGGTGATAAACAGCAATATACAACCCTGTTACAATTTGACGTCGTTCTTACTTGCAGGTGTTATGGCAATCATGTCGTCGCAAATGAGTGTTCAATTTGAAGCATTTCGTTCCAGGTTTGTTTTTAGATACTTAGGATAATCAGGCTCATTTAACAATTTCATTTAAGTTGTCATCATTCTTGATTGCTTGTGTTGTTGCAATCGTGTTGTTGTTGCAAATGTTTTTGTTCAGTTTGTAGCGTTTCGCTCCCGGTTTGTTGTTTTAGATACTTAGGATATACAAGCCTGTTACAATTTGACGTAACTCTTGATTTTTATTGATGTTATAATCTTTTTGTTGTAAATGCCTATGTTGTATTTTATTTTGCAAATCAAGCTTTTTATTTGAGAAATGTGATCCTTCTTAATACGTATACATGCTATTTTGTATTTTGAGAACAACCTTAGTAAAACAAATAATTAAAAAATATTTACTAGAATGAGTTAACCATAAAAGATACAATTTCAATAGACAATTTACTAAGCGTTTAACTTCGACACGTCTGCATTGTGGGTATAATTTCGTGTTTTCTGATATTACAGTACAGACCTGTCGAAAGTTTAACTACGGCCGAACAAAAAAGAGTTAGAGCTCGGTTGCCGAGTGACCGTAATTATGGATAGTTAGTAGTCAACAAACTGCTGTGATGACAATTGCATGTGCCGCAATGCTGCCCAGGTATCAAAGGTCCTAAATGAACTGTCGATTTGGCTTTAATACTTAGCCCAATGTTAAACTTTCGACAGGTCTGCACTGTAAAAGGTCTCTTTTCCGTGCTTAATGTGTAGAACGACTTGATGCCGAATTGGTGGTTCGTATTGAGACCTATTAAGCATTACCTCTATCTCGATAGCTTTTTAGTCCCTAGCTTTAAATATCTCGACCACTCGGTAGACGAGATTCAAATCCTTTTTGTTTTTACTTTTACTTTATTCACTGTTAAATTTTCGATAGGTCAGTACTTTAGATTAGATATCGTGTTTTCAGATATTAAAAAAAATCTTGTTTCCGTGATTTATGTGTTAGTTAAAGTCTGTCCCGAGCCATTAGGCCCATCAGGCCGGAGCTTATCCCGGTTTCCGTGGCGTTAAGCGACTGAGAGTACAAGACTCCCCCCTGAATGGGACGCCGGTCCATCGCAGGGTTAACCCCCAGCATTTTGCTGGTACTCATTTATTTTTCAGCTGAGTGAACTGGAACAACGTGAAATTAAGTGTCTTGCTCAAGGACACAACACATCGCCCGGTCCAGGGATCGAACCCACGACCTTCGAATCATGAGTCCAACGCCTTAACCACTAGGCCACGCGCTTCCACGATTAATGTGTAGAAGAAATATATATTTCTATTTAGATCAAATTTATATGTTTTGTGTTTCCGACCACACAGTAATGAATACATAGCAACAGAAATTTAATGCTGGTACTTAGATCGTATAAAATAATATTTCAAGCTAAAACAGAAGCCTATGATGTATATATGGCCTTCTGGCTATAGCAACACGAAAAAAGACAATTTAGCAATTAGGCACAATATTATCATGACAAATTGTAATATAATGACAACAAAAATGATAATTTAAAATGTCGTGATCATTTAAAGTATCGTGATCATTTAAAGTATCGTGACAAATTAAAATATCATGACAAATTGAAAATACAAAAGGTGAATATCATATTAATAGTTTATGAAATATTCAATCAGCATCAAAAGAAATTAAAGGTAGCTACAGGCATGCTATGCAGTACAGACCAGTCGGAAATTTAGGACTTTAAGCTAACAAATTGGTGTCAAATCGTCAGCTCACCTCAGCCCCTCGTTACATATATCTCGACAGCTTTTTGGCAGTTGCTAACAGTCTCTCGGAAGTTATTCGGCCACTAGCTATAAATATTTAGACTTCTCGACAGACTCATCTTCGTTAGGTCAGTGTTAAACTTTCGACTGGTCTGTACCTACTGTACATCAATGCCGTCCGTGCCTCATGAGATATAAAAATGAAAGTACATACAATATGTATTGGATTGTCTGGCTATAATTTGCATTCCACCTGATCACCATTTACAGATTTATATACCATTGCTTATTCTTTATAATCTCAAATACCTTAGAATATAACTTTACAATTAATTCTTAATTGGTAAAAGTGTTCGCTAACATACGCGGTTTATAATTAATACCAAATGTATACAAAGGTGTTTGTTTGTTAACAGAGTAACAGTAAATAATTTAGAGATTACAATTCTAGAGATGTTGAAACAAAAGATATGACCGATTCTTCAACTCCTTTTTCATATTTAAAATTAGTTAACTCAATTATGACAACCACGGAAGGCTATTTCCAAGCTGCATTTCAAGTGCTGACTTCAATTATTCCATCGCCAAATTTTCTTCAATATGCAGCAAAATATCCGATTCTCCTGCTTATGGTGTATTTGCTTAACAGTTAATACGCTTCGATAGAGCTTGTTTCTATTACAGGAACGACTTAAAGATACAACCAAGCAAGCTGCTTGCAAATAAATTTTTGACATTAGATATTGGTACCCTTTACTTATTAAGGCCTTCAAAAATTTTATGGTCGTCATCATAATATTGTTGATACGCGTGATGCCTCTATATCCAAAATTGTCCTGAATATATTCTACGTCCCATAATTCTATATCCTTTGAATATACACTTGGCGGGTTAAAGTAACAGGAGGTACTTACCCTTCCAAAACACCCGATCTCACTTCCCGGTGGATTGTAATTTGCCAGTTTTCATAGTTTTTGCTTTGTTTTTGATATTAGGGTTTGGATATGGACCGAGATGTTTATGTTTCATTATGAATGTCTAAGATGTCGTTTTAATGATGCAAAAGTAGCCATTGTCATGCTGTTTAACTACGTTCCCGAAATAACCGTAATTGTTTCTATATTTTTATATCCAAAATAGCTACAATTCAGCCATTAATATCTTTTACTTATCAAAGATGTAATTACCTTGATGCTTCTAAAGTTACTAATGTATCTCGATGACATTTTACTATATACAGATTTGGTATTGTTGGTATTGTTACAGCTTAGTGGTTATTTCAAGTCATTATAGACTTTAATGATTTGTGTCAAAAGAGTGCAGGCAGAACCTAATAAATGTGGAATAGTTTTAAAAGCATGTCTCACATTTTGTCCCTAAGATAGTATATTTCGTCTCATAGAAAAATGGAAAAGGGTGTACTATTTAAGTGAAAATATCGATAATATTAATGGATAGTTCTTTTAATGATGTTGATGTCTCTGTATCCTAAACTACCCTGGGTATATTTGACATCCTATAGTTCCATGTTCCTTTCATTCTCAATTTTTTATTTCACGCAGCGTCCTGATGTAGCTAGCTAAACAGGAAGTGCTTACCAATTCGAAGCAACAGACTTCACTTCCTTAGTGGAAGTTCACGTGTTGAACTTAATTTGCCAGTTTTTTTAACTTCGCTTTTGGGATTGCGTGTGATTTGGACATGGACTGGTATTTTGATTATGAATGCCAAAAAACTAAAGACTAAACGAAGTTCGTCTTCGCTAGCCAAAGCTATTATAATGGTACAACAATAGCCATTTGTCATGCTGTTTAACTACGATTCTAAAATATATGTATCTAATATTTGCTTCCCAAAATAGATACAAACCATCAATTATGTCTTTAACACATCAAACATGTAACTATTTTGATATAATTATTAGCTGGTTAGGTTTCGTAATAACAGTTTTGGTATATACAAATTTGGTCTATTTACAGTCTATTTATAGCCTGTTTCACCCGGTGATTTATTGTCACCATCACAGATATTAATGATTTTTCTAAAAAGTATGCAGGAAGAACCTAAAATTTGTGAAATTAAGTACGTCACACATTTTGTCCATTATATAGCCAATTCGAAGATGATTAGGCAGTGTACGGACTTTCAATTGTAGAGGTTTCCAAGAAAGGGCGCCTTCGTTTTGCAAGCATTGTCCTATTACACTGTATCTTAGTGTTTTAAACATCCAGGGAAGATATATTCCTTAATATTTTTAACGAATAGAGCTCGCACCAGAGTGGTACACCGTGAGTGGAGATGAGTTAAGTAATGGTGTTTAACATTTTTAACTTATGTCGAGACGGCGCCAGCTATAGGCGAAGGTGCATAAATTTTGCCTGTGCATTGCGCTGATGGCATTTTACAGCAGAGGTCTTTATCGTGTCACGTCTACCGTGACAAGGGACTTTGTTTATTTTAAGTTCCCTTCCGAATGAACCGTGACTTTCATTTCATAATGCCAAGTGTTTGGCGAAAAAAAAGTTACTATCCACTTTAAAGCGTTGGGCCAGACCCGATCGGGGTTTGAACCCATTGAGCTTCTGTAGTGGTAGTCAGTGTTTAGACAATGTCAATTGTTTTGGTTTCCCAGAAGGGAGGCGTCTCTGTTTGCTAGCAATCATGTGAGGCCGTATCTTACATGTATATAGCATTCAGGGTAGATTTATTTGTTATTATTATACCTCACATATATTAAAACACTTTTCATTGGATGTTTTCCAATCACATGACATGTAATAAATGAGATATTTCCCACAGAATCACTGTCAGCGTGTGACAACCTCTCACAGCCATGTGATAACCTCTCACAGCCATGTGATAATACTATTACCCGGTGATAACCCGGTACAAGGGAAATAACTCGTACAACAGAACTGTGTTGTCATTTGGTAAACAATAACAATGGCGGCCAGTCGTTTTTTTAAGTTCGTCGGAAGCGGACTTGTTATTAATTATGTATGACAAAGATGCAGAAAACACAAAAATGGTCACCCAAGCTTCAGTGAAAATACTGGAAATGTATTTGATGGAAACGGAAAGAGAGGTAAATCTAGATTCTGCGGAATATAAAGTATGAGCCCCCCCCCCCCTTCGGGATTGTTGAAAGTGTAAACTGGCAGCATTGAATTTAATTTAAAATTTAGATATTGTTTGCGTCAATTTACATGGTAAGTTTTGTTTCGGTATAATAAAATAATAATGCCCTCGGGTGACAACCCTTCTGTCGGGTGACAATTTTGGATGTCCACATACCTAGAGGGCAATTATTGTATAATATTTCCAACGAAATAGATCTCCCACCAAAGCTCTACATCGTTTCTATGAGGCAAGACAAATAAAAAAAACCACACCAATCTATGTCCGAATGACAATCCAGAAGCAAAGAAAAACTTTGGAACTGACATTCTAAGTTAAAGTGTGAACTTTCACCAAGAAAGTGAAGCAGGTGGTCCGGAAGGGCAAGTGCCCACCTAATTTGGTAAACTAGCCAGGTGTGTAATAAAAACTGAGTCAGATTAACATGGAACTACGGTATGTTAAATATATCCATGGGAATCTTTGACACAGAGATATCAAATTTATCGACAATACTGTGATGACGTCCATAAAACTTTTTGAAGGTCCTGATAACTAGCTATTTTACAAGTTCAGTAAAAACCTGTCTAAAGTTTAACACTACGCTACCGCATTAGTTCTGAATTCGCAGATCATCTCTGTTCCAAGTTAGATTGATCTCATCAGCTGTTGGGCAGATGATATCTATCTCTCGATCGACAGCTTTTCTGTTATTAACTATCGATATTTCGGTCACTAGGCAGCTAAGCCTCTACTCCTTTTTCTTCATCTCGGTGTTGATCTTTGGATAGGTCCTTTATTTTTTGGCAACTACAGAACAGGGCTGTCGAAGGTTTAGCACTAACCTTATGAATAAGAGCCTAATCGACATCTCATCTCGGTTCCTCGAGCTCCTTAGCTATATCCCAACAGCTTTTTGGCAGCTGTTATCTATCTCTAGGCAGCTTTTGAGACCACAAGCTATCCATATCTCAGTAGCCGATCTTCGAATTTTTTTTCGTTAGCTGAGTGTTAAACTTTTGACATGTATGTACTGTATTTGCGACAATCTAAAATACGAAATAAAGGTTAAGTATAACAATCAGCATGTGGTAGCCTTAAATTCATAGAAAAGTATTGATAATATTGATACTCCATATAAATTGATTGGTTAAAAAGCTACCACATTAAACAATGCATTTGTTTTAACATTCAATAAAATAATAAAAACTGTAATTTCAAAAAGAAAATGTAATTGTTGATAATATCCTACCGATTTCGTTACTAACAAAAATCACGCAATAACTCTTTTATTTTTTATTTTAAAAACCATCTATTATTCATCTCTTGAAAGAATTAAATGATACAATTAAGAAAAATCAATCTATAGCACTAAAATAATTCACTGTGGGTATTGATAGTTTTTCGCCATGTGATTCGTTGATATCGATAACACGTGTCTATGTTGTATAGAAATTCCCGTCAATTGCGCTTGGATAAATTTAGAAAATTTCATTATTGCTTTAATTCTTTGAAGGTAATTACTGTGTGTGAACCATTGATTTTCTAACACTGAAACTGCCTGCTCGGAAACTGTTTAAGGTCCAGAATATAATGTAATAGAACAGTAGATGATATATACATATAATGTTTTGTTCCTTATTGCTCGTCAGTATTTAAGCGTTTCCTCTGGATTAACACTTACGGAATTAATCTATCGATGGATTTACAACATAGCAGGACGTGTCGTACGCTTACTACAGTTCTAGAAATGTATTGGATTATTTGACTCAAGGTATGTATGGTTTATAGAGACCATTATATACATGTATGTACAGGTGTAAAAAATGCTGTTTATACAAACCTTTTAACATGTACATAAGCATTGATTTTAATGTTAAAACAGAAAACGAAATTTGTAACTGAAAACATGTAGTTGATAATAACCAAAGCAACACCAAAACACGAAAATATTACATAAAAAAACGGTGTTAAAATATTTATAAGAAACCCTCTACAGGTACGTGAGGCATTAAAACAACATTGGTTTTAATGAAAAAAAATTAAATTTAAATCTGAAAACATGTGCTTCGTACTAACCAGTGCAACTCAAAATAAATAACAGTGTTTGTAAGAGATAGGAGTAAAATATGTATATATTTATACAAAGCCTTCTACAGATACGTGTATATAAAGCATTATAATAACATTGAAACAAATGTTAAAAAGGAAACAAAATTTGTAATTGAAAATTAAATTCAATATGCAATCATTGTGTATTATTGTCAGAAATATAATATTTTCTAAATTTTCTGCTAGGTAAAATCTTAAATTCCTCAAAAAACGAAGGTATACTTCCTCTTCAAAGTATTTTCTTAGCTAAATTTGGTAAAATATATTTTGGTCCTTTAGGTATCTTTCCAACATCTTGGGAAAAACTTGGGGGGAAAATTTGGTTTCACAATTTTGGTTCAAGCACTACTGATGGGGAATCGTATTCCAAAAAGGCTGTCTAGTGCTGTAAAATTAAAAGTGGTGTTATATGCGATTGGTAATAACCAACGCAACCCAAACCCTGTATGGAAGAAACAGATAAAAAACAAATAACAAATGCTAAATAAGAGCCATGTTCAACAATGTAATGTGTTTATCTTTGCTGTTGAATTACATTAATGCTTTGTTGAGGACTCTGAGATTCCATTATTGTTTTGTCTTTCTACTACGTCCCAGAGCCCATTTGTTCAGTCGTCAGTTCTTATCAAAAACAAAATTCCTAAAGAAGCTAGAAGCTTTTAAAACTAGTAAATTAACTTCAACATGTGAACTTCTACGAGAAAATTGAGACCGGGTGCTTCGGAATGTTAGGCACCTTTCTGTCTAGCTAGCTACAGCTGCTACGTGTGAAATCAAAATTGAGAATGAAAGTAACATTGAACCATAGGACGTCAAATATATTCAGGATAATTCTTGATACAGAGACATCACAATTATCAATAATATAGTTTGATAAAAGCAGGCAATAGTACATGCTTTTCACTTACCAAAGAGAAAAGAAAACACAATCTGTAAAAAACATCAATTATTCTGAAAAAAGATAAGACTCCAAGGTTGTTAAAATCACCTTTGTAGAGTTCGAAAAATAGTAGGTCACCTGCGGCCGGTACAGAAGACGCTTACAAATAGAAACGATTGAAACAGATTGGGCATCAAAAACTATAAACCAAAATCAAAACAAACTACAAATAAAAAATATTCAAAACATAGAAAAAATACACATAAATAGAAAAATTAGTAATCGTTCACGCTGTACTAGTGACGGGTGAGTGAACCCTCCAAACAAATATAATATTAATAATAAAATATTAATATCTAGCCTACAGTCAACCGGTGAGACGATACAAGATAACAATATGTAGAAAATATCCCCTATACAACTAATATATAATTTATTTTTGCTAAATAGACAAATGGGTTCAAATTCCAAAATCGACAGATGCCAAGTGGGAATAACAGGAATGTTTTGTCTTTGTCCATGTTCAACATGTAATTGGCATGTGCCACATGCCACTGTTTTGTTTGTTTGATTGCTGCTGCTTATAAATATTTATCATGTATTGTTGACTTTTGAATATTGCAATCTTAGACTTATGCTGATAAATATTATGTTATTTGACGTTCACTGCTCCTTTCATTTCAATTTTGATTACACACGTGACTGGTGTAGCTAGCTAAACTGGTGATGCTTACCCTCCCGGACCACCTGGTCTCACTCACGACGAAAGTTCGCGTGTTTAACTTAATTTGCCGGTTTTCATATTTTTAAATTTGGTTCGGGACTGTGAACAATGAACTTGTATATTTGTGTTTGATATATAAAATATTCAAAAAAAATATTTCTCACAATTGTTGTCCTAATATATGTATATCGCAATGAGTAGAATGACAAACAATAGTCTAAACAATAATAAACCTGCATCTGCAATATATAAAATCCAATTAAAGATCCAATCCAATCCGTCTAACGTATACACTTTTTTCGTTTGCTAAGTTTTGAATTTTGATTTTTGGCAACATAATAACATATCCTTCTTCTTTAGATGTTATGTCTGGTCTTGCAGACATCGACGATCATGGCTCTCCATTCCTTTCTGTATTCAGTCGTCCGTCTGATGAGATAGACATAAATGGTAGAGAACTGGCGATTCGTTGCAATCTTGTTCAGGCTGTCTGTGAACTTTGTCCGCTTTTTGTCTTCCTCTGCTTTTTGCCAATGATCTCATAACAGCAAGCACTTTTCTAATAAATTTGCTTTTATTATGTGCTCAAAGAATTTTGGTTTTTCAAAGATGGTATTGAGGAGTGATATCTTGTACCATGCCATATGCATAATTTCATCGTTTGTTTTTTCTTACTGTCCACGAGACCCTCAGGGTTTTCCTCAAAAGCTATGTTCCTACTTCTTCCAGGCTGTGTTCAGTATCCTTTGTCAAAGTCCAGCATATTATACCAGTTTTAATTTTACAGAACTACACAGGCGTTCGGAATACAATTCCTCATCAGTTGTGCTTGGACCAGAATTGTGAAACCAAAATATTTATAAGATGTTGAAAATATACCCAAAGGACCAAAATATATTTAAATTTATATTGTTAAATAAAGCTGCATTTATAGTTTGAGAAATTAACAGATAAAACTGAATAAATATTTGAACTTTGAAAAGGCCATGGATTATTAAACGCCACGTAATCAAATGCTACATCTTATTACATAATTATATGTGACAAATTTCACAATAATAATGTTAATAAAAATTCAAAAGGTATCATCTAATTCTCAAACATGTGTTAATTGTTTAAAACAAAATAGTGCATTTAATAATATACACTATGTGAACCTAATCAAAACGAAACATACTGATCCATGTCCAAATCACAATCCAGAATCAAAGTATAAAAGTTTTAAACTGACAAGTTAGGCTAGACACGTGAACTTCCACCAAGGAAGTGAGGCCGGGTGTTCAGGAAGGGTAAGCACCTCCTGTTTAGCTAGCTACAACCGCCACGTGTGTAATCAAATTTGTATAAAAGGAACATGGAAGTATGTATATAAAACGAAATAATTATAAAGTGTTTTTCTTTTTTATGGTGCATGTTTAATTATCTTTGCTAAAACTGGAAGAAGAAAAACATACTGTGACAACATTTCCATGAATCGCCTAGAGAATTTAGCAACTTATGTCCATTGCTAAAAGTCAGTTTGAAGTCATGGTTTTTGACGGATGTTCTTTTTGCAAAAGCATTATTCCGGTTCCCTTTTAAACGACCAACAAAGATCTACATAATTGATATACTCCCATACATATTTCTTTTTAATCAAATCGAATGTTTTGTTGACTTTTATATATAACAATTAACGTTCAAAGGTCGATTATCTCCCCACTATTATCAAACTGTTTGACAGAGACGTGACGTGATTATACATCTCCTTGTGGGCGACTTTGATTTCCAGTAAAGTTATATGTATGTGAAACTACACAATGTATAATAAACTAAACATATTTAATATGTCAGCTACATATGAAACTATAGGATGATGGCATTACATTTTTAATGGTCTCTCGCTACAATTTATTTTTATTGTGTCTGCTACATACAGTGGGGACATGTCGAAAGTTAAACACTGAGCTAACACAAACCTGAATTCAAATGTCGGTTGTCTAGTAACCAAGATATGTATAGCTGGTGACCTAAATGCTATCGAGGGACAGATGACAACTGCCGAGATACAGCTAGCGAGGGGTCAAATTACACATTATACCAGTTTTAATTTTACTAGACGGCCGTTTCGGAATACAATTCCTCATCAGTAGTGTTTTGACCAAAATTGTCAGACCAATGTTGAAAAGATACGTAAAGGACCAAATATAGTTTACCAAATTTTGCAAAGGAAAGACTCTGCATGCGGGAGTATACGTTAGTTGTTTAATTCTTAGGAATTTAATATGTCGTGTATATATAAAACTGTAGGATGTTGACATTACAATTTCGTTTCATTGTCTCTCGCTACATGCAGTACAAATCTGTCGAACTTTAAACACTGAGCAAACACAAACCGGATTCAAAGGTCGGTTGTCGAATAACCAAGATATGTAAAGCTAGTGGTCCAAAAATTGTCAAGGAATGGGTAGCAACTGCCAAAAAACAGCTAACGAGGGGCCAAAATGAGCTGCTTATTCGACGCCATTTTCTTAGCTTAGTGTTAAACTTTCGACAGGTCTGTACCGTATAGATATCATATTTTACTATCACATAAACCATATTTGGTTACATATTATGTATACTAGAAGTATATAATGGAAAATAAAAACCTGTCATTGGAATGAAAAAAATGTATGTGATAAAATATCGAGTTACCTGTTACAAACATCTCATTTTCAACTAAATTCCTTTAATGACTTTTTGTTTACTGATTTTGTATCAATACATCTTTTAAAAAAATGCTGAAATATGTTTGGGTTCACTGATATACCTAACGAATCTGGATAACATTTCTGTGTTAAAGTATGTCATTCCCGCGAGCACAAAAGGTTTGATATTGGTTTGTCTATGTCATGGTTTCTTATTTCATTCGTTTTTTGTTGCGTGTGGTTGGTTACTTTTGTTCTTTTTCATCTACTTATTTCTCTCCACCGACCAGTTTCTTTTCATCTTTACCTATTTTCTGTACATTGACAAGAATGCTTTTAATCTATCAGATTTTTTCTTCCGCAAATTGTTTCTCCTCTACCAATTTCTTTTCATCTTTATTAATTTTCTTTCCATTGACAAATCATTTTAATCTATCAGATTTTTCATCTATGAGTTGTATCTCGTCTACCAATTTCTTTCAATCCAACAAGTGCAAGAGACTCGGTGAGCCTATTGTTTATGGTATTTGTATATCAAGCTTTTTTGCTTATTGTTAGGAAAGCGATTCTTGAAATAGTGATCATGGGTCATACGTATGCCTTACTATTGCTACAGAATTTGGAAGATGAATGACATTGACCCTGTTACAGGTCAAACTTGAAATAGTGATCATGGGTCATACGTATGCCTTACTATTGCTACAGAATTTGGGAGATGAATGACCTTGACCCTGTTATAGGTCGAAATGGAAATAGTGAGCTTATTGACTATGCTTCTGGCTTTTGGCTAAATGTTAGTTAGAAACGTGATACTCGAAATAAATCATGCTATATACATTACAATTGCTTCAGTAGATGAATGGCCTTGACCCTGTTATAGGTCGAACTGAAGATGCGAGCTTATTTGCTATGGTTCTTACTTTGACTAAGTGTTTGTTAGAAACGTGATACTTGAAATAAATACTCATCATTGATCATGCTATATACATTATCATCACTTCAAAAAATGAATGACCTTGACCCTGTGATAGGTCGAACTGGAAATGGTGAGCTTCTTGGTTATGCATCTGGCTTTTGGCTAAGTGTTAGTTAGAAACGTGATACTCGAAATAAATACTCATCATGGTTCATACTATATACATTACAATTGCTTCAGTATTCATTTTTAAAGAATGACACTTGATGTTTTAACATTATCATTGCTTCAGAATTTAGAAGATGAATGACCTTGACCCCGTTATTAGTCGAACTGGAGATGTTGAGCTTATTGGCTATGGTTTTGGCTTTGGATTAGTATTAGTTAAAAACGTGTTACTCGAAATAAATACTCCTCATTGATCATGCTATATACATTACATATATCATTACTTCAAAAGATGAATGACCTTGACCCTGTGATAGGTCAAACTGGAGATGGCGAGCTTATTTGCTATGGTTCTTACTTTGACTTAGTGTTAGTTAGAAACGTGATACTTGAAATAAATACTCATCATGGATCATACAATATACATCACCATTGCTTCAGAATATGGATGACCTTGACCTTGTATTAATTTTTTAAAAAGAATGACACTTGATGTTGTAACATTATCGTTGCTTCAGAATATGAATGACCTTGGCCTTGTATTAATTTTTAAAGAATGATACTTGATGTTTTTACTTTATCATTGCTTCAGAATATGGATGACATTGACCCTGTATTCATTTTTAAAAATATGACACTTGTTAATTTAACATGCTTTTATAACTCGTATTTCAAATTGGACATGAATTGGTATGTTTGTTTTTCGATTGATATGTTGCAAATTGAAAAAAATCAATCCTATAAACATGGAAATGATTACAATTCCTATGTTATGTAGGATGTTGGAAGTTTTATGAAATAACAGACTCTTGTTTTTATTACACATTCTGTAATTAAAGAACATGTCATTCTATAGGCAAACAACATTAACCTGCCTGCTTGAACTTTTAATTAAATATTTATTATCGACCATTTCATTTATGTATAGGAAAGACATACGTCTAAATCATGAGAAACGTGTATTTTTATGTCTACACTATGAATTCTAAAACTACCAAAGTACTGGGTGAATCCAACTGTATGAATATCCATTATGAAAGGTCAAGCAGACAGGTCAGTGCTCTTTGACTATACTAAACAAACTGATAACAAACGGTTTTATTACAGTAAAGCAATATTAATTCAGCACATCTCCATCGTTTCCACATGGATGATCTCATGTCAGAAATAATCGAAACATTAATATACATGTTATTGCAGATGGTGTAATTATTTAGCTGCTAAATTTTCTTGTATGATTTATTTGTTTATGTAGTTTGATGTCAGTGTTTTCACGAATATTTTTTGTTTAAACCTCCATAGTGACACTTCAGAACGACTATGTTTGAAGCTACGTGACAAACGTGATTACTTCAATATTCTGTTGTAAAATTTCCTTTTCTATCAGCGATATATCTGCTTCTGCTGCTTATGGTGTATTTGTTTCACAGTAAAACCCCCATCGCAGAGTATGTTTCTACTATGGGAATTTTATACAACGCAGCAAGATGTTTACAAAAGATTGATTGACTCAGAGATATTGCAAGCCTAGGCTTTTTAAGACCCTCAAATAATTGTATGGTCGTCATCATAATATTGATAATGATGATATCTCTCTTTCCAAAATGATTAAGTCTGGATACATTTGACGTCGCATTTTCCTTTTCTTTCCTAATTCTAATTTCACATGTGGGGAATGCAGCTAGTTAAACAGAATGTCCTTACCATACTGAAATATCAACCCAAACATCCCTGGTGGGAGTTCATGTGTTTAACTTAATTTGTCAGTTTTAAAAATTTTTACTTTGCTTCTGGGTTGTAATTCGGACATGGATTGGTGTGTTTGTTTTTTATTTTAAAGATTTTTACTTTGGTTTTGGAATTGTAATTTGGACATGGACCAGTATGTTTGTGTTTAGTTGTTAATTTTAAGCTATCTCTCTGATTCCTTCGTGATCACAAGAGATAGTCTTCTAACACTTGCGTTTAGTGAAGGTCTATTTGACTGTGACAGGCGTTTGGCATATACACACTACTTTTGAAGCTCTCTCTCTCTCTCTCTCTCTCTCTCTCTCTCTCTCTCTCATTCTCTCTCTCTCTCTCTCTCTCTCTCTCTCTCTCTCTCTCTCTCTCTCTCATCCGTGTTCACAAAAAAGGGTCTTCAAACACCTGCTGTTTTAAAGACTTTTACTTTGCTTTTGGATTGTGATTTGGACATGGGCCAGAATGTTTGTGTTTAATTATTAATTTTAAGCTCTCCCTCTGATTCCTTCGTGATCACACAAGATGTTCTTCCAACAGTTGCATTTAGTGAAGAGATTTTTTACTGTTTCAAGTGTTTGGCATGTATACAAACTAGTTTTCGTTGACTAAGATTTGTTCTTTGTATTGGATGAATCAACCTATATGAACATCCTTTAATTAATTTGTCAGTTTTAATTTTTTTTTAATTTGCTATCAGATTTGGACATGGATTTGTATGATTGTCCTCTAATACATCCGTTATCACACAAAAAGAGCCAAATACTTGCATTAAGTAAAGATCTAATTGACAGTGGCAGGCGTTTGGCATATACAAATTACTTTTCGTTGACTAAGATTTGTTCTTATCTGAAGTTGCAGGTAGACGGATTTTTATGATATCGGCAGTAATCTTATTTCACATCCACTGGAAGCTAATTAATGAAAACCGATTGCCTTGACCGATCTTGACCATTGCCTAAATAAACATCCATTAATTATTTATTTGTAATAATCGAGTAGGTAACCGCACGGAACTGAAGTACGGGCTATATAATACTCTTGTAAACAAATCATTGTATTTGCCTAATTGAAACTAAAGAAAAAATCTTTACATTAGAGAAATTGATTACCTACACAGTTTCTGTGTGTATATTATGTCTACAAACCGATTCCTTTCCTGTCCTCATTTAGAATTAATTACATACATTACACGACTCAATAATAACTCTGTAAATATTGGCAAAATCCAATAGGAGAAATACATACATTTGAACAAGATATTGCTTTTACCACTATTTAAGCCAATTAAGCTATTTTTAAAATGAAAAGTCATCACAGGAAATGAATCTCAATGTTTTGATGTTATGGTTACAAACGATTCTTTACTTGCAGGTAAATATTGTACCTGAAAAATCGGTGCATTGAGTAAGCTTATGATTTCTAATTATACAGTTCTTTGGTTCTCCACAGAAATATTAAATATACTAGTACCATAATAGTTCAAACAACGTGTTTATATTTTAGTCAAATTACAATTCTGTGTAATCTTTTATTTGCCTAGATTGTAGAATTAGATAATTTTAATAGAAAATACACAATATATAGAAATTTTACACATAAATAATTATCCTTTAATCTAACTCATGTTTTATTAAGGTTCCACGTTCCTTTAATCCTCACACACATGACGGATGGAACTAGCAAGAAAAGGGGGTGTTTCCCTTCCTGAACACCTAGTCTTACTCCACTGATGGAAGGCCACTTAAGTTTTTAGTTTCGAATTTTGTTTTACTTTCCTTTGTGATTGAATTGTGATTTGGACATGGACCGGTATTTTTGTATTTGATTTAACGCCTTGTATGTTATTCTACTGCACCCAAAATCTGGAAACAATAAAAAAAACCAGCTGATGTCAGCTTGAATCAATTTAGAGAAGAAAGAATGTAAATAACTGATACGTGTATATCATCAAATTGGTTATTCAGGGCTCTATAATAAGTTATCCAAATATGTGGGTTTTTTTTCTGTCTTGTCTTGTACAACTGTTTTATCATTTACTCTTTCTGTAAACTGTTCTTCGTTGCTTTTTACACAGTTTTTCAGTCGTTTTTTTAAGCATTAAACCAAGCGTTCCTTAACCTCTAGCGTATCAGGCAACGAGTACTGTTAAGACGGTTCTTTCAACGAAAATTTTACCTCTTCAAATTCATCGAATTAACTTCTTTATATAGATAAATGTGATTCTAACACAATTATTCTTAGGCTCTGAACTATGTACTAGTAACTGTATGACGTCAACACGCCGACTTAAATAAGCCTAAAATAAATCAATTGTCAAAGACCATATTCTTGAAATTTTAAGGTCGAAAAAGGAACAGTTTTACATTACAAATTGTGGTTATTAGTAAGACGATTGGAGAAAATTGACAGGCTTGATAGGTTGATTGGAAGAAAATTGACGGGCAGACATGACATCATTAGCTTTCTAATTTCTCTCCTGTCTATAAACCGTTTTTATCCTCTCCTATTTACCTATTGCATTATTACTGTTATTTCCTTACGTTATCTACCGATGGTGTTACGAATCGTATTTAAACTGAACACAAACATACCGATCCATCCTCAAATCACAATCCAAAAAGCAAAATACTTAAAAACGTTCAAAAATGACAAATTAAGTTTAATGTTTGAATTCTCACCAGGGAAGTGAGGTCGGGAGCTCCGGAAGGGTAAGTGCCTCATGTTTAGCTAGCTACACTCGCCACGTGTAAAATCGAAATTGGGAGTGAAAGGGCTAAGGAACAATGGGACGTCAAAAAAATCCAGAGTAATTTTGGGTACACAGACATCATACAACAACAATATTGTGATGACGATCATAAAACTTTTTGAAGCCTTGATAAGCCTGGGCTTGCAATATCCCTGCGTCAACATATTTATTCTCCTCTACTACTAAACGAGTATATTGTTCTTTTTCACTTTTACATTCAATATAATATGGTAGAGCTTGTTCCAACCACGGGAACTATATCGACAAAACAAGCTGCTTGCAAATAAATTGTTTACTCGGGAAACAGTGTCTATTGCAAGCCTATATTTAGGCACTCGGTTAAAATTCCGCCTTTGCAATAATGGCATGAATATCTCAAGAGTCTGTTTAAAATTATCTTGGATATTTTTGACGTCACATAGTCCTATGTTCCTTTCACCCTGAATTTTGATTGCACATGTGACAAGTGTAGCTAACTAAACAAGGGGCACTTTCTTTTCGGAGCACATGGCCACAGTTTTCTGGTGAAAGGCAACATGCTCAACTTAATATGCCAGTTTTCAAAGTTTTACTCGAATTTTGGTATTGTGATTTGAACATTGACCGGTAGGTTTGTGTTTGATCATGACTAAATTTGCTAGTCTTCATAATTTTTGCTTTGATCTTTTGTGTTTTTGTCCAATTCTCCACCAGGAAAGATAGAATTAAGTCAAGTAAGTCATATTTGTTTTATGGCACTGTTTTAAGATTGTTTCTTTCGTTATATTTCAGAAATGACTAAGTATTTATGCCTCCTGTATTTGCTGACTGCAGGATGGGGTGTGATGTAAGTAAATCAGTGGATGTTATCGACAATAACCAATATAACGAGGATGAAGTGGCTGAATTCACTGAAACACAGATTGATACGATACGGAGTACGTGGCCTTTACTCGCTAAAGATTTGACGGGCATCGGAGCCAAAGTATTCTTTAGGATATTCATCGAAGAACCAAAAGTTAAATTAATATTTAAAGAATTTAGGTAGGTATTTTGACGTTTCAATTTTATATTTGACCAAATTCAAATGAAGTATTCATATAATGTCAGAAGCATTTACATTTAAACCCTTCACAAAACTTTCAATGTTCGATAAAAAAAAACTAAAAATGGAACGACTGCCATTTTGAACAATGAGGTTAAAAAATAATTTTCATAACTTTTACTTAGTATGTAATGGGTGGGTAAGGGCACAAAAAGGGTGTCATACCTTTATATCAACAATTAGTAAAGTTCTAAATTACAGTTTAATTTATCATTTAGGAAAACAAAATAGTAAGCTTCTTCGAATGAGCAATAACATTTTGGCTAATCTTCTTAAACCTAGTTTAGTTTGGTCTAAAATCTGTAGATCGGTTTTCACTTTTCAATACTTCCAAATTATTTTAGAACTGTTTTAGAATAGATAAAAGGAAATGGGTAACAACTGAAAAACATGTACTTGGCAACAGCCTTTGCAAATCAAATAACAAAACAATAAAAGCGAATGATAAAACAGTCAAGGAAGACAAAAGAGAAGACAAGGAATAAAGACCAACAAATAATAGGACAACTGATTCTAAAATGCACGACTTTGAACGGGCATTGGAGTACATGTTTAGTTGTGTGGTCATAAATGCAATACAGATACTTGCACCAAAGAAGCCAACAATATTAATGTAAATGGTCTTGTTGAATACTTTAGACATGATTTGTGTGTTGCTAAAATCACATTGTACTGAAATGTACTTTTCTTGTATGTTTTCTATTTATGTATTACTGTAAATTGGGAAATTTTCGCGATCGTTTTATATTGGCGTAAATTCGCGAGTGAAACGAGTCCCGAAAATAAAAGATTCGCGAAAAATAAGCAGTATTTAAAATTATAACTACAGAGTCGCGATCACGCGAAAATTAAAAGACGCAAATAAATATTAAAGTGCGTTTACGCGAAAATTAGATGACGCGAAAATTTCCCAATCTACAGTATTGTTGCAAGGTAGGAAAAACATCATCTTCTATCGGTTTTTACAAAACATCGAGATTTGAAAGTGTTGTGGTTTTGTAACTTGGTCACTCACTCTGATTATTAAACACGTGTAATTGAGTCTTCAAATGTTCACGTGTACTGACCAAATACATCTGTTCTAAACACGTGTAGTCACCACATTACTGGACATCCAATACCAGGCATATCTGTTTCAACGCCAATCAAATAATCACAATCCTGGATTAATACACAGTCTTTACTGCAGTAATTACACAATTTAAACCTGCCAAGATATTCGACACTGTTACTAGACTATTATCATTAGTCCAGTGCTTAATGTAAACGTGATGATACGTCATTCTTTGTTTTATAAATTGCTCGAAACAAAGACGGATCATGGTGCACTATTCAACATGCGCACGGGCATATGTACTCAATTGTTGTACTTAATCCTATTTAAGGAAAGCGGTATTATCCGCAGTATCAACGGTCTGCACAATGACCGACATGCGACGTGTAGACGTTAAACTCCGACAGTCATAACCATCGTCATCAGCATCATAGACAAGGATCATTCTGGGACATCTTTATGTACGTAAACATGGAAAAGTGGTCTAGATGACCGAATGGGCTAGAGAGCGCCTGCTTATAGATCACAGCGCCTTTCACCGCTTAGTGTGACAAAGTTTGTCAGTTTGCTTGGTGGAGGTCGGTGGTGTTCTCTGGGTATACCGGTTTTCTCCACCATTCCAGAACTTACTGTGTCAATATAAGTGAAAGAATCTTGACTGAAATGTAAAACACAAATCTACTTGAGTCTTCATTAACGCAGGGATGCTGCCGATTTTTTTTCCTTCAGTTTTTAATGTTTTTTTTTTTTAAAAAAAAATTCTGGTTGCAAAATGTAGGCCAAACTACACAAGTCAATAGATTTAAATACATATCAAAGAAAAAAAGAAATTGATCGTGTTTAGTAATGAATACTTGTCAAATACACTACATGTGTTCAATTATCGACTGTTTTATTTAATGATTTTTTTGATTGCAAAAACTGTAAAGACTGGATGTTGAAGGCAACAAAATATCGAATTTTTAATCCCTTAACAATAGTCATTAATTAAAGGTATTAACTCGATTAAATCGAGTGAAATGATGGATAAATTCCAAATTGAATGCAAAACTACTTTTTACATGTCGTTTATTGTGTGATTAATTATTTACAGTGGGTGGGTAGTGTTTCATTACTCTAGACAAGTTCCGTTATCGCCCAGTTTTTCATAATTCTATTGGTCTGGAACTGGATATTTACAATTACGAAGTTTTTGTTTTATTTCATTTATCAAAATGTCATAAATATTACTGAAAGGACGCCCATGTATTTTAAGAAATGTTGTTTAGGTCGTTAACGATCTGATACCAGAGGGGTTTTTTAACACGGGCGAGTCTAATCTTCACCAACGCATGCATGGATTTATTCTTGCCCTCAATAGACTTTTTTTTCTTGACTTGTAAATTGTCCCTTGAAATCGAAAAAGCTGAATATTTAACTGTCACAGAACATATAGGCTATACAATGGTCTTACATTACCGCATATTGTTGCATGAACAAAGTTGTGCTTTTAAAACCCATTACATGCTAACTAACATCTAGGTTTCCACACATGTTGGTTATGGAAAAACATAAATTGATAACTGAATAACATGTACTTGGCAACAACCAACACAACAAAGAGCTCAAAACAATACAAGTCAAAAATAAACATACTAATTAATATCTGAATCACAAATGACAACTAACAAGTCGGTTTAGACACGTCACCTTCCACCAGGGAAGTGTGGTCGGGTGCTCCGGAAGGGTAAGCACCTCCTGTTTAGCTAGCTACACCCGCCACGTGTGTAATACAAATTGTGTAAAAGGAACATGGACCTATGGGACGTCAAATATATCCAGGACAATCCTGGACACAGAGACAAAGTTATCAACAATACTGTGATGAAACTTTTTGAGGGCCTTGATAAGCCTAGGTTTGAAATATACCTGGGTCAACAATTTATTTTCAAGTAGCCTGCTTCGTTGTACAAAGTTAATGATAGACCATATAAGACAAAAAGATATTGGGACCAGTGATTCTAAAATTTCTGATTTTGAAGTCGTATTCGAGTAGAGCAATGGAGTTTTATGTCCCAGTCAAGCGAGGCGTTGGCGTAGTCCGACTAATCAGCCCACTAAACCCCATTTTCATTTTGTACATTTATAATCCAAGAAGTAAAAAAAATTAAATTGGGGGTATAGAGTGCTGATTAGTCGGATTAGCGTTGGCTTTGGAGTAAATTTCTACTTAGCTAGAATGTACATTTCTTCAGATCTAAACACTTACCATCAATTATTTCTTTAATTTCAGTGACAAGGAAGAAATGGAATTATTAGAACTACAAAGTTTTCGTGATCACGTGACTCGTTTTATGCAGGTGGTTGACTTACTTGTGGATAGTTTAGACTGCCCAAAGGTTGAAGTTCAACAGACTTTAATGATGTTAGGAGCAAGACATGCCACTTTTGAAGGATTCGATGTGATGTATTTTAATATCTATTCAAAATGTTTATTAGAAGTTTGGGAGACTACTATTGGCGAGGAATTTATATTAGAAGTAAAGGAATGCTGGAGCATGTTGTTTGCTTATATTGTTAAATACATATGTCAGGGGTACGAAATCATGATTAGCGAGTATGAAAATCCGCTCAACGAGGAAAAGTCGTGACAGAATCTACACTTTTAATAAAAATATACACACTTATCATCCATTAAACAATAAGGGCATATACAGTCAAACCTGTCTATAAAGGTCACCCAAGGTGACCAGTAAAAGTGGCCTTTATATACAGGTTCAAATTGCATGAATAAAGAACAATAGGGATACAATTCTAGTGGCCTTTATAACAGGTGGTCATTATATAGTGGTGACCTTTAAGACAGGTTGGACTGTACAGAACTATCGAAACCTTAACACTGAGCTAACTAAATGCTGTCAAATGGCCGAGATGTGGATAGCTAGTGCCCAAACAGTTGTCGAGAGATAGAAGCCAGTCGCTGAAAAGCTGTCGATATAAAACTAACGAGATTACTATTCAGAACTAATTCATTAGCTCAGTGTTAAACTTTAGACAGGCCTGTACTGTATACATGTGTATACTGTCATAATATTTCATAAAATCGACATTTTCATTGGGGATTAAATTTCATCTGTTTGTTGATAACGCAAATCATCGAAAATCGAAACTCGCGAAATAAAAGTCATGTTGTTTTATAGATATTTTTGATTAACCATGTACTCAAATCATTGTAAATGTGAAACGTCGAAATTTAATCCCCGCGAATGTTATTAATTCTGCATAATGGTTTTCTGTTCTTTTAGTATTTGTATGTTGTGACTTTTATCTATGCATATTGTTATACTGATTCACTCTGTGGTACGAATTTCACAATATGATTCACTCTGTGGTACGGATTTCACTACAGAACATTTTGATTTATACACATTTTATTTGTCAGTCAAAATTACAATTGAAATATACATTATATATAATTATAATTACATATTGTGAAATCATTAAAATTTCGCGATGTCCCAATTTTCGTTGTTTTTGTAGAAAACGTGCATTATCCACGAATTTACAAATCAACGAAATAGAATATATAGTACATGCTGGTCTTCAACCAAAAACCATATGTATACCAAGAATTTACCACCTCACAAAATGGTATTTTGTCTTCGATCCACGAAAATTGAGCATCGCGAAAATAAATGATATCACATTATTTATAAACAAAAAGAATCAGAAACAAGTGTCTTAACACGTATATACAATGTATATCTCACGAAACAGTAAAACAAACTAGTTTTTTTTCAAATGCACGCAATAGATTCGACAAGGGTTTGTATTTCAGCATGTTTAAAGTTAGTAAATACATATTATACCAGTTTTAATTTTACATCACTAGACGGCCGTTTCGGAATACATTTCCTCATCAGTAGTGCTTGGACCATATTTGTGAAACCAAAATGTTTTTCAAGATGTTGAAAAGAAACCCAAAGGACCAGAATATATTTTGTTTACTTATATAATAACAGTTTATAATATAAGAGGTTTGGAATTCTGTTCAAACATTTGGTTAGCAATAGGCGAAATGTGTCACGGCTACGAGTACGCATATTAACTTCCTAGCAAACATTGGATATAAGCTCTGTTCATTACATACCCAAGAGATAAGAAGCATCTAAACTAGCAAGATAAACGCGGAAAAAAATGATATTAATAATTATGAAAATATGATACATGTATTTTAACTAGCAAGATGAACATCATTTTACGCGAAAAAAAATAATAATATCAATTACGAAAATATGATACATGTGTTTGTAAATTTATATCTTATTTCAAATTAATTTTTTATCATACCTGATAGAAAAAAAATATAAAAAATACTAAAATCTATCCTTCTTAAACAGTACAGACCTGTTGAAAGTTTAACACTGAACTAATAACGAAAAGGAGTCGACAGCTCGGTTGCCAAGTGGCTGAAGTATGGATAGCTAGTGGTTGAAAAGATGCCGAGAAATAGAAACCAGCTGTCGAAATGCTGTCGAGATGTATGTAATGAGGAGCCGAGCTGAGCTGCCAATTTGACATCAATTCCTTAGCACAGTGTTAAACTTTCGACAGGTCTGTACTACATCAGTTTTACTTAGAATCAAACTACAGTTTATTCTACATCTATACTGTATTGCTAAGTGCAAGTGATTATATGTTTTACGCAAAAAGCGAAACTGTTATGATGTTAAGGACTATTGTGACGCAGTTTTTTGGATTAATAACTATTTCTAACCATTAGGTGACTTAATATCTGCATTGGTGACTCTTTCTTATCATTGGTGAATCAGTATTTGGATTGATAACTATTTCTAATTATTGGTGACTTAGTATTTCTAGTGATTCGGTATTTGGTTTGGTAACTGTTTCTAGTTATTGGTGACTCAGTATTTCTAGTGATTCGGTATTTGGTTTAGTAACTGTTTCTAATTATTGGTGACGCAGTATTTGGATTGGTAACTATTGTATTTCTAACCATCAGCGACTCAGTATTTGTATTGGCGACTCTTTCTAATCATCAGCGACTAAGTATTTGCCTTGGTGACTTTCTAACCATCGGTGACTCAATATTTGCATTGGTGGCTCTTTCGAACTATCGGCGACTCAATATTTGCATTGGTGGCTCTTTCTAATAATAATCAGTGACTCTGTATTTAGATTGGTGACTCTTTCTAACCATCGGTGACACAGTATTTGGATTGGTGACTAGTTCTAAATATCGGTGACTCAAGTATTTGGATTGGTAATTATTTCTAATCATCGGTGACTCAGCATCTCTCTGATCACCAGTGACTGCCTCACTGACCTCTTTTTGAATTAAATCATAATAGTCAGGGGGCAGATCCCAACAATGTGACACCCCCTAAACTTTTTTGTTAAAAGCAGGAAACATGGTGGATCTTATTGCCCTATATGTACTGAGTCAGGCTAGGTATGTTTCCACCTTGACTTTTTTCGTTTAATGAAAATATGGCTGCCAATCCAAGATGGCCGCCAAAAAAGATAATTTGAGTATAAAAATTCAATATCAAATCAACTATTTAACCTTTTTTGTTGAAATTTGGCATTTTATCAATTAAATATTTATACTTATTTTTCATGAACAAACTGTGGTTGAAAATTTAATATGGCCGCCATTTTAAAGATGGCCGACTTATAATCATCGCGCTTCATTTAAATCAAATCATTATTTTACGGCATAAAACCAATGTATTATGTTCAATATTTACATAAAACCAATGTGTTATGTTCAATATTTACATTCATATATACAAAGAGGTCTAACAGCAACATGTATAACAAGACCATAACAAAAATATCTGCATCGCTACAAAGGATAAGCGTCTGACCATTATCTATTTCTTTGGCTTCTTTGGCACACAGGGCAATTCTTGTGTCTGCCTCTTTATGGTTTGCTCAAAGACCTAATTTACCTCGCTCTGTACTCGAGAATGTAAAATCGTATCAAAAAAATCCTAATCTAACCATCAACTGCTTGCCATACACCCTTTTGATATAAAACTAAAAAAATCAGATTCATTCTTTATTCTCGTCCATATGTATATTGAATTATTCAAATTTCCATCTGTATTTGCAGTACATGTATTGTTCTTTAAATCGAATAATTCTTACCAGTTCTTACTGGTTTTAATGCTCTATGATTGTGATTTGTGAATTGATTGTTGTGTTTGTTTTGGATTTTTTTCTTGTCAAACTTTATAGAATGCTCAAAATATCAATCAAACAAAACATCATACAACACCTACTCTATCACTTTACCTGAAAAGACACTTTATGTTATCTGCAAATCTATAATGTTGTCAAAGGTTTGTGCATTGATGCTTTCCGAATGATGTTAATCAGTGTCATACTATCTATTATGGTTTAAATCTTTATACCTTTTTCTGAACATTTCTGGATGATATTATCAACCTTTGGCTATATCAGATGTTAATGTTTGGTCGTAAACTACCTGATGATATTACTTATAATGCAGTTACTTCTTTATACTCAGTATATCACTATCATCATTACCTCTTCCTGCGTTCACTGGCACAATGATATTATTTAGCTATTATTGTTTTCATTTTTTAAACTCCATAATGCTACAGAAAAATATAAAGACCTGTACGATAATATATGGTACGGCATTGGTTAACAGCATTGAAAAACCACAATATGCATTTTGAAGATTGTCTCGCAGCAACCACAAAGTATCGTTTTAGAAAATGGCTTGAACCAGACAAAAATAATAAATTTAAAACAAACATACCAATCCATGTCAAAATCATAATTATGAAGCAAAGTAAAATCTTGAAACTTTCAAATGAAGTTTAACACAGGTACATCCAACAGGGACGTGAGAACAAGTGACCTGGAAGGGTAATTGAGCACTCCACACTTTTTAGAATGAAAGGAGCATGGAACTTTGGTACGCACATATCAATGGTATTTTCGGATACAGAGTCACCATACTATATTGTGATGACAACCATAAAACTTTATGAGGGCCTTGATAAGCCAAGGCTTGTACTGTCCCTGCATCAACAATTGATTTGTTAGCAGTTTGCTATAAACAGTATAAACAGATTTAAAGAATGCAGAAGAGAGATGGAATTCCATGTTACCTGAGAATTTGAAAAATTATAAATACGGGGGAGAATAAGACTTTTCTGACTAGTTTTATATCAAATGAGTTGAGCAAGGAAGCACTCGGCAAGGAGTCAGTGGTTAGTGGAGGGTTTGCGAATCCAAAACTACATTCTCGAGTACAGGGCGAGATACATTAAGTCTTTGTGCAAACCATAAATAGGCAGACTCAAGACTTCTTCCTTATCCCGAGTGAGATGATAAAAAACGGATAATGATCAGATGTTTGTATTCTCTTGGTTTTGTTTCACAACTAAACAGTAAGGTGTAAGTGAGTACTAGAGCAAATAAGAAACCGAAATTTCCAGGAGTAAATAAGAAATTTCAGAAGAAAACATTTAGATCTGTTGGTATTTGATCAACAGACAGTGATTGAGCTTCCAGCATTGGAAGTGTTCAAACAAATTAATAAGCTTGAAAACTCTGAACTGAAAGCTTATAAATGCACGGAGAAGTCGGTAATCCTGTTATCAAGTGTAGATTCCTTTGTTTGTAATTTCAAACTACCAACCCTCAACAAAAACCTTCATGAACTTCACTGTCATACGTTCCGTCATTGCCACGTTACAAGATACGTTCCGGTCATGCACATGAAACACAGTATCAGGAAATGGTTTGGAATCTGTGTTTATTTCCTCAGTAGAAACTACCATTAATTCTTGTTAGTAGTTGGAAAATTGACCTCAAATATGAATGTGGAATTGTTGAATCTGTGCAGTTTATTTATTGTGAAAAACACATTATACTGCACAGCTTTTGAAGGAGCCAGTTAACTAGTATATATATATAAATATATATATATATATTAACAAATCCAATATATTGGTTTATTGTATTAAAACAATGCAGCACGGTGATTATAATTCGGTAATTTTTAAAATGGCGGCCATATTGAATTTTCAACCACAGTTTGTTCATGAAAAATTAGTATAAATATTTAATTGATTAAATAACAAATTTCAACTCAAAAGGCTAAGCGGTTGCTTTTTTATTGAATTTTAATTTTAAAATTATCTTTTTTTGGTGGCCATCTTGGATTTGGAAGCCATATTTTCATTAAACGAAAAACGCCAAGGTGAAAACATACCTAGCCTAACTAAGTACATATATAAGAAATACAATACATTGGTTTTATATGTTAAAATAATAACATCCTTTGTTGTAATTGATTTAAAATGCAGAACGATGATTATAAGTCGGCCATCTTAAAAATGGCGGCCACATTGAATTTTACAACCAATGTTTATCAATGGAAAATGAGTATAAATATTTAATTGATAAAATACCAAATTTCAACAAAAAAGGTTATATAGTTGATTTGATATGAATTTTTATACTTAAATTATCTTTTTGGCGGCCATTTTGGATTGGCAGCCATATTTTCATTAAACGGAAAAAGTCAAGGTGGAAACATACCTAGCCTGACTCAGTACATATAGGGCAATAAGATCCACCATGTTTCCTGCTTTTAACAAAAAAGTTTAGGGGGTCAATAAAGAGGCTACTTTTTGAGATCTGCCCCCTGACTATAAAATACATTCAAAAAGTGGTATATGACAATATGGTATATGACAGCTCGGTATTTTCAATGGTGATTCTTTCTGACAATCTGTGACTCGGTATTGGTATAATTATGAATGACGCAATATTTTGATTGTTGACGCTTTCTAATCATTGGTGACTCAGTATTTGCATTGGAAACTACATTTTATTTCTAATTATTGCTGACTCGGTGTTTGGATTGGTAACCATGTTCCTAATTACTAGTAGCTCAATAATTCTGGTGATTCAATATTTGGATTGGTAACCATTTTTTATTCTAGACAACTCAGTATTTGGTTTGGTAACTATTTGAATTTCATGACGGAATCTGAATAGATTTAAACATATTATGAATTATTTTTCTTTTGTTTTACAAATGTTTTGCTGTATAAATGCGTTGTAAAATATTAGAATGTTTTAATAATTAAATGACTTTTTTCATTATGAACAAAATTTGATGACATCTATTATACAATAAATCAGCTCTTTTATACTCTAAATGTGTTTCTGTTATTTATGTCAATGACACAGGAATATTTAGAGGTTCGAATTCTGAACCATTTATATTAAATACAGTACAGACCTGTCGAAAGTTTAACACTGAACTAACGAAAATGAGTCGACGCTCAGCTGCCCAGTGGCCTAGATATGGATAGCTAGATACGGAAAAGCTGTCGAGAGATAGATATTGGGCAGCTGTCTAGATATATATATATATATATATATATATATATATATATATATGGCAGCTGTCGAGAGATAGATATGGGGCAGCTGTCGAGATATATATATATATATATATATGGCAGCTGTCGAGAGATAGATATGGCAGCTGTCGAGAGATAGATATGGGGCAGCTGCCGAGAGATAGATGTGACAGCTGCCGAGGAATAGATGTGGCACCTGCCGAGATATAGATATGGCACCTGCCGAGATATAGATATGGCACCTGCCGAGATATAGATATGGCAGCTGTCGAGATATAGATATGGCACCTGCCGAGAAAAAGATATGGCAGCTATCGAGATATAGCTACAGTACAGACCAGTCGAAAGTTTAACGCTAAGGTAACGAATTGATGCCAAATCGACAGCTTATTTCGGTCCCTTGTTAGCCCGACAGCGTTTCAACAACTTCTATTTGTATCTCTAAGCTTTTAGGCCACTTACTATCCACAATTAGGCCAGTTGCACCTGAGCTTCAACTTAAATTCGTTTGCTCAGTGTTAAACTTTCGGCAGGTCTGTACCGTAAGTAGGGACCAAAACGAGCTGCCTGATTGATACTAATTCGTTAACTTGGTCTTAAACTTTCGGCAGGTCTGTACCGTAAGTAGGGACCAAAACGAGCTGCCTGATTGATACTAATTCGTTAACTTGGTGTTAAACTTTTGGCAGGTCTGTACCGTAAGTAGGGACCAAAACGAGCTGCCTGATTGATACTAATTCGTTAACTTGGTGTTAAACTTTTGGCAGGTCTGTACCGTAAGTAGGGACCAAAACGAGCTGCCTGATTGATACTAATTCGTTAACTTGGTCTTAAACTTTCGGCAGGTCTGTACCGTAAGTAGGGACCAAAACGAGCTGCCTGATTGATACTAATTCGTTAACTTGGTGTTAAACTTTTGGCAGGTCTGTACCGTAAGTAGGGACCAAAACGAGCTGCCTGATTGATACTAATTCGTTAACTTGGTGTTAAACTTTCGGCAGGTCTGTACCGTAAGTAGGGACCAAAACGAGCTGCCTGATTGATACTAATTCGTTAACTTGGTGTTAAACTTTCGACAGGCCTGTACTGTATCATACGTATTTCTATGATTTTAATATCAATATAGATTAGTTCTATGATTTGTTTAACCATTATAAATATTTTAAATATTAATATGATCCTCTTCATAAAACAAATAATCAGTCTGAAAACCACTTAAAAAATGGTTTTTTTTATGATTAAACTTCATAAGTCAATGTTCAGTGTCATGGTATACATAGTACCAGTGACACGGAAAAGTAACCCTCTTGTTATGTTCTAATAATTGGACATAAGCATAGATAAGGCTTTTTAAATTCACCTTTCGATGGTGGCGTTTATTAAGCATAATTGTTGCTAAACATCGCCAATATTAATGGCAACATCAGAGAACCTTGAATGCACAACAAGCTGGTAAGATAGTACGATTACCAAGGAGGTTCTGAAAAACATAAACACGACTAAAATGTAAATTCTGTGGTTATATTGGAGATAAACTGGTCAGTCACTTTGAAATCGGGGGCCTTTGGTGACGGAGTCTAAGAGCGCACTTGCGTATCACGCCGTCAGTAACCGCTTAGGTTCGAACCCCACTTGGGCCGACTCCGTGGTGTGAGAAAGCTTGTCAGTTGGCTTACTTTCCTAATGTCAATTGTTGTAAGGGCTCAAGTTTCCTTTACCATCTTGATTCAACTGAGGGAGAACAACACTTTTACTCATCTTTAAAGCACACATGAGCATTTATTGCAAGAGACTAAAGACTCATACTAGCTTTGCATGCTGAACAATATTAATATTAAAAAAATTAAAATTAAAAAAATCGAATACATGAACGCTTTTCTGTGCACTTACAGTTGAAAGGCCAGCTTCGATTTTTTCCGTTAAACCCGCGATTTAATCTTCAGGGCCGTTCAAGGGGGGTAATTCAAATTTGGTCGGCAGATGGCGCTTTGTCGTCACCTCGAAGAATTTGCATTTTAGGGTTGACGCAATAAATCATTAATTAAATGGTGTTTTTAACTTAAACTATATATATTTTTGTATCCGTTTGATAGAAAATTAATTTTTCTAGACGATCACAACAATTAAACACTCCTTATAACTAATTAAAATGCTGGAATCATAGACATAAACTGCGGTATCGTGAAAGGTCAAAATCAAGTGGGCGGTACATTCGGAGTTTATGCCCGGTAAATTGAATTGACAGAATCGCATCCCACACCGATTTAATGTATTGTTTTATTGCCTCCCATCTCTTTTTTAAAATAATGGGAAATACATATTGCAGTGCAATTTTGATGTATCATTGAAGAAGATTTTAAGTCCTGTACTTATGCATTGTATAATTTAGCTCAATGTTATTTTTTAACTTGGGTCTTATATATCAGATCTGAAATATCTTATCATTTTCTTCTCTGAAAAAATTTGCGGTTAATATGTATGGATTACATATTTATAGTACAATAAACTACAGGCAAGACATATACATGTACATGTTCATTTCAAGTCTGTTAACACTCACTGTATGGGATCGAATGAAATGAACAACTTGCAATTGATGCGTCATACTGAATGCGGTTTAATGTAAATTGCACAATTTTATCGGAAAGCATTTTGCATCTGGATGAAACAAAGGGAAACAATATGTCTTTTGTGTCAAACTGTCGTCAGCTGGATCTACAAATTTCAGAACCTGTATGATAACTTTAAATTCTTTAAGATACTCTTCATTCAGTATGCTATAAAATAAAAGAGCACTTCGGATGTATATGCCGTGCAAATGGTAAGATACAAAAAACAATTAAATTACCTATTTGTCTATTGCTATAGCCGCACTATAACAAATGTATTTTTGCAACATCAGTATCAGCTGATTTTTATCTTAAAAGACCTAAAAACCTAATTACCCCACCCACGTGAGAATAAAGTGAATCAGTTTCATTTCGATCAAATTATTTGACATTAAAATAACTTCACGTATATCGTGCGTCATCAGTGCTTTTGTTAAAGTGCGTTTAAATGTCTGAATTGTTTAAAGAGCATTTGGCACGCATCCGCTAGGCATAAAGTTGCTAATTAACACTTAAAATAGAACAGATTCATTTAATTCTAAACGCAAAAATGTTATTTGATATATTTCTGTCTGTCTTTCAGTGGTCAGTCACTGCAGGTAGACATGCTAGTAGTGTCCCTTCAAAGATTTTATGGGCCTGGATAAATAATCAATGATGCATTGTATTGCTATTACCATACCTTATTTCAGCTACAAACCATGTTCAACTCTCGTGATTTTTATCAAAGTTATGCAAGCAGTGGCGGATTTAAGGGGGGTTGCAACCCCCCCCTTTGAAAAATTTAAAAGAGAGAGAGAAAGAGGGAGAGAGAGCGCGCTATTGACTGATGTGACCCCCATATGTTAATGTAACAACCCATTTCTGTAAACGTGTTGTTCCGGATCGCGTTTACTAGACCCCACGTCTCTGGAAGCTCGCGCCTTCGGCGCTCATACCTAGCATTGATATACTAGTAATTCTCAACCCCCCTTTCAAAAAATCCTGGATCCGCCCCTGTGCAAGCTTGATAAAATGCATGAGTTGAGTATTGATGTTTAACGTCCCAGTCAAGAATATTTCACTTACAATCGAGACGTCGCCAGCTATAGGCGAAGGTGCAGAAATTTTGCATGTGTGTTGCGCTGATGCCATTATAAACAGCAGGATTCTTTAACGTGCCAATCCTACCGTGACACGGGACCTCGCTTATTTTAAGTTTCCACCCGAAAAACTGCGACTTTCATTTCGTAATGCCGCATGTTTGGCAAAAGAACAGTCACTATATACCCACTTTCAAGTCATGGGTCAGACCCGGCCGGGGATCGAACCCACGACCTCCCACTTATGGGGCGACTGAGAACTCTATAAACTGAGCTACCGCAGTGGTTAATTAAATGCATGAATGATAACAAATACAGATAAACCTGTATATAAGGACCACCAAAAAGAAGTTGGACTACAAAAGTGGATTTCATACAGAGGATACGTTTTGTAGCAAAACCGTGCACAGAGGGTAAACTTAACATGCAAGGGTTACGCCGTGTTATGTAATAAATGCCAAGTAATATAATACCTATCTTGTAGTGTAATAATTTTCTTTCGTGTAATATAATAACACCTTGTTATGTAATAAAAAGCGACGTGTAATGTAATAAAACAAGGTTTCACGTTATGTAATAAAATCTCCGTCACTTGATATTAAAAGTCCAGGTATTTTTAGGTCAGTATTTCTTCTTTATTCTACATGAAGGCTGTTATGTCAAAAGCCCTCTTGGTCTATATCATTGAAAAAACATATTATATTAAGTGACAATGGCCTTCAACTGCAGTTAAGTTAAGTCTACACCTATCCTTTACCCTTGACAAAATCAGCTCAAGGTCAAGTGGTTGGAACAAAATTTGCCAAATTTCATTTTCACATTACACAGTAATTTTATTACATAATGTGAAACTTTGTTTTATTACATTACACATCGTTTTTTTATTACATAACAAGGTGTTATTACATTACACGAAAAAAATATTACACTACAAGGTGGGTATTACATTACTTAGCATTTATTACATAACACCGCGTAACAACTGTACTGTAGAGTCAAACCTATCTAATGGAACGACCAAAAGTGGTTCGAATAGACAAGTGGATTTTGTATTATTTTTAGTAGAAAGGTGGAGCGGAGTGATGTTATTGTGTACTACACTACAGTCAAGATTCTTTAACTTATATTGAGGTAGCCAGTTTTTGGAAGGTTGAGGAAACTAGAAAACCACCTATCTTCGGCAAGCAAACTAATAGACTTTTTCATACAAGGTCTGTCCCGAGTCGGAGTGAGATTCGAACCTACAATGTAAGCAATGAGCGCGCGGTAAACAAACTAAAAAACTGTTTCACGCTAGGAGCTGTCCCGAGTATACAATGTATGCGGTGGAAGGCGCTGTGGTCCATTTAGATTACCCGGCCATCGAGGGCCAACCAACAATAGATAAGTGAACTTATATAGAGACTCATCTTTAATTTAAAGACCTCCAGAAAAGACCGTCACTGAAATATGACTGAAAGTGGATTGGCTTGGTTCATCAATACAACGGTCCCATGGACCATATCACTCACATGAAAAATTCAATATTCCTTGCAATAATTCATTACACAATTTACTTCCTCTTAGTACAATTAAAACACTATTTGACCTATACATGGTACATATACAGTATCTAAGGTCGAGGTATTGTATGGTCATCTCTGAAATTTATTCATTTTAGCCCCACTGCCAAGGTTTGTGCAAATTGCCCAATACTAGTTATCATAAGGATACAACATCATGAACGTGTATACTAGTATCTAAAGTATCTATAGCCTAGCTATTGTACACATGCAACATAAATTATGTTTAAATAGTTTTTATAACTCCCGCTACCGTTTTCCTGTTTGAAGCCTTGCTGCAAAGATTCTGGATCATAACTGCCAAGGTTGTGCGAATCTAATACTACGTATACTAAGGATACTCTATCTGAACTAAGTACCTGGGGTCTAGCTATTGGACAGTCAACATATATGATGTTTTAATCATAAGACTTCATCTACGTTAAAAGTACACGATGTTAAGGTTTAGCTATTGTACCCTTATTGGAAATTATTTCAAAATAAATCATATGCCCCTTTACTTTACCTCATTTGGGACCCTAAAGCTAACATTTTTACAAATACTTTTTGCGTACAGAAATAGCATCTACAAGATCTAAAATTTGCATGTTGTATGCTATATAGGGGCTCATATACTTTTTCCCTATTTTGGGCCCCACAACCATGATTTTTGCAAATGAAATGCTGATTGTCCTTAGGATGATGTCAATGAAATATCTAATGCTTATAAGGTCTAGCTCTTGTATTATACTGTTTTCCCTGCTTTAGTATCCCCATTTGGATCCTCATAGCCAAGATTTGTGCAAATAAATTACATGCCACAAGGATGCTGGAATGTGTAATATCTAAGGTTTTATACTTTTCACAAGATTTTCTAAAGATACATCGTATATAGGACCACAAGAGACATAACCCCTTCATTTGCCTTAAAGTGCAAGTACAGTGAAAAACAATTTTAACATATTTTAATACACTCCTTTTCCTGAAACGAACGCTGTATTTCTTTCAAAAATCAAATCACTAATTACGGAGAAATTTTAAAATTACCTAGACATGATTAATGCCAAATATCATTAAATTTAAAAGGAGATGATTAAAATATTCAGAAAATTACATACACATGACACACACAAAATGGAAACCATAGCAAAAACCTCGTTATTACAAAAAGTAACTCTTCAATTGTGTCAACAACTATATTAGATATTTAAAATAAGATTTTTTAACTTGCACTAAAATACCCAGAGGTAAACTCTTCCATCTGCAATGTCAAGCAAATCACCCTGCTCAGTCTAAAGTCCTATATATCTGTTCAAGTTGAATATTTTGATTTTAATTTGTACGATTTCAATATTGTATCATTGAATTTGGTAGTTATAAACAAGTGGTTTAGGAGTAAGCATTCAAATCTAAGGTGTCTCACCACTGTGTGTTCAACCCCAGCTGAAAACAGTTAAGAAAGTGTTTTTTCTTGTAGGCTTTTACTGGTTTGCTTTGTACATCCAACATTTCTGAACTGACCTACTCAATATATATAAGTAAAAGAATCTTGATTGTGGTGTAAAAGAATATTACTTCACACCACTCTATCCTGTCTTGACTGAATTATGTTGTTTTTACTTTTAAAATTGCAATGTGTTTAGCATAAATTAAGAAATTCAATGTATTTTAGCTAAATGAATCAAAACACAAACCTACCAGTCCATGTTCAAAATCTCAAAAGTAAAAACTTTGAAAACTGGCAAATTCAGTTAAATACATATGTATGTGAAATATTCCACCAGGGAATTGAGGCAGAGTGCTTCATAAGTGTAAGCATCTCCTGTTTAAGTAGCAACACCCACCATGTGAAATGTTTACTTTTAAAATTAATACAAATTTTATAAAGTATGCTATTCTCCAAACCCCACACTAAGATTTTGAATTTATAAAGTGCTTGATTATTTTTTAAAATGATTCCCTCAAAAAAATTCCCCATGTTATATGTATATATGACATATGCCATCCATCCATCTACTGTAAAACAACTTGTATTAGCAGCTAATTAATTTTTGTGATTTCTTAAAAATGGGCTCTGATGACTAAGTAGTCCAAGATGTGTGCTTATGAATAACATCGCAGCTCTTTATCAGCCTAAGTTCGAATCCCACTCTGGGCAGATTCTAGTGTGAGAATGTTTGGCAGTTTGCTTGTCAAAGGTCTGTGGTTTTCTCCGGGCACTCCTGTTTTCTCCACCATTCATGAACTGATTACCTTGATATAAATGAAAGAATCTTGACTGGGAAGTAAAACTATATTTCTCCATTCCAGTCTTCTCTTTGAATTCAAACAAATTGTAACTATAAACTTTCATGCTTCAGATTAGAGGGATATTCATATCACTACCAAATACACATGTATAGGTAAACAACATTGACCTGTCTGTTTGAACTTTCATTAGGAATATTCATATAGGAGGGTCCACCCAACAAATGGGTAGTGTTAAGATCCAAGTTAATACATACACAGTACACAGGTGTACTCCATGAGGTGAGTATATCTTGTGATGTATACAGAATAAACACCTGTGCTCCCTATACACAGATGTACTTGGTCTGTGATAAATATTTAAAAGAAATGTCAAGCGGACAGGTCAAAGTTGTTTACCTATATATAGTATTCTAGAGCCAAACATGTTTGTAATAATTTACTTTTTACAATACTGATGATCTTGTAAAACACATAAAGGCATACAGTACAGACCTGTCGAAAGTTTAACGCTATGCTAATGAAATGGAACCAAACATCACTGCTAAGTTGTGAAATTTTGGACAACTAGTGGCAGAAAAGCTACCAGGAGAAAGATACCAGCTTCTGAAAAGATATAACTTTATGAGTGGCCAAGTTGAGTTTTCGATTCGGTACTAATTCGTCATCTTAGTGTTGAACTTTCGACAGGCCTGTACTTTATGTCAATAAAAGTTGGTTTACATTATCTGGACCCAGTTGTTCAAAGCTTGATTAGTTTTATCAACTGATCAGTCAATTTTGATTTGATTTGATTTTTTTTTTTTTTTTTTTTTTTTTTTTTTTTTTTTTTTTTTTTGCATTTTATCCAACTGTTTGGAAAATCTTTATTACAAAGATCAAAAGTGAATGGAACTTCATTATAATGAAACATTTTGATTTAAAACCATTGATTCGGTGATGACACACTGATTTTTATTGATGTTTAGGAATTGTGTTAATCACTGATTAAGCTAATCAAGCTTTGAACATTGAGCAAGTGAATTAAAGCTGCATCAGCATTATTGGCTATTCGCTGCTATCAAGCTTCAAAAAACTGGGTCCTTGTTCTACTATCTGATGGATGGAAAGGGAAAATTCTTGATAAAGAAAATAAAAACATAACAAAAAATCATGTTGTAATTATTTAATTATAATAATTTAAATACAACAAAGAAAACTTTTTTATGTGTCAAAAATTATTCAAAAATAATTAACTGATGAAAATAAGATAAAAATAATCATTTGTAGATAAATACATGTAAGTACTTTATAAGCCAACCATTCAAACAAAATGTGTTCATCAAATAAAAAATAAGGAAAATCACATCAAGATTTTGGTCTTGAAATTGATATAAAAAAATTCAAATAATATCAATCTGACTTTCATTTCTTTCTACAAAATATACTATATTCACTGAAGTTCTTAATGCAAATATAAAAGAGAGAAAAGTTATAAGTAATACCCATTTTCTTTCTAAAAAAAATATTTTTTCATTATTATAATAATTCAGTGCTGAAATATTTTTCTTACTTTACTTTTCAAATATTTTTGTCCAAATTAAATATGTAACCTGAACATAATCAATACAATGTACCGTGTACCCAAAAAAAGTCAATACAAATTGATATAAAATAAGCATATTAAAAATGTTTCAGTATTTTTAACACGAATGTTAAAAAAAAACAAATACACAAAATTGTGTATATTTCATATCATTTTATAATGTATCAAAATCAGACCAAGGGAGATAACCAGTACTAGTAAAATGCAACAGCTGCAAGGTTATTTTTTCTTATTGATATGAGAAATTAAATTGGTTGGTTGGTTGGTTGAATGTTGCTTAACGTCGCATCAGCAATTTTTCAGCTATTCACAACGAGAACTATTTACTTGAGAAATTAAAGAAGAAAAATATTCAATAATAAAATGTCACTTTCACTAGAAGTAGCTGGTTATACAGATATTAAAACAAAATTACTTTATGAAAGGTTACAAAAAGTCAATTTATCATAAAAATGTGACATGCAGAGTTTTTCGTAAACATTTTGACAATATAATGCTTTGAATTTTTAAAACTAAAAACAATTCAAGTGTCAAAACAGTTTCAAAAAATATCCTTCCAAGTTTTTAACAAGATAAAAACTTCAATGAATGTGTTATCACTTGTAATTTACATTAAATCCTATGTTTATGTAACCCAAGAAAAACTTTTAGAGAACTTGCAATAATTATAATAATAATAATAATAATAATAATAATAATAATAATAATAATAATAATAATAAAACCAGAAGTATTTAATTTCAGTTTTGGTGTTACATTTTTACTGCATTGATTCAACTTTAAATATAATTGAAATATGTGAAATCAATATATTTAGGTTAATGGCAATGGGTTAATATTTTTTTTCAGGCTTCAGATATTTGCTACACAAAAACAAAATTATGCACTACCAAAACAAATTAGTTTCAACAAGTTTCAACATACAGAATAGATATTTTAATGAGTCTTTGTAACATTTGAAAATATAGCCTTATTTACTAAGAATACATGTGCAACAAATATAATAAAGTCGGGTAGTTAATGACAGTTGGTACACTTAAAAAATTCTGAACATCCTTGATAATAATAATAATAGTAATAATAATAATAACAGTTAAAAAGAAATCAAATTTTATGATGTAATGTAATTTTTTTCTTCTATTGTTCATAAAAATCAACATATTTAAAAAACTGTAGCACTTTGAAAAATAAATACAATGTATTTTTTGTCCTTGTGATTTTTTTTTTTTAAAATCCTGCTAGTACTATATACAATGTATAAGAAATAATGAATGTCATTTGTAATTTTAGAAAAATAAGCCAAAAAGAGGAATAGTGAAAATTAAATATTTATACTTCAGTTCATTGTCTTTTCTTTTTTAGTTTAACAAGCTTGTTTTGCCTCTATAGCTTTGGCTTCTGCTATCACTCTCTCTTTTGTTTCCTCTGTCTTTTTCTTTTCAATAAGTTGTTTCAAATGAGCTAACTTCTCAGCTGATGGGAAAAACTTTCTGACGAAAAAGATATGAATTTGATGTGTCCAAAAATTGAATTGTCTTGTAGCCTCATCTAATTCTTCTTCTTCCTCCTCTTGTTCTTGTCCTTCCATTCCCATTTGTTTTTCTTCAAGTTCTTCTCCATCGCTCTGTGCTCCTGTTTGTGCCCCTATTGATACAGTGCTCTTCATCAGCTCATTGTTGTCCTCTGTGACACCTGTTCTATTACTAACGAATGAAGCGCTTTTGTGTTCTGTGACATCCTTGGCAGATTCATGTCTACTGGCGACTTCGTGTTCAGATCCGGCTGTAGCATGCGACACTGTTTGATGAGCATCAACTGGGACTCGACTCGAAACTGGTTCGCCTGTTTTATTTGTTCCCTCTGCAGATGATACTGCTCTTGTCGGAGAGCCAGTTTCAGGTGTGGCAGTGCCTTGACGAGGTGATCCTTGTGCTTGTGATTCTGCTCCTTCATCAGCTCCGACCTGGCTTGCCATTCTTGACGGAGAACCAGGCATGGAGTACATGCTTTGTTCTGGTGTAAGAACAGTAGTGCTTGGCCGTGGGGTTGTGGGATCTTTTACCACAGCCTCGGTCACATATACCTCAGCACATCCAATTAGAGCTTCAAAAAATTCTAGGAAAGTCATTTCTAACTCCATATTACAACACCCTTCACCATCTGCCACATTTGAATCGTCAGAAGAAAGAACTGATATGATTGCTTTTGGTGTCAAGTCAGAGTTAATAAGTTTCAGATCTTTCATCATGTAGAGAAATTGGCGCATTTTTAATGCAGGTTCATTTGGCTTATTCTTACGGGGTGTGCATAATCCAGTGTATACCTCGTATGACTGATCTAAATGAACAAGAGCATTAATAGCTCGGCGGGTTTCAAAATAGAAGTGTCCCTGTACATTGCATGAAAACTTAAGAATGTTCTCATTTATGAGCTTTGACAAGCACCACGCAAGAATTGGAGTTGTGCCTTCATGCTCCTCGTGGTAAACATGGTAGGCCAAAATGATCAGATTGTTTATGAAGTCCCTTTGTAAAATTCTGTCATACGGATTATGCAACTCAAATGGTTCCTTATTGTAGCCAAGACTTCTGTCCATATCCATTAGAGTGGATCCGAGGTCATGGAAGCGGCAATCCTTCATAAATCTCCAGAACTGCATTTTGTTCATGACAAAGGTATTGTCAGAGCTGTCTTCATATCCCAGAGCACTGTAGAAGGTGTAAATCTTCCGTAAACTGCTGATGTAACGAGTTATCACAAATAGCACTTGACTGGCCTCTTCTTCACGATCGACCTCTGTGAACTGATTAAGAAGGTGGTCTATTTCTAGTTGGAAACTTGGACTGATTGTATTCTTACTCTCGTTACTATGAATGGAGACATTGTCATTGGGCAATGGTGTGCGTGTTCTGATTTGTGTCAGATCTGGAGTTGTTGCCCCATCCATGGTGAAATCGGGATATTCAACAATATGATCTCTCTCAAACATGCCTTCATATATCCTTCCATTCTTGAAAGTAAATTTCCCTTTACCATGCTTCATGTTGTTTTTCCATCCACCCTCATATTTAGCTCCATTGGCATAGTAAAATGTTCCAAAGCCATGTCTCAAGCCATTGATGAAATCACCATCATACATATTACGCAAGGGATACTGAGAACCAACTACGCGTTTCAGCAACCAAATATGATGACCAATACCATGCTGAATGCCATTTTCCCACTGACCACTATAAACCTGATTCCTGTCTAACCATTTCATCGTTCCATCGCCATGACGGACGTTGTTGAACCACATGCCTTGGTAGACATTACCAGAGGGATATTGACGCATACCCCATCCATGTTTCACATTATTGACCCAATCACCATCATAGAATGATCTCCCTTCACTGTCATAGTCCATTCTTCCCTTTCCGTGTCGTTTGCCCATACACCATTCACCAGTATAAGAAAGTTTATTGTCTTTGGCTCTAAATGTTCCCATGCCATGACGCTTCCCATTCAAAACATCACCTTCATAAGCACTACCATCTTTCCACTTATAAACTCCTTTTCCAGTCACCTTATTTTGACAGAATTCTCCCTCATACTGAACACCATCAGCCCATGTGTAGAGACCTTTTCCATGCATTAAACCATTGCAAAACTGACCCTTATAAGTATGGTCGCCAGTGTAAGTAGCCAATCCTTCACCATCATACATGCCTCGTACTTTTTCGCCTTCATAACTCTCTATGATCAGATCGGAAAGTGTAGGTTCATCGTAAACCGGTTCAGGGGACGGCTCTTTTGGAGGTGGTTCCACAACCTGTTCCTCTGAGGCAGGCGTCTCAGATTCGATAATTATTGATTCTTCTTTCTTTTCATCGTCTATTAATGAATCTTCACTCTTTTTGGCGCTTTTCTTTTCGCCCTTTTTTGACTTGGGATCTTTAGTTGCCATACTGCAGACTTTTAACTGGTGTTCTCCAGTGTAAACAGTAGTTTCGCAGTGAATCACTACGGTGTTCGTTTCCGGTTCAAAATGCAGCACAAAATAAATTATTAGCAGAAATATAAATGTTTTTATATAAAAAATATTGTAAATCGTTTATTGAAATTATTTTTATTCCACAGTACTTTCGAATAATCCAAGATAGACATTTAAAATGTAAAATTACAAGGTGCATTCTATATCGTACACTAAGAAGTCCTACTCGTAAAACTGGCCACCTGACACTAAGACCGTTTTCAATATTAGAATTACAAGTGTTAGGATAGAAAATCAAGAACATATTTAATTTTTTTTAATGCTTAAATGTAGCCGGTGGTAGAGCCAAATTAAAACAAGTTCTGTTTACTTTCTTTACACAAAGTGTCTCAATTATTTATTTCTTTTTTTTAAATATCACATTGTATAATATTACATCACTACATCACTTTACATCACTTACGCCCCCATACTATGGGAATAAGGGTTCCTTGTGGGTTCTACTTTTAAATTTTAATATTTACATAGTGGAGCAAGACTTTCAAATGACTCTCAACATTCACAAACCAAACTCTATTACCAACTCCACACCCAACTCAGTGGCATAGCCTGAAAAGCCTGGCACCAAAAGCACTACACGCAAAAATTTTGAAAAAAAATAAAGCCGCGGAATTTGATGTGTTTTTCTTCACTCTAAAGCAATAGTTTCGTGAGTAAAAAGAAAATTGAAATAGTTTTGTTCATTCGGGACACAGTGATTTAACTGTGGAAAATGTAACTGAAATAGCCATAGCCAGAGATTACAAAATACAAAAATAATAATATTATTAATTGCCATTTGATTTTTAAAAAATGATGTGCAAGCACGGGATTATTTGCTTATATGCACGCTACGCCACTGCAACTTGTCTCTTAGCATTCAGTGGTCTGACACTGCCCAACACTTTAGTTTTACACCTGACCAAATTTTGGCGGGAAACACAGCCAACCAATGAAATAATAAATTAAATATAGTAGCTTGTCAGACTACTTTATACATATACATTACACAACCCAACACCTGTACATAACCTGGTGACCCTGAATACATTATGACATCACAAGTATTGAAGATAAAAATTATTTTTTAATGATATTAAATAATCAACATGAAAGTCAAATATGAATTTTGATATTTTGGATTCTTTCAATAAACCATTTTTATCACGAGTAAGCAAGTTAAGTGTTGCATATGCATGACGGTGACCTAATGGATATAACGTCGGTCTGACAATCCAGGGTCTCCCACCGCTGTGAGTTCGAGTCCCGCTCGGATTACACAGTTCCATGTGGGAAAGTGAATTTTCCTGGTCGTTGACCTTTACTGGTTCACCTGGTGTCAGTATAATGTGACTGGGGGAGTGACACCCTTGTCTGTGGTGTACTGACTTGGTGAACTAGCACCTTAAAGTTGCCCCGAGTGAGACAAAGCTGATAAATTGTTGCTGTGACGTTAAGCCGAAACATTCAGCAACAGCAAGACTGCAATGCTTCTCTGGCTACTAGCCAAACAACTAATGAAAAGAGTTGTTAGATCTAGAAATATAGGTAAGAAACTAGAACCCCTAGTGGTTATGCATTAGGTCATTAGAAAGAAAATAATAAGTAATAAATAAAGTAATAGAAAGTTTTATTGTAGAAGAAAGGCAACCGTCTTACTTGGAAATACCGGTAGTAAGAGAACAGCACATATAGTATATATAGCAATACATATTATATTAACCAAAAAAGAAACAAAGTGTCTTTTAACTGCAAAATAAATAGAATTATTATAAATGAATGCAACCTGAAATAAAACAAAATAAATAGTATTAGCCAAATAAATTTTCAAACTAACGTAACTAAATTAAATAAAACTTAAGTTAAATACATGGTCACATTCACAGGGGCCAGTTTCATAATAAAATTTAAAAAATACCCATAAATTAAGTATATAAAAAAGAGTATGGGTATTTTTAAAATTTTATTATGAAACTGGCCCCTGTGGTCACATTGGTATAAACAGCAATTTTCTGGTTCTATTGAATTATTATTATTATTATTATTATTATTATAGACAGCTATAACTTATAAATTGAATGTGTCATGCATTCACCATTTCGAAAACACAAAGTCTCGCGTCTACCGAAGTCTCGTTTAAGTCTCGTTGGGGGGCAAGTCCAACAGGTTGCTGAAGAAAGACTACATTGAGATGCGGTTACGCTGTTGAAAATTGTGAATTAGTAGTTCTTCGTTATCGTTTTCACCAACAATTATGACGAATAAAAGAAATAAAATAATACAGAAAGTGAAACAGTGTGTATTAATCATTTATTTGTAGAAATTATTTAAATTACAGCAACCAAAAAGGAAACCGATAGTTGACACGGCTGTTAAAAAAAAGATGTCTACGTTTGTAAATTTATCTGTAGTTGATATATCTTTCCTATGTGTCAAATAAAGTGGTATATAAATAAGTAAAAACAGTTATTAGTTGAGAGTAAGAACTAGTAATTGTTTCTATTAAAAAAAATAAATAAACCACTCACTTGCCATAGTACAACTTTTCCTCATCGATAGACCCCGAATAGCTCAAGTTCCGATTTACAGTAATTAAATTATGAAGGAACGTGAATAAAATCGTTGAAAAAGTATTTTTTACCATTAAACCATCAATTTGTTATCATAAGTTATAAAAGATCGAAATAATCCCGTGCCTATGGTGTAAAAATTATTTTTATATCTGATGTCTTTCCTTCTATTTTTGTTTAAAAATTTGCCTTTTTTTCACCCTTTTTCCCTTATAGTATCCAAAATCTTGATTATGGTTACATTTTTCGACATTTGTTGTTTCTCAGGATATTTTTTCATTTTTATAAACGACTTTTTGCTTCCAATTTGCGTTAAAGATGACAAAATTCTACGCCGGATTTTTAACGGTATTTCACAGGTAACCGGCATATCGTTACAGAATTTACACCCAAAGTTTTCCGTTTTAGAAATTAAAGAATTTGAATTTTATTTCATTATAAAGTCTTTTTTAACAAAAAATAATAATAGTAATAAATATTAAAATTAAAAATCATTTTGAGAATATAGTTCAAACATCTATAATTGTAGCTGGTTCAACGTCACAGAATTTTATTTCATGTGCTCTTCAACGGTAAGTTTAGAATGAATGAATGAATGAATGAATGAATGAATGAATGAATGGATGAATGAATGAATGAATGAATGAATGAATGAATGAATGAATGAATGAATGAATGAATGAATGAATTTATTTATTTATTTATTTATTTATTTATTTATTTATTTATTTATTTATTTATTTATTTATTTATTTATTTATTTATTTATTTGAATACACAGTCATTAACTATACGAAGTCATGAAATTAGAAGTATTAATTCACGGCAGTTTCAAAACTAGTGTGGGTACTAGTAATTCAGAATCATAATATTCATCATAAATCAAGGTAATTAATTAATCTGTTAATGAGATTAACACCATGTAGGTACATTTTCCACGTATAATATACTATCATCTGATCCAATGGGAATTTGGAATTTGCTTCCGTTATCAATAAGTTACCGCGTCTGTTGATAAGGTTTGCAGATTATCAACATTAATTAGCAACTTTTACCTGTGGGTAAAAATATGTAATATACACTTTCGTACAAGTCAAAACTATCACTTTTGAAATAAAGATTCTTGGTTCCAGTATTTTTCTATTACAGAAGTTCTGACTTCGAGAAATATTTACAGAATGAAATTATGATAAAAAAATAATCAAAATATAAAATTTTCAAAATGAACAGTTAAAAATGTTTGTGCGGTTTAAATTTGTTTAATATATCAGAACCTCTTAAAATAAAAAAAAGTTAAATAAGGAAGAAGAATTGGATATATATAATCAGCGACGTTGAACACAGAATACTTTAAAGACTCTATTAAACGTCACGGGCGTTGATCAAATTAAATATGAAGATTTTTAGAGTAAAGTTTCATTCTTTCGAAATTTTTTGTTTATTTTACTTTAAAAAAAACTGCCAAACTGATTTTAATACATTATAAAATATTAAATTTTACATTAGCCATACACAGATATAAGGAAAACAAAACTGGCCCCGGTTTCACAATCATTCCTAAGCTAAGATTTTCCTTAACTTAAATTTAGCAAATTTTGTTAATCTCTTTTTGGAACTACTGGTGAATATTTTTATCAAAACTAAATGCAAATGTTTTATTCTAGAGGTGATCTTACAAATGACACATTAAATTCCTCCATATCTTCAAAATTAACAAAATTATAAAGATTTGAAATTTTGCAAGGTTTAAGTTAAGGAAAATCTTAGCTAAGGAATGATAGTGAAACCGGGGCCTGATTATTTAAATATAAACAGATTAAGAATTACATCACAGATAAAAAATTGAAATTGGACGTTATTCAAAAATAGAAAAAAGATCAATTATGCACTAAATGTTATAGTAATTCTATAGAAGATGAAATTCATTTCTTGATATCTACTGTCCAGTAATTTTGACAGATGATTTTCGGCTGTAATAAATACATCAAATAAATGCTTTAATAATCAAAACTCTTTGACAAATATTTTTGGATTATAAATTGTGAAGATTGTGATATACTTAAGACTTTTGTACAACCTGGGGTACAACAAAAGTCTTTTTTCTCCGTTTCAATCGTCATATTCTACGCTGCAACTATACTGGACGGATGTAGCTTGCCCCCCCCAAGCCTCGTTTTCGTTCATAGGTGTTATCTCCCCTGTCGTGTTTTCGAAATGGTCAATAGACAACGTTCATGTACGGACTTCTTCTAGTACGATTCTAAATCGGATTATCTCCCTTACCCGGAAATGTAAACATTAGTGGAAAAGTCAAAAGAAAATATGATGGGTTCTATGCCATACACGAACCACATACATTTTGAAAATTGGAATACAGACCAAGTCGCAGAATGGTTAAGAGGTTTACGAAATTTCATTTATATTTTATATAATTCTCTGTTAATAGATCTATGCATAAAAAATATCTACACGTTTCAAATCGCCTTTTAACAATGTTTATAAGTTTTTTCTTGACCTAATTATTTGTTAAATTTATTTCATCATGAATTTTTTTATATACCCAAATATTTACCATTCGTGTTTTAAATTGTAACTATAGATAAGTGAAACTCAAAAGCGGGAGATTTTATTTTTGAGGGGGGTAATTTTCATTTCTCCTGTGTGAAAAATTTATATACCCTAACACCCCTCCCCATTCATTGCATTATATTCCTGAATGTCACCCTTTACCTTTAGAGTGTGAAGATTGTTGTTAAACTGAATGTTAGGCTATATGAAATCAGGAAAGGAAATGGGCTTTGCTGCAGCTATTCCAATTAGAAACGAGGTACCCTAGGCCAATGCTGTTTAGGCGTGGCACAATAAAAATTCCTTGTTGCTATAGATCTAATTTAGATTGTATTGCCATATAAAATGATACTGCATAACATCATTAACATGCCTATATAGAAGTTACTGTGATTATGTCGTTATTTCAATAGCGGTTGTAACATCCCAGTCATAATGCTGAGTGCTTAGCAAAAGAACAGTCACTACCCACTTTCAAATCTTGGGTTAGACCCAGTCTGGGATCCAACCCACGGACTCCCACTTACAGAGCAAGCTTAAACATTGAGAATGGGAAATCTTAATAATAATAAATTTGTTGGTTTTCAAGATACTGATGCCATTTAAAATGTCAATTTTAAAATCTATGTAAGCTTTTCACATCTACATTCTAGTTTTGAGAAAACACATTACTGTATTTGTAATAACAATTCTATAAAATATTGCCATTGTTTGCCATATCCAAGTAAAGGACAATCCTAGCTTGGGAATTATCATGAAGCTGAAGCCTGTACCTTTAACACTGTTACATTTCTTGCAGGGTTAGATGATGCTATTTTGCCATATGTTCATTTTTTCCTCAACAATGGGATTGATGGGAAGAAGCTGCTTCTCCTGACACATTCAGATTTAGAAAAACTAAACATCACAAAGCTTGGACACCAAGAATTAATTCTGGAAGCTGTGGATTTGCTACAAACTTTGGTATGTAAAATAATTTAATTTCAGTTATTTTGACATTTTTGATACATATGTTTCATTGATTTTATGTGAAATCTTTGGCTGTAAGAGGCCTTAGTGGCTAAGAGGTCTAAATTGAGCACCCTTTACCTCCTTGGCTCAAATCCTGATTGGAACAGATCTTAGTGTGAGGAAGTTTGTCAGTGCGGTTGCCAAAGGTCTGTGGAATTTTTTTGGTTTTCTCAGTTTCCTCAACCATCTCTGAACTGAGCTGATCAAAAAAGGTGAAAGAATCTGGACATCTGCCCATCTGTGATATTCAAGGTTTTTTTTCTTGGAAGTAAATGTTGTGTATTTTATTTTATTTTGCAGAGATATGGATATGAAACGGAGAACTTACAGTACTTAGCCTTACAGTTGGGTTGTAAAGCTAGAAGTCTTCACAATGAGATACAGGCCAGTTCAAAAGAAAATGACCGGAACAAAGCCAATATGTTACAGAGTCATGACCACCACCACCACCATCACCATAGTAGAAAACTGTCCATCAGTATACTGTCCTCTATCAGTGATCTTGTTTCCACATTAAAGAATATAGTATCATGGCTAGATAGGTAATTAAATAATTTGTTTGCATTTCTGCCACTTTTATTTGTGATTATAATTATTAAATTAAATAAGGCTTGTCACTGGGACTGGTGATTGTCCAAATAGGCAAGTATGGATTATTGAACTTGTCCATCTACAAAACTGACTGGTGTCAGACAATCGGACATACCTTAATGTACTACACTGCCCTTTATAGATCAACTCTTGTTTGAGTTTAGAATACTAGTAATTCCACCATACTTGTAAAATACTTAACATAAGTTTATTCTCCTTTATTTCAGAGCACCATTTGAAGGTATATATGACCTATGTCTGTTAAGGAACACTATTATAAAGACTGGATTAGAGCTGGTTACAACAGCACAAAAAGAATCTCATGTACATGATTTAGAGGACTCTATCATGAAAAATGTAAGTAGAGTTTTAATGCAGGTCAGTAAAGTCTATAGACTGTTTAAACTTAATACCTGAACACTTTCTTAGCCCCTGAACACTTTCTGGGCACCTGGATGCTTTCTTGGTCCCTTGGACACTTTCTGGGCACCTGAATACTTCTTTGGTCTTTGAACACTTTCTGGACCTAGTTCTTCAAAAGTCTACTGTCTTAAACTGTTGATTCATGGAAATTCATATCTTGTTGTGTATTGGGCAATATTTTTTTAATTTGTGTTAAGCAGTTAATGCCTTCCTTTACAATAATGAAGTAGCCACAATTTAAGTCTACACGTAATTCAAATTCCTTTAGTCAGTTGTTTAAGGAGTAAATGCCCTTTTTTCATGGAATTTTGAGGTGTTTCTTATAATTACCAGTATAAAGTATGTTGTCGATACAATTTAGTCAATGGTTTTTAGCAATTCCTTTGTAAATTGGAGTAGTTGGTAATTCTTCCAGTCAAGATAATATGTGGGCTTGCAATTGTAGTTAAAATTAATTTGGTAACGTTACCTGAGTTTTTTCCTGTTTAAGGATTTTTAGGACTTGAAAATTATTGTGTTCTCTGGGTATGATAAAGGTGTTGGTGGAGGTATAAATCCCCTTCAGTTAAAGCTCTAGTTTAACTTACTTTTTACTATTTTGTTGTTTATTATTTTCAGTCTATGAAGTTAGCTGATATATGTGATGGTTTAGTAATCAACAATACTGAAGCTTTACACTTACAACCAGCGTCACTGGAAACAGCCACCATCAGAAAGAAACAAGGCGAGGAACTCGTAAGTTTGACATTTGGAATGAAATAGTTTGATAATAGAATATTTTACTGTACAATGAAGATCAGTGGCATATGTAGAGCATCATACCCCATAGTGTTTGTATGGATCTGTTGATTCTTTTTATAATGTAAACAGTCTCTTGATGGAGAAGATTTAATTTCAAAATGGCCACCATATGATTTCTATAACTAACAAAAACTGATAAATGACATTCACAGTTTTATTCATTTACAAATTTAGTTCAAACTTGTATTTATAGAAAAGACTTTGTATAGCCATTTTATATACAGTATATTATATATAACAGTTTATATTTCAAACATTACACTCATCACCTGCATCCGTATAAAGAAAATGCAAATTATGTCCAACCTACAAAAAAGGCCTTTTTTTTTAAATTTTCACTGAATGAATACATAATATACTTTTATGTAGGGTATGCACATCCAGTCAGCTTATTATGGAGTCCATGTTATAGGCGGAGTCAAAGATATGGTAAGTCTAAATTTTCACAAATTTGAAATTATTAGTTGCCAAAGTTTTATAGTTTGTCCTTTTTAAAGTAATATTATCCTGATGTTTCATGTTATAGCTGATTCACACAAAATATTGGACCCAAAACTGCAGTGGAATAATGGTAATTGACACCCTGGTCAATATTAACTTGGTTTTATAGAGGTGGTCTTTTCAGGGATGGTGGTAGAAAACCAGTGTCTCAAAACCCACAGACCTTTGGCAAGTGAATTGACAAACGTCCTCGGTAAGATCTGTCCAAATAAAATTCATAAGAAAAGTTGTAAGGCACTGTTATCTGTAAGCTGGACTTTAGACCTCTTGGCCACCAAGACCTCTCAAAGTATCAAAGATTTTAACTTAAGCACTTTTCTCCAAATCACAGTATCATTGATGTCTTTTTTAAACTTCAAGGTGGAATATGGAAGAAAAGATGGTGGTTCAAGCCTTGACTTTTATCTTATTAGGACATTTATTCATCTGTCTATACAGGATACCCATAATATCAACAGTATTATTAACCAGAGTTGTTTTAATAATTTTTCTTGGAGTTATGACCCTTTGAAGTTTTCAAGGGTGAAATTCTTGTCTGGGGTAAAACTATTTATCAAAAGTTAACAATACTTGGAAGACCTTATCAGAGATGATAGAAGATGCACATATTATGAACTCCAGCTGATTTGATGTGCATATTATTGAACATAAGTGCAAATCACAAAAATATCTACTGTTGGCAATGATTTTGTTTGCCTAAAATTACTACCGAATAAAGGTAGTTCCCCTTGGGAAAATGACTAATATTTCCCAATTTGACCATTAAATTTTCCAAAACAACAGGGATTTACTATCAAATTACTATTGAATTTGCTGGTTTTTATCCTCATATTAACATACCTTTGTTTTTTTTTTGTAGTCTCCAGCAGAGTTATGTGGTAAAATAGAGAAAGGAGATGAAGTCATACAAGTCAACTATCAAACTGTGGTAAGTATACACATGTATTGTGTTATACCCCCAGAAGACACCCAACTTTTACTATTGGTGTATTTAAGAAGTTATTATTTTAGACAATGGCATTTTTTAAGAAACATTATAACAAGGTTTTACTGTACATGTATGTTCTTCCTCAATTAAGTTAAGTGGTTACTATGAAGTAGAAACAAAGTAAACCTTTTATTTCCTTGTACTGTAATTAATAATATTAAATTTGAAATATTAAGTAAGAAATAGTAGAGAAGTTGTGTATGGTTCATTGAGTAACTCTAGATTAGTTTTTTCTGAGACTCTAAAAAGATTTTTATCATTTTTTGGGAGAGGGGACACTGGGATTTTCAATACAATCTGGAAGTCTCATTTTAAATCTTTAAGTACCCAGATGTGAAAGTGCTAGCCCACAATCTGACATGAAATAATAAACATTTAATGTCAGTTATGTCAAATAATTATTTGTGATGTTATTTGATGTGACTTCAAATCACACCTATTGTTCAAATGTAATCAGAAATACCAGTAACTGGAAATTTTCGCGGTAATCTAATTTTCGCTATGGAAATCAAATCGCGAAAAATAAAATCACAAAAAACAATAGGGTTTTGCATTTGAGAGTATTGGTCAATAACTAGAACGGCCTCCGGTTGTTTGAACTTTTGAGAAAGACTATTCATATTCATTATTTTTTTACGTTTGAAATCTAAACATGTCGTTTGAATTGCAAATTTAAGTTTAATAAATTTTATTAATATCACAATAAGCGATTGTCGAATCATGGCACTTTTTACTCAACACTGTATGACCTGACATAGGAATATATAATTAGTGTTTGCAATGGTGGCGCTTTCTTCATCATATAAGAATCGGAAGTCTCATCGGTTATATTTATAGTCATTCAATTTTTACATAGGTATATTTTCATAAAATCGCAAAAAATTAACACCATAAAAATTTCCAGTTATACAGTATCACAATTCAGGCTGGTTACATGACAAGAGTTATTTCTAGTGTTTATCCATTGATTTATCTGTTGATTGGAGTTTAGCTGTGTGATATTAAAGTCTTGCTCAAGGTCGTAACGCAAGGCTCGATCCCACAACCCTAGAGTCCTGACTCACAAACTTTAACATTGTATGATAAATTAAAGGTAATTTAAGATCTAAAAAAAACAAAAAAAGACATGCTTGAACATATAATTTTGAGTTGTTGTTTTTTAGCTCACCTGACCGAAGGTCATGTGAGCTTATGGCATAGCGCAGCGTGTGTATGTGCGTGCGTGCGTGCGTGTGTGCGTGCGTGTGTGCGTCGTTAACACCTATATTCGACTTCTCCTCTGAAACTACTGGACAGTTTTTAATGAAACTTTGTCAGAAGTATATATGGGCCGGTGCAATTCAGATTTGTTCGTGGCGTTGCTATGGCTACCATAACTAGGTCAAGGTGACCTAGGGGTGCAAAAATCTTAAAAAATCTTCTTCTCCGAAAGTACTGATTGGAGAAAAAATCTGATGTGATTTTTGGCTTCTCTAGGGTCTTAAGCCTATAGTTTCTTCATTTTGTGAAATTCAGATAAAAAATAGGTTACGCGTTTTTGCGTTTAATTTTGAAAAAATCGTAAAATAGCTTCAAATTGTTATAACTTGACTATTTGACCAGATAATGACATGGGGTTTTCAGTTTTGACATCTTCTTGTTAGTACCTTCAAAATGAGGTCAAGGTCAATTGTGAAGGTCGTGACCTAATTTTTTTTACCTCTGATTATAATTATTATCTCGAAAACTATAAACATTTTGTATAGGCATATATATTAGAATGTTGTAGGTATCGATACAGCGATCATTTTGATGTATAGAAAAAGGTCATGGGTTCAAAGGTCAAGGTCACAGATGTGAAACAATACCAAAATGGTTAATTATCTCAAAAACTATAAACTTTTTGTATAGGCATATATATTAGAATGTTGTAGGTATTGATACAACGATCATTTTGATGTATAGAAAAAGGTCATTGGTTCAAAGGTCAAGGTCACAGATAAAAAACAATACCGAAACCGTTAATTTTCTGGAAAACTATAAACTTTTTGTATAGGCATGTATATTAGAATGTTGTAGGTATTGATACAACAATCATTTTGATATATAGAAAAAGGTTATGGGTTCAAAGGTCAAGGTCACATATGCGAAACAATACGGAAATGTTTAATTATCTTGAAAACTATCAACATTTTGTATAGGCATGTATATTAGAATGTTGTAGGTATCGATACAACGATCATTTTGATGTATAGAAAAAGGTCATGGGTTCAAAGGTCAAGGTCACAGATGCGAAATAATACCGAAATGGTTAATTATCTCGAAAACTATAAACTTTTTGTATAGGCATGTATATTAGAATGTTGTAGGTATTGATACAACAATCATTTTGATATATAGAAAAAGGTCATGGGTTCAAAGGTCAAGGTCACAGATGCGAAACAATACGGAAATGTTTAATTATCTCGAAAACTATAAACATTTTGTATAGGCATATATATTAGAATGTTGTAGGTATCGATACAACGATCATTTTGATGTATAGAAAAAGGTCATGGGTTCAAAGGTCAAGGTCACAGATGCGAAACAATACCGAAATGGTTAATTATCTCGAAAACTATAAACATTTTGTATAGGCATATATATTAGAATGTTGTAGGTATTGATACAACGATCATTTTGATGTATAGAAAGAGGTCATGGGTTCAATGGTCAAGGTCACAGATGCGAAACAATACCGAAATGGTTAATTATCTCGAAAACTATAAACATTTTGTATAGGCATATATATTAGAATGTTGTAGGTATCGATACAGCGATCATTTTGATGTATAGAAAAAGGTCATGGGTTCAAAGGTCAAGGTCACAGATGCGAAACAATACTGAAATGGTTAATTATCTCGAAAACTATAAACATTTTGTATAGGCATATATATTAGAATGTTGTAGGTATTGATACAACGATAATTTTGATGTATAGAAAGAGGTCATGGGTTCAAAGGTCAAGGTCACAGATTCAAAACAATACCGAAATGGTTAATCATCTCGAAAACTATAAACTTTTTGTATAGGCATGTATATTAGAATGTTGTAAGTATTGATACAACAATCATTTTGATATATAGAAAAAGGTCATGGGTTCAAAGGTCAAGGTCACAGATGCGAAACAATACAGAAATGTTTAATTATCTCAAAAACTATCAACTTTTTGTATAGGCATGTATATTAGAATGTTGTAGGTATCGATACAACGATCATTTTGATGTATAAAAAAAGGACATGGGTTCAAAGGTCAAGGTCACAGATGTGAAACAATACCGAAATGGTTAATTATCTCGAAAACTATAAACTTTTTGTATAGGCATGTATATTAGAATGTTGTAGGTATTGATACAATGGTTATCATGATGTAAAGAAAAAAGTCATTGGAGTTTAGTATTTATGTGTTCTTTAAATCTATCAGCTAGCCATTAGTTATCAGGTGAGCGTATCAGGCCCATGGGCCTCTTGTTTCAATCATAGATTGGATGGCAGCTGAAGAAATTAGTGAACACATTGAAGGAAAAACCCAAAGAAGTTATACTCCTTTTAAAGAAAAGACCTCATCACATTAGTCCATATGGTCCACTAACAAATAAGAAAAAACGATTGAAACCCGGACAGAATATAGCAACCTTACCAAAGACATTGAAGAAGCGGAGGTCAAGGGAAGGTGGCGACCCAGCTAAACAGCCTCGGCCATCATTACAGGAGTTTGTCACTTCTAACACAGATGATCTTTTTTCACCAAAGTAAGTTAGGTTGTTTTAACATCTACCATACTGACATTGAACTTGATCTTACTGGGTTACCTTTTCTTGCCATCATTATATCCCTGCAAAAAAAGTTTAGATGGGTACATGAGAATCACCCTGTCCATCGGCGTTTATCTGCCCCAATATCCTGTTTGCTCCATATTGTCCATGTCTATGGATTTTGATCAAACTTCGCACAAATGTAAACCAAAATGAGACAATGTGTTGTTTACCAAATTTAGGTGCATAGGACAAGTATCATAACCCATTGACAAAACCTATTACTGAGAGTTCTAGATTTCTGCTATTCTTTGTCAAAATTAGTTACCAAAATATTTTTCTGTGATTTAATCTATCATTAATCAAACATTTCATGCTTTAGTATTTAAATGTATTTATCCAAATTATAAGTTTGCAATTGAGATCACCAACATGCCATAATTATGATACCAATGAACAGAACTGTTATTATGTCCCTCAAATGAAGTAGGGGACATGTAGTGTCTGCTCATTTTCTTCAACCAATATTTTGTCCACCACTTATCTCAAAAATATGTAACAGATCTTTATGAAACTTCACAAGAGCAATCTTTAGGTGGAGTAGATGTGCCATTGCCTATGGGTATTTTGATCATGCATATGATTGGGGATTTTCCAGTTGGGGTTCATTTGATGGACATTTGAATATGGAATCGCAGTAGTTTTTGCCCTCCTCTCCAAGGATGCACTGTATCTGTAATTCCATTATGTAAATTTAAACATTTTCCATAATGATTTGTTCAAATGCTATGGGGTATTGATCACATGGTAATTAAACTTGTGAAACTCATTTCATAAGATAAAAAAAATAAGTAAGATTGTAAGAATAGGTACCCAACGAGAATATGCACAATATTAAAACAGTAGAAATTTGATAATTTTTAAAATATTCTAGTATTTATGGTTAATTAAATGTGTTATTTATAATTTTACTAAAACATTTAGTTTTAAGATTTAGTTTTTGTGTCAGGCATTTATTTCCACTTACACATTATATGCATTCAAAATTAACACAGTGGCCATCTTCAAGTCATTATTAGGTCCCAACATGTCTTCTTTGGCATCTCTTGGCATTTGATAACTAGTTTGCTAATACAAACTTGAAGTCAATATTGATATTCCAACTTCTTTGAGTTATAAAGTGGAATGAAGTAATAGTGTTTTACACCATAGTCAGGATTTTTTCACACATATTGAGCCAATCAGTTCTGGGAAAGTGAAGAAAAACAGAGTGCCCAGAAATATCTCTTCTGTAAGCATACTTAGAACTTTCTCACAGTAGAATCTGCCTAAATTCGATTTTGATTCAGGCAGCAAGAGACATTGTGATTCAAGAGATGGTGCTTTAAACCACTGTGTCATGGTAACCATCAAGTTATTGAAGTTTCACTTTATATTAGAGCCTAGCTGTCTAAACAAAACACTTTCTGGACTGACGTTTTTGTTCAAAGTACCCCAATGGAAACTTCTGTGAAGTCAAGATTTTTTCATTTATATCTAGGTAGTCAGTTCTCTGATGGTGGAGGAAACCTGAGTGCCCAGAGAAAAAGCCACAGACCTTTGCCAAGCCAACTGACAAACTTTCTCACTTTTATTATTTGGATATGTCCTAAGTGGGATTTGAACCTAGGTGGCGAGAGGCACAGTGTGATCAGAAAGCTTATGCTTTTGACCACAGTGGGTTAGATTATTAGTGACGAAATTATTCAAAAACAATAACTATTTAATAATACTGGCATTTGTATCTTTAAAAACATCAGGATCTGCTGGTTACATTCTTATAAGTACAGTAAAACACGAATATAACGAACACACTTACAACGAATACATAGATAGTACGAAGTCAAATTTAGACCTGACCACTCCTCTATATAAGTCTATATATAACAATATAACAAAATGGCTTTATAACGAAGTTCAAAATAGAGTCCTGAGGGCTTCTTTATAAACATGTTTTAGTGTATACATGTATCTACAAGATGTCAACATGGGCAATCTAACAAACTCTTGTCTAAATCATATTCATACATGATAGAATAATGACCTACCATTTATTTTTCTCATATATTATTTTGTTTTTTATTTTTTACCTGACTGTATTGCATGCATTTACTTTTTCCAACACTCTGGTTTCCTGAATTATTTCAAACACTGATGAATCTGTACAGATGAGCGATCTTTTGACATTTGCATAACTCTGTCATAATTTATGTCTTGTTCTGTCACATTACGTATTTAAGAAGAGAAAATGTTTTTAGCTGATATATAGAGAATGTTTGTTGTTGTTGTGTGCAGTGAAGCATGAAGCTCTACTAAATTTGCAAAGCTGGGTGGCTTTGATCTCAAGCCTCTTGTTTCTAGAATTTTAAAAAAAAATTATACATAAAAACATCAACCATTTTAAATTACTTGTATTTTTAATTTACAAAAATGTATTTATTTAATTTCACTGTACACGATGAAAGCTGCTACCTTGCAATCGCTTTGACTTAGCTTGAAGTCCTTTTCACCATGAAATAGTACACATCGGAAATGTTGTGCCCTGTAAATGAACGTAAATGAAATATAACTATAATATTGTGAGATATGAATCCTAAGACATGTTGTATCTGTTGACACCATAAATGAAATTACAGAGTCTATTAACATGTTGCAGAATACATCAAAATAATCTGTACAGTCATTATGTTGTAATGGGATCCAATAAAAAGTTATTAGTCCCAGTTACAAAACATACCAGCTCTCCCTCCAGCCATGGTTGTAAACTGCATTAAAACACTGTGTCCCACAAGTCTATTACCCTCAGTAGGTGTATAAAATTGTTCGCAAGCAATATTTTCATCACTCTCTCCCATGTTTCGCCAATTCATAAACTGGTGGTCATCATGTTCAACCTGTAAATGTCATGGCAATCTCAACGGTACAAGGGGAATAACTTTCAGAACACCTACAGGAAGTGTTTGAAGTCATCACAGCATCCGTTTGAACCTGAGTACTTTTATGAAATGGGCATTCAAATTTTCACAAGACACAGCAACTTTGACTAGAAATGACTGTAGGTGTAGCTAGGCATATTTGTAATCAGTATATTTATTATAATTCCACATCTACAAAACATTATAAGAAGTTTGAATTTGCATTTTTGATTGAATAGGCTACTCAGGTCTAGCACTGGATCAGAACCTGATGAATATTTGTCCAGCACTGAGGAATTTTGGTTTACTTTGACTCCACCCACTTTTTCCCTATAACATGTACAGGTTGTTGCATTGTAAAAGTGATGCTTATATATATCTGACATCAAAAACATGTTTAAACTATATCATAAATAAACAGTTTTGTCAAATCATTGTTTAAAGTATGAAAATAGATTTAGATAATACTTGGTCATCTTTTTCACATGATATTTGACATATGCATATCCAAATCCAATAATTTTAAATTAGATATTTTGGTTTTTAGGGTTCATAGAGGGGAAAAAATCTGTTTAAATGAAAATTTGTAAATTAATATCACATTCATTTTTCACCTCCCAGTAAAACTGAAAGTAAATGAGTAATGAAAGATTACACACACAATGTATATATACATGTATATGTATATATATATATGTACTTGTTGACAGGTAATGGCTTTTTTAATAGGTTAGATAAGGGAGATTCCCGTTAAATTTTCTCCAACCTTATGATGGTTACTGAGCAGTGACCCATCTAATCTGAGATGTCAATTTATTGTGTTTTTCTTATTAATGACATTCCTTAGCAAGAATAACAGTAAAACATAAAAATATACCTCAGAAGGATATTTTAAACCTAGGAGATAAAATGTTCACCATGCCATGTTTAACAGGTAAAAAATTTATTAAAACAGGTGATCTTTTTATTGCCTAATTGATTTAAATTTATAACATATTTATGATATAACATGTATGGATTTTTTCAATCATATATACATATATATATCAATACACCAATACACTGGGTTCCATAAATAACTCGACTTATGTTTAGGCCCCCCCCATATATTAGTAATATTAAAGCAACTGAGGTTTTTCGAACTGTGTTTGGCAATTAAGTCTAAACTCTGATGTATAAAAACTACAGTCCAACGTGCATTAAAGGTCACCTCTATATAAAGGCTACCTGCTTATAAAGGTCAGTATAATTGTTGTCCAAACATTCTTTATTAATTTTATAATTTATTTGAACCTGTATATAAAGGCCACTTCAAATTACTGGTTCCCTTGGATGGCCTTTATAGACAGGTTTGATTGTACTAAAATTTATTAACAAGAGTGTATTGATCATCATACATTTTACATGTACTTTAACATGAAGGCCCAGCTGGCCTAAGTAAGATTTGAAACAGAGAGGAGTAACACTGGTACTTCACCATTAAGCATGATTAGGGAGAAGTTTTTTTTTCAAAAACAGTGTGAAGATATCTCCCCAATCTTGACTCCTGGGGACACTAGTTTCCTGGGCACCTTCACAGTAAGAAAAACATCAACAGCATAAATTTGCAAATTTTGACAAAGTTGGACAAAAGCCATGACTAGAAACTGAATGAAATATTAATTTTTGTTACTATAGTCCAACCTGCCCTAAAGGCCACCTCTGTATAAGGACCACCTGCTTATAAAGGCCAGTAGAATTTTATCCCAATTGTTTTTTCATATTATACAAACCTGTATATAAAAGCCATCTGCCTATAACGGCCACTTTTATCGGTTCCATTAAGTGGCCTTTATAGACATGTTTGACTGTATTTTATATAACTTATGGCAATTTCTTTTCTCTGGCATCAAATTTTCTGGAATGTTCATATATCAGGTAAAACCATCAAAAGATTTCAAATGAGACATAAAAACCTTATTAAAAGTACATTGCAATATAATTAGATCTAAATTAAGCCCCTTAATCTTGTGGATATCTCATATATGCAGCATAATTAAATGAACTGGCCCGGGTTTCACAATCATTCCTTAGCTAAGATTTTCCTTAACTTAAATTAAGCTAACTTTGGTAATCACTTTTTGGAAATACTGATGAATATTTTTGTAAAAACTAAATGCAAATGTTTTAATCTAGAAGTGACCTTAAAAATGACACCTTAATTTCCTGAATATCTTGAAAATTAACAAAATAATAAAGTTTTGAAATTTTGCCAGATTAAAGTTAAGGAAAATCTTAGTTAAGAAATAATTGTGAAACCGGGCCCTGATCTTGACAGATGTAAAACATACCATAACAGAATTTATCATGAGTATCCATGTAGGATAGAGAAATCTCACCCAAGGGGATGAATATTTCAGTCGTAGTCAAGGCTTGAAACACAATGAAAATTTCAAAAATTTTGAGACTCATTTGTCATTTTCTTGCAAGATGACATCATGTCCGCATGTGTAGGTGAAAATACGCACATGGAGTTGAAGATAGAAATTTCTGCCATCATTTCTTCAAGCGGAAATTTTTATCTCAATTTTAGGAAGATTGAAGAATACTCCATACCACTCACTACTAATAGTGTGAATTTTGCAAATTTTCAAATTGATATTTTTCATAAATTTGGGCCAAGTTGTATTTGAAAATTACTATGGGAATCTTCAATTATCATATAATATCTTTATAGCGAGGATAAATATTTCCCATAGGAATAGGACAAATTCAGCAAACAAAGGATACAGACATGCATCACTAAGTTTACTGTTTCTGGTGTAAACAAGGACTATTTTATTTTTATTTTTACATGTAAAATCTTCATACTAAGAACATTCTTCCTACAGAGATATTTAATGGTAATTGTGTATAAGTTGAATTTAAAGATTTAAGAAACAGGATTTAAATAACCACATGTGTACTTAATTAAAAACATGATTATACTAGAAAATGGGGAGGAAAGGAGGGAGATTGTCTGATGATACAGCAGAATTGGGAAATAAAACATGTATTCTAACATTAGTTATTAAGCATAATAAAGAAGAGAGAGAGAGAATTCCAACATGATAAGTCATTAAACATGATAGAGAGAGAGAGGGAGAGGGAAAGAGAGAGAGAGAGTGACTGTGTGTGTGTGTGTGTGTGTGTGTGCGTGTGTGTGTGTGTGTGTGTGTGTGTGTGTGTGTCCAAGGAAAATCACAGGCATTCACAAAGCAATTTTCAACAAACCTACATTAGGATCTGCTAAAGTGGGATATAAACCGAGGCAATGAAAGTGAAAGAGAAAAAGTGGCGTGGAGTAATGTTTTTAAACCCCAATCAAGATTCTTTCTGGAGGAAACCAGAGCATCTTGAGAAAAAACCTCAGACATTTGGCAAATGAACTGACAAACTTTCTCACACAATTGTCTGCCTGAATTGACACATAGATGGTAAGAAGCACTGTCATCCATAAGAGTTTGCTTTGGACCACTTTGCCATCAAGGCCCCCACAAGAAAGAAAGGCTGATACTGCTTCAGAAAAAGGCTCAATATAAAGTTTATTACCCTCAGCCATTCAAAAGAGCAGTTACAACAGTTATCATCATTCATGTATGCACTTTAATAAAACAGTAATTCACATCCCCTTTTGTCGCTGCTAAACACGGGGCACACAGTACTTCTCTTGTCGCAAAATTGCCGTTAACTTCCGTTTTAGCGTATTACTTTTATTTAATTAATATTTTCCATTTTACACGAAATAATTGTAAATCAGGAAGTGATTACAAATACCAGTTGATTTTAAAAAATAAATCCTGTGTGTAATCCCTGAGTGACGTGACCCGTTTTTAATATCTATATGTATACAATACTTATCTCTATATATAAAATATACTCATTAAAGATATAGGCTTTTATGTATATGTGCCTGTTATCATTGATTTTAGTTTTGTTAAAAGTATAAACTTCCTCCTTCTCGGTATCACACAGATGTTTAATACACATATATAAAGATAGGTTTTAGTGTACAGTATAAATTGTGAATGGGGTGGTGAGTTTTATATTTAAACAGACAGTTGTTTATTATTATTAGTACATGTAATCATATTATTTTCTAGGTTTCCATTCCTGCTAGCCAAAATTGACATTAGCTGCTAATTTCTGAGAACTTTTTGTCAGAAATTAGCCTTATTTAACAAATTGTAATTTGAAAAATACTATAAAAAGCGCTATATTTTCACAAATTTTAGAAATTTGGCTACTTATAAATTTGAAATTTTGGAAACTTATTATTATTATTATTTTTATTTATCAGTTTTTTCAGTGTTAATTATTAGATGTGTTTAAAATTGACATTATTTATTTAGTGACAACTTTAATTTTTATTTTATTCAGCATCATCATTAAATAATTCAAAACTTTATAAAATTGACAATGAAATATTTTTGTGGCAACTTTTTTCAGCATCATCAGATGTACATGTGTACTAATAATAAACCACAAAATTATTTTTAACAGGGTTCATACAGGCCTGGAAAAGTCCTTAAATTTTGAGGTTTGCCCTAAAAAGACCCTAAAAACAAGTCTGACCCTAAAAAGCCCTTGAATTTATCCTGAAGGCCCTAACAGCCCTTGAATTTGGCCAGTTGGGTGTCTATATTTTGATATTAAGTGGTTGCAAATAGACTGATATACATAAATAAATTTGGCCTAATAAATAAATTAATTAATAAGTTGCATTGAAATGAGCAATTTAAAGGTACATGGTCCTCCCGAACGCCTAACTCCAACCTCCACTTCAAATGTCCTTACTATGGACACTTAAATTTAAAGGTACATGGCCCTCCCGAACGCCTAACTCCAACCTCCACTTCAAGTGTCCTTACTATGGACACTTAAGTAATTGTTTTATTGATTTAATTGCCTTTGCACCAATATTTTTTACTGAAATTGTCCCTTTAACTAGGCCTTAAACTTGCAAAAAAGACCCTGAAAAGACCCTAAAAAGTCTTTAAATTTGGAGTCCAAATGTCTGTACGAACCCTGTTTAAGTTATCGAATTTGAACACACAGTAAAGAATAATACATGCATTTGCTTGTAACTAAATAATGAGTAATCCCATTTGTATTTGAAAAAATGGCACTTCAGTCACTGGTACAATGATTCAAACATGATTCATGTCACAATCATAATGGATTTTGATGGATTGAAAAGGAAAAAGAAAAAAATTCTATCACTGAAACATTTACATACCAAATAATAATTTAAGTTAATTAACTTAAGCACATTTAGATTCTCCATTTCAACCAGTGAAAAAAAGTTCCTGAAAACAAAACTAGAAAAGTTTCTACACTTAGATAAAATGTATATGTAATCAATGAGGTTAAATTTTTGTACCACTGTCTGAAGTATGGGGTCTTTTATTATACACCCTGCAAACTAGTTTGAGGGGGAAGGGGTATATAGGAATAGCCATGTCCGTCCATCTGTCCGTCTGTCTGTCTGTGCGTGTAAAATCGTGTCCAGGCCATATTTTATAATTACTTTAGACGACCGTCATGAAACTTTATGAGTCATATATCATGACCTTGAACCAAGGTCATATCTGAAAGGTCAAGTTCATGAAAAAACATTAAATGTTGTTGTTGGGGGTATTTGGCTCTCAAGAGACAGTTTATTAGTCATAGCAAAATTTTGCCTCAATTTCTGTGTATTTACTTCTTTTTTGGAGGTTGACTGGAATATGTTTTACACCCCAGTCAAGATTATTTTACTTAATATATTAGTCATTAGTTCAGGAGTAGTTGAGGAGAGTTCAAACTGAAGTATTCAAATTTTACTGACATTCAGCAAGTCAGCAAGCTCACCCAGACTTTTTCACAATTTTTTGAGGGGTGGTGGTTGTTTGTGGGAGCATGTATGTGTTCATATAAAATTGAAATTTAGAAAAACTGGCTTATTTTAAAAAAATGAAATTGAACAGAAAATAAAATAGAAAAATTATGAAAAATAATTACTGGTAGTTAGAAAATAATGGAAAGAATGAAAAATAATTACCCGTAGTTAAGAAAATGATGGAAAGATAATAGATGGTTTATTTAATTTGCATATTGTAATAACATCCTGTATCTAGTGTCTATAAGTACATGTACACAGTAAATATATTTTGGCACTTAGCTGCAAGTAGGTTTATGGGCATTATGAAAAACGTGATAAGTAACACAGTGAATTGTCTTGGCGTTTTATTTACTTATAGTTTATTGATGTTGCAAAAGGTAAGAGGGTTTTAACAAAGTTGCAGGTAGATGAAAAGGGGAAGGACAGAGAAAGGGGATAGTAACCCTTACTTTGTTAATTATTTTTTAACCCCTAAGGTACTAGCTCAGTTGATAGAGTGCTTGCTTCATATGTGGGAGGTTGTGGGTTCCAGCCCCGACTAGGGTCTGACCAAGACTTGTGACACAGCACATGAGTTTTTAAGGTCTCTTCCGAAGGACCATGCACATACTGTAACTGTTGGAGAAAGAACAGCCACTAACTTATTCAAGTCTTTGTCAGACCCCAGTCGGGGTTGGAATACTGCAGGTGTGACACCATAAAGAACCCTTACTGCATATTGTCTTGAGCACACTGCAATGATAAAAATCTCTGCCACTTCACTTATAGCTGGTGACATCTTGATATATGTGATATTTTTTTTACTGGGACCTAAACCACATTCATTCAGTCAATCAGCTAATTATTTTTATCATACACGTGTATATATGTCGTAAATGGTCAGAGGTTTTTAAAAAATGAAGTTAGAGGGGGTGTGTATATTGGAATAGGGGAGAAGGGCTATTAGGGGGAGGTATCCTTAACAACTCATATGAAATGTTAATTTCTCCCATTACTTTTTTTTATTTCTAGAGGGTGTATTGTCTTAAATAAGTTCAGATGGTGATATTTAGCTTCTCAAATGAATGGTTTTGTTCACTCCAGATCACAAAGATATTTTTTTCTCTCAATTTTCATTCTGCTTTTTCTTAATTCCAGAGAAGAAAGTCGTACTTCTGATGAAAAGGATGATGGAAATGACACAGATAATGATGTATTCCGCAGTGGATCTGAGTCTCCGCAATATACACTTCCTGTTGTTGTAGATCCAAAGCAGCGACGTGCGACAGTGAGTGGTGGTTCTCCAACATTAAGTCGGCCATTACTGGTTATTGAAGATCTTGACACTCCAACCAGACCGAAGTCATTTACCGTGGCTTCTGTTGATGTTCCACAGACTGATTTCAAAGATAAAATAGGTAAAAGAAGATTAGTAATGAAGCTATTTTGCATCCACTTCATTATAAAGAACACCTGTCTATAGGAACCAGTGTCAGCTTTCTCCGAAATTAATTTTACCAATTACCCACCTACCAACTCAGTTTAGGAATTACCATATCTTTCTGTCTGTCTGTACATTTAAATCGTGTCTGCTTCAAAATTTTCATATCTATGAATAGATTTTGCTTAAACTTGACAAATGTATACTAAAATGAGAAAATGTATAGCATACGGCATTGAGGTTGTAGGTCAAAGGCCAAGGTCAAAAAGTCAAATATTTGTGGGGATGTGGGTTTATTTGGCTCCAAAATGACAATTGTAGTTACCAGGTAATAATAAGTTCATGAGGTAACAGTCTTTTTTGCTTACCAAAGTTTTGAAGCTCGGTCCATAGCAGCACAAAAAACCAAGGTCAGCAATATTTCACCACACAAAGAGAATAACCTGTATATATAGTCCACCAGTTTGTCAGTAATGTGTTTAGAGACCCCCTGGTTTTTATCCTGAAAGCAGACACTTGATTGTAGCAGATCCCTGTCTTGATAATTTCAACATTTCCTATTGTCTTATATTGGAGACTAATTAAAAAAGTAACCAGTCCCTCCCAAAAGTTATTACCGGTAGTCCTGACTGTGGGAGTGGGTGTTATTTCAAAAACTGCCAATGCTATTGCAGGATCACCATTTTTACAAGACACGTAGTGAACAAGTAAAAGAGGATCTGTTTTTATATATGAAATGTTAAGGAAGTCAAAACTTTTATACCCTTTGTATTATTTTATGTTCTTAAAGCTTCCTTAAAATATAAGTTTTATGGTTTACTGTTTCAGTTCTTTCTGTTTAATTTAGATATCCATTGTTGACTTACTCGGTTTTGGTTTTGGTTCTATTTACAAAATTCATTATCAATAAAAATTATATTACTCACAAAGTTTTACACTCTCTGTTTAATGGATGAAGGAATTATTTTGGACACATTAATTTATATTGTTCATGTGTGTGATATTTAAAAAAAAATAATTTTGAATGATCATGGGTAACACTTATGCTTTCAAGAAAACTGAAGGTAAAGTTTTTATTTATAAATTATAAAATACAATTATGAGAACATACTGAGAGACAATAAAAATATTTCAACAACAAAAAAAGATTGTACTTTAAATTTAAAAAATAAAGTAATTTATATTATTTCATCTTATGTAAAAATCTAGCAATTTCATTGGATAAGAGCTATTGAAAGAGCTATTTGTACTGTCACATAAAATTTATAATATCACATAGCGCTGCGCATGACTATGTGACAGTACTTTTGTTCAAGTCGCCTCCCTTGACTGGATCACGTCAGCACTTTGAACAAAACATGTTTTCAGTTGTGTATACGCAAGCGTCTTACTGTTATTGATATTGTTTACATTTGTCTGTTGAGACAACAACAAAAAATGTTTGCCGAGGTTGACAATCAGTATCTTGCCAATTTATTAGAGTCTAGAGACTCTTCATCTACTAAACGGACCATTAAGCAGACTGTGGATACGTTTTGTAAATTTCTTAGTTCAAATAACTGCAAATTTGAGGCATTCCCGGCCGATAAATTGGATAAAAATTGATATAGACGTTACTAATACTAAAGTTGAAGGATGCACATCATATATTGGTAAAATAAAACAAACATTCAATGTAATAAAATAAATATTACATTTCTGGCTATCCCCTCAGCAAACAATGCTTCCTCGAGGTGACAATATGTACTGTCACCCTGTCAGAAATGTAATATTTATATAATATTATCCAACTTAAGTGGAGGACTACTAATGCAAGTTTACATATCACAGTGCCTGTCACTACCTAGGCTCAAATCCCACTTCGACAGATTTCATGGTGAGAAAGATTGTCATTTCACTTATAAAAGGTCAGCAATTTGTTTATTCACTTGCTATAATTCAGCAATTTGTTAATTCAGTTGCTATAATTCAGTAATTTGTTAATTCAATTGCTATAATTCAGCAATTTGTTAATTCACTTGCTTTAATTCAGCAATTTGTTAATTCACTTGCTATAATTCAGCAATTTGTTAATTCACTTGCTATAATTCAGCAATTTGTTAATTCACTTGCTGTAATTCAGCAATTTGATAATTCACTTGCTATAATTCAGCAATTTGTTAATTCACTTGCTAAAGGTCAGCAATTTTGTCAATTCACTTGCCAAAGGTCAACAATTTTGTTAATTCACTTGCTATATTTCAGCAGTTTGTTAATTCACTTGCTATAATTCAGCAATTTGTTAATTCACTTGCCACAGGTCAGCAATTTTGTCAATTCACTTGCCAAAGGTCAACATTTTTTTCAATTCACTTGCCAGAGGTTGGCAGTTTTCACTGGGCAATCTGGTTTTCTCTTCCTCCCAAGACCTGACTGCTTTGAAATAATTATAAGTGAAAGAATCTTGACTGGCCCATATAATGTCATTACTTCACTCTACTTAAAAATAGATTTTATTTCTGTTCTTCTTTTCTTTAGGTGATGCCACAAATCTTGGCAAGCTTGGAGATTTGAGTAACCAAAGTGCATCACAGAAGAGGCAAGAGTTCACTGTTAAAAAACCAACACCAATTGTACAGGAACCAACAGGAAGCGAGTCACTTCACCTACAAGATAATACTGATGGTTTACAATTCACAAGTAACTTCTACGACAAGAAACCGTTTGATTTGTTAGAAGTGCCATCGCGATTCCAAAACCCAAACAGGCAAAACCAGTCAAAGGAGGAAACCGATGAAAAGGGTGACAGCACGGAGCTTTTGTCTTCACCTTCGTCCACTGATACACTGACTGATTTGACACCAAAGAATGAGGATGCCACAGGGGCAAATATGTTAACTAATGGTAATTCCTCAGTCAAATCCGAGGCCAAAGACACAGAATCGTTGTCAGACTCTGATGTTTTCATTGATGAAAAACCAGACATAACAGAACGTAACAATAATGTTTCTAAAAATAATAATGTTGAAGGAAATAAACTGGAATCGGAACCAGTTAACAGTGTGAGTTCTGACGTTAATGTAGCGGCATCTGTGGATTCCCCAAGAGCATCACAATCATCACAATCCAGAGAGAGTAAAATCTCGCAGATTCCAAAGACGGCACCCCAGGATCTTCATGCTACATATGTAGACTATCAAAAAGATAAGAAAGCGTCGTTGATTTCAGATGTGGCTTTTAATGCTAAAGAAAAGAATCAACCGCAGTTAGTGAAAATCAGAAAACTAGAATCCATGAAGGCTGTAGATGTGGTTAGTATATATATACATGTATAGTTTTTAACTGATTTGATTGTTTTAAAATTAATTTAATAATTCATATTGAAAACTTGAATTGGCATAAATTTCATAAAACAGTCTAAATTGATAAGTCCATCAAGTTTTAGTATTAACTTTCATGTGTGAGAAATGCTGTAAGTTCGCTTGGTGAAGTTATTACGTTTTCTCTGAGCCATCTAGTTTTCCTTTACTATTCCTTCTGAAGTGATGGTTTGATATAAGTTAAAGAATCATGACTTTGGCATAAAACATCATTCCGCTAAAAAAAGAATTTTATTGCCTGCAGTAATGCAATAACAGTCTCTGAAAGAAGCTGTTGAAATTGACATTGTATCTCTGCTGTCAATCAAATTGATGAAATGAGAGGTGTTCACTGAAGGTTGCTATGGAGACAGAAGAAATTTTTGAATGTAGATGAAATTTAAAACTTACCTGTCAATCAAACTTAGCAAATGCCAGGTGTCCAGCCATTTCAGCTGATACAAAACCTTTTAAATTTTTAAGGGCCATTAAACTTGCTCGAATTTCATTTTAAGAATCTAGATCTGTATGAAGTTTGGCTCTAATATGTCTAAGGTATAATATTTTTGAACAAAAATAAAAAGTCTTTTTTGCTAAGCAGAAAATGAGGGAAAAAATATAGAAAAATGGATTTTGGAACATTAAAATCTGTGCCAATAAGCAAGAAAGAAAAGTTATCAAGGTTTTAACTATATGAATTAATATTTTGACTAAGTCATTTTTCCTTCGTTTTCACAGGAAAAGAAATCAGAAGAAGAGAATCCAGGCAAACATGTTACATTTGAGACTAAAGAACCTGAAGAAGCTACAAGGTAGAGATTATATTTTGTCAGCTCAGTTAAACTTGACAAAAAATGATGTCCAAGAAAGCATTCTTTATATATATTGTATATAAGCAGGTGGTATTTATTCAGGTATACATTTTAATTGTAAGAAGACCAATAATTATAACACTACTGAATAACACTGGATGTAATGTCAAAATGATGTCAATTAATTGATGACACAAATTAGGTCGTCTAAACCATCCCATTTAATTTACAACCAGTAGCCTGTAACATGTACATTTAAAATATAAATGAGCAATATTTTGACCAACAACAAACCAACAAACCAGCTTGTTAATCTACATCATCCACAAAAATTTATACAAAAACATGCAACTTTATCTTTATTGTTATTTATTTATTTATTTATTTATTTATTTATTTATTTATTTATTTATTTATTTATTTATTTATTTTTTTTTTTATTTACTACTGTTTATGAAAGAGTAAATTAGTTATTTTCGATGTAATTGTAATAATAATTTCACATTATTTTCCTAATTATTTAGTTACAGAACAATTATAGTAGGTGGTGTTGTACAGAAGATACCAGTAGAAAGTACTACTTCAGAAGAGGTACTATCATTATTACATTAAAACCTGTTATAACATGTATAACTAACACCTCCGTGCTCTTCATTAAGGCCAGTTTTTAAGGTCTCTTTACTTCATAGTTATAATCCCCAAAAGAAGTTTATAGGGGGATATATACATGCAGGAATAACCGAGTGCATCTGTCCATTTGGCAGTCCATCAAGCCATCTGGTCATCAGTATCAATATCTTCCATGTCTATGCATGGATTTTGATCACATTTGGCACAAATATAACCCAACAAAAGAGGATGTTTCATATACCAAATTTAGATGCATAGGTCAAGTATCATAACCCGAAAACAAAACCTATTTGGGGTATAAAAGTCAGTTTCAGTGACAACTCTAGTTTAACCAAACACAACCTCTTTGTAGAAATTATTTGTCTGTAAAATCTGTATAATTATATTTTCAGTCACATGGGCGGTTATTATGTACAGCTTCCACTGTATATGTCTTTAACTTTTAGAACTAAAGGATAAGTATATATTTGTACTTTTCAAATGCCAGCAAACTTTTCATAATTTGTTTTAAAGTGAAATATTCTACAGAAAAATTCAGTTTTAAGATTGCCTACACGGAGTACAGATTGAAAAGCTTTTGGGAGGGGGGATGGTGGCAAACTTGAGCAGTGTTTTCAAAGATTAAAGTTATAAATCTAAATATTTCTAATATCTATTTCTTTACAGTCACCCTCAGTGGTAAGGAGAAGAAATAAGACACCAAAGAAAGTTGGTAAGTACACATGTACCGTTGTTGAATCTGATCTTGCTGTGGTCGCATAAATAATTGATTGAGTCTATAATTCAGTTTCTGAGAAGAAATTACCATTATTATTTTGAAAGCTTAAACACTTTCATGTGAATTATTGTTTTGAATTCCCAAATTACAAATTAATTACAGTCTATTTTTCCAGCCAAAACTAGTCAGTGAAAATAAATCAGTTCGAGTTGAGTTTTTGTTTTTAACAAGAAATTTGTAAATTTGAAACGATACATTTACTGTACAACTACACTATATCAAAAACCTGTATGACTTTGATGATGTCAAACATTTTACAGAATTTGTTTCATTAGAAAATGAATTGAAATTCTAAATAAAATCATTGAACTATTGATATACCTGGTACATTATACAATAGAACCTTGTTATAATGCCCCTTGATAACTTTGTTAGCTTGATTATCGCCACAGTACATTTTTGTATTTTGAAGGACAAAATCTGTTGGTCTACATATATTTCTTTCTTTATAAGTCTCCCTAACTCTATCTCTTAACCCCTTAACTATGCCAAAATTTGAATGAACAAATGGTGGCAATGAATGGAGAATTTACTATACCTAGCTATTTTTACAGAATGAAGATTAACCAATTAAATAATCAAATTATTGATGTACACTGTACTTAATTATCTTTACTTTACAGACAGAAGAGTTTCCTGTAAGGATCTTGGTAAAGGGGACTGTGAAGGCTGGTTATATAAAGATAAAGGAAAGGGCCGTAAACATTGGCTTAAAAGATGGTGTGTTCTCAAGAACTTCAACCTCTTCTACTTTGTACACAAAGAGGTATACAATTCTTTTGTTATATTTATACTTATAATATAAATATAAAGTAATGGAAATTTAAGTTAAATTAAGTCTAATGGGTTTCACCAGGGTACCATGTGATACCACCTCCCCTCCACACGTTTGTGTGGGACTATAATTCCATTGGATATGGAATCATATCGGTTTATGTTTTCCTTTAAAAATTACATTATTTCGCAAATTTGTGATGTAAACGTTTTTAAAACATCCCAAACTAGTGTTAAAGGGTGTTTTTAATGTGGAACAGTGGCACACCCGATTGCGGAATTATAATTTGAGGCGGCAAATTAATACATTTTCCATTACCAGTAAGTAATGTCAAAGATCAATTTGATAACATCATATTTACCGGTATACTAATTTTATTGAAATTCCAACATTTACCATCTCTTTCAAAAGTCACAAGGTACACAATCAGAAGCTCTGCAGTTGGACCAAAAACAAATATGGAACATGATCTTAAAATTTGAGAACATTGTAAAACTTGTATAAGTGACTTTCAAGTACAGTTCATTCTAATATAAATTTGACCAAAACATAATCTTGTTACAAAAATAGTTGAAATTTTGCTGATGCAATGTAAAACAGCATTCAGCAACCTACCAAAACTTTTAGACCTCTTTAAAGTTTGAGGTTTATATAAAGTGTGATAATATCTATGTCAGTAATAAAAACTTATTATGTCAATAATTTTATATGTCTCTCTTTTTGAATCAGGATTTGAAAGCAGAGGGAGTGATACATCTCCCAGCATTCCAAGTTTCTCCAGCACCAGAAATAAAAACCAAAAAATTGTAAGTACCAAAATATACACTTTTATATATATTTATGTTATAATATGTAAAGGTTTGTTTATCATATGGAGGAGAGGGCTCTGAGTCAGGGTGGTCAATATAGCTGACAACAGGATTGCAGTGCCTCTTACCACTTGGGCAGATTCTTGTGTGATAAAGTTTGTCAGTTTGCTTACTAAAGGTTTTCTCCAGGTAATCTTTATGTTTTTTATTCCTTGTAGCTAAAATTACCATTAGATGTTGATTTCTGAACAAATGCTTTAAAAAAGTAACCTTTTTGAGCAAATTCGTGAAAAGGACCATATTTCCCCAAATTTTGAAAATATGGCTTCAAACAGTTCATTTCAAATTGTAGAAACTCAGACTCTGGTTTCCTCTACCATCCCAGAACTGACTTCTTTGATTGGCAAAACCACATTACTTCATATCATCATTTAATATAAACATGGATGGCTAAAATCAAATGTCTTTATCAGCTGTTGCACAGACTACAGGTGTCATATTGATTTATATATGTATCATATCTGTATCTAATATAAAAATAAATATAAATAAAATGTGAGATAAAGATTTAAGTTTTCTCAGAAGTGAGGTGTTACTGATAACTGCCTATTACATCAATCAGTTTGATTCTATCAGCTGATAGTATAAAATTTTTGGGATGTAGTTTATTTCTTGTTAACAGTTTTGCACAGCTGATAGCATAAAATTTTTGGGATGTAATTTCATATCTTGTTAACAGTTTTGCATTTGACATAATTTTTGTTTTTTAACTGGCCCATTGACTGTATTAGAGAAAATAAATATAAACTATAGGTAAACAACTTTGACCTGTCTGCTTGACATTTCATTTAAATATTTATCACGGACCAAGTACATCTATGTATAGGGAGCACAGGTGTTTATTTTGTATTCATCATGAGATATACTCACCTCATAGAGTACACCTGTGTATTGTGTATGTAGTATCTTGGATCTTAACGCTACCCATTTATTGATTGGACCCGACCTACCTGTATGAATATTCCTAATGAAAGGTCAAACATACAGGTCAATGTTGTTTGCCTATACTTGTATTACTATATAGCTATTATGACAGTTATCCTATATAATACAATAGGACAGCATATGTTTTATTTTTATATGGGACCACTATGAAGAAGACCTTTTACCATTTTTGGATGGAATCGACCATCACAATTAATTATTTTGAAAAATAAGCTTTATTTTACATCAATTGAGAACTAAGTAGTTTTTTTACTGGTATTTTATTTTTATTTTATTTTTTTATCAATTGAGAAATTTTTAATTATTTTTGACTGGTATTTTTACACGTATTCGGTATTATTATGAGAAGGAAGTAACCTGTCTGTGGTAAATATCATATCCCTGCAGTGTTCAAGTAGGTGACACTATTCCTTATCAAATATGAAGATTGAAATCAAACATTGACTCTTTTGGAAATACACAACCTAGTTTACAAAGTGTAACATCTACACCACTTCAAGCTGTTTATCACAAAGATTTTGATTTATGATTTATCTCCCTTTTTATGTTCTTTAAATATTCTTAGTGAAGGAGGGTAAGTATAGACCACACAGTTGTATTGTTAATCATTGGAAGTTATTGCAGGTTAATTAAAAATACTTGGCATAGCAAAGTGTGTGTTTGTGTTCAGTTTTTAATATTTTATGTTTTCTGATAATTATTTCCCTTCAGGATAGCTATTAAAGTTCTAAAGTAAAAAACAAATATACCGAACAAGCATACAACAAATACATGGATTGTATGAAGTCAAAAATTGGACCTGGATGCTTCTCTATATAAGTCTATTTATAACTTTATAATGAATTTAAAAATACAGTCACAAAGACTTCGTTATAAAAGTGATTGACTTTATAACATTTAAAGGACAAATTCCCAGCACCTCCCACTGATTAGGTGCAAAACTCACTTTTCACAAACTAGAGTGAGTAAGTTTGTCATTTCACTTGTCAAATGATGGTAGTTTTCACTGGGCACTCCAGTTTCCTCTGTGCTTCTAGAACTAACTGTCACCATATAAGTAAAAAGATCTTGACAGAACATAAAGCACATTAATCCACTCCACTCCATAAAATTAAGATGCTGAGTATTTTTTGTACTTCTGAAATTACTAGACAGATTTGAACTGAAATTGGCAAGAGATATCTTATGTGTGAAACAGTGATGATTGTACCCAGTGATCCCATTGACAGTAATATTACCATACTATAAATAGGTGAACTGAAACATTTTGCCAATATGAATTTAAATAAATAATGGGTCCACCCAAGAACTGGATACCCAATAATATTGTTTCTGCAGAACTACCATTCTACCTGATAATGTTTGTGGGAAACTAACGACATATCTAGCTGTTTCTGGAATATATTTCCTGGAATAACTTGATACGTAATGAAAAACATCAAATTTTATACCTACCTGTTGGTAATACATGCCACTTACATGACATACAATAGTTCTCCACAAACGTTAAGGTTATCACATGGCATTACCCTACATCTGTGAACTTCATTGTTTATAACTGCCAGGTGAGCTACACAGGCCCTATTGGGCCTCTTGTTTATATTGTTGGTATTTTTATTGTTTTTCAATACTGATGAAATTTGGCAGCTAAACCCTCACTGCATGAGTTGTTAAAAGTAGCACATTTTTCTCCCCCTTTGTAAATTACACATAATTTGTTCTTGTTGCCCCTAATTTTGATGTAGATGAAACATATTGAATATTGTTTGAGAGGCTTTCCTTGTTGGTATGAAACTCACAATTGATTGTAGTTTTAATGTTGTTGGTAAAATATGTTTGATATGTAAAATTTGTAGAAGAAAGACTATGATGTGAATGTTGTGTATTAGACCTACAACCAAGTAACTTTTGATGATGTTAAATGGCCCTTTTGATGAAATTTACAAAAAAAACATGTTCTGTCTCATACTGTAAACATATTTATTTTCGCAGTGTACTAATTTTCGCTTATTTCCCAGTCGTTTGTTTTGCGCGAAATTAATGCCAAGCGAAAATTATATTACGCTTATTGTGCTATAATGCATATTTAAAAAACGCGAAAATTTAACTGTGCAGATATGTCTAAATTTCCTATACCTCGAAAATAAATACACATGAAATTAAATATGTTTACAGTAGCAGGTAAAACACAAAAAAGATCACTTGCTGCATTTGCTATAAGTGCATTGCATAGTTGTTAATTTATGCAAGTTTGCTGAAAGCTGGTGAAGTCTTGATATGAGTGAAATTATCATGATTGGGACATAAAATCCCAATTTATTCATTTTATTCCTTGTCATTGGGTCTTTGATTTCAGGCTGGTGTTATTTCTCTCAACCCCTTTAGTGCGAGGTGTTTGATAATACATGTTCTACTCCCTTCAGCTTTGATACTAGGCCATTGCAAGCTTAATCTGGTGACCATTTATATTTACTTTAAAGTAGAATTAAAAGTTTTATTAGATTTCCTGTGTAGGGCATACCATTGCTAGTTTGAGTGTTTAAACCCATGCCATTTGTTTTGGAATCATAGGTTCAGAGTTCAAACCCTATAGCACTTGGCAATATTCATATGACCACAATCCTTCATTTCCTGTCATATTTACATGCAGAAATAAAATAACATTTTAGATAAAATATTTAACAGTGAGATTCTTGTATTTATCAAAATATTTTATCAACATCAGGCAGCAAAATGCCATTTATTTTTACAGGAAATCTCCTTGGCTATTTAAAATTTCACATGTTATTTCCATGTTGGTTTCTAGCTACAATAAAAACTCGATTCATCGCCATCATTTGTTCAGTTAAATGTTGGCATTATAAAGGGGTTTGGCGATAAATTGGGGGAGACCAATAAAGAAAAACATAAACAAAATAGATTTTGGGACTTCAAAATAGTGTGGCGATAAGCGAGAAGGCAAAGTTATCGAGGGGCATTATAACGAGTTTTTACTGTATTTGATTACGGGTATACATGAATAAGGTCAAAATCAAGGTCAAAGGTCAGTCTCAAGGTCAAATCTAGATTCTAGCACCACAACAGATCAGTGCAGACAGTGTGCCATCCATAACAAAATAAATTTACTTTTTTAGAGTTAAAATTTTGAAAGATTTTAAGTTATTTATCATTTATCAATTGTTTTATTTTATCTTACATTATTTTATTAGCTAAGGTTTTGGGTTTTTTTCTCATAAATATTTTCTGACACCCAAATTAGAATGGCCTATTTACAGTATTCAAATACAGCTTTATTTATTTTGTAAAAAAACAAAAAACTGACCCATCCACCCACTGAAATTTTTGTAAATTTTGACATTAAAAAATCAAGTTTAGTGTTCCATAAAGTGGTTTTAAACACTTGAGATACTGAATAGTGGGAAAAATGTTAAGTACCCACTAAGGACACAGCTGTTGCATGTTTTATGTTCAAAGAAATGATGTCATTTTACAGGGAAATTATTTGAGGCCATTCAATACACTTTAACACTTAAACTTTTATTTTATCAACAAGAATTATAAATTTATCTAATTATAGAGCTCTCACTTCTATTAATTCATTATACCTCCAACTTCCTGTAAAGTAGTATATAGGACATGTCTGTCAGTCCATCTGTCTTTGCATCTGTATGTGTAAAATGCTGTTCGGGCAATATCTCATAATTGCTTTGGAGGACTTTCATAAAACTTCACATGAATAATCTTCATGGTCCAAAGGTGTGTCATGACCTTGAACCAAGGTCATATCAAAAAGGTCAAGGTCGCGAGAAAACATTAACGTTGAAGGGGGTATTGGACTCTCAAGAGACAGTTCTAGTTTATTTTGGTTTGATAGAATTTATTACTACTTGTGGTACCAGATAGGGAGATCTCAACCAAAGTTCTAATACACAGTCAAACTTGCCTTAATAGACACCTTTTATAAGTATCACTTGCTTCTAAAGGCCAATAAGAATTTATCCCAAGTGTTTTTATTTATGGTATTTGAACCTGTATATGAAGGCCACCTGCTTATAAAGGTCACTTTTACAGGTTCTCTTGAGTGGCCTTTATAGACAGGTTTGACTGTATTTGTATTAAAATGAGGCTTGCTGAGATTTCCCTATCTGGCACAAAAAACAGTGATTGATTCTATTTCTTGCACCACAAAATACATCAGATCAATTAAAAATCAATTTAACAAGTTCTCAACCATTGATACACTTTTGATTTCATTGATAAGTTGAAAAAGAGTGTGAAGGCCACCTTGCACATTGGGGCGCAAGATGAAGACATCTTTCACAGCTAATAAATTTTTCAATCGCGGGTGCAAGGAAATATATATCTGATATTACTGGTATAATTTAATAATACAAACACTTTATTAGTGGTTCAAGATTGTGGATTTCTTCAATAATATATAAGAATAGAAGTTAAGAAAGTTAAAGTGTATTGACTGGCCTTAAGCATGTACATATGTTGGAGTTTGTTAAAGTACATGTATTTACTAAAGGTTTGACATTCAGCTAAATAATTTCATCAGCATAGTCGCCATTTTTGCTAATTTACCAAAACTGCTTAAAATGCAAATTTTAAGCAAGGTGTTCAGAGAACAATGTACCCTCCTTGCCACAGTGGTGAACATCAGTGAATTCCATACAAAATGAAATAAGTTTTATTGACCACAGGTTGTAAAATGAAAATTGCACAGAAAGCGATTTTTCCACAAACACACACGGACAGTAGTAACTAGTATTACTATATCCTTCTCGCCACTGCTGTGTGTGTGTGTGTGTATGTGTGGGAGGGGAGTCTCTGATTACCTAGAGAGACCATAGTGGTTTAATGGATAAGACATCGGTCTACAACTCCAGGGTCTCTCACTGCTGTGAGTTAGAGTCCCGCTCAGACCACATGTGGGAAAGTGAATTTTCCTTGCCGTTGGCCTTTAAATTGTTCACCCGATGTCAGTATAATGTGACTGGGGAGTGATACACTTGTCTGCGGTGTACTGACTCAGTGAGCTAGCACCTTAAAGTCCCCCCTGAGTAAGCTCTGGTACAAGGCAGACCATAAAACACACTCACGCTTCACATACTTACACAAACTTGTTCATAGATTAATCCTTAGAGATTAATACGGTAGTTCTTGTCGCGAATATCTGATAAATTGCTGATGCGACATTAAGCAACATTCAACAACAACATCTGATTACCTGGGAAAATATTTAATACACAAAATATGTACAGGTCTTGTTACATCAATACAGGGAAAAGTTATGTTATAAATGGTTATATAACAGAACATGTTATATTTTTTAGAGAAATTTGAATTTTTTTGTTTGTTTTATTCAGAAAAAAACAACAATTATTAATTCTACCTTTTTAGCTGTAAAATGTTACCTCAAAAAACAAAAGCTTATATATTTTCAATTTAGATATATGCCATTGTTTTCTCGGAATTTGATTATTGTTTGATAATTTTATCTTTTACAGTGCCTTTAAAGTTCACAATGCAGGGACATCTTTTGTGTTTGGTTCTGAGAGACAAGATGATATGAGCAAGTAAGTACCTATATTGTTTACTCAATATCCGTGTTATTTGAAACCAAACACTTTTATTCCAACATCTAAATAAACAAATGTTTGCGATGAGTTGAGGTTTTACCTTCATGGCAGTAGCCAACACAACTAAAAATATGCAAGAACACAAGTTAATGATAAGAAATAGAAGAGAAGACAAGATAGGTTTCTGCCAACACTTGGATTTTTGGACCTTAAATCAGTGCTTGTGACTCATGGTAGGCTTGGCATGAAGAAGGGCCTCATTGTTCATTGCCATAAAAGAGTTGTCTGAGTATGAAATTTTGCATCTTTAACCTTTTGCTTGTGACATCCTGAAAACTTAAAAAAAATCACTTATAACATAGACACTATTACCTAGCACAGTATTCAGGAATGGAGCCCATAGATTTTTGAAATCTATTAAAATGAAAAACAAACATACCAGTTAATGTCCAAATCAAAATCCTAAAACCAAAATATAAAATTTGAAAACTGACAAAATGAGTCAAACACATGAACTTTCACCAGGGAAGTGAGGCCAGGTGCTCAGGAAGGGTGAGCAACTCCTGTTCTGATAGCTACAACCAAAAATAATTTTCAAGATCATAAGCTATTGCTATTATGCAAAAACTGAAAAAGAATCTTTTCCTTGCAGATGGATGAATAAAATGGGTTTAGCAGCCATTACATTTAAGGGTTCAGATGATGGGCAGATGGGAGGATTTAGGAAACCTGTTGTTAAGCAATCAACCAGTAAGTAGGGCTGATAAATATGTTGTGAACTTGTATTGAAGGAGGTTAGCATCGATGTCCTCTTTCAGCTCTACTACTCCCTGGCTATTTTAAACTGTGTACTCAAAGACTGGTGCCATTCAGTCAGTTCATATAGACAAGTTACTCTAAAGTAAATGAGGCAAATGACTTTTGCAAAATGAACAAAAGCAGTTAAAAAGAGCACTGATCTAATACTTGCATAAGGTTTAACATCTAAAAAAATGCATACTGACATGATAGAAACACTATAGAGGAAAATGCCCTTCATATGCTACAGTAAAAAATGGGTGGGGAAATTTAAACATGGCAGTCAAAGCCTTGCAGATGACCCCTGTTCTGGAAGGCCTATTATTGTTGCAAATCTAGAAATGGTCAATAAAGTTCAGTATATTTTTGACCTGCAGGCAAGTTACAAAAAGATACATTGTATATTAAAAAGTCAAAAGAAATGGTTTTATGAATTCTTTTGACCATTATAAGCAGATTAGTCATTAAAATGGTTTAGGGATTTCTGTTTCTAATATAAAAAGATGTTGTCTATTAGTTTTTATATAAATTTATGTTCTGCTTTTACAGATGAATATTACAGTGAGAGTGATGACGATGATGATATCAGTCCAAAACATTCTATACCAAGTTCTCCAGAAAGTGTTCATGAGAAGAAGACAAGTCCATCGACACCAGAACTAGCAACTCTGCGGAAAAAACAAAGTCAAGGTAAAATATTTTTATACCCTCTGCTTCGAAGAAGGGTATACTGGTTACCTCTGTTCATCCAAAAACAAAAACTCATAAAGTTTTCTCAGCAATTACTAAACACAGCCACTTGGAATTTTGTATGAGAGCTCAGAATGATGTCCCATCTCACAAGTACCGATTTCAAATTTGCCAGTACTTCCTGTTTCCCAAATTAATTTATTTTTCGACATTTATGGTCATTGGTTGAAGTTTAAAGCCGGGGTGTACTAAGTGAGCAGTAGCTCAGAAATTTCTTTTTTATCCATGTTTATCTTCTCTTCTTGTTTATGAGAGTTTCATGTGAGCTTTAACATTGAATGCCAATGTCAAATATCAAATAATTTTGCGGAAATTTATAGAGTAGCTGTTCTTTTAGTCAGCTTTTATTATTGTTGAATACACCCAAATTATGCCCTTTTTCTTGACTTACTTGACTTATGTCCATCTCTCCTTGTGGAGAATTGGGCCAGATATCTTTCTCCTCCAAGAATTCCTGTTGGCAGCTATTTTAGCAGCTTCACTCCATGTCCCAAGTCCAAAATCCGATCTTTCCCTTTCAACAGTACTGCGCCAGGTCTCTTTCGGCCGCCCTCTTCTTCTCTTTCCTTCTGCTGGTGTCCATTGCAGAGCAATCCTTGGATGTTCATCTGGCTTCTGTCTTAATATGTGTCCTATCCATTTCCACCTCCGATGTTTAACAAGCTCGCTTATCTTTTTTGTTTGTGTTTTTTCTCTGATTTTTCCCTTTTTCAAAAAGTGTTTATTTCTGTAGTTTATTTATTTCATCTTGTTAATACTTATGGGTGAACACAGTAATGAACATGCAAAATTGAAACTCCTTATGGTTGTAGATTGGCCTTTTGTTTGAAAATCATTTTAAGGGGTTTTCCTGAGGGAAGCATTTTGTTTATTAACACTCCCAAATTGTAATAAATATTTTCTTTTTTCTCTGTACTATGAAAATTGTATTAGTTGTAACTTCTGTAATTATAAAGTGTATAAGTTGACAGTTGTCCATGAAAACAATATTATTCTGGAAATTCACAATCTTAAATATTTTCTAAAATGGTTCACACAAATTTTAAGGTGTATTGATCATGTGATATGCTGCTGAAACCCATTGTTGATTTTTAATTTTAGAAAGTATAAAAGGTAGTAGTGATGATCTTACAAAGATGTATCAGGCAATACAGAAGGAAAACTTAACATTTGACGGTAAAGACAGAGAAAAACAGAGGCGAAGCAGGATAACGTCAATATCTGAAACAGAAAGAAGAGCGGCAACAGAAGAAGCAGAAAAAGCAGTAAAAGTTACAGTTTTACAGAGAACGCTTAAGGTCAGTATATGAAATAACACTGTTGCTGGTCAGTCTAGAATTTTCCAGAAGGGGCCATTTTCAAAATCTTTTCTCTAAAACACCATAACACCAATATCTTTTGCATTTACATGTTAAATATGACACTTGCATTCACTTTTTAAATATGACCCACTAAGGCCTTTACAATATGGTTTATTTGGCAAAATAAGGGATCAGTGGCCCAATAGCCATTCTAGAATGAACACTAGACTGTAATTATATTAAGTCTAAATCTCATCTTAAAATTTAAGAATATAACAGAATATATAAATATACAAGTCTGATCACAAAAGCTACAGGTCTGGTTGAAAAGCTACAATTTTGACTGAAAAGCTACAGGTCTGACTGAAAATGTACAGGTCTTGTTGAAAAGTTAAATGTTCAACTAAAAAGTTAAAGGTCTCAGACCTGTACACTGGCCTAAATTTTTAACCCTACTTAAGCTAAGAATCTTTGATGATGTTTACCTCAAAAAGTTGGTTTTAAAAGCCATTTGTAAATAAGACTGGTGTTCAACATTTATCTAACATTAGACTAGCTTTTCTATCTGATTTGACGAAATACAAGTTTTATCAAACACGTATGATACAGAATCTTGTATCACCACACTGTGGTGATACAACATTGGCAGTAAAGCGCACGTGCACTTTCTTATTGTTACATCATCAGGGAGTCTTGGATTTGTCGGTCATAACGTAAGTTCAGTGGTTTTCTGTGGTAAAATGTAATTTTTTCACATAAAGTATTGTTTTTTTCATTATTTTAAAAAACCTAATTGGAAATGTTAGATAAAAATATTATATACACAGTGTGTATGTACAACCCTTCGTATCAGGTCTCGTTCTTTTTTCGTAGCTGTATCACTACTCGACCTGATACTGAGTGTTGTACATACACACTGTGTATATAATATGTATTTATCACCTGTGGACTCATAGTTATCAAGTTTCAGGTGCTAAATTACTCTGAATTGATATCAGAAAAGGCCATTCTGTTAGTGCATATTAGATTGCACTAATGATTGGACACATGATGTCTGAAAACCAATCAGATATCAAAAATTTAATTGAAGGTATAATCACTGATCAAATATCAAGAATTTTTTCACGGGGATTAATAATGTTTTTTTTGTGTTTTTCACAGGCAAGAGAGCATGAACTACAGGCAATAGAACAGTTATTAGCCTCAAAAGTAACACATTCAAAGTTAGTGGAATTTAAACAGCGTCATATGCAGCAGAAACTGGACTGGGATTCCGAGAATGAAAATAATTCATAAAACTTTTAGACTTTAATTATGGGCTTTATTGTGCAGTAGTACCAAAGGTGTTCATTTAGCATCCATTATAAATTACTTTTGTCTCGCTGTGACAGAGGAATGGAGACAGGTCTCAAACCGGTGTTCGAAATAACAGCCAGTCCCACAGTCAGAGACTGGTAACATTTTGGAAGAACTGGCTACTTTTTCAATAATCTCTTATATAGTCACAACAGAAAATGTTAAAATCGTCATGACAAGGCAGGGGTTCAAAATAATGTTTTATACAGGAAAGTCCAGAACCTTTTGCCTTTATTTTTGGCAGGTCTCACATAAAGTTGTTAAAGTCCAATATCAACATTTAAATTTGGTCCATGTTATCATATAGAAAAAGTAGGAAAAATCCTGGTAAAAAATAACAGTTTCATCGAACTTAAACAGTTTAAATTTCAAGGATCTGAATGGAGGTAGGTCCTGGATCTTCGTCCCAGAGAATTTTGAACCCCGGGAAGGACTAGTTGAAAGTTTAGAGTTATTTCCAACACTGCTCAAAACTGTATGTAACATTTCTCTTGTCACTGTTGTGGCATTGTTGTTTTGGTTAGTATAACCATTTGTAGTTTGTTTTACTTTAAGTTTTCAAATTCTAACCGTTTTACAAATGAAATTATTTGTTTTCATTCTTCAGGCTAGTATGAAATAACAATGGCCAGTCCAATTTGCTTGGAGGGTGAAGTGGGAAAAAAAAAATGCCATAGCAATATTATTGATTTTCAAAATTTTCTTAAAAAATGAAATGTTCATGAATTGCATGAATTGAGAAGTGAAAATTTAGCATTTCTTATTTAAATTTATTACAATATTATTGATTTCAAAATTCCTAAAAGTTAAAAGTTTTGTATTCTCTTCAATACTGTTTGTCAGAAAAATTGATTCTCTAAAAGGGAATTATCAACTGTGTTTTCAATATTATATGACATAATTATATTTTGATGTCACAATATTATTTTATGGCTAACAGTTGCTAAGATATACATTGAAGAACAAACAATATTTCTTCCATATCTGCTCATGAGATAGGGTTTTTTCCCATGTGAGATGCGTGTATCTGCAAAAATCACCTCTGACTGAAATGTTCATTTTAATAGCTTTAGCACAATGTTCAACCCGAGGGTGAGATTTACCTATCCTATATGGATAGACTCAAAATGGATTCTTATAACCTCACTATCAACTAGACAGTAATATAGAAACAGTGAGGCATGATTTATGAAAATAATTTTTATACTTTAATTGTTTTACATAATTTGATTTATCTTATACTAGTCCTTGTATGAATATAAATAATGCAGGTCTAGGGGAAACAACACTAACCTGTCTGCTTGACCTTTCATTAAAAATTTCATATAGAAGTATCCACCTTATAAATGGGTAGTGTTAGGATTCACAGTTGATAATTTGTACACAAGATACATGAGTAGTGTAGACAAAATAAACCTGTGTGATCCCTATACATAGATGGACTTGTCCATGATAAATATTTTAATCAAAGGTCAAGTGGACAGGTCAAAGTTGTTTGCCTATACATAACTGTATTTATTGACCATATATTATGGAATTTCTATGTATGTTTAAAAATTCAGCAAAACCCCAAAATCATACACAAAGTATTTTTTCATTTATAATTGTATTTTGCAATAAAAGTGATGTTATCTTTGTAGCTATACATGTACATGTAGTTGTTAGGGTGATTGTTGATCATAAGGTTATCACAGTCATCATTTTCCAAATTCCATGAATTTGTTTAATCTACCTAAGAATTTTTCGAAAATGAATTTTTAGCTTTACTAATCTTGAGCTGTGCTCATATACAAATTGCAAAATTAATTTCATTTTGAAATTTATTTTGAATTCAAGATATTTTTTTTAACTTGCCTAAGAATCTTTTAAAAGAAATGTTAGCTTTACTAATCTTGAGCTGTGCTCATATAAAAATTGCAAAATTAATTTTATTGAAATTTATTTTGAATTCGAGATATTTGTTAAATTTACCTAGAACTTTTCGAAATGAAATATTAGCTTTATTTATATAGAGCAGTGCTCATATACAAATTAATAATTTAGGTTTACATTTTTGATTGATATATGTCAGATATTTTTAAAGCTTTAGTGGTCAATGTAATACAAAATAGATAATTAGATATATAAAGAATTTAGGTGAACATAGGTAAGACGATGTTATTTTGCAATCAGGTTCTGTGGATGTTTTATTATACTCTCTCTCTCTCTCTCTCACACACACACACACACACACACACACGTATTGTAGTGATGTGAAATAAAGTTTAAAAGTGGCTTAATATCTGCTTATATGCAGTAGAACGAGTTGCATGGATAATGGATTTTTACAACTCAGTCAATAATTTGTAACTTATATCGAGGCTGTCAGTTCTGGGATGGTGGTGGAAACCAGAAAGCCCTGGGAAAACATTGGACTTTTAGTAAGAGAACTGACAAAATTTCTCACACTTGAATCTCCCAGATTGGATTTGAACATTGAGGTGAGAAGAACTGTGAAGCATAAGTGCACACTTAAGGTCTCTAGCCAATTGAGGTTCATCAGAGAATTCGGTAATCAGGAACACTCAAATGGTTTATAAAAAAAACTAGTCTTTCTCAGTGTCTGGACATACTATGAATAATAATATCAGCATTATCTAAACAATTAATTATGACTGTGATAACATCATGTTTTCATGATACAATGATCAGCATTTTTAAATTGTAATTATTATGACAATATTTACCCCAAATGAAGTAGGGATGAGAACATATAGTCTTTACTTCATTCCTTCTGACAACATATTTCCACTTTTCTCAAAAACTTTTTAACAGATTTTTATGAAACTTCACAGGAACAATCTTTGGATGGAGTAGATGTGTCATTGGCATCTCTCTCTCTCTCTCTCTCTCTCTCTCTCTCTCTCTCTTGTCTGCAATTGACACAATTTTTAAGCTGTTGGATTAGTTTTGTACCAAAATTACATAAATTGCAAAAGCACATTATGAGGTTTACATGTTAAGATTATTGGTAATTAGCCGTTTTCTCTCAAATTTATGATTTTGTTAAACAAATATATGTTTTGTTATTTTATATATATGCCTATTTACAGATTTGTTAAAATTTAATAAAATTTATGCCTGTTGTTTTGGAATAATGACATTGTTGTACAATGTTTGCAGTAATTAATCTTTCCATGTGGAAATCAGCATCATTGAAAAGAGACTCACTATTTACTTTATAGAACAAACAACATTGACCTGTCTGCTTAACCTTTAATGTTAATATTTATTATGGACCATTATTATTTATATATGGGAAAAAAAGTGTTTACCAATATTTCATCTACATTAGGGGAAACACTAATTTTAAACTTTTGGCCATATGTAGAATGAGTGGTCAAGCACCAGTATTTAAGACAGAAAGGAAAATATAAACATAAAGCTAGGTCTTATTGGTGAAAAATTTATAAATTGCAAATTTGACTACCCATACAGATTGGGTGAATTTTCCTATATGAATAATATTCTTAATGAAGACCCAGAAGTCAAGCAGACGGGTCAATGTTGTTTGCCTATACCATCATGTTTTTTTGTCAATAACCTAAATCATGTGGAATGAATTGACAGATTATCGGCCACGCCCACAAAGTTCTGACAGAGGGCCGGCATGCTTGAATTGCACACAAAAAGAATGAAAATTCTGCCTGAATTGTGCCATTTAATGACATTACTGACACTAGTACATCATTAGTTGCTGTGAAGCTGCTTTGGTACCGTTATAGGAGCCAGTGTCGTAACATAAAAGGCATGGTCGACGATATGTCTATTTACAATTTGATGTTCAATAGAATACTAAACTTAGACGTGTTATACTAAATATTGTTATGATCTGTACCTATATAAGGAAGAACTTAATTTAGAGCTTCTAATATCCATCATTTGTTAAGAAATATTAATGTTTTTCCATTTTCCAGAATTTTATTTGAATGTTGTTTGTTATGTAAAAATAAAATATTTATTGTGGTATATTATTAATATGTCTTGGTATCTTTTTATGAATCAAAAACAAACATATGAGTCTATGTTCAAATCACAATACAAAACAACAAAGCAAAAACTTTTAAAACTGGCAAATTCAGTGAAATATGTAAACCTCCACGAAAAAAGTGAGGCTAGTTGCTCTGGAAGGATAAGCACTAACACTGAACTACATACTGTTAATCAATTCAGTATTTTTTCCAAACCAAGAGTAGCGACCAGGATCTCTGCCAGTACCATTTTTGTTGTATCAGCTGGTACAATATTTATAACTTAAAACAATTCTATATTAAAGGAAACTGGAGTACCTAGAGAAAACCATCAACCTTTGTCAAGAAAACTGACAAATATTCTCACAGTAGGATTTGCAGCAGTGGGACAAAATAGAGATTAGGTAGGAGTGACACTGTGACAAAGACCTTGTAAACTAGTGAAAAAAAACAATTCTGCTTCTGAGGTCCCTAAATGCCTAAATGAAAAAACAATAAATCATACCTTTTTAACCAGATCATATCAGTAGTTAAAGAAGAAATGGTGTCAAACTTTACCTGCCTTTATACAGTAATTTAGGCTGAATTTATCCAGCAATCTGGGCTTTATGCAAAAGTAGACTTAAAGACAGGTTTAACTGTACACAAACAGTTAATTACTGAGTACAATTGTGTCAAACTTCTAGTGCCTTTATACAGTGGCGATGGCTTTAAAGAGTTGAGTTGGATAATGGTGTTTAACGTCACAGTTCAGAATATTTCACTTATATCAAGAGTCAAGACATTGCCAGTTATAGGCTAAGGTGCAAAAATTTTGCCTGTGCATTGCGCTGATGGCATTATACAGCAGGGTTCTTTATCGTGCCAAGCTCACTGTGACAGGGAACCTTGTTTATTTTTAGTTCCCATCCAAAAGAACTGTAACTCATTTCGTAATGCAGAGTGCTTGGCGAAAGAACATTCACTACCAACTTTCAAGTCTTGGGTCAGACCCGATGGTTTAATAGAGACATGAGAGAGGTGGACTTTAATTAAAGACAGGTTTGACATAATTACTGAAAGCAACTTTCCTGGGGAAGTATTCCCAGATATTTTGAAAACCACAATTCTCTAGAAATACTTTTTTCCAAAGTGAATATGGAAAAGAAAGAGTTGACATTTTTCTTGAGGATATATTGAAATTACATGCACATATACAGTAAAACCTGTCCATAACAACAATTAATATTTATGTATTGTTTTTAAGGTATATGTATAAATATTTATCTACTCGGTTGTTTATTAAGATTACACACTCTAAGTTGTTAACATAAATGGTTTGACGTATATATATTTAGTGCTTATATAAAAAAGAAGTTATATATATATATATATATATGTGTGTGTGTGTGTGTGTGTGTATATAGATCAAGTCATGTTTTTCTATTTATAAAAGAATTATTATAAGTCTTAATCCCTATTAGACTGAATTTAAACCCTTGTTTTTTCTTCACATTGTCTCCCGCTTGACCCAGATCTTTAAAAGTATTAAATGGTAATATCGAATTATCAAAACTGTTTAAAAAAATATTATAATTGAAAAGTTATCAATAAAATAAAAGTGAATTGACATTATTTATAATTGAAGTGGTATTTTTCAAAAGTGAAGTGACATTATTAACACTTAATCTGTGTAAATCATTAGTTACTGGATTTCAAAAAAGATCAAGTTATTGGATATATATTGTATATTACTTGGATTTCACAGAAATGGTAAGAGTTTGTACTTTTGTTACATGTTTTTCCAATTATTTTTTGAATTAATTAATTAAAAGATGGTCAAATCAAGGCATGTGTACTTAAGAAAAATGATAGGGGTCACTAATTTTTTATGAGAAAATGAAGTTAAAATTAACAACATTTTTGCGGTATAAATCTGACCTTACCAAACCAATGACATAAACATTATCTAGAATAAGTTAAACTCATACCATAAATTTGTTGATGTGCCCCTTAATTTTACTATGAGACTTTGGTGATACTTAATAGAGAAATTTTTCAATGTGCATATTCTCATAAAGTTTACTTGTACCAGTAATTAACTTTACCTATCTTTTATAGATGCCTTCTCCATTTTGTTCTCAGAGCCTCTTTTGACTCAAAACAAAATGGCTAGTCACTTGTTCTTAGTCTATGTCATATTTGTGATGTTAATTTGGCATTTTGACATAATTAGTAATCAAACACCAGAATAGTAAATGTCAATTAAAATTGAAACTTATGGGTAATAAAGATTATATTAACATTAAGATCATGAAGATATATTTTAAATTTTCATTTTTCATTGTATACAGCCCTATTTACATATACTCCTTTTGTTATCAAACTGGATTCAATGTCTATTCTTTCTTGAATTTTTGTGAAAAAGCTTTGACTCTGTATCTATTGCAGAACAACAGTCAACAAGAAGGATGAAGGAATATCATAATTAGTACATATAGAAACAGAAACAAGATGACAGCATCAAAGTTGATATATATCACCATAGTAACAACCATTTTCATATTCTCCATTCATACAACACATTCAGGTGAGGTTCAATATTCACATTTTTCCAATTGGGTTGTTGTCCCTTATATTGATAATTAAATATCATTTTAGACTTCAGTTAAGGAATGAACCTATCTTTTCTGTCATTCAGGCTGGTATGAAGATGGTCAGGAATAGCAGCTTGCTTGATCGGCGAAGCTTGTTGCTTATATTGTTCATATTCAGTGGAAAATTGTGTTCAAATGATATTTTAAATTTTCACCAACAAATTGGTTATCCTAAACTGGGTCCTCAACTCTATAATGGATACATTTTTAAATGACTAAATGTAGCAAAATGACATAACTTTCATTTCTATTATAACATTATATTTCATTCAGCCTAGTCTGGTGACTTGTTGCCTGTAAGACAGAAATTGGGTTTTTGTTTTTCTAGTGTCAGCATTGACTGCTGGTTGCACATAAAAATCCATTTTAAACCTGTTTTAGCCTTATGGCAACTATAGGAGCTAGACAAGTCAATTAATTCTAATTGTTGATAGTTCTTGATATAATTATGTAGGGGCCTTAATGTACAAGTGGTATAAAGTGCATGCATACATGATAATGGATTTGTGCCTGTCAGGCATCCAGTTTTCTCTACCATACCAGAACTGGCTGCTTGATACAAGTTAAAGAATCTTGATTGGGGCATAAAACACCATTGCTTCATGCCTCCACTCTTGTTATGTATACACCACTGTAGTAGCTCAGTTGATAGAGTGCTTGCTCCGCAAGTGGGATGTCATGGGTTCAAACACTGACCGGTTCTGACCCAAGACTTGAAAGTGGGTAGTGACTGTTCTTTCGCCAAGCACTCGGCATTATAAAATATAAGTCACTTTTTTCTTCAGGTTGGAACATTAAATAAACAAGATCCTGTATCATGGTAATGGTGACACGATAAAAAAAATCTGTACCTTTGCCTATAGCTGGCGATGTCTCAATATCAGCTGCTCAATATGAGTAAAATATTTTTGACTTGGACCATTACTTCAATCTGCTGTTCTTGTTATGTATGTACATGACATTAAATTATAAATTGCTTTTTCATTAAACCTATTTTATTTATTGCAGCATGTAGCAAACCAACTCTACCTTCAAATGCCTACACATTGACAGCATCAAAGACCTCCTACTCCACCGGTGACCGATATGAGATTTATTGCCTACCAGAGTATACCGTAAATGGAGAAAGCAACATCACATGTCAAGCTTCAGGAAGCTGGTCCCCAGACCCACCTTCATGTAGTCCTGCAGGTAAGTCAAATAAACTGTCAGAATCCTCATAACCTCATGGGCCTTTGTAGCCGATTGATCTAAAGCACCATCATATGGATTTCATCACTTAGATTTGAACCCATTTGCTTAGTTCCAAGTGCAAGAAATTTTGTCAGTTTGTTGGTCAGTGGTTGATGGTTTTCACCAGTTACAGTACTCCAGTTTCTTCCACCATCCCATAACCTACTGTGTCAATATAAGTGGAGAAATTTTGACTGGTATGTTAAACATCACTCCACTCTTTAACATCCCTCACTGCCCTTAATGTATGATCTTGTATTATTAAGCTGTCACTATTAAAAACCAAGAATGGAATTGAAGAATCATGCAATGTAAATCTGGTTATGCCTAAAACAAGAAATATTCTAAACTACCATTCTAAATCTGATTAAATGGATATCAATCCACAAATTAACATTACCAAACACAATGGAACACCTGTTCCTCTGTTATGATTAACAGATTAACTAGCATGGATGTTTTACTCAACCATATCAACTAAACTAGATAGATAATCAGAGTTGAGTTCAGTAATGGTGTTTAACATCCCAGTCAAGAGTATTTCACTTATATCGAGACATTGCCAGCTATAGGCGAAGGTGCAGAAATTTTGCCTGTGCGTTGTGCTGATGGCATTATACAGCAGGGTTCTTTAGCATGCCAAGCCCATCCGTGACTTTCATTTTGTAATGCTGAGTGCTTGGCGAAATAACAGTCACTAACCACTTTCAACTCTTGAGTCAGACCTGGCTGGGGTTCAAACACACAACCTCCCACTTACGGAGTGAGCACCCTACCAACTGAGCTACCGCAGTGGTCAGATAATCAGAACCATATACTGTAAAATCTTGATTCATTGCCATCATTTATTCACACAAATTTTAGTGTTTGTAAGGGTTTGCTGACAGTTGAGAATACATGTAATAATAATGTGCCGATAAGCTATGTAAGTTAAAGAGAAGCATTATGAGATTTTACAATATTCTAATTGAATCAATTTCATTTTATGTTGTTATAATTTTATTTATTTCAGAGGGTAGTTATCCCTGGTGGTTACTTCTGATTCTAGTTTTAACTGTTTTAATTTTGGTACCATGTATTGTGCCAAGGATTATATTCTGCTGTTGGTAAGTGTTCTCTTCTCTACTTTTAAATCACTGCCGTTGCCATCATCCTCCTCCTAATCACCATCACCGTCATAGTAGCATCTCCATTTATCAGATAATCTTGCCTGCATGAAAAGATGTTGGCAAATGTTTTTTTCTCAATGTTTTTAAACACACTGGTAAAATCATCAAAGCAATTTGTTGAAATCACCATCACCATCATCATCATGGTAGTATCTCCCTTTGAATAAATAAATCTTGCCTACATGGATATGGCAAAATTTCCATAATTTGACATCTAAGAACAAATGTTATTTTCAGTTAAATATTTTGATATGGCTTACTTGGCTTATGCCTCTGAATTCCATACTGAACGAAGGTCTAAAACAACACCTCTCCAACAGACACCATTCTAGGAGATCTTCTTTCAGCTTAATCCATGTCTTTCCAGTTGCTCTTGCCTTCTATGTCAATACTTCTACCCAAAGTCTGTTTTAGCCAACCTCTCTTCCTCTTCCCTTGTGGGTTCTAGTGGAAAATCTGCCTGGTGACATTTGATGCAGGCTTGTGTAGCTTGTGTATTCAGAAATTAAAAAACTCCTGCTGTTCATATCACGAGACTTGTAACCTTCTATCTGGTGAAATATATTGGTATTAAGTAAATTGCTTCAAATTAAGAACTTAAAATAATATATTGTCTCATTATACTTTCTAGTCTGAAACCCAAGAAAGAAGATGAAAAGCCATTACACAAGAATGACGACTCGGACGATGAGGATACTCCACAATATCGCGGACATGTGAAAGATAACTCCGTATGGAGAAGTGGGAAAGAGAAAGTAAACACGCCATTAACAGATTATGGCAAACACAAACTTACAAATATGGACATCATGCAGATGTATTACGGGAATGTTAACGAGAAAGCTGCACCAAATTCTGGATTTTAAATTTTTCATACAACTGTAATGTGAAAGTTAACGAAAAAGCTGTACCAAATTCAGGATTTTAAATTTTTCATACAACTGTAATGTGAAAGTTAACGAGAAAGCTGCACCTAATTCATGTAATTTGGGATTATAAACAGATTCTAGATTTTAAATTTGTCATACAACTGTAATGTGAATGTTAAGAAAAAGCTGCACCAAACTCTGGATATTAAATTTGTAATAGAACTGTAATGATGGTCATACTTTGATTAAATTATTGTATAAACAAAAATGACCATTTTGTGGAGTGTTCAAAATTGGAGGAAATCTTTAGGTCACACAATACAACTGAACTTTAACAGATTTGTCTTTATACTTAGTATAGAAGTTTTGATGCTGATATTCCTTCAATTACTATGGAAAAAGGCTATCTTGAACATGGAATATTGTAAATTAAGTTTCGATAAAGAATTGCTTGGAAAAAATTAACTGCATATTTATTCATTATTCAAAAACCGAACTTAGTTTATTTTTGTCAATGCTGCATGGTTTGGTCAACATCTACATATAAAAAAAAAATTACAAATGAATGCTTGGTAAAAGTTTACCTTTCACCTGGGTGATTAAATCAAGAAAATTCACACCTGGACAACCTACTTATAACCAAACTAATAGGAGTATTTATATTTGACCATTTGAATTTTCTTGAAAAAAAAATCCACTTAGGTCTCCCTTTTCCGAGCTGAAATATAATCAAAATTTTAATAAATATTTAGAATGAAATATTTAATCGCCATATATGTATGTTCAGTTCAAAATAGCCTTTATGCACAGTACCGGTAGTCAAATTTAACTAATATCATATACATGTACAAGATTAAAAGTGGTTGAAGGTTGTACAACTTTTCTTTAAAATAAATATTTCAGTTTAGAAAGTTTTAGTGTATTGATTGATTGAAGTCAAGAATTTTTCACTTATATTGAGACAACACCAGTTATATCTAAAATGCAGGGTATTTTTACCTCTGCAGTGCACTCAGGGAAATTTGCAAGGAGTATTCAGTATCCTATGCCTACCATGACGCTGTGCATAAGTTTTTAAGGTCTCTTCTGAAGAACTCCATGACTTTCATTTCTAAATATCGAGAGCTTTGAAAAAGATCAGTCACTACCTATTTTCAAGTCTTTGTCAGGCCCATCTAGGGTTCAGTCCCAAAACCCCATATTTGGAGAAAGCACTCTACCAACTAAGCTACCATAGCGGTCTAAATTTTTAGTATACTGACTGTCCTTAACCATAGATTCTGGCAAAAGTGTATTCAGTATAAGCAATGATGAGACAAAAAGTATTTTGTAGTGGAGTTGACTAGAGTACTGCCTGACTAGGTCAGATTGATTGATTAAATAGGGCTTTACATTCCAGTCAAGAATATTTCACTTATATCAAGACATCACCACCTACAAGTTTAGAGTAGCAGAAATTTTTAGTTTTGCCATGCAAAATTTGTTTAAAACAAAAGCTATTAGAATTACAATGTAGCTCTACTGAAAAATAGTCCATTCAAAAACTCTTAATAAAATCCATTAACACTGGACATACATGTAGATAAGTGGAGTTTTTACACCTCAGTCAAGATTCTTTCTATAATATTGAAACGGTCAGTTCTGAGATGGAGAAAACCATAGAACTTTGAGAAAACCACGAGCATTTCATAAGGAAACATATCAAGATCTACACAAGTGGAATTGAAACTACCTGTAGACAGTGAGAGGCAATGTGATCTGTACCTACCTACCTACCTACCTATTCTCTTTGCTCTTAGTGGAGCATAAGGCGAGGCAGAGATCTCTCCCAACATTCAGACCCATAAATTAAGACAGAGATAACATTGCTGTTGAAGATTCTCACTTTAGTTGTTTTACTTTATATGTTGTGATTTCCACACTTTAAGGGCTATGAATGCCTGCCTTGCGTTTTGTAACCTGGCATCAATGTCCTCCATAGTGCCTCCTTCCTTGTTGAGTTTTGATCCTAAGTATGTAAATTCAAATACATTCTCTATCTCTTGTTGGTCTATTTTTACTGGGTTGGCATAGATTACTATGATCTGTAGCTGTGCGGTCTTTTAAACTACTCTGCTACTAAACCACCACCACCCCCTCCCCCCATACAGGTGAGCTTAAAACTTTTGGTCATCAAAAAACTTAAAACAACCTTTATGTTGTAAATCATTTATTACTGCAGAAATATTTCAATAATAACTACCTGTATTTCATATATAAATGTCTATATAAATATTTTACTGAAAATATATTGTCATAGTAACAACATAAAAATACTTTAACTGATGGCATAAATTCTATTACTCACATAAATAGCACAAATTTTCTTTTGATGAAGTACAGTGCTGCCTCATAAGTATTTGCGAAAATACAAAATCGCAAAAATACAAAATGAGGCAGTGCTGTAGGTCTAATGGTAGACATAGTATTGAAAGAAAAGATGGTTGTGCAACAAAAAAAAAGTTGTGGCAATAACAATTTTAAAGTAAATAAATGCCGATGTAACACAGTAATAATAATAATGGCACATGCACACAATAACACACATGATGTATACAAAAATATGATAAATTAATATATATATATATATATATATAGCACTTATTATTTTATTTAACAACTTTTAAGTGTTGAAAGACCTGATCAGATATATAAACCTTGTAAAATAGAAAATAGTGCAAAAGTACAAAAAATAATAACAGTAAAAAATAAATACTTGATAATGAAGCAAGAGTTTTTAAATAAGACTACAGTAGAACATGTAGAACTCACACATTGTTTTCTAGAAAGCATGGATAACTTGAAATTATTATTTAATCCCCATAATTGACATATCGCCGGCCATGCCTATTATGTTCCAACACTGGCTGCCTATCACTTTACCAAAGCAGTGTCACGGCAACTAATATACAAGTGTCAGCGACGTCATTAAATGGCACAATTCTGAGCGATTTTTTGTTCTTTTAGTGTGTAATTCAAGCATGCAGGGCCTTTATCGAAACATTCTAGTTTTGGGCAACAGCAGCATCAACTGTCCGAGTCTGTTAAATGGTCATGTTCTGTGGAAGACATCATAATTGATAAAGGGAGATAAATACATTACCGTAATTGTTCATAAAAACCTTTGGTGCCAGTTTTGCCTACATATGTATATACTTGTATTCAGGCTATGCTTTTCAACAGAAAATAAGGGGAAAGGATAAAACTTCAATAACTTTATGAATAGAATCCTTTTTTTTTCCAGTTTTCAAATTTGAAACTATGCAAAAGAAAAACTATATATAGGGGGTAAATATCAACTTTTCATCATTTAAAGTTATTCATGCTATTTAAGAAAACAATGTTACAAAATGTGTGTCATACTTGTACATAATGCAATAGTCAATAGGTCTCTATTAACTTGGAAAATGGATTTTATTGGTAGGTAAATCTTCAAATAATACTAATAAAATTCTTGAAAAATACCAACATCCTATTTACCCTGCTCTCTTTCACATTTATATAACTTGAATATTATGTGTTACATTTTATTTTCATTCAAATTTCGATTTATGTTAATTCCTACATTAGTTTCATAAAAAAAATCCACATTCTAGTTACCCTGCTTCTTAATGGTTGTATAGACTCAATATTTCTATTCCAAACTTTAATTCCATTCAAATTTCAATTCATGTAATTCCTGAACTTGGTCTTATGATAGTTTTCACAGTTTATACGCCGCAGACTGTAGCAGATGGCTTCAAATAAACATCTAGTGAATATTGGAAGATTGGATATTACAAACTACATTGTATATTTTTTGTTTTCGCATGTTTCAAATATCACAATCTAGGCATTAGAGAGCATCTCTCTATTTCATGATCAGAAGTGGAAAAAAATTGATTAGATAATGCCATTTGTTTGTTGCTGCCTGCAAAGTATAACAGGAACAGATATCTATAAATTATTTATTTCATCATTTATCATTTCTGAATTTATTCACTGAATCACTGTCTTATTCACTGGTAGTATTAATATAAATGTACATAACATATACATGTATAGCACTGTACACAATATTTTTCATTGAGCTCACAAAAGTTTTGTCATGCAAGACTGTCAATACAGTTATGATTATTTATCACAGTCAATTGGTGCACTTATGACAATGGAGGTATTTACACAAAAGAAGCAAGCAAATTTTTTCACTTCCTGTATTGTTGATTGGACCGGATGCATTGACTTGACTAGAAATGAACTAGGGTCACGTTTCCATGTTGGCTAGAATTCTGGTGACCTCTGCCCTCTGAGCTGGTGTCATGTGTTGTGTGATGTGAACTATGGAATCCATGGCAACTTCAGGGTTGTCTTGAACCAAACTACAAAGTAAAATGAAAAAATTATCAAGATGGAAGACATGAAGGCAAGTGATTCACCCAGTCAAGATTATTTCACTTATATTAATTCGGACAGTCAGTTCTGGCATGGTAGATGAACTACCAACCTATGGCAAGTGTATTGACACCCTATCTCGGACTTAGATCTGCCCGAGTGTGATTAAAACCTCTGCAGTAAGTTAGTGGCTCTATGATAATTAAGTTCACTCTTTATACCTTTCTGCCATCAAAAGTTTAGCAAGGGATCAGTTACTAACCTTGCATGTATGTTAGAATATTAAAATTTTCATCATATTAAAAGCAAGAACAAGACAAGTGTGAGATAAACCACAATTTGTTATGCTTCTGTATTTTATAAACTAACTTTTCACCAAAACACGTTCACTTTCCAAATAATGCTGTTGGCTAGGCATTTTCTGATTTTCCTTGTCTCATAAGACAGATCATCTGATTGATCAATATGTTTTGTTTCTTGCTTTTTACTCCACTAACACACTAAACGAAAGTATGCATCGAAACAAAGGCAGTCGTGTGCCATATCACTGAGATGTATAATGATTTTTCCACTCCCTACCCTCCTGTTTCAAATTAACAAAATTATTACCCTGTAATTACAGATTGTAATATGACCGAATGGTGTGAGTCATTAAGAAAGTGCAGCAGTCCAGTGAGGCAGAATTTTATATTCTAATTTCAACAAAAACCTAATGCAGATTATGTACCAGGTCAAACCTTTCAGGGGCCTAATCTTTTTTTCCATATTTCTTAGGGAAAATCTCTAACTTATTTGAAAAGATTCCTTTTGAAAACTCTTGAGATTTCACAAGATCCTGTTGACAAGACTTACAAAATGGTGATGTATTGCTGGAAATTCCATGTGAATTTGACACAAATTTTTCAACTCACCAGTAAATGATTGTTGTTGTGGTAATGGACTTTGTGTAGTTTTATTTGTTTAGATTTGTGTACACATGACCCTGAAAAACCTGCACTTTCTATTAAATACAGACATACCCTCTAACTTGTTGTAACACATGTTCTCTCTGTAAACATCTTATATTTTCTAAAACAGAGCTGTTGGTAGCCGTCTCGTCCATTTCTTTAGTCAGCCAATTAACTACAGCTTTATCATCTTCCCATAAATAAGCCTGAAATAAGACAGGTCATTGAAATGATGACTCCTTTGTCAATAAAGATACATGTATCGGTACATTATGATTAATTTAATTATAATTTTGTTCTTGACAATGATATGACACGACTTAAATTCAAGATAGCTTCTTGCTATATATGACAAATGTGTCAAAATGTCTCTTGGCAATGAAAATTAAATGCACTGTATAATATATACAGTGATGGTTTTAAATCTGCTATGAAGTAGCACAGTTTTATTTACAAGAATTTGTCTTTGCTATCAAAGGTTAGGGTTAAAGGTCAAAGGGTAAGGGTTGAAACTATCACAGTGGCAACATAGATCCATGCATACTTAGTGTGACATATACGATATTACTATTAAACATATTTTGTAAAATTAAGTTCTAAAGGAAATTATTTAGAAACAAGAGCTGTAATGATCAGTGCACATCTAGAGCATCAATTATTTTAAACATTGGACACTAACACAACAAGGGACAAAACATACACTACTGGGTACAATGTATTTTGCACTTACTGATAGCAAAGTCAAGCTAGTTTTAAGTCTTAAACAATAAACAATGGGGAAAAAACCCTTGTACCAATCTTGATAATGACCATGTTGTAGTAAGTAGATTTTTTATCACACCAGTGGAATGAATTGGGTTTTTTATTTTCATTAAAAAAAATTACAAAATTTATAATACCTCCCATCTATACAGCAATTTATTATGTTCATCCTGAAAATTTACAACACTAGCAATGAACCGTTTCTAAAATTCTGACTTAACAAATTAAGCCTAAGTTTGGATTGTAAAAAGTAAATGCAGTGGTCATACGAGTACATGCTGGTTGGACAGGCTTTTATCACTCAGACCACCAATTATTTCACCCATATTGAGATAGTCAGTTTTGGAAAATGGAGAACACCATGGACAATATCACCAAGATTTGGGAAACTTAATCACACAAAGGTCTGGCCTTTATGATGATGGGCACTGTAATTCATAAGCTAAAACTTTAGAACAATTGGCCACTCAGCAAAAAATAAAATTATTCAGAGGAGGACACCGCTTCTGAACACTTCCCTCCCCATATACATATGTAGTGATACTTCAGTATAATATGCTTTCATTTTCAAAACATAGTATCATTTCATAAATAAATTTAATAAGATTAAACAACGATCGGATCCATGTCCAACAGACTAAACAAATGTATGGAAAGGCAAATACAGACTAAAGCATAAGAAATCATGTTTATTGCAGGGACACTGAAAGTTCCAAGCAACAGAAGCAAAAAGAGAGCATAGTGTATTATCTCACGATAAGCTTAAAGCTAAAGTCATACTGCATCAGTATTGTTGAAGCTATTTTGACTAACAATCAGAAAAAGAATGCAGCATGCATAATAAATTCTTTCATTTATTGAAATACATACTTTGACAGTGCCTTGATCTTCTAAGAACCATCTACTCATCATAGATGTCTGTTGTGCATCACTCAGGTTCCTTGTGAAGTCGTGCATTTTAGCTTTTACTTCTGTTTCTAACAATCTGCGTTTTAATCTCCAGTAGAAGAATTCTCTACTTCGTGTCCACTTAAGTATGGCCTATAAAAGATATTTGAAACAAATTCCATAAATACTTTAAAAAGATATGAAGGGCACCTGCAGGTGATTTAATTAGAAATCCATTGGCTAAATTTGCATAAAAATATTATGAGAAAGAGAGACATACTGCATTGTTCAATATTCAATGCACATGTAATACCACATTGTCAGGAACTCACCTAACAACTAACATTGGAAATCAGCCCATGGTGATCCCCAGTCTAAAGTGGCCACTTTGGTCTGGTTCAGCAATGGACCACTATAGACAGATTTTTCTGTGCTTAAACTGGGGTACATATAGGTGTACTTGCAAAATTAAATCAAAGATGTAGGGGAGATAATGATGGACTAAATGAAATGGTCAATATTTCAATGATCAATTTGGAATATTTACAGAAATTGAAAAATTTGGAAATCTTACAGATATAACTCCCTTTTCCTCCATTCGTCCTGGGGTATCATGGAGATCGGCAAACTGTACTGCCACCTGGTGGTACATTGGTAACAAGAAGTTTTCTCTTTGGACTAACTTCTTCTCTAACTCATTCTTTTCCTTAGGTTTGAGTTCTGGTGAATTAAGTTGCTCTATAAGCTGTTTACACTGTGCATCAAGTCGTCTCATGGCCTTCTCCAAGTCTTTCCTTCTGTACTTGATTTCAACAGTTCCCTCTGGCTCTAGAACACCTCCTCTGTAATAGAATGTTTCAATAAGTAAACTAATGGTGTTTAATGCCTCTGTCAAGATTCACTTATACTGAGGCATTCAGATCCAGGATGCATGGTGGAGGAAAGAAGAGTAACCGGAGAAAAACTCTTGACAAGTGAACTGACAAACTTCCCCAAACTAGAATCTGAACCGAGGAGTTTCAAACCTAGGTGGTTCATGTCAGTGAAAAACTTCAAACTTAGTACATGGAACAGAAATATCAAATTTGCATTAGACAATTAAAACCTGACAAGTGTGAGATTAACTACAACTGTCTCTTGAGAGAAAATACCATCTGATGTGCCCCAATGTCTGCCCAGACAAAATTTTCATACATACTTTTCCTGTGACTTTGACCATTCCCATATGACCTTGTTTCAAGTTCATGACACGTCTTTAGACAATGAAGATTATTCATGTGAAGCTTTAATGCAAAGCAACTATGAGAGATGGCCTGGACATGATTTTTAAGTAAATTTTTCCCACGACGGGGTATAATAAATAGTTTGGTCAGTATTAAAACATTCAATGAGGCCTAAAAATCAACCAACATGTACATGTACTTCTCTGATGTAATTATTAACAATGTATTTTCACTGAAAATGTGGTCTTAATTTTTTTCATCTCATGTATCAAAATGGATCAATGCAAATGTGCATATCAGATAGACCTTTTTACATCAGTAGTGTAGCTTTTAGCATAATATGTCACAAATTTCCAACCAGTCTAGATAATTTCAACATTTGCTGTTGTGGTATGTAGGAGACTATTGAAAAAGTAGCGAGTCTTTCCCAAAAGTTACCAGTCTCAGACTGTTATTTCAAACACTGAATGTGACAAGGTTGGTAGAAAAAAAGTTTAAGTATATCCACTAGCCTTAAACAGGAAGTAATTAATATGTTACCTGCTAAGTTCATCAGCAAACATTTCCATATGGCTGGAGTTTATGGTTGGATCCACTACGACCCAGGCCCCTCCTCTCAGTTCCCCATACGGTGGAATGTAGATCAATATTGGCTGTTTGTATTCAACAAGACCATCAACAATGTAAGATCCAAACTTCAAAACCTGGTCATACATATCTACAACAGAGAAAGATTTCCTTAAAAGTGACCTTCTGGTGATAATAAGAGGAATGTTGATAATGATTTTTTACTCTTCCTTGGCACAAATGGGGAGGGAAACCTGGATTTTTAAACCCAAGTTAAGATTCTTTCACTTATATTGAGGTGGTTAGTTCTGGGATGTTAGAGGAAACAATAGTACCCAAAGAAAACTACTGTGTATTATAAAGATATACAACCTTAGCTCAAAATAAGGTTTTTTTGTCATTTTTTCATTCTCAATTTCTATTCAGGGTGAACTTTGGAATTTTTGGGTGAATTTTGGAATTTTTAGCTATGAAACATGAAAAAGTATGTTTTTTTGCCAGACCCTGTTAGTGGCCAGAAAAATCCTTGAAAGATAAATAAACTGATAGATGGACTGACAGATTGACAGATCAGGCAATTCCTGTATGTATTATATCCCAAAAATTTGTTGATATGGCAAAGTACATAAACATTATTTACAGCAGAAATATTGATATTTATGAATGTGGAGGCTATAAACTAATACCTTTCATTCCTCCAGAGAACCCCCTCCAGTTAGCAAACACAATCAATGGTAATTCTTCTCTATTAAAGTCCTTGATGACCTGAGCTGTCTTATAGGCTGAGTCTGGAAACCAAACTTGGCCTGCTTGTTGTATCACCTGTAAATACATGAAGTACACAGTATTGAAAAAATCAGTCTAATCTGTCTAAACTGAATAAATCAAAAACCTGCCGAAACAAAATTAAATAATAATTTGGACTTGTTGTCAACAAGGCATAGCTAGACAAAGTAAACATGGTAAATGGATTAAATTCATAAACAATGCTATCCCTCATAATACATGTATGTTTGTGGAACTATTAATCCTACTGGCTACACAAAAACATTTTGTTGCATTTTCTCAGAACAAAGACAATGGAATTGGAAAATTCCAAATTAGGAATGTGATTTCATATCCAATGGAAATAACTGTTTTGCAGAAATGTAATTTACATAACCAGTTTACATCAATGTAATCCATCAACAAGGACTCCAACTGAAAGTAACCTGATGGATGCTCAATAATGCTAAATCAATATTATTTCCATACCTTTGCCTCTGAATCAATATTAGCAGGATCTGCTGGTATAGATAGCTCCACAGTTCTTGTTTCCACAGCGATACAACCAACAGGAATTCCACCAAGTCTGTATAATGTCAAAGAAAGTTATAAGACAAATGGCTGTCATAAATAATAATTGAAATTGTGCACCAACATTGGTTGCTCAATACTGAAATATTACGTGCACACTTGTGATTAAAATGTAGTCTAATACAACTTTAAGAAATCATTATTTATAATCTCCCACCACAAGTGAAAGACTTTTTGGTCAAATTCTGATGGACAACCGTAACCATAACTATTTTCACAGCGTACTAAATTTCGCTTATTTCACGGTCATTTGTTTTGCGCGAAAATTAATACCAAGCAGAAATTATTTTATGCTATTTGTGTTACAGTGCACCTTTCAAAATCGCAAAAATTTAAATACGGCGGATATGTCTAAATTTCCTATACTGCGAAAATAAATACATTTACAGTATTCCAAAAAATATCCGTCATTTTCTTTTTTTAAAGTCACTATTCTCATAAAATATAATATTAATTTTTCATTTATAAATGTAACTTTTAGACGGTGACTTTATGCTCATCTGAATAGTTTGATGTATCAGAAAATATTAAAACTGTCACATTACCTTGCTCTCCCTGCTACTACTGTCTGTGCCCATACATTTAATATTTCTTGGAATGAATTCTTATCAAAGAAACCACTTTGCCATACATTTTTCCTGTCTGAAAATGTAAAACAAACATTTAAACCCATTCTGGCATTAAAATCTTGAAAAAGAAGAACAATGTTCTGAACCTTTACTAGAAGGCTTGATTCCAATTCAATTCAAATTTTATTATCATATAACATGTATAAGTACAATACATGTATAACTTTTGACAAACAGGTAAAAAATTTTGAAAAAAAAATAATCTGAAACACAATATTAGAAATGTAATACAAGTAAAAATAGTTCCCTGTCCTAAGTTTGAATGACCTTTTAATAAAGGAACTTATAAGTTTTACCAGAATTAATACCAGTTTATTCTAACCATTATGGGTTAGTGTGGAAGCACATAATTTTCAAGTTGCTGTAAGTGGTAATTAGTACAAAATAGATCCAAAATACTTCCACAAAAGCATGTGTGACATAACATTTTGTACTGATCTATACTTCAAGATTTCAATAATTGTGTGTGGAACCCAAAATAGCTGGAAAAAATAGCTTATGCAACAACTTACCAATCATAATATCAGTGATAAAATTGCATTAACATTTAAGTGCTAAAGATGTAGATTTACTGACCTGGATGTGGTCTACCAGCTAACATCCACCTGACATCATATGGTGTTTTTGTTGGTACAAATTCTATATCTCTCTCTACTGGGTCATGTATCGGCATAATGGGTATAGGACTGCCATGAACCTACAAAAAAATATTATCTTGAAAAAAAACTTCAGGAGCTCTGATAACTGGAAGTGCATAGGATTTATCGTAAGTTGGGAAATTTTTGCAAGAATTGTCATTTCCAGATAATTTCATATTTTTATATTCACAGGATGATGTTCAGAGAAAATCTAAGTGAACAAATATCAAAATAAAATGGTTACAAAATTTTATTTTTGCATCTTAGCTGAATTTCAAATTCCTAATTATAAAACAATGATAATTATATTACACCACTAGATATACGATCATGTATCAGGATGATTTTCACAAAGTTGCTGTTCTAAATTATCACAAATATTGCTATGTGTTGTCATGGTGTGATGCATTGTTTATGTTGTATGTCAGATGCAAAATGACATTGCAATCATGGTCTGATAATGCCATATTGTTTAAGTCATATTTGCCAGATGCACAATGAGATTGCAATCATGATTTGACAATGAATAAGATCGTATTACAGAGGTATTGGGTGAAAATCACAGAGTAAATAGAAATGTAAAATAAAATTGACTTATACCCTTTTGACTTTTTGGGTCAGGACCCTTGACCTGATACACTTATGCACATAAATTTGGTACGTGATACATCCTCTCATGTTGGTTTACATTTGTGTAAGTTTGATGAAAATCTATTCATAAACATGGAAGATATGGAGTGGACACAATATGGGTCAGGTAGATGGAAATACATGGAAATACTGTTTGCATTTTTATATTAATTCAACATTACCTTTGGCATGTAAGATAGCCACTGTAATATTTTATAGACACCATCATAATCATCAGATACAATATCATGTGTAACACCATTGTTGTACATTATCTGGATACCACCAAGTTGATTGTTACTTGTATAAACTTCTCTACCAAGCACCTGCAAATAAATCAAATATGTACATGCAGTGAAAACTTGTTATAATGACCCTTAATAACTTTACCGCCTCCCTTTTTTCACTGTCTGACCCTGTAACCCAAATTTTATAACATTCTTTGTGAAAAGATTATCACATATAAGTAGACTGTAGGGACGATGCAGTTTACCAGAAGGCCGCATTATCAATATCACAACATGTTTGTGTGGAAATATACAGAAAATGTCAACTTCCATAATTCTTCATGTATATGCAATGAAAATAATACAAGTGTTTCCAAACAGACATTTTAAAAGACACATCATGTGTTATTCTGCAGAACCCCATTTCTCTCGAGTTTCATGAAATTCCTTCAGCATTAGGAAACAACCTTGACAAAAATTTATAGACATGCGATTCCTACTTGCATTATGTGTAATGATGAGAGAGAGGAATGGAGATGGATATATTTGAACTATTTAAAAATATTTCTTCAAACCATTAACTTATTTTCTATATAATTATTACCTTGTTAAGAGCACCAGCACCTGTCAGAATTATATGTGAATTTTCCACTTGTATTGTACGCTGTCCAAGTCTGACAAGATATGCTCCAATACCAATGGCACGACATGTCACCTACATGATAAAGAAACATAAAAATTACATATGCTGTACTATAGACATAAGGCTTGTACAGTAAAACCTTATTATAATGATTATTGATAACCCTTTCACCTCACATATTTCTTTAGTACATTTGTATTTTGAAATCCCCAAGTCCATATCTTTTATGTTTTCTTTATAAATCTCCCTCAATTTATTGACAAGCTATTTTATAATGCCAAAATCTAACTGAACAAATGGTGGCGATGAATCCCGGTTTTACTGTACATTAAAATGTGAAAGGACTAAAATATAACATCTGGAACATTACTTAACTCTTTAACAGTGTATAAAATTAAAAGCTGGCTTCAAAATAACAGTATATCCGCTTAATCTGTCACATTCAGTTTGCCACTGTAGAGAAATGTCCATATGTGAAATAACCAAACACAAACATACTGGTCAACGTTAAAATCTCAAAGTACGAGGAAATTAAAGCATCATTTACAGTTTCAATATCCATAAAAAATTTTTTTTAAAATACCAGAAAATTAAAATCATAAGTAGCCAAATTTTTAATAATTGTGAAAAGTGAAAATATAGTCTTTTTTAAAGTATTTTTTCACAAATTTGGTAAAATAGATTAATTCTAAATGAATTTCTGAAAAATTAGTAGCCAATGGCAATTTTGGTTATCAGGAATGGAAACAAAAGATTATTTACATACATGTATGTATATGAATTTTATACATACCAGATTTATAGTGACAATCTCGTCATAGGCCAGTGAAGTTTCTCCAGCAATCATACCAGAACCTTGTAAATTCTCTACACCCAGTCCTTCTTCTTTACCTTTATACAACAAGAACAATTATTAGAACATGTATGACCAGTTGTGGTATAGCAAACATAAGTGACAAAAAGAAATGGAAATTTTTCTCAACATTTAAGAAAAACTGAGCCACACAAATTGCTGAAATTGACTAAAACCAATGAGTTGGCAAATAAAATGCCAAATTGAAAATCCATCATTCGGTTTTTTTCTTTCGCAGGTGAGTATACATTAAGAGTATCACTGATCAGGAGTTCACAAATGAGTAATCGAAGACACTTAATGATGAAGACCAACATCACAAGATTATCTAGCATGAGTCAAATCCACATGATAAGTAATTATCACACTGTGTTTGAATATTAATATTGGCAATACACATTCCTGGGAAACTACAAACTTGTGAACAAAATGGCTGCCCTCATGTTCCCAGGTGTACTTCTTGATGTATCGAGTGCTTTTGTATTTGATGATGATGTAGATTTTTTAACTTCACAAAGTCTATTGGAAGCTTCCGTGTGTAAATCGAAAATTTTCATCAAAGAATTTGATAGTTCCTAAAATGCATGTTGCAATTTTTTCAGGATCATTTTGGTTTGGCATTCATATTGACTATGAACGCCATTTCAAAACAGATCAATTGATAAGTATTTGCCTTTTTTTCCCGATCTACACTTCCTAATGACATTGTTGCATTTGTGGGGCCCTGCACAAGAATGTTTTTCTAATTTTTTAAAATTAATTAATTATATTTTAGAAGACAATATAATTTTTTAAATGCTGTGTCTAAGACCACATAATATAACATTTTACCTATGATGTCGAGGATTTTGTAGCGTGATTCACCACCATCTTCAATCAGTTCCGCATGGACAGAGTTCATGGCACTGACTTTTTTGAAATCATCAGGTTGAAGATACAGGTATTTAAATCCCTGAAACAAAAATAAATACATGTATATCATGAAATATTTGCATGATGAAAACCATTTCCTTCTTTAGGAGGAATTAACATCATATCTGCAAAACCTGCAATTTGACCTAATATCACCGAGCTTTTGTCAACAGGATCATTCTAGGCAAGTTTGAGAATGATTAGGCAAATGCTTGGTCTCTAGAGCCTAAACACTTAAAAGAACAAGCATGATAAAAGTTGCATGACAGACATTAATGGACAACAGATGAAGGCTGAACACAAAAACTTGAGCAACTTTATGCCCAGATAAACTAAAAATCAAGAGGTTATCAGAATTTTTTCTTAATTTATTTTTTCAAAAGGCCACTAACAAGAAAAAGAAATATCAAGAACAATTTTATCATTACTACCAAATTGAAACATAATACTGAAAAACAACAATGAACACATAATCAAACACAAGCATGATGGCCCATTTTCAAATCACAATCCCAAAACAGCAATGAAAAACTTAAAAACAGGTGGCAAATTAAGTTAAACACATGAACTTCTACCATGAAAGTGTTGAAATGAACATTTCTACAGGTAAATGTCAATCATAATTAACTAGCGGCCAAATAAAGAGATTCTGAAGACAGTGAAATGGACATTTCTACAGGTAAATGTCAATCATAATTAACTAATGACCAAATAAGGAAATCTGAAGGCAGTGAAATGAACAATCCTGTTAACTTGTCAATCATCTAAGCAAACTGACACAGGTGTGTGCCAAGCGTTCAACTCTTAACTTTAAAACTTGGAAATGTAACATTTTAAACCTTATTTTATTCCTGGGGCTCCCAATGGGGTATGTATGGAGATTACAGAAAAAGGTAAATATTAAAATGTTTAACCTCTTGTTCTTCTTAAACAATTTGATGTAAAACAAACAAAACAATAGAAAAAACTTTTAAAACCAATTTTCAAAGCAATGAAGCAACATGTATACAAAATAGTTGTCTGAAATAAAAGTAAATTTCTTTGTAACCATAGCAACCCTTTTCTATGTACCTTATCAGGGTCATTTGGATCTTCCCATGCTACTTTGTATAAATGTTTAATTTCCTCCGCAAGACCAATTCTAGCACCACTGTTTGCTGACAGGTATATCCTGGGTAAACCTTTACTACGAGCTAGCTCTGAAGATTTCTGAAATAGATTTATCAAATAATATACCAAGACACAGAAAAAAAACCCAGAAAATACAGGAATCTATAAAAAATAACATTAAATGTCAGTAATCATTCCTTTATTTGGCAAATGACCCCATTGTTAAGGCCTTAGTGAATGATATTTAACATAATATGAATGCAAAATACATGTATTGCTGTTACGGTGCTTTAGACAAAAGTTTTTGAAAATGGCCCTGGCCTCTGAAAAATCCTAGATTGAACACTGAAATGTTAACTCACTTGTAAAATGTAGTGGGCTTTTCTACTCCAAGTTTTCAGAGATTTTTTGAAGAGATTTCATTACCTACATGTATTGTCAAATTGCTGTTCTGAAATCATGACAGTTATTCCCAGAAAAAATGTTTTAACTGTGTAAATGCCCTCCCTATATATGGTCCATCATTTATAGGCTCACCTAGTCTACTATCACGAGTCAGGCGAGTATAAATACATTTGTATGAAGTTTTCTCTATTTTGCTTATTATTCTTACACAATTCCCCCCAAAAATGAAATCTGTGAAAACTAGTTGTCTGTTTATATTCAAAAGTTACCTTAAACAATACATCTTCCTGTGGTCCAAATGATCCAATCTTGTGTGTTATATCATTAGATATGACAATAATATCACGACCATCTGGATACTGTGGTGTCTTCATTGTTAACTGCCAAGCCACCATACCAATCTGTGACACAATTGTAAATGATCATGATTACAGTAATATTGCTATTAATTAGCCAACTATAACTCATTTTATTCTGGTAATCTGTTTTATGTGTAAAATATTTGACTGGCTAGTTCAGTCTATACTTGTCATTGATTCACCAGCTATTTAATTTTTTAAGTATCAAGAACCTATTTGGCTACTAATAATATTATTTTCACATTGTCTGGTACACCTTTTCTGTGTGTACAACCACATGCCTAGCTTGTTTTGACGATTCGTGTGATTTGTTCAGCAGCTATTTCATTCTCCGAGTATTCAGAACATTACTATTATGCTATTAATTACCTCATTTTCCCCTGGTAACCTTTTCTGCATACACAACCTTCCGTGGTTATCTAGGACTAGTTCTATACTTGTCATAGGTTCTGAAGGTATTTCACTTTCATTTTTCTTGTATAATTTGATATGCTCTTTCCACTGCTTCATCAAGGCCTGAAATTAATGATACAAACAAATTATACCAACACTTAACAAACTGAAATTGTTCTAATTGTGACTAATACCACCAACACCTGCAATCAACAATGTGATATACCTACATGATATTGATCTTATTCAAAGTCAGGACTCACCAATGGACAACAATTTGATTGAATGGTGTTTTTATGTCCAAGTCAAGAATATTTCACTTATATCAAGATCTTACCAACTACAGGGGAAGTGGCTAAAATTTGGATCATTACAAAGCAGTTAGAGCAATTTGCAGGAAGGGCATTTTAGTGTGCCACCCTTACTGTTACACATGACATCGGTTTTTAAGGGTCCAAAGGACACATGACTTACATTTCTAAATAGCAAGTGCTTGACATAAGAACAGTCACTTGGTAAGACCAGGCCAAGGCACTGACCAATGAAAATTATTTGTGCCATATTTTATTAAGTTCCTCCAAAGCAGCAACAAGTTATGACCATGAAGGAATTTACACATGCAGGCAGCATTTTTACAGATGGATGCACAGACAGACATTAAAATTGAAAATGTAACTGAGAAACAACTAAGGTATGTCTAATGCAGAACGACACAGTTCACTTCTAGTCCATAAAATCTTCTACTAAAACCAGTAAAGTTCTGCTGGTCTTATTTAGGGAAAATTATATGATATTCCCTCTTTTGTAATTTTTAAGGCAAGCCACAAAACACCAAGATGACAAGTGATTAATACATCTTAAACATAGAAACACTTACCTGTTTGAACATTTCTGGAAAGTCGTATACATATGTTGTACCACTAGACTGAGCCTGGAATCGTTTTAACTGTAAGTGGTCCTTGGTAGGATATGGAGTACTGACTAGAAGTCCATGAAGTGGTCCCTGTTTGGCCCCAAATGCCTGGAACATCACCTGAATAAGACGAACATAACATGTGTTGTCAACAGAAATCATAGTTTGCCTTCACACATAAAGTTTAATTTATATTGGATGGCGGCACCCATGGCACTTGTTTGACATAAACTACATGTATTCTCAAAATCACTAAGAATTTCCATTCATTTTCATGGTTCCTGTTAGTGGAAGAATCTTGATCTCACATTACATGAAAATTGGATGAAAGAGGAAAAGGTTTTCCCTTTCGTTTTGCTACCTGAAGTAGTCTCAAGCCCTACAAGTAGTCTTAACTAGGTTTTAAGTTTTTAACATAAATAACGAGTATGGTATCAAAATTCTGGCTCTCAGGCGAGATACCACTATGTGCAACTGATGCATATATAGTAGATTCTATTATTCTGTACTTCATACAGGTGAGCTTCAAATGCCCTAAATTTAACTTTAAATTTAGATATATGTACAGGTGTCTGGGTCTGGTTTATATGGAAACAATTTTCACTGTCTTTGTTAAGTGTGACACTAGTTACTTTCAGATTTTCTTTACTCTTGGCTTACAGAAAAGATAAATAGATGCAGCAGTTATAACCATGTATACTTGTATGTGACAAGATGTATCATGTTAACTGTAATTTTACTGTATGTTTACCTGTCCAGTTCTTGGATCTGTCACTTCCTTGTATAGGCTGATATCAAGATAATAACCACTCTCATTGGTCAAAAATAATCTGGTAGGAACACTGGTCCCATTGGATGCAAGTCTGAAATATATAACAACATGAAAAGAACTCATTTAATTTTTCAATGTCTTCTAATAGTAAAAGTCAAGCAGTTTTTTTCTGGGCCTTTTAGGTTTAGTTATGATCATCAGATGATAAATGGCAACCCTTAATAAAAGCCTATTTCAAACAGCTATAAAAAGTTCGTTTATGTGCTGATGCTATATAGGCAGTTTTAAGCATTTTAAATATTTTAAGTCAAAATTCAACAGATGAAAAACAATAGAAGAAGAATGATAGACAGATAGGCATCTTGAACAATAGCTTAGATGAGTTAAAACTTGAATATAAATAATAATAATCAAATGACCAATATGAAATCAGATTCCATCGAATCAGATGCTTCCCCTTAGCTTCTATAAGGCTCAACATAGAATTTAAACTGGCTTTTTTGTACAGCCTGATATTTCGACACACAAACAACAAAGTAAAACCTAACTCTAACCTGGCCAGACAAAACCTAGAGAATTCGCTTAAGAGAAAAATACCCTTTTACCCAACATTTCTGAGATGAATGAACAGACCCTAAATTTTGGAAAGATAAAATCCCTCGATTTAATCATTTACTATAGCGTAAAGAGACTCCATACTTGATTGTAAATTTCAATTCAGCATGTAACACTCTAAGCTTCCATAATCTGTGACCATATCGCATAACCATTGTCCTGACCGTTTCTTCTAACTGTAAACAAAATTACGAATAATTTATACACAATTTAAAGTCAAACTTATGAAATGTGTTGTTTATAAAGCCTATAAAATTTTGTTTATCTACATAATCAGTAATAATATTTTTTTTCATCATTGTTAAAATAGTATGACATTAATTTGATGTTATTTTATCATGTTTATAGGACTCTGTTTGCGTGATAAATTTTGGCATTACTTCTACAATTACTGTACTGCTTTGTTATACTGCATAAACATAAAACCATTGTGGTTTGCTGACACACCATGTGATATCATATAATGTTCATGCAGACTATTATTTCAATTGGATATGGCATTGCACAAGTTGGCATTTTCCTGTAAAATCATGTTTTTTGGAAATATATGACAAAACATTTGTCCATAATGTTCTACACAATCAATATAGGCCATTGATCAGATGCTATACTGGTGAACCAAATTACATGTAATCTAAATAATTACAGAAAAGCATTTGGCTTTACATAGTACATACCTTCCCTGGTTCCTGTAATGTTAGTGTTGGCACAAAATTCAAGAAGATATGATTGCAGTCTGTCTTTTTGGACTGAAATACAAAAATACTTGATAAACAATTTTGGTTTTTTAGATTTACATGTACATGTACATGTTCAACAAGAGGCCCATGGGCCTTAACGCTCACCTGAGGCAGAGTACATATCTTATGCAGAGGTTCAATGGTCAATGACATTAATAAAAGAGAATATCAAAATTTTCAGCAGTAAGGACCAATAATATGCAAGTATTTTTGCAAATTAATTATAATAATTATTATATAAGTATACATAACATATCTAAAGTCTAGCTACAATATATTATTTATAAACAGCTAAAACATCTATATATTAAAATGTGCATTAGGCCATTTTTTTTTTAGATAATTAACCATTTCAGTATTCGTTCACATCTATGACCTTGACCTTTGAACCTATGACCTTTATTCATATATCAAAATGATTGTTGTGCAAATACCTACAATATTCTAATATACATGCCTATACAAAAAGTTTATAGTTTTTGAGATAATTAACCATTTAAGTATTCGTTCGCATCTATGATCTTGACCTTTGAACCTATGACCTTCATTCATATATCAAAATGATCATTAGATCAATACCTACAATATTCCAATATACATGCCTATGCACAAAGTTTATAGTTTTTGAGATAATTTACCATTTAAGTATTTGTTTGCAGCTATGACCTTGACCTTTGGCCCTATGACCTTCATTCATATATCAAAATGATCGTTAGGCCAATACCTACAATATTCCAATATACATGCCTATACAAGAAGTTTATAGTATTCAAGATATATTGACAAATACATCAATTTTAGCGATTTTCCCCTTAAGTACCTTGCCATTTCCCCATTTTGGCCTCAACAGTTACAATTTGTGCAAATCTGAAACTAGGTGCCCTAAGTATGTTTCATATGAAATATCTAAGCTATATCTTTTGTAAGTTCAGAGGAGATGATTTTTAAAGATTTTCACTATTTTCCCCTTTATGGGGCCCCAAGGGGACATAATCCTTTCATTTGTGCAAATCTGAAAGGCCTTCACCTAGGCATCATAATCACTAAGTTTCATCAAATTTGGCTTAGTAGTTTTAGAGGAGATGATTAAAATGTACAGACGACGGATGGTGAACCATTGCAATAGCTCATCTGAGCTTTAGCTTTCAGCTCAGATGAGCTAAAAAATTAATTGCTTATTTGCACACACAAAATAAATTTTTGGCTAAGAAATTCTAAAGATTTTAGAGGGTTGTCATGTTTTGGCACTTTTGATTGTAAAATAAGCAGTTGGTTAGAACCTTTTTTATTTCAAGACTAGAATGCACTGTTGCCTCTCTCTCTAGAGCTTGGTGGCTGAATGGTTTAAAGTGTTGGCATACAGATCAAAGTTCCTAGGTTTGAATCCCACTCGGTAAGATCCTAGTGTGAGAATATTTTTCAGTTGGCTAATTGCTAAAAGACCAGTAGTTTCCCCCCTGGTACTCTGGTTTCCTGGCTAGAGTTTCACAATCATTCCTTAACTAAGATTTTCCTTAAATTAAATCTTACAATATTTGTCCATCTTTCATCGCACTAAAAATAAAAAGTTTCAACAAAATTAAAATGTTAAAGTTTAGTTAAAGTCTGTCCCGAGCCATTAGGCCCATCAGGCCGGAGCTTATCCTGGTTTCGGTGGCGTTAAGCGACTGAGAGTACAAGACTCTTCCCTGAATGGGACGCCGGTCCATCGCAGGGTTAACCCCCAGCATTTTGCTGGTACTTATTTATTTTTCAGCTGAGTGAACTGGAACAACGTGAAATTAAGTGTCTTGCTCAAGGACACAACACATCGCCCGGTCCAGGGATCGAACCCACGACCTTCGAATCATGAGTCCAACGCCTTAACCACTAGGCCACTCGCTTCCACTAAAATTAAAATGTAGATGGTATAAACTGGAAATAATCTTCAAAATGACACCTTAAATTCATGAATATCTTGAAAACTAACAAATTTATACATATTTCAGATTTGCCAGATTTAAGTTAAGGAATATCTTAACCAAGAAGTGATTGTGAAACCAGGACTGGATCCATTATCCGAGAACTGACCACCTTGATACAAGTAAACTATCTTGACTGCAGTGTTAAACATCACTGATTCACTCTACTGTTGCTTCTTAGTTCAGAAATAATTCCAATAAACTGAGACTTTTTTTGTAAATACTTACAAATGGATGTGAAAATGCTACTTCTAGCGAGTCCATGGCTTCTAACAGAGTTCTCTCAGCTTCATTGTGTAGGTACTCAAAGGAAGCTTCCTATAATAAATAGTGTACATTCTTAATATTAAATATCTGAATTATCCCAACATACATAAGAAATAGAAATTGGTTTGTCAGTACATTGTGATGAATTAAACAAGTGCATAGGATGATTTCAAAGAATTAACAACTACTAACCTCTTAAAATGATACATGTACATCACCAGAGAAATAAGTAGTGATTTAGGACATGGTTTGAAGTTTCCAGTGTGACAAAGATTGACGTATCTCCGGCCATGCTTTTTATGTTTCAACACTGGCTGCCATCACGGTACCAAAGCAGCACCAAGGCAACTAATAACATACTAGAGTCAGTGACATCATTGAATGACACAATTTAGGCTGAGTTTTCATTCTTTTTGTGTGAAATTCAAGCATGCTGGGCATTTGTCAGAACATTGTGGGCGTGGCCGGCAATCTGTTCATTAAATTTCATGTACAGAGATCAAGTAAATGACAGAAATTAGCTGAAATTCTAGCTAGCCCAAATCTAAAATCTGAAATTTCAGTCACATACATGTTTTATTTAATATCCAAACTAAATATTTCTTAGCTCCAATAGCAATGGTAGTCACTCTGACACAAAAATAAATGGAATAGGCATTTTTTTCACAAGTATTTCTAAATTTAAATAATTTCAAACATTCCCATATAAATAAATAGCTACATTACCTTTGTAACCAAATCTGAATGTCTGATAATAGTTCTAACAAAGAACCTGAAATCTGTAACCTCTTGACCTTTGGCTACCTGAAATTAAGATAAATTCTAGATCTTAGACCAGATATCACAAAACATAAATTCAAACATCATTCACTTTATATCAATACAATTTTAAAGTTCTTCAAAAAACCCAATATAGAAAATGCTTAAGCAATAAACATTCTAGTCTCTCTTGAAACAGATCATGTGGTGTTTCATGCATGTTAGACAACAAATACGGTAAAAAACAGATAACATATACATGTATTTTGTTATCATTTAAATAGGATTTGGGTAATAACTGATATGCAAAACATCTACATATGGTTCATGTATTTTTTTTCATTTTTTACAAGCTGGAAAGTTTATATAGTCAGTTGTAGCCATAAAGTAAGTTGAAAAAGAGTTGCCTTAGCATGCCTAAAGATCGGCATAACTCCCTTTTACCCCATCAAAAACTTTTGACTAAAAACTTAAAACATTTGATGCTCATGCTCCAGCTTGGGGCATGACACAACTTCCTCTGTACTTTGTAAAGGTGAGCTACCATAAAGGTACATTATGAACTAAGGCGCTTTCAAGTGTTTCTTTTAGAAAAAATTCCTCTTAGTGTGAAAAATATAATGATTTGAGTAACAATTTTTTAAATTTCTATGAATCAGGCTAATCAATTACCAATTAAGTACTACTTTGTTTTAATGCCTTCTATAACTTTGCCATCTCTTGTATTTTGAAGTCTCAAAACCCATTTCTTTGTTTTTCTTTACAAGCCTTCCTCTTTTTATCCCTTAACCCCTTTATTACACCAAAATTTGACTGAACAAATGGTGGCAATGAATCAAGGTTTAACTGTAGTTTGTTATTTTACCTTTGCTTTTCCTAGATACAGGTGCATTTTATAATTAGCAGCAGGTATGGCCTCCAGATCAAAGTTCCGTAATCTGTTGATTTCCAGCTGGAATGCCAAAGCTGGCTCCAAATGTCTGTAAATCTTATCTTCACAAAACTGAAGTATTCATAAAACACCATTTCAATATCAAATTTAAAGATAATGTAACAACAATATAAATTTCCTAAAAAGCTTAAGCTAAGCAGGGGTTCAAAATTCCCTGGGTCTGAGGTCCAGGACCTATTGATTTTGCTTTGGGACCCTTGATATTTAAACTGTAAAAGTCCTATGGACCTTCCAGAATAATCCTACCTTTTATATATAACAATATAATTACACATGGATCTTTAAATTTTGATATTGGACTTTCAAAATTGTATGTGGGACCTTCAAAAAATAAAGTTAAAAAGTCCTGGACCTTCCATTTCAAAACATAATTTTGAACCTCTGCTAAGTTATCTAATAAGGAAGGAACATTTTTATTTTTACAAGTAACCAATGTACATGTATATGAGGTAGTATCTCTTAAGCTTTGTTTATTCTAATTATTATCATTTTTAAATTTCTTCCAATGTAACCAAACTTTGTAATTATACATCCAGCTAGTTCTTTGAATTTGAATGTCAGTTTTAATTTGTTTGCAACATACATGTATAATTTTAATTAATTTAAATGTATCATTTTCATGCTCATACAAAGTCAATCCCAGCTGAATTGCAGCCAATTGCTATAAGTTCAAGGTAAGTTTTGAAATGGATTTGACCATGTTGACAACTTTGAAATGGATCATATGTTGCACAAGAACAATGATCATTATAAATTTTTATTTGTTTTCTTCACAAGCTTACCTCAAATTTGGCTCTGTATGTGAAGTATTTTGGGAAATTTCTCTGAAAATATAAAACAAAAGCCAAATTTACAGATAATGTTATACTGTGAAATCATTAATTTTCGTTGGGGCTCAATTTTCGTGGTTTTCGTGGACAGTCTGAACCATGAATTTACGACCACCACGAAATATTATCCACAAGTAAAAAGACAAGATGACTACCTGGTAATGGACATGTACCATATTTAATCGCATTCATAAATTACAACTAGCGTAACTCACATTTTCACACCAATAAAAACTATTTAAGAGGTGAAGATGTTTGGATGTCTTAATCTAATTGTGAAAATTATTTAAGTAAATATATTATGTTTAATAAATAAATATTTATATTTAAAAAAAGTTTATTTTTAATTGGGAACTGGTCGGGACGAATAGGGACAGACAGGTTTCTAGAAGTAGCTTTCATGATCAGTTATGGCCTGTCTCATTTAAATTCAAATTTGATTAACTAAATAAACATTTCAACAATCTATCAACTAACCTTCATTATATTTATTATAACTAAATCAACAGTTTGTCTTGTAAAAACCGCACCTTCTTTCAACATTATACAGTATCGATAAGAGCCGCCATTGTTACGCTCGTAAACAGCTGATTGGGTCATCAGAGGTCAATAATTAGAATTTTTAAAAAGTTGCCAATATCAAAGAAAATAACAACTAATTTGCTTAAAGGGAATATGAACCATATTCTGATTGATGTGATATGAGTGAACTTATAAATCTGAATTAATTGCCGCTTAATTATCTAATGTAACAGGTAAATTTACTCATGTCAGGTGTCACTTCGTGTATGAAGTCAATTGTTACTACTAATCACAGGTAATTAACGCCTACCCTAGACCTGGTCATTAATCCGCGTCTCTAGATCTGTCACGGTCTATGGCTTTGGTAATCCCTAATTACTCATCTTATAACTGCCGATTAACAAACAAATCATCACTTTCTACCCGTTATCAATGTTCAAAGGACAAACTAGTTTTTAACATTTCAGTAAAACCACGATTTTACGTCCCAACGAAATGTTATTTTTAACCGATTCCACGAAAATTGGGCCCCACGAAAATAAAACCATTCACAGTACAGAACAGAGTTATAGGCAAGCTGTTCTTCTGTTAACTCTTGAATAATTACATGAAATTTCTAATGTACATAACTCTCTTGGACAAACATGACTTAATCAGTCGGTACCTTCAAGGTTACCCATTCTAAGTCACCTGAGTATAAAGACCTTGTGTGAGAAAGTTTGTCAGTTATCTTGATAAAAGTCATAATTTTTCAAAGTACTCTACAATCTCAATACTGACAGAATAGACAGGAAATTTAGGCAGAAAGGTAACTTGGTTACATAGCAAATTCCCAGAATAATGAAGTTTTGATAGAAAAACACCAATCGATGTGATTAAATATTCCATGGAAATAATTGTTCCACACAAATGTTAGTGGGTATCATGTAGTATGCTGGAGAACCCCATTTATATAATCAGTAAACCTTATATTACCTTGTAGGAAGTTAAAAATGTAACTCTTCTGATTCCCTTTTCATACAATAATGATTCCTGTAAATAGAAAAAAAATTAGTCAGAATATACCATAATGCACACTTGCAATCTTTTAATCGTTGGTTGAACAAGTTAACATTGAAATTATACAACTACATGTTAGGTTTCCTCAAGTTCATTATTGATCAAAAATGTAATTTTTGAAGTACATTGTACAGGTACCTCTTAAGTTAAATGCAATTTTTTTAAGATTCTATCACAGTGAATGTTGCAAGTTTTTTGTCTAAATTCTCTCTCTTTTTTTTTAGACAAAATGGGATTAAATGCCTGGTCACTCATGGAAAAGAAATGGGGAGAATTTTATTCATCACACAAAAAAAAACCATTTCTGACACACAAAGTTTCATTTAGTCAGCAATGTGATATTTTTTATCTTTGGACACCTAAGATATATTTTGTTTTTATCAAAGTTGACAGCCAAATTTAAATTTGGGCCATCTTTTATATATTATACATACATTTTCTTTACAGAAGTTCTGGTATTTCTCAGATAAAACTTCATCATCATATTTGGCATCTAACTTAATGGCTATGTTAATGATGTGTATAGGTTCATCAGTCTCGGAATAACTCTGTCAAAATATACAAACACATATACATTAATAAAGCCATGTGTGTCAAGGGAAATAACTCTTGAATAAAGGGGCATAACTGTCAAAATAAAATACAAATAATCCCATTTGTATAAAGGGAAATAACTCTGAATGAATCTCTATATGATTTACCTAAATATGGTTAACAATTCAACAATTGAAAAACAAAATATATGGAATACAATGACATTCATGAAGAAATGTATGTGTCAGAAAAAAGCAATTACTTTACATTTTGCATCTAATGCAAAACCAATACATTAACATAAATAGTGCAACAATTGCTGAAGACAGCTTTTGCCCAGCTGACAAAAATTTTACTGTCATCTTTCCTGTTTTAATCATACAAATTTCTGTCTAGCATATTATTCACTCAAAAAACATGGGAACCAAGAAATGAGGACCTTTTTGATGATATACGAGTTTTTCGAGAACTTTAACAAAATGCTGAACATTCAATTATTTAAAATACAAAAGAAAACAATTTAACGAAATTATTGATTATATTTTAGACATAACACACAGGGTACCTATGCTATTGGTGTGCTCAAACAAATAGGAAGGTTTTAGTAATGTGATAACACAGGTATTGTCCTTCATCATCAAATGTGTGTACCAATTTCATACAATTTTTCAAGGCAATATTGCTTTCATGGCCAATTTAAAACTTTGTGTTATTTTGCATCTTATGTTAGTTAGACAAGTTAAGATATTAAAATTTATTCTGCTATTCAGAATGGTATTTATTTATAAATACATCCATAGGTTAATCATACATGACAAAATGTTTATGCATCATTGTGACTATCATACTTAACATTCAAAATCAAATATACAAAATAACTCACTTTCCAACACTTAATTTTTTAACAATATTATCTCTACATTAGTAATACATATAACTGAAGACAACTACAAAATATACCCGAGTCAATAAATCTGATTTATGGACTCAATGGCTTTTCCCTGACATTAACAAGAGGCCCAATGGGCCTGAAATACTAACAAATCAAAACTGGTCCAGGAATTAAGAACAAATTAAATACAAATAACAAGTACTGGTTTGGTATGATTTATGCCCAGTCAATTTTGTTTCACTTATTTTGAAACCAGTTACTTCTAGAATGGTAAGCAAAACCTGGAGAAAATCTTCAGCCTTTAGTTAGCTAACTGACAAATTTTTCTAACATGTGCACAACTAGGGTTAAACTTGCAAAATAGTATCATCCCATTTATGATCTTCCATTGGGGGTTTTGTATTCTCAGTTGCTTTTGATTGATCAATACGAAATTTGTATTGATAGCAAAAACAAGATATAAACTTTAACATGACTACTGCAATACCCGACATCGGTTTTAAATTTTAAATTCTAATCTGAAACAAGGGGTAAAATTTCTTGAGCATTTAGAAAATTAGAGTTGAGCCATACATTCTCATGTCCTTTGGTTGACTGGCAGTTATGGCATTTTAGCCATTTAGACAGTCATACCTCATTAAGTCAGTGTTTATGATGCTACAACATGTTATATGGGGGTTTTCTATATAAAGTCATATTAAATTTAACATCCTTTTTTAAATTTCAACTTTTAATCTACAGGTTTTTTTAAATATATATGTAAATGTTAAATGCATTCACCTTTTACATGCTGGTTAGTGACATAGTTTTACAGAAATATCTTTAGCAAAATATATACATCTCAAAACATTTCAAAGGTGACACAAGTATAAGTTACATATGAAAAGAAGTTTTAAATATCCAGTAGCAACTTATAAGGGGTAGTGCAATATCTCTTCATGGTTTGCTCCACAGCTTCAGAGCTGACTGCCTCATTAAGTAAAATAATCTTCACTGGGGTGTACAAAGATGAATTCAAATCATCCAACAACCAACCATCTACAAATTGATACTATAGTATAGTGCTTGAAGCTTTGACAGGGTACATTGGACTATGTAACTTGCCAAAAACCTGTATAACTTATGGTATACCCCTCCAAGATAATAACCAGTATAGTCCCTCAAAAAATTACTCAATATACTCCCACCACATGTTTGATTGAAATGCATGAATAAACCTCAAGAACAACTTAGTAACTCAATTATATACTAGTACATGTGATGAGGAATTTATATACATGTACTTTTATCATTTGTGTATATTAAGATCAAACAGAACATGCTTTCAAAATACCAATAAATGATTTGATTAGAATCAGGCATAATTATCAACAATTTAAGACTAATGGTAGTAGGAACATAAACAGAAATGTGTGAAATGAACATTCACTGATTCAGATATAAAGTACATGTCAACTGCTTCACATGTTCATATCATCAAAGAAACAAAGCATGAATAGTATCTATCATACACAGATAAGGGTTAAATATGAAGCATGAACTTTTATTCTAAAATGCCATTCCTTATATTACCCTTCTATGATCTTCTACCAGGGAGTAGTACACTTTCTAGATTAAAAACATATAAGTTAAAATATTTTATTTAAAAAATGATCCCATCAGGAACAAACCAGTTTGATAGCTAATTTAACAAGAGGCCCATGGGCCTTATACGCTCACCTGATAACTAATGGCTAGCTGATGGATTTAAAGTAAACGTAAATACTAAACCCCAATGACTTTTTCTTTACATCAAAATGATTGTTCTATTGATACCTTCAACATTCTAATATACATGCCTATACAAAAAGTTTATAGTTTTCGAGATAATTAACCATTTCTGTATTGTTTCGCATCTGTGACCTTGACCTTTGAACCCATGACCTTTTTCTATACATCAAAATGATCGTTGTATCAATACCTACAACATTCTAATATACATGCCTATACAAAAAGTTTATAGTTTTCGAGATAATTAACCATTTCAGTATTGATTCGCATCTGTGACCTTGACCTTTCAACCCATGACCTTTTTCTATACATCAAAATGATTGTTGTATCAATACCTACAACATTCTAATATACATGCCTATACAAAAAGTTTATATTTTTCGAGATAATTCACCATTTCGGTGTTGTTTCACATCTGTGACCTTGACCTTTGAACCCATGACCTTTCTCTATACATCAAAATGATCGTTGTATCAATACCTACAACATTCTAATATACATGCCTATACAAAAAGTTAATAGTTTTCGAGATAATTAACCATTTCGGTATTGTTTTCGCATCTGTGACCTTGACCTTTGAACCATGACCTTTTTCTATACATCAAAATGATCGTTGTATCAATACCTACAACATTCTAATATACATGCCTATACAAAAAGTTTATAGTTTTCGAGATAATTAACCATCTCAGTATTGATTCGCATCTGTGACCTTGACCTTTGAACCCATGACCTTTTTCTATACATCAAAATGATCGTTGTATCAATACCTACAACATTCTAATATACATGCCTATACAAAAAGTTAATAGTTTTCGAGATAATTAACCATTTTGGTATTGTTTCGCATCTGTGACCTTGACCTTTGAACCCATGACCTTTTTCTATACATCAAAATGATCGTTGTATCAATACCTACAACATTCTAATATACATGACTATACAAAAAGTTTATAGTTTTCGAGATAATTAACCATCTCAGTATTGATTCGCATCTGTGACCTTGACCTTTGAACCCATGACCTTTTTCTATACATCAAAATGATCGTCGTATCAATACCTACAACATTCTGATATACATGCCTATACAAAAAGTTTATAGTTTTCGAGATAATTAACCATTTAGGTGTTGTTTCGCATCTGTGACCTTGACCTTTGAACCCATGACCTTTTTCTATACATCAAAATGATTGTTGTATCAATACCTACAACATACTAATATAAATGCCTATACAAAAAGTTTATAGTTTTCGAGATAATTAACCATTTCTGTATTGTTTCGCATCTGTGACCTTGACCTTTGAACCCATGACCTTTTTCTATACATCAAAATGATTGTTGTATCAATACCTACAACATTCTAATATACATGACTATACAAAAAGTTTATAGTTTTCGAGAAAATAATTATAATCAGAGGTAAAAAAAATTAGGTCACGACCTTCACAATTGACCTTGACCTCATTTTAAAGATACTAACAAGAAGATGTCAAAACTGAAAACCCCATGTCATTATCTGGTCAAGTAGTCAAGTTATAACAATTTGAAGCTATTTTACGATTTTTTTAAAATTAAACGCAAAAACGCGTAACCCATTTTTCAACCGAATTTCACGAAATGAACAAACTACAGGCTTAAGACCCTAGAGAAGCCATCATCGGTTTTAGAGAAGAAGATTTTTCAAGATTTTTGCACCCCTAGGTCACTGTGACCTAGTTTTGGTAGCCATGGCAATGTCATGAACAAATCTAAATTGCACCAACCCAGACATGCTTCTGACCAAGTCTCGTTGAAATCTGCCAAGTACTTTCAGAGGAGAAGTCGAAAATGTGTGTTAACCACGCACGCACGCACACACGCACATACACACGCCGCACCATACCATAAGCTCACATGACCTTTGGTCAGGTGAGCTAAAAATCAACAAGGTGATGCCATTTGTCTTACAGGCAAAAACCATATTATGGCTAGGAAACACTTCAATCTGATTTTTGATACATTTTTAAACTGCCATTATAGGGCCTCTGAATTTATAATGATTGCTTAAAATATTCAATATACATGTAGACTAACTAACCAAGAATTACTGGCTATTATTAGACAAGCTTACATTAGGGACAGGCCCCCAAAAACCTATACTGACTTTTAACTGCATTTGCGCTTTTTTTAACAAATGGACACACCATAGAAAAGTCAACTGTAGCCTATGCTTTTAAATACAAAAGTTTTAATTTTAAAATCGATTCAAAATCACAAATATCTTATACATCTGGATAAACAAACACCTGAAACATCAACTAAACATTTAAAAAAAAATCTAAAATGTTCTAAAGTACCAATATAATTTGCCAGCGTACCACATGATCCATACCCCATAATGTTGTGCTTTGGATAATGTTTGTATCGCAAATTCCTGGAATAACATCCTTTTTATGGGAAAAAATTTACCCAATTACGTGTTCAGTGGAAATAAAAGTTCAGCACAAATCTTATTGGGTAACATTTGGATAATGTTTGTATCGCAAATTCCTGGAATAACATCCTTTTTATGGGAAAAAATTTACCCAATTACGTGTTCAGTGGAAATAAAAGTTCAGCACAAATCTTATTGGGTAACATTTGGTACACTGGCAAACCCCATTCTTAAACAAGAACATTAATTTTCAAAGTTAATTATCTAATTTCTGACAGTAAACATCCTTCCAGGAAATAACATGCAACATACATTGTCTCTGTAACAAAAAGAAAGAAACAAAACTTGAGTTTACCCTTGGAACTTCCTGTACTGAAAACTGTCTGGAATTTTTCTTTCTCATAACCTTTTAATATATGACTGAGATTAAACTTTGCATCTCATGCAAATATCAAAACTATTATTAAAGTATTACTATATATACAGTGAAACCTGTGAAATCTGAGCCCTGAGTAGACTTAAAACCAGTTCTAACCGAGCCTTGAAACAAGAGGCCCAGGGGCCACATCGCTCACCTGAGCAACTTGCTAGGTAGAAGCCGAAATGAGTTCAGTATTGAAGTGAGTGCAGGGGAGGGAGGTTTTGTACAAACTGAAATCTATACTTCCTACCGATGCTTTTCACTAAACAATTTGTAAGTATTTCTATGTACCGTAAAAGGTTGATGTTTCGACAAGCCTCGGCTTATTCCGTTACCTTTTTCTTACAGCATTTCAACCAATGAAATAATTTAAAAAAAAATTTTCATCATGCAATCTACCAATCTCAAAAGAGAGAAAATGCATAGGCCGAATACTGTAATCGGGAAATGGCAAATAGAAATTATAGAATACAGCAGGATTTACATTAAAAATTAGCTTTTAAATACAAGTACAATTAATATATTTCTCATGAACAATATATTTAACTTTATATCAAAATACTTATATAAAAGAATACAGCATGGAAAATACACTATTATTTAACCATGATTTGAACAAACTTGAATCTACACTACCTGAGGATGCTTCCATTTTAATTTGAGCTTTCCTGGCCTAATAGTTTTTGAGGAGAAGATTTTTAAAGATTCTCTCTATATATTCCTGTGTAAAACTTGACCCCCCTCTTGTGGCCCCACCCTACCCCCAGGGACTATGATTTGAACAAACTTGAATCTACACTACCTGAGGATGCTTCCATTTTAATTTGAGCTTTTCTGGCCTAATAGTTTTTGAGAAAAAGATTTTAAAAATTGTCTTTATATATTCCTATGTAAAACTTGATCCCCCTCTTGTGACCCCTCCCTACCCCCGGGGACCATGATTTGAACAAACTTGAATCTACACTACCTGAGGATGCTTCCATTTTAATTTGAGCTTTTCAGGCCTAATAGTTTTTGAGAAGAAGATTTTTTAAAGATTTTCTCTATATACTCCTATGTAAAACTTGATCCCCCTCTTGTGGCCCCTCCCTACCCCCGGGGACCATGATTTAAACAAACTTGAATCTACACTACCTGAGGATGCTTCCATTTTAATTTGAGCTTTCCTGGCCTAATAGTTTTTGAGGAGAAGATTTTTAAAGATTCTCTCTATATATTCCTGTGTAAAACTTGACCCCCCTCTTGTGGCCCCACCCTACCCCCAGGGACTATGATTTGAACAAACTTGAATCTACACTACCTGAGGATGCTTCCATTTTAATTTGAGCTTTTCTGGCCTAATAGTTTTTGAGAAAAAGATTTTTAAAAATTTTCTTTATATATTCCTATGTAAAACTTGATCCCCTCTTGTGACCCCTCCCTACCCCCGGGGACCATGATTTGAACAAACTTGAATCTACACTACCTCAGGATGCTTCCATTTTAATTTGAGCTTTTCAGGCCTAATAGTTTTTGAGAAGAAGATTTTTAAAGATTTCTCTATATACTCCTATGTAAAACTTGATCCCCTCTTGTGGCCCCTCCCTACCCCCGGGGACCATGATTTGAACAAACTTGAATCTACACTTCCTAAGGATGCCTCACAAAAGTTTAAGCTTTACAGGCCGAATAGTTTTGAGAAGAAGATTTTTGAAAAATACCAACAAAGTTTCAATAATTCTCAATTATCTCCCCTTTAAAGAGGGTGTGGCCCTTCATTTGAACAAACTTGAATCCCCTTCACCTAGTGGTGCTTTGTGCCAAATTTGGTTGAAATCTGCCCAGTGGTTCGTGAGAAGAAGATGAAAATGTGAAAAGTTTACGACGACGACGACGACGACGACAGACAACGGACAAATTGTGATCAGAAAAGCTCACTTGAGCCTTTGGCTCAGGTGAGCTAAAAACTGGATCTTAAGTACACTTTAAAACTGTCTAAGCTGAGACTTGAGTTACTGAAAAGAAGTCTTAACTGAACTGAACTAAACAAACTATTAATATTATTTTGAAACCAAACAAATACTGGGGTCTGGATTCAGATTAAACAGGTTCCACTGTATTTAAATATAAAATGTTACATCATTCTGATTTTCAAAGTGGTTATAAAGAAAGAGGAAAAAATACCATAGATTTAAAATACGTAGACCAGATTGGTTGTAAAAAGGTCTGTAAAGTTTTCTTTCGAGTCTATGTGATGTGTATCTGTCTGTGTATTACAGATTAGAATACATGTATCATCATGATTAATAACCAACTATTATATATTTATGATGATTAAGGTATACAACATATGTGCTTTGGTAATGAAACACAACCATACTTGCCAAACATCTTTCTTGGTCATATTAGAACTGCCTCCCCCCTCCCATTTTCCAGCCATATTTTTCCATTAAAGGAAGATTGGCAAGTATGTATACAGTGATGTTATTCATATATTCACTCTCACAGCAAATTAATCCAGTAAAACACAGTGAAACGCCAATAACTCCAAGTAAAAGGTAACCTCAATGTTTTGAATTTTGAAAAAAAGCAATTGAGACACAGGCAGGATTTTTGGTTTGAATTACATGTTTAAAACCTACCTATTCAAATATTAAAATGATTACATATGAAGATACTTGTATGAGACTAAAAGCTGAATGTACTGGCCCCAGTTTATCAATCATTCCTTAGTTAAGATTGCAAATCTATATAATTTTGTTCATTTTCAGGATATTCAGGACTTTCAGGTGTCATTTTTAAGATCACTTTTAGATTAAATCATCTGCATTAGTTTTGACAAAAATATTCATCAGTCGTTCCAAAAAGAGATTACCAAAATTTGCTAAATTTAAGTTAAGGAAAATCTTAGCTAAAGAATGATTGTAAAACCGGGCCCTGGTACTATAATTATGTAATTGCTAAAAAACCTTCACAAGATACCGGTAGTACATTTGTTAAAGGGAGATAACCACCTAGTAAATATATTTATACATAAACTTAATGAATAACAAGACCTTGATCAAAGGGAGATAACCATCTACTATATATATCATGCATAAGTCTATCTACAAACTAAAATTCTGTATACCACATAAATATCCTTTTAGAAAAAGAGAAATTACTATATAAATGAACAACAAGACAGAGAAAGCTAGAACTAGTAGACCTCCTTGACGACCTAAATAATAGATTGGTCACAATCTGGAATAAAACTTGTAACCTCTGGGCTAAGAGATCATGTTAATAAGAATCTTCAACCATTCAACCACCATGTGTGGTACCATATTAAATGTATCAACAAACAACCCTATGAGTTAAGATAATCATTTTGACTGGAACTAATTACTTTTAAGATTAAAGGCCATGTTAGTAACCCATTAGCCATAATGGCTTCCTTTGAATTCTAATAACATTCTCAGTACAATTAATTGTATGTCACCATGGTTTCAAAAATGTCATTGTTTCACCTCTTACTTGAATATTGTTAATAATTGTATTAAATCTTCCATTTTAGGATACTACATTCATGTGATATAAGAAGTGATCCAGGGTAACATGGGATTCACTCATGTACTATGTGATACCTTTTATTGGCTTTAATGTTTGTGCAAGACTATAACCTTTCCATGGTCTGGTTTTTATCGCTTGTGTGGGAGAAATGATTTCCAATTGGTGTGGAACTGCATAATTTCTTATTTTTGACACAAGTTGTAATTGATAAATTATGTGAAACTGTTTCCCATAATCAGTAGAAATTTGTAGAAGTAGCAAATATGTGAAACATTGTTTTAAAACCATCAGCATTTGAAATTTCATCTTCACACAAGCATTAGCACGTGTCACTTAGTACATGAATGGACCCCAAAAGACCTAAAGTAATGGGGTTTGCGGCTGTACCACGTGATCAATACCTCTTAATGTTTGTGCGGAACATTTTGGAAAACGTCAATGTCACAGATTCCCAGAATGACATCGTTTTCTCATCATCGTTTTCATGAGAAAATGTCGTCTCATGTTATTCTATATCCATTGGAAATAAGGGTTCCGCACAAACGTTAGAGGGTATCACGTGGTACAGCGGTAAACCCCATTATTTACGAGTTCACTATTTCTTTAGTATTATTATACGGATCATTAAGATATAGGTATGACTGTTTTAAGTGACACTTTTAGTGGTACAAACTTAGATGACACGAAAAGTCAGATCAACATTAAATATGACAGTAAAATCTGTAAAATGACTGCATGTGACATGTGTACAAGTCCGCACAAAAATGTAGTGCATACAAATTTCAGTAAAATAAACTGTCTAGAGAAAATCGGATACAGTGAAACCTTGTTTTAATGCCACCCCTTAACTATGCCATTCGCTTACCACAACAGTCCGAAACTCTATTTCTTATATGTTTTTTCTATATAATCCTCTCTCTATTTATGGCCAAGCTCCTTTATAATGCCAAAAATTGACTGGACAAAAGGTGCCAATGAATTCAGGTTTTACTTTACATGTACCATAAAACCTCATTTTAATGCCTGTCAATATCTTTGCCACTTAGCTTATCACTGCAGTAATTTGAAATTCAAAAAGTCTATTTAATTTATATTTTTCCTCTATATATCACTAAACCTCTTTATAATGCCAAAGTCATTTTCACAAAAATGATATGTGCTATTAATACAGTAATACTTTGTTATAAACATCAATAACATCAATAACTTTGCTACCTTGCTTATCAACACAGTATTTTGAAGTCCCAAGTCTTTCCTTATCCTTTCAAATTTTTCCTTCTAAATTTATAATGCCAAAGTCTAACTGAACAAATGGTGGCAATAAATCAGGGTTTTACTGTAGCAAAAAAATCTTGTTTTTCTGTAGTTTGCCATTTTTGAAATATGTCAGTTCATAATTTACTATTTTTGAAATATGCCAATTCATGATAAAATTTAAATGACAGTGATTCATTATAAGTTTGTGTTTGACTTCACCTCAGTATTAATACAGCAAATTCACGTCTTTTAGTGAATCTTAAAAGAAGCATGTCACCATTGTGTTAAGTGATTCAGTCATTAAACAAATTAACTAACACATACAAATTTTACCACTTGTAACTCAGGTATGGCAAGTTCCTGTACTGAGAACTTTCTGTAAGCCTCCTTCAATATAATAGTAGTACCATATTAAATACACAAATACACTCATAATGGCAGAACAGTACTGTAAATCACCTTTACTTGTGAACACTCTATTTTTGTCATATTTTACATTTTACTTATAAATAATATGTACTAAAACAAGTAATTCTGCTTATACAGAATCATGTCTGTTCCTGAAACCCCTGTCTTGGTGGATCAGTGGTAACAGCACCCACCCCAAAAATAAGAGATCCTTGGCCAGATCACACATAAGACTTTAAAATTTGAGTGTACAAATAAAATTTCCTACAGTGGTTAATAGTAAGTTCAATTATTGCCAATTTGAAATCATTAAAATATGACATCATAAATATAGATTCTGGAAAGACTAATAGAATCTTACACAGGTAACAGGGTAAGACAGAGATATCTCAAACTCAGATGAATATTTTTAATGTCCAGAACTAAAGCTCGTTCTGGACAGGAAAATATTCATCTGAGTTTGAGATATCTCTGTCTTACCCTGACACTAGTGTAGGATTCTTTTTCTCACACATTTGCAACATAAAACATGATTTGTAAACAAAAACTTGCATCAAATGTTCAGTATTCATGTCACCATCCATGCCTGCTGAAAATGACGTAATCAATTTTTGTTGACGCTCTCGCGTAAAATGATAATGACGTCATCAATTAAGCGTGTGTAAGTGATTGTGACTTTGAAAATATTGTTGGTTGACTTCGGAACTTTTCTCATGTTATTAAGTCCTCCAAACGATAAATCTAGAGCAGGTATATCTATGCGGGAAATTCAGCATGTAGCCTGTCTCAACCCTAGGGTGAGACAAGGAAATCCCACATGGGTAAAAACGCGGGATTTCCATGTCACAGGTGTGAGAAAAGTTTATACATGTGTAAGATCTTGGTCTTGTTTTCAAATCCAATTCACATTATATATGCATGTTATTATGACAATGAATGTATGTTCTTTTTCATTATGAATGAAATATCGGTAAACTAGATTCCAAAAAAACAAAGCTTCACTAGAGTGATTTACATGTCTGAACACTGCCCTTTCCTCTGCAGTAAGACAAACTGCAAATAATTAAATTATTAGGCAATTATATCTTGATGCTTAAATGAACACCTGTAAACCTTAAAAGTGCAAACAAAATTAAAAAGCAATGTAAAATAAATTGTAGGCAACCCAAAAAAGCTTTGATATAATATTTATGGAGCTTATCATAAAAACCCATATTTCCAAACTTGGTTATGCTTTTAGCTTGACTTAAGTCAGTTAAACTGCAAGCCAAATAGTTAAGCTACATTTAAAATTTGTTTGTCAGATTGGTGATTACGATTATTGCTTGAATAGAATTAAAAGAAAAACTTGACATTATGCCTGAAAAAAAGAAGAAGCAAGATTCACAAATCTTAAGGGCCCCATATGAATAAATATAATTCCAAATATTGAGATTTCGTAAAAAATGTTCAATAAGTTTGTAATACATGCATAAAATTGCATAGATATATAAAAAGTTTCACATAACAATCAAAATTTCAGTATTCATGGACTTTTGATAAATGCAAATCAGTAAAATATCCAGCCTAATTCCTGATATATAAAATTAATGTAGTTATATATATATATACCTGTATGGATATGGTATCTTCTTTGCCAGGTATAGAGTTTACCGGACTATCTGGTCTTGAATCTGGGTCTAATTCCATAGTGAACCTGTCAATAATGTTGTCAAAATGTCTGGAAAAAAAAACAACATTTCATATGTTAAATTGACTGAATCAGCAAAATTTTATTTCATAACAAACAATATTTTAATTCAGCTAGAAACTAAACCTAAACTGAAACTGTGTACTGTCAAGACTGGCATACATATAGAAGCAGTCAGATCTGGGATGATGGGGAAAACCAGAGTACTTGGAGAAAACCACCCACCTTCAGCAAGCATGCTGACAAACTTTCTCGCAATTAAACCTAAAATATTAGAGACACTGATCCATAAGCCAGCACATTCAAGCACTCGCCACTTTTTCAGATGAGACAAAATATGTTAAAGAAAGGCTTTAAAACTGTATTGTTTGATTTTGCATTTCTTATATAAACAGCAATACACAAAATGTCAAAAAAAAATTTTTATCATAAATTGGTTATAATAAACAGAGATACTCAAACTTTCAATGTAAAAGTTACAAATCTTACAGCACAAATGTGTCAAATGATTCAAAAGCTGCCATGATTCCCATTCTTTGACAGATGGGTGGTTCTTCTAGTTGGTCAATATGAGCTGATAGATCGTCATTCACTAAGGTCTGTATCTTTTCATTACTGTCCATCCTCATCACCATCATTCTGCAAAATATAAATATAATATACGTACAGTGTAAAATGTCTAAAACGAGCCGGAGTAAACCAAATACCTTCTTAACTGTGCTACTTTATCAGGACAAACCATTAATATTGTTTGGTAAACCAATATGTGACAGAACACATGTCTCATTCCAACAAAAAAAAATTCAAAAGGTTTTGGTTTGGTTTGAAGATTTTACTGTTTACATTGTATTTCTGTTTAAATTGTTCCTGAAAGCAAGATACGGTGTTATATGGCCTAATGTTAAATACAGTAGAACTTCGATTGCTCGAACGTCGATGCCTTGAATACGCCGGATAACTCTGTATTATAACGATATTAAAATAAGTTTATTTTATATCATCAGCTGATGTTATTTACTTTTACTTTCCACCAAAATTATTTAATTCAAATAAACTGTCAATATAGATAGATTTGCAGTTTGAAGTTCAACATTTTATTTTCAAATGAAGTTTGAAAATTTGATATATCATAAATTAAGTATTTTTTAAGGGACATTTAATTTTCTATGATGTTTTTCAACGTTCAGCATCCTATGACTGTTCATTAAAATGGGAGACTGAACCCTAGATCTAATGAAGATCGCCTCTCAAAGTTTGGTCACTTGAACTCCAAGATGGCTCCAATATTTGGCCAAAGTCCCATGGACTTCCAGCCATCGAAGTTCTACTGTAGTATGTTCACTAGCTATTAGCCTATCATTAAGAAAACTGTTTGTTCTCTCAAGGGAGAATCTTATCATTGAGGAAATATAATATATATAACATAATGAGTTCTATTTATAATTCTAATATATATTCTGAAAATATGAGGGTTCACGTTCCTTAGGTACAACAGAATTAGAGTCCTCATCAGCTGATATCTGGTATTCTGTATAATAGTTTTATAACACTGTTATACATTATTATTCTAAAACTGGTATATTGTTGAAAAAGGATATTTCTGATGAATGCTGACACCAGTTGTGGGAGATTGAGAAAACAAAATGCACTTATATCTTAATCATAATTATTTCACTTACATTGAGATGTCCGAGATGTCACCACTTATGCAATTTGCTTATGGTACTGGGAAGTTGGGGGTTACTTTCATTAACATAGGGCATTACATTTTAAGGGATCATCATAGAGGCCAGGAATGCCTGAGACTATCACATGGCACATGGGTGAACCCTATTCAAATTCTCCTATATAATAAGGGGCTGTGTGGTATAGGCATTACCCTTCAAACCAAAAGGTGCCTCAATTATGCAGTTTTGATCTCAGACACTGAGGGGCTGAGGGTCTGCAATGTAATATGCAACATTGCTGGTAAATTTTATATTAGCACTCTAAAGCTCAAGAACTAGCGATTGCAAGTAAACTCTACTACAGAGCAGATCAGAGACACTTGCACACCACTCGAACATTACATGAAATAATGTTTAGAATAATCCTCTTATCATCATAGATAAAGTATAATAACATGTATTAGAGTAGTCCCCATCTAATTCCGGTTCTAATGTTATCATCTAATCATGCACAATCAAAAAGTCACCACTGACTGATCTGGTTAGCAAATTAACTCAACAATCAACTATGCTCAACAGCAACCATCAACAATGCTTACAAGAGAAAAGTTAAATATAAATCCTCTCATTAGAGTGACTCCTTTATACTCACAGGGGAATGTTTTCCTACAACTTATGATCACTTCAATGCTCACTAGTTTTTTAGAGTACATGTATTTTCATTTTCTCTCCATTTAAGAATTAATTTTCACATAAGGTGAAAAATTGCTGATTTGATGAAAAAACAATATCAAACCAACCAACCAATCAGTAACATCTGAATGTTTGGAATACATGTTTTGTCTTATACTTTCTTTCATATTGATGGTACAGGTAAAACTTATTTTCAAAAATTCTTAACCCTAAATTCTATGTCCTAAACACTCTCTAGGTAATTCTTCATGCATAGATATTGCCTTTTTTTAAATGCTAACATGCACACATGCCATATTATAATGCTACAAGCTTAAACGGTTTTGCTTAAGTACGGTAGTTCTTTCCAGTCCACAGTGTTAAAACAGTTAATTACAGCAATTACTTATTTGAGTTGGGTAAATATATTATTTCGGTTTTGGTGGTAGAGGTGGGGAGGGTAACATTTGGCACCATTTTGTATCAGGACTGCTTCTTTTGTTGGAATTGCTGACAGTTATAATGTTTATTGGTTTCCATAGAAACATGCATTACATTTGCCATTTATTTAACCATTGAACTTTCTAGAAATCAATATTGTGTTTACTGTATAAGAAGAAACATAAGTGGTAGGAAACTTATACGGTTTTTACCTTCTAAATTATTTTATGGTAACAAATTTTCACTGTTTCTGACTGTAGGGAAAGTGTGCCAACAGAACTAAGAAATTATTGCTGAGCAGATACATTTGCAGTACAAGAGTCACTGAAAATCGCAAATATTTCTTCTAATACAGTACAGTGCTATAACTTCCATTGCTGCGCAAAGTAAACCAAATAACATGCGCTAGCACTATGATTAGTTTGATGTCCACAACAATGGAAGTTATAGCACTATAAACACCATTTCTAAAAAGTTCAATGGTTATATTTACATTTTACATTTTTGGAAAATTTAATTTTGGTTTTTTATTTCTGAATCAATTTTAAAACTCTGTATTGTAAGATGTAAGATACATTTCCAATCATCGGGACAGTCAATTGATGACGTTACACATATAGGCATAAGCAACAGATGAGTGACGTCACATTAGCAATGGCAATTATACTCTTATAATTACCATTTGGTCTCTAACAGAATTTAATACATTAAAACATCACAAATAAAAATACAACAAAATACCTAAGACAGGAATGCATTTACCAGAAAATGTAAATACAATTCCAAGATGATAAACAGTCCCATAGAAGAATGGATCTGAATGCAAAATCATGAAAATGGTACCAAATGTTACCAATACACATATTTTATCTATACTCCATCAAGTTATTTTTATTTATACAATGCAGTGGTCATGTACAAGTTATGAAGCTTTTATAAAATATACTTTGAAAAACTAATGTTTTAATGATTTGCAGACTTTGTATAAATCAGGGTTTCAAACTTAACATGGTCAAAAGGCCTTCTATAGGACATAACAATTTTAAAAACATCCCACATTTTTTAAATCAAATGATTCTGACTTTGACTTTTGAAAACTCAAAGTGACAAAGAGGTCTCAGCTAGAACAATATGATTCCTATGAAACATCCCCAATTTTTGAAAAGTATTTTTAAAACCATGATTTTGACCATTTAATTTTGTCTTAAATCAAGTTTCATACCCTGACATTAATACACGTTATACACAATATAATAATAAATGATAATAATAAATAATGATCATAATAACTATAAATAATATATACTTAAAATATTAAAGCTAAATGTATAAATTGTAAATACAGTTAATACTACATATTGAAAAGTGTGGACAATGGTCACTTTTTACATTTCTTTTCTGAAACTTCATTCAGAATCAGCTAACTGTAAATTATGTTCTTTTTATTCATGGTATTTTAATGTAAACTTTGTAAAATTAAAAAGAAGCCAGAGTAAAATATAACTAGAACTGTCTTTTAAGAGCCAAATACCCCCACCCCCGCCCCAACATTTTAATGTTTTCCCACGACCTTGATCTTTCATATATGACCTTAGTTCAAGGTCATGACACACCTTTGGACCATGAAGATTATTCATGTTAAGTTTTATGACAGTCGTCCAAAGCATTGGTGAGATATGGCCTGGACACGATTTTACACATACAACCAGACAGACAGACGGACAGACAGATATGGTGATTCCTATATACCCCCCTCAAACTAGTTTGCTGGGGGTATGAAAAATATTTAAATTTGATGTGATTTACATGTATAACATTTTCCCAAAGACAAATATTGACATATATTGGCCACACTTTTCATTGCAATTTAATTAAACTAAAAATCCCAAATAAGCCAATCCAGTTTTAAGCAAGCAATAAGCCAGCAGCAGAACAAAGCGCTGTCAAATTACAAGTCACAAGATACAACAGACCTTTGTGAAGCGTTTATCATAGATCCTGACGTCTCAAGGGGCACAATATATTCTGTGCTATCGGCGTGTCTGAAAATTTCACAATAAAATTTTGGTTGTTCCAAGAAAAAAAAGAAACGATGGATGATTTCCATAAAATGATGAATGTTGTCAGTAATATCATTTATTAAAGAAATAAAATTATATTAATATTCATGTTTGTCATGAAAAAAAAAAATTTTTTAAATCATTTCTAAAGCTAGAAAGAAATAGTTAAAATCTGTTTAAATCTTAAAAGCGTGTTATTAATCTATTATGCAAAATTAATATAAAAGAATGAAAAAAGAAAATTTTGTTAAAATAAAAAATTCTGTTAAAACACACAAAATGATATATATACATGTATATAAAAATAATACTATGATAAAAGCAGAGCAGAACTACATAAAAGTATTTATATAAATAAATACAACATAAATTATATAAGAGACCAAAAAAGGCCTAATTTTGCTCACTTGGTCATTTTACAGTCCAAGTTCCATGCAGGCATCAAAAGATCACTAAAACAGTATGAATAACAATGACAGAATACCGGTAAATAGGGTTTATAAAAATATTTCAATTCTTGTTCAATTTAATTAGTTATACTTGAACATAAAGGCTACACAAATGGTTGTTATTTGGCAGTTTATCATTATATATACAGGTTTATTAACAGAATAAATGGGGTCAAATTTAATAACATGTACAAACTTCAAAGTTAATGAAAGGCATGAATGAAAAAATATTATTTTTGAGATTTTGAAGAATTTTTCCATGATGAAAGAAATTTAAGACTTATAAAAAATAAATATCCTTCATCAAATGTATTGCAAAGAAAGATCCCGTCTCACCACAAAAAGAAAGCCTTAAAAAAACTAGAACTGTCTCTTGAGAGCTAAATATCTCCCCGCCCCAACATTTAAAGTTTTCTGTGACCTCAACCTTTTTGATAGGACCTTGGTTCAAGGTCATGACACACAAGATTATCCATGTGAAGTTTCATGACACTCCTCCAAAGCTTTGATGAGATATGGCCCAGACACGATTTTACACGGAAAGATGTAAAGACAGACAGACATGGTGATTCCTATATACCCCCCTCAAACTAGTTTGCGGGGGGTATAAAAAATACATATTCCCCAAAAACACAAACAGTTTTTAACTCATAAGCCTGGCAATATAATTTTGAAATAAAATAAAATAACAAGACTTTCTACATTGTTATCACTTCTGATGTGTATAAATGTCAAACCAAACAAGGAAATTTCCTGAATTTAAAAGTGCCGATATATCTTTTTTTTACATCTTGTATCAATATGAATATCGTAATTTTAGCTAGTGATTATGACCAAATATCAAAATATCATTCCAATCTTAATCATTAATTTGAAAGGAAGAACAATAGAAATCAATAGTTTGAGTTAAAGTAATGCTTTGTTTAGAATAAAGAGTTTAGCCGTTATTTTAGTGGCAGAGAAAAGAGAATTAATCAGAACACAGAACTAATTTTAGTTATAAAATGTGATTATTCAGAGGCAAGTGAACAGTTAATTGGTGGTTAAAACGAGAAAAATCTAATTTTAAAATATATAGCATATGTTCTCAGATTATCAACTTAAGCCAGATTTTAGAATAATTATATTTACACATCAAATATGTACAAGATGCACAAAAAATTGCATCTTTGATGAAAGATATACATATACAACGATAGGAACAAGAAACAAAATGAAAACTAGTCTATATAGATCACTGACTACATGTAACTAAACAGGTGTCCTTTATATACATATTTACAATAAAATGAAAACCTGTATATACCTGCCATTAAATGAATAGGTGTCTTTTATACACAATTAATTTATAGAGTGAAAACCCTAATTTTATGTTTCTCAATACCCTTGCCACCTCGATAACCTTGTAACCTGTCTTTTTGCTACAGTATTTCCAAGTTCCCAAGTCTTTTTCTTCTATGTTTTTCTTGATAAGTCATCCTCAATTTCTGACTGAACAAATGGTGGCAATGAATCAAGGTTTTATTGTAATTTATTGTTTTGGTTATGTAGAAATATTCAGAGTGTAATGACCACTACAATAATTCCAATTTTTGCAGTCCCTAACCGCTAAAATATATTCACAACAAAATGGCATATCGATATAACCTTCATAACACTATCACAGCTAAGACTGAGAAAGTTTCTTCTTGTAAATTCGCTGAAGTGGGGATGAGATCTTCCATAGATTTTTGTGCAAAACAATATCACAGTACTGAAAAAAAGGTTCTACTTAAAAATAAGCTAAAGTGAAATCTACCCTAGACTTCCCTGACTGGTAAAAGCATGTGAGTTTATATAGTGTGCAGGTGAGGCATGAGAAAGAGTTGGATTATATAGGGATATATGTATCTTGTGTCATGTTTTACCTGTTAGGGTGTGACCTTGGAAGCAGAAATCTGAACTCTATGACACAGGATCCATCATCTAGTTTACAATGCTGGAGACAGTTTACTTCATAAGCAATGTAAGCTCTTCTAACATACACCTATAGCAAACATGAAAATGTATATTTATTTAGCACTTGTTAACACTATGTTTTGTTACATACATGTATTGTACATGCTCATAACTTTTATGACAAAAATGGAATCTAATGAATTACCAAATCAATGTTTTCCACGTATAATCATTACTGACCATTACTGTAAAGTTTCATTTTAAAATATCTGATAGTATTGGAGAACTGGTTGAGAATTAAAAACGGAAGAACGGACTATACCCCTGTGACAATTTCTTGGCAGTGATAATAAAGCACATGCATGTAGAACTGGAAGCTATAAAGTGGTAAATGTCCCATCCATGCTTCTTGAAATTAGTATCATAATAATTTTCAAAAAGTTAAAATTTTATGGATATGTACAGTATATAACAATATACCTCTAACGCTGCTGTCCTCACTTCTGCATTCTGATGCAAGAAAAATTCTTGAAGTATGTCATAAATAGCTGTCTCTGAGTAAATCAATTTCTACAAAAGATAAAATATGTCACAAAATCATATTTAAAAGATAAAACATAAAATGTTCTAATACAGCATACTAATAACTGAAAGAAACAAAGAAAACAGTATCAAGAAATCAAAATGGCCTTTAATCACCATGGTTTAATGTTCGGAAACTTAGTCACACCAAGAACAGCTAAATGGTTTTGATAATAGGAATAAACACAATCTCTCATTTTCTTAAAAGAACTGTAAATAATTTTTGTTGACATTGAATTTTGTGGTAATTGCCATCCCAAAAAGAAAGAACTTAGTGCAGGAAAGCTTTTAAGTTTGCATACAGAAATTTAGTGATATTTACAGGCACTCTGGTTCCATCCACCAACCCAAAACAAACTGCCTTAATGCAAATAAAAGAATCTTGATTGAGTTGTAAAGTTTTATTACTTAACTCCATTCCATCAACAAATGAACAACTTCAATAAAGCTGAGGATGATAAAGTTTTGTTGCTATACAATGAATGGCCATTGTTTTCTGTCTATTATTTAGATTAATTACTTTTCCGTTACACTTCATATGATATAGACCTACCTGAAGATTTTCAGGACAGAAATCTGGACCATACATATCTATAGCTGAGAGGAAAATGGATTCCATCTGGTTATGTCTCAACTCATATGGTGGCTGGTGTGCTGCTATCAGTACCTGGTGTGTATAAAAGTTATGAAACAGTAATGAATCAGATGATATTCTAAAGAAATAAAGTCAAACCCAGTGAAAAGGCCACAAAAAGGATCCTTTAATAGAGATCTTTATTAGCACGCAACTTTTAATCATGCTGAACAGACAAGTTCTATAAGCATGCGATTGAAATCAGAGGGCTATCTCTCTCAAGCATGATAGGTCTACTGTTTTCTTAAAAATTTATTTTTTTATTTGCTTATTCTTTCAATTAGATATGGCGTTTAAAACAAATTACTCAGAAAGTTTAAAATTTACAAATGAAATTCTTATACACAGTCTAAAACAATTTTGTCATTACTTGCCTGGAATTTTCATAATTTTCAAATTAATTAAATTTCAAGCTTTAAACAATATCAGAAATTATATGTCCAGAAAGTTTAATTTTTTCCCACTTACCTGCCTTGCTCTAAGAGCAACTTTAGCATTATCAGAGTTATTGAGTGTCGTCAGTTCACTAAGGATTGAGGCTAAGTCATCTGTTAGACCTGGCTCCTTACCACAAAGGTGATCCTGTAACAAAACAAGTGTAATTTAATTGGATATCAACACCTTCAACAACTGTCTAAGGACACAGTATCTTACTAGAATTTTTGCTCAAAAAACACAAAAATTTAAACACTCAAAATATTTATGGTCTGCCTAATTAGATTACCATGCTGGGGGTACAACACATACATGATCATTTGTCCAAAACAGGCCATGGCTCAGTTTAGATTTCAAAATGTTAGTCTTAAGACTACAGATTCATCTGTCAAGTGCTAAGTCTAGTTTAAATGACATAAACGACTGAAAATACTCCCCCTTGTATGGAGTTAAGTTGAGTAATTGTTTAAATGTTCCAGTCAAGAATATTTCACTTATATTGAGATGTCTCCAGCCATAGGCAAAGCTCGGAAATTTTACCTGTGCGTTGCCCTGGTGGCATTATACAGCAGGTATCTTTAGCATGCCAAGCCACCCATGACAGGGGACCTCATATCTTTTAAGTTCCTATCCAAAAGAACCATGACTTTCATTCCGTAATGCCGAGTGCTTGGCAAAAGAACAGTCACTACCCACTGTCAAGTTTTGGAACCCATGACCTCCCAGTTATGGAGCGAGCGCTCTACCAACTAAGCTGCCGCAGCGGTTCCCTCTTGTTTGGGTCATCAGTCCATGGCAAGGTTAATTCCCAGCATATTTGCCTGTATTTTTTAATTTTGCATAGCAATACATGTATTTAAATCCACCACCAAATTACATATGATCATAGTGCTGTAGGTGACTGATGAATTTTACACTAATTTAAGACTACATTACATTCCCCAAATTTGATCTTGCGCTTAAATTTGTATCCACTAAAATTAACCCTTTTACAGAATACAGTCCAACCTGCCTTAAAGGCCACCTCTATATAGGGGCCACCTGCTTATAAATGCCAGTCAAATTGTATCCTAATTGTTCTTTATTCATATTATTTGGACCTGTATATAAAGGTCACCTGCCCATAAAGGCCACTTTTACTTGTTCCCTTGATTGGCCTTTATAGACAGGTTTAACTGTACATCAAATTATATAGCCTACTTACTATCAGCATAATAACCAGTGTGTTTTTGTGTTGTATAGATATATGAGAGAAAATATTTCCAGCTACTGTTGACATATTGTCTTTATTTTTCTCCATTAGCTGAGCTATACACTTGTCATAACTCCCTGAAATTAAATCAAATCCAATAGTTAACTCTATTTTGACCAAGTTAAGTTTACATGTAAGTAATAAACTTTTTTAAATACATCAAACCTAATTCTACTGCAAAAATATTTTATTACTTGGAAATGAAATCTACCTTAAAGATATAATAATTTTGAGCTAAGTCACTTACCATGCTGGAATTGTAATTCTACTCTCAGATACTGTTTCAGTAAATCTTGTACTACACTCTTCATATGTCCTCTAATACCATTTCTGTACCTGTAATTACACAGAAATAAATTAACTTGTAGAAAAATCATTCAATATAAGACTACTTATTGTAAATTTTACTGATATCACCAAAACTGGTTTTCTTGTATTTTATTTGCTATATGATATTTGCAAACCAATGTTCCATAGGTAGATATATCTTTACATTATCTTATTAAAACCAAATAATTTTTTCTTTTAAGGCTGAACTTCAGAAATTAAGATTTATCAAAGCTTAAAATCCACAGTATACACCAAGAACAAAATTCATTTCCAGTTTTAGTTTATCACTCACATCTTTCATTTGTTTTGTTTGGTGTGTTCTTTATATCATTTTTACAGAAAGTTAAAGGCTGTCCATAGCCTACGGGCTCATCCGGCCAGTTCTTATCCATGTTTCAGAGCTGTGAATAGACTAAGACTTCAAGATTCCCCCTTGTATGTGACATTAGTCTATTGCAAGGTTAACCTATATGTAATCCCAAACATAGTTTCCTGTAACAATAGATTTGCCAGCTTAGTAGACTGAAGCAATGTGAAAATAAATACCTTGCTCATACCACACAATCAGGATAAGACTGAAACGCATGATCCCTTCAAATCATGACCTTATGACCTTAACCATTCAGTCTTGACAATTTAGGTGGAATAACGTCAATGAATGGTCTCTAAAACATACCTCTGTACAAGCTGAACAATGCCCTGTGTGGTCATAAAGAAGTTTTCCCTGTCTGTTCTTCTGGTCAGTGTAGCTGCATGTCCATCTATCACATTGGCTATCTACAGTGTACATTCATAAATAAAATATGAAAATTGGAATTCTAAAAGAAAATATTTGATTATTCAGTAAACTTCTGATTTATACTGAAGCATGTGAAAACTTAATCAGTTCTGCGATGGTGGAGGAAACAGGATTGTCAAGAGAAACCACAGACCTTCCACAAGTGAACTGACAAACTTTATCTGCCCAAGTGGAACCAGACTTCAGCTTTACTTAACTTAGAATTTTCTTATTAACTTAAATTTAATAATTGTTGGCAATATTTTATTGTGAAACAAATAATCTGTTTTGACAACCAGTAATACAGATATCACAAACTTGACAAGCATAACATGATCTTCAAAATATAAGCTTTTCTGAATGCAATTTAAACTAACATAATTATTCTGATTTGCTTGATTTAGTTAAGGAAAATATTAGTCAGAAAGTGATTGTGAAACTGGGGTAAGCGTCAGAAATCCAGGATTTTAATAACAATGACAAACATATGACTTACATGTTGACTTGGGAACTGACACAATACTGATGTGATATTACTGGAGTATGATGACAACAATTTACGTATGGCACGTTCAACTTGAGTTGGAATTCTACTGGCTATCATAGATATCAAATCCTGTAAACATAAAGCATTAATTAAAGTTATCACCAATAAATGAAGGTTTATTGTGCATCAGAATTACACATTTCTCATCATGTCTTGTCATTCCATCTTTTTTGTAAGTGAGCTTTGAGTGAATACTGTTAACTGAAATGGGTTTGCCACTGTACCACGTGATCACCAACCCTTAACATGCGTGCAAAAATACAACAATAGTTTAAAATTTTCCTTTACAAAAAGATATATAATATGTTTATAATAGTATATGAAACAAACATCTCTCAAGGGATCTTCAAGATGGTAGCATAAATTTTTTATTTAGATATCAAATTGAATGTATACATGCATATGATTTGTTATGTGGGTGTAGGCAGTTAAAAACCACCCATATCAATAAGAACCATATGTGTGTAAAAGGTCGGGAAAATTTTAACTGTTTTCTTAAACTCATAACTACATATAAAGACCACCTGCTTGCTAATAAAGGGAATATTTATTAACTTTCTTATGTGGCTTTTATAGACAGGTATGACTTTATATCACATAGAAATACCTGTAACTCCAGAAGGGGCAATGATGGATCCCTTAAGCACTTCATCAATTTTTCTACAGAGTTCTTGAGACTAGGTTTGAAGAAGGGTTCTGGAAGGACAAATCCAGCCATGATATTTTCCAGCTCGGCTCTAGTTCTCTGGAACACCTGGTGCATTTTCTCTCCGTGTGAGGATGGGTTCTGTGGGATAGGGAGTCTGCCTGTGTACGGCTGGGCCTGCTGTACACGACTGGGGTCATCCAGATCCAGATGAGCAACCACACTACCTGGATCTAACACTGCACCTGGTCTCTTCACATAATGTACACTACAAATTAAAATTCATAATTAGGTATAATGTACAAATATATTTCAATATCCACATATCCATGATGAATGATACATTGATACCATCCCTCCCCATCCAAAACACCTACCTAGTGAATTTTTGTTGTTTCTAGCAATTAACACTATGCACAGTAAAGAGTTGATAAAAATAATCAAAAGCAAGATTATTTACTTCTCATAAATATTTTTCCATGTTATTTTTATTGATTGATTGATTGAATGAGTAGGGTTTCACGTTCCAGTCATCAAAAATATTTTACTTATACAAGTATTGAGATGTTCAATTTAATTCTTATCATAATTGACGTATTGCCGCCCACGCCTTTTATGGTTCCACACAGGCCGCCATCACAGTACCAAAGCAGCATCACAGCAACTAATGACATTCTAGTGTCAGTGATGTCATTAAATGGCACAATTCAGGCTGAGTTTTCATTCTTTTTATGTGTATATAATTCAAGCATGCTGAGCCTTTGTCCAAACATTGTGGGCATGGCCGGCAATCCGTCAATTGAGGAACAGTTAACTATCCACACAGTGCTATGTCCTAATGATACAGATAGAGAAACACCATTAAAATGTTGAATATGTGTTACATGTATGGTGCTTTTCCTTTCAAAGCAGACATGCCGTGATTACTATATTTGATAATCTACTACATATTTACCATCCATTTTCTGTCACTCTTAATTCCATGACCATTTTCATTACTTCTATTTCTGCGTACACATCACCAGCAAATACATGTCCTCCGTCATCTATAACATAGCTTAGTAACTTACCAGCTGATGGTGATCTGAAAGGAGTAAAAAATAAAAATTGTTATAATTGAACTACATGTATATATGACTTTATAATTTATGTCACAGAATGTAAGAAGGAAATTTATACAATTTTCAGTGCAAAATGATTTATTTACTAGAGAGTAGTTTCAAAGAACCTGAGATGGTAATTCTTGCAATTCAAAGAATATGATTTTTGTACTAAAGAGAACTGCCAGAAGTATAGTGTACAACACATTTTATGTTTATGTACATCCAAAAACTTACCACTAGATGCTTAAACTCACATAGATGCTTCTGATGCCAAAGGTCTGATATAACTCCTTTAGAAGATGAAAATTCCTAAAGCCACAGGCCCAAACATGAAAATTTACATTAATTTAGGGACATAACCAAATTTTCTCTCAAAAGCCTAATAGACTTGAGAAATTTCAATATTTTAAAGCCATCATACATGCAAATTTTTTTTAATGTTTTACTAATAAAACTTAGGTTTGTGCCCAAGTTTCTATTTAGCAATTTTCCTTAAGATATTTGTTGTAAATATATCCGCTTGGAAGAATTTATATTGACAACCCTGGGGTAAGGTTCAATTGAAACTAGTTCAGTTTTCAGGTTTACTAAGATTGAGTTTTCACAGGTTCTACCATCACACAATGTTAGATACCAAAAAGATGTTTAAATCCATGAATATCTTGATTATCTCAAGAACTCTCACTTACATTTATAAGACTAAAAAATTTAAAAAAAAAAACAAAAACTTGAAAATAAATCAAATTTTAAGACATATAGGCAGTATATTTACCTTAATATTGTTGGATCATTTTCTTTCTGCATTACACAGGTTTTGTTACCGATGGTAATTCTATAACTGCCTACTTGTTCCTTCATGTAGGTGGTATAACTGGATCCATCTAATGACAGAAGTAACCCTCCATCACTCAATCTGAAATGTAAAATATCAACATGTCAGGGTTAGGTAACTCACATACAGTAAAACATGAATATAACAAACACGCTTAAAACGAATACATGGATAGTACGAAGTCAAACAGCGGACCCGACTGCTTCTCTATATAAGTCTATATATAACAATATAACGAAGTCGCTTTATAACGAAGTTAAAAATAGAGTCATTAGGGCTTTGTTATAAACGTGTTTTACTGTATAAATATTTAACACCTATATTATACATGGTTAAGATAAATTTGAGGTACCTAGTCCTGATTTATAAATTGGAATAAAATTATCAATCATCATGATCAAACTGTTAGAATAATATGAAAGGGCTTTTCACTTATTTCGAAGCAGTCAGTTCAGGGATGATAGAGGAAACCAGAGTGCCTAGAGAAAACAAGCGATTTTCTGCAAGCAAACTTTCTAATATTAAGATCTGCCAATTGGGATTCAGACCTAGAAGGTGAGAGGCACTGCGATCACCTGGCCATGGAGCAAACCCATCTAAGTAAAAGAAACACCTCTATCAGTTAGTTGAGAAATTATAAATTTCACTAAGATTTGAATACCAATCAAACTAAATTGCTTTAATCTTAACATAAATATATTGACTAACAGTCTGACTAAATGCTATTAAAAATTGAAAAGTAAGGAAAAGAAAAAGACTAAACAAAATGAAGTACAAGTACCTGTGGGCTTCTAGGTCCAGAGATGAGTCATTCATACACAGGAAATAGTTAGTTGGTCCAGTTTTCACGACCTACAATATAAAGTTTATATAGTAAAGACATATCAATGTCATGATATTGTACCTATTCCCATTGTTTTCCTATTCCACATCAATCATTTCTGTACATGGAGGAAATAAATTTTTAGTTTTTCTATGACTGAAGTAAAGTATTTCTTGCTTTAGAATTCATGCTTTTTTTCTCCGAAATGTGAAATCATTACTGCATAAAAAGCAGGTACAATATATAACATAATATGGGTATACCATTAGTACCAAACATGTCCGACAAAACAGGCTAACCTGTCTGAAATTTCTGAAATTTTGCAGATGTAGCAATTTTGTATAATGTTGTCATTATAACGTGATTGAGTATACATGTAATTTTGCATTAAAGGTATAACCTGTGAAGCTAATTATGGAGTTCATAAAGTAATGAGTGGAAAATCAATGTACTCACAAGTAAATTATATTTTACAGAATCAATGATAAACTCCACATCAACTCTGTTTTTCAGGGAATAAGAAGGCAAAATCTGTCCTCTGAAAAAAAGAAACAAGTTTTCAGGGTTAAAAATTTAAGCAAACCTTCACATGAGATCTGTCAGACCTGCAATATCTTGTATATTCTTTTATACATGTAACAGGTCTAAGTTCTTTATATAGAAAGCATTGAAAGTTTTTAAAGTTCTGACTGCCTAATTTGGATATTGTTAATGTTAAATAACATTTTTATACATAGAGGATCTTGCATGAGTGGTTATGTAATATTGAATTGCATAAAACATTATTCAACGAGTTTAATAAATTCAATATTGCATAAACACGAATGCAAGATTCTATTTATTATATAATCCCATACAAAACGGGTTTTTCATAGATTTAAAACGTGTCTTTTCATTATAAGAAAACAGCTGATTGACCGAAACACAACAATTTCACGTAAATGTGTACAAGCGACAAAAGTAATACTGCTGAAATATTAAAAGTAAACAATTGTCTGTCCGCAGGATACAAAAACAAAACAAACATTTTCAATTTAAACACAATGTATCTTCTTTTTAGAAGAAAAGTACAAAAGTATCAACTAAATTAGAATCAACTAACAGTGTCAAATGAAACAAACAACTGTGAACTAGGTCAATTGTGTGACGTCACTCTGGAATGACTTTTATGCTTTTATGACGTCACACTCATTCAATACGATTTTTATTGTATGACCGTATTACATGGATTATTGAGTAGATTATATAATAAATACTGGTAATTAATGTACATAAAATCTAGCAAAAGAAAACATACCCGTAAGTCTACTACTGGTAATATATCAACTTCCAAAACATAAGTTAAAAATCTTACATAATTTTTTCAACAAATTATTAACATGTATTTAAACTAGTTATGTTTATCAGTTTAAGTCACTTGTCCATGGTCCTTTGTGAAAAAAAACCCATTAATTTGGCACTCAGTAATTTACTGCCTGTAAGACCTGTGCACTGTTAACTATTTCCCACTAAAGTGAAATCATGTTCAGTTTATCTATTAAATCATATTTCATTTCATTCCAAACAGCTTTTGCATTCTTTTTTCTATAGTATTTAACTAAAATATAAGACTTTAAGACAGTTTTAACAAGTCTGTGTGCTGTTAAAAAATCCTACCTGTCCAGTGATATCTGGAAGTCATGGAAACTACTCATGATGGTTTTATCTCCAATGTGTAATGCTCCACATATGACACCTAACATTGTATCTGGTTTCTCTGCTTGTACTTTTTCTGCTATGAGTCCGTCCAACCAACCAGTTGTAATTTTGTTGTTCTGATAAGCTTCTGTCTCTAGTAGTTTGATCAAGTACTCCACTGTGGTACGGAAATCTCCTCGTATGGATAATTCTTTCAGGGCTATTACCAGATTTCTGAAATATGGAAGAATAATGGTAAGGCAATTTTGTTAAGTGTACAGGATTCAAGTGCATTGCCAAGCTTCCCATAACTGTAAATTGTGTGCGATTGATCTATACAAGTTGGATGTAAAAAATGTAATTAAAGGAAAAGGCAGTAGGCAGTTAATTTTTTTTTCATAGCTAAATTGCCAAAATAAAACCTTGTTCACTAGAATTATGATAATGATGCTCATGCAATCAAGGCCTTCTTCACTATGTTCAGATAAACTGCCAGAAAGTAGCAAAACTGTCAAAGAATTTGCTTAGCTTGCTGGTAAAACTTTTTTAACATCAGCTAATCAAGAAAACTATTATTACAAATGTAGATACAGTCATATCATTGGATCTAGTCATGCACTTTATCAACATAACATATTAGAGCAACATGTAAAAAGCTATGTTTCCTTGGACTGTCAAAAAAACCCATTGTGTTTTAATATAATGCATGTAAGTATACATTCATATCAGGGGAGATTACTTACACAATTAACCAACATAACATGGCAGCATCATGTCAAAAGCTAACTTCTCTTGGACTGTCAAAAAACAAAACTGTAGATATACACTCATGTCAGGGGAAATTATTTATGCAAAACAGGCCATGCCAGAGGTAAGAAGTTATCTTGGACAATCAAAGAACAATATTGTTTCTTGATATGTGTGCCATATAAACCTACTCTCTTGCATCTTCTCTATCCTCTCCCCAGGAGAAACAATGACCAAACTGTGAATCAGCAAACTCATGAAGCCCTCCTGATGCTACAACGCTGAAATAACCCCACACATTCTTACTGCTACGGAAATTTAACTCCTGTACTGTACCAGAGCTAGGCTTAAATCCCTGAAAAGGAAAAAAGAACAAAAAAATGTATATTATCAAGTAATCTCAATTTCCAAAAGAAATTTCTCAAATAAATATTTCCCTATAAATTAATGAGCGCTTTTAATCAGTTTTTGGGCCCATAGGTGAAAATAAACATCATGCCATAAAGAAACTGAGTTTTAAATTTTTTTTAAATTTTACATGAGTGTTAAATGCAGTAAAATAAAATAGGCCTAAAACAAAATGATTTTCTCTAACTGAAGAAAAACACTTTTATAACAGTTTGCTTTGTAAATTACATTTATTTTGGTCTATTAATTTTATAGCTTCTTTGAGAGGGACATTTATACAGAAGCTACGCCTAGTGAAATTAATTCCATCTTACCTCATCTGGATTTTCACTGGTAATTCTAGCAGCAATGACATGACCTTTAGGACAAGGCCGTACATCAGGGTCATTAAAGTTTATAGCTGTGTCTCCATAGTAATCAAAATCATACAAGCTTCTGATGTCCTTAATTCTGTGTAATGGTAACCCCATAGCGATCTGAAAACATAAGAAAATTTACATACAGATAATGAATATAGGATATTAAGACATTAGGTGATATCCCACCATACCATGGACCAAAAAATCTCAAAATAAAATAAAATATTAATTTCTCTACTATGTTTTTTATCTTCTTCATTTTTTCTTTCAATCTTTGATAATCAGAAATAGGTTTCACCACTTATCAGTGTACTATGTCATACTTGCTAATGTTTGTTGGGAACTGCTTTTATGGAAAACATCAATTTGAGCTCAAATGACATTAGGATTTCATTCAAAGTTGTTACTATATATGGAAAAGTAATCAGCTTCACAAGCAAACACAGAGATTTTTTATTTCACTAACCTGTAGCTGTGCAGCTGGTAGATTAATATCAGCTATCATTTCTGTACAAGGGTGTTCAACCTGTAGTCGAGGGTTTAGTTCCAGGAAATAAAATGACTCGTCCTCTACATTGTACAGATATTCCACAGTTCCAGCACTAACATAACCAACCATCTTAGCTAGTTTGACAGCCGCCTACAAATACAAATATAAATTGTGTTATTACCTACACAGAAAATGTAAAAATTATTCTGAAAGAATTTAAGTTTATTACGGAAAGAAAAAATATTTAAATGAAAACTACAAATGTGCATGAATTTCATTAATACAATGATAACAAGAGCAGTTTCTTAAAAGACAAATCCCCCCACCCCCCTTCCCAACATTGGCTAGCTGTTATTTCAACGATTTGACCTTGACCCTTGACCTATGCACCTATATTTGGTATGCAACACATTATCTCATATTAGTTTACATTTGTGCCAACTTTGATTTAAATCCATCCATAGACATGGAAGATATGGAACAGACATGATATTGGTACAGACATTAAGATGAATGGACAGATTGGCAGACAGGGTAATTACTATATATCCCTCTTAACTTTGTGTGAACTATAAATATAGTTAAAGCTGTATTAAATGTCAATTGCTTATTACTATAGACCATCTCTTCATAACTGTCATTTTTAATGGTTTAATAATATACATGTGGACAGTTCTGACTATTTCATGAAATATGTCTCATAAAACCTTCAAATTCAACCATGGCCCAGTTGTACAAAGCTTGATTACATTAAATCACTGATTAAACCATAAATAGCAAATGATTTAGTTTGGCAATATTTATGGCTTAACTAATGTTTAACTCTAATTATGCAATGTGCAACTAAACCCTGAATAAAAACAATTTTCTATGACTATTTCTGTACCTTTTCCATCTTTTCAAAAACATCTCCTGGTGCAATGGCTGTAGGTGCCTCCTCTATAATCTTCTGATGTCTCCTTTGTATAGAACAATCACGGCCAAATAACGATATGGCATTCCCATAATTATCTGCTAATATTTGTACTTCTAAATGTCTAGCTGCTTCTGCTAACTTCATGATAAATACAGGAGAACCTGGAATCTCTGTTTGTACCTGAAATGGATATTTGAAAAAAGAAATCAAAGCACTGATAGTGCTGAAAGACAAGTGAAAAGGAAATACAAATTGTTTTTGATAACATTATTTAAAATTCCAAACCATTACTCATCACTAAAGATGTTATATAATTATGATACAATTGATTTGTAAAATTTGTCACATCTGAAGATAATGAAAGTAGACATTGGTCTAAATTCGATCTTCAAAATAAAATATCCCAAGCATCTTTCTGAATTGTTGGATAAATGGAAACAATTCATTACCTCATGATTCCCGCATGCGCCAAATAAATCGGATTATTTCTACTGGTTACTAAAAAATGTTTACATTAAAATTAACTGGAAGAATGGCATTTTTTACAGGGAAAAGGTCTACTTCAGCAGATCTATATGAAGTGAAATAAGTTAGGCAGAAATTTTAACAGGCGTCACATAGCACAGGATTATAACTTAATATAACGTAATTTATCTAACATTAGACTAGTTTTTCTATCTGATTTGAAGAAATACAAGTTTTATCGAACACGTATGATACAGAATCTTGTATCACCACACTGTGGTGATACAACATTGGCAGTAAAGCGCACGTGCACTTTTTCATTGTTACGTCATCAGGGAGTCTTGGATTTGTCGGTCAAAACATAGTTCAGTGGTTTTCTGTGGTAAAATGTAATTTTTTCACATAAAGTATTGTTGTTTTTCATTATTTAAAATAACCTAATTGGAAATGTTAGATAAAAATATTATATACACAGTGTGTATGTACAACCCTTCGTATCAGGTCTCGTCCTTTTTTCGTAGCTGTATCACTACTCGTCAGCGCGACTCGTAGTGATACGGCTACGAAAAAATGACTCGACCTGATACTGAGGGTTGTACATACACACTGTGTATATAATATGTATGTATACTGGTAATCAAGACGCTTTATAACTTACCTGTCTAAAAAGGTTAGGTAGATCATCAGCGTTATCGGCACGTCTGATACCCTTCCCTCCTCCGCCTTCCGAGGCCTTTATCATGACAGGGTACCCTATTTCCTGTGCAGACCTGAGTGCTTCATCAACATCGTTAACACAACCTTTCTTGTAAATGTCTTGTGGGACAGTTATATTCTTGTTCTTGGAAACATCAGAAGGTGACCAATTGACCTTTAACCCTGTAAACAAAATTGAAATCAGTAAGGCACACTATTGCATGCAATAATTAAGAAAATCGGTTGAAAAAAGCAAATGAGTTGTCTCCCTTGAAGCACATTATTAACACCATTTTGTAACTATTAAATATTTTGTATAAATCAAACTATTTTTAAAAACAAGTTTGTGATGGTTAACTTTCCTCATTATATTGTCCTTGCGAAGCATGCAAAAGTTAATTACAGTTGGTTTACAGTAATCAAAATGCATTGAGCTTACCAGAACCACTCCAAGGCATTGTGGGTACTCCAGCTGTCTGTGCTACAATAGATGATGCTATCTTGTCACCAAGGGCCCACATAGCATGTTCTGGAGGACCTGTTTAAAATAAAAGAAAATACTGAAATTAGAACATAAACAATTGTTGTCACATGTCATTACATTTAGAACCTTTCCATACAATTAATGGGGCTTGCATTATCTTCCCTTTAACCATACTATACAACTTTAAGTCATTCTATGTTTTTCTTTCTACTAGTGTGGCGACACCTTTAGGGGTTTCGTGGGAAAGAATGGAACAATTTAGAGGATTTCTATTAGTAGAGCTCATCCACAGAACTTGCCACTCAAAAGCTAACGGATATGTGCCAAACCTACCAATAATTTGGTAAAGAATTGGTTACTTTATTATGGGTACGAATTCAAAACGGTTCGTTAAATTTATTTTGGATGATAGGGTCGACTTTAAACAGTTATTGTGGATTTTATGTGCAAGATAGAAAAAATATAAAAACACCCTCTTTTCCGTCAGATCTTAAACTTTTTTCAGTCAAAGGACGACTTTTTCGTACAATGAACGGTTATTGAACAGGAGTGCGTTAAACGTAATTGTTTTCTGAAAAATCCATTTTTTGCATGTTTCACCCCAAAATTAAGTATGATCCGAAGTTTTCCCAAAATTCTAATCAAGTTAGATAGCTAGATCGCATTAGACTCCATAAACTCAGAAAGTTTGAGCAAAATCCTTAATTTTTTTTCTCAACTTCCTCAAAAGTGCTGTAATACGCTGCTAAAAATGAGAAAGTTGTCGCCTTTATCATTTCACATCCAGAGGATGTTCCGAATGAATTCGTCACTAATCCTCTAGATTGTTCCATTCTTTATTTGAACAAATTAACAAGTAGTATGGTGCTTGAATGTGTGTATGAATGTTGTGTGTGTCTTACAATATTAGGAAAATATCAGAAATACAGTAACGTTATAGACACCTGTTTCCAAAAAATTCATTTCTAAGACAGGGATGCCACATAAACACCCAAAATTCCTCTCAACCTCATGTAGGTTAACTTAGATTTGAAACTTAAAATATTTCAAACAAATATCAATCAATACATTCATAAGAATAATTTCTAGATTTGAAGCTTACCTATAAATGCTATTCCATTTTTATGTAACAGTTCTGGTAACTTGGGATACTCTGAAGCATGTCCCCATCCTGCCCATACAGCCTGAAAAATAAGATGAAAATTTAATGCAAAAAAAATGAAATAAATGATTCTACTTGGCAAAGCAATGAAGCAATAGTTTTGAAATCCTTGACAATGACATTATTCACAGTGCAGCAAGCAAAAATAAATTGTTTTCCATATTGTAACATGTGTTGGGATTACTTTACTGTGGATTTTTATTTTACTAAATGGTTTTTCCACCATGTTCCAAACAATACTGAAATCTCTTGACTGTGAAAGAAAAGTTTCCTGCATAAAAGTTTTAATCTTTTAAAAGATTCTTGACTGGGAGAAACTGTACAATATGACTTGGTTATAATTATAGGGAAATGGAATTTTTTCAGAAAAGAATATTAGGCTATTGTACCTATATCTGTGTTATCCTGGCTATGTTCAAAGTAAAATCTTCCCATGTTTCATTTTTTATTGAATCTTGAAATCATATTGAAAATTTCAAACAATAATTGCCTGAATGAAGCTTGGTTGATATGACAGGATTACCATGATAAGAAAATAATATTTATTCTCAGAAATTAATGTAACACATACCTGTACTTGTGTCCTCTTAGCTATGTCCAATATAAGATCTACATTAGCATAATTATTGTTGTTAGATCCACCAGTTACTGGGACATACTGATCAGCTAATCTTATGTACTCTGTAAAATAAAAAAATAATAAAAATAAAATAGAATAAAAACATCAAAATTTGTCATATTGTTGTTAGATCCACCAGTCCGTACTGATCAGCTAATCTTATGGATTCTGTAAAACAAAATAATAAAATAAAATTGAATAAAACAATCAAAATGTCATATTGTTGATAAGTATGATGTCTCTGTATTCAAAATTTCATGGATATATCCAACATCCCATAGTTCCATGTTCCTTTCGTTCTCAATTTTGATTTCACATGTGCCGGATATAAAATAAAATAATAAAATTGAATAAAAGAATCAAAATTTGTCATATTGTTGTTGATAAGTATGATGTCTCTGTATCCAAAATTTCATAGTTCCATGTTCCTTTCATCCCCAATTTTGATTTCACACGTGGCAGGTATAGCTAGCTATATACAGGAAATGCTTACTCTTCCAAGACAGTTTATACATAACAAAATAAAGCGTAATCAATAAGTTACGCCAACTGCGTTGGGGGTGACTTAATAACAATGCATGTTTTCCATGGTGTAGCTGCAATAAACACCTGTGTCCCCTTTACAAAAATGAACAAGTCTGTATTACATATCTAAATTAGAGGTCAAGCAGACACTGTCTGCATATTAGCCATTAGGCCACACATGTAGATGCTAAATTCCCTCAATCATCATCAACCAGACAGACAGGTCAATATTGTTTGACCATTGGCGCCTCATAGTTTCATGTTCCTTTCAATCAATTTTAATTACATACGTGGCAGGTGTAGCTAGCTAACAGGAGGAGCTTACCCTTCCGAAGCACCCTGTTTCACTTCCCTGTTGGAAGTTCACATGTCTAACCTAACTTGTCAGTTCTAAAGTTTTTACTTTGCTTCTAGATTGTGATTTGGACATGGATAAGTTCGTTTGTTTTTATTTGTATATGTAGTTCATACTGTAAACTTGCAGTGATTTGACCACGTAAACTAAAATTATTTATTCAAAGTAATTACCTGCATTTGCTTTAAGATCTTCTGGTGTAACCATGGCAACAAATCTAACAGCTCTTTCATTACGGAATATTTCATACGCCCATCTACGGACGGATCTCATACATTTAACAGCAGCTATACCATTGTTAGCTATCAGTACCTGCAATTAATCATGTATTATAATATTAATATTTTGATTCCACAAATGGCAGGTGTAGCTAGCTACACAGGAGTGGACTTCACTGGTGGAAGGTCACATGTTTTACTAAATTTGCCAGTTTTCAAAGTTTTTTTTTTGCGCTTTTTGGGTTATGATTTGAACATGGACTGGTATGGTTGTTTCAAATAGAAAAAAAAAACTTGAAAAACAATATTCTGAATGTATTTCAAGAACTTTGATTAGGTACTGCAAAGTTGAACATCCAAATACCTGTTCCAACCCTATGTTACATATGTACTACATGTAGTATTTCATTTTTTTTAGTGTTTAAGGTGTTTGTTATTAAGGAACTAACCTGTAGGGGTGGGTATTGAGAAAAACAAAACATTGAAATATATTGCCAAGCTACTAAATGCATAAAAAAAAGTTAAAAACTGTGATTTTTTTAACTTATAAATGTAACGGGCATAAAAGTTTGAGTGATGATGGCAAATGTGTGAAGTCAGATTACTCGTGGCCAACCGCATATTTAACCTCTGCATTACAGACAACGCACATTGATATATTTTCATTTATAGTCCCTGCAATCTGTCTAAATATAAAATGCACTAACATTTTTGCCTTTGTCTGTCTAACCTTATGGAAACAATAGACCTGAACAATGCTTCAAGGCATCATGTCAAATACATGAAAATAATAGATATAATGAACTGAGAGATGTTTAAGCTAGGAGTAGAGTAAAGGTGTTTAACATCCAAGTCAAGAATATTTCATTTATATCAAGACGTTGCCAGCTATAGGTGTAGATGCAGAAATTTTGCCTGTGTGTTGTGCTGATGGCAGTATACAGCAGGGTTCTTAATCGTGCCAAGCTCACCGTGACACGGCACCTTATTTATTTTAAGTTCCCATCCAAAAAAACTGTGACTTTCATTTTGTAATGCCCAGTGCTTGCCGATAGAACAGTCACTACCCACTTTCAAGTCTTAGGTCAGACCTGGCCAGGGTTCGAAACCCACGACTTCCAACTTACGGAGCGAGCACTCTACCAACTGAGCTACCGCAGTGATCAGTAGAGTAATGGGGTTTCACACCCCAGTCAATAAACTTTCTCATATTGATTCGGTCAGTTCAGTGATGATTAAGGAAGCCTAAAGTTCCCAGAGAAAACCACCAACCTGCAGCAAATTAACTGAGAAACTTTGACCTGTCCTAAGTGGGATTCTAACCTTGTTGGCATTAAGAGGCACTTTGATCCATAATCATAAGCAGTAGACCACACGGCTTCTCAGACCCTTATTTAAGTTAAAGAAGCAACATGAGAGATTTCCCTAATAACATGCGAGAGTTCCCTAATAACATATGCGACATTTCCTTAATAACATGTAAAAGTTAGACTTTTGATTCACCAATATTTTTACAAATGATTTCTGCTTACTTTGTTGATAACTTTGTTTCCACCAAATCTTTTCACAAATTCTTCAGGAGTAGCAACAGAAAAGTCCTTGGGGTGGACACTTGACCTTCGACCTCTACTGTCTAGATTGCTAGCACCTGACATGGAGTGTCTGAAAGAAAAACCAAATGATTACTAATTTTTTCTCTTTACCATCAATTCCCTTTGAATTCTTACAGAAACCATTTCAAACTCACTGAGAAGTTTATAAGTTAGTTTTGACATGATAAGGTTCACTGTGACATTCATTCCCAAGAGATTATAAACTAAATCTACAAACATATACACAATTTCCATTTTGGTCTAGCCCACTAAATACATGAAATCCATTTCATTATTATTCAAGAGCTGATGAGTAATAGTGGCTGTTCTCAAAAATTCAGCATAGTACTACATAATATTAATTCATGTTAAATTTGCAACAACAATTTTTACTGTAAATCCAGAAATATTCGATTTTGTTTACTGTAAAGGGGAAAATTTTCGCATAGGTAAAATTTTCACTTATCTTATTTCGCGCTTAAGAAATTACTGTGAAATTTTTACCCATGCGAAAATGATAACTATACAGGTTTATATATCATAATATACACAATATACACCCACTTATATCAGTAATGCGGAAATTACACCCACGCGAAATGTCAGATTTCAGAAATCTCGAAATTTTCAGCCCCCAAAAATAACCCTCTTTACAGTAATTTCGATGTAATTTGCGATATGTGAAAATAAAACTCTTGTGAATATTTTATTTTGATGTAATTTACTTGCATTTGTACAGAACATCATCCATGAGGAAATAAAACTATTTGAATATCTTGAATATCTAAAAATGTATTGAAGAAAATTATGCATTTTCTGAGTTATTTTTTAAAGAAAATTATGCATTTTCTGAGTTATATTTAATTACAAAGAACTACCACACAGGGTTCAAAATTTCAACCAGTCCACCAGCCAGACATCTAAAACTTTTTAGTCAGACTTGTAACATTTTGTAAGCTCCCAAAAATTTTAATTTGTCAATTCTTACCAAAAAACATTGAGATTTTTGACATTCAGACTGGTTAAAATTTGAGGCTAATTTAGGACAGTGTTGTCATAGTACAGAATAGTTCAACTACACTTCTAGCCAATCAACACAATTTTAACTTCATGCAAGTTAGCTGAAAAGCAAGATCATAAGATTGAGTATTCAGCAAATTAAGCTCCAGTAATAGAAATTTCAGCTTCACTGCCATTGTTGGTTATTTCTTTTTTTTTTCTTTTCTTTTTTTACAATGGTGTTTTATGCCCAATCAAGGCAGTTAGTTCAGGAAAGATATAGAGATCCAGAGTGCTTGGAGAAAACCGCCAACCTTCAGCAAACCAATGGACAAACTTTCTCACAATAGGTTTTGTCCTGAGTGGGATTTGAACCTAGGTGGTGAGAGGCACCATGATCCTGAAGCACAAACTTTGAATCACTCGATCATCAAGGCCACAATTAATTACTATCTAAATAGAATAAATGGTAATGTTTTAATCATTTTGATAAAAATAAACCATTGCAAACTGTCAATTCAACTTTTCAGACAAATCCCTCCATAGAGTACCAGTAAATGTTAATGTTTTAATTACTAGATAATCTGATAAAACAATTGCTTTAGTTTGTATTACAGCACTATTTCCCATCCTTTATAAAATGTAATTTTTTAAGTTACCACACTGTCAAGAGGCTTCAAAAACAAAAAGCAAAGCAGCAATTTCTTTGTAAAGCCTTACCTTGGTAATAAAATAGGCACTGACCTAAACAAGAATATTGCATCTATCAAAATCACATTGAAAGTTTTAAAACATTGTTTTTATTGGTTGTAGTTTTGTTAAATGTTGCATCAGCAATTTTTCTATTTAGCTATTCATGACAAGAGCAATTTTATAAATCTCTACGGAATAATCTAAGAACAATTTTGTGTATGTGTCAGATGTGCTTGTGTGCTTTGTACTAACTTGCACACAGAACGACTTTAAGGTGCTAGCTCAGAGTCAGTACACCTAAGACAACCATACCACTTCCCCAGTCACATTATACTAACCACATTTTATAAATCTCTACAGATTCATCTAAGAACAATTTCCTGTATGCATCAGATGTGCTTGTGTGCTTTGTACTAGCTTGCACACAGGACGACTTTAAGGTGCTAGCTCAGAGTCAATACACCTAAGAAAAGCATACCACTTCCCCAGTCACTTTATACTGACACCGGATAAACCATTCAATACTCTCTTTTCTTAATACAGAGTACCAGGTGAAAAAGCATTATCTCAAATTTTAAATTCTTATGTATGATCCAGCCAAGGTTTGAACCCATGACATCCTGGTCTGGGCATCCCCTCTACAGATAAAGCAAATAACATTGACCTGTCCACTTGACCTTTCATTTAAATATTTATTACATGTAAGAACAGATATATCTATGTATAGGGAACACAAGTAATTATTTCATTTACATAAAGTAAACATGTGCATTGTGTATGTATTTACTGCCAATCCTACCAGTAACACTACCTGTGCATTGGGTAGATCCTCTCATATCAAGATTCACAAGGAAAGGTCAAGCAGACAGGTCATTGTTGTTTGACAATATATACAGTGTATATCAAAGCTATCTTATCAGTGTATAAACATATCTGAAACTGATGAGGTTAAACTTTTATCTTAATCTCTAACAAAAAGTAAATTTTGTACTATCATCCATTTGTAAATTAATTACATTTAAACATACTGCTAGTATAGGAATGAAATTAATTTTTCTTTTTGTTATGGAAGTATGAAAGAATTGGACATTTTGCACACTGAATAATTTGTGTAGCGAATTATTTTACCTGTGCAAATTGTCCAATTCTTTCATACTTCCATAACAAAATGAAAAATTAATTTCATTTCTTATAATTCAATTTTTAGAAATTTATCAACAACAAATCAACAATTTAAACAGAAATATAGCCGTAGCAAGTTAAAAGAAAGCAACCCTATGGCGTAGGAATTCAAATGCCTCTGTATGTCATCCACAATGAAATGACGTCACTGAGAGCCAATCCATTCATGCAAACGCAACAGAAAAATCTGACCAATCAAAATGCTTTTAACAAATGAGAATTGAATTATTAATTGGCGACATAAATTAAGAAAACTGAAAAGTAGAAGAAAAATACAGAGAAGTGAAAATCAGCTAATTCCTGCTGGAAATCAGATAACGACCGCAATCAAAAACAAAGTTAACTAGGTCATGACTTTGAACACAGAATGACCTTGACCTAATTGTGACAAATTTGTAACAAACAAAAAAAAAAAAACTTCTTCAGAAAATTGCTGTCTTTGATAAGCTAAATATAATAAATATGAACATTATGCTATAGTTGAACTTAACAAAAACCCGATTTTAATGCACATGCATATATCATGAATATTAGTATATATAACGCACTATTTACTTTGCAAGCTAAAATGTTATTTGACATATTTTTCAACCTGCACAGCCCTTTTAACATCAGTTTAAAATTATATAATTTTTTTTTAAATGTTTTATTTTTTCTTTGGCTTTTTAATTGAATCACAAGTTTGATAGTCACATATTTGCATACAATTTTCTATATTATGAATGTATGTACAACACCATGTATCCACAATAACACATCATAAATGCTTGAAGCAATATAAGAAATACATGCTTATTTTAATCATGCAAAAACAAACTAGAATTCCCCAGGGATACTATACAATATCCTAACCTTGTTCTTGTAACCCCAAGCACACATACCATTTTTGACCTTACCCTTATAAATATGGCCATTTCAGTAAAATTTAAAGTAGAAGACAAGTAGACAGCAAGTATGGAGTAATGTGTATTGCAAATAAAAATATGAATTCACAAAATGTAAACAAAGTGGAAGGCTACGACAAAATTGATCCAAGTCCAAACAAGTAGCAAACAACCTTTGTTGCCCTGCTGGCTTTGTTGAAACCACACTTTGTTGAAGTTGAAATCATACATTACTACTATGAGACCTTGACTCTGACCTTTGACACATCAACATATCCTTAAACCATGGAGATTATTTGTGTAAAATTTGATAAAATCCCACTCAGCAGCAATCTGTTACGACCTTTACAAAATTTACAAACATACATCCTCCATGACCTTTACTTTTAAGATATGACCTATATTAAAGACCTCGACTCAACAGTAGAAATAATGGAGATAATCTAAGTGAAGTGTTATAAAATGTATACTTTGCAGCAGTGAGTTAACAAAACACATAAAACACGATTTTCAAACAACCTTCTGTAACTTACCTTTGATCTTAAAGATATGACCTTAGTTTCAGGTCATAACATGGATTTCCTTTGAAGCATTGACAAAATATGACCTTGACACAATTTTCAAACACTTACATTCTGTGACCTTAATTAACCTTTAAGGTATGAAGTTACTTGGTTCAATGCCAAGGACCAAGGTTATGACACATCCATGGACCATGGAGATATTTTGCATTAAGTTTTATCATGTTTTTCTTACACAACAACAAGTTATAGGCCCAGTATGTGTCAGTATGTACTCAGACAGATGGACAGACAAGGTAATTCTTAAATATCCTCTCCAACTCAGTTTGCAGAGGATATAAAAAAGCCACAACACCGTCATGCAACAAAATTAGTAATTTTTATAACCATTTTCAACATGTAAATGCAAAATTGTCATGCAACAACAGATTTTTTATTTCCTGGAAATGTTCTTACATACATGTTGTATTCATTATTAAAAATTTCTAAACTACCGGGTAATCAAAAAGGTTTCTCAGCTGTTAGGTTACAAACAATGCTTCAAGAGAAACAGTTTTTTCATGTACTTGCAAAAAAATGTTTTGTGTATCTAGCAATTTCTCAAACAAAGTGTATTCAACTTTGAACCCTCTGCCAAAAAGACAGATTAATAATGTGTTTTAATGATGATTATCACCAATGACAGGTTAATTCAATTCTAATTCACACCAAAAAAAATCGGGTTTAAGGCGAATGATTTCATTCATGTTACCTCTTAATAATTGTGTGTAACTATTACATGCATTTCCATTGAAAATTATTCATTGAATGACACAATTTGAAATTCCTATTTAAATAACACTCCAAAAATTTTAGCCTTAAACACTTACGAAACCAGTCGAAATAATAGTTCTGCAAAAATGTTATGGCTCATTACATGATACACGGATGAAGCCCAATGAATTTAATTAAAAGTTAGATGCTTAAACCACAGCTCAAGAAGGCAGTGAAGTCCACTTGCACATCCTATGTTTCCAATTCCTAATAGCCAAAAACACCATTGGCTATTTTTGAGAAATTCTTTCAAAAATTAACTTATTTTAGCAATTTGTGGGGAAAAAAAATACTTTTACAAATTTTGAAAAACTGGCAACTAATGATTTGAAATTTTTGGAAACTTAATCAACAGAAACAAATTTTAACCCCACTCAAGGAGGAATTATACATTACATTAACATAATGCTGATGCTAGAAGTGTGGCACTAGTTCATTTGTTCACAGTGCAGGTGAACTAAAAATGATATAGCAGGCTAGAAGCTTTAACAAGAGGGTGAACCATAACAGAACCAAGTTTTAGTTTATTGACAACTGCAGAAGCAACAATAATAACTTTGCAAAATAATACAAATAAACAAATAAAAAAAAAAAAAACAAACAAAATAAGTAAATAAATAAATAAATAAACAAATAAATAAATCAGTGTTCAATCTAGGATTTTCAGAACACAAAAATTTCAATATTTTTACCTTTATGTTATATTTAATATATAAGACCTAAGCAATGGGTCATTTGGCAAAATATGACCCCCATTGCCCCTTCTAGAATGAACACTGAATAAATAAATAATAGAATTAACATCTGAGTTTCATAGTACATATATAATTCATATACATACACAAACTTTCCACTTCACATATATTGCCACCTTATCATGCAACAGCTTTGAAAACTTAATTGCTAACTCAATATTTTAAGCACTTGTAATACAAAACATCCAGCAAGGTTCTAAAATCAACTTACACAAAAGTCTGTTTTCTGTGGGTGTTATGTCTACCATTGTGAGAAAAAGAAAAGAGAAGTATCACATCTATGAACACATAACATTTGGTTGGAAGTGTTTTAGCAGACTTTTTGAAATGGTGGACATTTTGTACTATTTTGTTTCAGAACAGTTTCTTCTGCAAAATTCAGCATATATTTCCAATTTCATAAATGCATTCTTTGTCAGGATGGGTAACAATTGAACTACAGTAAAATCATTATTCATTGTCATTTGTTTAGTCAGGTTGGTGTTTTAAAGGAATTATAAAGAAAATATAAAGGCAAAGGACTTCGGGAGTTTAGAATCCTGTGGCGATGAGGAAGATGGGCAAGTTGTCCAGGAGCATATTATAATGAGTTTCTTCGATATTTAGAAATGGCCTTCATAAAGCTCCACTACTGCCAAAAGCAAATTTAATAATGCACACTATAGTGTCTTGATCAGATTTCTTTGCAAGACAATGGAAGTTATAGCACTAAAATGCTATTTCAAAATCAATTTAATTTGATGATTATGTTTCTATTTTATGGTTTTTCAAGTTTTATGTACTTTTTAAATCCATAGAAAAATTCAAATCACTGTTTGCCAGTCCCTGGAACAGCCAAAGGAATATGTAACATCTGTATTCATCATGTAGAAACATCTATGACATAATTAATAGCATTTAAGGCATTTAAGGCAAATTTAAATGTCAATGGCCTCATACAAAATCACATAAAACAAAACCATTCTAAACATAAATATTTTAGGTAAATTATCCATGAACCTACTACTAGTATGCCATTTCCATGGAAACAAGGGAGTACTATAGTAAATGACAGTTCTAAAGAAGCTGTTCTGATACAAAATGAAACCAAATGTTCTCCATCAAGACTGTTTTACTCTGAATATTTGTTAGAAAAGCTAGGGTATGCTGCAAGGTGAACCATTAAGACATTAAAAGATATGAATTATATTCTGTAAAAGCTTTCAAAAATATGTGTAAAATGCAAAGCTAAAACATGAAAAAATATAATTCTGTACAAAGTACAAGTAATCCCCCCTTTTATAGGACCCTCCTCAAGGGAGGCAATTTTTCCCATGGTCAACCTTTTTGGACTAGCCTGAAAAACCCTGTAAGCAGTCATTGTGCAAACTGTTTTTTAAACTATTTTGTTCTAAAAATAAGTAATAGCTAAGCGAGACTTGGCATATTAATTTATCAAGGAAAAAGACCTGCTACAACAGATAAAAGATTAATGACCTATGACCTTGAGTCACCCATGACCTTAGGATAGAGGTCATACATTAGGTAAGTCTTATTAACAGCAGTTTGTGATACGCAGATTTTGCGCAGAAGGGTGGCCATGTAAAAAGGGAGACTACTGTACTAAATGTACAAATAAGGAATATTTACACAGTTGTTTGCCTGAAAAATAGAATCATAACAAAGACTGTTACAAAACTATAGCTTGCAAAAAGCAGGATTTTAATGTCTTAAAAAAATACATACATGTAGCAAAAATAACCAAACTTAATTTTGCATGTACAATGTACCAATTGGTATAACAAGCATTAGTTGAGCATTCAAGAAAAATAGAAAAACAGTGAAAAAATTTAAGATTCAGACTTGGGAGAACTGTTGAATAAGCAAACTTCCACTTGGTGGCAAGGTCATAACATACTTAAACGCAAGAGACTTTGGGTATACGTGTATATATACATTCATTTGACTACAAAGACCCTTTGGTTTTAAACTAGTGAAAGAATGTTCCATTACCACCAAAACCACCAAGGTAACTTACTTTAAGCGTGGACTGACGGCTTGTTCCAGATTGGATGATGCTGATGAAGATGGTGTCAAAGAGGAATCGGACTTTGACTGTAAAGAGTCAGAGACTGTATCTCTCATTTCTTGTTCGTGTAAGTGTGAAGAATCATCAAGGTCCGTACTGGCAGATTCTATACCCTTGTCGCCGTTGACGACATCAGGGCTTACATCCCCCACGGTGAAATTCACCTTCTTACTATCCGTCATGTTTTATCTGCAAGTAAACAGAAATATGTACACTAAAACGTCATTTCTTCACAATACCAGTGTACACAAGGCAGTGTTCAACAGTAACAATATATGAATAATAAAGTTAACTAATGTAAGCTCTTGTCCAACCCGAGAACAAGAACTTCAGACCCCAAGGTGTTCAGTATAGATAGGTTACACTAATAATTCTCACATTTAATCAAAGTATAAGATGAGCCCAAAATTGTGTTTCTTGTTATCCTTTAAATTTCTTTTATTTTTTTTTTATTGGGGGGGGGGGGGGGGGGCTTGTCCAAGGTTTTTAATGTACTGTATGTAATCCAGTCAAGATTCTTTCAATTAGTTATAATTAAATTTAAAATTAAAATTTTAGTGGGTGCAGGGGTTGAAAATTATGTTTTGTAATAGAAGGTCCAGGACCTTTTGCCTTTATTTTTGGCAGGTCCCACATAAAGTTTTGAAAGTCCAATATCAACATTGAAAGATCCATGTGCAATTATGTAATTATATTGAAAAAGTAGAATTATTCTGGTAAAAATGGCAGGTTCAGCGGACTTTTACAATTTAAATATTAATGGTCCCAAGGTAAAATCAATAGGTCCCGGACCTCGGACCCAGGGAATTTTGAACCCCTGGTGGGTGGTATAAATGGAAGTCTCCAAGAAATTGTTGCGACATAAAAAAATATATTACAACATGATGATTACTGTGTATTTTTAAATACATGTATCAAGAAATAAAAATAATAATAATTGAAATGTAAACAGGCTTAATAATAAATGATTACAATTTCTATGTGTAAAATTATACACAAAATTATCAGCCCCCCCCAAAAAAAATAAATAAATAAATAAATAAAATTACCATACCTGTTATAATAAAATTAAATCAAATAAAAATCCCCATGTCTTTTCTTAACCAATGTATTTAAATTGAGTCGGGTACAAAATATTTTTTTTAAAATTGAAATAAAATAAATAAAAAATATCCACATACCTTTTCAGTAAAACTGGCACAATTTAATCTTTTTAACTGAAGCCAAGTACCAAAACCAAAAATAATAAAAATAAATAAAAATAAAAAATTCACCTACCTTTTCTATAATCTCCAGAAATAATTAAGAATATTAATCTGGAGTTTGTAATTATGGTAATTTATAATTTTTGACACATCCTATGAATCTCTTCTGTATATGTAACTTAAATCTGGGTTACATGACATTTTAACAAACCTTTATCAAGGACACTACAGTGTGATATAAAAGCACAAGGAGTGCAGTGGTATCTCGCAGGGAGGACACATATATAACATACATTTACCTGTAAACAATTACTGTCGTACGACATGACAGATAAATGACAGGAAAATGACTACTTTATTATTATTTGATGATCAATGCATTTTGTAGACAGAGCATAAAAAACACATGCATGTAGTCCATGTTTGCACTTTTAGCAGTGTGAAGGACGAGAATGTTGGAAACTGACGTTCTGATAATTTTTTTAAAAAATTTAAAATATAGAAGATTTATCTAATTTTATTGACATATTAATTTATGATATCTAATCTTACAATGAATTTGCAACTATTTTACTACAGAAAAATTTAGTCTCTCCAGGGCCATTTCATAATTAATTTTCAGATTTTATCTAAATTTTAACAATCTTTTATACAAAGATATAAATGTGAAATACTTCAAATTATTATATTTTTTTCAAAAAATCAATTTTCACACAAATGTTCAAAATTGTTTGATTCTGTGATTTAAAGATTTTTCTGTCAAAATAAAATTTTTGGTGAAGGATAGAAGTCCTTTGAAAGTTTTTTGTTAGTTTTCCACATCACAAGGTTAAAGAAATTGCAGAACGAATTCTTATAACAATTTAATTATGCTGAAAATATGCCATATACATGTATTTTATTAACCATGTTCAATTTTTTTCATTAATACTGACAATTGAAAATGAATAATACATATGAAAGAAAATTCGAAAAAATTTGGATGTTTTATATAAATGATGGAAAAAACCAGGACAATTTTTTAAATAGATTAAGTTGATCATGTTGATTTACTGGGAAGTATTAACATAGATAGTACATGTATCATAGAAAATACATGTACTAGTAAAGGGGGAAAAATGTCCAAAGTAAGTTTAAAATTACTTTTTACACACCATCTGTATCTGTTATGATTGGACTCTTACACTGCCCCCTGTATTATACTACTAAGTAAATATACATAGTGATTATAGAAGATTATCTGATCTGAACCACATAATTATCTACCATTGTAGTCTTTATTGTCCACATGAAGATTTTAATCGTTAATCAAAGTACTGGGGTACTGAGAGTAATTGGGGTAAACAATATCGTTATTGGTTTCTAAACCTGTGAAATTGGATTTTTTATGAAATTTAGACCCTTAAGATTAAATATACCACTATAGTAGCTTAGTTAGTATAGCGCTCACTTTGTATGTAAGAGGTCAGGTGTTCAACCCCTGGTGGGTCTGGCTAAGACTTGAAAGCTATTAAAAACCAATGTGAATTGTGATGTGTCACTGCAGGCATGGCACATTAAAATAACCCTCCCTGCAAATTGCCCAGAGAGAATTGCTAAGGTCAAAATTTCTGCGACTTCACCTAAAGCTAGTGATTTCTCAATATAAGTAAAATATTCTTAACTGGGATGTATCGCTCAATTAAATCAATCATTCAATCCATTTTTAGGTTAAATAAATTTGCCTACAACAGGTAGTCATTTTCTTGACCATGTTGCAATAATCATCATCATCATTTTCATCATCATAATAACCAGCATATATCATTATCAACTTTTTTAAAAAGAAAAAATTATGCATTTTCTCAAAATCTTATGCTTTCAGAAAAAAAAAATAAAAACATAAAAAGTCCAACATTATCAAACAGTCCAAAATGATTCTGATTTTTTTTCAAAAGCAAGTGGAGTTGGGTAATGGCATTTATCTTCAAAAGCAAGTGGAGTTGGGTAACGTTATTTATCTTCAAAAGCAAGTGGAGTTGGGTAATGGCATTTATCTTCAAAAGCAAGTGGAGTTGGGTAATGGCATTTAACGTCCCAGTCAAGAATATTTCATTTATACCGAGACATTGCTAGCTATAAGCCAATGTGCAGAAATGTTGCTTGTGCATTGCACTGATGGCATTACACAGCAGGGTTCTTTATCCTGCCATGCCTACCATGACACAGGACCTCATTTATTTTAAGTTCTTATCTAAATAAGTTCCTATCTAAAAGAACCACAACTTTTATTTTGTAATGCCGAGTGCTTGAAAAAAGAGTCGCTACCATTTTCAAGTCTTGGGTCAGATCCGGTCAAGGTTGGAACCCACAACCTCTCACTCACGAAGGGAGCACTCTATCAACTGGGCTACCACAGTCGTATTATTCTAGAAAAAGTAAATGTCAAGTTATCTATGTCACCAACAAAAAGAAACTACTACTTATGTTGAGACCAAGGCCATTACGGATATAGATTAAAAGTGGTCACGACTCGTGTCTGCTAAAAACCTAGGAATCATGTTTAAGAATTACTTCTCATGAATAAAACCCTTTATTTTATTAAGTTCTTAAACTGATTAAGTTCTTGAATCTTCTTCATAACTATGGTTGACTATGACTGCACTGGAAAAAAATGTCAGTCAAGTCCGTCTATTTTGGAAACATGAAACAAAAGCACTTGATGACATACCAAATGCATTTTGACAGACCTTTATCAGATTATTATGTATACATTTTACACTAGATGAATATTTGAAACTTGCATTTGGGTAATCAATCGTGCAAGAGCCCATTGATATATTGGTATATCCTTACACCTTCAAGAGTTTAGTAATGCATACTAAGGGTGTTTCACCCTCTTGCTGTCAAATTTATATTAAACCCAACATTGGCAGTGCCAAATTTGTTCACTCTGCGAAGTATTGTGACGTCAACAATAGGTTATGATGTCAGACCTATTCGAAGTCATTATGACATCATTAGTAAATTGTTGATCTCAATATTGTATAATCTCAATAGTCAACATTTTGCATTTTTGTTTACTTTACCAAAGATTTTGAGTATGTCTTAGTAATTTAACCAAGAATTGTCATTTCCATTGTAAGGACATGTATGTCTGTATGGCAGGGTGTCGGCAGAGTACAAAAACATCCATTTGGCAGCAAGAGGGTTAATATCCCAGTCAAGAATAGTTCACTTATATTGAGACTTTGCCAGCTATATGTGCAGCCCATGTATTACGCTGGTAGCAAAATACAGCAGGGTTCTTTTTCTGCTATGCCTACCGTGACAAAGGATTTTGTTTATTTAAAGTTCCAATCCAAGAAAAACATGGTTTTCATTTCGCAATGCTGAGTGCTAGGCAAAAAAGGTCACTACCCACTTCCAAGTCTTGGGTCAGACCCAGTCAGGGTTCGAACCCACGACCTCCCACTTCATGAGAGCACTCTTACCAACTGAGCTATCACGGATATTTAACAGTCAATGAAGAGGGCTGAACTGGACTGGAAGAAGATCCTATATTGATTCAAAGTTTGAAGGGGCACCCACCAAAGTGCGCCCACAACAACAAACCCAAAAAACTGATAAAATAAATCGACCAGAGGTGACAACCTTGTATTTAGTTTCTTGGTAAGTTTTTCTCATGAGATTGACTTAAGGTCATCCTAAAATGTCTACATGAATTGGTCCGTAAGCCCACTGAACAGAACAATTTTGGAATGTAAACAAAACTCCATGCACAAGCTAACACTTTTCCTGTCGATGGAAGACACCATTTAACGTCGTGTAAGTCCGTTGCTACAAAAATTACCTGTATAAAAGTTGTTCAAATATGTGGATATTCAATAACAAAGACGAATTTCATCTTATGATAGAAAATTTCCTTCTCATAGAATGATCTGCTGATCAACTAATGTATGGCGTGAGCACTGCTCGTGTACCGTTTGCAGGGCCGCTATGCGTTAACAACATACATACTCTCGCTTGCAATTTCTCTGTTTAACTTTTTATGTTTGTTTACAAATGTTCATAAAGAATTTAGCAGAAGCTCGTTTAATTTTATAAATAGTGCGATTTCTAAGGGACTATTTGCATGTTTTTCTAGATATTTAAGAAATATTGTTCTATTTCTCAAAAAGCGAGATTAACAAGGTAGACAATCCAAAATTGTTAACCCGAGTATGGAAATGCGTTACAACAGGTACCCCTTTGAACAATCATATTGCACGGGTGATTGTGTAACGTAGATGCACGGGTTTTTAGTTGGCAAGCCGTTTTTCTCAAGTATACAGTAGATTATTTTCCATTTTTTAAAAGGAAACTATTCTTGTTATTTAGTGTTTTATTATTTTTTTTCAGTGTAGATAATTGGTAGAAAAAAAGGAATGTTATTTATTGTAATGAAATACTTGAGTTGTAATTTGCGCCTCCTTGTTGTTTATTTTATTAATATTTTATGTTCGTTTGAGAAATCGAATTAGTATATAACAATTAGATTTAGCACAAACTAGTACTGTAATAAATCATAATCGATTTTTAATTTTCTAGATAAAGTATTCAAATATATATGTAATTATTAAAATTTTCTGAATGAAAATAAACTGATTCTATTTAAAAAAAAAATTAATAACATGATAATTTTTGAAGTATTTTATTCAGAAAATTCCCCGGTTCCGTGACTGAAAATTTTAATTTGAAATATTTTTTTCCATAGCAACTGAACACATTAGAGGAATAATAACCAACACATGATCTCATCATGAATTAATGCATCATGAGCATGCATTTTCAATAAACAGATTAACGTTTGGAGGAAAAGGTTCATAATATACCTTTTAAATTATGACGAAACGGTTTTGCCAGACTGTTTTAAAATTGAATATTGATTTCCTAAAATCACAAGGCCATGTCTTAACCCAATCTTGCTCAGTGACACGTAACAACCAAAGACAAAAGGCCCAGTGGTTTCAATGTCACAATGGCACTTTTCGGGATTGCAGACTTTGGTCTTTGTCTTGGCTGAATAAATGAACATCTCCAATAAAACACCGGGTTGTAAATATTTGAAGATTACACTGGAGATATCCTCGGATGAACCAGTCTTACAAAGCATCAAGTCTTGATGTCATTTTTAAATACCATGTTTGTTGGATGAGCAGGTAGAACTGGAATGATAATTTTGTGCGTGTTCATCATTCTTGTTGCAAAATATCATAAGTTGGATGGCTAATTTAATACCCACCAAACTGCTGCTGGACCTCATCACAGGACAGACACTAATCTTTTTGCATCCGGTACCACGTTGAGCTTGGTCCTGATGATGCACAACCCTAGGTGCCTCGACGGTTTTATTTATATATTTTTAGGCGGCTTGGAACCACATTTACTAATTTCTATATAAATGTATAGTTTTATAGCATATAGGCCTATATGGATTAGTTAAAGTTTCTGTCCACCCTTTACGTGCAAGCAATTGCAAGACGATTGTATGAAACTTGATTTCCTTTCCAAAACCTTTCATGAATATTTAAAATACGACCACAGAATGAAATTGACATCTTGCTTCAAAACGTCAATCAAAATGCACACGTGGTACGCAGACCTTGTGCGGTCATTGACATACATGTATTTCTATGGGGATCTTGACAAGGAAATTTTGCATACAGTCCTTTGGAAAAAAGCCATCATCCCTAAGGACTCTTCACCTAAATAAATGTATTGAAAAAAGTTTAAAGAACATTCTTGCACGAAAACGATTAATTAATTTTATTTTCATCAGTAAACTGAAATATTTTTTTCGGGAAAATTTTTAATATATATTGTAACTGTATATCTAAACAATCTTTCTTATCTATTTCCTGTTGTATTTCTTGTTCATAGTCATTAAACCTTTGTTTACGCCAAATGTGCGTCATCATGAATTCAAATATAAAAATTCATTTTACGTTTGAAAGAAAATTTTGGATAAATTGTTTGATCAACGTCTTCACAGAAAAATGTTATTTGTGTACGCTATTATTGGAATTGTCATACAGGCATTTCATTTGTCGAGTAAGTTTGAATACAATTATTTTACAGGTTTCAGGGGGAAATATCTGTTTTGGACTTATTGATAGCTTGTACAATAAGGCTTTACTTGATTTTATTTCATATTTTATTTTATTTTATTTTATTTTATTTTATTTTATTTTATTTTATTTTTTATTTTATTTTATTTTATTTTATTTTATTTTATTTATTTTATTTCTTCACAATATCCAATTGCAGAAGCAAATCGGTTTCGAAAGTGTTAAAATCGCACCTCAAAAGACCGTTTGCCATTTTTCTACATTCAAGTTTATTCTCTTGGCAATCCGCGATACTCTTTTCACATATATTTCACGGTTGATCCCTTGTGCATGTTTCTTATACTTTTAGTTTAGTGTAATCTGTCATAGTTCCTCATACAGTAAATATAGTTGTCATCCTATATTATAACCACCCCTTTAGGATAGGGTTCGCCGCTGCACCAGGTGATACCCTCTAGATAACGTCTGTGCGGAACACTTATTTCCAATGGATACGGAATCACATAGGATGACGTTTTCCCGTCAATGTAAATGACGTTATTCTGGGAATTTGTGACGTTAACGTTTTCCAAAACGTTCCGCAGAAACATTAAGAGGTATATAGTGATCACGCAATACAGCGGCGAACACCATTGCTTTAGAGCTTTACTATATATAATTTACTTTTCATGTAACTGAGATGAGATGTAAATGTAGTCGAGACAATCTTTAACGAAGGTGGCCACGGTGAATGAGTGGCCTTAGCACCGGCTTCAAGTTAAGATCACAAGGCATCTCGCTGCCTAGGTTCACATCCCTTTTGGACAGATCTTAGTGTGAGAAAGCTTGTCAGTTCGCTTGCCAAAGACTGATGTTTCACCAGAGTACTCCGATGTCCTTTACCATTCCAGAAATGTTTGCTTCTATAAAAAATGACTGCGACGTAAAACTAAAACTGCAACATGCAATTTTACAACAGCAACAACAAAAAAGAAAAGAGAGAGAGAGAAAGAGAGAACAACAACAGCAAACTCACACAAATGCATAAAGCTATGGGAAATAAACTATGTGTACAGCACTGTGACCTCACCGTTGGACACCATTTTGCCATTAAGTCTAGTGCCAGTCCAGTGTCTTAATTACTGGTCTCAATGTATGTAAATGTTGGCTTTTCTTGTTTTCATTTGTTTGTTGTTTCTTGTTCTCTTGGTTATATTGGCTTTTCAGTTACATATTTTCGTCTAATGTAAAGACTAAAACAGTGATGCTGCCCATTTTATTACATTTTTTTTAGTTTTAACTCAAGATATATTTGATATACATTGTATTTTAGATCCCATGACTACAGAAGAAAAATATATAACCTTATGTATATACAGAACTGGAAGTGTCTACTACGCCGAGGAGAGAGTCATTTCGTGTATCAAACAGGGTGGGGTGATTCGGTTAACACACGAAATTTACGACACAAGTTCTTATGATAATAATGGATACTGTATACTGCTACACACCAAGTCGTGTCATATCCAGCATTCATATAGGTATAGTGACACCCGGATACTGGAACTTATAGAGGACTGTTATGGACAGAGGGAATGTAGACCAAATATACTCAAATCATACTGGGATTATCCCTACAGTCTGTTCCAAAAAACTCAAAACTGCTCTGATGTTGAAAAACACAAAATTGGTATAAAGATATTTTACAAATGCACGGATGGTAAGTAGAGATATCCAACCTGTAAACTTTCAAAATTAATTTGGGACATTAAAATTTAAGGGCTTTTTCTATTTTGCTCAAAAGTAAAACTTTACCGAAGCTATTCAACAAGAGGCATGTCTAATCGATTGTTCTAAAGACAAAACCTCGGAATGGAATTTATTGTCAAATGGCATTCTAAAAAATAAAAAACATTGGGTTCAAACCAACACAGAATAAAGAAGGATATTTACAAGTGTGCATATTGTATGTCCGAAAAAGTGGCATAAAATCAATCACTGACATTGTAAGGACTTTTTGTTTAAGGTGCATATGTCAGTAGTTTGGTAGATTATTTCAAAATCAAACAGTATTTCAAATTTTTAATGTAGGGTTTAATTGTATGTCCATAAAATCAAGCACTTGACATTGTAAGGTAAGGGCACTTTTTGTTTAAGGTGCATATGTCAGTAATGTGGTAGATTTTTTTTTAAAAATCAAATAGTATTTCAATATAGGGTTTTATTGTCAAAAGTGGTACCCTGTGCTAAAGTATGGGGGCCTCTTATATGTCACTTTTGTATTAAATGTACAAAGTGACACTGCAATCATTTATTTATTTATTTATTTATTTATTATTTATTTATTTATTTATTTATTTATTTATTTATTTATTTGGTTTGTTTATTTATTTTATACATGATTAGCTGTCAACGCAGAAGTTCCAAATAGTTCTGACACACCAAACACGTCCGGGTCATCAGAAGAATATACAGGTATGTACCAATACTGAAATGAACCCTTGCTGCATAGATAGTGAAGCTAGCTAGACAGGAGGTAATTAGTCTTCCGGTGTACCGGCCTCACTTCCCTGTTGGAAGTTTAGGTGTTTAACTTAATGTTCCAGTTTTCAAAGTTTTTATTTAGCTATAGGATTGTGTTGTGAACATGGGCCGACATGTTTGTGTTTGACTTTTGGGATTTTGATTTGAACGCAGATAGTATATTTGCGATTGACTTTCTGGATTGAGGGTTGGACATTTAACGGTATGATAGTGGTACTAGTATATGTTTTGGATTGTGATTTGAGCATGGGTAGGTATGTTTGCGGTTGACTTACAGGATTGGATTTTGAACATGGACAGGTATGTTTGTAGTTGACTATGGTATTGTAATTTGAACATGGATTGGTCTGTCTGTATTTAATTTTTGGATTGTAATGCTAAAAGGATAGTATATTTGTATTTGCGGTTGTCTTTCGGGTTGAAGGTTTGAACATGGGCTGGTGTGTTTGCTGTTGTTCCTGGTCAAAATTCACGTGTCTAACCTAACTTGTCAGTTTCAAAGTTTTTACTTTGCTTCTGGATGGATTGTGATTTGGGCATGGAAAAACATGTTTCTTTTTTATTTGCTACATCTTCATATGAGTATGTTTTGCTTGATTTTCCTTTTATAATATTTATTTATTTATTTATTTATTTATTTATTTATTTATTTGTAACTTAATGTTGATTAATATATTGCAATACATAATAATTATTCAAGAAGACTGGTTTATATAAGAGTGTTACTCTTCGTTCCAGAACCCTTTATCAGTGTATGTATTTGTGATTTTGTTATTATGTATTTACATCAAATAAATACTGTTTAAACTACCTACATGTATATGTGTGCTGTATGCTTGACTTTTCCATAGGAAACAGGTTTATAACATATACGGTGGTGTCAGTTGTGGTGGCTGTTTGTCTACTTGTTACAATAGTCCTAGCTATAGTTTTATATAAACGAAGGTAAGTATCAAACTTGGATATTTTCATTTTAATTCCCTTTATTATATATTAAAGAACTCAAAAACTAAGGTTGAAAATATTTCCTTAGCTTAATTTGGTAAAAAATATATTTTGGTCCTTTGGGTATCTTTTCAACATTTTGAAAATAATTTTGATTTCATAATTTTGGTCCAAGCACCACTGATGAGGAATTGTATTCCAAAACGGTTGTCTAGTGCTGTGAAATTAAAACTGGTATAATATATAATTATATGCGTCGGCATGGAAAGGCCAAATAAAACAGTAGTTTGAATGTATTATTAAATGATTCGAAGGTGTTTTATTTTCATTTGGCCCTTCCGAGCCGCCGTATATATCGACTACTGGTTGTGAAATAAGTGGCACACATTAGGCCTTTATTCCTTTTTCCATTTTTTGAATGTATTTTATTGTCATGTGCTACTTTTGAATTATATTATTTCATAAAAATTCAAAACTTTTGTTTTTACATTTCTATTGAAATAATTGAATTTTTGTATTTATTTTACTCAATGTTACTTTTGTCTTAATCATTTGATTTACTAAAAGTAATATTTGAATTTAAAAGTAGCACATGGCATTATGATTAAATTCAAAAAATGATATATGACAATACCCCTATTCTATACCATTTTTTTAAATGTATTTTATGATTAAATTAAAAACAATGGTATATGACAGTACTATAACTACAGTACTTGGCATTACTCTCCGCAGTGCCTGTCGACAGCAGGGAGTCTCAAATATGTATTTGTCTATTGCCACCTTTTTTGGCCGTTTGTTTTAATAATTTGTATTGTGTCGCGTTATAAACTGCGTTGTCTCTTATTTTGAATGAAATATTCCAAAATTTATAATAATATTATAAATTAAATTTAATATATATATATATATATATATATATATATATATATATATATATATATATATATATATATATATATATATTATAGGACATTATGACAGTGCACACTCAGTTTTGAAAAAATAACAATAACTAAACATTTCGTTTTATTTTAACATCATAAACATACATGTATGTATATACTAAAAGCATATTTTGTTATTTCAGATACAAAAATTCAAGCCAAAGGGGGAACCCATATGTCAAATATATTTCAGAAACATACTAGTGAGATTGAAAAGCAGTTTATGCATAGCTCTATTATTGTAAGTCGTAAGAGACCATGGGTTAGGAGATTGTTCGGATACAGAATATGAAAGAGTCTATAGAAGAGATAATACAGCTTCATTTGCTGATCAAAGTGGCATCATTTTATATGATATATACAATTCTTTAAAAATCTGATAAGCATAATATGGGAGGCTACTAGTTTAGATTTAAAATGCCTTTCTTAGGCAATTTTGATCAAACTGAGAATTAAAAAATTGTGTTGAAATGTGTCGAATAAGCCACAAGTTGTACACAGTCGTAACGTAATGTTGCCATCTATATGTGCATGGACATCGTATCAAGTGAATGTATGTTACAAAATTACTTTACGAAAAAAAGATGTCAATGAAGATTCCACGCAGGTCCAGATATTTTTTATAGGAATTTGTTCTTTAGCGGATTTGTTCCAAACAGAAAGCTATGCAGACGCCCAAACAGTTCTTACAGATCAACAAAACGCCACTGACATTACATAGATTTGCTAACTACGCAGCCCTAAAGGTGACGTCTGTTTAAAAGTTTTCGTAATTTCGTTATATTTATTTCGAATATTCGAAATACTAATTCGTATATTTCGAATTGATTTCGAATTTTTCGCAAAAATAATTTCGTATTATATTTACAACAGTTCTTTCGTTTAATATCTATTTGGTACATTCAAAATAGAATTGCGTATTTCCCAGATAGTATTTCTAATTTTCGAATTAGTCTTTTGTATATTTGCAACAGCTCTATTCGTATATTAGCATTAGTTCTTTTCGTCTGTTCGCAGTTTTTATTTACTTATTTCGTTTTTTTTTTGCATTAGTTATTTCGTATTTTTGAGATACTGCGTGCTCCGTAGCAAACAAACCACAGAATGAATTTCAATATTAGAAGTTTAAAACTTAAATGTAGGCTATTAAATTCATCCAGTATCACGTGTTCACGTATGAATGTTTCCCCGTTATTTGAGGATTTCTAGGTCCCGTATCCAAAATTTCTGCATAAGAATGCCGTGTGTCTACTATTACAACATCTTTAGGATTTCTACAGTTATCATATAGCAAAGGCTCCGGTGGCTGTTCGAAGACGAGGCTGTGCAGTTGTCATAAAACAAGGACTCTGAGTGCTCTGAAGACGAGGCTGTGCAGTTGTCATAGAACAAAACATCTGATTGCTTATTTGAAGACGATGCTTTGCAGTTGTCATACATGTGTTTTGTGGTCATTTCTGATGACCTATGGTCAACCTTGATTGACGTATTGCTGCGTAAATATTCGGCACGTCCAGTCTTTTTATGTTCAATTTCATATATCTCTTGTAACATCTACATCTATAAAAATAAATGATTTAACATAATTAAATATTCAGTCATATTGACAAATTATTACCATTTAAAAATATTCTGCCACATTTCGGTTTTTTTATTCCTCTCTCAGAATAAGAAACATCCGAAATGATTTGACGATTAATTTGGAAAAAATAAGAATTTTTTTCAAGTCTTTAATTATATTAAACGATTATTATTTCTTTGATAAATACGGTTTTACTTCCCTGGTGGAAGTTTACATGTTTCACCTAATTTGTCAGTTTCAAAGTTTTTACTTTGCTTTCGGGTTGTGATTTGGACATGGATTTGTATGTTTGTTTTTTATTACTTCGGGATACTTAAAACTTTATTAAAATTTAAAAAAAAACTACATGATGAATGTATAACCAATAGAAGGTTGAATTTTGTATATTTTTTTTTAAAAAAAGACTGATATTTATCGGATTGAAAATTTCATCTCGTTATCCGATAGGAAAGACTTTCACTTGTACACTCCATTTTAATTTTAATTTTGACCGAAAAAATGTCTAAAATGACATATTCAAGCCATTTTGAACATTTCTGTAAAGATTTTTTTTTTTTTGGAATTTTTTTTACAAAGAATCTAATTGGTGGGGGGGGGGGGGGGTTACAAAAGGAAGTCTTACCATCTGATATTACTTACACATGACATAAGCCATACATAACACCAGCCACCATCACCAAAGTTAAAAATACTCCGACTGTTAGAAATGCCGTAAAAATTCCAAACTTGAGGTACCAACTGTGTAATAAAAAGAGATATACATTAAGTCGAAATTTTAACACTAAACTAATGCATTTGTGCCGAATCAGCAGCCCATCATGTTCCTGATCAGCTAAATGTCGGCAACTTTTCGGCAGCCGCTGTTATCTATTTCTCGACACCTTTTCGGTCACTACCTATCCCATGATACATCAGTCACTCGACAGCTGATTTTCGACTCATTCCGTTAGCCCAGTGTTTAACTTTCGACAGGTCTGTACTGTACATAAAACCAGACATTTGATAATTTTTTAGGGGTAAGGATTCCCAGTAGATATATGTTTCAAAAGCCAAAATAAAGTGGTAATATATTGCAAAATCTAAGAACCGGGATAAGAAAAATAAGGAAAATAGGCCACTGTACCCCTGCTAAACTTCATCCCTTTTGAAATGCATTAGGACATTTTGTTTTCTAAGTCAGTTAGCATGTTAGAACTAGCCGTACACATCTGTCTAAACTCTAACCTTAACACTGAACGATCGAGAAGGGGTCGGAGCTTGAATGTCGAAAGACCGAGATGTGGATAGATAGTGGGCGATAAGCTTCAGTTAAACTTTCGACACGCCTGTCTTCTAACCGTGATGGCCATGCTAGTTGGTAAAGGTTTTGTGGATGAACTCTGTTTTGTGATCCATAGAAAAAAGTTATTGCTGAACTTACGTCTTCGGAATTTTACCTAATATATATATATACTGATTGATGTTGCTCTGATATCATTGAGCGTTTCGCATGATTCAAGACGGCCGAAAAAGTAACAAATGACAGAAATAAGTAAAGGTGTGTATGTGCGTGTGTGGTAAAAATTACATTGTACAAATTAAAATTATGAAGAAAAAAACACATCAATGTTTATACATAGCATGTTATTCGTGATCATCATACCCCTGGCGATCCAGAGAGTTGGCGGATGTGTTAGTTTGGGGTGAATATATGGTCTGCGTTTCCGGAAATGTCGCCATATTTCTCATCTCTCCTGTTATTTCTTCTAGCTCAACTACCCTGCACTGAATATTTGGTCGTTTTTCACCTAACGATTGAAATGAATGAATAAATAAATAAATGATACCAAAACCAAGTCATTCAAGGGTATATATAAAGTGAGTGTAAGGCTACTCGATAAGTACATTTGAAAGAAAAATTAAATTGCATACTAAGTAATTGACGAATCGCCGGTCACGCCCACAATGTTCCGACAAAGGCCGTCATCACGGAAACAAAGCAGCGGCACGGCAAGTGTAGTGTCAGTGACGTCATTAAGGTAGTTTCATACCATGGTGACGTCGTCGTTTTCTGCGTACGGTCGAAATGTCAGATTTGACGTATTTTTTATCTATGACGTCACGAATGTGTGGTCTTCGGCGCCTACAGAATTATGGCGGGAACGCTGTTATGCTATCATTCAGTAGAATAATTTTTTGCATTCACAAAAGATTAGAATTCACAATATCAATTCTGTGCACTATTTTTAAGAAGAAAATATATAATGTACATAACAGAAATTAGGTAGATCTACACTGTTGAGAGTACTATTCTAAATCATTGAAAGATTTGAGTACATTGTTTAAATTTTGAAGACGGTATTTTTAATGCCGCTTTATGTTTGGTTTTTTCAGTGATTTTAAGTACAAACCGACGATTCTTCAATAAACATAATGATGATAATTTTTCTCGGTGTCAAATTTTAGCAGTTTGACTATGCTCTTGTATTTGCGTTTTATTCAGAGCCTAGAATCAAGAACTTTCATCAATGTATACGAATCCTCTTTCCTCTTTAAAATTTGTGTTGGGTAACGGTTGCTATGGGTTTCAAGGGTGACAGACCCTATGAAATTTAAATTTTGTTTTGTTTTGCACAGCCAAATAGCTCACAATCAGTGTTTTTGTTTATTTGATAATACCAACACAAAAACATTGATTCATAATAGTATCCTAGGACATTATTGGTAACTTCTTACGTAAGAAATGAGGCTTTTTTCTAGTTTCAGGATTTTGATGCAATTTTAGAAAAAAAGTAGCTTGACGACCCCCTATTTTTGTTTTCGAAAATCAAACTCATACATTCATGTGCAATATATGTGAAATCAGGGGTCGTATTCGACTTAGTTTTTTAAATTCTACAAATTAACGAAAGGGTGTTACTTTTAGTTTTCTGGAAATTTAATGTTCTCTCTTGATAGGTGGCGCTGTAGAAAAATACCACGTGACCGGAAGTAAAATTCCATTGGTCCAAATAATCTTAATGACATAATGGTTAAATTAGATGCAAGAGACTTTTGGTTTCTAAGCATAACATAAAAGTATTAATGCTTATTTGTTGATAACAGTAGTTATACTTTGATCATTTATGTCGTGAAAATGGCCACCAGGTGGCGCTTTAGAACTTCTTAAGTAAGTCGAATACCTGCCCTGAAATTTTGGCGTGTTGAATGGTTTATGCCCATGTACAACATATCAAAATTTCAATATGTGTCTTCAGGCGATTTGTAAAGTATGGAACTACCTTAAACGGCGCAATTCAGGCCGAGTTTTCATTCTTTTTGCATGTAATTCAAGCATGCCAGGCCTTTGTCGGAACAATGTGGGCGTGGTCAGCGATATGTCAATTACATTAAAAAGGGTTTCGATCTGATAAACTTCGATTAGTTATAAGCTTGTATTGCATAAGAATTAGGTTTCTTTTTTTTACCAAACTGGCTTAAAATTTCATATTTAGACAAATGATAAAAATATCAAGTGCATCTTGTTTCCTTAATAGTACACTGCTTGGTTTTAAAATAAGTGGGATCCTGAGACATCAGAGCAACCAAAGAATTTGAACCACAAGTGCCCGTCCAATGTGGGTAATTAATCAGGGGTCTAGAGACGTCTTAAATGATTGATTGTTTGGTGCTTGGTGAAAGGTTTTAGAACAATTGATGTTACTACGGTGTCTTCTAGTCTTGATCAGACATTGACCGTGGTACGAACCCCGTAGATATGTGTTAATGCTGTACCTTGTTTCTTATTCCGTGTTGTGTCCGTGTGAATAAACACATTGTATTGTTTACTATGTATTTGTGTATATTAACATTATTGAAAATGAAAAGAATGCAAAATAAATAAATAAGAAAAGAAACTTAAGTCAAAATCATGTTCAACAACAACATGGTCTTACTTTCAATTCGTATCCAAAATTTGTCTGTTCGTCTCCTAGCCGTCACAGATATGTTGACCGTTTTGATGTTTCTGATACTGCATGATATATCCTTATTATACAAGTATGTTGGATTTAGTGTACAATTTTTGTTTCTGCCATCCAAAATTATGGATACATCTTCGAGTTCTTTACTATATATTTGCAGTGCTGTTAGTGTCATTTTGCTACCTGTGATTGTGCAACTACACTGTATTGGAAAGAGATGCATTGCACGACCCAGACTCAGATGATTCAGATTGGGAAAACTGTCCTTGAAATCATGACACATATTAATCCAAATGTCCTCTAAAATATAAAATACACAAAAATAACACATGTTAATCCAAAAGTCCTCTAAAATATAAAATACACAAAAATAACACATGTTAATCCAAATGTCCCCTAAAACATAAAATATAAAAAATACTAGCAACACTTGATAACGTATTTATTTTCGCGGTGTACTAATTTTGGCTTATATTGCGCGAAAATTAATACCGAGCGAAAATTAATTTATGCTTATTGTGTGAATAAATGTATTTAAAAAACGCAAAAATTTAACAAGTGGATATGTCTAAATTTCCGAAAATAAATACAGGCGAAATTAATTACGTTAACTGTAAACAAAATGTCTTCTAAAATAAAAAATATTCAAAAATGACACATCTAAGTGTTCTCTGTTATAATATCCAAACATATATTATGCTTCATTAAGATGAAATTATGCATGTATTTTCTAAAACACTGCTTCATTAAATTCACTTATAACAATGCAGATCTTTTGCAAAGCCGAATCTATTGTCTTTTTTTTTTTTTTTTTTTTTTGTTAGAAATTTAAATTACCAGTTGACTACCGTGAATATTTTGTGATTATCACTTATACTAATGGAAATAAAGTCGTTTCCAATTTAATTCACTTATGTATTACCTTAGGTGGATTTGGTAAAATAAATTTTGGTCATTCTATTTTTCTTATTTCAACATTTAAAAAATTTCAATAATTTTGGTCTGAGCACTACTGATGGGTAATTGTACTCAAAAAAAAAAAAAAAGATTTTTTAAAAATTTCTAAATTTAATCGAAGGAATGTTAGTTTAAACAATATTTTATCCTCAAAAAAGCAATATACAACATACAGTATAATTCAACATACAAAAAAAAAAAAAAAGAAAAAAAAAGAAAAACAGGAACAAGCCGAAAAAGGCTTCTATTAAACCGTTTCCATAGCAACTGTGAACTTTTAAAACTGAATGGCCAGGACAAAGGAAAAATATTATTGTGAAGCCTGGTATAATCGTTAGAATTGATGGAATGTTCCCCGATGATACGAGTCGAGAGTCACGATATATACTGATATTGTTTTGACGATGAGTAAAAACTTACCTTCTATGCAAGCGTATTCAATTAAAACTGTTATAATTGTTGAACTTTCGTCTATCGTACACTGGTTAAAGAGAGTTCGCGCACTTGCAAGCATGTAATTGAACCACGAAACTAAGGTGCGATTCAGTAGTAAGTTGGTACAATCTGTCCGGCCGTTACACGTGTCTCCGATGCCAAGAAAATAGTTACCACCTTTGGATACATATTGACAGTTGGCACTCCAGGTAGACGGGTCACATGTCTTGTCACTTTGTTGTAAGGAATAGGTCTCTGTCTCCACGAAGATCAGCTCACCCTTTTTACACGACAACGATTTGTCTGTTCCAAAGTCAGTTGGAACTTTGTTTTTATTTATTTTTGAACATATATGGACCTTTTCCAAAGCCAAAACTCCTACAAATAAAATAATATAGTTGAATGTTGTTTTATGTCAAATAAGCACTTTTCAGCTAATAATAGGACATTTTTCTAATAAATCATATAAGGATGAATCTACATGCAACTTTATGTAGTGTGTGGATTTTGTGAAAGCGTGTATGAAATGTTTTGTACTAGTTTGCACTTACGTGATCTTTGAGTGCCAACACTTTCCCGCAATGTTGCAGATAAACATCTTTAAAATATTTCACTTGGAACGAGCTAAGCAAAATACCTATGGCAAGATAAATCGCTTTCTCGTATGAGTCAACCAAAAGGGTCGAGTCCCTTTGTGATTGATGACCAACGCCTAAACCACTCGACACCACGTCTTCGGCTCACAACCTATCTATATTACGAGGACTGATAGATAGGTTGTGAGCCTTGTGTTGAAGGAGATTAGTATCGGTGTCCTTTCAGTCCCACTATTCTATTAAAGGCCGAAACTGGTGCCATTTGGCCAGTTTATATTGACGATGTAACACTCTGAAGTAAACAAGGCAAGTAACGTTTTCAAAATCGTCGAATGAGCTAGTGATCCAATACTCGCATAATAAGAAAGGTTTAGCACCTAAAAATATATGTACCGATAAGATAGCAACGCTAGAAAAAAGATGTCTCCGCATATACTACAGTAAAGAGATAGGAGGCAGAAAGTAGACCCTTGAGGATGACCCTCGTCCTGGAAGACTTGTCACTGTTGCAACCCTCGAATGGTCAATAAAATAATAATGTTGTTATTGACAGGCGATTTACAGAAAGATATATAATCAGTATACTAGAAGTTGATCTATCACAGGAAAAAACACATTTTATTTTGACAGATCCCATTGAGTACCAAAACTTTCGATTCTGACAGTTGCTATCATTCTTCGGAATTTTTTAAAGATATCAGTGCCGCTTTTCTGGACCTTTTTCTAAACTTTTACTATAGCACATGAAGGGGAACCTTTCTCTAGTATTGCTACCTTATCATTATGGATATCATTAGACGTTAACCCTTTCTTATGCAACTATTAGATTACTGCACCCATGAGTTTTTTGTCCATTTTTCAGAAATCACTTAGCAGAGTGCTACTTCGTCGATACAAATTGACTAAATGACACAAGTCACCAAGTACACGGCTTTAAACCGTCAAGGAATAGTATGGCTAAAAGGACATCGATGCTAACCTCCTTCAACACAATAATAACAGTACATGTATATCAATCAGTCCTCGTATAATGACCGGTCCACATAGATATACTATCTTGACTGGACACAGTTTAAGTTGATATGCTAGTAAATGCAATTATCTCAAAGCAACAAAAACTATATAGATACCTTCATATCCCAATATTGTAATTGCATGAAATAATATACACGTAATTATCTTCGCCATTGGATAACCTTGCCTCTGATGTCTAAATTAGGTGATGATATCTTTCTTTTCCGTGATGATTTCTCTTCCCTCTCGATGGCAATTACATGTATACTTCTTTCCTTTCGGCGGTGAAAATCTTTTTTTTTCTTCCTGGGATATAATCTCTTTCTATTTTCGGCGATAATTACTTTCTTTCAGCCGCGATAATACCCCTTTCTTTATATCGATGATATCTTTTTCTTTCCTGCGACAATATCTCTTTTTGGCAATTGTATCACTCTTTTTCAAAATTCATTAATAAACATTTATTAATATTACAAGATGAAATGATATAAAGGTTTCCGTTTCAGTTAATACACATATATTAAACTTAACTCAAAGTTTTATTTGATCTTAAATGGACATGACAGAGATGTTCCGAATCACCAGGAAGAGAATAACATTTATCTCAAGAGGTTCAAAAAGCTTATATAGCAACTTACACATATTACTAACATTTGAAGTTCGAATGCTCAGAAAGGTCAGAAATTAATAATAAATGCTGAATCAGAATTATGTTTTACTTACAACATGCACATTACAGACATGTCAAAAGTTTAACACTGACCTAACCAAAATGGCGTCGAAGCACGAAAATCATAAAAGTGGGCAAGCATGACTTGCTTCACTCTAGTTGATAAACATTCAAGATATCCTGATGTTGTTAAATGTTGCTTAACGTTGCAGCAGCAATTTTTCAGCCATGTGTGTTTTATGGTCTGTCTTGTATCACTGTACACCAGGGCAACTTTAAGGTGCTAGCTCACGGAGTCAATACGCATCAGACAAGCGTACCATTCCCCCAGTCACATTATACTCACACCGGTGGAACCAGTTAAGGCCAACAGCAAGGAAAATTCACATCCCCGCATGTGGTCTGAGTGGGGCTACTGTGTGGCCGGGATATCGATAACACATGACCGAAAAAGCTGCCTAGAATTGACAGCAGCTACCAAAAAGCTGTCGAAGTTTAGCTAACGTGGGACCGATATGTGCTTTACTTATACTTTGGCTCAATATTAAATTTTCGACAGGTCTGTACTGTTATAAATCTTTAAGGAAACTTAAAAAGTACCTGACATCATGTCAGGATTTTTAGTAATGTAATACTAGTATTCATCCTGATTTCTCATCCACCTCTTTCAGACGTTTTTCTATACATACTTTTGACTCATTGTTTTTACTTACTTTTATTGTCCATTTCAGAAGTTTGCACTAGCAGCAAACATCCGTTTTACTGTTTCTGGTATTATACTGTTTATATTGATAAAAGTTCCAGCTATGCTAACAAAGGTAGAAATGTAATGGAACAGTGCACTGTTCTGGGCTGTGTCAGCAAAAATAAAAAAACCCACACAAAAACAGCGGAATAAAACAAGATGACATGAATCATATATCTTAAAACGAGTGATTTTGGATAGACAATCAGTATGATAACCTGATGGTTTCCAGTAGCGCTTTTTTTTCAATTCCAACGTTTCCTAAAGCTACTAGATTCCCCTGATGACCACTGTTTTTTTAATTACTAAAGCGTTAGACCACCGCCAGGAAAAGGCCAATATCACACATAAATTTGCAATCGGATGACACATTTCAACTTTCTGGTCTTTAACGTTACCACGTATACATAACGCAAAAATCGAATACTTGTACATGCATGTGGTGAAACGATAAAATACAATGAAATATCAATTATGGTGAAAAATATCACTACTTTTTCGCATATAATGTCTGGAAGAACATGTAGTTTCTTATAACTGATAAATAAATGCGTTTTTATCTATCAGTTTTCAAAGTTTTTCTTTGCTTTGAGATTGTGATTTGGACATGGATAGGTATATTTGTTTTTGTTATCATTTCTTAAATATTTGAGTTTAGAGAAACGAATTTGATTTCTTAATACTTATGTATATAGATGTATTTTTATCTTAAATTCAAGCACAAACATACTTATCCATGTCCAAATAACATTCCCAAAAGCACATTGAAACATTTTGAAAACTGGCACAATATGCAAAATACCTGGATTTCCAAAGGGAGTGCAATGGATGGGTATATACAAGTTTTTAGCTAGCTACATCCGCCACACGTGGAATCAAAATCACGAGAATGAAAAGAACATGAAATGGAAACAAGCATTACCGTGGTGTAATATCCGTGAAACAAACACACCATAAGCAAGAGAAGCAGGTCGACAACAGAAAATTGAAATCATCAGTTTTTCATATAGCTTCGAATGTAGACTTCCACGGGTGAGATAATTGAGGTATAATTTCAAATATGAAACAGGACTTGAAGATTTAGTCGTTTTTTTTTAAATTTCAAACACACTGGAATTTAAGACATTCACATATTCTCTAAATTAAGGATTATTAGGAGATAATCGTCACCTATACAAGACTATCTGTATGTGAGGTGTTAAATGAACTGGCGACAGTCCTTCTCCAGATTTACCTAGCTTCTGGATAAATTCTGCTTCATATGAATAAAGAAACAAATCAGAAAGAAATGGTGATACATGCATTTTCTTTTTCAAATCTATTGTTTGTTGATACATTTTATTACCAAACACAACATATATGTTGTCTATCAAAACCTCTGACATTTTGTTGAACAGTGGATTTATTGTTTGTGGTTTGTTTGGTGCTTCAAAAAATTATAAGAATCTCTGTTTAGCACTAAGAATTTGTATTTTGGCTTACCGTTATTATAAATAAATTGTTTGTTTTTGACATTTTTCCTATTTACAACGAGGGGTAGTGGTGTAAAAAAAACAAAATTTTTCTTATACTTTTATTAAAGATAAAGGTAAACAACTTCGTCATGTATGCCTCTGACGATTGCAGATATTTCAGGATCCCCGAGTACTGAAGATGATTTAGGACATATAGACCCTTTTATTTGGGCAATCCTTGTTAAATCTAAAACAAATATACCAATCCATGCGCAAGCTACAATCCCAAAACAACGTAAAAGCATTGAAGCTGACAAATTAGGTAAAACAAGTAAATCTTCACCAGAGAAGTTTCGCCGGGTTCTCCGAAAGGGTAAGCACATCCAGTTTCAAAAATGGGAATGAAAAGAACATGGAACTACGGGACGTCAAATATATTCAGGGTAATTTGGGATATAGAGACATCATAGTTAACAACAGTATTGTGATAACAATTTGAGGGCCTTGCTATACTACTTCGCTGACACCAGGGCGTCCTTGAAAACAACGAAAATTGATGGGAAACTATAACCTACAGATAAGAGTGGTGCGATTCTTCTTTGTGTCATGTAAAACCACATATTTTTAAAAACTATTCTCAAAACTTTATTTTCATAATTTGTTCACTGTTAAATGTAAAATCTGTTGAAGATTTTCTTTAAAAAATTAGAAAAGACAATTTTGTTGTATTTAAAAGATAAACATTTCAAATTCAAACAGAAAATTTCTAAAATTGAAATCTACTATATAATCATGCTTTACTTGGCTGTTAAACATTTACAATGTTGTTCAGCTTATGTTTTCTAGACTGTTATGAGATGGGCGTATTTTAAAAATAATTGGAAGAAACTATAAGTAATTTTACATTTAACGGTGAAAAATCAGGGAAATTGGCCAAGAAATACAGTTTTGAAAATTTTAAAAAAATATGTAGTTTTATATGAAATAAAGAAGGATTTTACAAAGTGTCCGAATATTTATTGCACCATTCTGTACATTAATTATTCCACAGTATGATGTTTTGTTTACTTATTCCGTTTGTTTGTTGTTTTGTTTCTTGGTTATTTTGCCTATCGCTAAGTCAACATTATTTCGCTATTAACAAACAACATTGGCCTGTTTGCTTTACCTTTAATTTGAATAAGTGCATTTATGTATAGGTAAAATTTACTTTGTCTACATTATGTGAAAAACAATTTCAAAAACATATCCGTATGTAGAACAAATGGTCAGGATTTAAGACAGTAAAGAACATTATTTAACCTAAATTTAGGTCCTATGAGTGTAACTTCGTGCAATATTACAGTGTACGTATTAACTGTGAATCTTAACACTAACCATGTATTTAGTGTCCTATATGAATATTTCAGTCCAACCTGCATTAAAGGCCATCTCTATATAAGGGTCATCTGCTTATAAAGACAAGCAGAAAAATTGTATCCCAATGGTTCTTCATTCATATTATTTGAACCTGTATATAAAGGCCACCTGCTCATAAGGCCACTTTTACCAGTTCCCTTGGGCGGCCTTAATAGACAGGATTTGACTGTACTGATAAAAAACAAACATACTAATCAATGTTCGCATCACAATCCAGAAGCAACGTAAAAACTTTGAAACTGACAAAATAGTTTAGACAAATGAACTTCCACAAGACAAGAGAAGTGAGTCCAGGTGATCCGGGAGGATAAGCACCTCCTGTTTTGTTAGCTACACTTGTCACGTGTGTAATCAAAATTGGTTGAAAGGAACATGGAACTATGTGACGTCAAGTATATCCAGGACAATAATAGGTCAAGCGGACAGGCCAATGTTGCTTGCCTATACTTCAGTTTAACAATAACAAGTATATCACACATTCGGTCGCCCCTGTATGTATACAGTGCACACAGACACAAGAGCAGCAACTCGACACGCGTTTGTATGAGTAAGACTAGTAGGAAACTGAGAACCCTTTAAATTTAACTAAATCATTTAAAAACCCTTTGAATTTAACTAAATCATTTTAAGTGTCTGCGGTTTTACTTCGAACTGAACAAAGATTTCGTGTGTTTAAAACGGAAAAACAATCTTAAAACGTACTATTAAATTTAGCTAGAGTCAAAAGTAGGTTAATACGACACATCCTAAATCCACATCTTTTATGATCAGGCATAAAATGATTTAAACAGGATTTTCAGGTGCTTTTATTAATGGAAGTGATGCACGTTACCGGATCTAACAATTGTCATTGATTGTACATCTACTGACAACACCCACTCATGAAGACTTGTATTTGTGCAACTTATACTGATGATTCAAATCTTAAAATTTATGATTAGTAACTTTTTTCAGAAATAGAGAGCTCCAATACTTTTTTGGATGTTCTACATCTCTCAATATTGTCTACTAAAATGGTGGCCAAATCCACCTGGAATTGTGTCTGGTGACCTAAAATTTGTAGATAGTGGCCAGCTTGTCCACTTTAAATTTAAACTTTTTTGACCTGAGAACAGATATTATTTCTATGCTCAGGCCCGTAGTATCCGGGGGGGCCAGGGGGGGGGGGGGGGGCGGCCCCCCCCCCCACTTTTTTGTGGACTTATAAAAATATTTTAGAAAAAATGTATGAAAACCTGTTAAAAATAAACTTGTATAACTTCATGAACGCGTAAGCTATATAATTTTAATCTTTGTGATAGTTTTACTGAAGCTAGCATGTGATTGTCGTTTAAATAGTGTGTAAACAAAGGTCAAATCCGGACTGGAGAACATACGGTACCGTTTCCTATTCCGCGTGTTATCATTCTAGAGTGACTTCCGAAATCGTATTGGAGACTTTTAATTTTATGTTATATAATCACCATGTATCAGAGTATATTGTCCAGAAATATTGCGGAAATCAAAAAAATCAAGTTGAAACAAGAAACAATATTGGAAGACAGAATCAAATTTGATTCAATTGGAAATTACGTGATAGATGAGTTGGGGACAGGTCTTTCAGAGCCGGTATCAAAAAGTTCTGTCATATTATTTGTGGAAGGTTCGTGGTCCTACCAAATTTTTTTCCAAAGAAATCTCTGTGTTCTCCACCAATAATTTTGGTAATCCGTTAGTACAACTTTGTGAATTTTTATAATTAAAATTAGAAATTGTATGTAAAATGTGCCGATTAAACCACCTGCTGATTGATATATGAGAATGCAGGAAATGACGTCTCAGACCTTCTGATTTTTAAAATTTTTCTGGGGGGGGGGGGGGCAGACCCCCAGACCCCCCTAGTAGGCTCGGGCACTTCGTGCCCTCGAGGTCGAATTACACAAAATGTGGCCCCCCCACTTTCAAAAACGTTGCTACGGGCCTGATGCTAAAGAATTTTCATGATACCTGTGCTATTTTAGGCAATATAATGGACACTTTACATCATCATTATTGTTATTAACAACACTGATGTATGTAAGTGATTGTAAGTCTATTTTAAAAATGTGAATATTTTCTTCCGTACATAAAAGATGCCTTAATTTTTCTTCATTTGGAAGGAAAGGTCACCTGGTCATTTGGAATTTCCTCAGGCCACCTGAAAATTGGTGGTCAGCTGATCACTTAGTTTTGAACCCCACTTTGAGGGCTGTTCTATGAAGCTATATATGTAAATGTATAATCAAGTGACCTTGATCCTCTCACGAAAATGCAGTTCGACTGAACTACTATTGTTCCAGGTAACTTAGATAGTCGATTTATCAAGTATTGTAATATTGGTACTTATTTTGATATTCCTGTAAATAAAATCATATCACCTAACAAACCTATGAGGTTTGTTTACTTGAATTTGAATATTTAAGCATATTATATTCGGTATATACCGAAACTTTTGTCGTTTTTCATAAAGGAGAAAAACCAATGTGTTGTATATATACCTAAATGTACCTTAGATAGGTGTACATTACACCTGGTTAACCTGCATACTCATTATTATCACACGGATAAAACAATGTTGTCTTTCAGGTGTGCGGTTCGGGTTTTACTCGTGCATATTCATGCAATGCTCTTAATTTGCATATGAGGTACGAATAACGAGAGGGCATTTGTGCAGTGTCTGAAAAACAACTAATTTTCGGTATGTAGAGCAAAACCAGAGGGCTGTAGAACACCAATGTTTTGACATTTAATTGGGCTTTTATATTTTAGATTCAAAATGTACAACGTTGAATATAAATCATTAAACATAAAAGCTTAATTGATAAAAAAGCGACTATCTAAGGTTCCTGTAACAATAGTAGCATAGAAAAAGAAAGCAGAAATATGTTACTATATAAGTTCGGTTGGTTGGTTGAATGTTGTTTTACGTCGCATCATTAATGTTTTACTTATTCGCGACAAGAACTATTACTAATCATAATGAATTATTCTATGAACAAGTTCGTGTATGCATAAATAAAAAAGAACAGTCTCTTATTATTGAGACAACAATTATTTAGTTGTGATTTTTCATTGCCTCGAGGGATTTGCAATGGTATCAGAAAACAAATAAGTGGGTTTGAATTGTTGATACATCTGCCATGTTGGAATAATGCAAGTTACAGTTATATATGATATACAGTATAAGAGCGCCGTGTCCTCCAGTTATCATATTTTCTCTTTGCATGGTTGATTAGTAAAAGAAAAGGTTAATATTATAAAAAAACCATGCAACCCCATGTTTAGATCACAATCCCAAACCAAAGTTAAAACTATCAAAGTGAGACCGGGTGCTCCAGAAAGGTAAGCACCTTCTGCTAAGAAAGTTACACCACGTCACGCGTACCCGCGTGTAATCAAAATTTAGAATGGGAGGAATGTTATAGGACGTCAAATATATCAAGAATTATATTCGATAGAGATTTCATACTGACCAACGATATAGTGATGACGACCATAATTTTTTGATGGATTGCAATATTCCTGATTTAACATTTTCATGCATTTAGCCACAGTGCCAATTAAGCTTCATTGTAAACTAAAAATAATAATGCTTGCCACGAAGCTTTACTGACCACCTTGGTCTACGCATAATAAACTAAAAATTAATTGTCATGCCTAAGAAACATTATTTCGGATCTTAGAATAATAAACAGACACTAAAACCACTGAATACAATGTTACAATTTGCTTTTTATAAAACGTTTTATTACAATTTTTTTTTAATTTACAAAGAAATAATCTAACAATTGTTACTTATTTACAATATTTGTTATACATGTATTTATAAACATGGACATGGGGTTTTATAATTCTTTTACTGCTTTGGAGGAAGTCAATTCATGGATGTTTGCAGAAAATCACCGATCTTTGAAAGCGAACTGACCAACTTTCTCACGCTTGAATCTTCCTAATCAAAAACAAACATACTAATCAATGTCACAATCCAGAAGCAATGTAAAAACTTTGAAACTAACAAGTCAGGCTAGACACGTGAAACTTCACCAGGGAAGTGAGACCGAGTGCTCCGGAAGGGTAAGCACCTTCTTAACTAGATCTAGGCGGTGAAAGGTGATTGATTCTTAAGCATGTGCTATAGACAACTCTATCACCGAGACCTTTGATACACACGGTACACCGGACATATATAAACAACTTTGACCTGTCCGCTTGACCTTTAATTAAAAATATTTATCATGGAAGATTGCATTTACGTATAGGAATCATGTGATTTTATTATGTCTACATATTGCAAACTCTTACCAAGGATATCCTGTATACAACTGCGAATCCTACTACTACCCATTTATTAGTTGGATCCTTCTATATGAATATTCCCAATAAAAGGCCAAGCGGACAGGTCAATGTTGTCTATACAATTATATTTTGTTTGTAGCATAATGTTGACCAATTGCACTAGAAACGTAAAAACTCATATCTCAGGGACTAATTTATTGTTTTGCTCGTGTTGCATTTTTTTTCAAAACAGTTGACGACGTTAAATATTGATAGATCATTTTTTGCTATTAATTGTATGTAGGTAGGTGCCTTTTTCACCCATCAGGCATTTATGAAAAACTACAACAGTTTTTGAAACGTCGGAAGGGTAAAATGCAAAAGTTGATTTTTCTATGTACAGTCCCACCTGCCTTTAAAAGCCACTTCTATATAAGGACCACCTGCTTATAAAGACCAGTACAATTGTATCCCAATTGTTCTTTATTCATATTATTTGAACCTGTATATAAAGGCCACCTGCCTAAAAAGGCCACTTTTACTAGTTCCCTTGGGTGGCCTTTATAGACAGGTTTGGCTGTATATTGAATGTTAAAATCGATTAATACAGGAGAAATATGACACTACCGCACAGCTGGATCTGGCAAAACATAGGAGGCGTCTGAAGTAGTTATTTTCACCTTCCGGTCATCAACGACACTATTTCCTTTAACATTTCTGTTCATTAATATATAAGATGGCGTAGGTAAGTCTGGGGTAGCGATTACTCCATTGCAATCACCAGCCTTTTCTTTATTGACTGCATTTTGCATAGTGCCATTGCCATTTGGTAATACGTATGAGTTATCAGAGCTTGTTGATTTCAAACGACGGTTTTCATTCGGTGGTATTTGTGCAATGCCAGTGTTGTTCGTTTGGAGGTTTCTGACTACAGTGACAAAATCACCAGACGAGGAATTTGCCATGCTTCTTCGAAAGGAAATTTCAGGGTGGACGGAAGCATACGAATGGCTGTCAAAAGATGATGAAGGTACATCAGACACAAGTGTGTTATTCCTCGATACCTGATAATCATGAATTGTCCTGGAAACTGCTAAATTTGTATAATCAAGTTTTTTCTTCCATTTTCTCCTGTAGAATACACAGATACAAATGAAAAAAGAGAAACATATGAGTTTAGATTACAACAAACATAGTTAAAAGGCCATTCTCAAATCACCCCCTCGAAAAAGTTAAACGTTGAACTTCCACCAAAGAAGTGAGGTTAGGAGTTGAGTTGAGGTATGGTGTTTAACGTCCCAGACAAGAATATTTCACTTATATCGAGACGTCGCCAGTTATAGGCGAAGGTACAGAAATTTTGCCTGTGCGTTGCGCTGACGACATTATACAGCAGGGTTTTTTCTTTAACTAAATGGTTTGTGAAAATTCAAATTGTAATTAAAACTAAATATTTCATACAAAAATACAATTTTCACTTGAACTGTTTCTACATATGCTAGAAAATAATAATTGTGTGCATTAATTTTTGAACAAATTTCAGACATTTTGCATAAAAAATACAAATTTTAGCTAATTATCTGGTTAAGCTAACAGGGCTTTGAACAAACGGACCAAGTTCTGTATTATTTTTACATTGTGTACAATCAAGCCAAAACGTCGTTGGGACTATTGTAGGGTGAGTGTGGCGTTCAAAGTCCTGTATGGCCATGTTCTATGTTGCATAGGTTATTTCTCAAGTTTTTCAGAAACAAATTTTGCAAAGCGAAAAAAGAAAGAAAGAAATGCTTACCAAACAATGATAGGCACCAGTATAATAACAACAAACAGTAAAGCACTAGCTATAACAGCTACAGCTAAAGTGATCATAAACACTTTTCTGTAAGGTTCGTCTGAAATACGACATATAAAACATTCACTACTTGCATTTACAATCGGTTTGCATAAATACAAAAGTCGAAAATTGCGTGTATATTCATTTTAAAAGTTTATTTTTATGTTGTCAAGGTTGAGTTGAGTAATGCTGTTTAACGTCGCAGTCAAGAATATTTCACTTATATCGAGACGTCGCCACCTATAGGCGAAGGTGCAGAAATTTTGCCTGTACGTTGCGCTTATGGCATTATACAGCAGGGTTCTTTATTGTGCCAGGCCCATCATGACACGGGACCTCGTTTATTTTAAGTTCCCATCCGAAAGAACAGTTACTATCCACTTTCAAGTCTTGGGTCAGACCCGGCCGGAATTTGAACCCACGACACCCCATTTACGGAGCGAGCACTCTATCAACTGAGCTACCGCAGTGTTGTCAAGGAACCAGTAAATTAACAATATCATAATGATCCCAAAAAACAGATTTAATGAACTACGCAATACAGCTTCACCATAATGTCTATGTAACAATGCATTTATTAATATCATAATATGTGATGGAGTTGAAATGCGAATGGTTTTGCATGCTTACAAACATTAATTCAATAACAATTCGTTAATAACAATGGTTTCCTTTGAAAATTAAAAAAAAATGTAATATTGTTGACAAACAGTTTTACAAGTAATACGATTCAATATCCTTTCCATTTAATTATATAAGAAACTCTGATTTGGACATGGATTGGTATGTGTGTTATTAATTAAACTATCCATCTAATTATCTGGGGGTGATGACCATTAAAATATTGGCGGGTGTTATTATTACCACGAATTTTTTATACCCGTATAACCATACGCATGTAACTTCATACATCTAAGCGATTGAATAGGCTTAAATAGTCAAATTTTGAATTAAAACAAAATTGTATTGATATTTTTTTCAAAAGTTACTGTCTAAATGATTGATAGTCGATCTTTGATCGTGTTGAACTGCAATAACGGTCCAACCGTTTGACGAAAACAAAATGGCGGATCTAAAACCGTATTCACGGTTTTTATCGAAATAATCTATTATTTGACCCAAATATGACAAATTTCTATTCAATATATTTTAACTATCACGAAATTGATGTATTTATAGTCAATCATAAGGTTATAAAGCCCATGTACATGTATACTATAAAATACGGGTACAAAGAACACGTGGTAATAACACATTTGTTATTGACACGTACGGGGCAATAACCACTTCGTAAAATATTTACAAGAAATGTTACCTATGTATTCACTCTTTGTAACATCTGATGATTGAATGGTGGTGGATGACATGTTAGAGCGTCCAATGGCACCCAAGATTGTATCTGGATTTCCACACGTGATCTTTACTGCACCTGCCTCTCCCTTCTCTAAACCTGTATTTCAGAACGTTTATAATTTATAGAAAAAAGAAGAAATATTCAACTTGAAACAACAACTGAAACCATAGAATTTATGACGTAAAATCAAATTTTAAAATGACATACAATAAAAGAGATGACCTGAACTTACAGCCGGAAAGTAGGAACGGTTGGTCTAGAAGGGTTAAATATCGGTAGTATATTCAGCTGACTATACCCGGAAAAATTTAATATACGAAGACCATGGAACTATTAAACCTGGAAAATATAACAAGATGATTTTCGATAGCGATACATTATACTCTTCATTTGTTTGGCGGCCATAAAACTTTTTAAGGGCCTTCATAAGCCTAGACTAGCAATTTCCCTGAGCTAACATCTCATTTGCTAATAGCTTGCTTCGTTATATAAAGTCCCAGTAGTGGGAACAAGCTCTGGCGTATTACCTGTGAAACAAATTCACTAATGAATGAGAAACAGGTACATGTATATTGCTGCCAAGGAAAGGAAAGCTGACAATACAAAAATTGAAGCCATCACGTGTGCATAAAGCTTTAAACATAGTCTTTCTTTGTTTTGATTATTAAGTCCAAATATGAAAGAAAGCTTGAATTTTTAAGCCCAGTAACATTCACATCTTCTTATTGAACAATTTTATTACGAGGTACATGTAGAATATCATCAACATATCTGTATGTTGAGAGGACAAGTCTTCTATCAAGCTTTTTAAAATGTTTTGCATATACTCTAATTGATGGATCGCCGGCCACGCCCACAATGTTTCGACAAAGGCCCGGCATGTTGAATTAGACTCAAAAGAATGAAAACTCGGCTTAATTGTGCCGTTTAATGACATCACTGACACTATTAAATAGTACGTCAGTAGTTGCCTTGACGCTGCTTTGGTACCGTGATGGCGGCCAGTGTCGGAACATTATGGGCGTGGTCGGCTAAACGTCAATTCATACGAAAAAGGATGCAACCGTACACAGTTTGTACCCAGTGGTATACCGAATATTAGTTAAAAACTTATATTGCCAATAAAAAAAATATTTTCCCTAAAGAAAACGTTTTAAAATTCGTTGTGTATTATGTTTACAATCTGTGAACAAACTTGTTAGCACTAGATTATTATGTCTTGGCTTTCCATTTTGTAAATGAATTTTTTTGAATACAGTCAACTGTCTATAAGCGCACAAGGAGGCCAGAAAAAGTGATATATACAGGTTCAAATAATATGAATAAAGAACAATTGGAATGTAATTCTACTGGCCTATAAGCAGGTGGCCTTTATAGAGGAGGGCTTTAAGGCAGGTTGGACTGGAATTAAATAAAAATAAACACACCCATAAATAAAAATGAGAAAAATGAAAAGTTAGTTTGACTTGACTTACTTGATACTTTCACCAGTAATCGGTTTCCAATGCTTTTATAAAAACGGGGCTCCATACATAATTCCAAGATTGGTTTCCCATTGCATGAAGATATTGTCTCACTGAACTGTTCTCTTTTTATTTGACACCTAGGTGAACGTGACGTCATGTGCAACTGGTTATTGCCTTGCGTCTGAATGTCCAATACTTGTGCGGTAATTCTTTTACCCGTGATTGTACAATTGCACGGTTTTTCTTTCGTGAAACCATTGGAGTACGAGATATATCTTGGTGGTATAACATCGATTTTTACATTACTGCACACATAAATTATATTGGATTCTGTATGAAAATATATGTCATGAAAATTATTTTTCTAAATAGCATCTTTATAATATTATTACTTTTGAACATTCCCAACTAACGCTGCTATTAGTATTCTCGTTATACTGTTTTCATATTACTACTACTTGAATTGCTGTTTATGACGTCATTGATAGAGAATCAGTCAAGTTACCAAAGAAAATTTGTCAATTGCAACTCCTATTTATCTTTAAGGAATGACATTTGCTTTGATTATACTGCATGGAGTTATGCAGTAGAATGGACTGTCTCAAATAACCATGAAAACCTTCGGCTTTTCTTATATTGACAATTTTTTCAAATAAACACAAAATATAAACTGACATTTTAACACTTTTCATAAAAGAAAAACAACTATAACTACCTCATGAAAAATTGACTGATCCAACTGTCGGCATCATTGAATAGACCACGCCCACACAGAACAATTGACATGCGTAGCAAGAAAAATACTTAAATTCATTTATTAATCAATAATCAATTAATTAATAACTGTTCTTATCCGTTACATTTTCATATTAAAATTAAAACTATGAATTTGTAAGATTGCAGAGGTTAAAGGTCGGGGTGCTTCATTCAACTGCATCGAATCATGAAGTAGAATCGAGGTCAAACACTGCGTTGAAGCTAAAACATTGTGATTGTAAATATTTTTATATGAAGTACATTTGTTGATAGTTGTATTTGCAAAATACATACCGGATAACATAAACTTACAAGAAAATAAAAAATTGCTTATTTACAATTGAGAATGGATTCACAATGTTACAATGTTTAATATAACAAAATGTTTCAAAGGTTCACCAATGCTATACAGTAAGTATTGATTTCATGTGGTTGTCTCATTTCCATATTCAGAATAGATATAGTCACAGTCAGTCGTTTCATGCGTTTGAAATTTTGTCTGATAAGTCTTTGGACTAACTAACTAACTAATCCAAAAACAAACATACTAATCCATGTCCTAATCACAATCGAGAAGTAAAGTAAAAACAAACATACTAATCCATGTCCTAATCACAATCCAGAAGCAAAGTAAAAACAAACATACTAATCCATGTCCTAATCACAATCCAGAAGAAAAGTAAAAACAAACATACTAATCCATGTCCTAATCACAATCGAGAAGCAAAGTAAAAACAAACATATCTAATCTATGTCCTAATCACAATCCAGAAGTAAAGTAAAAACAAACATACTAATCCATGTCCTAATCACAATCCAGAAGTAAAATAAAAACAAACATACTAATCCATGTCCTAATCACAATCCAGAAGCAAAGTAAAAACAAACATACTAATCCATGTCCTTATCACAATCCAGAAGCAAAGTAAAAACAAACATACTAATCCATGTCCTAATCACAATCCAGAAGCAAAGTAAAAAAAACATACTAATCCATGTCCGAATCACAATCCAGAAGCAAAGTTAAAACTTTGGAACTGATAAGTTGGGTTAGACACATGAACTTCCAACAGGAAAGTGAGGCCGGGTGCTCCGGAAGGGTAAGCACCTCCTGTTTAGCTATCTACACCCGTGTAATCAAAATTGTGTGAAAGGAACATGGAACTAGGGAACGTTAAATATATGCAGGGCAATCCTGGACACAGACATCAAATTTATCAACAATACTGTGATGACGGCCATAAAACTTTTTAAGGGCTTGGTAATCCTAGGCTTGCAATATCACTAACTAACGTGCATAAAATCTTACCGTCTATACAGTTGTATGTAACTCTAGCAATTAAACCCCTGTCTATAGCGCTGGCCCTGGAGGAACATTCGTCTTTAGTTTTCATTAGTTGTGCAATATTCTTAAAAATATCTTTCATGTCCTTATTAAGGATAACGCATGTCTCTTTCTGATTGCAGAGTGCGGACATAAAGCCTACGTACAGGTCTGCATTAGGTACAGAGCTAAAACTGACAGTGATACGACAAACTCTAGATTGTTGTCTTCGTATAAAGTAGCACTGTTGCTTAACTTGATAGTAATTTATCTGGTACTCCACGGATTTGATACTTATAATTTGGTTATCGTTACAACCAAACGAAAATTGCTGTCCAAAATCACAAAACTCGGCAATTTTATCCATTGTATAACCTATATCAATAGAAAAAATAAAAAACTATTTGTATGAAAAGTGAAAAAAAAATCGATAAATAAAATATGAAGAAAAAATTAATTAACAAATATTAATTTAAAATCCCTATTAATTATTTGTTTTTAGTTATGCTTGTAAACATCAAGTTTACTTGGTTTAAATCTAATTCTGAAGTCTTTAAATTGTGATTGTTGCAAGATGAACACAAAGAATAACCATGCGCTTTTTCTTTTTAGTCAACTCAAAATTTGGCGGCAATGTTGCAAGTTTTAACCAATCAACACACAAAACACGTATTTAAAATATAATTTACAGTCCAACCTGCCTTAAAGACAACCTCTACATAAGCCACCTGCTAATAAAGACCAGTAAAATTGTATCCCGATTGTTTTTTTATTTATATTATTTTAACCTGTATATAAAGACCACTATCACTGGTTCCGTTGGGTGACCTTTATAGACAGGTTTGACTGTACTTGCACTAATAAAATACTCTATTCAAACACTTTAATTATGCAAAGTGTTTTTTTTTTTTTTTTTGTTTACTAGTATATCAATATAACTGACGGCAGGTTTTTTATATATAATTGGTTTCTAATTTTGCATTTGCAGGCGAATTGCTACAGAGCGTAAAATGTTTTGTTTTTTTTAATTATAATTATTATTATTATTATTATTATTATTATTTCCTTCTTTTTTTTGTTGGTCATAATCGATATTTTAATAAACTAACCTGAAATGAAATGGGCTGTTAGCACTAAAACATAAGCAAACACACAATTCATTTTGCTGACTTGCTTTGTTTAGGTTATCTTCATCTGGTCATAAAAGTTAAAACTATACTTATATAAAACGCATTCTTTACGTCATTCCGGAAGTTCTCCCGTTTCTTGGTATTGAAGAGTTTTGTAGGGAACATCTTCACGGGGGGGAATACAAAATGTATATAAGTATACAATTGGTATATATCTTCACTGTTCTTGTATATAAGTTTCGTAAAGTGGGTCTTAATAATCGTTGCAAACCTTATGTTAGTGACATTTTTCATGCTAAATCAACCTAAATTTCTCCCACTTGACTTTGACGGATGCCGTAACATGACAACATTACTCTGAAATCTGTTAAGTAGCACTGTTTTTCTGTATTATAGCAAATGCAAAGGAGAGAATCATGACCTTTTTTTGATACCTTAACCATTGTCCTAGGTGAGTTTCAAGTATTGATGCTACAACGAAGTTACCCTGAAAATGGGGTCATTGTCAAAGAGGTTATAGGTTTATAGCCTAGTATTACCATTGTAATTACAGTCAAACCTGTCTATAAAGGTCATCCAAGGAAACCAGTAAAAGTGGCCTTTCAGGGAAGGTGGCCCTTATATACAGGTTCCAATAACATGAATAAAGAACAATTGGGATATAATTCTACTGGCCTTTAAATGCAGATGGTCCTTATATAGAGGTGGTCTTTAAGGCAGGTTGGACGGTACATATTGTATAATTATATCCAGTCCAACCTGCCTTAAAGGCCACCTCTATATAAGGATCACCTGCTTATAAAGGCCAGTATAATTGTATCCCTGTTGTTTTTTATTCATATTATTTGCACCTGTATATAAATGCCACCTGCCCATAACGACCACTTTTACTGGTTCAGTTGGGTGGCCTTTATAGACAGGTTTGACTGTATTTTCACTTTTATATTGTATTGTTATAATTTTTATGCTTTCAAAAATGAACTACAAGGACGTGACATTACATGAATTTTTAAAATTTTATCCTTTTTTATTAAAGCTATTTAAAAAAAAATAGTTTAATGCATAATCACCACTCAGGTTTGAAATAATTGCTCAGTACAAAAACTGCTAATATTTCATCAGAAAATCAGAAATTATACATATATTAAAGTTATTCCTATATTATGCCTGTCGCATTTTCTTTTATAACTGTACATGCATTGCGTGTTTAAGTGTAAACAATATTTTATTAATTTAAACAAGTATCACATATTACAAAAGTTACAATAATTAGGATTCTGGAACAAGAGTTCAACTCTTATGTTAACCAGTTTCCTACAAAGTAGATGATTACACGAGTGAAGAAGTTACTATGTACATCAACAACTTAATAAAAATAATAATAATAATAATAATAAAAGATTAATAATAATAATAATATGTTGGTGGGTGTGTACTAATCATATATAAAAATGCAAAAAAAAAAATATGGTGGAGTATTTCGCTTGAATCATGAACATAAAATAAAATTGGGGTTTAGTTGAATCGTTTACTTTGTATAATATAGTTTTGAACTGTTATAAATATAGTTTTATTTTGGTCGACAGGTAATGTTGGGTCACCAAATAACAATTTGTCGACACTTAAAATATATGGGAGATGTTCCAAAGTTACAGCACGAATATTGCTGTAATTGCGACAATATAAAAGAAAATGTTCTGTATTTTCAACATTACCACATACACAAAATGGGTCTGGGACTAAGTTTTTACAAATAAGTGATATTTGAGGGCACTACATTCTAAGCGTAATCGTGAATGATAAATTTGGCCTATTCTAGAACCACAGTTAAAATAAGAGGGTATTTTCCTACTGGTGTTAATGTATTTTGAAAACTGAAATAGAACTATTTTTTATTTCTTCTGGTAAGTCATTCCAATCTCTTATAGTGCGGGGCATGAATGAATTGTGATAAAAGGCTGTTTTACACATATTACTTCTAATTTGTTGTGAACCTCGTGTATTATGTGAGTGAATATCGTTATAGGAGGGGGGAATTAGATCACTTAAATATCTGGGTGCTAAGTTGTTGGACATTTTGTAAAATTGAATTAATCTTTGATTCATTCTTCTTTTTCTAAAGTTTCCCATCCCGTTTCAGAATATAACAAGTGAATACTGGTTAACTTGGTTGCACCGCAAACAATTCGAGCTGCTTCCAAGTGAACTTTTTCTATTCTGGTTTTTAATTTTTCAGACATATTGTCCCAAACAACGTTACCGTATTCTAGTAAAGGTCTAATGAAGCTAAATAAATTGCTTCTAAAGTATCACGTGATAAAATGTATTTATACTTCCTTAGAATAAATAATCTAAAATTAACTTTAGTTAAAATATTATCAACATGACTTTGCAAGTAAAATCTGAAGTAATAGAAATACCAAGGTGTTTATGTTGTTCAACCTCTTGGATTAAATTGTCATTCATGTAAAGACAAGGGTGAAATGGTTTTCTTAGTTTTTTAGAAACAATCATGCTTACAGTCTTTTGGGGATTAAATATACCACCATACCAAAATCACGAAATTAACCACTAGAAGTATGCATTGAAAACAATAATATAACTAGAAAAACTGTGAGCAGCCACAGGCTCACAAAAAATACCCCCCCCCCCCTCCCCCCCCCCCACATAAAAAAATCCATCGGATCAAATTTTTAATAGGAGGTGCAAATCTACATTATATCTTGTGTGAAAGTTTCATGAAAATCCATTGAAGGGCTTAGGAGGAGTTGTGGATAAGAGATAGGTACCATAAGGTGTAAGGGAAGGACGGACGGGACACCCCTATCACTATATACCCCCCCCCCCCTTTTAAGCGGTGGATATAGTGAGGCACAAAACTTTCAAATTTAGCGCGACTTAGGACATAATTACACGTGCTCGCGATTTTAAAAGAAGTATGCTCAATTTCATAGTGCGTTGTTTTAAAGGCAAGAGCGAGATATCTAAATATCTCATTGTTTGGTTATAAAGAGAAGTGAGACAATTTGCATAGATGGTGAATAAAATGAAAGCATAGATGCCATAGATAGCTTAGATAATTGTTAAATGCTACCGCAATACCTACAGTATAATCAGGAATGGATTACTCTCAGTTTTATGGATTTTTCTCAAAAACCAGTTACAGATGTGAAACAGAAAGGCTATGCATGTTTATAACAAGACCCGGCCTAATATACCATGATGGTTTGAGTTTTTCATTGCTTTGGACTTTGACCCTGTACAGTATAAATTTTTGTCAAAAATGTTAAACCTGAAAAAATCTAAGTTTTTGACTCCACCTCTTATGACAAACCCAACCCTTTTTACTATGGGTTCCATTCAAAGTTTAAAATTGACTTAAAGACTGAACAGCAGTTCGATGACAACACAATTAGGCCAAGGGAAAAAATAAATACTTGTGTATATGGTTATAGAGAGATTAAAAAAAATCCAACATCTGTCAAGTAAATTGCAAAATTACTTGCATTTGAAGTGAATACAATTTATACATGTTTATTTCTTTTTAAATGTTTACATAGTTTATTTTAAGAAAACAAAAGAATCACTGAAATTTGTTAATCCATTGCTCAATTAAGCTATGAGTAGTATCAATGTTACGTATGAGAATACATGTATAACACATCTGTACATATTTCTGAAAATTAATGAAAATGTAAATTCCAGATACATACTTAAAGCCACTCACCCATGCGAGTCAATTTAAATTATATCGCAAATACCTTCAGAAGGCATTGTAGTAGAAGAACATTAAGCAGAACATAATTTGGTTTTGCCTATACACAGGACACAGCAAATGGTTGATTAGCCTTCCTTGTCTAATAAACATGTTCAATGAATAAAAAAGGTCACGGCATATCATTGTGTCTTACATGGTAAAAAGGCGGAGTAAATAGACTTTGTAAATTTCCATCATTGCAGATATTGCCAAATTTTTCTCAGTAAAGCTGGATTATTGCAAAATATACATAACGGAAACCTTAAGTGCATATTAGGCCGATGAATTCTAAATACATTTTATTATGAAAAAATAAAATATTTTCAAAAATTATTCTTTATAGACAAAAAAACTTAAGTGCAATTCATTTCTGTTTATACTTTAGTGTTTACAATTACATATTATAACAGTTTTAAGTTTACAGCACTAGACGGTCGTATCGGAATACAATTCCTCATCAGTAGTGCTTGGACTAAAATATTGAAACCTTATTTTTTTTTTTTTTTTTTTTTTACAAAAATGTTGAAAATATATCCAAGAACCAAATTATATTTTACAAAATTTAGCCAAGGAAATACTTTGCATGAGGAGGTATACCTTAGTTTTTTGAGGAATTTAAGATTTTAACTAGCAGCAAATTTAGACAATAGTATATATCTGACAATAATATAGTCTCCAATTTTAAGATTCGTAAGAGCTAGGGCATCATCTAAATATCTTTATGTTGAAATGAATAAATTGGTGACTGTCTAGTCTTCAGATCCAGATTTTAGAAGATTCTGCGTAAATTCTGCCTCATATGAAGGCCGTGGTGGCCTAATGGATAAGACGTTAGTCTTCAAATCCAGGGTCTCTCACCGCTGCGAGTCGAGTCCCGCTCAGACTACATGTGAGAAAGTGCCGGAATTTTCCTTGCCGTTGGCTTTTACTGATTCACCTGGTATCAGTATAATGTGACCGTCTGGGGGATTGGTACGCTTGTCTGCGGCGTACTGACTCTGTGAGCTAGCACGTTAAAGTCGCCCTGAGTGCGCGCTAGTACAAGGCAAACTATACAACACACTCGCACTTTACATGCATACACAAAATTGTTCATAGATTAATCCATAGAGATTAATAAAATAGTTCTCGTCGCGAATAGCTGAAAATTGCTGATGCGACGTTAAGCAACATTCAACCAACCAACTGCTTTATATGAATTTAAGATACAAATGTTCCACAGTTTGTACCGATTGTTCGTTGGAAAATAATGAATAATAACAACTGCAGTGCACAACTGCTGATATATTTGAAATGTACATTGTGTAAAATCTATTATCACCCAACTGCAGAAAGAATTACCTTCATTTTAAAGTTTATTAAAAAAACATTAATTATTATTTTGGTAGTACTTACGGAAGCGTATTAGGGCCACGAATTTTTTTTTAATTTGATATGTCGACTTAGTTTCTCGATAAATCGACTTAACTATGTCGATAAATCGACTTATTATCTCGATAAATCGACTTATTATCTCGATAAATCTACTTAACAATCTCGATAAATCTACTTAACAATCTCGAATCTCGATAAATCTACTTAACAATCTCGATAAATCTACTTAACAATCTCGAATCTCGATAAATCTACTTAACAATCTCGATAAATCTTTGCCACCTTGGCAAGATATTCATATCACAGGAAACCAAACTTGCCATTAGACAGGCCTACAATCTTGTTCTAGCGCATACTACAATTAAGTAGTGTACAATCATGAAAGGTTTTCTTGTGCCAGCTATTAATAGTCAGTGAGCTAGGTGGACCCACCGTACATCCCCCCCCCCCCAGGATCCACCGACACTACTTTTTTCTGGTACCTTAGGGTATCTAGTAATGGAATCAGGATGTTTCCCAGAAATAAGTTGGATGCTTTTCATGAAAAACTTCAATATTAGCAGAGCCTGAAAGTTTTCAGTAAATTTCTCTATTAGGGGTAGGGGAACGTTTTTATCTTTCTTTTCAATAATATTATGCAGATACAGATCATATTTGGTATCATTGTAAAGGAAACATGTTCAGCTTTGATAAAATATAAAGTCGGTTGATGTAGCTGCTTACTATGTTGTCACCATGACGTCATAAACACAAGTTTTGGGGAAAAAAACGCTATAATATCGTGTCAATTTATCCTTTATAAAACTATTTATGTACAACATAATAAAAACACATTAAGACAAAGTTTGTTTTGCATTTACTTGATAAATTGTAGTTATAAATGATCATATATTCTCATCTTCCAAAAAAGACACCACTCTATTAGAAAAATATATTAAAGATACCAATTTTTTTTTAAAAAATGTCGAAACGGGGTAGGGGAACGTTTTTATCTTTGTTCGATGGTTTTATGTAGATATAGATCATATTTGGTATCATTGTAAAGGAAACAGGTTCAGCTTTAATAAAATACAAACTTGATTGGTGTAGCTATTACTGTAACGTTCCTATGACGTCATAAACACGCTCGCAAGCAATGTCTCATTAACTTTGATGGGAAGTCGATTTATCGAGACACTAAGTCGATTTATCGAGATAACTTGACGATTACTTTGTCGATTTATTGAGATTGTTAAGTCGATTTATCGAGATACTTAGTCGATTTATCGAATTGCTATGTCGATTTATCGAGATACTAAGTCGATTTATCGAGATAAAAGGGAAGATTTATGGAGATAATAAGTCGATTTATCGACATAGTTAAGTCGATTTATCGAGAAACTAAATCGACATATCAAAATTTAAAAAAAATGTAGTGGCCATTATACGCTTTCGTAAGTACTACAAGTGTCGCAAAAAGCGTATAAACATTTTACCAAGTATAATTCATTTTTTGATAACTTTGCCTCAATACCAAATTTGCGAAATTATACAGTGTGATTTATTTTATTTATTTATTTTTTTTTTTTTTTTTTGAGATCATGTCCCATATACTTTGCTGCAATCTTGCAAGAGCCAAAATAAAATAGATTTATTTATTGAATAATACGTTTTTTACGGAAGCGTATTAGGGCCACGACTATTTTTTTTTTATTTTGGTATGTCGACTTAGTTTCTCGATAAATCGACTTAGTATCTCGATAAATCGACTTAACTATGTCGATAAATCGACTTATTATCTCGATAAATCGACTTAGTATCTCGATAAATCGACATAGGATCTCGATTAATCGACTTAACTATCTCGATAAATCGACTTAACAATCTCGATTAATCGACTTAAAAATATCGATAAATCGACATAGCAATTCGATAAATCGACTTAGTATCTCGATAAATCGACTTAGTATCCCGATAAATCGACTTAACTGTCTCGATAAATCGTAATTATGAAATCAATTAAGAAGTGTGATAAGTAATTATTTGTACGGTATATTAAATATGCATGTATCCTTTTTTGATTTTCATGCGCTCGGAGAACATTTGAATACCACTGTTTGTCCGTCTGTCCGGACGTCCGGACGTCTGTCCGCGGACAATTTCGTTTCCGCACAGTAACTAGAGTTACTATACACCAAATAAATTCATATTTGGTATGCAAGTATGTAATATTGAAATACAGGTCAAGTTCAAATTAACTACATTCCACTCATTTCTTGTATAATTATGTCACTTTTAAAGGCAAATTTCATGTAAAATTTGGTTTTCGCGCCATAACTTAGTAACAATTGACCAATTGAAACAAGTATCCTATATTGAATCACAGGTCAAGTTCAAATTTGGCCACAATCCAGTACTTTCTTGCAAAGTTATATGCCCTTTATTTCCGTGTACAAATTTGGTTTCCGCACAATAACATTACTAACAATTTGTCAGTTGAATTCATATTTGGTGAATTCTCAGATTACAAACTTTCGGATTGTTCAGCTCGGTGTGTCCTTTCAAAAATTAATGTTGATACAATTTAAAACTTTTGTTCAACCTACTTTAGTATCCTGGAGAAATCTTTCAACGCAATTCTTAACATCATTTAATTACTAAAACATGATATATCCTTAATATACTAGCAAACCATCTAACCTTTGGGCGTATATTATCCCGCTTCAGCAGTGCTCTTGTTCGCTAATGGATTTAAGGTGGTGAAAATGTTCGAGAAAAACAGCTCTAAAGTTAAGATTTGAGAAAGGTAACGGACACACTAAAGCAAAAATGGGTACCTGTAGTTATATAAATATTGTACTTAGTCAAATTACACTTATGTAGGGAGAAGCTTATTTATTCTTGTCTCAAAGAAATAACTTCTGAAAAAAGTAAGTATTGCATTGCTGATTTAACTGTTGCATAAATATATCAAAGGTATGTGCATGAAAGCTATTCAAGATCTTAAGACGCAAGAGCATTAGCAAACTGAAGTCTATATATTTGGAGTGAAATTGGATAGAAAACCCTACATAGATATAAAACTTGAAATCACCAGTTACCTATGCGTATCCATGAATAATTGTGGATGTTAGAGTGCTGACAAGCTGTGTCCAATCAGATTCCTTAAACCTCATAAATTATGTGCATAATTATTGGACCTGCCTGCAAATCGAGAGGGTTCTTCCTTTAACTTATCGTATCCTACCTACAAAGTTTTGTGAAATTCTGTGCATAAGTACGAAAGCCTATTAAGCTCATGAATAAAAAAAATTAAAAGGCGTAATAACGCGAAATAAAGGCGTTATAATGCGAAAAAGGCGTTATAACGCCTTTAGAAAGGCGTAATAACGCGAATTGAAAGGCGTTATAATGCGAAAAAAGGCGTTATAACGCCTTTAGAAAGGCGTAATAACGCGAATTGAAAGGCGTTATAACGCGAAATAAAGGCGTAATAATGCGAATTGAAAGGCGTTATAACGCGAAATAAAGGCCTTTCTTTAGAAAGGCGTAATAACGCGAATCGAAAGGCATTATAACGCCTTTAGAAAGGCGTAATAACGCCTTTTTGTCTATATATAGAGCAGTCACTTGAGTGACAACCCTCACCACAAACAGATTGGTTTTAGTTTGAAAAGCTTAAGGCAACTGTAGATCTATTCATACTAAGATGTCACAGGTGTCATTTAATCATTGTTAAAAGTTAGCGATTGACAATTGGACAGGAACTTTTTAATAAATAGCCATGTGTACATTGCCAATGTTTATCAATGTTTATATTTCAGATTACTTAAAAGATTTCCATCCCCATATATAAAATGATACTCTTTATGAAAAAACAACACTTTAACATTGAAAAGAAACCTTTCTTTCTGTTTTACTGAAATAGTATGTTCATTTCAGCGCAGGATCAGATGATGTGCAGTTTTTTTTTAATTTTCATAGAATAAATACATATAAAACAGCTTATTACATTACATATAGTTGTGCAGGAAAACACACACACACACACACACACAACACACACACACACACACACACACACACACACCACACACACACACTTTTAATATGTATGTAAAGTGCGGGGGTGGGGGTAGAGATTAAACCCCAGGACATCCACATCATTATGGAAGGCATCTTTACTTCGCGTTATAACGCCTTTCAATTCGCGTTATTACGCCTTTATTTCGCGTTATAACGCCTTTTTTGGCATTATAACGCCTTTATTTCGCGTTATAACGCCTTTCAATTCGCATTATAACGCCTTTATTTCGCGTTATAACGCCTTTTTTCGCATTATAACGCCTTTATTTCGCGTTATAACGCCTTTCAATTCGCGTTATTACGCCTTTATTTCGCGTATTACGCCTTTCAATTCGCGTTATTACGCCTTTCTAAAGGCGTTATAACGCCTTTTTTCGCATTATAACGCCTTTATTTCGCATTATTACGCCTTTTAATTTTTTTTTATTTATGAGCTTAATAGGCTTTCGTACATAAGCTATGTCCAATTAGATTTATCAAACCTCATTAATTATGCACATGATTATTGGAACCCACCTTCAAATCGATAGAGTTCTTCACCTACAGACACCCAACCTGTCTAAGTTGCGTGAAATACCGTGCAAAAATGCGGGTGCTAGAGCGCTCACAAAGAAAAATTTACAAATGAGGCAAGACACACGTCGGACAGAAGTTTATCACGACATTAAGGCCTGGTCACACAGCGCTTTGCGGCTTAATCACTGCTATAACCCGTCAAAAATTGGTCTCCCGTGAAGCAGACGTTGTTGTTTGCGTTGATGTCGAGTTTAAGACGAGCTACAGTCGATTTACAGACGTGACAGGATGCGATGAAACATCTGAACGGCGTCGGACGTGGCAAAAAGTTTTGAAATGTTCAAAACTTTATTCCGCGGACAACCACGGACGGCACACGTGGTAAAGACGTGCAACACACGTGATAATCCGTGTTCCGGCAGTGATTTAAACTTGGGGAGACGTGGTAAAACGCGAAAGTTTAGCGGTCTGTCACGGGCAAAGCACGGTCATCGGACGCGTGATACGCGTTGGTATCACGGGAAATAGCTTGTGTTTAGCGGTTTATCACTAAGAAATGGATTTTTCCGCGTACATATCACTACTAAAGCCCGTTGAACGACATCTGGAACAAGTTCCAAATACGATTGATCACTGCCTAATCACTTCTGTATGACTTCTGATTTGTGGCATATAAATACCGTAATTTTCTAAGACCTCTGCACTTGGAGTCTAGATGTCAAGGGGTGAACATGAACCCTCAACACCGTGATGTCCTCATCTTCATGCTCCATCACCAACAGAACTAATTGATACAGGTCCAACATATCCTTGCTGAGAGAAGGAGAAGGAGGAAGAGAAGTGTGGTACGGAACATCTATGTACGTGACTGAATTGGAAGGAGACCTCAGCTGGGACTTTACGTCCATCTCATGGTCGAGCTGCGTAACGAAGATCCAAAAGCCTTTCAGAACTTTATGAGGATGCCTCCTGCGATGTACGACGAAATTGTGCAGAGACTGACACCAGCCCATACCAAGGAGACCACCAACTGGAGAGCAACCCTTGAACAAGGCCTGAAGGTTGCTATCGCCTTGAGGCACCTTGCTTCTGGCTCCAAGTACCGTAAGATGCAATATGCCTGGAGGGTCCCCGACAACGCCATAAGTCTTGTAGTACGTGGGGAAACATATTGCGTGTAAAGCTGCTGCCAACACTGGGTCCGACTACTTCAACTAAAAAGGCTTCTTTAGAGTTATCCTCATAGCAGTCGTGTCTTCGGACTACAAGTTCCTGTGGATAGACGTAAGCGGCAAGAGGTCCTCCTCTGATACCCACATCTACAATAATTTAAAAAGCGAGGTCAAGGAGGGTCTGCAGAACAATGACATCGCCGGCTTCTCACAGCCAGATCCTCTGCCAGGTGACACACAGGATGTACCCTAATTCCTTGTAGATGAAAATGTCTTCGGACTACAGACCTACATAATGAAACCCTATGCTAATATGGACATGACCAGGGAGCAAAGGATATTTAACTATCGACTGTCGTGGGCCAAACGGGTAGTTGAAAATTCGTTCGGGATCCTTGCCAACATATTTCAAGTTATCCTGACTACCATGATGTATGAAGCTGACACTGACAGGCCGCTGGTCAACGCATGCGTACTCCTTCACAACCTGATGAGGACACGCTACCCGGTGATGCAGAACAGGCTTGTGGACTTCGGGCGTCTAGATGGAGAACTGGTGCTTGGTGCTTGGCGTGAAGACATGAAACGAGATCTGATAGAGTACCAGAATCCAACAGAGATGTCAGGCTAGCCAAGGCCCAGAGGAACCTCATCATGCAGTAGTGCAACTCCCAGCTAGAAGGATGATGTGGCAGGATGACATGCTCCTCCATTAGCTATGCGTACTGATTATGTTAGTTAGGGAAGCTGGAGCAATGACATTTAAATGTTAATGTGATAATGACGATTGATAATTACATATTGTATTAACGTAATGAATTGAAATGTAAAATGCGCTTGGAAGTTTTGACTTTACTAGATTAAAACTAAGTTAAACTTTTATATGCGCGACAAGCCGCGCTTCCGACGACGCCGAGCCGCGGTTACCCGTGATTAGGCAGTGCTATAGCAGTGGAGTGCCCGTATTACGTCCGCGCTTAACGCGTGATCGGCAGTGCTACAGACGCGATGAGGCCGCGGTCAGTCTTGGTAACTTGTCGCTTTTTTCCGCGTTCGATCACGTGCGAACCTATTTTTAGCCTCACACGTAGCTGAACATGGTTAGCCGTGCTTAGGCAGTGCTTGAGCAGTGGAACAGCCACCGACGGCAATACCCCGTACAAAGCACGGCCAAGCCAAAATTGAACAAAAATTACCACTTACGACCACGTCCGCCAGATTTTCACAACTTTTTGTACGTGATTTAGACGTGGAGTGCTGTGTGACCGGGGCTTTAGCACACCAGTAACTGTACATGTTAACTTAGTATTCATGTAATAGAATTTCGTCGGATGTGTAATTGAACTCTCATGAATATAGAAAACGGATTTGTTTGGTGTTATGATTGGTTGATTGATCGATTAGTTGTTGGATTTTACGTCGTTTTGACAGTATTTCAGTCATTTTACGACGTGAACATTTTTGACACTTTCTCATTCTTTATTTTGTGTGTGTGCGTTGATAGAGTGATGTGTGAGTAACTGGACTGCAGTGATGTCGTCTTTAAGTTGCCAGTACACGGATATAATAGCCACAGCCTAACTACAATCCTGCTAGTCCGTTATCCTGACACAAGTTAAGTCAGTTTTTCCCTAACCCAGTAAACATTAGTGTAGCCGGGGAGCTGAAACTACTTATTTTTACAACTTTAGTTTGTCGCGGCCGGGGATCGAACCCGCGACCTCCCGCATATAGAGCGGACACTAAGTCGATTTATCGAGATAGTTAAGTCGATTTATCGAGATACTAAGTCGATTTATCGAATTGCTATGTCGATTTATCGAGATTGTTAAGTCGATTTATCGAGAAAGTTAAGTCGATTAATCGAGATCCTATGTCGATTTATCGAGATAATAAGTCGATTTATCGACATAGTTAAGTTGATTTATCGAGATAATAAGTCGATTTATCGAGATACTAAGTCGATTTTCGAGATAATAAGTCGATTTATCGACATAGTTAAGTCGATTTATCGAGATAATAAGTCGACATATTAAAATTTAAAAAACATTATCGTGGCCCTAATACGCTTCCGTACTAATACGCTTCCGTAGTTTTTATACTAATATAAGATTTTATTAATTTAATGAAATTATTTTTACAGTATGCATATCAAACACAATCACAAACATACAGGTCTATATTTCGAGCAAAATCACAATGTAAACACTTTGAAACTGGCAAATTAAATTCAACATCTGAACTTCTACTAGGGAAGTGAGACCGGGTGCTACGGAAGGATATACACATTCAGTTTGGCTAGCTGTTACCACTACATGTGAAATAAAATCAGAAAAACGAAAAGGACATTAGCTATGGAACGCCAGTTATAAGTAGAAGAAGTCACTTAGTTTATATCAAAAGTTCAGACTTTGCTATACGATTTATTCAATATTCTCCAAATGTAGACAAATTACAAGAAAGCATTAAATGTTTTCCTTGCTTAAGTTATTATCGGTATTATTAGTAAACATATTTTAATTATGCGGCACTAGACGGCCGTTCTGAATATAATTCGCCATTAGTAGTGCTCGGTCAAAATGTGGAAAACAAAAATACATGTATTTTTTAAGATTTTGATAAAACTAACCTGGAATCACCTGAATAAGAAGCACTATAATATAGGCAAATGCAGAATACATTTCGCTGAGTTTCTTTCTTAGAATATCAAATAGTTAAAACTATTCTTATATAAGACGCGTCTGTTACGTCATTCCAGAAGTACATCCGTTTCCTACTGCTAAAGAGATTTGCACGGAATATCTTCTTTTCTTATTGCTTGATTTATCAATAGAAATATAAATGACAAATGAACTCTTTCTGTTTTGTGGTTTTGTGTTTTCCGTTTATTGTTGTTTACTGAAGTTGGTAAACAAAAATATAAACAATAAATACAGAAGTACTTTGGGAATATGTTGACGAAATTAAGAACACACAAACTAATCCATGTCCAAATCAAAACCTCTCAAACAAAGTAAAAACTTAAAAAGTGACAAATAATGTTAAAATCAACTTCTACAAAAGAATTGAGACAATGTGCTTCGGAAGGGTAAGCACCTACTGTTTGGCTAGCTATACTCGCCACGTGCGCAATCATAATTGAGAGTGAAATAAAAATAAACTATACTAATCCATGTCCAAATCAAAATCCCAAACAAAATAAAAACTTTAAAACTGATGAATTAAGTTAAACACTTGAACTTCCACCAGGGAAGGGTAAGCACCTACTATATTTGGTTAGCTACACCCGCCATATGTGTTGTAAATAGAGAACGAATGGAACGCGAAACATTGCTCGGCGTTTTTCTGTTACTTTTCGAAAGTTTACAAAACATTTACAACGTTGGTTGTAGTTGTGGTATTTTGCTCTTTGTTAGGTCAATTGTATGTACCCCATTTGTACCTAAGTGCCTTTATTTTGATTTAGTACTGTCATGTGCTGATTTTGATTTTTTATTAAAATAAGGCATTCAAATTTTGAACAGTACATTCTAAGGTACCTTGATATATAACAAATATACATTTATTGTCCAATTTGGCATGGTTCGCGTCCTTGTGAATTTTACTATTCTAGAATATATGCTACGTTGAATTAATTTATCACAATATTGGGGGTTTCTTTTTTTTTTTTTTTTTTTTTTTTTTTTTTTGCAATTTGGCATATCTCGTGTGCTTTCGTTTGTTACTTTTCTTGAATATGTGCTACTTATAGATATTCTCATATTCAAAGTTTGTACTTAGCGTTGTAATTTCCGATTTTTTTATTTATTGGGATAAACCACATTAAAACGTGCATTTATCTATAAAAAGGTATTATATATTAAATAACCATGGGCGTATGATGCATTTTTGCACCAGGGTCTTTTTTTTTGGGGGGGGGGGGTCAAAGTTTGTACCTAGCGTTGTAATTTCTGATTTATTAGGATAAACAACATTGAACCATATGTATTTTTATCTGTATAATGAATTGGTTTCATTTTATTTATCACCATGCGGTTATTTTTAGTTCATGGTGGATTTGTTACACAAAAAATTGGATTAAAACGAAAATTTCTCTGTTATTTATCGGTATTGAGAGCAAAATTGGACGGATATATGACCTAAAATCAGTTTAAAAGTAGGCTTGTTCCAATAATTCAAAACATCTTGACTTCAGTATGTTTTATAGTGAAGCTTGCATCGGATTGAAAATTAAATTTTGAGCGAAAAAAAAACAAAACACATCGGCACTTCATTGCTGCAGAAAAAAGTTTTGTCGGAAAAAAATACTTTTTATATTTACTATTAAAACTTAATTAAGTTGTGTTGGTCCCAAGGGAAATAAATCTTCTCAACACCAGTAATTGTTTTATTTAAATGGACATGCTTTTTGCTGAGATATAGATTAGAGAAATATATTAAATATAAAATGTGTTTTCATTATATAAAGTTATTTTTTATCAATAACAAACATCAAATTATCTTTCGGGGATGCAGTCTAACCTGCCTTAAAGGCCACCTCTATATAAGGACCAGTCGAATTATATCCCAAGCGTTCTTTACTCATATTATTTGAACCTGTATATAAGGGCCACCTGCCCATAAAGGAAAATAATCAAATTAATCACGTGATTTTCATTCAGAAAACCCAATCTCGCACTCTAAAGGGTGTGTCATGTTTAATTTTCTATGCCAAATCTGTGTTTTTCGGAAGTCTAGTCTTATCCATTTCATAAGCAGTTTGACTTGATTTTTCTAGGTGGCAGAGTGGATAAAAAGTACCCCGGACTTCCAGAAGAGCTGGATTTAAGCACGACATTTAAGCTGCCACTCGACAAACCTCGGCAGTTCTCGTAATTATAACTCTACTTTTGGCAAAATTAAAGTACAGTCTCTACTCATTTTAATCAAACCCGTTCCGGGGTAGGAAAATAAATAAATAAATAAATAAATAAATAAATAAATAAATAAATAAATAATCAGTTCACGTGTTTGTAAAATTTAGTTATTTGGGACATTAGAGAGTTTGGCAGAACTGAACAATGTGAATGGAAATGCTAAAATTGACTGCGAACTCTGTGTGTATGTTAACTGTCGTTCACTTTCAAAATTCTAAACTGACGATTTACTTATTTATTCGAGCGATTAAACTAATTCGTTCGAACGAATAATTTTTTTTGGCCCTTCCACTGCGGCGTAGAGATGAAATAGTGTGCACAAGATCTAAAAATTTTGTTTTGCATACACTATTGGCCCTGAAAGCTTCAGACCAAATACACAGAGACTTCCCCATATTACCTCTGCAAGTTTCGCTAGGTATGCAGGGGCGTACGTTTGTACGGAAAACCGTCCACATCGTTTTCGCAAAAAAAAAAAAAAACGAGAGAGAGAGAGAGAGAGAGAGAGAGAGAGAGAGAGAGAGAGAGAGAATATAATATTTCTTATACCAAACCGTTGGTCTTCACCGGAAATGTTATATACGAATTCGGTTTATACCTGACTTCGATAGCCTCTGAGGTGCGGTTCCGGTGTTGTCTTGACTTTGCCGGCATGGCAAAACAATTGAAACTATCTGTTTTGTTCTCGGCTTCAAAAGCCGATAACTCGAGCGCAGTTAGTCCAGCAGCTCAACAGCAGAATCCAGATACACAAGAATTGTCACGTTTCATTATGTATTAACGCAACTTGATATATTTACAAATATATTTCCTCTCCTCCGTTTAACCTCACCACTATATTAATTGAACTCCCATTTTAACTTGACTTTCTCAATTATTGAGTGTGTTGTTTTCGTAGTGCTTATGCCATACAACATCAGATCCCCTTGTACATCGTCTTCAGGTTTAAGAATGAACCAGTCCTCAAAAGAACGACAAAAACTACCACAGCATAGCATAAAATCATAAGAAAAATTCTGATAAATAGCGCCCTGGAGGGCCGAAAATTCGCATCAGGGCGGCCCCCAAACCCCCTGCCCTATTTAGGAGTCCACATCATAAACACCCCAGCTACGCCTCTGGTATGTCAGTTTTGTTCAGACAGTGTTCGTATTTCTTTTATTTTTTCCGACATATTGATTTTTTCTAAAACAAAACCCCCGGCACCTATACAGAAGCAACACCGATTGTGAGGTTGTATGTAATATTTCCTCGTGGTCGACAACACCCCTGTTCATGTTGGTAGACATTTTAATCAGTACTGAACAACGCCAACGTGACAATGCATACGTCATACACTTTCATAAATTACAAAGAGAGATAACTCCTGGTCTTGTAAGTCCATCACGGTGGACATATGGAGCTAGAATATGATGTTTTGGAGCTTGTTAACGATTATAATAAAAACATACGAACCAGATCGGTAAAAGAAACCATCAGAAACAAGCAAATGGTAATTATGAGTCAAATGACTGTCTAATGTCAACGATTTTGTTTGTTGGTTGAATGTTGCTTAACGTTGCATCAGGAATTTTTCTACTATTCGCGACGAGAACTATTTTATTAATCTCTATGGATTAATCTATGAACAATTTCGTGTATGCATGTGAAGTGCCAGTGTGTTGTATGATCTGCCTTGTACTAGCGAGCACTCATGGTGACTTTAACGTGCTAGCTCACAGAGTCAGTACGCCGCAGACAAGCGTACTGGTCACTCCCCAGTCCATTATACTGATACCAGGTAAACCATTAAAGGCCAACGGTAAGAAAAATTCACTTTTCCACATGTGGTCTGAGCGTGACTCAGACTCAGAGCCGTTAGAGACCCTGGATTTGAAGACTTACGTCTTATCTAATTAGGCCACCGCGGCCTCTCGACGATTTTGTAATCGGTTTAACCGCACTTCTTTTATTCCTTGATTCCTGTGATTTGCTGTGTTTACTCTAAAATCTATACATGTTTTATTTTATTCAATTCTGTTTTACAAAATTCAGTGAATTTTAACATGTACACATCCGAGACGTTTTAACAGATAAACCGTGACAAATGGTTGACAATGCTAAGTACAAAGGGAATACTAGATGATTAGTAATCACACGTAAACAGGAAAGCACTTGTTCCGAGCCAATACTGAGAAAAGCTTCATCTAGAAAAGCACTTGACCCAATGACAAATCAATTTCGTCATGACGAGTATGGGATCGTACAGGTGCCATAAATGTTATAACTCAAATTCTCCGATGACGTATACGATTATGCGCTGATATTGCGATAAAAGGGTTTGTGGGATTTGTGAATGTCACATTTAGCTGGAGTAAACTAGAAACAAATTCTGAATATGTTCCTAGTATAGGGTATGTGCCAGTCAAATCCATCACTGTATGCGGGGTCATACTATCCCATTCATGCTGGCAGTGAAAGGACTCCATATTTCGATAATTTCAGTTCTCGTACATGCGGCTTTTTAATCTTAGCTGTAGTGACGAAAAAAAAATTAAATTAAAACAATTTTTCTAAATTTAGAGTGTTTATCATTATTCAATAAATGTCTCATTGTATTGAGAGTTTGCCTTTTTTAATTCACCATTAGGCGAATAACACCATTGCGGTAGCTCAGTTGGTCGTTCCGTTATTGGAAGGTCGTGGGTTCGAACCTCGACCGGATCTGACCCAAGACTTGAAAGTGGATAGTGACTGTTCTTTAGCCAAGCACTCGGCATTACGAAATGAAAGTCACGGTTCTTTCGGGTGTAAACTTAAAATAAACGAGGTCCCGTGTCTCGGTGGACTTGGCACGATTTAAAGAACCCTGCTGTATAATGCCATCAGCGCAACGCTCAGGCAAAAATTCTGCACCTTCGCCTATAGCTGGCGACGTCTCGATATAAGTGAAATATTCTTGAGTGGGACATTAAACACCATTACTTAACTCTATTTATTAGGGGAATAAAACTACTAAATTTGAAAAAAAAGATTTGATTTTGTTTTTTAATTCCTAGCTTGCCATATCATGCAATTTTCTCAACTAACCACCTAGAAATTCCTTCCAAAATACTCATAAACGTTCTTGTGGCATATATACATCAAATTTTTTAGTTAGAATATGTAATTACTGTATTTCCATAAATTGAGTGTACATGGTTTTTGTTATTTATTTTAATTGAAAATGTTTCCATTAAACTATCAATAAGATGCATTTAAAATATACTGACCTAACCAAATTATATATTGTTAAATAAAAACATCATTGATCAGTTCTCTTGTACTTATATAAATTTTGCGAAAATTTTGGAAATTTGATCAAGTGTATACACCAATTGGGCCTCATTCAAAGTTACATCAGGGTATTAAGGGTCAGGTAGGTCATTGTTGTTTGGGATTTTCCAGGTGTTGTCATCATGAAAATTCCAATTATGTCATAACATTCATAGTTGTTCAGAGTGAGAAGGTACTGAATGGATAATTTTGCCATAGTTATATTTGTTTTGTTAAAAAGTTAAAAAATTGTTTTATGTACAGAATTAAATTCACTTTTGGATGAATGAAGAATATTTTTTTCCTATTAGGCCAGAAAATTTTTTAATCAAGTTGTGACAAATTTTTCGTGAGTTTGGTGGAAAATACGACTTTATTCTTGCATTTTCCATGTGCACTTAATTTGTGGAAGTACAGTAGAACGTTAATCATATCATTTTACTTTTCGTTATTGATATTAAGGGGATTCAATTTCGTGCGCAAACATTTACTTTAACAAGAAGAGAACAAGAACAGAATACAGATTGATTAGTTTCAATATTTTTCAGTTTTTTACATATTTTTATTTCAAATCTCACATCGGTCCTTAGTGACTTTTTTCTTGAGTATATTAATTGTTTGAGATATTTTAAAGTTTTAATTTCATATTCCGCATACAGATTGATTACAAGTATTACTTAGTTAAGTCGCAGTATGTACTGTAGAGACCAGGATTTAGTATTAGTATGTATTACAGATACCAGGAAACTGTTTATAAATGCGTTCATTTTTATAAAATGTTTGACGTTTAGTAATTATATATTATATGTGGAGTTTTCGACAACACCATGAATATTTGTTCTTTTATCGTTTTTGTGATTTTAAAAGTCTCATTTGGCCAAGGTAAGAGATACTTCACACATACACACACACACACACACGCACAAACACACACACACACACACACACACACATTTGGGTGACTTTTAATAACACATTTTGTATTTGAAAACCAGTCTCATCGCATTTAACACTGCTTAGAAGGTCCCAAAAACGAGAGAGAGAGAGAGAGAGGAGGAGGAATAGTTGATATAGACAATATATAATATATTAATGAATTACGATATTTAACTACTAGTATATCTTTTACTGGTGGCCAAAAAAAAAAAAAAAAAAAAAAAAAAAAAAAAAAACGTGGTACATCAGCAAACAGCAAAGAGAAATATACACAGTCAGAATTATCACAACAATGACTAAAACTTTCTTTTGATAGCCATATACCCCTGCTTCAACTATGATTTGACACTGTGGCCTTAAAGTTAAGCCTACATACATACCTATGTGAAACAATGTCTTATGCTGGTATACATTAATATTTGTTCCAAGTTTGATCAAAATCCACTTATATAGATGTAACAGTTGTGAAGCCAGGGATTTATCAGGGTCCAAGTTTGATCAAAATCCACTTATATAGATGTAACAGTTGTGAAGCCAGGGATTTATCAGGGTCTTTTGGAATAAGGCCCTAAACTAAAAATTGGGAAAAATTATCACTTTTCTGCTCATTTTGGGAAAACTTCGACATCATGTCAGAAGTCAGTTTACTCACGACCTCTGAAGCCTTTGATTTAGAAGCGGTATTTTCATCTTGTTTTGCAGATGTTGTTTGAAAATAATCTAGACTCTTTTACTTGATTTTGCTGATTTGGGGGGATTCACAAAATTTACTTTCGTTTTTGTTTGAAAACAACACAATTTTCTAATTGGGAATTTTCTCAGCCGATTTTGGGGAAAAAAAATAAGGTTTTTCCCATTGGGAATGGGGCCGAATTTCGGCCCTAAATAGACCCTTGATGAATCCCAGGAAGCGGACATAGTTTGGCACTGACAGACAAACGTACAAACATATATGATGTCATATATACACATCTCAAACTAAAAAAGGGGAGGGTATAAAATACACATAAATGTAAGCTCTGTAGTACACAAAAATATACAGGCTAATAATTTAATAATATTTTTATTTTTTCTATTTTAGTGTTTAAAAAACATTTCTGCTATTTTAGTCCAACACCATACGATATATCATGTGAAGAAAATGAGCTGGTGTATGTCACAGGTGAGACCTACGGGGCAGCAAACCATGTTAATGGAACCTGTGTGGTGGACTCAAGATACATGAGATGTTTATACAAACCCTTAGAATCAGCCAGATATCTTACAACTGGTTCAAACTGCAACGGAAAGACCAGATGCACGTTACAGAGAACAGATCTAGGGAACCTTTTCAAGCAATACCTATCAACGATTGGACGGAATTGCATAGAATCGTTGAACTTGACAAACGTCGTTCTTGAAGTTGATTATCAGTGCATATCAGGTATAAAACGTACTTTTTTGCAATGTTTTGTTAACCCAACCCCACTTCAGATTTCCTCATAAGCAAATGCTGTTAATTTTCAATAATCAGCTGACATGTAAAAACACCCGTGAATATCATATCTATTAATAGTAACGGTGACCTACATAGCTGACCTTTTGACTTGGTCCCATTTCAGATATCAGGGGCTTCGGAGGCCGAGTGGTCTAAAATACGCTCTAACGGATTACAGTTTCTCTCACAGCCTATATGTTTGAACTCCACTCGGGGACAGATAGTATTTGAGTAAATTGTCAGTTCCTTCGTCATCCATGGACTGACCGCCTCGATATAAGTGAAAGAATCTTGACTGGTCCGTAAAACTCCATTACTACACTACAACCCCATTTTAGATTACCCCATACGCAAACGTGCTTTCAAGTTTTATTAAAATTTAACATCATATCTCTAAGTCCAATTATTATCTAAAACCCTAAAATATCCTTATATATCTATTTATAGTTACAATGACCTTTTGAACTGGCCATTAGTTAGCGTAAGTATAAAGTTACATTCGAATATGACACTTATTACACAAGTAACAGTCTGCAAGCTACCCGTATAGACAGACGGACAGACCGACAAACAATGACAGGCAGTATTGTACTCTTGGTTTTTAGGGACAGGGGAAATACACTTATAATTTATTATTTTGTTTGAAATATACAAAAAATCCCATAGAATTGCACCACAAAATGTTTTTTTACCGTTTTGATAAGCACCGTTGAGCATAAAATATGTTTTGGCTTTGTTTAGTAACTGTTAGAAACCAGCGCATATTTATTGCAAATTAGTTGTAAACAAATATACAAATTATGTGTGTAATTATATTCTTACTTACATTCTAAATCTTCTGTGTTAGGTATGTCTGTGTTGTGTATGCACTGAGCCGAATTTTCTGTATTTACAATGGTAAGAAGTTGTTTTTGTATTGTAACGATGATTTAGCAATGGTAGCAATATCAAAAAAAATGTCTCGCCATCCTTTAGGTAGATAATTCAACCTGTGCATGCACTAACCACTTACTCTGAACACCAGAGTATGAATACGTACACAATACCCTTAGGGATATATTGCAATATTGCACTCATTTCATTTTTTTTTTTTTGGTTGGATTGTTCACAGAGGATTTAATTTGAAATATTAGACCCATTTTTGGTTTTGTTTTTGCTTTTTTGTGTTTATAGATTCGATTGTTCACAGAGGATGTAATGAGACATATACAACAACATCTTTGAGGGAAGTTCATCTACTTGCAAAACAGACCCCTTTACAATGTCTGTGCATGGTACAGGGAACAACGGGTCTGACAGTTCGCGCAGCCCACTTGCAGAACGACAGGGATGTCTTCAGTGTAGCAGACAACAAAAAGCGATGTTTCATCAATGGCACACAACAGTACAACAATTTAATAAAATGTTCAAAAAATGCCTCAATTTTACTCGTCAGGATTAACAACGACCGTTACCCGGATAACCGGATGTGGCTAAGATTCAGTGGTTGGTTACATTTATTTTTTGACGTATCGCCGGCCACGCCCACAATGTCCCGATAAAGGCCCGGCATGCTTGAATACGCACAAAAAGAATACAAACTCCGCCTGAATTATGCCTTTTAATAACGTCACTGACACTAGTATGTCAACAATTGCCGTGACGCTTACTTGTACCTAGTCGTAACAGGAAATCTGTATGCGCATCCGCGATTAGCCCACAATATGTCTGCATAGGGTAAAACGTTGGTGCTATGGGGATTTAACATGTTGATAAACCATGCAAATGGCGGCTTCTGTTGCGCATATGACGTAAAACGTCACCAAGTACTTTACTTCCGGTGTAAACATCGTCATTTTTGCATGTGTAAAATCCCCATACCGCCAACATTTTCCTTTCTACAGACAAACTTTATGACAATTGCGGATGCGCATACAGATTTCCTATTACGACTAGGTACAAGTAAGTGAAAAATATCAAACTTTATTCAAATTTATTTGATTTTCTATGGATATGAAGAGAATTTCACTGTCACAGTCACAGTGGTTCCTACAGTAATTAGGTGGATATGGTCAAATACATTTTGATCCTTCTAATTATTCTCTATTCAAGTTCTTAAACATATTTGAATTCCAACAAGTTTGGCCCGAGCACTACTAATGATAAATATTATTCCGAAATGGCCGTCTAGTTCTGCAAAACTAAAACTAGTAACAAAAGCGCATTGTAACAACTCCTAATGAAGTCAGACGCATAATGAAGTCCGGACTTCATTAGGCGATGCAATTTCGACGCTTAATGAAGTCCGGACTTCATTAGGCGTCGGACTTACAGCGCATAAACTTCAGTATTTGTGTTGACAATGAGTAGCAAATAAACCTGATTTTAGCCCGATACTCTCGGTAGCTGATTTATAACATTTTATTTTATTTTTTCAGGTGATGGCAATATTAGTGTACGTTGTGACGGTCTTAACGAGACCCCAATAACACCATCCGTAATAGGTACAGAAGATTCGTTCATGGGATCCAAAATATCATTAAAAAGTGAAAACATTACGATTTTACCAACGGGAAGAATTAACCTTACTGTGTCTGAAAATACAAACTCAACTAGCTTTATGTTCTTTGCAGGTTAAATCTCTCTCTCTCTCTCTCTCTCTCTCTCTCTCTCTCTCTCTCTGTGTGTGTGTAAAACGTTTCTATCTAGAATTCAGTGATTTGATCAAGCAACAAACCGTCTCAGTCAAGAATATGTTACTCAAATCGAGACGTCAGCAACTTTAGGCGAAGTGGCAGAAATTTGCAAACCTAAAGAGACAATGTCATTTTTAAACCAGTGCTTTAAAATGTTATGCCGTGTGTGTGTGTGTGTGTGTACGTGTGTGTGTGTGTGATGAAGAGAGAGAGAGAGAGCGAGTCCTGTCACTGCCAACCTAATTTTTATTGTCTGGTAAAAGTATCATACACTTATATGTCTTATTACGTTACTGTGAATTTTTCAAATGTACTCGAAGGTTGTCTTTGTGTTACATTTATTGGTAGAGAAAATACACGAGAGATTTAAAGACTCCAAAAGTCACTGGTTCAAAATTGAGTGTCTTTTGAAACACTAGATGTATGAAGTTTCCTGTAATTTGTTTCAAAGCAAAGAACTAAATCGAACTCCATGTTCCTCACACTCAATCTTAATTACATACGTAGTGGGTGTAGCTAGCAAAACAGGAGATGCTTACCCTTCCGGAACACCCCGACCTCACTTTCCTGTTGGAAGTTCACATGTTTAACATAACTTGTCAGTTTCAACGTTTTACTTTGCTTCTGGGTTGAAGTTCACATGTTTAACATAACTTGTCAGTTTCAACGTTTTTACTTTGCTTCTGGGTTGAAGTTCACATGTTTAACATAACTTGTCAGTTTCAACGTTTTTACTTTGCTTCTGGGTTGAAGTTCACATGTTTAACATAACTTGTCAGTTTCAACGATTTTACTTTGCTTCTGGATTGAAGTTCACATGTTTAACATAACTTGTCAGTTTCAACGTTTTTACTTCTGGTTTATGATTCAGAAATGGATTACAGTCCAACTTGCCTTAAAGGCCACCTCTATATAAGGGTCACCTGCTTATAAAGGCCAGTAAAATTGAATCCCGGTTGTTCTTTATTCAAATTATTTGAACCTGTATATAAAGGCCACTCTTACTGGTTCCTTTGGGTGGCCTTTATAGACAGATTTGACTGTAGTGACTGTAGTATGTTTTTGATTTATAATGTTAAAATACCTTTTTCATTGTAGATTATTACGTATATATTGCTATATCGGTGTCTGTTGTGATCCTGGTGCTTGTCCTGATCAGCATTGCAATATGCTTACATAGAAGAAACAGGTATGTTTGTTGTTTTGTATTACATTGCTATAGGCCCCAGGTCCCATCATCAATATTTTTAATGAGTGTCTTTTTAAAATCCACATCAGTTTATTGCTGCTGCCATACATGTATGTACCATTTTAAATTTTTGTCATTCAATACATTCACTGTATTTTACTGTTAGGGGATTAGGCCCTAACTTTACTTACTTAGGTCTCCTCGTGCCATGCGGCACATAAGGCAGCCACACAGTCTCTCCATCCAGTCCTATCTTTCGCTTTCTTCTCTATCTCCTTCCAGGACCACCCAAGTTGTTTCAACTCGCTTTCGGCTGTTCTTCGCCATGTTGTTTTTGGCCTGCCTCTCTTCCTTTTCCCGTCGGCTGTCCAGAAAAGGCTCTCCCTGGTAATGTCGCTCTGATCTTTCCTAAGCACATGGCCAACCCATCTCCACTTCCTTCTCGCTAGGCCCTAAATTGGTTTATAAACTATCCCCGTAGTTTTTCTATAAGGATCATGCGGGGTATGACTATCTTTTAACATTTATAATAATTTGCGGAGGGCATATATATTACCCTCCAAGTAACTGTTTTGAATAATTTTTGTTATCTTTTGTATTTATTTTTAGATCAACACTGAATGTGAAAAATCTAGAAACAGAAAACAGAGCTGAACAAAGGTTATACGATTATTCAGAGGTAAACGCTCTGAACGGCTCGACAGACAATGTACACAACCCAGATACAAATTACAATACGGCGGATTATAACCTCGCGTTCTCAGAACGCCAGCAGTACCAAGAACAAAATGGACATCTCTATGACGCTGGAGCAGACTACAATCAGCTGTCACTTCCTGGACATGCGCAACCAAAACCACCAAATGACCTTAACCTTTATGATACCACCGGCGATTCTGTATATAATAAGCTTACGACGGTTAAGAAACCTGGAGCTGATGCCAATCCCGGAAATGATGATTACGACCATGCGCCAACCTTCAAGCGACGGTGATGTGAGGGGTTTAAAAGGGGAACTTCTGTGCTTGATACAAATGGAGCATTAAATTTTAAACACAAATGCAAATAACTGTTTCTAAAGAAACGCACATTTAATCTTCCAATTATAACACTGATTTAATCAGTCAATAAGATATGATATTAGAGTTAATTGAGTTTTAAAATTGATTTTTAAAAAAATGTAAATAATTAGAAATATTGTGATTTTTCCGGTGTCACAGCTTGACAGATTCATCGGCAACTTCGTTTTGTTGTTATAGCATATTGCATACTTCGTTTTTTGGGGTTAAATCAGGAATACTTTGCTCTCAATTCTAAATTAAATGACATTAAATTTCACAATAAAAATTGGTAAAATATTTTAAATTATAGATGATTAAAGCCAGTCTGCATTTCGCATCTTTTCTAAATTGTTGTGTATTCAAAATGTCTGCCGTTGCAGTCTGCTTTCTCCTTCTAAAATGACCTCTCATTCTCATTTTAGTATATTCAAAATACTGTGTGACCTTGATTTTTGACTGATATATCAGCTACATGATATACATTCAAATCATACAATGGTAGAAATGTACCAAAATGTGATAATCGGGGAGATCATGTTGAACAATTCCTTTTCTATAAAAGGGAGGTAACTCGTGTAGAACATCTTATTCATGGATAAGAGATTCTAATTATTTTTGTATTCGTTTATTCATTCTGGGATTTTTTTAATTGCATACTGAATTTGTCATTATACATATTCTATTAAATTTTATTTGTTGTATCGTTTAATGCGTTTGTCTTTCTTGTTGAATAATAACTGACAGCAAAGTGCAGATGTGATACATAAAAAACATACTGGAAAATCGGGATATATAAAAAATCTATTTTCCAACAATCAATCGGTATACCTATGGGCACAAATTGTGCATCATTGCTTGCTGATTTGTTTCTTTATTCGTATGTAGCAGAATTAATAAAGAATCTTCTTTAACTTGAGAGAAGATTGTCGCCAAATTGTTAACCTCCTCACACGGATACATATGGTCTATTAGATAGCGTTCTATCTCTAAATAATTGCCACTGCGGTAGCTTAGTTGGTAGAGTGCTCGCTCCGTAAGTGGGAGGTCGTGGGTTCTAACCCCGACCGGGTCTGACCCAAGATTTGAAAGTGGGTAGTGGATGTTCTTTCGCTAAGCACTCAACATTACGAAATGAAAGTCACATTCTTGCGGATGGGAACTTAAAATAAACGAGGTCCCGTGTCACAGGAGGCGTGCATGATAAAACAACCCTGCTTTATAATGTCATAAGCGCAACCCACAGGCAAAATGTCTGCAACTTGGCCTATAGCGCTGGCGACGTCTCAATATAAGTGAATTATTCTTGACGTTAAACTTCATAACTCAATTCTCTTAATAATCCTAAATTTGAAGAATGCTGTCTCTCCTAGCTGTTAAATAAAAGATAAAACTGATTCTTCAAGTTCTGCTTCATATTTGGACTTCTACCTCGGGTATGGCGACTATGGGTAAGTACATTTGAAGCTATATGACAAATGCGACTGCTTTAATTTTTTAATCGTCAGCTTTCCTTATCTATGCAGCTATATGTCTTCTTATGGTAATATACATGTACATACTTATCGTGTCTTTGTTCCTTAGTTAGTAGGCTATGAAAGAACTTGTTCCCACTACATGAACTTTATTCAACGAAGATTTCACACGCGGCGGGTAGCTAGCTAAACACGCATGAGGTTCTTAACCTTCGGGAGCATGCGGCCTCACTTTCTGTTTTGGAAGTTCACATGTTTAACTTATTTGGCAAGTTGTCATAGCATTTATCTTGTTTTGGGGGATTTTGATTTGGACATGGACCTGTATGTTTGTGATTGGTTTATATAGAAGTGCACGTACTTATTTTAAATGCCTTGAATGGCATCGCATGAATGAATAGTATCTGAATCATTTTAATTTCATCTCTAAAGTGCCATGTTCTACTTTTGAATTTTTATGAAGTAATACATTTAAAACTTGCACATGACAATATAATGAGCAAGTCGCACACCAATCAAATTATGATTAAAATATTACACATTAAATATTTTGCTTTCAAAATGAGTATTTATATCTGATTTAAACTTTAAAAAAAACTTTTCATAATATATTTTCAAAACCCAGTGTCATCTAACCATTCAGAATGCATCAGTTTTCTCGAAATTCTGAGTAAAAATAAAAAAAAATTATCCCAATCCCCTTAAAAGTGTGTCTTATACCATTTTTGAATTTAATCATAAAATACATTCAAAAAATGGTATATGACAAAAATACATTCAAAAAATAGTATATGATAATTGAAATAAAAGTTGGTACATTTTAAGTGATGAATAACCATATTATATACTTCCTAGGAATGGTGACGTTTTGTTGTAATAAGTTTGAGGGTATGGCCTTTTTTAAAATTGAAATGACTTTTTGACTTTTACTTAATGTATTGAAGGGCACTCTTATTTATTCATTTATTTTGTCGGATTATCAAATCCGGAAGGACTTACATGTGTAGATATTTTCACGAGCCATAGCTCATCAATCGTGGTTTATTATAAGCTTATATAACAAGTGCATTACATAATAACATCCTGCATATAATGTGAATGTGCAATGATTAATGTCCGGAAGAAATTAAATATAAATTTGTGTTTTTACTTTTTTTCTTCTTTTTCTGTGATTTTCAAACTTTCATAATTTTACTTCACTAAATTTTTCCCCCAATAGTTACGGACCTTTACGTACAGGGGCGGATCCAGGATTATTTGAAAGGGGGTTGAGAATTATATCAATGCTAGGTGCGGGCGCCGAAGGCGAGAGCTTCCAGAGACGAGGGGTCTATGGCAGAGCCCCGATGGGTTCTTATAGTAACATATGGGGGTCACATAATCTCTCTCTTTAAAAGTTTTTAAAGGGGGGGGGGTTACAACCCCCCCCCTTAAATCCGCCACTGGACGTATCCGATTGCATTCTCATGTTTTCGCTTACTGGTTTGGCCTACTTCGTAATTAAAGGCCAACGTTTAATTTTGATCCCTCGTTCGACAGTTGTTATATATCTCTCAGAAGCTTTTCGGTCATTTGGCGCCCGGCGCTCGACTCCATTTCATTTGCACTGCCACCTTATACATCCTATTATATGTTGTATAGGCAACGACATTGTCCAGTCCGTTAGACCTTTCATTTCAGAAATGACATTCTGATCATGGTATTTCAAGGGGTAATGAACGATAGTGTGACGGTGCCAAATTCGATGATGGACGAAGCCCTTCATTTTGAATTTGGCACGCGCCACACTATCTTTCATTACCCCTTGAAATACCATGAGCAGAAATGTCATTTCTTATATTTACAATTCTTTCTTTTGATAAATATTTTGTACCTTGGCGCTATTTTTCCCATAGCTTCTCATGTCATATAGGGCTTTTAGCCATGCGAGATCGTCGTGTCTCACATGACCACGTGACCCCCTGTGCGGGACATGACGTAATATTGCGGGAAAATTGATGCACATCAAGGGTCATGACCCCTTTTGTCTTTCAATGGGAATTGCAATACAATTGCTTCTGTATGTTTCATAGAAGAGAGATACAGGCATATTGTAAATATTAGGTATAATCATAAAAAAAAGTCCATCTTATACATAGGAAGTAGTTGGGTTCGCAGTTCATACTGTGTACAAGTGTTCTCATTGTATATACAAACTAAAGTCACGTGATTCCGAAACCTAAATGCACTCGTCCACAATAAATATTCAAATTAAAGGTCAAGCGGACAGGTCAAAGTTGTTTACCTATATCATATAACTTACCGTATATTCCTCAGTGCCGTGTATATTAACAATCATTATCTTTACACGCGAGAATTTGCGGTTCTCAGTTCTATGATTCCTGGTTTGAAACAAAGTGTTTTTCCTCCAAGCACATGCCTTCGAGTGGGTTTTTTTTAACTAAATGCCTAATGTCAAGGTGGGCGTAACATTTCCTAAAACTGATGACGTGTATAGATACCAAAAATACAGTTTTCGATAGTGTAGCTAGTATAGTACCCATTCACCCTTTAAAATTTCTCTAACCAAAGTTCTTTATCAAAGAATTTGATAATGTACAGTCCAATTTGCCTTAAAGGCCACCTCTATATAAGGGCCACCTGCTTATAAAAGCCAGTAAAATTGTATCCCGATTGTTCTTTATTTACATTATTTTAACCTGTATAATAAAGGCCACCTGCCCATAAAGGCCACTATCACTGGTTCCCTTGGGTGGCCTTTATAGACAGGTTTGACTGTATATTGTTTATACACGTGTGGATTACGAAAATTGTACAATACAAATTACAATGCGTGATAGCAGTGTAAATAAAATAAATATTTTTTTCTGTATTTAAAATATTTGAAAGTTTCGGGTGTTAAAATTATTGCGAATAGACAAAAAATCATAAAATTATGACTTCATTTCGTCGAGATCTACGAAGGTTTTTTGTCATTTTATTTTATCTTATTATTTTCTTTTTTTTGATTTTTTTTATAAATTTTATTGATAATTTTAGATTTTAAATTGCCGTTTTCGGTATTACTTTCATTGAGTTAGTTAAATCCATTTTTTAAAAAAACCAATGAAACCCACCTTTAGTGTGCTCTCCAAAAATGGATCTTTTAATTCATGACCTAATTTGATCCGTATTGTGAATAATTAAAAATCATTTCAATTTTAATTAAAGCTTTAAGAAAAATGAGATGGTGTTCACGTTATATTCGATAACACGCTTCAAAATTGGAAACCTGTCTATAAAGGCCACCTAAGGAAACCAGTAAAAGTGTTCTTTATGGACAGGTGGTCTTTAGATACAGGTTAAAATAAAATGAATAAAAAACAATTGGGACACAATTCTACTGGTCTTTATTAGCATGTGGCCCTTAAATAGAGGTGGCATTTAAGGCAGGTTGGACTGTATTCGATATTAAGCTTCAAAGTTTCCCTTATTAATCAAAGTACTTTTATCAAAGATTTTGATCAAAGTTTTATATATTGTATATTGACCATATAACAGAATAAAAAGAAATTATAACAAAATGGCATCTATACGTATCTGTACAAAATTTCGGGAATAAATCGTTGGTACAAAAATTCTGTATTTCTAAACCGCACAAACTATACCTAATCTTAACTGACATGAATACGCTGTTACATAAATCTTTTATCAAAATCTAAAGAGTAATTTTAGTTTTTGGAGTAAGCTTAAAACAAATTAATGTGCTAAGTAATGAAAATGTTTCAGTTTCGTGTTTTTGTTTTTTTTTTTGTTTTTTTGTTTTGTTTTTTATCCAAACTGTCATGAATATGCTTTCACGTAAAACATAAGTAATGAAAAATTATCGGTTTCGTGGGGTTTTTTTTTTTGTTTTGTTATTTTTTCAAATCCAACGTGCTCAAATTATTTTAAATTTTCTCGAATTGAATAATTTTGATTATACACGTGGCGGGTGTAGCTGCTAAAAAAGATGTCCTTACCCTTTTTGGAGCAACCGGGGCAACTCTTTATGGTGAAAGTTTACGAGTTAAATTAATGCAAGTTTTCAAAGTTTTCAATTATTTATTTTGGTTTTAACATGGTTGTTTTTAATTTGGGAAGTAAAGTACATGTACTGCTAATATTAGGTGATTTACAGTGATGTTAAAAACCAAATTGAAACCGCTAACGATTTAGATACACAATTTTAACCATGATAATTTCCATAAATTATTGAAATTGATTAGATTTGGAGTGCGTTCAGTTTTCCCTAGTTGGTTGTTTCCATGTAATTTTGAAACTGGAAAAAATTGAAAAATACTCATGTTCAACAGCCCACATATTTATTAAAACACTGATACTTTCCGGCTGTAAGATAATTTCCTGTCAATCCCCAAATCCAATCAAAATAAAGATTCTGTCCAACTGTACATCCATTAGCCAATGAAAACAAAGAAGACATTTCTTATCAGTACCTATTTATAGATAGGATTTCCCGTTAGATTCGTTTTGATTTATAAAAGCAAAGGTGTTTAATGGAAGGTCAGTTATTGCCGGCTTTGTAAAGCAAGTAAGTAATAAGAAGTTCATTTAATTAAATTTAAAATTTAACAGATGGTGATCTACATTTATTTATCCATTAAGTCCAGTTTATTGTTGTTCTCTAGAAAATTGTCATTAACTCTGATTAATTTTTAAAATATTTTCTTAGGTCATTAGGTCATTGAAAAAGTATGCAAAAATTTTATGAAGAATCGTCGGTCAATAAAAGGTATTATTGCATACTGGTAGAAAAAAGAAAACATTTAAATCGCTTTTCTTTTTTAAAAGTTTATTGACAAAATTATCTATCCTTTTATAAGTTTTATTATTAAATTTTCAATTACAGATATCAATAGTTTTTGGCAATCATGCAAATTGAATTGTTGAGACTCTCCACATTTGCTTTCTTTCCAAAGACGTCACAAGCTTATTCAATTCGACTAGCGGAAGCTGGGTTTACCTATAGCGGGGTTGGTGACGAAGTGAAATGCCCGGATTGCAACCTACATTACCGGAACTGGAATAATGGGGATTTGCCGTTAGAAATACACAAGCGGCTGTCACCGAAATGTACATTTGTTGTAACAAAGAACAACACAAAACAATTTGTTAACGGCGCAGAAAAATTTACCACACCGCAGCAACCAACACAGGAAGAAGAACATTCAAACTCTGTTTGTGATTTACCATCAAGTGATTTTTTTCAAAAGAAATATTCAAATACCAGTTTTACTACTAGCCATAACCAGTTATTCAAAAATCTTGGAATTTCATGTACAAAACCGAAGCATCCAGAATATGCTATAATGGTAGTTCGGATTACCTCGTACAGAAAATGGCCCAGACACTTGCCACAATCTCCAAAAGAAATGGCTCAAGCTGGTTTCTTTTATACAGGTATGTTTCGAATCTATTATTGCCGGTCACTCCATGTTTTTGTGGACGCAACTTGAAGCAAAATTCAAACATTGTCCTTTTTTATAGTTTATTTTGCTGGTTCTGGTGGCAGCGCAATATTCAGTAGTCGAGATTTTTGTTTACGCCTTTTGTATATTATATAATACCAGACTCCAGATTCACAGATTCCTTAATTATGAATTTCGTTAAGTTCAATTTATCAATTTTGACAATCTTTTTTGGAAATTACAAATTAGCATTTTTGACAAACCTAAACACAAGTGATATAAGGTTAAAGTAGTCTTCCAAATGAATTAAATCACCGATTATCCAAATAATTATTATGAGGACTTGTTAACGATTGATTGTAAAACTTGAGCCTGATTTGTAATTCACTTTTGTATATACCCATCAAGTAACAAGGCGTTATATAAAACCCTAAATAAATGAATCTCTTAACTCTAGATCTATGGCTCTATGGAATCAGGTCAATGTTTCAAATGTATCTTGCAACGACAAAATAATAACCGTCATATGAATATTTATCTTTCATTTCCAGATACCGACGATTTAGTTAGATGCTTCCATTGCGGCGGGGGACTGACAAACTGGGAAAAGGATGACGATCCGTTTGTTGAGCATGCACACTGGTTTCCTGAATGTATTTTTCTAAAGCAGTGTAAAGGGGATGAATTTATTAACAAAGTTACAGTTTTGGCGAAACAACAAATGGTATGTACACATCAACAATGGTTTTATTATAATAGCAGAATCTAATGAAACCAAAATGGAAATATTACTGAACCCATTTTAATTTTGTAGCACTAGATGGACCTTTCGGAATCCTTTTCTTTTCAAAAAACACACTTTGTTGGTATACTGTCCTAAATTGGTTTTATCGATATGGGTTTCATATAAACCGGAACCTATTTTACTTTCAAGGCATTACCTGGCCCATGTTGGATACTTATATTTAACTTGTGGTGTTTAATAATATTGGAATAGAAGCGGCTCTTAGCAAGGACATTCAAAACTATACCACATGGAGACTGCTTACCGCGGAGGGCATCTAACAGTTTTACAAACTAGTTACCTGATTAGTTGTTTTAGTTCTTTCATATGGACGATATATTCTGTCATTTATTTTACATCCAAAGACCTTTATATACCAATTAACATCGACAAAATAGTGCATATGCATTTAAATTCATGTACTTTTATGATGGCGTTTCTTTATTTTATAGGAAGAAGATTTATTGTCCAAAACAAATGACCAGTCCAATTCACAAACTTCTCTGGCAAACACGCATTCCTCTGAAAGCAGCAGTTCTAATCCTTCACCTACATCAGTGGCAATAGAAAGTGTAATAGAAATGGGATATTCTTTGAAGGATGCCCAAACGGCAATCGAAAACTGTAAAGCTAAATCAGGTAATGAACTATAGTAAATTCATTTTAACACTGATTATTTATAATAATAATGTTCTAAAACCATTTGCTTTTTGAAAGTTGAGTATACAGTCACACCTGTCTATAAAGGCCACCCGAGGGAATTATTAAAAGTGGCCTTTATGGGCAGGTGGCCTTTATATACAGGTTCAAATAATATGAATAAATAACAAATGGGATACAATTCTAGTGACCTTTATAAGCAGGTGGCCCTTATATAGAGGTGGCCTTTAAGGCAGGTTGGACTGTATATCTATTTGAATTAAATTGTTGCTTGAAGTTATAGGCAATTCAATCAAGAATACAAAAAGATATTTTATGAAACGAGAAGTCAAGGCAAAACAACACATATATTATGGTCACTGGTAAGAAAACACTGGACGGATACTGAATTTAATGACAAACTGGTGTCCAGCAATTCAATATGAAGATTTGAATCTTTACGACTTGAATTAAACAAAAATATTTCAAGAAATCGAGCACACACAAAAACATAGACAAGAAAACAATGTATTAAATTAAAATTTTTAACACTATAAAACTAACGAATTTGTCATTTTTATAATTTTAGGAAATAAGAGTTACTCGGCATCAGATATAATGAAATGTTTACTAGAGTTTGAAGAAAAAGGACAGCTTGTGACATCATCAGTTGATACTAATCAGGATTCCACGAGAGAAGGAAGTTTGTCGAATGAATTATTGCACATTTCAGAAAAAGAAGGACAAACATCAAGGACAAATACTTCAGAATTCAAAGGTATTTGAAGTTTATTTCATCTATATTCTGAAAATCAAATACATATAGATTCTGTCAAATATTTGAGATCTACTATTGTTACAGAAGAATGAATTGAAGATCCTGAAAATACACATCACCACTGAGTACCATTTTGTCAGGACTCTGGAATTATATAATGATTGTCGGAGTTTCACCTCTACATGTAGCATTTTGGCTAATATGCAGGTCATTGGAATTTAATGTCGTTCACGATCTGAAGGCAAAGTATACAGTGGTTCTATTTCAATATAAGGGGAAATTGTAAAGAATAAAGCGTGTGTCGGCGTGATTATAGGCAAAATCAGGTATAGGTCGTTCACGATCTGAAGGCAAAGTATACAGCGGTGTTTATCTCTCGGTTTGTTCCTACTTGTTCGTTCCATCGTTCCATTGTTACCTGTTTTACTTTGCCTGCTTATTGCCAAGGAAACAATATATGAACCCATGCCAATTTGTGACGAAATTGAATACTAAAACGTAGTTATTATAATTTTAAAATGATTAAGATTTTTTGTACTTTTATTTTATATATTACTTTTTTCGATTAAAAGTTTTATTTGTCTTTTTGTACATTTTCAGATGTTAAGATTTTACAAGAAGAAAATAAACAGCTAAAAGATCGAACACTATGTAAAGTTTGTATGGAAGAACCCGTTAGTATGGTGTTTTTACCTTGTGGTCATTTAACAACCTGTCACCAATGTGCCCCAGCCTTAAAGACATGTCCACTCTGTAGAAAGTTTATTAAAGGAACTGTGAAAACGTTCTTGGTTTAGAGGACCTATTTTGGTCATTAAGTAACTTGTTACCGATGTGTTCCAGCTTTGGAGTCTGAACGTTTATTAAAAGGACTGTTAAAACAGGGCCAAATGTGGTCATTAAGCAACTTATTACTGATGTGTTCCAGCTTTTGAACGTTTATTAAATGGACTCTTAAAACAGGGCCAAATATAGTTATTAAACAACTTGTAACTGATGTGTTCTACTAGCTCTGATGCAGTCTGCAGAACGTTTATAAAAAGAACCTCTTTTCATCATTAAGCCACTTGTTACGTATTTGTTATGTTCTGAAGCCGTCCTTTCTGCCGTATCTACTTGTCATTACAATAATAGTTGAGGACGTTTTATTAATTGTATAGGAGGTAACGGAGCTATATAGGGAACATTTTATACACACTGCTCAGGGCTCTTTTATTCATCATTACTGGATTTATTTTATTTTATTTATTTTTGTCCAAGTTTAATTTTTAAACATAATTAGTTTTACACTTTATAACCGTTATGCATAAGTTCTATCTCTATGCAGTATCTACCTCATTTTAATGTTTTATTTGTTTTTCTACAATTCTGTATTTGATTTATTTTGTCTAAATTTAATTTTTAAAGAAGGAAGGTGACGGGTTTGCATATGAAACATGTTTTATACACACTACTCAGGGCTCTTTTATTCATCATTGCTGAATTTATTTATTTTATTTTATTTATTTATTTTTGTCCAAGTTTAATTTTTAAAGATACTTATTTTTACACTAAAACCGTTATACACAAATTATATCTATATACAGTATCTACCTCATTTTAAAGTTTTTATTTGTTTTCTATATATTTTTTATTTTGCTTTATTTTATAGTTAATTTAGTGAACTTTGTTCTTGATTCATTGGTTGTGTTATATTTATATGTCAGAAATTTAATTATCACTAAGTATTTATTATTAACTAGGAAATGAAGAAATGATGAAGTCTTAACATAAACTTTTTTTCTTATATTAATAGCGATTAAAACTTTATTATACTTAATATAATTATTGATTGCATAGAGATATCGACCTATAATGTTATTTATGTACGATATTTTTTGTATACTTCATATTTTATATTTGTATATAGACAGGTAATAGGCAAACAGCATTGACCTATCCGCTTGTCCATTAATTTGAATATTTATAATGAACCAGTACATTTATGATTAGGGGAGACAAGTGCGTTTTTTGTCTCCATCACAGAAAACATGCTTTGTTATGTATTAAGTATTATGAATCCAAACACTAACTATGCATTGGGAAGATAATCTTGAAAGGCCAAAGGACAAGTCAATGTTGTTTGCATATATTTGATATTTTATCTTTATCATATTTATAATTATGTATATCAATTTTTGAACAATAATTTTTCATTATTAGATTGGATTGTATACGTATATGCTATTATTAATTATTTAAATATAATTTGAATTATGTGTTCTATGAACACAGTGTCATTTATACATTTAAATGGAAGCGTAACTACTATGTAGCTCTAAATATACAATGAAATGTACCGTTTCATCTTTGTTTTATCGTAAGGTTGTAAATTCCAAATTTTCAAGCAAATTATTACGATGGTATTTAAAAATTGTAATGGTTGTACTTATGTGAAGAAATAAATCATTCATGTTAATATTGTTTTAGTTTTTCAACTTAAAATTTCTTCTTGTATGTCGAAAATATATATTATGAAATTGTGGAAGTTAAGAGCCAGTTGATGCAATAGGGAAAAAAATATTCGAGCTTTAATTCGTATTCTATTTTTAATTTTTTGAGGAAATAAGTTGTAATTACCAGATTTTAGATTACGCTATCTGTATCGTTCGTGTTATAAATTCCTTTTACAAAACACACAATGCATATATAAAATGAGTTTTAACTTGATATAACACATCAAACATTAATATATAATAAAACCAAACATTTATTTCACCAGAGGGGTCATGTCTAAACATTGGCACATCAAGATAAACTTTGATAATGTAAACATCTTGACTTTTGGCAATTCATCTTTGGATAAGTTCCAATAAGCGAGGTTGTTGATACTCTCAAATAAATAATTTTACAATAACACTGAATACCATCCACTCCAGTGTCCTCGAAAGTTGAGGATTTGTGATCCATGGTCCTCTGTTGTATTGTCTCGTTTTATTGATTTATTATTTGCTTTATAATCTTGTTACATAGGGAGAGACATTAATATATAGATGATATTTTTCCCATAGCTTCTCATGTGATGTAGGGCTTTTAGCCATGCGAGATTGTCGTGTCTCACATGATCACGTGACCCCCTGTGCGGGACATGACGTAATATTGCGGGAAAATTGATGCACATCAAGGGTCATGACCCCTTTTGTCTTTCAATGGGAATTACAATACAATTGCTTCTGTATGTTTCATCGAAGAGAGATACAGTCATATTGTAAATATTAGGTATAATCATAAAGAAAAGTCCATGTTATACATAGGAAGTAGTTGGGTTCGCAGTTCATACTGTGAACAAGTGTTCTCATTTTCTATACAAACTAAAGTTACGTGATTCCGAAACCTAAATGCACTCGTCCACAATAAATATGCAAATTAAAGGTCAAGCGGACAGGTCAAAGTTGTTTACCTATATCATATAACTTACCGTATATTCCTCAGTGCCGTGTATATTAACAACCATTATCTTTACACGCAAGAATTTGCGGTTCTCAGTTCTATGATTCCTGGTTTCAAACATTGTGTTTTTCCTCCAAGTACATGCCTTCGAGTGAGTTTTTTTTTAAACTAAATTTATGGCTAATGTCAAGGTAGGCGTAACATTTTCCTAAAAGCGATGACGTGTAAATACCAAAAATCCAGTTTTCGATAGTATAGCTTGTATAGTACCTATTCACCCTTAAAACGTTTCTCTAATCAAAGTTCTTTATCAAAGAATTTGATAATATACAGTCCAACCTGCCTTAAAGCCACCTCTATATAAGGGCCACCTGCTTATAAAAGCCAGTAAAATTGTATCCAGATTGTTCTTTATTTACATTATTTTAACCTGTATAATAAAGGCCACCTGCCCATAAAGGCCACTATCACTGGTTCCCTTGGGTGGCCTTTATAGACAGGTTTGACTGTATATTGTGTATACACGTGTGGATTACGAAAATTGTACAATACAAATAGCAGTGTAAATAAAATAGATATTTTTTCTGTATTTAAAATATTTGAAAATTTCGGGAGTTAAAATTATTGCGAATAGACAAAAAATCATAAAATTATGACTTCATTTCGTCGAGATCTACGAAGGTTTTTTGTCATTTTATTTTATCTTATTATTTTTTATTTTTTTTTTTTATAAATTTTATTGATAATTTTAAATTTTAAATTGCCGTTTTCGGTATTACTTTCATTGAGTTAGTTAAATCCATTTTTTTAAAAAAGCAATGATAAAACTTTCAAAAACCCACCTTTAGTGTGCTCTCCAAAAATGGATCTTTTAATTCATGACCTAATTTGATCCGTATTGTGAATAATTAAAAATCATATCAATTTTAATAAAAGAGATGGTGTTCACGTTATATTCGATAACACGCTTCAAAATTGGAAACCTGTCTATAAAGGCCACCTAAGGAAACCAGTAAAAGTTTTCTTTATGGACAGGTGGTCTTTATATACAGGTTAAAATAATATGAATAAAAAACAAATGGAACTCAATTCTACTGGTCTTTATTAGCATGTGGCCCTTATATAGAGGTGGCATTTAAGGCAGGTTGGACTGTATTCGATATTAAGCTTCAGAGTTTCTCTAATTAATCAAAGTACTTTTATTAAAGATTTTGATCAAAGTTTTATATATTGTATATTGACCATATAACAGAATAAAAAGAAATTATAACAAAATGGCATCTATACGTATCTGTACAAAATTCCGGGAATAAATCGTTGGTACAAAAATTCTGTATTTCTAAACCGCACAAACTATACCTAATCTTAACTGGCATGAATACGCTGTTACATACATCTTTTATCAAAATCTAAAGAGTAATTTTAGTTTTTGGAGTAAGCTTAAAACAAATTAATGTGCTAAGTAATGAAAATGTTTCAGTTTCGTGTTTTTTTTTTTTTTTTTTTTTTTTTTTTTTTTTATCCAAACTGTCATGAATATGCTTTCACGTAAAACATAAGTAATGAAAAATTATCGGTTTCGTGGGTTTTTTTGTTATTTTTTCAAATCCAACGTGCTCAAATTATTTTAAATTTTCTCGAATTGAATAATTTTGATTATACACGTGGCGGGTGTAGCTGCTAAAAAAGATGTCCTTACCCTTTTTGGAGCAACCGGGGCAACTCTTTATGGTGAAAGTTTACGAGTTAAACTAAACGAAGTTTTCAAAGTTTTCAATTATTTATTTTGGTTTTAACATGGTTGTTTTTAATTTGGGAAGTAAAGTACATGTACTCCTAATATTAGGTGATTTACAGTAATGTTAAAAACCAAATTGAAACCGCTAACGATTTAGATACACAATTTTAACCATGATAATTTCCATAAATTATTGAAATTGATTAGATTTGAAGTGCGTTCAGTTTTCCCTAGTTGGTTGTTTCCATGTAATTTTGAAACTGGAAAAAATTTAAAAAATACTCATGTTCAACAGCCCACATACTTTATTAAAACACTGATACTTTCCGGCTGTAAGATAATTTCCTGTCAATCCCCAAATCCAATCAAAATAAAGATTCTGTCCAACTGTACATCCATTAGCCAATGAAAACAAAGAAGACATTTCTTATCAGTACCTATTTATAGATAGGATTTCCCGTTAGATTCGTTTTGATTTATAAAAGCAAAGGTGTTTAATGGAAGGTCAGTTATTGCCGGCCTTGTAAAGCAAGTAAGTAATATGAAGTTCATTTAATTAAATTTAAAATTGAACAGATTGTGATCTACATTTATTTCTTCATTAATTCCAGTTTATTGTTGTTCTCTCGAAAATTGTCATTAACTCTGATTAATTTTTAAAATATTTTCTTAGGTCATTAGGTCATTGAAAAAGTATGCAAAAATTTTGTGAAGAATCGTCGGTCAATAACAGGTATTATTGCATACTGGTAGAAAAAAAGAAAACATTTAAATCGCTTTTCTTTTTTAAAAGTTTATTGACAAAATTATCTATCCTTTTATAAATTTAATTATTAAATTTTCAATTACAGATATCAATAGTTTTGGGCAATCATGGAAATTGAATTGTTGAGACTCTCCACATTTGTTTCCTTTCCAAAGACGTCACAAGCTTATTCAATTCGACTAGCGGAAGCTGGGTTTACCTATAGCGGGGTTGGTGACGAAGTGAAATGCCCGGATTGCAACCTACATTACCGGAACTGGAATAATGGGGATTTGCCGTTAGAAATACACAAGCGGCTGTCACCGAAATGTACATTTGTTGTAACAAAGAACAACACAAAACAATTTGTTAACGGCGCAAAACAATTTACCACACCGCAGCAACCAACACAGGAAGAAGAACATTCCAAGTCTGTTTCTGATTTACCATCAAGTGATTTTTTTCAAAGGAAATATTCTGATACCAATTTTACTACTAGCCATAACCAGTTATTCAAAAATCTTGGAATTTCATGTACAAAACCGAAGCATCCAGAATATGCTATATTGGTAGTTCGGATTACATCGTACAGGAAATGGCCCAGACACTTGCCACAATCTCCAAAAGAAATGGCTCAAGCTGGTTTCTTTTATACAGGTATGTTTCGAATCTATTATTGCCGGTCACTAATTTTTTTGTGGACGCAACTTGAAGCAAAATTCAAACAATGTCCTTTTTTATAGTTCATTTTGGTGGCATCGCAATATTCAGTAGTCGAGATTTTTGTTTACGCCTTTTGTATATATATATATATAATATATTATATATATATAATATATATATATATATATATATATATATATATAATACCAGACTCCAGATTCACAGATTCCTTAATTATGAATTTCGTCAAGTTCAATTTATCAATTTTGACAATCTTTTTTTTTGGAAACTACAAATTAGCATTTTTGACAAACCTAAACACAAATGATATAAGATTAAAGTACTCTTCCAAATGAATTAAATCACCGATTATCCAAATAATTATTATGAGGACTTGTTAACGATTGATTGTAAAACTTGAGCCTGATTTGTAATTCACTTTTGTATATCCCCATCAAGCAACAAGGCGTTATATAAAACCCTAGATAAATGAATCCCTTTACTCTAGATCTATGGCTCTATGGAATCAGTTTAATGTTTCAAATGTATCTTGCAACGACAAAATTATAACCGTCATATGAATATTTATCTTTCATTCCCAGATACTTACGATTTAGTTAGATGCTTCCATTGCGGCGGGGGACTGACAAACTGGGAAAAGGATGACGATCCGTTTGTTGAGCATGCACACTGGTTTCCTGAATGCATTTTTCTACGGCAGTGTAAAGGGGATGAATTTATAAACCAGGTGAAGATCCTGGCGAAACAACAAATGGTATGTAAACATCGACAAAGATTTTAGTATGCTAGCAGAATCTAATGAAACCAAAATGGAAATATTACTAAACTAATTTTCATTTCGTAGTTTGAGACAGTCCTTTCGGAATCCTACATATATTATTACATATATATAACTTGTGGTGTTTAATAATATTGGAATAGAAGCGGCTCTTAGCAAGCACATTCAAAACTATACCACATGTAGACTGCTTACCGCGGAGGGCATCTGGCAGTTTTACAAACTAGTTACCTGATTAGTTGTTTTATTTCTTTCATATGGGCGATATATTCTGTCATTTATTTTACATCCAAAGACTTTATATACCAATTAACATCGACAAAATAGTGCATATGCATTTAAATTCATGTACTTTTATGATGGCGTTTCTTTATTTTATAGGAAGAAGATTTATTGTCCAAAACAAATGACCAGTCCAATTCACAAACTTCTCTGGCAAACACGCATTCCTCTGAAAGCAGTAGTTCTAATCCTTCACCTACATCAGTGGCAATAGAAAGTGTAATGGAAATGGGATATTCCTTGAAGGATGCCCAAACGGCAATCGAAAACTGTAAAGCTAAATCAGGTAATGAATCATATTAAATTCATTTTAAGACTGATTATTTATAATCATTAATCCACCTCAATAAGGTTCTAAAGCCATTTGCTTTTTGAAAGTTGAGTATATATCTATTTAAATTTTATTGTTACTTGAAGCTATAGGCAATTCAATCGAGAATACAAAAAGATATTTCATGAAACAAGAAATCAAGGCAAAACAATACAGATATTATGATCACTGGTTAGGAAACACTGGACGGATACTGAATTTAATGACAAACTGGTGTCCAGCAATTCAATATGAAGATTTGAATCTTTACGACTTGAATTTAAAAAAAAAAATTTCAAGAAATCGAGCACACAAAACATAGACAAGAAAACAATGTATTAAATTAAAATTTTTAACACTTTAAAACTAACGAATTTGTCATTTTTATAATTTTAGGAAATAAGAGTTACTCGGCATCAGATATAATGAAATGTTTACTAGAATTTGAAGAAAAGGGACAGCTAGTGACATCATCAGTTGATTCTAATCAGGATTCCACGAGAGAAGGAAGTTTGTCGAATGAATTATTGCACATTTCAGAAAAAGAAGGACAAACGCCAAGGTCAAATACTTCAGAATTCAAAGGTATTTGAAGTTTATTTCATCTATATTCTGAAAATCAAATACATATAGATTCTGTCAAATATTTGAGATCTACTATTGTTACAGAAGAATGAATTGAAGATCCTGAAATACACATCACTACTGGGTTCATTTTGTCATTATACCCGGTGCCTGTCAGGACTCTGGAATTATATAATAATTGTCGGAGTTTCACCTCTACATGTAGCATTTTGGCTAATATGCAGGTCATTGGAATTTAATGTCGTTCACGATCTGAAGGCAAAGTATACAGTGGTTCTATTTCAATATAAGGAAATTGTAAGGAATAAAGCGTGTGTTGGCGTGATTATAGGCAAAATCAGGTATAGGTCGTTCACGATCTGAAGGCAAAGTATACAGCGGTGTTTATTTCTCGGTTTGTTCCTACTTCGTTCGTTCCATCGTTCCATTGTTACCTGTTTTACTTTGACTGCTTATTGCAAAAGAAAACAATATATGAACCCATGCCAATTTGTGACGAAATTGAATACTAAAACGTAGTTATTATAATTTTAAAATGATTATGATTTTTTGTACTTTTATTTTATATATTACTTTTTTCGATTTAAAGTTTTATTTGTCTTTTTGTACATTTTCAGATGTTAAGCTTTTACAAGAAGAAAATAAACAGCTAAAAGATCGAACACTATGTAAAGTTTGTATGGAAGAACCCGTTAGTATGGTGTTTTTACCTTGTGGTCATTTAGCAACCTGTCACCAATGTGCCCCAGCCTTAAAGACATGTCCACTCTGTAGGAAGTTTATTAAAGGAACTGTGAAAACGTTCTTGGTTTAAAGGATCTATTTTGGTCATTAAGCAACTTGATACTGGTGTGTTTCAGTTTTGGAGTCTTAGAACGTTTATTAAAAGGACTGTTAAAACAGGGCCAAATGTGGCCATTAAGCAACTTATTACCGATGTGTTCCAGCTTTTGAACGTTTATTAAATGGACTCTTAAAACAGGGCCAAATATAGTTATTAAACAACTTGTAACCTATGTGTTCTATTAGCTCTGATGCAGTCTGCAGAACGTTCATAAAAAGAATCTCTTTTCATCATTAAGCCACTTGTTACCTATTTGTTATGTTCTGAAGCCGTCCTTTCTGCCGTATCTACTTGTCATTACAATATTAGTTGAGGCATTTTTGTTAACTGTATAGAAGGTATGAAACATTTTATACACACTGCTAAGGGCTCTTTTATTCATTTATAATATGTTTTGTATATGTTAAGTTTTTTTAAGATTCTTATGTTCAAACTATAACCATTTTACACAAATTCTATCTTTACACATTATCTATCTCACATTTAACATTTTATTTGTTTTTCTATAATTTTTATTTTATTTTTTGTCTAGTAGCTAAATTTTTAAAAGATTCTTTTTTATACTATCTCCATACAGTATCTACCTCATTTTAAATTTTTATTTGTTTTATTTTTTTAAATTTTTTAGTTTATTTATTTTGTCTAAGTTTAATTTTTAAAGATACTTATTTTTACACTAAAACCGTTATACACAAATTATATCTATATACAGTATCTACCTCATTTTAAAGTTTTTATTGTTTTCTATATATTTTTTATTTTGCTTTATTTTATAGTTAATTAATGAACTTTGTTCTTGATTCATTGGTTATGTTATATTTTTATATCAGAAATTTAAATATCACTAAGTATTTATTATTAACTAGGAAATAAAGAAATGATGAAGTTAACATAAACTTTTTTCTTATATTAATAGCGATTAAAACTTTATTATATTTTATATAAATTATAGATTGCATAGGGATATCGACCTATAATGTTATTTATGTACGATATTTTTTGTATAATTTCATAATTTTATATTTGTGCATGTATATAGACAGGTTATAGACAAACAACATTGACCTATCCGCTTGACCAATTATTTGAATATTTATAATGAACCAGTACATTTATGTATAGGGGAGACAAGTGCTTTTTTCGTCTCCATCACAGAAAACATGCTTTGTTATGTATTAAGTATTATGAATCCAAACACTACCTATGCATTGGGAGGATAATCTTGAAAGGCCAAAGGACAAGTCAATGTTGTTTGCATATATTTGTTATTTTATCTTTATCATATTTATAATTATGTATATCAATTTTTGAACAATAATTTTTCATTATTAGATTGGATTGTATACGTATATGCTATTATTAATTATTTAATTATAATTTGAATTATGTGTTCTATGAACACAGTGTCATTTATACATTTAAATGGAAGCGTAACTACTATGTAGCTCTAAATACAATGAAATGTACCGTTTCATCTTTGTTTTATCGTAAGGTTGTAAATTTAAAATTTCAAATTGGTTGTAAATTCAAATTTTTAAGCAAATAATTACGATGGTATTTAAAAATTGTAATGGTTGTACTTATGTGAAGAAATAAATCATTCATGTTAATATTGTTTTAGTTTTTCAACTTAAAATTTCTTCTTGTATGTCGAAAATATATATTAAGAAATTGTGGAAGTTAAGAGCCAGTTGATGCAATAGGGAAAAAAATATTCGAGCTTTAATTCGTATTCTATTTTTAATTTTTTGAGGAAATAAGTTGTAATTACCAGATTTTAGATTACGCTATCTGTATCGTTCGTGTTATAAATTCCTTTTACAAAACACACAATGCATATATAAAATGAGTTTTAACTTGATATAACACATCAAACATTAATATATAATAAAACCAAACATTTATTTCACCAGAGGGGTCTTGTCTAAACATTGGCACATCAAGATAAACTTTGATAATGTAAACATCTTGACTTTTGGCAATTCATCTTTGGATAAGCGAGGTTGTTGATACTCTCAAATAAATAATTTTACAATAACACTGAATACCATCCACTCCAGTGTCCTCGAAAGTTGAGGATTTGTGATCCATGGTCCTCTGTTGTATTGTCTCGTTTTATTGATTTATTATTTGCTTTATAATCTTGTTACATAGGGAGAGACATTATTATATAGATGACATTATATTTCTTACCGATCTTAATTTGGAGATTATGTGAATGTCATCTATCCTAATGAGCTTAAATAAACGATACGAATGAAGCTGTGTGACTTCAATTTTTCTTTTGTAAACTTTTCAAATTGTTACCTTTACTTCTCTATGCAGCAATTTACATGTTTCTCCAGCTTATGGTGTATTTGTTTTCCAATCCATGCGCTATGGTAAGGGTTATTGCTTTATTGCTTACAAATAAACTGTTGACGCAGAGATATTGCAAGCCTACGCTTATCAAAGCTCTCAATACGTTTGTTGGTCGTCATCACAATATAATTGATAACTATGATGCCTCTATATCCAAAATTACACGTTAACTGCCTACAAGGATATGAAGCCTGGCGTTCCGGAAGGGTAGCTACACCCGCCACGTGTGTAATATTGGAAATGAAAGGATCATAAAACCGCCGGCCGTAAAATTTATCCAGGGCAATTTTGGCTACAAAGGCATCATACTTATTAATTAGCCTTTATCCCTATCAGTCCATGTTTTTATTCATTTTGACTTTACACGTGCCAATGGAGACAGGGGTGACTAACACTTTCGGAGCACCAGGTCTACTTCGATGGTGAATGTTTACGTGATTGATTTAAATTGTCAGTTTAACTTTGCGTTTGAGATAAATCAAAAACAAATATACTAATAACAATAATTTAAATATAATGTAAAACCTAAAACATTTAGGAACTATGTAGGACAACATTTCTTGTATTCTCGGTTCCCTATCCACCCGTCGAGTAATGGATGGCATACTTTTAACCGTTTTACACAGGGTAGCACAGTCACTTAGTAATCTTAATTCAGTTAAAAAAGTACCTTAAAAATAGTTCCGTACCACATATATTGAAGCAGGTAACCCGTTTCAATTTAAAAGAATAAAACCCATGTCACAATCCTAAAACAAAGTAAAAACTTTGAAGCTGACAAACTAAATTAAACGCGTGAACTTCTAAGTGAGGTCGGATGCTCTGGAAGGGTAAGCACATCCTGTTTAAGTATCTACACTCGCCCGGTAAGAAATCAAAATTGAAAGGAACATAAAACTATGGGACGTCAAATATACCAAGGGTAATCTTAGACACAGATGCATCATACTTATCAACAATACTGTGATGACGGTCTTAATTGTTTTTTCTCATCTGTCAGGCAATCGATTTTTTTCAACTACATGTATATCAAAATTATAAGAACCTGTGTCGCCCTGAGCTAGACGGCCTTTGATTGACCACCAATTCCAGGACGAGGTGGAAAGAAAATCAAATTCAGTAATAGGCCCTTCTGTCTCAAATTGAAATATCAAAAATGTTATCTTTACTATTCCCTCTCTGGTCTATTATCAAAATATTGTTATCATTTAAGCAACTGGGGACGGACTTTGAATTGGTGTTGCATTTTATTGGGTATTTAGAATAGCTTGGGTTACATAAGAGTGAGTTTTATTTAAATCATTAGCAAATTTATAACTAGATAATGACATAATATGATATTCGATACATATCATTTTCGTTATTATATATGTTATTACGTATATTTATTTTTACACCTGGTTAACCAATTTTAAATTAACATATGATTTATTATGTGTCCTGTTACTCACCTTGATGTCAAGTCTAAATTTTGACGCTGAGGTAGTGCTCTGAAATACCCACACAGACTTCTATACAATAAAATAGAATATAATAAAACCCCTCCAGCATTGTATTCCATTCTTACATTCACTGTATCAATGCTTAACAGAAAGGCGCATTGTAACGTCCATTCCTTCCGAGTGTTTGAGAGGAGTAATTTGTTTTTTCGGCCAATAATGAATGGTAAAAAAACATGCTATCGAAGTGATTTCTCGCATTAGAATCTTTTCGAGTTGGGGGTCCTAACGCAGGTAGTGCTTTAGTCTGTTCATTCATCTTTGATTTATAAAAGGGAAGAAGGAAAAAGAAGAGGTCATTTTATGTTGCTTTGGAATTGTGATTTGAACATGGTTGATTTGCTTGTTATTGATTTCTAACTCTCATCTGACTTTTAATCATGAAGTCACGTATTTCCATTTTATTTTAATTATCAATTCTGATTTTACACATGACGAGAGAAGCTAGCTAGACAGAAAAAAGTAAGACATTTACTTAATTGATACAGATGTGCAACTGTTTTGCCATCAGACTGCCTATCGTGCTTTTACAACTATCCTTAAAGTGTCGCCTTGAGCTAGACAGGTTATGGTGGAACACAAATAAGAGGACGAGGTATAGCGAGAACTCAGTAATATACACAATTTTGAAAAACCCGCTGTCTAATCACGAAAAACAAAAACACTAATCCATGTCCAAATCAAAATTCAGAATATTAACTTTTTTCCTTTCAGTTTCATAATTAAAATATTTTTATCATTTTAGCAGCTAAAGCCAGACATTTGAATTGGCTTTGTATCTAATATAGGAATAAAAAATAAGTAAAGCGTTGGCAAATTTATATCCAGATTATGACATAATATAATATTCGATAATATCATTTTCTTCATTACATATGTTATTACGTATATTTATTTTTACACCTGGTTAACCAATTTTAAATTGACATATGATTTTATATTTGTCCCGTTACTCACCTTGATGTCAAGTCTAAATTTTGACGCTGAGGTAGGGCTCTGAAATACTCACACAAACTTCTATACAATACAATAGAATATGATTAAACCCCTCCAGCATTGTATTCCATTCTTACATTCACTGTATCAATTTTTAACAGAAAGGTGGGTATGTCCTGTGAATCACAGGCCACTGGTGAAATGAAAAACGATATGCATTGTAAGCTATAAAAGTATTAAACACCCAAAGTTTACAAAATCTTGGGCATTCGTTTAGTTGCAATTGTAAGGAAGGCAATAAAACATTAATAACAAAATTAAGGACAATGCTATAGATGTTTGCCATTGTTTATTCCAACAATTCCTTTGTCATAAAGTTTTCCTAACCTTTCTATATTGATGGTGTGTAATTTCTATCCAAAGACGACTTGGTGAGTCCATTTGATATGTGTTTTACAATCGTCCCTATTACTCCTGAGTATAATGTATATAATTACGTGTTTTTGTCTTCATATTTGCAGTAAACTTTGATTTACTGGCACTATATAATTTGAATAAACACAACTAAATGTATAATAAAAATAAAGAATTATGGTTTATTAATAGAACGATTTATAAGGGAATATAAATAAACTTAGTCATTTTATTTTATTTTCGATTTTTCGAAATCCAATGAGGAAATGACCCATTTGATAGTTTTAATAAGGACTTATATTATAAAATTATGTTTGCTTTTATTAAAATTTTATGAGTTGCATTTACATCTACTGTTATCTTCGTTGTTAATTGTCTCATTGCTATTTTTTCCACTCAAAGCAATGCAAAACATTCCATTACAGAGTAGGATAAATATATCAACACGCAAAATCACGTGAACGATTTGTGTACAAAACGCAATATCCTGCCTCAGTATTGCGCAGAATAATTATGTTCATCGAAATATTAACAAGTATTGTATTTGTATCGAACATTTATTTACATATTATTTATATTTGAAAGTGCATATATTTATATGTGATAGTGTATATTTTTTGTATTTGAAAGGGCAAATAGCTGAATTTTTGAGGAGTAGAACATTGATTTTATACGTGAGTAAACAGTTTATTACAATGAACAGTTGAGTTCAGATTTATTTTTTGTGTTTTATCTTTAAATGTATCGACGCTCAGATATCAGGTATCAGGGATTTTAGTCTTATGTAACGTGTTAATATACAAAAATTAGTATTTATATTTTTTTTCTTATCAGCTGATATTTAAAATCAGCAGTGAAGCATTTCATGTATTCTATAAATAACTTGTGACCCAATTTCGTCGTAAACTCGAGGTCAGTTTATAGCAAACAGCCACATTAATTTTTAACACTTTTTGATTTTTGTTTAATATCAAACAGCAATGCCAGTAACAATAACAATAGCAGGAATGAAATCAAGTTAAGAAAATTATCCATACATAGTTTATTTATGTGATTATCTTACATGTTATTTGGATATTGTCTATAAAATTACTTGAATAAAATAGTATGATTAAATGTAAATATTTTATTACAGCGTACGAAACTATTATTCCGACATATTTTATACAATATTTTTCATTTCTAATCAATTGTAATTGTTGCCCGTAGTAAACAAAAATGGAAATTCATCCAACGTCATATGATCAATATTAAACAAAGGGAAGAAACTCTTCCGACATTATACAAGTACAAATTAATTATCCATATATGATATAATCTACAATTTCACAATTTAATTTCTGTAATAATTTGTAAACTGATTTAAATTTACAAAACTTTCTGTGTCAGTTTTCGATTAAGTTATATGCAACTTGTTTCGTGTCACTTTTATGTCAAGATGCATTAATGATATGTTGTCTTTAAATAAAACTTTTTGCATGCAATTCGTTATATAATTCCTTTGAATTTTCGTTTGGATTAATATTTTCATTCGTAAAACTGGATGCTTGAGCATATATGTTGTAACATTTTTCATTAAGACCTTGAACGAGTTCTCTTTACTCTGTACACAGTATCTCAACAATATAACCAGTGACAATTGAAATATTAAAGCACGATGATACCATGTATAATTCTTTAGACAAGAACTTTATCCTTAACAAGATGAAGCTAGCTACACATGATATGCTAACCCTGGCACCTGATCTAACTTCCCTGGTGGAAATTCACCTCTTTAAATTTACCAGTTTCCAAATTATTTTACCTTTTTGTTATGACTTGAACATCGTCTGGTATGTTTTTGTTATTTAATCTTGGTCTCCACAATACATGTTTAATCAAAGCTTGGATCAACCTTTACAATGATTTTTTAAATCTGTTAGCTTTTTGCATCACTAGACGACCGTTTCAGAAAAAATCCTCATCAGTAGCGCTTAGACTAAAACTGTAGAAATCAAAACAAGTATTAGATGTTAAAATGAAAGAAATAGAAAGACCAAAAAAAATTTTACCAGATCAAGGTAACACTTTGAATGATAAAGCATTGTCTTTGTATTTGAAAGATTTATGAAAAGAATGCAGAAGATAATACAGGGAGACAGGTTAACACAATGTTTATTTTCATATTGCTTTTGTGATTAACCCTGGTGAATAAAGTTTTTCCTTCTAATTTCAGGAATTTTGAATCAAATTTCATCAATATATTGGATTACAAACTTTAAAACTTTACATGTTTCTAATAATGGGATATAATTTCGGTGTGTTAGTGACTTCTCCAATGCAATGTGTTCCTCTTACAACGAAAAATAATGATAAACAGATAAAACTATTTGCTACAAAGAACATCCCTCTTTCACCAAAGAACAGTGGTAAGCAAAGAAAACATTTAGCCAAGTCTTCTCATGCTTCAACCTTCACTACCACTGATGGTTCAATTGCTGTTCATTTGACTTTGTAAACGAAATATCTGTTCATATTGTGTTTGCAATTTTGTTTCAATGTTGACAAAGCAAATAAAGAATGTGTCTTCTACAAGGCAAATTATGATCAGTTCTGCACTAGGCCAATTGAACTTAAGAAAAGAGTGGTTTAGGCTGTCAACATTTAAGCGATGGGACGGTGATGTTTCAGCTATAGGTTTAAGTAGAAATGGACTATACTTCACACAAGTAGAACAGAATGTAAAATGTTATAAATGCTCCAAAAACACATCCTTGTCTGGAGTAACGGGTCTTAGTGTTGATCCGGCGATAGTTCACGAAGAGGGGTGTCCCTGGATATCGGAATGGGATTCTGATAATGAACCCATACATGGAATGTTTGAGGTTCCAATGCAAATGGTGCAAAGAGGAAATATATTCGCTAATGGAGTCGAAAGTGGAACCTTGGCGTGTTGCCCTGACGAGAGGTGCACTGTACACAGAGGGTGTCAGAATCTGTGTACAAAACCAAACAACCAAAAAACAAGCATCAAGAAGGAGGATTATATAGGGATTCTGAGAGACAGGGAAGCAGCTGATGCTGAGTATCCGGGGTTTGAATCAATCGAGCGAAGACGTCGATCATTTCAGCATTCCACGAAGCCACCCGAGCTTCTGGATCAATATGCTGAAGCTGGATTCTTTGACAAAGGTAAGAGCATTCTCCAGATATCTATAACACATTATTACTTTCTAAAGCTAATCAGTTCATTAGAATTCGTCGATTCCTAAATTCATCTCAAACCTTTGGAATTTCATTCATTGTCGTTTTATGGTAAATATACTTAGAATATTTTCTAAATAGTCTAACGTTGTATACTTAATTACATTGAATACAGCTGCTACCAGGTTTTTACATTACGAAGTTTAAACCAGGATATGCTCAGCGTTCTGGATTTCTGAAATGTGTCTGCGTTGTAATTTGTATTATACTTTCAAACATTTCATGTTCCTTGCAGAGAACTAGACCTCTATTCCCTGGTGAACGTTTACGTGTTTAACTTAATTTGCCAGTTTCAAGGTTTTTACTTTTCTTTGGGATTGGAATTTACACATGGATTAATATTTTTGTTCTTCGTTTTTTATTTATGTTTCACTTTCGATATTTTTGGGGGGTTAAAGATGTATTTGGAAGCGCGTGGCCTAGTGGTTAAGGCGTTGGACTCATGATTCGAAGGTCGTGGGTTCGATCCCTGGACCGGGCGATGTGTTGTGTCCTTGAGCAAGACACTTAATTTCACGTTGTTCCAGTTCACTCAGCTGAACAATAAATGAGTACCAGCAAAATGCTGGGGGTTAACCCTGCGATGGACCGGCGTCCCATTCAGGGGAGAGTCTTGTACTCTCAGTCGCTTAACGCCACCGAAACCGGGATAAGCTCCGGCCTGATGGGCCTAATGGCTCGGGACAGACTTTAACTTTAACTTTTAAAGATGTATTTAAGACGTGGTAATAGAACATCTGTGATTCTCAGTTTTATTTGGACCACCTTTGTGTCTTTTATTGTTATATACTAATTTACTATTGAATAAATATTTCATCCATGGTTAGCAAAATCTTTTAAGAAACAATAACAATAAATACACCTTGTTAGAGAAATACTAGTGATATGACTGTACTTGCTTTTAATTATTTGCAATTTCTACAACAGGAGATACAGGTATTGTCTACTGCTTCCAATGTGGACTTGGCCTACGTACGGATACTTTAGATTGTGATCCTTGGATAGAACATGCCAGATGGATACCAACGTGTCCTCACGTAGTGTCAAATAAAGGGGAGTCATTCATCCACTGTTGTCTTGAGGTAAGTTTGTCGTAATAAAGTTTTTGCTGTTTTGACTTGTGGATACACCCTCACGAAAACCGTGTATTTTGTATTTTATTTATTAAAACTGAAAATCTTTCAAGTAATTTATTTTCTATTTATAATTAAATGGGGCTTCAGTTATTCGTAACCAAGTTCATCTAATAGTCATATGAAAATGACTTTTTAGTTAGACCGAGATGGTCTTAATGTTGTTAATTATTATTTGGACTGAATACAGTTCCGCTTAAAACATTGGTTTTGGAAATCAGTTATCCAAATGTGTGTATCTTTTTAAGTGTGTCAAATCTTGCCTTTATTTTGGATGGTTTTTTAATAATATTCGGTTTTAACCTTTATGCACATTTGTCTGTAATAAATTCATGTTGTCACCACCAATTTTTAATTTGTTGTGGTCATGAAATATTTCCGCGTCTTGTTTACTGTTCTTGAATTTCTATTTTTAGATAACAGTAACGGAAATAATGACCAACGAAAGAATGTGTGAGTAGAGTATTTTAAATTATGTAATATAGTTGCTTAAATTCTAGAATAATATGACGTAAATGTAAAATAGGTCTGACAAATGAACGAAAGAATGTGTAAGTAGAGTATTTTAAATTATATAATATAGTTGCTTAAATTCTAGAAAAATATGACATAAATATAAAATAGGTCTGACAAATGTTTTTAGCACTAAGTTTCATTTAGTGGATGCGTTTATCTCAATCTGCCAAATCTAAATATTTTTACAATGCTCTTGGGCAGTAATTGGAAATTGCAATCTCAAATTTGTTGGAGATGTTCATCTAGTATATCACTATTGGATGTTCAAAGTTCCTGCTGTAGCAATCCACTATCGGCTATAGATATATCTAGTATTGCAAGTTAGGCGGTTTTGTTTGAAGTTTTCAGAATATGTTTAGAAGGAAATTTGTAACTGAAACATGTACATATACTTGGCAACAACAAACACACGAAAGGAAATAAAACAAAACAAACTAATGATAAAAAAGTCAAACAAAAATACAGAGAAAGACAAACAGCTTCAGACCAAGTTCTTTGGTGGGATCTGTAGCAAATGGTGATGTGGTTATAGTATTATTGTAGGTCATTTATCCCACTTGTTATATAACCAGTATAGATTTAAAGTCAGAAACACTTTTGTGACACACGATCAATTCACTCTATACAATATGTTGTTTGTTCATACACAATTGCTATTTTAAATTTTTAAAACAAAATCACATAATGATCTTATTAAATTATAGTCTTCTTTTACTTACATTTCAGAGACCATCAGATTATCATCAATGATACGAACAGTATGGTCAAGGAAGAACTTAATAATTAACATGGTTACCATACATATAGTATGTGGTATAATCTTTGTAGCCTAATATTACCTAAATTTACATATGTATTGGGTGTTTTAAAGTTATTGTGCTATTGGTATTGGTAACAAACATGTAAACCTGCTCTTGACGTCAATACTTTTTGTTATTTAAATTGTGTTTAAAACGTCAATGATATTAATAGCAAGTTCTTTTATAACATGACAGAATAACTGTATATGGTTTACTGTATGTACAAAATGTATAGGTACTCAATGAAATTTGATTTTTCATTCACTGGAATAACTTGGTGATTACTCATAGACCAATATTATTGTCATATTATCTCTTTTTGAATTTTTTAATAAAATATTCAAAAATTTATAATTGTTATATTATTTATTTTTTAATATTTCATTTAGAAAATTTAAAAATTTGATAAAATGACATTATACCTTCAATATGCCATGACTGTTGCCATATTATGTGTTACAGTCAATTCTATTTTCTATAGAAAACTGACAGGACAATATTTAGTTAACTTGGCAATTGTACATTTCAGTGCATGGTTTATACCCAAAAACATAATTAAGCTACATATTGCCAGTCTAAAATTTTATTTTATATTGCTTGATATTATTATTTTTTATATTATTTTAAAATACATGCCACGTGATACAAAACCCATTGATACAACAATGTCAAATTCTCGTTTAACTGTGTATAAACTTTCTGTTAACTAAGCAATTAGAATTGATTGCTTTAATTTAATTGTTTAAAGTAACAAAGTATCAGGAAAAATATGCATGTATATTCTATAATTAAAATTTGGTAGAATGCATTTATATCGACAAATTTATTGGCAATGGTTGTTAAAAGGTCGGAAAACGACGATAGTAGAAATCGTAGTTTTTTCTGAAAAACTGTTTATAAAAAAATTAAAAGGCTACGGGCGATATAGCCGATTCTTTGAAAATCTGATCTTAAACCTTTAGACCAAAAACAAAGCACTGGGTAGGGCAGTTCGAAACCAATTGTGTCTGTCATTACTATTGATAGATGAAATAGCGGTGACTGATTTATTATGCAATTTTTTTATTTTTCATTCTTTCCTTAATGTGATCTTGATGGCATTTCTGTGATATACAACTACAATTCCAGTATCTGCCAGTACCGTTTATATTATCTAACACTCTTTTTGTTTCTTCAGTTCTTTGCGTTTTTTAAAATTTTATTTTTAGGCAATATTTTATTTTCGAGTTTCCGGTCATATTTCATTCTATTACATTTACTGGTACTGTCCTATTTATTACCTCTTTTAAAACTTGTTTCGTCATAGAGATATGGAATGGAGACGTTTCGCCTTTGTGTATATAGATAAGTGGTGGCTAATTGAGTCTTTGTAAAATATTTTCTAGAATTTAACAATCGATATCAATGTGAAAATATTGTCTTCGGGTCCCACTTTAGAAATTTTAAAATATATGTATGAAGGTATCTTTCTGTATTAGTTTTATATATCTTATGACATCATAAATCTTTTGATACATGTAATTGTACACAAAACGCATATTAAGAGTGTGCTTTTACTTTAGAAAACTTTGGAAAGGGGTAATTTAAATACATACTTTAATTTTTCTGCTTTTTGTGTGTTTTTGGCTAGTTAATTGTTTGCAAATTTATAAATTTATTTTATATTAGATTTGAGTCTTATATACCTTGTATTTATAACGGCCGTCTAGTGTTGTAAGATTAAACTGGTATAAGTAATTAATATAATCACATATATTGTATTTAATATTGCTTATATACTTAGTGCGATCTACTTTAATGTTTTATGTGGCCTTGATTGCACTTTTTTCATATTTTTAGTATTTGCTCATTTCATTTACTAGTATATTATATTCTCTGAAACTTTTTTTCTTCAAACATCGTATGTACTTATGTACTTTTTTTGTTAGGATCCTGTTTCTTTTCTTTTGAATTTTCTTCCATATTTTTATCAACTTATGTATCTTGTTACAATCATTTCTATACTTGTTGACCTTTAAAATTTTATTTTTTTGCAAATTGAGAATTACGTGCTCGTTTATATTATATTCTCTGAAACTTTTTTTCTTCAAACATCGTGTGTAGTTTTTTGTTAGGATCTTTTTTTCTTTTGAATTTTCTTTCATATTTTTTTATCAACAAATGTATCTTGTTACTATCATTTCTTCATTTGTTTGACTCAATGACCTTTACAATTTATTTTTGCAAATTGAGCATTACATGCAGGTATAGAGATGCTTCATCTCCAGCCAGGTACATTGTATGTATGTAATTGGGTCTTTGTAAAATGTTCCTTTATTTTTGTTACTCGTAAATTATCAATGATTGCTGTTTGTTTTCAATCGCTGTTCAAGGTATGAGCTGGCGCAAATATAGCTTGCATTTATAACTTTATGTAATCACATATATTGTATTCCATATTGATTTCGATACTAATACAAATTTGTACATAAATAATGTGATCTACTTTAATATGGCCTTGATTGCTCATTTATGATATGCAAGAACATTTTCTAGTGGTTGCAAGTTCCATTTATATTACATTTCTTGAATGAAACTTGTTTTGTTTCTTCAAACGACGCTTCTTTTTGTTAAGATCACTTTTCTTTTGATTTATTTTCAATATTTTTATCAACTTGTGTATCTTGTTGCTATCATTTCTTCAGTTGTTTGACTCAGTGACTTTTACAATTTATTTTTGCAAATGGAAAAATGTATAGATGTGTGGAGATCTTTCATCTCCAGGTAAAAACACATTCTGTTTTTGGTTGGTGATTTTCTTTTGTGTAATAATTACTTGGATCTTTATAAAATATCCCGTTTTTAGTGTTACTCAATTATACATATAATCAATGATTGACGTTTGTTTTTAATCGCGCTTCAAGGTATGAGCTGCTAAAGGTGACACTGTTGTCATGACCATTTGCTCCGTTACTCCCTTTTACTGGTTAAATCATTATCAAACAAATTAAATGTATATAGGGTCCTTACCGTATAAATTTTACATTTGATTGGACTTTTGATATAAATCTTGGGTCAGTTTTGAAATTATCCAAAACAAACATACTAATCCATGTCCGAATCACAATCGAGAAGCAAAGTAAAAGCTTTGGAACTGATAAGTTAACTTCCACAGGGAAGTGAGACCGTGATCCGGAGGGGTTAATAATTTAGAAATACTTTGAAGCAGTCGTGTTTCAAAATTCAGGATTTATTTTTATCGTGACTCGTGTTTCTTCCATGCTTGTGTAATCGTGTGAAGCTTTTATAGCTTGTATTTAAAACTATGTAATCACAAACAATGTTTTCAATGTTGCTTTCGTTGCTAATAAAACTGATGTTGTGCTTATATTCAAATTGTTATTTTTCTTATACCAATTAATCAAAAACAAACATACTAATCCATGTCCGAATCACAATCCAGAAGCAAAGTAAAAACTTTGGAACTGATAAGTTAGGTAATACACGTGAACTTCCACCAGGGAAGTGAGGCCGGGTGCTCCGGAAGGGTAAGCACCTCCTGTTTAGCTAGCTACACCCACTACGTGTGTAATCAAAATTGTGTGAAAGGAACATGGAACAATGGAACGTCAAATATAACGAGGGCAATCCTGGACACAGAGACATCAAACTTATCAACAATACATACAACTTTTTGAGGACCTTGATACTCCTAGGCTTGAAATATTCCCGAGTAAAATATATAATACAAACAAAACACACAATATAAACACATAATAGTGTTATTACTGCTTATAGGTAAACAACATTGACCTGTCCGTTTGACCTTTCATTAGGAATATTCATATAGGAGGGTCCAACCAATAAATGGGTAGCGTTAAGATCCAAGTTAATACATACACAAAGCATAGGTGTACTCTATGAGGTGAGTATATCTCATGATGTATACAAAATAAATACCTGTGCACCCTATACATAGGGATACTTGGTCCGTGATAAATATTTAAATAAAAGGTCAAGCGGACAGGTCAAAGTTGTTTACCTATACTCTAGATAATCACCGGACAAATTCTACTACACATAATAATTCTTTATCATATAAATGAGTTGGTTAGTTGGTTAAGTAAACCATAAACAATGTACTTAGCATCAATCTATGGCAAAGGTTATAATTGTAATGATTTTAACCTTTTTAATATTTCTTTTGACTGCATAATGTATTTTAACCCTTTGGGTATCTTTTCAACATCTTTTAAAACAGGATTTCACAATTTTGATTCAAAAACACTACTGATGGCGAATTGTATTCCGAAACGGACTTCTAGTACTGTGGTGGACATGATATGTCTCTGAAACATTCGTTCGACAGAATATATTAAATTACATATTATACCAGTGTTAAATTTACAGCACTAGACGGCCGTTTCGGAAAACAATTCCTCATCAGTGGGTTTTGTGATATATAAATAATATTGGGCTGATCATTTTCTATCAAAATTCTTTTACAAAGGTAACAACATTTTAAATATTTACCAAGGTAGATTAAACTGCACCACAATTTTGGTGGAAATTTGTTGTAACATATAACTTAATGTGATTAAGTTATGAGCAAGTTTGACATTCATACAATTTAGACTAGCCATTGTTTTTTATACCCCCCGCTTAAAAAGTGGGGGGTATATAGTGATAGGGGTGTCCGTCCGTCCGTCCTTAAGCTTCCGTTACACCTTAGAGTACCTATCTCTTATCCGCAACTCCTCCTAAGCCCTTAAATGGATTTTCATGAAACTTTCACACAGTCTTTGTTATATATAATGTAGATGTGCACCTCCTATTTTAAAATTTGACCCGATGGATTTTTTTATATTGGGGGGGGGGGGGTATTTTTTGTGAGCTTGTGGCTCACAGTTTTCTAGTTTTACTTAGTTTGGTCCATCTTTGTATACACTTATTAAGATGTGTACTATATGAAGTGAAAACAACATCATACTTATATATAAAACTTACACAAAATACTTCAGTATTATGTCAGATTATGCAGTCACGTTTTTGCTAACCTACTTGATGTGTTTATCTGTTTTTAAAATCGCCTACGCCCACCTACACAAACTTAACCTTTTTTATAAAACACTTCCATATAGGTCGATCTGACTATATTTAGGGTACCTACGCTATATTACATACAATTATCTTCACATACAAAAATCTTAATTTTAACAAAATGTGTCCTTAACAATCTCTTGTCCTCCTACATTTTAAAATATTAACAATGCATACATGAATATATGATCGTACTTCATTGAACTCGGCTCCATTGTTTATGGTAGCAACCTACATAATGTTGCGCAATATTGACAACGTACTTAGTGACAGTGACGTCATTTAAATACTTAGTATATATGATGTAAAAGCCTCCTAATAAATGTCATTTAATAGATTTAAAGTACACACAAATACAGCTCCTAGTAAGTTATGTTTTAGAAAATGGGTTCTCTAGAGTTACGAGTTTTTGCGACGTATCATCAGCAGGAGGGACTTTTCAAATCTTCGTATGATCCGCAATGTGATTATGCGTCATATTATTGTGACGACATTGATTCAGTGATAATACAAAAAATAAGGAAATTAACCCCAAACTTTAAATATGATCAGATTGAAGAATGTTTTGAATCAATAAAAGATTATAATGACCAGGAAGAGGATATTGTAAATGAGTTTCCAAATCAGTGTGAAATGAAAAATGTTTCCTCAACCAGGAAAAATTCAAAGTTAAAGTCAGATGTTCATGTGGCAGATATGGTTGAAATAGACATAATGAAAAATGATTATGATCTCAACAGAAATTGTAATTCATGTCAGGATGAAAATTCTATCAGGGATCTTAAGATACCATATAAACTACCAGAGTATGAGGATTATGTTCATTTGAGAAAAAGGATATCGTCTTTCACAAAATATCCAGAGCTAAAACAGTCAGCTTATAGTTTGGGTGAGGCAGGATTCTTCTACCCTGGCACTGGTAAGTTGATACAGTTCGATTTTGTTACCTAGCGGGTTGACCATTCCACCCTCTCACTGCAAAAATTGAATTTGAAAACGGCATGGACAGTGCCTAATTTGATTTCAACGCAACATTGGCAGTTGGAACTAATATTACATCAGCAATAGCTTATGATGTCACATGTGTTTGTAGTCATATGACTTCATTAGTTAATGGAAGGTTTAAATCTCAAAAGTTTACATTTTAATTTTTTGTTTATTTTACCATAAGATTCGCCCTGTAACCAATAGGACATATGTGTCACTGTGACATGTCGGTATAGACCACATATGCCCTTTTGGCAGGCTGTCGGTAGAGAACACTTGTGTTTGTTTTAGCAGCAGAAGGGTTAAATCCATATATCTTTTTAAATGATTAAAGAAAATAGGCCTTGTGAAATATTGCCACTGCCTTAGCAATGCTTTCTTTTACCAATATGATCACAACCACAAACATACCGATCCATGTTGAAAGCACAATTCCAAAAGTAAAAATTTTAACACAGACAAATTAAGTAAAACATATTAACTTACACAAGGGGAAGTGAGCTTGAGTGCTTCGGAAAGGTAAGCGACTCCTGTCTAGCTAGACCGTGTGGAATCCAAATTGAAAATGACAGGACCATCGAACTATCAGACGTAAAAGGTATTCATGAAAGGTTTAGATATAGAGACTTCATACTTATCAAATATATTGTGATGACGGCAATAAACCTTTATGGGGTCTTTATTAGCCTAGGATATTGTAAGGCAACTAAATGAACAACTCCAATAAAGCCTGATTTAGTAAGCTGTTTGATTTACATTTCAGCTGTTGTCACCTTCCCTGTTTTATTTTCAAAACTTTCCTCATTAGTAATTTATTTTGTTTAGGCACCGAAAGCATAATCAAATGTTTTCATATTTTGTTTAGGTACGGAAAGTCTAAATCAAATGTTTCCATATTTTGTTTAGATACGGAAAGTCTAAATAAAATGTTTCGATATTTTGTTTAGGCACCGAGAGCATAATCAAATGTTCCATATTTTGTTTAGGTACGGTGAGCATAATCAAATGTTTCCATATTTTGTTTAGGCACGGAGAGCATAATCAAATGTTCCATATTTTGTTTAGGCACGGAGAGCATAATCAAATGTTTCCATATTTTGTTTAGGTCCGGAAAGTCTAAATCAAATGTTTCGATATTTTGTTTAGGGTCGGAGAGCATAATCAAATGTTTCCATATTTTGTTTAGGGTCGGAGAGCATGATCAAATGTTTCGATATTTTGTTTAGGGTCGGAGAGTATAATCAAATGTTTTCATATTTTGTTTAGGGTCGGAGAGCATAATCAAATGTTTCCATATTTTGTTTAGGTACGGAAAGTCTAAATCAAATGTTTCGATATTTTGTTTAGGGTCGGAGAGCATAATCAAATGTTTCCATATTTTGTTTAGGTACGGAAAGTCTAAATCAAATGTTTCCATATTTTGTTTAGGTACGGAAAGTCTAAATCAAATGTTTCGATATTTTGTTTAGGGTCGGAGAGCATAATCAAATGTTTCCATATTTTGTTTAGGGTCTGAGAGCATAATCAAATGTTTCCATATTTTGTTTAGGGTCGGAGAGCATAATCAAATGTTTCCATATTTTGTTTAGGGTCGGAGAGCATGATCAAATGTTTCGATATTTTGTTTAGGGTCGGAGAGTATAATCAAATGTTTTCATATTTTGTTTAGGGTCGGAGAGCATGATCAAATGTTTCCATATTTTGTTTAGGTACAGAAAGTCTAAATCAAATGTTTCCATATTTTGTTTAGGGTCGGAGAGCATAATCAAATGTTTCCATATTTTGTTTAGGGTCGGAGAGCATAATCAAATGTTTCCATTGCGGAGGTAGTATTAGAAATTGGGATCCTGAGGATGATCCATGGATAGAACATGCGCATTGGTTTCCTAGGTGTGTGTTTCTACGCCAAAATAAGGATAAAGAATTTATAGACTTGATACAACAATTATCGACAAATCAGCAAGAAGAATGTGAAAATGACATGCAGGTACTATTTTAGGTCATTTCTATATCATATACTCCTATCTAAGATATAAATCCGATTTGTATTTCAGTTTTTGATATCCTCATGTAAGGTATATCAAAAAGCAAATTTCAAATCGCAATCAAAACAAACACACCATTTAAAGTCCGAATCCAAATCAGAATCCTAAAAGCAAAATATGGCAAATTAAGCGTAACACGTGAACTTCCAAAAGGATAGTGATGTGTTACGGAAGGGTAAGAAGGGTAAGAGCTCCTGGTAAAACTAATCAAGATTAAAATAGCTGGGTTCTTGTATACTATGCAATTAACATGCGAGCAGCTGAATAATGAGTTGCTTCAGACGGAAAAGCAAAAAAAAAAAGGCCTTAACAATGTAAATATGCCCTCACAAGACGGTACTAATATGCAAGGGACAATCCGAAAATAGCACTAAATACGGAGTGTATACAAGTGATATAACAATTATCAACAACTCATCATGGAGAATTTGAACAAAGACTTTCAGATGATTTTATCATGTAAAGCAAGTTACAAATTATAACCAATGGTAATTTTATAGTAATAGTCAGCCGGTTTTTGAATACAATTCCTCGTCAGTACTTCGTGCTTGGACAGAAATTGTAAAACCAATTTTATCAAGGAGTTGAAAAAATTAAATATCCATATATGTATTAAAAATTAAAGAACTAAATATATCGAACCAAATACAGCTAAGGAAATATTTTGCATGAGGAGGAAGTATACCTTTGCAAGACCATAAAACATACTTTCAAAACATGAATTAGCATTTCTTATTTTTTCAAGGTACGTCTAAGTTAAAAAAAGAAATTTACAAAAATGATTTGGACAGCAAAAGTATTACATGTCAACTGAAGTTAAGATCCGGCATTGGTTTTCGTATTGGAGCGTTTCATTGAATAAACACTGTTCTACATGTTTCTTTTAGGTACCCGAAACGTCTGAATTGGAATTGAATAGAAGACAGAATTTGGAATGTACCAATGTAGGGGACCAAATCTTTCAAGTACACGGTAGGTTGCTATCAGTATAACTTGTATTACGAAATGTTTGAACTCCACTTGACGTTATTGTCCATTGTTTTATAGAGTTGTCCGATTATAGTGAGGAGTTTTATGGTCATTGGCATAGTCAAACAACATTGGACTATCCGCTTGACCTTTCATAAAGGAGGATCAATCCATTACTTTGGCACTGTTACATATACATAATAGCTTGTGTTAACTATTTTAAAATACTGTTCCCAATAATGTAACAAAATCAACACGCCTTATACAAGATGTACTCGCCCATAATTAATATTTAAATCAAAGGTCAAACTTACTGGTCAATATTGTTTGCTTTTATCTGAAATATTTATCCTTGTCTCACTAAGTTCATGTTGATCATCTACAAATTACTAGATGGCTTGTGGAAAGATTAAAAAACGGGTAAAGTTAAATCTTAAGTAGTTTCACTTAAACTGAAAATAGTAAGGTTTTGATAAAAGAAACTCAAATCTTATCCGGTCTGAATATTTTTTCTTGAATGTTTGGCTTAAATCAGATATGAACACGTTTTCCGAAATTTGACGTATGATAACAAATGTTGTCATTGGTGACGTCAAGCGTTACATCAACTGGCGCGGTTTCTAATAATGTCAATTATTCAATCGATTATTCCTTCTGCATTTTCAAGGGAGTGCTATGGGTGGGGTCCAAGCTATGTTATCAGATCGGTTACCCTGCACAACAAAATGGAAACGTGGCTTAATAGTCTAATGTGACCAGTATTTGAAAACTGGCAAATTAAGTTAAACAAGTGAACTTCCATCAGGGAAGTGAGTCTGTGTGCTTCAGAAGGGTAAGTACATCCTGTTTAGCTAGAAAGAGCCGCAAAGTGAGAAAGCAAAATTGAGATTTAAAGTAACATGGACGTCAAATATATCTAGAAAAAATGGAATACAGAGACATCATACTTGATCACGAATATTTTACACTGGGGGCATTGATAAGCATAGGTTTGCAATATCTCAGTGTCAAAATATTATAGTACAACCTGCCTTAGAGACCTCCTCTATATAACAGCCACCTGCTTATAAAGGTCGATATAATTGGTTCCAAATTGTTCTTTATTCATATTATTTGAACCTGTATATAAAGGTCACCTGCCTTTAAAGGTCACTTTTACTGGTTCCCTTGTGTGGTCTTTATAGACAGGTTTGACTGTAGTATTTAACAGCTTGCTTTGTTGTTTTAAATATTTAAATTTACATTTTTATTTGTTTTATCTTATGTATCTGTAAATTTATTTAGTGTATAATTTTTCTTTTATTTAGGATCACAGACAGAAGACGTGTCTATAAATAGTATAAAGGGAGATAACATATTGTGTAAAGTTTGCATGAACAGTGATGTATCTATAGTGTTTCTGCCTTGTGGACATATGGCTACTTGTGCACAGTGTTCGCCAGCAATGAAGAACTGTCCAATATGTCGACAGAATATCAGCGGGACATTCAGAGCTTACTTGTCTTGATGGCGAGCGAGCGAGAGAGAGAGAGAGAGAGAGAGAGAGAGAGAGAGAATGAGTGTTACATTTTTAAAAATTTCTTAAGCTCATAAATGTATTTTTGTTAGGACTCATGGCATCATGATTTCATTGTAAAAATCGTTTTTAAACCTTTGAGATGCTCAAAGTATTGTTCAGCCGTGTGTGTGTGTGTGTGTGTGTGTGTGTGTGTGTGAATAGGACATTACTAGAAAATTTCTTGTGTTCATAAATGCATTTTTCTGTTAGACTCATGTCATCATGTTCCCATTATTGTCGACAACACACAAAGATCATTTTCAAACCTTTGATATGCTCATAGTGTGTGTGTGTGTGTGTGTGTGTGTGTGTGTGTGTGTGTGTGTGAATAGGACATTGCTAGAAGATTTCTTGTCGTGCTCATATGTGCAGTTTTTCATCTGGACTTATGACACCATGTTCTCGATCATTGTTCATCGCCAATGGAGAACTGTTCTGTTTTCGTTGACAATAACAAAGATGTTTAGAGCTCACAAGAGACTTGATGAACTTGTAAACGAAGACGAAGAGTAATCATTTTTGTCAGATTGTACATACCCCCCCCCCCTTCACCAGATTCCATTTCGTTGTTCAATACCCCATTGCCTTAAACAAGAGGCCAGTAAAAATGAAATTAAAGATAAATTGTTAATTTATATAAACGAATTAATCATGTATTGCTTTAGATTTATTTGGTGCGGCTTAAGACGTCGCGCTTTCAATACAACAACAACAACTATAGGTAAACAACATTGACCTGTCCGTTTAATCTATCATTAGGAATATTCATATAGGTGGATGGTAGCGTTAGGATTCATAGTTAATGCATACATGTATACGCATTGTCATGATTAGTGTTCACATTGTATAGACGAAATATACACGCGTGAACCCTATAACTGAAATTTACTTGTCCATTATGAATATTTAAATCAAAGGTCAAACGGACAGGTCAATGTTGTTTACCTATACTACTACTACGAATAATAATAATTGGCTTAAACAAGTGAAAGCCTAACATACATTGGCGTAGCGTGAAAGGAATTAATGTGCAAGCCAAGTGCCAAAGTAACTTGTAACAGGGGTATGCTCCACCAACGTCCGGAAATTTTTGAAAAAATGGAGCAATTTGGAGCATTTTTCTGCATTCTAAATCAATATTTACATAGGTAAAAAGGGTTAAAATTAGGAGGGAGGTTGTCACGGGTCCTTCGGACGAGAAATTAAAACTGATGCCCGTCTCACAGTGGGTGTTGCAACGATAAAAAACCTTAATTGCACATTGCCCTGAGCGCACTGCAAAGGTCAAAATTTCTGTGACTTCACCTACACCTGCATTGTTACGCCACATAGCGGTGTTGCCGCATAAACGCGCCCAACACGTCTATGCGGGGAACTCCAACGCATAAAGAGGTCCGCCACGTTTATGCGGCGGTGTTCAACGCATAAAGATGAGTTGCTTATATGCGGCACAAGGCTGCCTTTTTGACGCATAAGGATGGCTAATTTTAACGAGTTGGTATGAAATAAAAAAGAGCTGATATCTCGACAAAAAACGGTGGTGGTGATATAAATTATGACGACGACGGTGACAATTGAGAATTTATGTTGTTGGTGTTGTTGATAATGGTAATAATAATTATAATACGAGGATGGGGACAGGGACGATGAGAGCGCAACGACGATGTTACCGTCGTCGTGCCGACGGCGTTGGCGATTATGATTGTAATGTTGATGATCGGTAAATTGTGATTTTGGCAGAATTTTGACTTTTGCTTCAATAATAATAATTATAAAAATAAAACTAATAATAATATAATGATGATCATCACGATGGTGGTGGTGCTTTTTGTGAATGTGGTAATAATGATGGAGGTGTAAATGCAGGTGATAATAGTAATTGTTTTCTTTATGCGGCGGAATGTAGCCTTTTTGCCGCATAAAAGCTTTCTCTTTATGCGTTGAAATTCCCCGCATAGACGTGTTGGAACACGTTTATGCGGCAACACTGCATGACGACGTCTCGATATTTATTATAAGTAAAATATTATTTACTTGGACGTATATCTTCAGCAGTAGTTTATTGAACAGGAATTGTATATTTGGGCTCACATGCATCCCAGGAAAATGTACACGACTTATCATCCGAATTAGCCGAACACATCGTCTTATAACTGATAACTACTTAACTGAGGAGCGAGACGATATTTTCTGTTTAAGATTTAGAAAAATCATTGTTTTATTTTCGAAATATATTGTATTTTATTTTCATTTGTACATAATGACAGACTAAATTATTTTTTATCAAAAAATTATGTGCAAGCACAAGATTATTCGCTTATATGGACGCTACGCCACTGACATATCTTTAATAAAACGGACTCTGAACTATGATTAAACAACGTACAGCGATAATAGTTAATAAAATGATAACATATTACATAATTATGGACTTTTTAGCGGTTGTATATGGTGTGATATTCAACGGAAAAATAAATATTGATCGAGGCGACATACTAAAAAGTCTATAACTGTTTTATTATATAATTTAGCCACTGTGGCACTTCGGTTGACAATGTTTTCTCAAACCTGTGGTCAGGCAATCTATTTTACCGATGTTAGATGTCCCTGCCCACCCTAGTTGAGACCGGCAGATCACACCGTAAATTAGTTCAATCTGATTCTATGAAAAAATAAATTGTATTCCGGATGAGACACAATCAATTACACACCAAATTGATAATACCATAACGTCAACGTTCTATGAAAAAAAAAATCACTTGCGCACACTTAATTGATGACGTTCTAATCATTTTACGGAGGTCAACAAATCGATGAAGTAACAGTGGCGGATTTAGGGGGGGTTGAGGGGGTTGCAACCCCCCCCCCTTTGAAAAATTTAAAGAGAGAGAAAGAGTGAGATATTGACTGATTAAAATTATTTTCTTGGCCCCCCATCGGCCCTAGACCCATCGTCTCTGGAAGCTCGCGCCGAAGGCGCGAGCATCTAGCATTGATATAATTATCATCCCCCTTTAAAAAAATCCTGTATAGTTCTCACCCCCCCCCTTTCAAAAAATCCTGGATAGTTCTCAACCCCAACCCCCCCCCCCCTTCAAAAAATCCTGGATCCGCCCTTGAGTAATTCACCGGGATCATGTTAGATATAATGGTCACGTGATACCGTTTTAGCCAATCATAAAGATGGATTTTATCAATTGTATAATCAACTAGTATAATATATATATATCTTTTTCCATTTTAAATATAAGTATTAGTGGTGTGATAGCCGCTGGATACTAAACTTAAGTGTTGTAAGCAACGATTCCAAGTAAGTGTTCATCTTTTCTTCTGTTGTCTTGTTGCCAATTCTGCCGATTCTGTTGTGATTAACTTGTATTGTGATGTTGGTTGTGTTCGTCATTAGCATGATCAAGTTCGCCTGTGTTCCAAGTTGCGTTCGTTGTTCTTTTCCGTTATTTATGCCTACCTTCTCTTGTCTTCGCTGTTGTCAAGTACGTGTTCTGTTACATATTTCTATCTTTTGTCATTAACTTGTAGTATCTCGTGTTGTTGGTTACGTTCGCTGCCAGTTGTCAAGTATGTCTTTAGTTACATTTTTGTCTGTTACTTTCAATGGATGGTTTGTTGTTGGTCTTGCTTGTACTTCTGTCTCTGTGTTTAGCAGTGACGACAGGGGCGTATCTAACAATGAGGCAGCCGATGCACATGTCTCGGTAAAAAACATCATACAGTCCAACCTGCCTTAAAGGCCACCTCTATATAAGGGTCATCTGCTTATAAAGACCAGTAGAATTGTATCCCAATTGTTCTTTATTCATGTTACATTAACCTGTATATAAGAGTCACCTGCCCATAAAGACCACTTTTACTGGTTCCCTTTATAAACAGGTTTGACTGTATTTTTTTACAGAAACATGGAAGAAAAATAGAAAAGGATAAACAATAATTTATAGTGAAAAAATATAGTCATTCACTATTGCGGATAAATTGCCGTTTTTTTCGACAACTGACTATATAAAAATTTCCAGTAAAACTTGAGTTACTTAGTTGTTTTATTTGTTCAACTGAATATGCAAAGTTATGTTTCGGAAAAGTTTTGCTTTGCCTTTTTATGAGCATGGAATCGTATGTTTATATTTAAAATTTCTTTTATATATACATTGTATACTAGTATCATTTAAAAGAAAAATTCAGGTTCGGGTGTCACCAGAATGCACCATTGAACACAAATTTTTCCGGACCCCCTACATTTGAAGAACTTTTAATACTTATATTTTTGCCTCAGTTAAAATTGGTTCTTATCTACGCTTTTGGACGCAAAAATAAACAGAGCACTGCCGTGCTGTTGTACGGCGTAGTTGGGAAAATGGTGTTGTGGCAAGACAGAATATAACCAAAAATTCGGGGGGGGGGGTGATCTATGCATAGTCCGACGGATGTTTTTTTGGAAAAAGAAACAACGTACCAAACCATGTATTGCTAAATTAAATGGTAAAAAATAATAATTTCATAAATATATGAAAAAGACAATCAGTAATTAAAATTTAATAAAGTCGTACCCGATCGTTTTGTCATTTCGGATAGAGAGAAAGTAGAGTTTTGCAGACCCTACCGTCGCTATGAGGGGGTACATTCTAGCAGTTGTATGTAACTGGATCATTTGCTGTTAAATCTGGGTTTTAATAAACTGCTGATTATCACTCACAATATTCCCGTTTCATGTTAATGGTATTTAAAATCCACATGTGGTCATTTGCACACAACACTGTACGAATTATCTCCCTTTCACGAAAATGAAATCTAATCGATAAACAGTTTTAAAATATGACACAATTGCCCCAACATCATAATACGTTATCATACCCTTCAAAATAATTTTAAATTACCGTAGATTTCATGAAGAATTAATTAAATCAACCTGCCATTGCTGTTTATTTCATAAAAAGTTATGATTTTACATCGTAGGACGCAAACTTCTCGGACTACTTTTTATTGTAAACACGAGATCAGTTCGCCAAATTGCAGAAATTATTGGATGCATCCGTAGCAATATTTTACTAGATTCCGAAATGTATTCCGAATATTTATTCCAAATGTGCATATGTAACCAAATGCATTACCCGTCTCAGAATACATATCTCACGATAAAACAGATACGTTTCTTTCACGCTCATTACCAGGCTCACTATTTCCATGTGTACTCATATCTTATAATTTCATAGCAAAGAAGCCCGATATCTTGGAAGAAAGCGATAGAAAAGTACGCGTTCACTATCGTGAAACGCCGTACAAAAAAAATATAATAAAATTCAGAAGAATGCGATTTGTACGGATTTTCGAGTTTCCTTTTTCAAGAGTGGCGACAAGAAGTTAGACAGCATCAAAATATTGAATTGGCCTCTAATTACTATAAACGTATTTATTTTTGCGGTGTACTAATTTTCGCTTATTTCGCGGTTGTTTGTTTTGCGCTGCGTGAAAATAATACCAAGCAAAAATTATATTATTTGTGTAATGGTGCATATTTAAAAAAACGCGAAAATTTAACTACGCAGATATGTTTAAATTTCCTATACCACGAAAATAAATACCTTTACCTTATTTAATTTCTTTAAAACATGTCTCGCTATTACGAAAACAATCAATACTTATTTCTATCGTTAAGGGTCATTTAAGTAGGAAAATTCAAGTGAAAACCATTTGGTTCAAAAGCGTGAAAGAGGGTTATAATTATGAAATTACCTACAAAAGTGTAAAGATTTATAAATAAAAATAAAGTAGGAATTGATAATGTAAGAAATTTTAAAATATTTGTTGCATTTTTTAAAGAAAATTGTGCAAAAATACACGTGTTGGGGAAAAAAGCTTACACCATGTATAACGAATTGATTTTAAAAAATGAAAAGATATTAAGATAGTCAACGTCATAGAGCAGTGCAAAGGGGGTAGAGTTTGCTAAAGAAATACGAGGTTTTTGAAAACTCGACAATTTACGGTTGAGGTTATCTACGATTTATTTTCCTTTTAAAAATGCGTGTACCAGGCGTGATAGTTCATATTCTAAGGCTACCAACGATCCAAGAGAAGATTATAAAAGCTAAGTTTGAATATTACTTGATTATTGCTGAGGCATATTCGGCTTTATATAGTTCAACATTGTTGAAACCAAACAATATTTACCTCGATTTAATTAGAACAGTATTGTGTGACCGTGCACTTTTAGTGACTTGTTGTATTTTGGATTAGTAGTGGCCTTAGAATATAAATATCACGCCTGGTACACGCATTTTTAAAAGGAAAATAAATCGTAGATAACCTCAACCGTAAATTGTCGAGTTTTCAAAAACCTCGTATTTCTTTAACAAACTCTGGCCCCTTTGCACTGCTCTATGACGTTGACTATCTTAATATCTTTTCATTTTTTAAAATCAATTCGTTATACAAGGTGTAAGCTATATTCCCCAACACGTGTATTTTTGTACAATTTTTATAAAAACATGCAACAAATATTTTAAAATTTCTTAATTTATCAATTCCTTCTGTATTTTTATTTAAAAATCTCCACACTTGTGTAGGTAATTTCATAATTATACCCCTATTTCACGCTTTTCAACGAAATGGTTTTCACTTGAATTTTCCTACTTAGATGACCCTTAATGGTCTCTTCTATTGATAACCACTGCGGTAGCTCAGTTGGTAAAGTGCTCGCTCCGTAGGTTCGAACCCCGACCGGGTCTGACCCAAGACTTGAAAATGGGTAGTGACTGTTCTTTCACCAAGCACTCGGCATCATGAAATGAAAGTCGCGGTTCTTTCGGATGGGAGTTAAAATAAACGAGGTCCCCTATCACGATTGGCTTGGCACGATAAAGAACCCTGCTATAAAATACCATAAGCGCAACGCACAGGCAAAATTTCTGCACCTTCGCCTATAGCTGGCGACGTCTCAATATAAGTGAAATACTCTTAACCTGATTCCGTCTATACTTACTTATGTCAGTTACAGATTTGTCTACATTCCTTTTATATGAGATCAACAGTCGCATGCCTCCCGAGCTCAAAACACATTTAAAAGATACAATGGAGTATAATGACTCATATATCACATGTTCAAAAGTGTGTGCATGTCCTCACTGTGTTAAAAATGCTTATCATTCCGTTTGAAAATAATGTCATTATAAATTTTCTGAATGAAATATTAAAAAAATTATAATATGACAATAATGCCAAAGTGAATTCTTTAGTAAGACTTCCTTTTGTAAACCTCTCATTAGATTCTGTGTAAAATGTTTGAAAAATTTATCGACTAATACAAAGCAAGAATTTTTTTTTAACTTAATGCGGTAAGATTTCCTTTGGTAAACACACTTATACTATGTAATCAGAAACAAACATACTACTTATTTCCAGTAATTCAGTGCACACGGAAAATGCAAGAATAAAGTCGTATTTTCCAAGAAACTCACAAAAAATTGTCAAAACTTAATACAAAATATACTGACCTAATAGGGAAAATATTTTTCATTCATGAAAACGTGAACTTAATTCTGTACACAGAGCAATTCTTTAGCTTTTTAAAAAAACAACAAATATGGCTTTGTCAAAATTATCCCATCTGTACCTTCTTACTTAGAACAACTATAAACGTTATGTCATAATTTGAATATTCATGATGATCACACCTGGAAAAAACCCGAGCAACAATGACCTACCTGACCCTAAATGTCCTGATGTAACTTTGAATAAGGCCCAATTGGTGTATAAACTTGGAACTGACAAGTCACTGAGGTTAGACACGTGAACTTTCACCAGAGAAGTGAGGCCGGATGCTCCGGTAGGGTAAGCACCTCCTGTTTAGCTAGCTACACCCGCCACGTGTGTAATCAAAATTATGTGAAAGGAGCATGGAACTATGAGACGTCAAATATATCCAGGGCAATCCTGGACACAGAGACATCAAACTTGTCAACAACACTGTGACAATAAGTATGATATCCCTGTAGTATGACATATATATCTGTCTGGATATATATTTGACGTCAATTAGTTCCATATGCCTTTCATTCTCAATTTTGATTTTGTATGTGTCTTCTAAACAGGAGATGCCATGTACCATTTTTTAACGTATTGAATGATAAAATTTAGAAAAAGGTATATGACCATTAAGTAAATTAATGTATACTATTCGTTCTTAGTGAACATGAAAGCCGCTCAGTACCTGTATCAACGATAAATATTTGTTGTCAGGAGATCCGAAATAGATCGATTTACTAGATAAATAATATGAAACAAACAGACATATAGTTCTGCAGTTCCATTAGCAAGTGTATAACTGGTTATCATGTGTTTTCAGTCTTAAAGTTTTAAAAATACTCGGAACAAAACAACATATATCTTTAATTTAATTAATATTGAGTGACACTTGACTGTGTTATTGTGAATTTCGTATTCATTTTCAACAGTTTTAAAGAAAAATATATTAAAATTGTGTAATTTCCGGCTTGTGATAGGAGTTCCCAGATGAATCTAAAAATAGAAATGATTTAACATTATCGTGTGTAGTTGTATCTTTGCGTAGTGCACGATTGGTTTAAAACTTTATAAGCTAACAATATGGGATCACGAGTCTCCAGATAAGCAAATTTAAAGTTTTGAAATACTGAGTAAGGTGCATGACAAAATAAATGCAAATATACTAACCTAACCTACAGCAGGCGTCGAAGATTGCATTTGAACTAGCTGATATAACAACGATCATAACAGCAGCATAACTACAAGGATAACATATATAGCAATATTTACTGTTGGAATGCAAAAGTGGAGTTTTATAATCAGTATATTCTCAATTATGTGTTATTATTTCTTGTGTTTGTTATTATTTTTGTTACATTTGACATATTCAAGTTGATATTTTTCAGCTAAAATAGTATACTATAATTGGTGTACTTTTTTTAAAGTACTTTGCTTATGGATTACTTATTGTCCTTCATCACAATATTGTTGATAAGTATGATATAATCAAAAACAAACATACTAATCCATATCCAAATCACAATCCAGAAGCAAAGTAAAGACTTAGGAACTGACAAGTTACGTTATACACGTGTACTTCCACCAGGGAAGTGAGGCCGGGTGCTCCGGAGGGGTAAGCACCTCCTGTTTAGCTAGCTACATCCGCCACGTGTGTAATCAAAATTGTGTGAAAGGAGCATGGAACTATGGGACGTCAATTATATCCAGGGCAATCCTGGACACAGAACTGAATACTGAAAAACTATTTTTTACAGAAATACTCAAAATGGCTCGATTCCTTCATTTTTAGTTTTTCAATCGAATTTAAATTTCAAGTGGAAGTCTGTCGTATTCTTTTCATCGGGGAATTATTTCCGTAAGGAATAAATCTCCCAGTCTTTTATAGGAATTTAAATGGAACAAATTTATACGTTAGTATGACAACGGGCGCCCCCGGGAGAATTTCGTCTCTGTAGCTCTAGGTAGAGTCGGGACCCTGTTGTCACTTTTCACTTGAATTAAAAAAAAACTAAATCGAGTTCGTATAACTTTGAACTATGACTGTATTCTGTTTTTGAATTAAAATTTTATAACAATATGGCGGCAATCCGCTATACAAATGTAAATCACTGATGTAAATGTTCAGTTACAATTTTCAGTATAAAAACAACTGTTAAGATACGGGTTTTCCGCTAAAAGATAAAGTCTGTCCCGAGCCATTAGGCCCATCAGGCCGGAGCTTATCCCGGTTTCGGTGGCGTTAAGCGACTGAGAGTACAAGACTCTCCCCTGAATGGGACGCCGGTCCATCGCAGGGTTAACCCCCAGCATTTTGTTGGTACTCATTTATTTTTCAGCTGAGTGAACTGGAACAACGTGAAATTAAGTGTCTTGCTCAAGGACACAACACATCGCCCGGTCTAGGGATCAAACCCACGACCTTCGAATCATGAGTCCAACGCCTTAACCACTAGGCCACGCGCTTCCACTAAAAGATGATATAATATGAAAACTGGTTGATCGGTAAATTCCGATACAACCGCACGGTACTCCGGCTATCCGAGAAGTCCCTAACACTCGGGATTTCTCTTAATTGAAAGCCTAATCCGTTTACCCAGAAAAGATTATTTTACAGTAATTTGATTGGCTAATAATAGAAAAGCTGGGTAGACCTTTATTACATAATATAAAGACTTGTAAGTCATGTAACACGTGAACAAACAAACATGGTAAATAAGAATTAACGAAATAAGCATGGATTACATCATCTTAAGGTGCTAATTGAATGTCACAACAAGAATAATATCTCAAAAAAGAGTAATGTCGGATTAAGAATAAATTAATTCTAAAGTAAATATTATATAGAAAACTAATGTGTGACAGTGCAAAATTCGATATATTTTATTTAATTCAATTTTCTGAAATTTAGACTTTATACATTTATTCATTTCTATTACACTTTTCACAATCTTCTATAAATGCCACAGGTAACGGATTTGTTACGTTCATTGTCGATTATACCTGAAGGATTTCCATTATTTCGGACTTTACTCGATTTATCCTGGTGACATTAATTATTTCCGTTAATATATTCTATAGGGTCCTTTTATAGTGCTTAATGTGTTTCTATGACCACCGGGTACTTCTTTGATAGCGTTGTTTGTTTTTTGTATTATGTTTAGCGTCAGTCTGGAGGTGACCACTGGATAGTCCGGGTCGCTATTCCGATTAAAAGTTAGTGAAAATAGCGTTAATTTGTATGTTGTATTTTAAAATTTAATTAGTTAAAATTGAGCTAAATTCCCCGCTATTATAAATGTAAAAGAATGTACATCTGATTGGAATTAAAATGTCTAAAATATAGTAAAACTAACGAAAAAGTTGATAAATATTGAAAAGTTCAAAATTACTAAATAGTCCACTGTCACATTGTTGTAATGATTACTACGTAAATGCTGCGCTACTAGTACTTAAATTCCGCGTTAGTTTACGTATTTTAGGCTTAGTCATTTCACTAATAATCCAAGTCAACTTAAGCGGGACGTTTTAGAAAAAGACGTATAAAGTATGTTATTATGATTGCACAATTTATATTTTTAGATTTTTAAAATGAAAGTGGGGAACATTTCCCTCTAACTCGATGTATGCAAAATAAAAATGCCACTGAGTGGCAGACAATGTGCGCTGGTATTTGCTAAAAGCCATGTTACCAATCCAAAGATTGAATGCGGTTTTACTGTCCAAGTCAAGAATATTCCACTTATATATTTACGTCACCAGATGTAGGTGAAGTGGCAGAAATTTTAACCTTTGCAGTGCGTTCAGGGCAATGTGTAGTCCGACATATTAGCATACTAAACCCCCATTTTAATTTTTGACTTGTTGGGGTTCCAACAAGTCAAAAATTAAAATGGGGGTGTAGTAGGCTGATAGTCGGACTAGGTAATGTGCAGGAAGGTTTCTTTTTCGTGCCATGTATGTCTTACCACGAGGCGTCGATTTTTAAGACCTCTTCCAATGACTTGTAATTCTTAATACCGGCTGTTTGGCGAAAGAACTGGACAACACAAGACTAAACATATATTCAAACCACTGGCCCAAGTTTCACAATCATTCCTTAACTAAGATTTCCCTTAGCTTTTGTCTTGAAAAATTTGACAATCTTTTATCGGATATTACAAATAAAAAAGATTCAACAATGTAATAAGCTTAGAGTGAGTGATCTTCAAAAACCGCTGATTAAAAAATCCCGACTTTGGGCGGGACATAACAAGACTAAACGTACGTTTGTGTGTATCTCAAAACCACTGATTATAAAACTCCCGACTTTGGACGAGAACTAGATAAAATGAAAAACAAGTTTTTAGGGCTGTGATTTAAGTACTTTTGAAAGTGTGGGATGTGGGGCGAAGTTTTACACCAGAGTATCACTTAACATCCTTTCACTTATATCTAGGCGGTCAGTTCAGGGATTAGTAGAGGAAACATTTGCCAGGAAAAAACTCAACGAGCTTTGGCAAGCGAACTGACAAACTTTCTCACAGTAGGGGAACAACTTTGTGTATATGATTAGGTGTGGGGTGGGCTGGTAGGTTGGGATTGGTTTTAACCATCACATGTTGTCTACAAACATCCAACTCTACAATTCAGCTTTATTTCACGAGCGAACCAACAATCAGGAACGTTTATGTTATTCATTTGTTTGAAAACATGCTATAAGTGTGCCAACCTATTGGATACAATCAACAGATCTCTCTCTCTCTCTCTCTCTCTCTCTCTCTCTCTCTCTGTGTGTGTTGTGTTGTGTTGCTCTCTTATTCCAAAGATTTTTCCTCCTGTTTTTCTTGCCATCTTACGACGATAAAATTAAATTCGAAAGTTTTGAAAAGATTATATTTTGCAGAAGATTTTGTGAACAGTTGCATGACAAAGCTAACAGGGTGTTACAATCCAAATACTGGAGAAAATAACTGCTTTGAAGTTGTGTCTGCATTAGACATGCCGCGACGGTAGTCCTAACACCTCAATCTCTCTCTCTCTCTCCCCCCCCCCCCCCGGGGGTATAAGATGAAAATATACTTTATAATAGCATAGGCGTAGGAGGATTTTTAATATTGGGGGGTGGGGCAAAACGAAAGCTATGTTTATGTCGTGCCGCAGGTACGACCTCGTGCCTAAGGCACGAGGCGAGGAGAGTATGAGACAGTACCGTAACTAGGCCCTTAAATAAACCGAGGCAAGAACTGGAGAACCAACAGTCTCAATGTTTTACATCTTTCACATATAAGGAAAGTGTTATAATACAGTATAATAGAAAAGCTTAAAACTAGACCAGCTGTTGTAAAATTAGTGGGATGGTTTTGTGCCATAAAAACTAGTTTAACCACACCACTAAACCTCGTAATCAAGGTTAGAAGATAGCTTAAAAGTGTGCGGGTTTCAGACAAAATAGGTCTATAATTAAACCTGGATTCTGCGTTTTCATAAGCAAGATTACACAAGGCAAGGCTCTAAATCCCGTAATAAGACAGTACCACAATACAATTAGTAACCAGAATGACAAAATAAATAATAATAATCACGGGGGGTATACCAATTTCCCGAAAATCGCATCCAGCCGATGGATACGCGCTTTATAGCATCCGTCCGATGGTTACTTCATAATTCGTGTGTTACAGCATCCAGCCGAGGAAAATCATCACGGTCAGATACAGGTAAAGAGAGATTTTTGCGAATTTACAAGGTTTTGATCAGGTTAGGTGATGGAATGTGGTATAAGAATGGTCTTGCACTGTATTGACATCGTCAGATTGCATATGGCATGCAGAATAATCAAACTAACTCCAGAAATGTTACTCTGGGCAGACAATGTTGATTTTTTCAATATAAAATGCTTCATCTTATGTGTAAAGGTGTAATTTTTTATTTACACACGCACAACACAATACTCTTTTTGTTCCCTTCCATTTTTGCTTGCAACTATGTAATTAAGTGCAATAAATCGGACGTTAAAGATTTCGTAGTACGGCATCCGTTCTGCCGTTTACAACAGTGGTACGGCATCCGTTCCTTAATGTTACGGCATCCGTCTTCAGAAATGACATTTCGTTTTGCTCCACTTTTGATATATAACCTTGTAAGTAGCGTGTGTACGCAATTGATTATAATCAAGCAACACACCTTCACCACTACTGATGTATTAATATTACAACCTGTATATTTATAAAATGAAAAGTGACTTAAAAATAACCAGAGCTACGAATAACACACCACAGCAAAAACAAGAAACTTAAGAAAAAAGAAGCACGATACATGTATATGAGAACACATGTAGGGACCACTGATTATAAAACTCCCGACTGTGGACGGACAGTGTGTACTTTTGCAGGGCCCTAACTATTTAACAGTTAAAATTATAACCAGTAAACCAACAATCTGGCATGAAAAAAATCATATATGACTGAGTAACTCTTCTTTCGTTCAGAACTGTCTTTATGTATTACATGTATTTCATAAAAATTCAAAAGTAGCACATGACAGAACATTGCGGTTCAGCTAAAGGGGGGAGAGGGATTATTTTTAGATTTATCAGAGATCCAACGAGAGGAGCTTATAACGCTTTTACCACTGACATCAACTCCACTGAAAAGTAGGATTTGTAGTGGTGGGAAGGATTTCTTGGCAATTGCCACTCCAAAGTCCCATTTAAATGTACGACATGCATCCATTTTTTTTTACAGTACAGCTGGTCTCAAGGGTCATGTCAAGGCAAAGCACACTAGACATTGGATGTGCAGCAGCTGTGAAAAAGTCTTTAAATGGCGTTCAAGCTTGAACGAACACACGAAGGTCAAACATTCTGATATATATTAAAGGTAAAAGACTCCTTTGCAATGTGTCAAAAGAAGTTTGCCCGCCTCGGCCATCTGCATGATCATATGAATTGCCATTAATCAAGGGCGTCTTCCAAAAACCGATGCAAGCGGAGCTTTGCGAATAAGTGCAGTTTTATGCGGCATGAGCGTGAGTGTAACGGTCAAGCGAAAAGTGTTTGTTCTATCTGCAAACGCAATTACACTTGCAGCTCATCTCTGAGAGACCAATACAAATAATCCACGGGGGCAAGAGGAACATATGTGAATTTGGCAACTCCTACAAATGGAGATCGGGTCTTCAGAGGCATCTAGGAAGTCTTGTGCATGATCAAGCATACGGGTTCCAACTGCGTCGGATGACTAACTTTGATGTCTCTGGGATCTTAACCTGCCCAAGAACTGTCAATCAGTTTGATGTTGGGGCAGCTTCACATAAATATATACACGGGTTTCATGTGCATTTTGTTTCAGTGCTACTGCAATTAGATGTTCTACTATTTCAGGGATCAGACATGTACTAATATTGCAACATATGAGACTTTTTTTATTTTAATCAGACTTTGGTTCCAAATTATTATACTATTTACTGAATACAAACAAAGATGGATGCCGTACCTTATATTACTTAAAATATCTGGATGCCGTACCATGTTCCGTACGCTTTCCGACCAACTGTGAACATTTAACACAGTTGGTCGGAAAGCGTAACATTTATGCCACTCTGCTTAAACGAAACATGAAATTTCGCTCAAAAGCAGAGTAAAGCTTCTGCCTTCGCAGGTTTATGAAAGTATAGACATTTCTTGAGAATTTTGAGTAGAAAAATCATTTGAATCCAAACCCGCTTTATTTAAATCAGCTGCTAAACAAAGGGAACTGCCAAAACTAGAAATGTTACAGGTACGTGAAAAATATCAATAATTCTTGCAAGATTTTATAAGAGGCAGTTAAATACCATCAAATATAATGTGAATAACCTTTTGCTTTCTGTTGAAGTATCGTTTTTGTGAAGTTATATGAAAAACCGTCTTCTTTGCTCTTTCACGTAAAGCGTAACGACCAAAAATGTATGATTTTACTCAGACGTAAATAAAAACCGACGGAATACTCCGACGTAAATGAAATACGGTGTATCAGGATTACCCCTGTGAATCACATCCTGGAAAATAATGACAACCGTCGGAGCTCTCTCTCTCTCTCTCTCTCTCTCTCTCTCTCTCTCTCTCTCAATATCACTCTGTGCGAAAAAGTACTTGGTTACATTTTAACCGAGGCAACTGCCTCGGTTGCCTCATAGGTAGTTACGGTACTGTGAGAGGGGTGCTAAACCCCTCGCATAGGTGGGGGTCCGGGGGGCCTCCCACGGAAAATTTTCAAAACTAAGTCATGTCTAGACGCATTTTTAATGTATTGTGCATTGTTTTGATAGGTTAAAATACTGTGGTATCAAGGCAAGATTATATAAAATAACCGTATGACACAAGTTCCATAATCAATCCTCTCATTGGAGATGGATATCAGAGGCTGATCCAGAATTTTAGAAAGGGGGTGTAATGTGAAAGCTCGAACCTTCTAGGGGCTCCCCGGAAAATTTTGAAAAAGTGGCGCAAAATCCTGCATTCTGGTGCAATCTGAGCTAAACAATATGTATTATAAGCGACAAAAGGGGGGTACCCCCCCCCCGCTGAATCCGCCACAGGATATGGGGGTACCCCCGAAATTTTGACCCCCTTTTACAAGTATAATGATAATGATGAAATTGATAATTGATTGGTTACCAGATGGACATTTCCTGTTATTTAAAGCTCTTGGTTTTGTTTTTTTTTTTTTTTTTTTTTTCGTTTGTTTTTTTCTATTTTTTAGCATGATACAAAAATACGCCTATGAATTATAGTTGAGATTCGAAGAAGTTTACGTTGAACCCTTATCGCGCCACTTTTCCATTCTGATTTTTGATTGGATAATACAGTGGGGCGATTTGGAAATTCCCAAGAAATAAAACGCAGTTTGTACTTATAAACAGTTGCTTTTGTTGTCCTGCGTAAATGATAGGATTTTAAACTTTCAAGGTAAGAACTTCACTTTTATTTAATAACCAGAATAAAAAATCACATAAGATTAATAATTTTAATTATTATTATTAAATACATAGTGACCTATATATGTAGGTCAAACTGAGTCCTGCTTTCGTATAGATCTAGGACGAGACTGCAATTCACAGTTCATTTTGTTTTAGTTTGATAAATGTTAATGTCAACGGTCAATGGTTGCAAAATGTGTTAAGATTGTTGAAATCAAAGTAGTCTAAATGTTAAAAAGTGCTGAAAAATGAAAGGCCTACTTCGTGAACTGGGAACAGCCGGGTCTATAGACCTACGTCATGTGGCTATTATTATCTGAACCTTACGATATACGTAATAAAACATTAACTTCAAACTACTGGTTTTAACCGGTTTTAAACTTACATAATGATATTATATATAGTATTTATTGAGTGTTTTAATTAATGCACACGCCAAAACTGGAAAAGTATTCAGTCTGTAAAAAGTGTTGAAGGCGACCAGTGTAGAACATCGATCCCAGGCATCTGGACTCTAGTACAGCTGTTCATAGTAACTTAAAAAATAGCTCGAAGTTTGAAGTTCTCAAAATCAACTTGTTCCTTACCTTGGTCCGATACGTGAAATGATTGACATTTTAGAAAATATGAATTAAATTCAAAATTATTTCATATTTATTCCGATTGTGTTAGCCATACTGCCATGATTATGAGTCACGTGAACGTCACTGGTCTCGTGATGAACTATGTTGCTAGTTACTTACTAGTACTCATCTATTAGAAACTTATTACTACCTTCTAAGGGAATTTAGAAATGTTACCATGGAACACTTGTAACACTAATATGGTCCAAACTGTTTTTATGTCTACGTAATATTTCATGATATACTTGGATTTTAAAAATCTTAAAAATAAATACCCAGCTACTTGTCTTGAATGCTGCGTAGTACAAAAATTGTTGGGCCTAGATTTGCGGAACTAGTGTTTGATAAGTACTTTTTAGCTCACCTGGCCAAAGGCCATGTGAGCTTATGGCATGGCGAGGCGTGCGTGCGTGCGTCCGTGTGTGCGTCAGTAAACTTTTATCTTCTCCTCTGAAACTACTGGGCCAACTGAAACCAAATTTGCCATGGAAGGTCCTTGACAGAGTCTAACTATAGTTTGTTCAAATCATGGCGATGGATTATCCAAGATGGCCGCTGTTACTAAAAATAGACAAAACCTTTAAAAATCTTCTTCTCTTGAACCACTCATTGGAGGCAAAAACTGATGTGATATTTGGATTCTACATAGTCTTAACCTTTAAGTTTGTTCATTTCATGAAATTTGGTTTAAAAATAGGTTACGCGTTTTTGCGTTTAATTTGGCAAAAATCGTAAAATGTCTTTAAATTGTTATAACTTGACTATATGACCAGATAATGACATGGGGTTTTCAGTTTTGACATATTCTTGTAATTACCTTCAAAATGGTGTCAAGGTCAATCATGAAGGTCATGACCTAATTTTTTACCTTTCTAATATTATTTATTATCTCGAAAACTATAAACTTTTTATATAGGCATGTATATCAGAATATTGTTGGTATTGATGTAACGATTATTTTGATATATAGATTAAGACATTGGTTGAAAGGTCAAGGTCACAGATACGAAAGAATACTGAAATGGTTCATTATCTTGAAATCTATAAACTTTTTGTATAAGCATGTATATTAGAATGTTGTAGGTATTGATACAACAAGCATTTTGATGTATAGATAAAGGTCATGGGTCTAAAGGTCAAGGTCATAGAAGCAAAACAATACCAAGATCGTTGATTTTCTTGAAAACTATAAACTTTTTGTATAGGCATGTATATTGGAATGTTGTTGGTATTGATGTAACAATCATTTTGATATATAGATTAAGGTCATTGGTTCAAAGGTCAAGGTCACAGATGCGAAGAATACTGAAATGGTTCATTATCTTGAAAACTATGAACTTTTTGTATAAGCATGTATATTAAAATGTTGTAGGTATTGATACAATGATCATTTTGATGTATAGAAAAAGGTCATGGGTCCAAAGGTCAAGGTCATAGTAGCAAAACAATACCAAGTTTGTTAATTATCTTGAAAACTATCAACTTTTTGTATAGGCATGTATATTGGAATGTTGTTGGTATTGATGTAACGATTATTTTGATATATAGATTAAGGTCATTGGTTCAAAGGTCAAGGTCACAGATGCGAAAGAATACTGAAATGATTCATTATCTTGAAAACTATAAACTTTTTGTATAAGCATGTATATTAGAATGTTGTAGGTATTGATACAACAAGCATTTTGATGTATAGAAAAAGGTCATGGGTCCAAAGGTCAAGGTCACAGTAGCAAATCAATACCAAAATGGTTAATTATCTTGAAACCTATAAACTTTTTGTATAGGCATGTATATTGGAATGTTGTTGGTATTGATGTAACTATCACTTTGATATATAGATTAAGGTCATTGGTTTAAAGGTCAAGGTCACAGATACGAAAGAAAACTGAAATGGTTCATTATCTTGAAAACTATGAACTTTTTGTATAAGCATGTATATCAGAATGTTGTAGGTATTGATACAATGATTATTTTGATGTATAGAAAAAGGTCATGGGTCCAAAGGTCAAGGTCACAGAAGCAAAACAATACCAAAATCGTTAATTATCTTGAAAACTATAAACTTTTTGTATAGGCATGTATATTGGAATGTTGTTGGTTTTGATGTAACAATCATTTTGATATATAGATTTAGGTCATTGGTTTAAAGGTCAAGGTCATAGAGGCGAAAGAATACTGAAATGGTTCATTATCTTGAAAACTATAAACTCTTTGTATAGGCATGTATATTAGAATGTTGTAGGTATTGATACAACGATCATTTTGATGTATAGAAAAAGGTCATTGGTCCAAAGGTTAAGGTCACGGTTGCAAAACAATACCAAAAATGGTTCATTATCTCGAAAACTATGAACTTTTTATATAGGCATGTATACTAGAATATTGTTGGTATTGATACAATGATCATTTTAATATATAGATTATGGTCATTGGTTCGAAGGTCAAGGTCACAGATGCGAGTAGCAAGTTTCATAAATATCTTAATATCCACATCAGTTATTGCTCCTTAAATGTAGTATTTATTGTGTTTTTGTGCTGTTAACGGCCCAGGTGAGCGGTACAGGCCCTATTGGGCCTCTTGTTTTAGTGGGAATTAATTAATAAGTTGTTAATAGACGCGGCACTCAAGTAAATGGCTGTTATATAGTACTCAACGTTTCTCCCACGAGTAACTAGCTACCTGTATTTCCACAAATTCAGTGCACATGGAAATGCAAGTCGTATTTTCCAACAAACTCACAAAAAATTGTCATAACTTAATACAAAATATACTGACCTATTAAATAGGGAAAAATATTTTTTATTCATGAAAAAGTGAACTTAATTCTGTACATAGAGCATTTTTTTAACTTTAAAAAAAAAAACAACAAATATGACTATGTCATAACAACTATAAATTTATAAATGTCATAATTTAAATATTCATGATGATCACACCTGGAAAAAACTCGAGCACCAATGACCTACCTGACTCTAAATGCCCTGATGTAACTTTGAATAAGTATAAACTTGATCAAATTTCCAAAATTTTCGCAAAATTTCGCTATGTACAGAAGAACTGAACAATAATGTTTTTAATTAAAAATATAATTTGGTTAGGCCAGTGCATCTTTATTGCTTTTTATTGATAGCTTAACGGAAACATTTTCAATTAAAAGAAATAAAGAATAAAAACCCTGTGCCATCAATTTATAGAAATACAGTAGTAGCTAACTTTTATTACGAGTAGCCAGTTACTAGTGGCCACAGGGGCCAGTTTCACAATAAGGTTTAAAATATCCGTAAGTATTAAAGAGTACTCTTTTTATATACTTATGGGTATTTAAAAAAAATCGTATTATGAAACTGGTCCCTGTGCTGGTAGCCAATTTTAAATAGCTTTGTATGGTACGGTTGGTGATACGCCTAAGTATGCATTACGATACGCCAATCAGGAAGTTGTCTGTCTAAAACAGCATTTGACCAAACTTTTGATTCAGAGGCATTCATTGAAGTAACAAATTTGTAAATATTTTCAAAATAACTTCAGTTTTTTTTAAAGTGGTAAGATTTTGTTTTTATTTTTTGTTGCTTCCTAGAACTTCGGAATTGCGTATTATGTGATTCGTATCGTGGATCAAATACCGGTATCACAATACCGTGATATTGTATCGCCAGGTGAATGTATCGTTACAGACCTTATTAGATCACATGGCAAAAAAAATTGACAAATTCGGAGTTTTAAAAAAAAAAAACACTAAAATTTTAGTATTAAATCTAAATGTCATAATTTTGTTGAGTAGACTTAAATTTTAGCTGTTCTCTAGGTGAATGTGTTGCGCGAGTTTCTGAGAGACCTGGCGCTCTTTAACTTCTATGTACAATGTTTCAATGATGCATGAAACTCATCGGACGTGATTAGTAGCAAAAAAAAGTCCAGTAACATTGATTTATTGGTTGGTGGGTGGGTGGTTGGTTGGTGTTTAACGTCCCAGTCAGGAAATTATTTAGGTAGTCTTAATTAAGGAATGATTGTGAAACTGGCGACATATCAGATCTTCATTTCTTTGCAGTGAGCTTATAGTCGGTTAGATTGGGTTTTAATAGATGTTTAAATTAATTTAGTTTCGTCACACATAAAAAAACATTTCATATGTTTACCGGTTTTATTCAATAAGTAACAAAATGATGCAATTACATGTATTATTGTGGAATATTTAATTGGATGGCAAATTGTTATCTATACATTTTGTTGTGTATCCCGTAGTAGTATTACAAATAAACAAATTTGAGCAAGGTATTTACTTCCTTGTTCTTCTTGCAGTTCAGTTATTAGCACGCTTTAAAAAATTGTCACCTGACTTCCGCAATATTGCATGTGGGCTATTTATAGGACTATGCATGGGACTTTTAGACGATGTCTGCTTTTAAAGGTGAGTGCGAGTTATTTTACTTCCGATGATTACTCGACAAGCCATCAGTGATTCTGATTACATGATTAGCCGTAAGTGATTTTGATGACATGATTAGACATAAGTGATTTTGATTACATGATTAGTCATATTCGAAATGAGTGGAGTAGGTGTAACGTAATGTTGTTTAACGTCGCTGTGTATTGAGGCGGATTGTTCTTGGATAATGGAGGACATCGACTCGTACTGAGTAAAGTTCTTGAGAAAACCAAAATTTCCCAATAAGCGAATTTACAAACATTATCATACTAGATTAGAATCTGTCCGAGTGGGAATCTAAAGCCCCATTTATACGGCGAGAATTACATACCTAAGTATTTTTACTCATATGTAAATTTACTCATGTAAGCAAAAGTATATTTTGCTGTGCGTTCATACATAATTTATGTACCATAAGTAAATTTGAAGTTTTTAACCAATTTTGGATCATTTTCATTATGAACACTGAACAGTTTAGACTTGATAATCAGACAAGAAGAATTAACGTTTCCTTTCTATTTAAGCACTGGTTTGTTACTGGGCTATTGAAAAGAAAAAGGAGCAGTTAACTCTGTCATCCAGCATATCTGTCATATACTCTTTTTAAATTTAATCATAAAATATATTCAAAAATGTTATATGACATATCCTTTAAAGACTTTGGGTTTCTTAAGACTTCAAGCAAACTAAATCTTACACCAGCACAGTACACATTTATCTACCTTCTAGTTAGGGTAAAACGACATTTGGTCTTCGATCTATTTGGGTTGCTTGAAATGTCCATTGTGGTGTTTGCAAAAAAGGTTTGAAACCCATGTTCTGTTTGCTTGTTCTGTAAAAGGAGCTTGTGTTGTTCCTCATAACATATATCGGGGGTTAAGATAAGCAGAGTCCCAATAGCTCATTATGTATCCTAAAACTCAGCCTGAGCCCCACAATGTTTACACATATTTGGTATTTATTACATAAAAACTTCTTTTCTGAAGTGAGGTGGGGCCCCTAACTCAAAATAGTCAAGCTCCATCATTGTATATGAAACTGCAAATTAATTCTTTAGGGATCGATGGAATATTTTTTATTGAATTCGATGGTGAAAATCATTTTGATGTTGAAGATGATGATGCTTGTAATATTTGTTCTTCTAAAACACTTTGTACGACATGGCATCGCCTTTCATGGACAAGTCATTGTTAAATTTGTAAAAGTAAATTTTCTTTACATTTTGTGGTTGGGTTTTGTTGCTTAAGCACTTTCTCTTTTAAAACTAGTAAAACGTCAAAATATTGGTTATAGTTTGTCACTAGTTTTTGAGCTTTTGTAAAAAAACTATTTTAATTACAACTTTTGATATCTTATTTACTGTATATTTATACAAACCAATGAGGGATGGGGTGACTAAAAGTGGTTAGGTTCTTTAACCGCTATGAGTTCGATCCCCGATTGTTACATCATATGTGGAGAGTGGGTTTCTTTTACAATGTGTACCTGTTGGTTAACTCGGTGTTAATACAATGTGATGTATGTAATGTTAATTTGTGACATTGTATATATTAAGTGGATCAACACGATTGAATAACGTTTTCTGGTACAAGGTATATTACAAACACATCCATATTCACTCCTGCATCACATGACACTGAATGAATATAAAACCATAGAAATGAAAAAAAAACTTGGCATCAATATAGGACGTCCATATGTTTAAAATACATATGTGAGTAAATATTACTGTGCGTTCATACGACATTGTAGCAAAATTGCATACCTAAGTATAAATTACTCACATACTATAGCAAATTTGCACTTGGTCCCTACTAGGTGCAAATTTACTAATATGAGTAAAATTTGCGTATATGTAAACAGTGGTAAAGATGTTCATACGACAAAATTTGCATATGTGAGTATTTACATATACATGTAAGGAAAAAATACTTAGGTATGCAATTCTCGCCTTATAAATGGGGCTTAACTCTTGAAAGTCGTGACCGTGGAGGCACAAATTATGCCAGGTTTTAACTGGAAGAAAATTGACGGACTTATGGACACACCGCCGGGTGTTCTGTTGCCAGGCCGAACTACCTGCATTTAACGATGGCAAAAAATATATAAAAAGTAACAGGCAGATAGCTCGATCTAAATTGTGTTGTCGGGACAAATTCGAAATATGAAACTTGTTTTCACACATAATATTTCAAATGAAATTGCATTATTTATTATTTATATCGTTTTGTATTGTAGGGCAACGATCAGAAAATTACAAAGTCTAGACCATTTATTGTATAGCTGCGTCTGCAAAAGATGTGGATATCTCCCTTGTTGTTGAATAATGCCACCCGATTTTAGTGTATACGACAGAGGGATCTTGAGTGAAAAACTGTCGCTAAAAGTAAGCACCCCAACCCAGGATATAACAGAACACGTCGGATCATTAAAATCCACCGGAAAACATCGTTGTCTTCTAGCTAAGAGCTCCTACTGTGGTGTTTGGGGTTCTGAGGATCACGGATTGGCTCACGACTGCCTCAGAAAGTAATAAAAATAATTCTTTAAGTGACTTAGAAACTTATAAACTTTTTGACGTTTAGTGAAATTAACTATGCCAATAGCAACAATAAATAGTTTTATTGAATTTTTAGGGCAATCCGAGGAAGTCTACAACAAGGAGGACAACCGCTTGGCTTCCTTCTCGACTTACAATGGTGTAATTAGTGCTATTAAACTGTCGCGTAAAGGGTTCTTCTACCGGCAAATCAACAAGGAGGTGAAATGTTTCTGTTGCCACAACACCGTACCCGTTGTTAATCTTCGACAAACCAGTGTTCTACAGTCTGTCGATGAGTTACACCTCCCAAACTGCCAATGGGACACGCCGCAGCGTAACGTGCCAAGTTACAACAGAACAACGGTTGAGCTGAGGAATGAACGCTCTTTGGAATATATTAGAACTCGTGCAGCTCGGATTCGCGCTAGACAAGAAAATTCTCAATTACCACAAGAACATGGATGTCTGTGTTCTGTAAATGGGGAGAGGGTAGACAGCGCCATATACAACGAACCGGGGTCACTTCATATGGCACCAGTGGGAGAATGCCCTTGTAGGAAGTGTGTAAGACCAGAAACCAGACTCTGTTCAGTTGTGCTGGAAGGTGACCATATCACCACGACACGTGCTGGGTATGCTAAATTAGCTAGAATGTATCAGAATGGTGGCCAAGAACAAGATTATGCCACAGAAGAGGCTAGAATGGCCACATTCGGCAACATGCATGAATGGCCCAATCAGTCAGCACTTCAGTCCAAAAGAAACTTGACAGAAGCTGGATTTTTCTACACAGGTAATATTAATAGCGCATCTGAAGCTATTCAGAATCTTGAAAGGGATTATTTCTGCATTGGTGCAGCAGTCATGATACATTCATCTGAAGAAATAAGGCCTTAAAATTGTTTGTTTCCGGTAACAACTAAATTGTTGATACAAGCAAATAAGCAGAGAGGCCACGGTGGCCTAATGGATAAGACGTCAGTCTTCAAATCCAGGGTCTCTCACCACTGTGAGTTCGAGTCCCGCTCGGACCACATGTGGGAAAGTGAATTTTCCTTGCCCTTGGCCTTTACTGATTCACCTGGTATCAGTATAATGGACTGGGGGAGTGGTACGCTTGTCTGCAGCGTACTGACTCTGTGAGGTAGCACGTTAAAGTCGCCTTCAGTGTGCGCTAGTACAAGGCAAACCATACAACACACTCGCACTTCACATGCATACACAAAATTGTTCATAGATTAATCCATAGAAATAGCTGAAAAATTGCTGATGCGACGTTAAGCAACATTCAACCAACCAACAAGCAAATAAGCATACTGCAAGCCTAGGCTTATCAAGGCCCACAGAAAGTTTTACAGATACAAATCAAATGTTTCTCAATCTGGAAAGGGCAGACAACAAAAAAAAAAAAATATCAGGTTTGGGCGAAATTTGCATGTAGGGTCGGGTGACTGAAACCAAACAATATTTAGGCCCAATAAAAATTATTATGATATTTTATCAAAACATTACATACCATCGTTAAGGCAGAAAATTCGGCCTACTTAGAAATAGTACCTGGCGTGGCTCCAGTTTCATAATCGTTCCCTTAACCAAGATTATTCTTAACTTAAATTTTGCAAATGTAAAATCTTGATATTTTTGTTCATTTTTAAGATATTCTGAAATTTAAAGTCTCATTTTAAAAATAACGTTATGCCTATAACATTTACATATTTAGTTTTGTCAAAAACGTTAATTTATAGCTCAGAAAAAGATTGTCAAAATTTTAGCAAAATTAGGAAAATCTTAGCTAAGAAATGATTGTGAAACTTCGGCCAAGACCAAGTTGTTCAAAGCTTGATTAGCTTTATCAGCGATTACCACAAATTCAAAACATCAATAAAAATAAACGTACCAAAATCAAATCCATAGGCATAGATTTAAATTATAACCATCATGCTTCAGTTTGATAAAAATCTATTCACAAGAGGCAGATCCAGAATTTTAGAAAGGGGGGGGGGGCGTTTAACGTGAGAAACGAAGGCTCGAACCTTCTAGTTGGGTCCGGGGGCATGCTCCCCTAAAAATTTTGAAAAAAATGGCGCAAAAATCCTGCATTCTGGTGCAATCTGAGCTGCATCAAAGAGGAAAAAATCTTTCATTCTAAATGCCTGTATCTTAGTATGAAAAAAGTGTGTCAAATGGTTAGATTAGCGACATAAAGGGGGCATATGTCCCCCCCGCTGAATCCGCCACTGTTCACTTATGACAGTTCCAACATCAATTTCACAACAGATTTGAAATTATGCATTAAAGTCTAACCTGCCTTAAAGGCTACCTGTATATAAGGGTCACCTGCTTATAAAGGCCAGTCAAATTGTATTCTAATTGCTCTTTATTCATATCAATTGAACCTGTATATAAAGGCCACCTGTCCATAAAGAACACATTTACTGGTTCTCTTGGTTGGCCTTTATAGACAGGTTGGACTGTATTTAAAATTTGTCTAATCAGTTGATTTCTACTAATCAGGCATTGAACAACGGACCCCAGGTAATAACAAATAATGTTATTGCCACATACATATTTAAGAAATAAGATTTTATTTGAGTGTATTCATTCATAATACTAAATAAATACACTCAAATAGAATGTTATTTCTTGTATTTACAATCATAAAAATATTGTTAGCATGACAAAAATGAAAAAAATATATATTGTTACAATTATTAATTTTATCCTAGAACAGCCTTTTTCCAAATAAGGATAGAAAAGGCGGTCTACCTTGGAAGAGTGACCAATCAAACAATGCATGACGTAATTTAGGAGGACCGATAGTTAAACGCTGGTTGCGTCATCATACACCCACGCTGTATTCATGAGCAATTGAATGCCAGCAAAAACAAATAGGTTCATCTAAAGAAGGCCAATTCCAATTGTAAATATAACATTATTAATGAGTGATATACATATGCAAATCATTTGTATTGTTTAAGTGTAAATTAAAGAAAGGAAATGTATTTGATTTGGACAGTGTAAAGCAAATTGTTAATTACTTAATCAGCTTAGCCAATTATGATATGTGTGCAAATTGTCCAATTCTTTCATTTTTCCATAACAAAAAGAAAAATTAATTTAATTTCTCATAATTCAATTTATATAAATTTTTCAACAACAAATCCACAATTTAAACAAGAACATAACTGTAGCAAGTAAAAAAAATACCATTGCTATGGCGTAGGAATTCAAATGTCTCTGTACGTCATCCACAATGAGATGATGTCACTGAGAGCCCATCCATTCATGCAAACGTAACAGACAAGATCTGACCAATCAAAATGCTTGAAACAATGGAGAAATCAATTATTATTTCATATAAACATAGGACACATAATATTCATGCAATAAAGTATTAAATGTTATTTAATTTAAACACTGTACAACAAAAATTTACATTTTGACAGCTTTGTCAAAATGGTCTTGATCTGCAGTGGTTGGTATATTTTTCTGTGTCATTTGCCAAGGACCAGGACCTACTGCTTTTCTATTGAGACCTTTCAAAGTCTGATGGATCAGTATACATACAATACTGCTTTTTCCATATATAAGATTAATAGAATCTATCACAACTTGTGGTGCCAGATAGGGAAATCTCAACCCGAGTTCTAATATATTTGATCCAGAATGAGGCTTACCAAGTTCTGGACCAAATATATTAGAATGGGGGTTGAGATTTCTTTCTCTCGTACCTCGGACAGAAAAATCTCAAGCGCACACCAGTGCTAGATTTTTCTGTCTTGTCCAGTTTGTCTGGTACTGCCTCACGCGACATATTGAACAATCAGATGACGTATCCAATCATTGTGCTTGACGTCATCAAAACAAAGCGTTTCTTTATTATTTTTCACATATGTGTTTTATTTTATATTTTCAAAATATTTCATTGTCAGAGTTGTTTTATATTTGCATTGAATACAAATCATTGATATTTTAAACTTTTGAAGAGTTGTCGATGGGATTATTTTTAAAGGGCGGGTTTGTACAATGCATCAGGTGCCCAAAGGAATGCAAGAGGCCTCATGAGAGAACATGTTTTGTTTTGTACGTATCGCAGTTATAAACACTTAAATGGTACGAGAAATAGAATCTGTCACCTGTTTGTTACCAAGACCGGTTGGTCTCAGTCTCGGGTGCTTTGATGTAACATATCCCAATCTCGGCAAAGCCTCAATTTGGGATATATGTTACATCACATCACCTGAGACTGAGATCAACCGGTATCGGTCACAAACAGGTGACAGATTCTATTAATCTCGCACTACAAGTAGTGATTGATTCTATTTCTTGCACCAGAGAATACAATTTTTCAATTTAAAATCAATTTTGACTTTCCATTCACCTATGATTTTGTTGATAAAATTTTGCAGGAAAAAATGGAGATATCTTGCACCTCTCTTTTTATGAATTTTTCTATCTGGGGTGCAAGAAAATTGCACATTGAACTTTTAATGTTGGTATGAGACTTTCAAAACTTTATGTGGGACCTGCCAAAAATAAAGGCAAAAGGTCCTGAATGTTCCATTACAAAACATAATTTTGAACCTGGTATGTGCCACTGAAATGTACTTTGTGATGACATTTATGCACTATCTGTTTTCTGACAGGTCCTGGGGACAATGTTAAGTGTTTCAATTGTGGAGGCGGTTTGAGAAATTGGGATAGCAGGTCCGACCCCTGGAGAGAACATGCAAGGTGGTTCCCTTGGTGTGAACATGTACGGAGGGAGATGGGGGACAGATTTGTCCATGACGTACTTATGGTATGTAATGTACATATAGTTGTTTTGGCACAGTAAAAATATTTTGTTTGAAGTACAGTCATGGCTGTCTATAAAGGCCACCTATGGAAACCAGTAAAAGTGACCTTTATAGGCAGGAAGTCCTGACATGCAGGTGCAAATAATATGAATTAAGAGCAAATATGATCAAATTGTAGTGGCCTTTATTAGCAGGTAGTCCTTATATATAGGTGGCCAAGTTTGACTGTATACAAAATGTATACATAGTGTTTTGCCTGTCTGTCCATCTGTCTGTAATACATTGGTTTTTAACATAATAACTTAAATTTGCTTTGATGGAATCCCACCAAACTTTATACACTAACAGCAGAATCTATCTTTTAGATCATTGGTCAAAGGTCAAGGTCACTGTTACTATAAATATATTTATGGATTTCCTTGCAATAACTTAAGTTTGCTTTGATGGAATTTCATTAAAACTTAATACACTTATTCATATTCTTGTAAGGAAAAGCCTATTGATTTTTTAGGTAAAAGATCAAGGTCACTTTTAATAAATTTAGTAGTTCTTTGCTATAACTTCAAATTCAATCCACTGATTTATTCTTGAAAGAAAGAATCTTTGAAGGTCATGCCTCAAAGGTGAAGGTCATCATAAATAAAATTTACAGCTTTTGCACAACAACTGAATCTTCAGTATAATATTTTTGGGTGTGGTATATTTTATAAAAAATCCTCTAGTATAACATCTCAGCTTTGGGGCTGTATCAGAACCATAGCTATTGTTCATCTTTAATGTTTAGAGACAGTCATTTTCATATATAACTTTTATACCTTTTAAGTTTTTGAAACTTAACAATCATATTTTGTTTTGAAAACAAAAAGCGCATCTAAACATATTTTTTGTTTTATTTTTACTTTTTCTGATATTCTCCTACATAGAGAAAAGTTTACATTGTTTACTTAAAATCAGTTGTAGTATGTTCCCTTGGTGACCTCATATGCATATATTAAAAGGTTCAAATAAGGTCAACAATAACTTATATGACACTTGTTATTGGCATCGGTTTAGACAAAATTATGGAAAGAAACATCCATTCCAGATGACGATAAGTATGCAGTTTTCAAGTTTTAATTTGTAAAAAAGCACCAGAATCACATTTTTTAAAGTGGACAAACTGATTAAGTCTATGACACAGGCGTGATTCAGGCATGAATATCAATGATTTAGAACATGGGGTCCAAAACGGGTGTATTAGTTCTTAGTCTAATCACGATTATTGTAAATTTGCTGATTTTTTCTCTATATACAGGAATAAATGTAATGATTTTGATTTTTCAAGTATTTTTCCTTGTTAGTATTTTTGTTTTTAAACACATATATTGTAGTTATTCTATGAGAAACCAAATGATAATATAGCCATTTTAGTTAAGGACTGTCTCTAAGTAAAAAAGACGAACAATAGTTTTGTTAAAAGGAATATAAACTAAATTTAAATGATAAAAATTTCAAAGTAGTAACAAAACTCAGTATAAATTTTATTGTTATACAACTCAATATGTTCTCAGTGTATGTAATCACAAATGAGAATCTCAAATTTTGGCCAAATTTGGTTAAAATCATATTTTGGCCAAACACGTTAACAGTTATTCTAATTTACCAGTCCTGATGAAACCAGAAAGGGGACTAGAGGGTATCCCTCCATCTGTCTATCTGTCTTTAAACAGTTTTCCTGACTTTTTTCCTTTATTTGTCGAGAATTTTTTTTTATTTGCACTTGGAATGATGCCAAATTTTGACAACAAGCAGTCTAAGCCAAGTTGGTTTCCTAAAGTTACATGTATAAATTGTTCCTTAAAGTTACATTGTTCCCTAAAGTTACATGTATAAATTGTTCCCTAAAGTTACATGTATAATTGTTCCCTAAAGTTACATGTATAAATTGTTCCCTAAAGTTACATGAATAAATTATTCCTTAAAGTTACATTGTTCCCTAAAGTTACATGTATAAATTGTTCCTTTAAGTTACATTGTTCCCTAAAGTTACATGTATAAACTGTTCCCTAAAGTTACATGTATAAATTGTTCCCTAAAGTTACATGTATAAATTGTTTCCTAAAGTTACATGTGTAAATTGTTCCTATGTATAAATTGTTCCCTAAAGTTACACGTATAAATTGTTCCCTAAAGTTACATGTATAAATTGTTTCCTAAAGTTACATGTATAAATTGTTCCCATGTATAAATTATTCCCTAAAGTTACATGTATAAATTGTTCCCTAAAGTTACATGTATAAATTGTTTCCTAAAGTTACATGTATAAATTGTTCCCTAAAGTTACATGTATAAATTGTCTAAATTCTTAAATTCTTTAATTTGCAGACAACAGGGAAAATAAGAAGAGGTCATGAAGGTTTGTACAGTTTTATTAATCTCTCTCTCTCTCTCTCTCTCTCTCTCTCTCAGGTGAAAGTATTTAAATGCCTCTGTGCATTATACTGACTCATAGATACCATGACAACACAACAACACAAACACCAATCCTTTCATGCAAAATAACAAGATATGACAAATCAAAATGCTTGAAACAAAAGAAAATTGAGTTACCAGAAAATAACTGACAAATGAAGAAGTCAGTCAAATGAGGTTCGCCACTTTACCATGTGATCAATACCTCTTCGCGTTTGTGTGGAACGTTTTGGAAAACGTCAACATCACAGATTCCCGGAATGACGTCATTTTCATGGAAAAACGTCGTTGTCTCATGTTATTCCATATCTATTGGAAACAAGTGTTCTACACAAACGTTACAGGGTGTCACGTGGTACAGCGGCGAACCCCATTAGTGGTGAACTTCAAACTAACTGAAATATTATCGGTGAATCCACACACTAATCAAACAACTTAGTTGTTACCATGTTATTAATACAGTCCTCAATTCTAACAAATAAATTGTTGAAACAATGGATATTGCAAGCCTAGGCTTATCTAGACTCAAAAAGTTTTATGGTCATCATCACAATATTGTTTATAAGTATGATGTCTCTGACTTTCTGTTTCCCAAATAACCCTGGATTGTTTTGAGATCCCATAGCTCCATGAACTCAGTTTTGATTACAAATGCGCCTTAATGTGGTGGATATAGCCAACTAAACAGAAGGTGCTTACCCTTCTGGAGCACCCAGCCTCACTTCCCTGATGGAAGTTCAGGTGTATAACCTAATTAGCCAGTTTCAAAGTTTTTACTTGGCTTTGGGATTGTAATTTGAACATGGATTTGGTATGTTTGTTTTTGGTTAGTTACTACATATTATATATTTCAGGATTTTTCTGAAATGATAAACAACAAATTGCAAAAAACTCAATCTTTTTTTCTTGAGCTTTCATTGGAGTTCATTGGAATAAGAATGGGACTCTTAATATGTCCTTGAAAGATACTGTAAAATAATCCGAAATATTCCATTCTGTCTATAAGCCACTTCTGTATTACTGTTTGAACCACTGTGACTGTGACAGTGAAATACTCTTTATATCCAATATTTGAATAAAGATTGATATTCTTTACTTACTTGTACCAGTAGTAACAGGAAATCTGTATGCACATCTGCGATTGTCATAAAGTATGTCTGTAGAAAGGAAAATGTTGGCAGTATGGGGATTTTACACATGCAAAAATGACAATGTTTACACCAGAAGTGATGTCCTTGGTGACGTTTTACGTCATATGCGCAACAGAATCCGCCATTTGCCTGGTTTTTCAACATGTTAAACCCCCATAGCACCAACGTTTTACCCTATGCAGATATATTTTTGGCTAATCGCGGATGCGCATACAGATTTCCAGTTACGACTAGGTACAAGTACCTGGTAAGTGAAAAATATCGATCTTTATTCAAATTTTTTTTATTTTCTATGGATATGAAGGGTATTTCACTGTCACAAACAGAGTGGCTCCTACAGTAGGGTAATTTGCTTTTAAAGGCCAGTAAAGTTTTACTGTTCCCAATTGCTCTTTATTGATGTGATTTGAATCTGTATATAAGGGCCACCTTACCACCAACTGGCTCCTTTGGGTGACCTAAGGGCCACCTAACCACCAACTGGTTCCTTTGGGTGACCTAAGGGCCACCTAACCACCAATTGGCTCTTTTAGGTGACCCCAGGGCCACCTAACCATCGAATTGCTCCTTTTGGGTAACCTAAGGACCACCTAACCATCAAATTGCTCCTTTTGGGTGACCTAAGGGCCACCTAACCATCAAATTGCTCCTTTGGGTGACCTAACGGCCACCTAACCACCAACTGGCTCCTTTGGGTGACCTAAGGGCCACTTAACCATGGAATTGCTCCTTTAGGTGACCTAAGGGCCACCTAACCATCAAATTGCTCCTTTTGGGTGACCTAAGGGCCACCTTACCATCAAATTGCTCCTTTGGGTGACCTAAGGGCCACCTAACTATCAAATTGCTCCTTTTGGGTGACCTAAGGGCCACCTAACCACCAACTGGCTCCTTTGGGTGACCTAAGGGCCACCTAACCATCAAATTGCTCCTTTGGGTGACCTAAGGGCCACCTAACCATTAAATTGCTCCTTTTGAGTGACCTAGGTGACCTAAGGGCCACCTAACCATCAAATTGCTCCTTTTGGGTGACCTAAGGGCCACCTAACCATCAAATTGCTCCTTTTGGGTGACCTAAGGCCTACTTAACCACCAACTGGCTCCTTTGGGTGACCTAAGGGCCACCTAACCATCAACTTGCTCCTTTAGGTGACCTAAGGGCCACCTAACCATCAAATTGCTCCTTTGGGTGACCTAATGGCCACCTAACCATCAAATTGCTCCTTTGGGTGACCTAAGGGCCACCTAACCACCAACTGGCTCCTTTGGGTGACCTAAGGGCCACCTAACCACCAACTTGCTCCTTTAGGTGACCTAAGGGCCACCTTACCATCAAATTGCTCCTTTGGGTGACCTAAGGGCCACCTAACCACCAACTGGCTCCTTTGGGTGACCTAAGGGCCACATAACCACCAACTAGCTCCTTTAGGTGATCTAAGGGCCACATAACCACCAACTAGCTCTTTTGGGTGACCTAAGGGCCACCTAACCATCAAATTGCTCCTTTGGGTGACCTAAGGACCACCTAACCATTAAATTGCTCCTTTTGGGTGACCTAGGTGACCTAAGGGCCACCTAACCACCAACTTGCTCCTTTAGGTGATCTAAGGGCTACCTAACCATCAAATTGCTCCTTTTGGGTGACCTAAGGGCCACATAACCACCAACTAGCTCCTTTGGGTGATCTAAGGGCCACATAACCACCAACTAGCTCCTTTGGGTGATCTAAGGGCTACCTAACCATCAAATTGCTCCTTTTGGGTGACCTAAGGGCCACCTAACCACCAACTTGCTCCTTTAGGTGATCTAAGGGCCACCTAACCATCAAATTGCTCCTTTTGGGTGACCTAAGGGCCACATAACCACCAACTAGCTCCTTTGGGTGATCTAAGGGCCACATAACCACCAACTAGCTCCTTTGGGTGATCTAAGGGCCACATAACCATCAACTAGCTTCTTTAGGTGACCTAAGGGCCACCTAACCATCAAATTGCTCCTTTGGGTGACCTAAGGACCACCTAACCATTAAATTGCTCCTTTTGGGTGACCTAAGGGCCACCTAACCATCAAATTGCTCCTTTTGGGTGACCTAAGGCCTACGTAACCACCAACTGGCTCCGTTGGGTGACCTAAGGGCCACCTAACCAACAACTTGCTCCTTTAGGTGACCTAAGGGCCACCTAACCATCAAATTGCTCCTTTAGGTGACCTAAGGGCCACCTAACCATTAAATTGCTCCTTTTGGGTGACCTAAGGGCCACCTAACTATCAAATTGCTCCTTTGGGTGACCTAAGCTCCACCTAACCATCAAATTGCTCCTTTTGGGTGACCTAAGGGCCACCTAACCACCAACTGGCCCCTTTTGGGTGGCCTAAGGGCCACCTAACCATCAAATTGCTCCTTTTGGGTAACCTAAGGACCACCTAACCACCAATCGGCTCCTTTGGGTGACCTAAGGGCCACCTAACCACCAACTGGCTCCTTTGGGTGACCTAAGGGCCACCTAACCACCAACTGGCTCCTCCTTTTGGTGACCTAAGGGCCACCTAACCACCAACTGGCTCCTTTGGGTGACCTAAGGGCCACCTAACCACCAACTGGCTCCTTTTGGTGACCTAAGGGCCACCTAACCACCAACTGGCTCCTTTGGGTGACCTAAGGGCCACCTAACCACCAACTGGCTCCTTTTTGTGACCTTTATAGTAAGGATTAACTGTTTATTTTAGAAATAACTTTAATTTATAGTGGTTTACAGGGTATTTAAGTTGCAAGTCTCATAAAATTGTGATGCCCTGTTAACCATAACATATTTTAAATTCTTTTTTATTTTTCCAATATTAATCGTTGACATTTCTACTTAGAATCCGCATAAGGCCAATCATTTTCTATTACAAAATACCGGTTTTCATTTCTTATCCGCTGATTTTGGGAGTGAATGGAACAGGGTCAATCATCTTTTCAGAGCATTAAGCCCTGCCTTCTTTGACGTCACATTAAACAACTTAAACCAAAATCAGACTTAAAGAGAGAGGTTGAGAGGCCATGCTTGTTCACTGAAATGTAAACATTATTTTTGTCAATAAGTTAATGTAAGAAAAAATCAGTGATTGTAAATATCAAAAATATGAATCCGCTTTCCATTTGTAGATCGTGAACAAACAATCAGGACAGATGTTCTTAGGAATGCCCTGATGAGAGGGCATACTGCCGAGGCTATTTCCAGTGAAATACAAGAATTCTTCAAAGAGACTGGTAAGAAATATTAGTCTAAATGTAGCATCCATAGGACAAGTATTATTTAAATGTACAATTCTTGGTCAATGGTCATGAGCCCCAATTATGGAAAACATTAGAGTGGCCATTTAATTTATGAAAACTGTCTTAATAAATGCTGCAAGAGACTGTCAACATGTCCTTCAAGTGAGTGATGAGGCCCACAGGCTTTTTTATAAATATTAAGATTTTATAATTTTTGTATGTACAATTTAGAAAGCAATGTTAAACAAGAAAAGAAATTTAGGAATTAAAACATGTGAAACCCTCTTATTTAAATACAGTCCAACATGCCTTTAAGGCCACCTCTGTATAAGGGCCACCTGCTTAGAAATGGCTATAGAATTGTAGCCCACTTGTTTTTTATTAATATTATTTGAACCTGTATATAAAGACCACGAAGGCCACTTTTACTGGTTCCTTTAGTAGGCCTTTATAGACAGGTTTGACTATAATTTTATATTTTTATATTTTTTTATATTTTTTAATATTACAATTTTCAGGTTATTATCCAGGATACGAAGTCCTGATTGAAAGACTGGAAGTCCAACAGTAAAAAATGTTGTGAAAGACAACTGGAAATATGTGAACACCTTACATATACATAAGTTGATTAACATTTGTTTAATGGTCTAAGGGAGATAATTACCCTTGAACCATCATTTGGAGGAAAAAAAAGTGAACATGATTTATACGCATGTACTATGCAATAAGTTGATTTTTTCTGACAACAGCAATAAGGAAAATGAACTTTTTGCTTGATGGTCTAAGGTGGATAATAACCCTGGATCCATCATGTGCAAGACAATTGCCATATGAAGACTATGTGAACATGTTTTATTTGCATGTACTGAGGTTTTAAACAACAATTGAAAAAAAAACATTTGTTTAATGGTCTAAGGTAGATAATAACCCTAGAACTATCATTTGGAAGACAATTGGAACTTGAAATATGTGAACACGTTTCATATGCATGTACTATGCAATAAGTTTATTCTTTCTGACATCAGCAACAAGGAAAATAAACTTTTTGCTTGATGGTCTAAGGGAGATAATAACCATGAAACCATCATGTTTTGTATATATTTTTATAGTATTAATCATGTTTGATTTTTTTTTTTTCGTTTTAGTTTTCATTGTGTATGAGACTTAGGTAAATATTTTTAAGAATTTAATTTAAATTGTAAATAATTATTTTATTTTTTTATATTTATATTTGCACACTCATACACTTGTCACAAACACAGTGAAATTCAGAGACATACAACTTGACACACACCTGCTGTAAGAAACACCATGATATATACATTGAGAAAGTATTAACATGACAAACACTTGCTGTGTATAAATGTTACAAGCACATCGTGACACACTTACAAACACCATTACATATAAAATGAGAAAGCACTTAACATGACACACTTTCCAATACAGACTCTATGACAAACACAACACATTACTAAACATGACACCCAAAGATATGATGCTCAAAAAAGAAACACTAGCCAAGGTAAACATTAACTTTTACAAACAGCACGGCCAATAATGTTGTGAACATTATCACAAACACAGCAACAGATACAACTCTATATATTCATTATTAGGATGATTTTTTTTGTTTTTTTTTTTTTATTATTGCATGAAGCATATATCCTTCTTTTATAAACATATAAATATTTTTGTGCATGAATATAACAGAGCTGCCAACCTAATTTTGTGTAATTGCGGGGAGACTGAAATCCGACTGTGTCTGGGTGCATTCCTCCCAAAAGAATTAAAAATAAGATTTAAAAATATTGTTAATTGTCATGCAGTTTTGTAGAGAAATAGATTTATAATATAATGCATGTTTTGATTTTTCACCTGCTCCCGGGCACAAAATCAACCCACTACAACCTTAGTCCACCCATGTAAATCGCTCTTAATTCGCTGCGATTACAGATGGATTTGAGTGGTTATGAATAAACATTGCAAATTCTCAAACTCTATGGACATTTGCGAGTCAGTACCCTTTTTGGCGGGTCAACAGGAATTTATGTCCAAATGAGGGTTTGATCCGCGGGTTGTGGTCAGTTGGCAGCTCTGATATAACCATATTAATATATAATTTTTTTGTTTACAAGTATAAAGTATAATAAGAATCTATTTTTGTCTGTCTTTATTAATAAAGGTCATTAAGCCATCTCTGGTGTAACCATCCTCAGTGTTGATCCACATAGAAAAAGCATGAATTGCGTGATTTAATACCATAATATTCATGTACATGTATGTATTAGGCCATGCCAAATAAATTTCTAGTTTTTTTTTTTTTTTTTTTTTTTTTTTTACGGGCCTCTAAAATTTAAATTACGAAAAAAAGATAAATATCATTTTAAATTGTTTTCCACTCATCCAAAATTTCCTGTAAAAATCCACATGCCAAGTTTGGTCTAATTGTTTGTTTCCAAGATGTTTCAACATCATAATTTGTCTTGACGACAAAGTACATGTTTGTTGTTTGGCCAAATTCCACCGCTGACACTTGTGATGTAAGAACCCATGACGACCCACACATTTAGAAATTGGTCATTATTAAAATGGTTTGAACATTGCATGATAGGGACAAATATATCAACTGAAGCAATAAAAGTTATTTGATAACTGTTTGCCTGAAGAAAAAGTATTTTAGAAAAAAAAATATTCAGTTTTAAATCACCTATATCCTCTATTTGTTTTTAAAAAAATCTGTATAACTAAAAATTAATTTGGTGTGGCCTAATGGATATTTTTATATTAAGTTGAGGATTACATTTTTTGTTGGTTTTTTTGTGTATGTTTGACTGAAATTATCATCTTTAAAAGTTGGTTTCCAACAGAAAAATAAATTTTAATTTTCGAAAAAACTAAAGTAATTTTGTTCCATGACAAAATACAAAATGAGAGAATCTGAAAAAAGTCAAACCCAATTAATTAAAACAATTAATTTGTATTAAAAAATAAAAACATAAGTCAGATTAGAAATTAAGAGGGCTCGCTTGACATGTAGCATGGTTTAAAACTAATTTTTCTTGGATATTAAAATCGAATACTAGTACCGGTAATTTTTTTTTTAGATTTTCTCAATTTTTCTCCTGAAGGCAGTTTGAAAACATTCATTGTCGTCAAGTTTGGCTTCATTTCAAACGCAAAATAATAATAAAAACCAGGGAGAAAAAGTCCTGCAACCAGGAGTGGCCTCATCATTGAGAACTATTTATTACAGTCAAACCTCCTTAGAAAGACCACCAGAGAATCAGACATAGACCTTATTCGTAGTATCAGTAGATGACCTTTATATGCTCATAAAAAACCATATATATGTATGTTTATTAAATATTTGCTTATAAATGCATGTCTAATATTAATTAGTACATCACATATTAATTTGTTGAAGAAACATTGGATAACTATATGAATACTATTTTATGTAGAAATCATCTACTGGTACCTACATTGTATATACTAAGTACTTGATGGTATTTTATATTAATTTGCAAAAATTCCAATGAATTAATTGAATTTGATGATAATTTTCAGGAATATTGAAATAATATACATTTTTTATAGTCTGGGTAGCTCAGTTGGTAGAGCACCTGCATGTTGTGCGGGAGGTCCCGGGTTCAATCCCCGGCCAGACCCTGTATTCTTTTTATTTCCTGCTACAGTTGTTGTCAGTCAGGTGATGGCCAATGTGGTATGGTAATACCATGTGTAATTCTTTCTATGAGCGCCACTGCTTATAAAAATGCATGTAATATAGCATGGTAAAGTGATTAAATAACATGATTTAATGGATAATAATTTAATTAAAATTTGTTTATACAACAGAACACAATACAAAACAATGGAGACCACGTGACCAATTTTTTTTCTTTATACCTCAATAAAAAAAATTTAGATTAGCTCCGCCCACTTGCCCCGTTTTGGCGGATTTAACCGGAACTTCTTCATTGTTTACATCTGCAATACTCATCACTATGAATGAGACCACGATTATAAAAAAACAATTGGGTCATATTCATCCGCCTTATGATGACTATCGATGTAGATATAATTAAACTTGATTTAAATGTTTCAGATTTTTTTGGGTTTTCTTTTAATTTCTTGAATAATTAAAGTATGTCTAAATTAAATTATAAGGAATAACTGTGATATTATTTTTTTTATTGGTGTATAAAAGAAAAAACGATTTGCACACTTTTGAATAATGCGCTACCCGCATTATCCAGTGTGCAAATCGTTTTTTCTTTTATACACCAATAAAAAAAATAATATCACAGTTATTCCTTAAATGCTAAAAAATACTTGCATGGCAAAATTAAATTTAGACTATAAAAAATGAAATGAACAAAAAAAAATTTTAAAAATTGCAAGGAATACTAGAATTTTGTTTTTACTACTTTTCGTTAACTTTTTATTTTTATATTATGAACATTTTTATTTATTCTTATAAAATAACCAAGCATAATTTAATTATGGTGTAATTATTATTATTATTATTATTATTATTATTATTATGTAATTTAATTAGTGTGACCATGGTGACTGAATGTTAATTCAGTTTGATTTTTGTTGTTGTTGTTGTTTAAGGATGTATTCTTATGGTGTCTAAATCTTGTTAAAAGAAGTATTTCCAAAATATGTAGCACACGTGGAAGTTGTTAATGAATTTACAAAATTTGAGAAGCTCATAAAAAACTATGAAAAATTTGTATATTATTACTAGTAGTTTTAGTAATGTAATTTTTAAGTTCTTTACCTAAAAAAATAGGATATAATAGCCAACAGGGAAGATCTACAAAAATTGACTTATGACATTGTAAAATGTCATTTCAATTTCAGATTTTCCAAATTAGTTATATTTATTTAAAAAAAATTATATTTTTTTTATTAAGTACACTTATTTATATAAAATGTTGAAATAGTTTCTGTTTTTTTTCAAAAAAAAAAGAAAAAATTATATATATACTATTTTATATTACTGTAAACCAATTTTTATTTGTGTGCGATTAACTGTCGTGTGTTTTGCAAGGACAAAATAGTCACAAATTTGTTTCCGAAAATGGTTTTATTTATACCAAATATTCAGCTAAAGTCCTTATCAGGATAGTTTATAGTCGAGAAATGGTTTTGCTAAGAGAATCGCGAAAGTTAATATCCTTGAATAAAAGTTAGGTTACAGTAATGCTAACATGTACATGTATTTGTTTTGCATTATATTTATTAAAATTTTTTAGAACCATCTTTGTGAAACATATGGAAAAAAAATGGTTAAATTGGACAAAAAATTTAAAAAGTCATTGAAATAGCAGTACATTAACATGACCTTAGCAAAAAAAAAAAACAAAAAATTTTTTGTCTGCAAAAAGTCATAGCCATCCAAAAAAATTGAAAACAGAACAAAATGTTAATGCAAAACATTTTAGGTTCACCATGAGAATGCATCCTTAATTTAATACTTTGTAAAAGTTTTTAATAGTTCATTGAATCTACTTGTGATGAAATTTTAATTGGATGGATTTTTATGCACTAACAATATTTTATATGCTTGCACAGTCATATTGCTTAATAAAAACATTTTTAAAAAAATGTAATTGTCTGTGTTTTATTTTCTCATGAATTGGCTTTAGCCAACAACTTTGCAATGTTATGGATTATGGAGTTATGTCCTTTAGACCAAAAGATACATTTTGACCAAGCTGCCGAGTGCTTGGCGAAAGAGTAGTCACTACCCACTTTCAAGTCTTGGGTCAGACTTGGCCAAGGTTTAAAACCCACTGCCTCTCAATTACGGAGCAAGCACTATACCAACTAAGCTCCTACAGTGGTTAGTTTTGTCAGAAGTAAGAAAGAAACTGAAACAATAAAATAAGACCTTTAGAGCCATGGGAACTCTTAATTAATGTCTTAGTATACTATCCAGACTCTCTTTAATACCAAGTACCCATAAAAATTTTAATTAATTACAAGGTCCTGTGGTAGAGCCTAACAAAACTGGTTGTTACTAAATCAGGATAAGGCATGTAGTGGATTATTAGCATTTAACAACTCAGTCAAGTTTCTTTCACTTGTATTGAGGGGATCAGTTCTGGAGTGGTGGAGAAAACTGGAGTGCCAGGAGAAAAACACCTATCCTAAAGCAAGCAAGCAGACAAACTTTCTCATATTAGGATATGCCGCGAGTGAGATTTAAACTATAAGCATGCAACACTGGTACTAATGGCAGTAATGTATTAGTCTGTTATTTCGATGTAGTACTCGCCTCCGACATTTTGATATGGATGTTCATGAGATCTTGATCATTAATAATGGAGCATGGTACCAGCTCTCCAGCATTTTGCATATGTAAGCAAAAATGTTTATGGTAAATCTTTCATTTTTTTTAATTTACCAAAATGGTAGAAAAATTTCACAGGAAAAATCCTGAACCCAGTAATGTTTTAAGCTCCATTAACTTAACCAGTTGGTTGGCCAAAATTTTTATTATTTAGGCAATTTTTCTTAAATTTCTGCTCAAAAGTTAATACATTCAATTGTTATTCCCCAACAGAAGCAGTTAAAAGTCAAATCCAATATTTTTAATTTAATAACATTTTAAAGAGTTGTCATTAAACATTTGGCTAGGCTAACAGAGCTTTGAACAACCTAAGCCCTGATTGAATCCCTGGGAATGGTTGTATTTTCCTGCTGGACTGTAGAGTTTAGAGTAATGGTGTTAAATGTCCCAGTCAAGAATATTTCACATATATCCAGACATCACCAGCTATAGGCAAAGGTGCAGAAATTTTGCCTGTGTGTTGCACTGATGGCATCATACAGTAAGGTTCTTCATCATGCCACGCCTAATGACATAGGACCTCATTTGTTTTAAGTTCCCATCTGAAAGAACCGTGACTTTCATTTGGTAATGCCAAGTGCTTGGCGAAAGAATAGTCGCTATCAACTTTCAAGTTTTGGGTCAGATCCAGTCGGGGGTTGAACCCATGACATCCCACTTAAAGCACTCTACCTATTGAGCTACAACAGTGGTTGGACTGTACACATGCTTTGGTGTATTATAGATCAAATCAAAGTAACATGAATCTAGCAAAAGCGAACAGATCAAAGAGTCATAAAACTCCCAAACTTTGGTTGGAGATATGACATAAAGAATAGAATCATGACGTTTTATTAACCAGTTGAGATTATTTCAATTATATGGAGGCAATCAGTACAGTGATGGTGGAGGAAACTGGAGTTCCCTTAAAAAGCAACCAACCTTCTGCAGATGAACTGACAAACTTTCTCACACTAGGATTTGCCCTGATTGGGATTTGTACCTAGGCTATGAGTAGTTGAGTTGACTTATGGTGTTTAAAGTTCCAGTCAAGAATATTTCACTTATATTGAGATGTCACTAGCTAAAGGCAGAAATATTTTCTGTGTGTTGTGCTGATGGCATTATACAGCAGGGTTCTTTTTATGTGCCATGCATACCACAACAGAGGACCTTGTTTATTTTAAGTTTCCATCCGAAAAAAAACAATGCTACCTATTGTCAAGTCTAGGATCAGACCCAGTCAGGGTTCAAACCCACAACCTCCTACTTACAGATCCATAAGCACAGGTTTTAGACCACTTGGAGTGATTCAGTTCCCTTTGAAAACCATTAATCATGCCACTTAAGTGACATCTCAAAAATACAAACATTAAAATAAGTCTAATTTTCTCAAAAATCAATTCAGCATTTATATTTTTACAAAAGCTAAAACCAGAATTCATATGACTTATTGAGCAACCAATTGACGTTTCGCCGAGCACGCCCCCAATGTTCTGACACTGGCCGCCATCACGATACCAAAGCAGCGTCACAGCAACTAATGACGTACTAGTGTCAGTGACGTCATTAAATGGCGCTATTTAGGTTGAGTTTTCATTCTTTTTGAGTGTACATCAATCATCTGGTCATTTGACAGAACATTGTGGGCGTGACCGGCGATACCTCAATAATGCTTGTAGAAAGACACTTAAAACCTATCAACGAGACTCATGTGATGTCAAACATAGGGTTTGACTAACATAAGAATCTCCAATATGAATATTCCTAATGAAACGTCAAACGGACAGGTCAATGTTGTCTGCTTATAACTGAAACTTATCAGCGAGGCTTGTCTTTCTGTGATGCAAAACACAGAGGCTGACAAACACAAAACTGTTCTTGGAGACTTGTTAAAGATAGAAAACTTTTTTTTGATAATTTTTATTTGAATATAAAATATGACAAGTTATCACAATCATCATCAATCTAAAGTTTTAACATATACATACACGGGTTTGAATGTCACGATGGTACAATATTATATATATATACATACATCAGTAGTATCCAGTACTAGTACACAAAGTACTATTAGTACTTGTAAGTATCACAGTAAAGGCTCTCAGGCTTACCAGTAAAATATGACATTGAAATGAATTTTAAACAGATCCTGAGTAGAGAAAGCTGATGAAACAAATCTATACACTAAAAATATAATATACATTTTGATAAAAAGGCATGAAAAGAACTGTTTACACCATGAAAAAATAATATACAATCTTTGCTTTAAAACAATAATAAAATAAAAATTTATTAAATAAATAAATAAATTATAAAAAGGAATAATTTCTTCTCAACACTAAAACAAGTTTGTTAGGTTTGCTTGAATATTTAATACACTAACGATCTAAAATTTTCTAACGTATGGACAAATTTTTAAAACATCACTCTAATTTTTAAAAGAAATTTGTGTTCTCTGAACATCTTAACTAATTATTTTCATGGCATATACACCTTTTATTGCCTTGTTTCAAAAATAAAAATACAAATCTCAAAAAGTGTGATAACTTTTAAAACCTTGTTTTTTTTCCCTAATGATTGACAAAATATATCTTAATATACAATACATAAACAATAACTTATTTCAATATCCTTAACAATGGTTGTTTATTTGGCCTAATTTTAAAATCCTGCAATATTTCCATATTCCAGTTCAGTTTCACGATTTTTGAAATATGATCATCTATTCCTTTATTTTGTGTTGTTTTTAAACAAAATTCACAAACAGGTTTATTCTATAACTTCTTCATCGATGACCTGTTAATCTCGCCTCTCGAGTTTTCTTCGGTTATTCAAAAAACGAATTTTGGTAAAATTTTTACATACTGAAAAATTGAGTCATTTTAAATAATTCTTTTCATGTTAAAATACTGTTGAACACTAATTTAGCATACAAGATTCATATGTTGGAACCATATATTTTATATTGATAAATGCATCATCCCCTCCGTGTTTTTCGAATTCCTCTAAAGTTTCCTGAATCAGATCACCTACATTTTCTCTTTTCTGTTGACTGTAATCATTCCATCACCAGAGTTCTCTGCAAAAAAAAATCAGATTCAGAATTTTAATTTGGACCCGTTTAATTTGTTTTTAAAAATTCATGTTTATTTCAAAATCTAGCCAATATACATAAATGAAATGTTTCAATTTTTCAATTTATTTCTGTATAAATCTGCCTTTTATTTAAAGCTTAAACATTTTAAATATATTCTCATAAAATCATTTAATCATTGAATCATTCATTATTGTGCTTTCTTTCAAAAATACCATAATGCAGCTTGACAGGTTTTTTTTTTATTTTTTATTTTTTTTATTATTTTTTTTATTTTTTTTTTAGAAAAATCAGAAAGTCTAATAATATAAGAGTTTTATAATCAAGTCATGAATTTTTTACTTATTTAGAGATAGTCAGTTAGTTCAGGAATGGTGGAGGAAACTGGAGTACCCAGAGAAACCCACCAGCCTTCAGCAACCAAACTGGCAAAGTTTCTTGCACTAGGATATGTACAGAGCGGGATTTGGACCTAGGCTGTGAGAGGCACTGTGATCACTAGACCTGTGTTTTAGACCACTCAGCCACTAAGGGACCCGTTTTTGAAATTGCAGGTTGTGGAATCAAACCTATGCCATGGTCTGATGTGTAGTATAACACTTACTATTTTTATTTTTAAAGATGTTTAAAATTGGCAGAATTTGTCTGTAATATGGTACAAGTGCTTCTCCGACCATATCTGCTGATGTAACTAGATGTTGTAATACTTTTAATGTTGTACAAACAACTTGGGGAATTCTTGTGTTTAGAGCATCTGAAAAATAAAAAAATGGAACCAATATTATACTACATGTACTAGTGACCATAATAAATCTGATATAGTACCGTATGCAAATGTGTATTTTTCCACATTCTCCCCACCCCCCAAAAAATTTGCATGATACACTAAATGTGCTCAAGTAAAACTAATCTGTGCTTTTTTAACAACCATTAGATGTGTACATGTATATGTAAAAAGTGACTCATTGTCGAGAGTTTCTAAGAAGGTAAATACCTAGGTAACAAGTACGGTAAACTGATCAAAGCGTCTATAATTTATCAAAAACTTTCAGTTCTTTTTTCTTTTCAACATAATCATAAGCATTTAATATAAGATGATGCTGTTAAATGGTGTTTATACTAGGAGCATGACATGAGCGGACTTGAACTTTACAGATGAAATCAAAAGAAATATTGTATTCTGAAATCAGCTACAGTTGTTGTCAATTCAGCATGCACATATGTAAATAAAGGATATATTAAATACAACTGTTTTTACATACATTTAATTGGTATAATGAGCTGTGGAATAACTGGTAAAATTTTGCTGCCACCGTGTTCTAACATATCGTGTACACCTTGTCTGGAGAAGAATTCATACGGGTGATCTGTTTCGCATAGACCGTCAAAGAACAAAGGGAGATAATGATGGTAATCTAACTTTTCTATTTCAACCTAAAACAGAAAATATAAATCCTGTTACGCATTGCGTAATAATTATATCATATATTTTTTAAACATCATTAATTGTTTAATTTTTTTTTTTTTTTTTTTTTTTTTTTTTTTGTTTTTTAGAAATTTTATTATTTTTCACTACTGTGAAATTATTTACTTTCCTGGTATCCAATTTTCATGGGTATAAGAAAAAAATCTATTTCATGGAGTAATAAATTGGTTAATTTGTGGTTATTTAACAGGAAAAAAGCTTCATTCACCATTCTTTGTCTGTCTTTAATAATAATTCATTTGTTCATGTTGGTACCGGTAGAAACATTTTATTGTATTGTGACATGAGAAGGTGTGACAAACAAGATTATCAAAGCCACAGTAATGAATAAACCTGACATGTAAACAGACAAACTGAACCAAGTTGATTGACACCATGACTGACTTACATACTATGACTGAAATTTAAACCACAATCAGGAATACTTAACACTCAGTTTTTTTTCATTTGACATTTAAACCAGAGGTGCCAACTCCTTTTTGACATTTACATCGTCACTGTATCATCTGAGCTGTTTTCAGTATGTTCAGACATTTGTCAGCAGTCAATACTTTTACCATAATAATAGCATAATTATACCATAATTATATATAATTATAGCATAATTATACTAGAAAAAGAAAAATTGAGTATTATGATTATGCATCTTTACCAAACATATTGACCCATTTCTCAGTATCAGTATAAATGACCATGCCATAAATGTCAAGTTAAAGACAAATGTTCCATTTTGTATAGAGGATAACTCACCTTCCATGCTATTTTATTTCCCTTTGTGTCATGCTCTAAAGCAATGGGGAAATCTCCTCTTTCATAAAATTTACGGAAAGCTGTTGGTGCGCTCCTTCTTGGTTGGAAAGCACCAGCATCCGGAGGTGCATTCTGAAACAAAAGAATTTGATTTACACTTAGTAAAAAAAGAAAAACATTAAATTGGTCTTTTTGAGCATCTTGCTCATTTAAATAAGACATTTTAGCAACATGTAGATTCACACGAAAGGACCGATATTCCATGTATAAGTACCAAATTTACAGTGGATAAGCACTTGTTTGAAGTTATAAAATTAAGTGTAGAAATTAAATTTTATCAATTTTCTGACTTCTAGTGCTGATTTTGCTGTTAGCTACAATATGATACGAGCTCAATACATACACCTCATATATTATAAAAGGCAGTGTTGGAAATAAGTCATAATTTTCAACCAATCTTTGTCTGATAATTTCAACATTTTCGAAATTGTGGTTATGTGGTACCGGTATATAGGAAACTATTGAAAAAAGTTACCAGATCTTCCCAAAGTTACTAGTAGTGCCATCAGAATGGTTGTTACATGTACTTCTAACAATTATTATAGATTAACTTTATAGTTTTACTTAATAACATATTTTTAGGATTTGCTAAATCAGTAGTCACTTTTTATATTTTTTTAAACTATGGTTACGCTATCAAAATTAAAAGATTATGAGAGGACCCACATGGTTAAGCCAGAAGTTCACAGAGTAACAAATGGGCTTTTGTTAAAACTTGTATATATAACAAAGCTTACATCTGATTTTTGTTACACCAGAAATCGGAAAATTGTAATTTATTTTCAAAACATAACTTTGTGTTTTTATACATGTACCGTTGCATAAAAGTGAGAACAAAAAATATCAAAATAACTTTGAATAAACTACAGTGGTGTTCGCCAGTGTACCATGTGATACCCCATCACATTTTGGCATAAAAATATTTCCATTGGAGATAGTGTCACTTCAGCTCACTTGATGTAATTCCGGGAAATTTCAATGTAAATGTTTTTCTCACAAACATTAGGTGGATCGATCATGTGGTACAATAGCGAACTCCATTGCCTGTTTGGTTATTCTAGGGAACCAAAAATTTAGTATCTTCAATTTATTTTTGTGTGATAAAAACATGTCATGAAATAACAGAAAAATGTCTAGAATTACCAGAGTTAGAAATTTTCAGGTATGTGACAGTGATATATGAATCCTGGAAGCTGTGAGTACCTAATAGTTAATGTAACATTTTTTATTATTTCAGCTTAAATTCATGGGATAAAAATCTTTGTTAAAATTAAGTTAAAAGTATCAAAACAAACCACAAACTTTTGTTCATGGTAACAGTAAACATTGTTAGAAAACTGTTTTAGTTTTTGGTAATTATTTGGACCTGAACAGAACTAGAAATACCTTTGTTCCTGATTTGTTTGCTTTTGTTGTGAACGCTTCCCCATCGTCGCATATTTCAAGAGGCTTTTTATGACCAAAGTTTCTCTTGATAGGCTCCTGTGCTGGCATGGTTGCTTTCTGAAATAATGGTCTCTGTTGAACTGCAGACATTGTTTAAAAATAATTTGAAGCTTAATCTATGTTCACTTTATGCAGTCGAAACCGACTATTAACTTTTACACGACTAAAACTATCTGACAAAACCTTAATCTGTCATTTATCACAAAGTAATCAGAAAAATGAATAACCCTAGTAGAAATGGCGGATAACACAACCTCAGTAGTTAGGCAACAACATACCCGGATGATCGAATTTTGTTTCTGTTGTCTCTATGGAGACATATCCGGTACTTCCGCCCCTTACGACTCGGCTGATTCCGTTATTTTACGAGTTAATCCGAGAATTGACGAAGTCGACAGAGACCATTTCCGGTTGTTTTACCTTACAACAGTTGAAAGGCCAGCTTCGATTTTTTCCGTTAAACCCGCGATTTAATCTTCAGGGCCGTTCAAGGGGGGTAATTCAAATTTGGTCGGCAGATGGCGCTTTGTCGTCACCTCGAAGAATTTGCATTTTAGGGTTGACGCAATAAATCATTAATTAAATGGTGTTTTTAACTTAAACTATATATATTTTTGTATCCGTTTGATAGAAAATTGATTTTTCTAGACGATCACAACAATTAAACACTCCTTATAACTAATTAAAATGCTGGAATCATAGACATAAACTGCGGTATCGTGAAAGGTCAAAATCAAGTGGGCGGTGCATTCGGAGTTTATGCCCGGTAAATTGAATTGACAGAATCGCATCCCACACCGATTGGGTTAAAAATTATAGTCGTAATCGGTAGCATTTAGAACACCGGTCATTTTGATACCGGATAGAAACCATCACTCGCACCGGTTATTGCACAGAAAGATTGTCAAGTTGACCCTGCGTGCCGATGATTTGGAAAACAAAACTTGCTATTTATTGCGTCTAGACATCTTCTAATTTGTTTATTTTTACTCTAGATATTTGTTGGTGTGTTTTTAATATAACCTTTAAACATTTTGTTTAATTTTAGTTCAATTTTGTAGAAAAAATCCCACGAAAATCAAACATCCAGATCGCCCAGCTGGCCCCATGTAGTCACTATGTGACTCAGAAATCAGCTGATATTGGATTTTTTTTACACTTTCATTACATTTAGAGTCACAAGAGGGACAGTTTGCTAGAAAACCATCTGAACAACAATTATCTGGTGTTGATTTAACTGCTGTAGTGCATGCAAATTTTGAAACTGTAATTTTAATGTTTCAGATCAGAAGTTGGCAGTTGTATCACATATTTACAGGTAGGCAGGCTGACAAAGAGCATAATTATAGTTTGTTAAATTTCAGAAAGTTTGCAGAAGAGGAGAAGTCATGATATGGAAAATTACATAAAATGTTTTCAATTACACTTTTCAGACTGAATATAACTTTATTTTTTTTAATTTTTTTTTTAGTAATTTGAAAAGTTTTGCCACTTCAAGGGGTTGAAGATGGATTTTAAATGCCAAAGTTCAGTTTAGTTATTCAGAAACTGGTGATGGTGTTGGCAGATATTGAGGTACAGGTTGCAAATGCACAAATTGCAAAAATGTTGTAATTAATGCAATTCTAGATCCTTCAGCTATCACTACTGCTACTGTTGCTGATGATTCCACAGCTACAAATACCTATGAATAGGTTTTTAAAACATTGATGCTAATTTTGAATGTTTTCTCTCCACAGTAACCACAGCAAGTATGGATGTACCAGCAGAAAACATACTTGATAACACAGAAAATTCAGAAATGGATCACAAAGATTCTTGTACTACATGTATTAGATTTACTGTTCAAACATTTCATATTTTTAAAGTTGATACATGTACATGTATTTGAGCTTTTTATGAAATTTATCACAATATAACCCATTCACTTTTATTGTGCAAGAATCTATGTAAATTTAATATCTTTTACCATATTTTAATTTGAGCCAAACTTTAAATCATGGATCATTGCTGCACACATCATGGCTAGTTCTGACAGTCCCACAGTATCATTCTTGTGTGGTGAATGATGTTATACTGGTACTACATTAAATTATTCTGTTTTAATTAATTTCTTTTTTATTTTCAAGAATGCAGAATATGTGTAGTTTATTTTCATATGATTTTATGATACATCACTAGGTTTCCATAAATTTGAAATAATTAGTAGCCAAATTTCCAAAATTTGTGAAAATATAGTCCTTTTTAAAGTATCTCTCCACAGATTTGCTAAAATAGGTTACTTTTTGAAAGAATTCCTCAGAAATTAGTAGCCAATGGCAATTTTGGCTACCAGGAATGGAAACATAGACATCATACATGTATAATCATTTCAGTTGATTTTCAGATTACCAATACCTATACAGTTTATTTTCAGATTATGCATTCCTACAAGTTAATTTTTAGTTCATTTTATTTACAGATAACTTTTTTTATATTTATTGACAGGTGAAATGCATATTTCAAATTTTATTTTCAAATTTGCCAACATTGTATTTTCAGATTATTCATAGATAACATTTTTATTTGTAGATTAAATATTATTAATGCTATTGCTATGCTAAAAACAAGACAGAGACTACAGAATAAACAATGACTATGTTTGTTTTTTTTTTTTATTGCAGATAACATTACATGGTCAACACACAGTACAATGTCAATAAAGATGTTTTGCTTGCATTTTAAAATTATCATTACTTTAAGGAAAAATAAATGCTAATTGACATAATAAATGCATAATTATTTTTGTGCATTACACTGGCACCTGTCCAACATAACATTTGAAATATTGGTAGGGGCATGGCCTCTTACTGTATAGGTTTGAATCTCATTCAGGACAGTTTTTGTGTGAGAAAGTTAGTCAGTTTGTTGTGGAATGTCGTTGGTTTTCTTTGGGCTCTACAGTTTTCTCCCCATCTCTAAATATGTTTGATAGTGAAAGAATCTTGACTTTTACTCTACTCCTTACCCTAAAAGACATGAAGCATCCTCTGGACTGAAGGTAGATACATGAACTTGATCCATGTCATTTTGGAGACAGTCAGAATTAGATTAATATTGCATCTGTGCATTAGTACTTTAGCTGCAAAAAGTCTACCAGCAGCACTTGATCTGTGAAAAAATGAACCACAGATACTAAAGAATTAACTGTTACACCCGGTAAAACTGACCTGACCATCTTATAGAAAGAGATTTTAATTTCTAGTTATTAACTTGGGGTGTGGAAACAGTATTTTTTCCTGTTCCACTGTCATGGTGCTGCTGTTGAATTTTTATTTAAATACTGCATTCAAAATCAGCACATAGCAACTAGTTGTCATATGCTGATTTTAAATTCTTTATTTTAATAAAAATTTAAAATCAGCACATGACACCACTGAAAAGAAAATTATACAACTTTCTCTTGTGTATCAAATTTGAAGAAATATTTCCCATGGAAAATAATTTTATTTGATTAAGATTAAAATGTTAAATGAAGCCAATTTTTTTAGATTTTATTTATTTTTTATTTTTATTTTATTTTTTTTTTTAATTTCCCTACATTAAAACAAATATCAATCAATAAGACAGTAAAATCACTTTATTTTTATTCGCATACATGCGAGAGACAGTGTAAACAAGGGAGATAATCATCATACGAAAAACAAAACAAAACAGAAGCAACACCTGCTGATTTCTTAACTGACAGAATCGCATCCCGCATCGATTTCGGACATGTCTTTCATATGAATATGTTCAGAAATGAATATATTTTCAGAATTGAATTATTAGAACCCATCACTTGTCCTAATATTTAATAATTTGTGTCTGAAGCACGAATGTCGGCCGACAGATGTGAACCAAACCCCGCAAAAGGAGCCACACCTGCCGTTTTCTCAACTGACAGAATCGCATCCCACACCGATTTCGGACATGTCTTTCATGTGGATGTGTTCAGAAATGAATAAATTTTTAGAAAATAATTATTAGAACCCATCACTCGCCCTAATATTTTCAAAAAATGTGTCTGAAGCGAGATCGTCGGTCGACAGCTGTGACACAACCTCCACTTTCAAGACGTATTACTCGTAATTTTCTGTATATAATTGGTTCTTTTTTACATAAATTGAAGGAAAAAATATTTATTGTTCAAAATATTTGATGATTTTAAGTAATAACGATCCCATTTAAAAGTATACTTAAATTTTCGAGACCTACTACCATTTCCGATTGCGTACCAAAATTTGAACTGAAAATCACGTGACTAAAGTGATTAAAAATCAGCCATATTGGAAGCTGGCCTTTCGACTGACAACATGAACTTGAAGCTGCAAATCTGAAAAAATGTACCGATTCCAAAGACTGTCTTCACTTTTGCAGCCATGTTCCAGACAACAGTTACACACGCCAATGAAGATTTGGAATTTAACGACGTATTCCAGACCATGTCATTTAAAATCTTCTGTTTATCCGGGAAGCAGCATATTTCATGGTAAATGCCAGTGCCAAATAATTCCCAGTTTCACAATCATAATTTCCCAGTGTCACAATCATAATTTCCTTTACTAAGATTTTCTTCAGCAACCTTTTGACAATATATTGTGATACTGCTAATAAACTGCTTCATCAAAATTAGAAATTAGATGTAATCAAAAACAAACATTATTAAATCACAACCCCAAAGCAACATTAACTTGAGTGATATTCAAAATGTCGCCGTTACATTCATTGAGATCTTGTAAACTACAAATTATTCAGATTTCAAATTTGCCAGATTCAGCTATGCCTTTATATTATTGACAATATGACTGAGGATGTGACTGTTTAGAAAGCGCAGCAGACCACTGCAAAACACTCGCATTGTAGAGTAATTTTTTTGTGAATATGAGTAGATATGTCGAATTCACTCGCCAATGTGCAAGTATAAAGTAGAAAGTCAAATTCGGATTTTTTTCTCTCCGTTTTCGATAACGAAATTACTCTCATCTAACAACACCTTTAAACTTTAAAGCGCCTAAACTCATAAAGCTGCAATTTGTAAATTTGTTAAGCATTTGTGTGATCACGTTTTCAAGTGTCAATTTCATCGCTATGAGTTGTAAACAAAATCGTCAAATATATTTATTTTTCAAACCACGAGTACAAATAAAAAATCAGAATCTTCAAGAATTATAATGACCAGGAAGAAATGGCCTTGTCTACAACTTAGTGCCAGTGATGACTCGATGGAAAAACAAACATAATCCTCTAAAGTGATGATGGAAAGCTGGGTCCCCATTTAGACTAGAAAACAGACTTTTAAACCAGTAAAAGAAGTTCTTAAATTTTACATGCGACAGGTGTATCTAGCCAGACAGATGTTTATATTTCTGGAGTAACTTGCCTCACAACTCTGATTTAAGTGCATGTGTTTTAACCTAATTTGCCTGTTTATAATCAAAGATTTTGCTTTGCTTTGGACATGCACTGCAATATTTGTTTGATATCACAATAAAAGTAAATTGAACAAAAAATATTTTTTAAAAAACATTGGGCCCGTCTGCTGTGCCTGCATCTTCAAAATTAAGCAGTTATGAGAAATGTTTCCGGTCTAATTGAATCCCAGTTAAATTGATATTTATAAAAAAAAAATGTTGCAAGTAACATTTTTGCTCTGGCTTGTAAACATCTCAGGTTTACTAGTCAGGAGGCTAGTGAAAAAATTGCAATTGAGAGTCCTACACTGTGTCAAAAGTTTTTATTTTTCTTTAGGCCTATTTCTTGGGGAAAATCATGAATTCATTTGAAATGATTGAAATCTCTCAAAATCTTACAATAATGATGAATATGCTGTTGATGAGACTGCTTTCGTGTCTGACTCTCAAAATTGCAACATATTGCTGCAACTTGCTTATATATGACTTTTGTGTTTGAGTAATGATTATGAACCTTTATAATTTGATTGGATTTAGAATTACTAAGTTAAAATCATTAAAAATTGATAGTTTATCATTCTCTAGATTTTGCTGCAAAATCAAGTCAGATTTCAACATTCTTACTAACACATTTCAATGGCTTCTGATAAAACTGGTTTTTTTTTTTTTTTTTTTTTGATGGCCTAAGGGTAGAGTTCGATTGCAGGGGTCTACTTAAGAGAAAGCTACAGTGTATTTATTATTTTGTTTTGTTTCAGATGTAATGCCAGCACAGGGGTTGATTTCAGTGCGTCCGTTTGCATCCAATATAGATGACAAAGCAACAAATTTGATGAATAAGGTTAAACCTCTTGGAGTGAACACACAAATGAAAAAGGGGCATGTGTATGAAAGAAAACCTTTAGATTATGATCATGCAGGTAAATTTTACATGTATATTCTGTAATTACACAACATAAAGATAAAAATTGATTGAATGGGGTTTTATGCCTGACCCAGTCAGGAATATTTCACTTATATCAAGATGTCACCAACTATAGGTGAAGTGGTAGTAATTCTGACCTTTGCAGTGGGCTCAGGATCATGTGCAAGGAGGTTTATAAGGTGCCTTGAGGCATTGTTTTTTAGGTCTCTTAGGAAGAACCCAGTCACTTTGTTTTCTAAATGCCAAGTGCTTAGCAAAAGAACTCGCTTCCTATTTCAAGTTCACACCCAACCAGTGTTCAAACCCACAACCTCCCACATATGAAGTGTGCACTCTACTATTTGTGCTATCTTATTGGGTCTTATAGGTAAAACGATATCAGGGATGTCTCTCAATTAAGAAATAACATTCTATTTGAGTGTATTCATTCGTACTATGATTGAGAGTCAGGAATAGCATATTGTTCATTCAACAGGCTTGAATTTATTTTTATTTGGATTTCTTTTGCCATTTTTATAGTCACTTTTTTTAGTTTTCTTTTTTTTATGGAATTGACTGAATCTTTTTACAGGTGATTTAGAGGGAGTAAAGCCTCTAGTTAAAGATGAGATCTTATTTGGGTATAAAGAGCTGGATTGTTGGAAGGAGTAAGTTGTGTTATTAAGTTTTTATCCCCCCCTAGTTTGAGGGGGTATATATAAGAATCACTGTGTCTGTCTGTTAGTCTGTCTGTCCATGTAAAACTTTGTCAGGATCATATCTCATTATTGCTTTGGATGAATGTCATAAAAATGCACATGATTAATCTTTATGGTACCAAGGTCTTATGGGAAAGGTCAAGGTCACGTGAAGACATAAAACTCTTGTAGGGGGATTTCTTGCTCTCAAGAGACAGTTCTAGTTGAGGTGTGAAAATGACATGTGTGGATCATATAAATACCATCAAGGTCTGAAATTCAAACATTCATATGTTTGGGACTGGTATTGGCAATAATTATAACATTGATAGAATCATGGAAATCATTTGAGCATAATTGTTCAATTATTTTGTATTGATCGTGATGTTGAAAAGGTTAATCAAATTTCATATTACAGTATTATAAACCGTGTATGGTTTCGGTTATTTCAGAAGTCGGATCAGATATCAATCAGTAACTTTGTTTATTAAATAGGTTTTTATAGATACATACATATGGTATTGTTAATATCTTTTTTCACAGCATCCATTTTGTTGAACTGTTTCCAAAAATTTTATATTTACTTATTCAAAATGAGGTATTTGAGAATGTAATTGTGAAATAAACCAATAGACATACAATTATAATGTATCAATAACTTTTTAATTTTTTTTTTTTTTCATTTTACCAGTGTACCTGAGGAGTTGAAAAAAATCTTCACTCTAGAGTTTGCAGATGGGGTAAGAATATACTAAAACTTCTTTTGATACACAGCCAAATTTTCTTAATGTAAATTTCACATGAAATTCACATGAACAAAATTTTTGTGTATGACTATGTCTCAGAAATGCTCACAAAATTTTTTATATCTGAGATAAAATGTATCAAGGCAGAATACTTAGCATAAAATGTACCAATGCCAGAATACATGTACTTGGCACAAACTCTACCGATGTCAGAATATGTGCGCTTGGCACAAACTCTACCATGGCCAGAATGCATGTACTTGGCACAAACTCTACCATGGCCAGAATACATGTACTTGGCACAAACTCTACCATGGCCAGAATGCATGTACTTGGCACAAACTCTACCATGGCCAGAATACATGTACTTGGCACAAACTCTACTGATGTCAGAATATGTGCGCTTGGCACAAACTCTACCATGGCCAGAATGTATGTACTTGGCACAAACTCTACCGATGTCAGAATATGTGCACTTTGCATAAACTCTACCATGGCCAGAATACACGCACTTGGCACAAACTCTACCATGGCCAGAATATATGTACTTGGCACTAACTCTACCGATGTCAGAATATGTGCACTTTGCATAAACTCTACCATGGCCAGAATACACGCACTTGGCACAAACTCTACCATGGCCAGAATATATGTACTTGGCACAAACTCTACCAATGCCAGAATATGTGCACTTGGCACAAACTCTACCAATGACAGAATATGTGTACTTGGCACAAACTCTACCAATGCCAGAATATGTGCATTTGGCATAAACTCTACCATGGCCAACATACTTTGCATGAATTATAACAGTGTCAAGATGCCTGGTATATCAGTTTCTTTGTAAACCAGTGTCAGTGTTTCCTGCCAACCAATCATTGTTTGTCGTTTAGCTTTTTTCTGAAGGTTCAAATATGATAGTTTAAGAGAAACATGATAAAACTGTCTATTGGCTGAGAAAAAAAAACCAGGTACGGTACCTTTTAAGACATTAAACTATACAATGTCAGGTTCATGTTACAATTAATGTTTGTTCATGATTTATGTGTGTTTCTATATATTGCAGCATCAAAGAATGGCACATGAAGTTTATAAACTAGAAGAACAGTTCTCAAAAGTCTGTGGCCCATTCTGGAATTTAGAAAAAAGAAGTAAGTGATGGATTGAAAGTTACCTGTTCCATTTTTGCATTGAGCACTATCTTCTACATAGATTGAACTATGCTTTATGTTACTGATATAAGCATGAAAACACCATTACTCTATGCGACTCTCCTATCAACCTTTCTGTCACTTCACCGTTACTCTATGCGACTCTCCTATCAGCCTTTCTGTCACTTCACCTATAGCTGATTCTGTCTCAATATGAGTGAAATATTCTTAACTGGGACATAAAACCCCATTCATTCAATTGATCAACCTATCAACCTTTCTCAAATAGAGGTTGGGGCCTCAATGGCTTTAAAACATGTACTTATGGATTGCAGCGCCTCTCACTGCCTAGGTTGGGATCTCATTCGGGACAGTTCCTAGTGTGTGAAAGTTTGTCAGTTCCCATGCTTAAGGTCTGTGGTTTTATCAAATATTCACCACTATCCCTGAAATGACTGCCTGGATATTAATGAAAGAATCTTCACCGTGGTGTAAAACTCACTTACTCCATGCCATTCCACTCCACTCAAATAATAGAGGTTATCCAGTATTAATTGACTAACAGTAATCGAGACAGCTTACTGTATAAGAAAAAAAATTAACGGTAGGAAACTTCTGCAGTTATGATCTTCTAAACTATTTCATGGTATTAAAGAAATGTTCACGGTTCCAACTGTTGGGGAAAGTGAATCAAGGAAAATAAATAATTTTCCCCAAGAAGATATATTCGCGGTATAATTGTCATCGTGAAAATCGTGAATATTTCTTCCTCGCGAATGTTTCTTTTTGTACAGTGTGTCTCACCTTATCATTGCCATAAGTGATTAAGTCTAGGCTTTTTGGTTTTGGTTTTTCCACTGTCATTGGACAAAATATGGAATTTATATCAAAGTCAGTTTAAAGACTTGAGTTGACTATAGAATCTAGGTGACATGTCTAATTTTGTGGTGGAATTTCTGAATTGGTCAGTGAAGCCCGAGTCAAGCCTTGTGGTGACTGTAGGATCTAGGGGATACATCTGTCTCTATTACTCCATTCCACTCTTATCAGAAAAGAATATTATAATTTTTTTGGTCTTATTTCCATCCAGTTTATAGAGAGGTTGACAGTTTGTTGAGAGTACATAAAATACTTGTTTGTTCAATGTGCAAAAGGGTTCTTTTTATATCACACCCCAGACAAAGCATCTGTGTTTATAATTTTAGTTACGGTTTTGTTTAAATTTTGAATGGTACAAATTGTCTAATTTATTTTCAGTTTTCAATTTAAAGAAAAAATTGTGAATTTGATAAAAAAAAAACAAAAAAAACCCAAATTTGTCAATTTGAAAAAAAGAAGTAAACTAACTCTCAGGGGTAAACTTGAATATTCTGCTTTAATCTGATCTCTTATTAGATTATAAATTTGTGATTGTGTTGAGAATCTGTGTAACACTTCTAATTATAAGTTTTATGCATGTTTGTTTTTTTAGTTGCAAAAGACACAGTTCATGTCAGGCATTTGATTAAACACTGCAATGAGAAACGGAGGGTAAGTATAAATGATATATTTTTAGCAAAGGTCACTGTTCAGAAATCCCTTGATAAAAGTGAAATAATCCCGTTAAGACGGTTATTTTCATAGAATATGCTGTTCTGGCAAATTACTATTTAATATAGCAAATTATATATATCAACCAGGGTCCTATATCATAGTCCTGGTGGTAGTTGTTGAACGTTGTTGAATGTTGTTTAACGTCACATCAGCAATTTTTTCAGCTATTCACAACGAGAACTGCTTTTTAATCTCTATGGATTGTAAAGTGTGAGTGGGTTTTATGGTTTGCCTTGTACCAGGGCAACTTTAAGGTGCTAGCTGACTGAATCACTATACCACAGACAAGCATACCATTCCCCCATCAAATTTACTGACACCGGGTGAACTAGTAAAGGCCAATGGCAAGGAATATTCACTTTCCCACATGTGGTCTGAGCGGGACTCAAACTCACAGTCCTTGTGGTGGAATTTGCTCAAACAACAAACACTGACATGTGACATGGTTAACCAATGTCGCGAACAGAGAGTTGATGTTTAGAAATTTTATACCATGAAACATGAAACATGGACCAAACTTTTTTATAGACATGTAAAAAGCTATTGGAAACTAAATTTATTACAGATAGGCCGGTTTGACAAACAATAAATCAATTTGGCATGTAAACCTTAAACCATTAAACATTAAAGAAATAAACTTTAGAACTTGAAAATTCTTGGTGATACACTAGGTGGAAAAGTTATGTTGGACATGGGTGTTATAAAAGAAGTTTTAATGTAATTATTCCTTAAACTATAACATTATGATGATGAAACAGACCATTTATTGAAGAAATGAAGTTTTTCTTGTGTTCTACCTTGAGGTTATAGAGAGTACAAGAATGGTTCAAATTAAATGAGTTGCTTTGCACTTCATGTTTGATTTGGGCCACATTCTTATGCTCTACCTAACCTCATGGTAGAAAAAATTAAAATTCCATTTCTTACATTTACAATTAGGAGTGGGACACTGATATATCGGTAAACGATTATTATCGATATTTAGAATTACAATACCCATATTGGTACAAGCTGAGAAAAAATCGATATATCAGCAACTCTGAATTCTAATCATTCCATGTTCAATTTGAATTTTAAACACACCGGAATTGACGACACATGACAGTCAAACAACAACATGGATACTCCCGATCGAGTAATTGATATTATAGTTCCTTTGAACTCAAAGTCTGATGTATGGGAGTCTTTTGGGCACCCTGCATATGAAAGTCATGGAAGGAGGGACACGGATGAATAAAAAGTTATCTGTAAATTGTGTCGTTGCAAAAGCCCATACTTGTGTAGTTGATACATGTCATCACACCACATAGTTGACAGTTGAGAGCATAGAAAATAACTTTTGTATTTTAAAGTGACTAAAGCATACACTTGTATTACCAATATATTGTAATACATATCATATATGTTGAGTGTATCGTGATGTGTAAAGGAAAGGTTAAACAGCCAGGTCAAACTTGACACACTATAGCACTGTAAATATTGAATCATATTTAATATTGTTTTATTTTTGTTTACAGGACATAAGATCTAAAGTAATATTGGGAGAAAAAATGGCAAAAAGAAGGAAAAACTGAAAGAGCTCAGAAAGTTGGATTATGAACGCTTTATGTGGTTGTTAAAAACATTAAAAATAAAGTTTACACCACTGCCAGCCTACCCGAAGAAAATTTCCAGAAAAGGTCTGATCAAAAAGGCAGCTAGAGAAGAAGCTTTTGCATTCAGAGACAAGAAACTGAAAGAACTGGAAGTAAAAGTGACACAAGAGTATGACAAATTTAAAGTGTTTAAAGAGAAAGAGTTAGCTGACATTGATAAAATTGTTCAGGAATATGGATTAAGTATGGACACAATCATAAAAGACATTGAACCAAAGGAAAAAACCAAAAAGAAAAGATAAAAAGAAAAAAATTTTTTGAACAGATGTATTTGTGCAAAAATAATAAATCATGTGTAACATAAAACAGATCTGATCGTAATCATTTTTTTTTTTTTTTGAAAAATGGTACCGGTATGTCCTCCTGAAGCCTGGCACCAGCTTCACAATCAGTCTTGAACTAAGATTTTCTTTCTTAACTTAAATTTAGCACTTGTTTGTGGAAAAGTATTTTTGACAAAATTAAAGTATAACTTTGATGAGGTTTGACGGATCTTCAATATGACATCCAGTGACTGTTCTTTTGCCAAGCACTTGACATTAGGAAACGAAAGTCACAATTCTTTCTGATGGGAATTTAAAATTAACAAGGTCCTCTGTCATGGTAGGCTTGGCAAGATAAAGAAACCTGCTGTACAATGCCATCAGTGCAACATACAGGCAATATTTCTGAACCTTTGCCTATAGCAGGCGATATCTAAATATAAGTGAAGTATTCTTGACTGGGATGTTAAACACCATTACTCAACAGGAATTAACTCTAAATTCCAGAGTATCTTTACAAATTAGCAAAGTTATAAAGATTTGAAATTTTGCCAGATTAATGTAAAAGAATATATTGAGGAAATATTGTGAAACTGGCTGCTGTTGTTCAAGTTCCCTAAGCTTAACCAAGTGGTTAGTGAAATAAGAAAATGGAAATGAATTGAAATGTATTATTAGACATAAAGTATTATTCTTTTAAAATTATACAAAAAATTACATTTTGCATTCATATAATATTGAAATTATTAAACCAGGCCCCAGTTTCACAATCATTCCTTAGCTAAGATTTTCCTTAACTTAAATCTTGCAAAATTTCAAATCTTTATAATTTTGTTAATTTTCAAGATATTGAGGAATTTAATGTGTCACTATAAGATCACTTCTAGATTAAAACATTTGCATTTAGTTTTGACAAAAATATTAACTATTAGTTTCAAAAATAGATTACAAAAAATTGTTAAATTAAGTTAAGGAAAATCTTAGCTAAGGAATGATTGTGAAACCGGTTACCTAAACATTCATTTAAATAGTTTAATGTATTCTTTGAGAACTTGAAGTGTATCGGGCTTTGAATTTGAATTTTTGGTCATCTTATGTTTACTATAAGCTTTAACCTTCAAAATCATAACAAATGAAAAAAATTTAATTGGAACCAAACATATCTACCCTAATTTGAGAAAACAATGTTTAAATATTATTGATCTTCTAGTGTACATATTGATTGATTTTTAGCAAATTCCTTTACCTCATATCACTTACAGAATTAAATCTTTTAAATTAAAAGATTGAGCACAATGCTTCTGATTGCCTATGTTTAAATTAAACTCTGGCAGATCCTAGTGCAAAGATGTTTGTCAGTTCACATGCCAAAGGTCAGTTGGATTTCCTGTACCATTCCAGAATTGACCGCTTTGATATAAATGGAATACTTTTGTCTTCCAAAGTATCTTGAGAATATTACATTACCAAGTTTTGGCAAAAGAACTAACACTAGGATCCGTCATGGGATTCAGACCTAGACAATGAGACCATGCTTTGTGTCAAGGTAGGCATGGCACATGAAAGAACTCTCTCTGCACATTGCTCGATCCCACGGCAAAAGTCAATATTACTGTTACTTATAGTTGGCGACGTCTTGATATAAGTGAAACATTCTTGATAGGGATGTTAAACCCCATTCAATCAACCAACCAATCATAAGCAATACTAAAGCATAATGAAAATTGCTCAAAGTAGTATGTTCACAGCAGACTGTGGTAGTGCAAGAACAGATATGATATGGTTAGGCCTACTGAATTTCACAATTTTTATTTGGATGTAAATTATGTCATTGACTTTAAAATTGCTTATGCGAATTGCTCATAAAATACATGTACAAAACATTCTTTGAGACATCATTGCATTTTCAATAACTTTACATGTTATTCTTAGTGTTTAATAATTAAATTTAAAGTGTTGTTTTGATGGGTACTTTGACATAGGATCTCGGTACATAACCATATTTATGCCACTGTGGACAGTAAACCCATAGCCACTGTTGGTCATTCTGGTCAGTGGTGTCCACATAGACAATATCTCCACGTTTTACAGTTAAATCATTCTTGGACTGAGCTACATAATCGTATAGCAAAATAAACTCTGTTATATCACAAGATTTAAGGGCATCATTAACAGAAATCTGTGATACCCCAGAACCTTGTCTTCCATGACTGGCAGTCTCATTTCCAGGTGAATTCAATAAATTGGCTCCAAAATCTGACCGTAGATCTTGCCTCACAGGACTTGGTCCTCTGTTAATTGAGCTAATGTTAAGTCTCCCAGGACTTGACTCGCAGTGACTTGAACTATTATTTTGCCTTGAAGGACTTTTTCCTCGCTCTCTGTTAATTGCACTAACATTAAGTCTTACAGGACTTGACTCTCGGTAACTTGGACTATTATTTTGCCTTGAAGGACTTTTTCCTCGCTCTCTGTTAATTGCACTAACATTAAGTCTTACAGGACTTGACTCACGGTGACTTGGACTATTATTTTGCCTTGAAGGACTTTTTCCTCGCTCTCTGTTTATTGCGCTAACGTTAAGTCTTGCAGGACTTGACTCTTCATAACTTGGACTATTATTTTGTCTTGAAGTACTTTCGCCTCTGTGTCTGTTATTTGGACCATTTGGTCCTCTGTTAGTTGAGCTAACGTTAAGTCTTGCAGGACTTGACTCCCGGTAACTTGGACTATTACTTTGTCTTGATGGACTTTCTCCTCTTTCCCTGTTTCTTGGACGGTTATTAGGACTTGTTTGATTATTCACCCAGTTTCCATGTTCCTCCATCTTTCCCTCGCCGTTATTTGCACTACTTTTAAACCTAAAAGGACTTGTCCTTCTCACAGGACTCGAGCCTCGTGTCACTATGTCAGTACTTGATTCATTTTCGATATTAACCCTAGATTGATTGTAATGAATGTCATTTTGCTGAAGATGATTTTTGTTTGGCGACTCATTTGATAATGTCTTGATATTATTTCTACTAGGCACCAGGTTAGAATCCGGATGACTGTTTTTACTGACTTTTTTCAACAGACCTAGTTGCTTTATCTCTGCATTTATGGCACTTCTGCATTTGTCAAATTCTTGCTTTGGCGGCTCTTCTGGTGGAGGTACATTCTCAATAAACTGTTTCGTTTTTGTAGCAACAACATTTTGATAAGGTGATGCCTGTTTTGCCCCAACTCCAGAGTTGTGTTTGGGGCTATGAAAAAATGTATCAAAATCTTCATTTGTAATATTGTCAGAATTATTATTTGAAAGTTTTATTGGGTTTAAATGTTTGTTATGATTTGAATAATGTTGCTGGTTAATATCTATGGACTTTAATAAATCTGTTTGCCGTGATGTTGGAGAAATCGTTTCCCTATTTGAGGAGTCATGAAATTGCTGCTGTCTATGAACATGAACAGCAGACGACAGTGCTATATTTTCCCGCTTTGCTGCATCCGTTAATGGATAGTTGTCACTCGAAGGCTCATAGGGATACGCAAAGGATTGTTCACTTTTGTGATCAAGATCCAATTGTTGTTGTTGTTGTGAAGGTATCTTCTTTCTTTGTGAATTTTTACCATGGCTTTGGTTACTTTTCTCTGAAAATGCAAGAAAGGAAGTGGTATTATATAATATGACTACCGGTATACATTTACTTGGATTCAATTCGCAAAATTTAGTTTAGAAGGGTATATGAATCACTCTGTCAGTCATCAGTCCCAATATCTTGTCTGTGCCATATCTTACATGCCTATGGGTGTATTTTGATCAAACTTTGCACAAATGTACATCATGAGATTATGTGTGGCAACCTAAATCAAGGTGCATGAATGAAGGGTCATGACTGACACAATGACGAAACAAAGAACGGCTTACTGATCACAGTCCCTAACTATCTGGGTTCGAATCCTGCTAGGGACATGATGATGTACAAAGGTTTGTCAGTTTGTTTGCCGATTTTCTTGTTTCTTTCACAATTATAAAACCGCCTGTTTATGAGTGAAAAAAATTGAGCTAGGCATGAAAAAACATTAGTCCACTTTACTTGTTTGCAAATTTATTATCATTATTTGAATTTTACCTTGAGCGAGCAAAGGCTCAACTGGACAAATATAGGACTTAGGTACAAATCCCTCTTCACCATTGTACCGTCGTATCCAGGACCAATCGGGATCCTCAATGTTTAGAACCTCCACAAGTTCTGCTCTCTCAACACTGATATCATTTTCATCCAGTGCCGTAAAGTTGAATAACACTATGAACTGTCCATGTGAGGTTTTCCTAAACCAACGAACCTCTTGAACAGAAGTATCAACTTTCAAAGAAGATGATGAAAGTTTTGAAAAATCTGACCATCTCTCATTACTGTACGAGTCCGTTTCAAAACTAGGATCACTAAATTTCTTGATGCTTGATTCGCTGGTTTCACTCTTTACGTCACTACTGTTTTTCCCGCCATCTTCCTGCGTGGTAACCGATGCCGGTCTTATGTCTGTGAATTTTGAACATAAAACAGAAGGCACAAATCCTTCTTTATCGTCATCAGTGAGAACATAAGTCCATTCACTCTCTTCATAAAGAAAGTACACTTCTTGGCCTCTGTATACGTTCAGTTCTTCATTGACACGAGCTTTGAAATCTTGCGTTATTATAAGTTTGGATTCTGGTTTAAAATTGTGCTGCTTCTTTAATCCTACTCTGACCAGACTATCTATGCTGTCACTTCCTGTTAGTCGACCACCTAGTCTCGGCACTTTAGCTGAAACAAAAGATGCACATAATAATGGAATCGTTATTTATATATGAAAACGACAAGCTTTCAATTTATACGTGTTCAGATTGCAATAAGTCCTATAAAGACACGCAGTTTCAAATGAGACACCTCTTTAGTACTAGTCCTGGAGCCTTGGTGGCCGAGTGGTCTGAAGCGCGCACTTGCGCCGGATCACAGCGCCTCTCGTCGTCTAGGTCCGAACCCCACTCGGGTGTATCCGAATTTCGGGGGAAATTTGATATAAGTTAAAGAATCTTGACTGGGGCGTAAAACACCACTAATCTACTACAATCCCGTGAATCCCCATGGTTCTGTCTTTGTGTTTGAAATTTGATTACTGTCGAATTATATTAAATTCATTTCCAGGTCACTATTTAAAGTCAATCTTCAAATGTAAATTGGCGGTTTTGGGGGACCAAAAGTGGAATACACATCTAAACCAGGTGCTTGTGTCTTGGCCGAATTAAATACCAATTTATATTTACTATAGGCTACTGTGTTTGTCACTACATTAACATACAAATTGAAAATGCATCCAGCCTTAAGTTCAACAATTTGTTTTAAACTTAGATCATTGATCCATTGGGTGACTCAAATAACAACATAAATAAATAAAACCAATTTCCATTAAAATTCTCCCTCTTCCCTGTATAAATTTGTACCTATGGAATTTGACAGCAAAGGTGCTATAGCGCGTGTTAATTGTAATAGAATGCTATTTCTCTGTCCCAATACGAAACCATTTTGGTCCAATTGGTCTCCAAAATGGACCGAATGGATTAGGGGTTAAAAACCAAAGGCACAACTACACAACCATGTTACCATCTCCAATTCCTGTAAATTTTCAAAAATACTTGAGAAGCATAACTATTATTAGGTCACACGAGGTGTACTTAGCAGCCCAATGCAAGATCAAATAAACGTTTGTCACCGAGTATAAAAATTCCTACTTTGGTTTTGACGGGCATTTGAATTATTGGCAAAACGTTAGTGGTGTGGTTAGAATGCTTTTGGACGCCAAAACCAATAATTGCTTGTTTTTGTGGTCATTTTTATCCTTATGAACCGAAGCACATGCATAACAGTAAATAGTGTTAGATGTTATAATGATGCACGGTTTGGAAGTCCTAGCTAAATGGTTAAATATTAGCGAAAGCAGTTGAAATACTCTGGGACACAAAACAGTTTCCTCTGTCTCCGTCATCTTCCATTAAGATGTAACGAAATTAAAACAATCGGAAATAATTAAGTAAGCTCTGTGTTTGTTTTTAAGGATTCTGAAATGAGTTAATTTATAGTTTGCAAAAACAGGAAATGCAACAAAGTGCAATCATTTTTACAATCGAAACTCACTGGAGCAGTTCTTTTAACTCTAAAGAACAATACTGGAACTCAATTTGATGAAGTTAGTTTTCAATAATTACACAGGAAGAAAACAAAATCGTTAAATGGATAAATAGCATGTTCTGCGACAAAGTGAAAACAGGATCCTAAAAATCAATTATCGATTAATTTATAAATGTACTTCTTGGACAATATTTACTTTTCAGTCAGTTGATCAATAATGATAAAAAAAGTGATAGAATTCCAATATGTGTTATACATGATATACGGTACCAGTCCTATCATGATCAATGAATTTCATATCATTTTATCTACATAAACATGTATGATAAAATATTTCAAATGTTTATCATGAGTTTGAAATCGTTCCTACCTTTGTTAGTTTTATTCTTAGCTGCTCTTCCTACCCGACTTGGGCAGAGAAACGCCATGTTGGTTCTACACAGTTGAGCACAACATTCAACATCTCTTTTATATACAAAATTGCTTTACATTATTTATGATATACAAGGTTTTTATTAAGCCGAAAAACTTGCTAGGCTAGATTTTAACTTTTAAGTTAGTTTTATTCTTCTTGTATTTTTATATTTTCGATAAAATCGAAACAAAATTATCGTAAAGTTTTAATGGATGACCGGGTTTTAACTTTGAGCTTTTATTATTTTGGTACATAGCTTTAAAATCGGTTACTGAAGAAATTACTTTAATTTAAAATCAATTACGGCAGGTTACTCGGCCTAGATTTATAAAATATACAAAATATTTTAAATCCACTTGTTTAACATATGACAAAGCCACTTTGTCGATCTTAAGGTACCATTGTACAGTTAATTTCTACAGATCAATGCACATATATTTATTAAGCCTTATAAACGAGCGATCCTACCTTTAATTTTATTATACAGAATTAATGACAATATTACCCATGTTATGTTAACTTAAGATTACTCAGTTCAAAGAAAAGGCGATTTTATAATTTGACATAGTCGGTATGTGAAATTAGATTTTTCTCTGTTATATGATCGCTAGATTGATTTTATAAAGATTGTTTATTTTTATTTGCGTTTAAAGTTGGTGTTGTACGTAAATAGGTATACAGTCCTAGGCAAAGTGCCGACAATTTTACTTAAGGATACATGTACGTCAGACTTCTATAAGTAAAACATTTGTAAAAGTTCCAAAATATTTTATTTATTTATTTATTTATTTATTTATTTATTTATTTATTTATTTTAGAATACATGTAACTTCATTTGTACCCTCCACAAAATTTGATTTCAACCGAAAAAGCCTAAAAAAAACCCTCGGACATTTTGGACATTTCGGCGAAATAATTTTTCAAAATTTTACATAAAATTTAATGAGTGGGTGTATGTACAAAAGAGAGTTTTCAAAACAACTTTCCTCTCTGAATTAGTCACTGTTGGTTAATAAAAATAAGCATAAAATTAATTCAAGAATAGAAAGAGCAGCAGTTTTCCATGTAAGGCCGTTTTGTTCAGATAAAGATGCGATGATCAAAAAGAGAAAATGAAAATCCTTCACTTAATGAGACTTGCTAATCGGAAAAAGTAAAGAAATCTATTATTTCCTTCTTCAAAAATAGTCAACCCTGTCTTTAAAGACCATCCAAGGTAACCAGTAAAACGGCCTTTATGGGCATGTGGTCCTTATATAGAGGTTCAAATAACACGAATAAAGAGTAATTGGGATAAAATTTTACTGTCGTTTAAAAGCAGGTGGTCCTTATACACAGCAGTTTCAGCGCAAACGGGCAAATCCAAACAAAACGCTTTAAAAACACGGAGAAAGGAATTCTAATTCACACAGTATTTGAAAGCACAATAAAGCGGGAACCACAAAAACAAAATGTGTTACAAAGCACAAAACATGGAAATCGCAACAACAAAACGTCTCTGGTCACCTGTATAGAGTTTATGCCGGTGTCTTTTTGAGATGTCGGTAACTTTGACTTTTACAGTGTACCACACTAAGAAACCAGGCGGCAATTCATACATACAGTTTTACAGATTGCAAGTAAAAGAACAAGGTCTGAAAATGGATTTTTTTTCTAAACAATACCAATGCTGGTTTTATTGGAGAAGTTCATTTACTATGTCATCGTAGTCTGCAATCGATAACATCTAAGAATTTTAAGGTTAAATGTCACTTGTAATCACTTGTAGAAATGTTTCGTTCGTTCTAAGATATGCAAGAAAGTCACACCAATGGATATCAGTTTCAATATGCCCAATGAATGGTAAAAAGTCTACTAAAAAAATTGCTATAATTAGAGAACTCAAAATATAACACGTTTATTTTGTTTCTTACATCATTCGTTTGATTTTTTTTGTTTTGCTTGCATTGGCGATGATCTTCCTTACGAAGAATTTCTGCACCTTCGCCCAATAGCTGACGACGTATCGATATAAGTGAAATATTCTTGACTGGGACGTTAAACACTATTACTCAACTCAACTCCTTACGTAATACGACACATAAACGAAAAAAGAAAGTGTTTTCCAACACTTGTATTGCAGGGACAGGTAGTGGCTACAACCCTCATGATATACGAAAATATCTGAATTTTTCTTGCACCAAAAATTAGTGTCTAAAACACTATATATATATGCACTTTGAATTTTGTCTGAAAATTCTGAATCCATTATGAATAAGTAAAAACGTTCAAAATTGAGAACGTTACACGCAATTTGTTTTCTTGAGGTTGCCATTATATACTCAACAACAAAAAGTTAAGGACCACATCAAAAACATTATTTAATTAATTATTTTGTAGAACGTAGATCATATCATTTCATATTCACACTTCTCATAATTTCATCAAAGAGATTTAATTTCATACACAAAAATTACTCCATAACATCATTTGAAACAAGAAAAGAATAAGAACAAATTACATATGGATTTAACATTTTTCAGTTTTTGGATTTTTATTTCAAATTTCACAATGGTCCCTAACATTTTTGTTGAGTACATGTAGTTTATTTGCGGAAATCAAGCGTACAAAAGAAAACCTTTGGACTTCGACAAACTAGTTGAGTAGCATCACGCTATGATCTGTCTGGACTAAGACCAGTTGGCGAAAACAGGCATGGCGATATTAAGTCGACGATTTGGACTGCTTGGCCTCTGATACGCCTTAACTTGAACCGAATATAAACACGAGGAGACATTAAAGATGTTTTTTAAAATCTTTAAAAATCTGTTAAGTATATTTTACATATCAGAATCTGGTACAATGTATGGGAATTTGCTCGCTATTATAATAAATAATCAAACATACCAATCCATGTCCAAACTACAATCTAATGAGCAAAACAATAGCTCCGAAATCTGGCAAATTAAGTTAAACGAGGGAAGAGACCGGGTGCCTCGAAGGACAAGCGTCCAAGCTACAACTGAATCCGACTTTAAGAAGGCTCTGACAACCCCAGGTCCGCAAAATCCCTGAGCCTAATTTTAAGCCATATAATGTTATCCACAACTCCTCCTAAAGTACTAAAGAAAATTTATTGACTCTACGTAAATGATCACAAGTGTCAGCGCAGCATAGGTTTACAAACAAGATGCATAAACCTAACTGGCAAAATGTAAATAGTTTAGTCGTATAACACGGGAAAAGTGAGACCGTGTGACTTGGAAGCAAATTGTTAATCTTCAATCTCTGCTTGCGTAATTTAACTACAATTCTCTCATTGAAATAAAACTCGGACCAAATACTATATAACACAACAAACAAAATTTATTTTTCAATTTTTCCATAATAAAATTGACGGTGCCTATTGGACGCTTCTTCGTCAATATAAGTGTTCATCGGAGGATACATCGCCCGGTGTTTTATGATGTCACGATCCGCCGGACCAGACAACAAATGATGTGCTTTTTGTCCCTTTTGTCCGTATACACGGTTTGCTCGAGCGAACCTGTTCCTGGTTTGCACATACTTGTGAACTAATGTTATTTTGACGTTAACGTTTTCAGATGTCGGAGGCTGGTCATCCGTGACGGACACCTCCAACTGGCCATCCCTATACATAGCTTCAGCTTTAAGAGGCACAGGAACTCGGGGTTTCTTAATTTTCATAATTTGCTGTTCAAATCCATCAATTACACCATAAACATGGTTTCCGTACAATGACGAATCCGACATGAGGGATGAATCCAGAGATGTGGAGCGCATCAGGGATCCGCCATCGCATTTTCGATAGTATTTCTGCTTGGTTAATGGTTGTCCACCATTAATACTTGGGAGTGACAATCTGCTATTATCTGTGAGAACGGAACCAGTCAAAGACGGAAATTCGTTATTGGTGTGCGGAGTTCGGGACACTTCCGATTCGTTCCTTCCGCATTTCTTGGCATTTCTTTTCTGGTAACGCTTTTGATTTTTGGCATTTCCGCTTTTAAAGTTTTTAGGTCCACTGTGGACTTTCAGATAATCAACATGGATTAGTTCCTCGTTTGAAGAATCTGTGTACGGGTGGTCGCTAGGGGCAACGTGAATTGGTGGCAGTTTTAACGTGGAACCGGTAGATCCAGATTTCACTGAAGTATCACTTCCATTTTCTCCTTTAAAGCGCGGTTTTGAATTATTGTTTTCTCCATTGCATGGTTGAGCGTTTTTATGTTTCTTTTGCGTATTTTCTTTCTTGTTTTTTCTTCTATTGTTCCCAGACTTCATCAGAGGTGATAGGTTTTTTGATCCGGCGTCTTTACGTGCATTTTTCTTTTCAACTGCTTTGTCAGATTTCACGCTAGTCTTCGCATTCTTAGTGTCAATCAAAAAGGATGTTGTCGTGTTTTTGCCTTTGTTCTCATTTTTGACGACATCTCCACTGTTCTGATTTCTCTTCAAGATCTCATCAGTGAATACTTTTGAATTTAATTTTAATTCGACACTGTTTTCCCGGCTATTTGATCTTGAATACGATAACCTTGAACTTATTCTTGACCTTTGGTTATTGCGTTCACCCTCTGAAAGTTCGCACTTTTCTTTGTTGCTGCTTGATCTTCCTGACGCTATCTGTTGATCACATACACTCCTGTTTGACCTTTGCGATAGTGCACTTTTCCCGCCATTTTCCACAGATCTATCGGGAAACAATTCTCCATCTTTTTCACTTCTCATGGATCTTGCAGAAGAACGTTCTTTTTCTGATACACTTCTTGCACTGTTTGGCGAACCCTCGGCTTTAGATCTGTTAGTTATATTTTCTTTTTCAGTTGGTTCCACCTTTCTATCTGAATCTAAGTTTTTATCCCAGTCACTTCCCTGGGTTCTCCAGGATATTGTTACAGCATCACAATCCTGATCGTCTTGCACTTCATCCAATGTAATTCTTAGATCAGACTTAGCTTCATCTTTATTGTTCAAGTCCTCTCCTCCCTCCTGCATTTCTTCATTCCCGTTTATATCAGGCACCTTTTCTCCTTTTGTTTTGACCGCTTTTGAATCATTGTCATCGGTAACAGGCCGAAAGATCAACATTTCATTTGTACTTCTACTGAAAGAAATACCTTCATCCCTCTCATCATGTTGGTCGGCTGATACCCGAATTTTTTCTTCCTCCTCTGCCAATTCCCGCTCATTTCCTTCATCGTCCGATGATTCCCGTTCATTCCTTTCATCGTCTGATGATTCCCGCTCATTTCCGTCATCATCAGACGATTCGCGCTTATTTTCTTCTTCGTCTGACGATTCTTGTTCATATTCTTCATCGGCATACATATCATCTTTCATATCTTTATCAGGCGATTCCCGCTCTTTTTCATCCATGTCAGGCGATTCTCTTTCATTTCCGCCACTTTTGCATGATTTCCGTTCAGTTTCCTCGATGACATTAGATTCATCACGGACTGATTGTGAACTTGAATTCATGAAAGATGAAACAACTTCAGAAATACTACGTTCGACAGCAACTCCTTCCTCTGTCTTTTCTTTGCAATGTTCGTTCTTTTCTTTTTCATCGAAAAAATCAAATAATGAATCTTTCGATGCGTCTCTGTGTGGTTCAGCCATTGTTACCACAAGGAACACATTACTTCCCGTAATGCAATGCAATACTATGCGATAGCAACGCTGACGTCATAATAGAGCTAGTCCATCTGAGTCTGTAAAAATCGCGGATTTTCACGTCATTATTAACGTTAATAGTGTAGCGAGAAGCGATACCAAGTAAAACTACTTATGTATTGAACGCCGCGGCAAAATTAATAACCTTTCCATTACTCTATAGTTTACCATGAGATTGTGAAAGTAATAAAAACTACAAGCGACAAACAAAAGGAAATATTTTTAATTTGATGAAATTAATGTCATTTTAATAAAGGTAAATTTACATGTATTGAAAAAAATTCATTTTCCTCATAATTCTTTCGTATATTCTACCTTAACAATGGTCACTTGTTTTACAGTGGTCGTAAGTCAACAAAGTCTTCAACCAGCGACATTTAGTCCTACATGTCGATGCTTCAACCAATGATAATTTTCAAAGAAAATTTTGACAATCTTATTCTGTTATTTGATCATGTTCTGTCCAAAAAGGTTTCTTTTCTTAGGTAAGAATGCACACAAAGTCATTGTATGTTGGTAATAAAGCTTATTTTGGCTTGCATTCCAATTTGTATGGTTCAGGTTTCAAAAGCGGAAGCATGTCGTTCGAAGATGAAAGGCTTAATTTTATCTATTGAACAAGCAACAACTTCTGTATTCAAATCGTGTTTCCTATTGACAATTTTTACATTAACCAGCTGCAAGTAAATTGTAATAGGATCCTGCGATGTTTGACTGTGTTAAACTTTGTATCTGTATTGTGTCATGCCAATGAACTCTCTCGCTAATAACCGTAACTGTTGATCTTTGTCAAATCAGTAAGCGATTTGCTACTTTTTTTTACTTTTCAGTCTGTAGTCTGAAGTTTCATAATCAGTAGCACGTGTATTTTGACACCGATCAAACTTTTATGATTTTCATTCTAAATTTTGATTACACAAGTGGCGTGTGTAGCTAGCTAAACAAGAGATACTTACCCTTCCGGAGCACCCGGCCTCACTTCCCTGGTAGATGTTCACATGTCTAACCTAACTTTTCAGTTTCAACTTTGGTTTGGGATTGTGATTTGGGCATGGATTGGTATGTTTGGTTTTTGATTGGTAACCATAAAAGAAATCAAAGCTGTATACAATTTTATATCCAGTCTCCAGTAAACTATGCCACCAGTGTTATCTCCCCTTTGACTATAATTGAATCATCTGCCAAAATGTACATATATATAAAACAGATTTCATCAGTATACCATGTGATTAATGCCCCATAACATTTGTGCAGAATGTTTTTGGAAAACATTTACGGCACAAATTCAGGCAATAACATCATTACTAAAGGAAAAAATCAAATGATGCAATTCCATAACCAATGGAAATAATGGATTGAATGTGGTTTTACGTCCCAGTCAAAAATATTCCACTTATTTCACTTATATCGTGACATCACTGGATATAAGTGAAGTGGCAGATGGCAGAAAGTTTTACTTTTGTGGACTTTGGGCAATGTGCAGGGAGGCTTCTTTAATGTCCAATGCCTGCTATGACACTTCATGGCATTGTTTTTTAAGGTCTCTTCTGAAGGACCCTCAACCAACATGGAGATGCAATTCTTGATCAAAATATAACTCAAGGGTAAGGGAACCACCAATCTAAGGGCTATAATAGATATAAGTGACAGACAGTGAATCTGAATATATTAATCTCATTTATTATAACTTAAGAGACAACTGATGAAATATCTTAGTTTATACATTATTTTCTTTGATAAAAAATATCAAAAAAATAATAAATTAAAAAACAAAACAAAGATCTAAGATCTTTTTTCCATTGGACCCCGGTTTCTAAGTATACAGGTATACAATTTAATATAACAGAAACACCTTATAACATCATACAAACAATATACATCATATTACAAAAATAGTTCATTAAATTGTTTTACCCCTCTTTATAACAAAACTTCTACTTCCAAAACCCACATATTATATTAATTATGGTTGTAAAGTACAGGCACGGATCCAGACAGTGGAAGACCCGGCCTGTGCCCCCACCCCCTCCTAAAATTATAGAACTAAAGTCTTTTGTATTTCTAATAACAATTCGTAAACATCCATAAATTGCATTGTGTAAAATGTAAAATTGAATTAGCACATAGCTATTATAAGAGAATGGATTATCTAGCCAACTCGCAGCATTTGTTGGGATGCACCGATAATACCCCCTCTGGCGGTTAGCGTTTGACTTCACTAAAGTGGTAAAGAAATGCTGAACATTCATTCTCACATAAATGTGAGAGTATGTATGAAGCCATAAAACAAAGTGGTAAAAGAATGCCGACAAGTGACTTTGTGACTCGGTCTGATTAGTCAGTGTGCCCGCCTGCTCTCCCCCCCCCCCCCCCCCCCAACAAAATCCAGGATCAGCCATTGAAGTATACAAATTTTACAATGTTTAATGACATTAAGTTTTCACAAAACCAATAACAATAACCAATGGCTACGGGGACTAAATTTTGGGTTCGTAATTCAAGATTTATCATTATTTTCCACTTCATTATAGCAGTAATTTTTAAAAAGAAATTTGAAAGCAAAAAATTGGGACTTGTGAAATGACTTTGTTATATAAAAAAATTCGAGGTAGACTGTACTACTTACATCATATAATTTCATATTTGTTTTTGTTAAGATTTTATTTTAACAATATTTTTGAAGTACAAATACAGATTGACAATAGAAAATAATGTTGAATATCTAAAATGAAAAAAAAATTAATGGTCATATTTGTATCACAAATATCTATCCAAAGTTAAAAATATATCAAATGTCAAGTTTTCTAATAAGAAATAAAAACTTATTACTGCCCTAGGGCAGAGAACACTGTCAATTATAACATGTACTGCATAGCAGTAATTCTACAAAACAGCTCAATAAAAACTTGGTCCCTATAAAGAATGTTTTATGAAATGATGATTATGCAAAAAATACCCAATTGAAAGCAATATTAATACATTTGTAATATTATAATAAATTCTATGTGCATGTATATCTAATAAAAACATATTACAACCTTTAACATATTTTGATATTTTTAAATTACTCAAGAGTGCACTTTTCTCCTCTCTCTCTCTCTCTCTCTCTCTCGCTAAACTGCTACACACAAACTAATCTGCACCCACAATGGACTCTTTCTCTCTCTCTCTCTGCACTAACACTCAACTGCTCTCTCACTCCCTCTCTCTCCTGCAACACACTATCTTCCCTGCATTGCCACAGAACCTCTCTCTCTCTCTCTCTCTCTCTCTGGAATGCTCTCTCTCTCATTTAATGAATATCCTTTTTCATAGTGTTAGGTAGTTTAATTGAACACAATCCACCAAAAGTCAACAATGCTGCAACCATTAACATTGGAATAGCACAATGAACATCGACTAATTCACCAAAAGTTATATTTCCTAAAATAGCTGCTATTCTGTTGATTCCTGAAATAACTCCAAATGCAGTTGACCTAAAATGACAAGAAATGGTATTACTGTAAAAATGTCTATGTATTTCATTGTGAAATGGACATCAAATACATGCACTGCTGGTACGAAAAGACAATAAGTACACGCATATCAAATGAAGTAATGGTGTTTTATAACCAAGTCAAGATTTTTCATTTATATAACATTTAATTTGCTTCAAAGATGACTATATCTTGCTTTGCAAAATTATTTTTGATACTTTAAACCTCATGGTACTTGTAGTCACTACTTGGAGGGCATTATAGCAACAAATACATCATCCACTTTCAGAAATCAGAAATAAATGGTAACCCAGGCCATAAACATTTACTGGGAGTTTATATTTGCGATTATGTATTCACTGTGAACATAGAGATTATTTATTCCTTATGAAATATTTCTTGTTATACAGTTTTCATGAATTCTTCCTTCATAAAAAATTTAAACACCTACCTGACATTTGTGGGGAATAATTCTGCAGACAATACGTCTATAGCATTCCATCCTACAGTGGACACGGCACCAAATAAACAGGATATCAATAAATTCTGTATTTTATTATGTACAAATGGTATAAAGAATACTGAAACACCTGAAGCTAACATACTTAATACTGAAAATAGAGAAAAGTAAATAAAATTACAGAATCATGATATAAATAGGATAACTAAAATACTGACACACCTGAGGCTAACATACTTAATACTGAAAATAGAGAAAATCATTTTTAAACATAATTACCAAAGTATACAATAAATGGCACAACTTAAATCTAGTAAAACAAGCAAATTCAGTGAATTAGGATCCCCTGCTAGTAGGAGGTTTTTATGATGTGCACTTATGTTTAAAGTGCCATAACTCCAAGGAAAACAAGTAAACCAACTCTGGGTTAATGAAAGGCACATCGCCTATTAATGTTGATTCTTTGCACCAAGTTGCATAAAATAGTGCTTCATAGTTTTGTAAAATTACTCCAAACAATAAGTATTAATAAACAGGATAATAGGGGATAAGGGGAATAATAATTGAGCAAAGTTATTTTTAAACAAAATTTTAAATAATTTTACATGTACTGGAAAATTTTGGAATGGATCAGAACCAAACTGCAAAAATGTAACACAAAAAGTGTACCATTCTATCTCTGTTTTGATTGGAAGTATTCAACTAGTTGGTCACTATAAAATCATCACCACAAGCAAATCATTTTAATGCCCCTCTAAAGCTTTGCCACCTCACTTATTGCAATATTATTTTGAAGTGTAAAATTTATTTCTTTTATGTTTTATTTAAAAGCCCAAATCAATTTATCATCAAACTCTTTTATAAAGCATAAATCTGAATGAACAATTGGTGGTGATGAATCGAGGTGGAGTGGCGTGAACTAATGGAGTTTTAAACACCAGTCAAGATTTTTTCACTTATATAGAGTTGGTCAATTCATAGATAGTAGAGGAAACCAAAGTGCCAAGAGAAAATCGCTGACCTTCAGCAAGCGGATGGTTAACAAAGTTTTAACTTTTATGTAAAGGCTTACCTAATAAAGGTTTTCTTCCAACTCTGTCCATTAAGAAAATTGTCAATAAATTGCCAGGTAAATTAGACAGAGCTGTCATAAAACCTTCAAAAAATACCCAATCAGCTGGTTTACTACAGATATCATCACTTGTTGAATTCCCTGACGTTTGATTTTTTGTAGATATGGTCTCACATGGTGATCCGCCATATTTTTCCACACGGCTAAATAATTCTGGAAACCACATCCATAGACCATAATAACTGAAAATAAAGAAATGTAATAATACACAAATTTAAGGAAAAAGTCATATTCAAATCCTAGCTGGCATTATATACAGTTGCAAAACAAAAGATAAAGACATTTTTTCATGTAGTGCAAATGGGATTCATCATCATACCACATGATGTAAAATTTTCAATAATAATGCAGAAAATACAATAGCATATTTCAATATTTTGCCATTAAAATGTTACTGCAGTAAATGTGACAAAAATAAAATTCCATGTCCATTGGTAATCATTGTTTCAACACAAACGTTAAGGGGTAATACATAGCGATTGTAGAATGATAACATTTTTATGGCTAAAGGGAGATAATCAAGCAATGTACAATGTATCCGTAAATGTACATGCTAACATTTACATTTTTCTTGACCTGTTTGTGTCCACTGGTATAAGGGAAAACATTCTTGTTGCAATTTTTCAGGACAAGCAAAAAGGAAACAAGAAGTAAGTACACAGGTGACTCTCATTAATCTGTACGAGTCAAAACACAATGTTTTATGTACCTTACCCCTGACTTACTGATGCTTGAATATTGATAGAAAACCACTGATGTAAAAGAGGACTAAATTTTCAAATAAAAATTTGGTTTATCAATTATTGTTTATCCAGGTGCTTTCTGCTTCAGGCCAAAGTGTTTTGGGTTTTTTTCCCCATTTCTTTGTACATGTTCAGCAGTGAGGCCAAATGCAGAGAATTTTTTAATATTTGGTATGGTGGCCAAAAAATGTTGACAAAATTTTAACTTTGTGTATTCAGCAGATGATAAAAGATCTTACCCATAACTTAAACTAAAATTGACTATCAACATAACTACAGTTCCTCTTCTTAATGGTGGTTGAAATAATTCAACTGTGGAATGTAATAACTGAAAAAATAATAAAAAACAATAAATAAATAAATAAATAAATAAATAAATTAATTAATTAATTTAAGTTCACAATGAGATGAGAATCTTAAAGGTCACCGGTCACCAAATTTATCAATTTTGTATTTTGCATTCCTATGGGTAGAATAGTCAATATTGATGTGTCTGACGTTTTCCCACGCCTTACCTTTACCTGTAATACACTAAAACCTTACCTAAACGAACTGCTAATACTCGGTAGTTTCCGACACCGCTCGTAACTTTCCGGCGACCTAATTGATGACGTACATGGTGTTAAGCTGCTGAGGAAAGACACATTATCTATATATGTATCCATATATTACATGTGGGTTTGTGTGGTGTTTTGAAGGCTTTTAAAGTTTGATTTCAAGTTAAAATGATATATTTTGTGAAGTTTGGATATAATAAAATCATTAATGACCGATGAACACGTTTTTTCCACAAAATTCAGAACAAATTAAAGCCAGATTTACACAAGTCCTTCATGCGGCTTTTTAATTGTTTTGAATGTATTCAGATTAAACATAACGAAATAATTCAGGGAAATAAGAACGGTGTAATCGTTGAAGACAATTCAAATTATTGTGAATGAATTCAGTCAAATATATAGATTTCAAACAATTTTAATTTTCAAAATTAATTTAATTCCGTTATTCAATCAGTTCACCAATTCACCCGTTCAAACTGAGACGTATGTCTAATTTAACTTTCATTTATTCGATTTTCAGATTCCATCAAAAATAACAAATAACATTTACCAGGTATATCATAAAGATATACGCACGTGTCAATTAATGTTGCATATTGTAAGTTAAATTCTGTTAATTACAGGTGGTAGATGTCTACTTCTAAACAGGATGTTTCCCAATGTAGCATATTGATGATCTCTTAATTACTGGTATGTGAGGGGGTGTAAATCACACTTTGAACGATCTTAATTTATTGTGAATAAATGAAAGAAAGTTTCACTCGAGTTTTGAGTCCTTAGTTAGTCGAGCATTATGCCACTGTTATCACATATTGGTGACATTCTTTTCATCCCATTAAAATTAAGCGAAATAAAGTTATTATATGATTTTTTTTGATTTTTTTTTATTATGGAAACAATGATGATGATGATGATGATGGTGAAACTTACTGCAAATAAGGAATAACAAGCCATTGAATTAAATTTGTTTTATTATTTAAGTAATACTGGGGTGAAATATTTTTTGAGAGACAATAACAAATTATTTTTTAAACCTTTATATTGTTATTTTCGTTGTACAAAAAACTACAGGTCATGGACCCAGATTCTACCCGAAAACAGATAGCTGTACTAGAGAGAAGAAACGATTTTTTAAATAAAAAACTAAAAATTGTGTTCTTTTTATTATTCCTTATGATAAATAGATATAAATAAATAAATAAATAAATAAATAAATAAATAATCAGAGATGTGTAAAGATAATTGATAATGATACTTAATATTAATAAAAATTGAAGTGAATAATATTTTAAATAAAAAACGAAAATTTGGGTTCTTGTATTAGTTGTTGCGATAAATAGATATAAATAAATAAATAATAATAAATAAATAAATAAATAAATCAAAGAAATAAGTAAAGACAATTAAAATGATATTAAATATTAATGAAAAATTAATATGAACAATAGTTTAAATAAAAAACAGAAACTTGGGTTCTTTTATTATTTGTTGTGATAAATAGATATAATAAATAAATAAATAAATAAATAAATAAATAAATAAATAAATATAAATAAATAAATAAAGTTATTTCAAAAGAAATGTAAAATTATGTTTTGTAAAAGTATTAGTAAATAGTATATCATACTTAGAGCAAACACAAATATAGTTTTTTCTTTATTTAATTCTTATTATTATGTTAATTTTTTAATTATTTTTTTCTGCCGAAGGAAACTGAAATACCCAATGCTAAAAATAAATAAATATATAAAAACACTAGAAGTTATTTCCGATAAATCTGGGTAATAAATTCAGTTCACTATACAAGCTTCATTTACTAAATAGCTGGGATAACACCTCCTGCGTCACTTCCGCTTTTGTGCCCTTTTACTACCAAAGGGAGATAACACAGTTTTTCAACAGTTTCAGGACTTTAATTTACGCTGTAGAAAAGGACAGAAATGATTAAAAAATGTTATTTGTGGCTAAATCGGCTTTTTATGATGTAATCTTTCGGAAAATAGTACTAATAAAAATTCGGTTTTTGGTGACCGGTGACCTTTAAAAATATTTATATAGAAATAATTTTATTTTCTTCAATTAAGGATTGAATTTCACTTTGAATGCTGTCATCGAGGTATGACTGCATCAGCTCACGTTCAAAGTTAACATGAATCGCTTTGCGATTCATTTACTTTGAACGTGAGCTGATGCAGTCATACCTCGATGACAGCATTCAAAGTGAAATTCAATCCTTATGTTTACATTATTTTTACCAACAAAAAGGTATTATTAATTTTCCGAAAGTCGGTGTATTTATGTGGTTGGAACACTCAAAGTGAGATAACTCTTATTGTAGAACCATATAAAGAGAACAGCCTTGTTGATTTGTCTCGTTGCTTGGCGATAGTAAAATATAGTTCCGTAAAACACTTTTGAAAATTAAATTCTATTTCTCCTTTTTTCACTAAACAATAATCTGTTTGGTAAGATATTACTATGAATATAATTATTTAGTCGAATAACAAACAGTTGTTCATAATTTAAATATAATGTCCTCGGACTCACTAATTTTTTCATTTCGTATCTTTATAGTCCATGGGAAATGGTCATAAATCATTAAAAATTATTTTGATATAAAAAGACAACAATTATTGGTTTTTATTATTCTTTTTTATTTTCAAATCATTTTTAAAGTTGGTGCAGTATGACAAATTTCTACATTTGTTACCGCTCATAAAGAGCGTCCCTGCAGTCGCCGGATAGATTTATGAATGAAACCGCAGGAAATTATGAATGAATAAGTAGTTCCTTGGTGGTATGTATTCCTCTTCTGTACATCGAAAGCGGATTGGCTGAAGATATCAACTGACGTATCGCTTTACATAGAGCGCGTGACACACTGCTGTCATCGAAAAATTAATGCAATGGTTCCAAAGAGATTCAAATAAGGCAATGCATTTGTAATGTATACGTGTGTGTGTGTGTGTGTGTGTGTGTGGTGGTGTGTGTGTGTGTGTGTGTGTGATAACATACTGGACCATGTAAAGCTAAAGCAAAAACTTTGAAAACTGGCACATTAAATTTAATATGAAAACTTTCTCCAGGGAAGTTAGTCTGGAAGGGTTAATTTACTTGGACAAAAACACCACTCAATCACTCATTCAATAGACTTTATACTCCCTAGATGCTATAAATACTGAAAGTAAAGCAGTACCACAAGACACAAAAGTTCGGGATTTTAATAAGGAAGGAATTTACATTCATATACTTACCAATTTTATACTTGATTTTATTTTATAACAGGAATTTCTAGTATCTACTTTTAACAGATCTATACCTTCTGGTTTCTGGTATCTGTCTTTTGTTAAAATTAATTTCTTCACCTACAAAAAATATTCAAATATTTATACAAACTGATTAAGATGCACATAAGAACAAAAGTACATAAAATAAGTATGGGATAGTTAATATACCAGTAGTAAAACCTGTATGTAAAATCGTCTCATGGAACCTACATAAAATTGACTTTAGAGACATGTGGTCCTTATATAGAAGTTCTTTGTTATAGAACATGAAGCAAAGGGAAATATAAATGCTGGTATTACAGTAATCATAAGGGAAAAGGGTTTTTTGCATCAAGCTTCTCGTCTAAAATCTCCAATTTTGCACCCAGATATGAAAATGTTTCCCACAATTTTATGTCAAAGGGAACATGCAATGACATCAGTTAGGTGAAAACAAAGATAAACTGTTATATACATGGCATCATTGAACACAGTCTCTAATCATGCCAATTGTTCTTGTACATGGAAATCGAAAATGCACGCTGGTCACATGATGAAACTTACAGATCCTATTATTTATTTGTAAAATGGCTTTTAAACTAGCATTACAACAAATGAACCGAACAGCTGCATAGATTAAAAAGTTTGCATGCAAAGTTATACTGTGGTTCCTACAGTACATTTACCTTAAAATCTTCTCTTGAATTGGGATTATTTGATTTATATACTTTTTTCATAACAGCCAGTGCTTCCAAATCATGTCCTTTCTATAATTAAATCATATTTTTAAGTGCATTATATAATCTAATATTAAGAAATTTACATTTGTGGTTTTTAACTATTGTCAATCAATGATAAATAACCACAACAGAAACAAGCAATTTCACACAATTGGGTTTACTCGTTATTATGTGTATGTGTATATGTGTGTTAGGTTTTAACTTTTTCAATTATATGTTCATTTCCTACCACTGTTGATACTGCCCACCCAGTTTTGTAAATTTCTGATAAATACATGTCATGTACTCAAAACAAGAAAGCTTAAAAAGACAATTAGCTAACCAGCTCCATTTCATAATATGTTCATCTCCTATCACAGATGATGCTCTGCACCAAGTTTTATAAAATTGTGATTTATAGTTTTAGAGAACTACCCCTGATAAAAAACTAGAAGTGAAATGGTTGGAAACAAAAGGATCAGCCATTTGCCTGATTTTCCAACACGTAAAACCTCCACAGTGGCAACATTTCACTCTATGAAGTAATTTTATTTTGACTAAGCTCAAGAAAATGAAAAATGCCAAATTTTATTCAAATTTAATTTCCTTTAAAAATTTGCACAATTCGCTGTCACATACACACACACACACACTGTGACTCTGACATGAGATTTTTTTTAAGTCCTGACTATGTAATGTGTGGCTACAAAATTGCTGGAAATGAAATCTAATTACACATCGTGATGCATCAATGGCAGATAAAAATCATTTTAGGTCAAATAAAATGTTGACTTACTGTCAAGAGAAATTTTGGACTTTCTGGCATTAAAACAAAGATGGCTGCTGAAGTCAGACTTGGTATTGTACATACAGCAACAAAGATTCTCCAACTGTCAAATTTAAAATCTGGTGACGTATATCCTATGTTAAGTGGTATTATAATCCAGGCTAACCCTGAAATATCACAAAAAACAAGAACTATTCAAAATCATATGTCTTGTCACTCTCAAACAGATCAATATGACATGGGCATGTATCTTACACTTAGTGGTAGTATAATTCAGAGTGGAGTAATGGAGTTTTGTGGCCCAGTCAAGACTCTTTCACTTACGGTATATCAAGAAACCATATAAAACTTAATAGAAATGATTTACATGTATTAAGAAAGCACATGGTACTGATTCATTTAAGAAATGACATTGTTTTTGGGGTCACTTCATGCTAGTATGATACCGAGTGTTTCAGGTACAAATTGCATGAAGAGCAAAGCTCTTCATATTAAATATGTACCAAGAACACCCGGTATCATACTTGCATGAAGTGACCCAAAAACAATGTAATTTCTTATATTTACAATTCATTTTTTATATCTAATCCACTATATGGACTTAAAACTATTACTGCATTTAATTTTTGTTGGTTCACTTCGTTGGTTTTAGTGCATCAAGGAATGGAAAAAAATTTGGAAATGTTGTAAAATCCTTCTTTATTTAAAACCATATATTTCTTTTAAAATTCTCAAAAATTTATTTGTTGGTCAATTTCAATGAAGTTTTCACCGTTAAATGTAAAATTTGTTGAAGGGTCTTCCAATAATTTTCAAAATACTGTCCGCCTTATAACAGTCAAGAAAACGTAAGCTTAACAGCATTGTAAATTTTCAACAGCCATATGAAGCATGGTTATATAGTAGATTTGGATTTTAGAAATTTTCCATTGAATTTGAAATGTTTATCTATTAAAAACAACAAAATTCTCTTTTCTAATAATTTTTAGGAAAATCTTCAACAAGTTTTACATTTAACAGTGAAAATTCATGAAAATTGACCAAGAAATACGGTAAATTTTTGAGGTTTTTTTTAAATAATGTGGTTTGATATGAAATAAAGAAGGATTTTACAAAGTGTCTGAATATTTCTTGCCCATCACTGTAGCAAACAGGATATTGGAACAGAAGCCCTACAGACGGACATGGTGACTACTATATATCCCCCTTAACTTTGATTTCAAGGGTATAAAAAATGAATTCTGACCTGCAGCTATGATATTTCCAAACATCCAAAATGTGGCTAATACACTGATCATCATTCCACGCTTTTCTTTTGGCTGAAATTCTGTGAAGTATGAAAATATCACAGGCATGCTACCACCAACTCTGAAATGAAACAATATTGACAACACTAAATACAACATAAACAGATTTTCCAACAAACATTCTCTACTATCTTGACTTTTAAATGTGAAGTCATGATACCCAGCGGCCCTGGATATCATTTGTGTGAAGTTTCATTAAGTCCCTCTGAAGCAGCAATGATTTATGTAAATCTATCTGAATTGAATTTACAGAACTGGACAGACAGATGAACATGGTGAATTAGCAGGAGGAGGGGGTATAAAAAAGTGGAGCTAATTACTATAATGGTATCTTTCAATTATATAACCACTGCAGAGTGCTCGTTCTGTAAGTGAGAGGTCATGGGTTTGATCCTCGGCCGGGTCTGACCCAAGACTTGAGAGTGGGTGGTGACTGCTCTTTTGCCAAGCACTCATTAAGAAATGAAAGTCACAGTTCTTTCGGATGGGAACTTAAAATAAACGAGGTCCCATGTCATGGTGGGCTCGGCACGCTAAAAAACCCTGCTGTATAATGCCATCAGCGCAAGCACAGGCAAAATTTCTGCACCTTCGCATATAGTTGGCAATGTCTCGATATAAGTGAAATATTCTAACACCATTACTCAACTCAACTCTTTCAACTATATCCAAGCAACCAATTTTGCAATGGTGAAGGAAATTTGAGTTCCAATAGAAAACAGTCTATTCTTGGCAAGCAAACTGATAAACTTTCTTGAAGTAAGATCTGCCATTAGAAGCGGGATTTTATTCAAGACTTTATTCCACTCTTATTTTAGGAGATAACTGTTTTGTATTTCAGAGTTCCAACTGTAAAACAGGAATTTTACTGTCAAAAATGCATGTATTGGTCACCTGGCTATGCAAGCGGTGCTAGGTAGACCCCAATTTGTGACGGTAAAATCCATGTTTTATGGTTTTAAACTCTTCAAGCGCAACACACGGGCAAAATTTCTGCACCTTTGCCTATAGCTGGTGACATCTTGATATAAGTGAAATATTCTTGACTTGGACGTTGAACACCATTACTCAACTCAACTCTTCAAATACAGGACAGTTAACTCCACTCTGAGGAAAATTAAATTCAATGGCAATTCCTACTACTGCAGTTAGCTACTTTTCGTTCAGATGCATCATTAATTTTTTAATGTAGACCAATACCGTAAACCAAAAATATTGTTCCATCACTGAACTATTAAAATCCATTGTTGTAATAATTTTATTGTTTGAAATATGCAACAGAGGACAAAATGACTTTTTATAAACAGTAAAAATAAAACAACTGCTTTGTTTACAACAATGAATTATGTCATTGCCACATATGCCACCAAACAGTAATACATGACATAACCATTAACATAGAAAGCGCCCGGCGAATTAACTCCAACCGTAAAACAGAGATGTTATCATTTTACTGCAGTCAGGGCCCAATAAAAATTTTGTTTATTTAATATTTGCATTAGAATTACCAGTTCATCCCATTTCTCACATGTATGAGGCTGAGGTGTCCTAATGGATTAGACGTGGGTCTACAAATCCAGGATATCTCACCGCTGTGAGTTTGAGTCTCGCGCAGACCACACGTGGGAAATAAAATTTTCCTTGCCATTGCCCTTTACTGATTCACCTGGTGTAAGTACAATGTGACTGGGGACGTGGTACGCTTGTCTGTGGCATACTGACTTGACGAGCTAGCACCTTTAAGTTCACCCTGAGTGCAAGCTGGTACAAGGCAGACCATACAACACACTCTCACTTCACATGCATAAAGGAAATTGTTCATAGATTAATCCATAGATATTAATTAAAAATTTCTATTCGCAAATAGCTGAAAAGTTGCTTATGCGACATTAAGCAACATTCAACCAACCAACCAACCATTTAACTTCTCACATATGTTCTAACCTACAATGGTAGGAAACAATATAACTATCACAACCTCTTATGTTCATATGAGCTAGGTACATCCAAAGTATGGAATACTTACCCAATACCACTTATAAATCTCAGTAACAAAAATAACCAGAATATCTGGGCACAACTTGAACCAAGTCCTCCGAGACCGTTAACGGTCAGTGATCCCAGAAGTACGGCACGACGACCAAACTGGTCAGCTAGTGACCCCCAGACATATCCACCAATCAACATACCTGTAAATTAGGCAAAGAAATGTAATATAAAATGATAAGTACTGGGCAAAACTAGTGCTGTTATTATGTATTGCCATCACAATTATCGTCACCGAGGATTTGATGATGGCAACATCATTGAACACAGCTTGCATCACATCAGGATATGGCAGAGCCCTAGTATTATCAAAATTCTTTGAAATCATTGCATCACTTGTTTATTGATCATGATAAAGCAGATTTAACATGGGGTTTTGCCGTGAAGCAGAAACAAATTACTGCTGACAGTGACATAATATATATACAATGTATTAATGCATACCATGTTCAATGTATATAAAAGCTAACCGCAAAAAACCTGGCACATCTTTTGAGCATATTCAGCTAGAAATATCGCAATATTATCATAACGATATCGTCAAAAGTTTGGCGATATTGCGATGCCTTTATGTCTAATGATTACAGCTCGAGGCAACACCTAAATTAACAGAGAACATGTAATGGCAAGTTGAATAGAATAAGGCACACGATAAACATATATTGGAACAAGTTGTAAGTGAAATGGGATGCCATTTCAAAAGCATCCCAAACGAACCCCAACTGGGAAATCCCAAACCATGTGCATGCATACTCAAAATATGATTATCCAACAGCACAGCTACTTCACCTAAAGATTGTTCCTTTGAAGGTTCATATAACATGTATAATCAATCTGTTAAATAGTTTTCAAGAAAAATGGTGGACAAAATGCTGTTGGAAGACATGGAGTTAACATTATTTCTGGCATCTGCCTATGTTTGAGATAGAGATTTCCGCTTGAAGAAACAATCTTCACCTCCACATGCATTTATCTACCACTGTTTATCTTCACCTACAAGTGCATAATTTCAGTGACGTCATAATCGAAAGACAATTGAATGACGTTATATCGTGAAGACATGATGTTGTCTTACAGGAAAATGATACCTGAGTCTTCAAAATTTAGAAATTTTCACTGTTTCATATGTTTATTTTGGGAGATTAGAATAAATAGCTTTGTTTTCTAGTTTATACATTCTGTATAAACCAAACTCGGGTACATTCTGTCCGATAGTCATGTTTATTTTTATGTGAAACATTAAATAACAAAGTTAGATTTACAAAGATGGCGTCGATGTCAATGTAACTGATACTTCAAGCCAAAAATTGTCATCAAAATGGAAGAAAAAGAATCAATCATGAGTTTATCCATGTAGGAAAGGGAAATCTAACCCTCAGAGTTGAATATTTCTGTCAGAGACTTGGCAAGCCTCGTCTATTACTGAAATATTCAACCCCTTGGGTGAGATTTCCCTATCCTACATAGATACTCATGATAGATTCTATTAGTCTCCACTCCACTTTAATCATGGGAATAACCAGTGATCATAAAACTCATAATTCTGTCCATGCATTAGACAGATAAACCAACACACACCTGTCACTGCAAACTCAAGGTATCAAATACACATACCATATGTGGCAGTGTATAAAAACAATGTGATATCAAAAAAATCAACTTACCAATAAATATAACAGCATTCAGCCATCCTTTATCTGATGAAGACAATTTGAGTTCACAGGTTGCCGATGGCAACATAAATGATACTGACAACACTTCAATAGCATCACTAGACACCGCCCATCCACAGAGGATTAACACAAATATATGGAACTTTCCGTATCCTAAAACACAAACAGAAAATTATAGTAGTTAAAGCTATTTATGATTTTTTTCATTATGATAAAATAATGTGTCCTTGACAATGCATGTAGCTATCATTAAAAGTAAGTCAAAGGTCAAGGTTTTCAAAAGAGTTCACATCATCATTTGTGTTTGAGAAACAATGAGCTTTCTGCATGCAATTAAGGTCAAGGTTAAGGACACCAAGTTAAAGCTTTTGGTAACTTCCTGCAGAAAAGAGCAAATCCCTTATCTGATTTAATAAAGAAAAGAATAAATCACACATTGATTGAGAGAAATTATATTAAATGACTTAAGAGGTTAAATCACTACCCATATTTTTGAATTTGGGTCTAAATTGACATATCGCTGACCATGCCTTTTATGTTCCGACACTGGCTGCCATCACGATACCAAAGCAGCATCACGGCAAATAATGACATACTTGTGTGAGTGACGTCATTAAATGGCACAATTCGGCCTGCGTTTTCATTCTTTTATTGTGTAATTCAAGCATACCTGACCTTTGTCGGAACATTGTGGGCGTCCCCGGTTTTCCGCCTATTGGCCAGGTGTCAAAACTCTTATTTACAGACTTTCACACTAAACACTATGACATCTGAGCTACCCTAATATAGATCATTCACATTCTGATGACACTGTAAGTTTAAAAACACGGGTCAGTCAAACCACATGAACAGGTAATAATAACATGTTGCCATTAGTACATGACTACATGTATATAATCATATACTCAAATGGATTACTTGTTAAACAAGCCCAATATTATAAGAGATCTGCTGTAACCACTGCCATCAGATGATGAATGACCTATAGTAATACAGTAAAACCTCGTTATAATGCCCCTCGATAACTTTGCCACCTCGCTTATCGCCACACTATTTTGAAGTCCCAAAATCCATTTTGTTTATGTTTTTCTTTATGAGTTTCCCTCGATGTATTGCCAAACCACTTTATAATGCCAAAATTTGACGGAACAAATGGTGGCCATGAATCAAGGTTTTACTGTACTTTAGAAAGTATGCCAAGACAATGAACATACCAGTCTGTTTTATTGCATCTTCATATGCAGTTCCTTCAGGTTCTGGATTATTCCGTCCATAGTCTGAAAATAAAAATAAAACAATAAGTATGTCAGCAACAAGTACTTTATTACTTATAACTGTATGCCATGTTTCCATTCTTGGTAGCCAAAAATTGCCATCCATTACTTTCTGAGTTGAGTAGAGTAATGGAGTTTTACATCTCCACGAAAATTCTTTCAACGATATTGATGGTGGTCAGTTCTGGGATGGTGGGGGATACCAGAGAAAGCCTCGATTGGGATATATGTTACATCACACCACCCTCGACTGAGATCAACCGGTATCGGTCACAAACAAGTGATAGATTCTATTTCTCGTACCATTTAAGTGTTTATAACTGCATATACAAAACAAAACACGTACCCTCATGGGGCCTCTTGAATTCCTTTGGGCACGTAATGCATTGTACAAATCCGCCCTTTGAAAATAATCCCATCGACAACTCTTCAAAATTTTAAAATATCAACGATTTGTATTCAATGCAAATATAAAAACTTTGACAATGAATATTTTGACTAAAAAGTAAAATAAAACACATATGTGAAAAATAAATAAAGAAACGCTTTGTTTTGATGACGTCAAGCGCAATGATCGCATACGTCATCCTGATTGTTCAATTGTCGCGTGAGGCAGTACCAGACAAACTGGACAAGACAGAAAAATCTAGCACTGGTTTTCACGTGAGATTTTTCTGTCCGAGGTACGAGAATATCCAGAGAAAACCACTGACCTTCACCAAGCGAAACTGACATACTTTCTTACACCAGCATTTGTCTCAAGTAGGATTCTAAACCTAGACAGAGAGAGGCACTGTAAATGTGTGTAGCCACCAAGCCATCTTTTAATTTCTGAGGAATTAACCAAACAAATCTTGGAAATTAGGCCACTAACAATATTTTAATTTGGGAAACCTAGTGTATGCCTTGCCATCTCTATTGTAATAGTAATGTATATGCTTTTCAATGAAAAAATTGAACTCTTGATAACTGAAAATGTATAGAACCACAATTTTTACTTTGATTTATTAGTACCAAGAACACTCAGAGTTTTTAATGTTTTGGTCAATTTTTTTTACCCGACATTCATTATGTCATGATTTGTTTTCTTAAGACTTCAATTTTGTTCATAACATAATGATACAGAGTCTAAGCAAGTTTTTTCTTCAGTGTCTGCTGAGCTGTCACAAGCTGAAAACTTACTTATTGGTAAAAATTGTTAAAAACCTAAGTACAGTAAGTAACCTAGTTTAGCCATATAAAATTAATTCCTAGATTTTTATTTAGATTATTTGTTTATTTTTGTTGTGTTCTTTAATAAAGTTTCTTTCAGGCACTTTCTGTTATCATTACTATTATTTCTTTTGAATCTGAAAATAAAAAATAAAATTGCCCACCACCCCCTCCCCCATCCCAATTTTGAAAAAGAAAATTGATGAAAAACTAGAAATTAATTTTATATGGCCTTAGCAATTTCGTGGGAAAATGGGTCAAAATGTACACATACAATCTTTTTTTCTGCAGGCGATAATAAACTATCTATAATGACATAATTTTTATTAAAGATAAAATACTAAACCTGCATGACTTTTGAAGAATCAATAATGACCGGTGTTTGTTTAAAAATATAACACTTTCTGTAAAACTTTATGTAATTGGTAAGACTAGGGTTGTCTAGCTACATGCAGTTGAACACATATAAATGCTAAACATTTACAGTATTGTTCTGTCTCACTCCAAATATAAACATCTCTAATTAAACCAAGGATATTAGCTCATGGTTATTGAAAAGCCACTTCCTGGGTTATTGGCAGTTATTTCCCCTTGTTACACTTCTCTTGTTAAGAAGAAAGTGGATACAAAGCTAACATAGATTATAAATATCTGCCAATTGACAGAAACATGCATTTCACAACTAGTTAATAAGTAAGCAGCTACAAGAATGTCTACAAATACCCATATATCAAACAATTAAATTAAAATTTCAATAAAATTAAAAAATTTCAAAAAATTAAAAAATTTCAAAAAATTAAAAGAAAATTAAAAAGCAAAGCTTGTGTACACATTTTCACACACACCAATCATTAACAACATATATAAAAATATAAATATGTATATTTATAAAAAAGGTACAACTACCAATTAATTTAAGCAGGTGCTTGCGGTATCGGTAAGCGTTACATTTAAAAAAGCCTACAATTTAAGCTTATTCATATATACATGTACTTAACTTCAAACTTATCCGTGTCCTCTAGTTCTGTGTCCATCGTTTGTTATAGTAAAATATAGATAAAATATTCTTCTATACTTATTATATAGAGATATATAGACAAACAACATTGACCTGTCTGCTTGACCTTAAATTTAAATATCAGTAACAGTGGAATACATTTATGTATAGGGAACACAGGTGTTTATTTTGATAAGGGAAACACAACTTTCAAAGAGTAAACACATGTATTGTGCATGTAATAAAGGTTAAGTGGACAGGTCAATATTGTTTTCCAATACATTGATACACCTGTAGATAGATACACTATAGTCATCATACATATAGATGAACAATATTGACCTGTCTGCATGACCTTTCATGAGGAATGTTCATATACTGTACCATAATCTACACAATACAATTCCTAGTTAACACATTAACAATTCATGTTTCCCATTATGTAGACAAAATAACAATTGTGTTCCTTCTACATAAATGTAATGGTCCATAATAAATATTTAAAGTAAAGGTCAAGCAGACAGGTCAGTGTTGTCTGCCTATACAACTGTTAACAGATGTATTTACTGTTTACATTGATACTTTAACAGATAAATATCCAATTTACATGTTCATTTTTATCATGTCATGTGTTAGCGATGTGATTAATTGTAAATTTGATCAGTTAACAGAAAAAATATTGTAACTTTGTTCAGTTTAACATATGGTATATAATGTTTATCGTTCATTTTTACAAAAAAAAGCCAACTGTATTGAATTCAGCTGTTTTATGTGGTTGCATTCATTATTATTGTTTCTCAAACAGCCATATTACAAGCCAAAAGGACACAAGAAACAGAGAGGCCAAAGTGTTTAGAGTGTTTACAGGCAATTCAACTTTGTTAAATTCAGCTTCTAAAAGGCTTCAACCATTATCATGATTATAAATTGTTTCTTATTCTGGCATATTTATAGTCAAAAGGACACAGCTATGGACCTCAGAAAAAAAGGAACAGAAAGGCTAAATTGTATAGTGTTTCTTCTTTATTGCTGCAACCAATTTATTGGTTCTCATTCAGCCATATTTCAAGCCATAAGAACACAGATAAATGGACCTCAGGGTAACAGAGGGGCTAAAGAGTTCAGAGTGCTTACAGAAAATTCAACTATTAAATTCAGCTTCTATATGGCTGTGTGATGCCTCTGTCCATTATCATTGGTTCTCATTCAGCTACATATGAAGCATGATTTTATTAAAATACATGTACACATACATGTATGTACATGCCAAAGCATTGCAGACATGGAGCTCAGTTAGAAAGAAACAAGGAGGCCAGAATGTTATGCATGAACTTAAGAGCATTTCTGAAGGTGATGGATCTCAAAAGGACAAAGAAAATGCCAGAACAAAAACACACTGGCATTGGATGGTTAAAGCAACTTAAATTTGGAAGAAAAGATGTTGAAAGTACAGACTTGAGTTCATGTCTAAAGGTGTTGGGTCTCAAAAGAAGGGGAATAATGAAGACCAAAACAACATGGCATTGGATGGTTAAAGCAACTTAAACTTGAGAGAAAAGATGTTGAATGTATCTAGACTTGAGTTCATGCCTAAAGGTGTTGGGTCTTAAATGAAGGGGAGAGACAAAAGCCAAAATAGCATAATAGTGAATGGTAAAACCAAAGAGAATAGAAGCTGAAAACTTGACAACACAATATGTCAGAAAAGCAGCAACAGACAGTCAAATGTAAATATTCTATGGACGGAGGTTTGATGAGACAATACAATGTACATACAAGAATAGGATACAGGTAAAAAGCATGACAGTCTCAAGTATAAAAAGGTCCTCAAACATCGTTTTTATCTTGTCTTAAAATGTAACAAATGAAATGTAACAGTCATACAGTTATCATCATCATCATCGCTTTAAGTGCCAATGTCCTCCAGATTACATAATTTTTTCAACCCGTTTTTTTTTTTTCAAAAACCATGAGCAGATGTGATCTGTAAGCAAGTTTTAAGTATTGCATTGTTTGATCATATTTACAAACATTTGCTTCAAAAGTTCATAATGATGTCATCTTACCTTGAAAATTTAAATCCATAATGGCTTTTAAATAACAATTATCTTTGTTTGTATGCAAATAAGTATAAACTCCTTATCATATAATATCTGGTACCACTTGATAACTTTACAACCTTGCTTACTGTCATGCTTTTTAAGTTCCAAAATACATTTAAACTATGATTTTCTATACATGCATAAACCTCTCTCAATTTATTGCAAAACCTCTTTATAATGTCACAACGAGTGGTATGCAATGAATCTTTTAAAGTTTTAAAATTTTTAAATTGAAATTTTACTGTTATAATTTCAATTTGTCCTTCAAATTCTAATTTTACACCACTTTTTGAGGTTAAAATAAAGTTCCTAGATATCTATTGCTCTATAGATTAAATAATTTTCACGCTCGTTTTGCCGTCATTTTAAAATCAATAAAACATGTTTCACGACATCTTTGTCAATTATGTCATGATCAGATACAAAAGTGTAAATTATAGGAGCACCATTTGTTGCTGCTCTATTGATGTTGGGATGAGTTATAATGATCATGATGTATTGTATACATGCACAATACACATACATATTAATAAATACTGAAACAGCATAAATCAAATATCTAAAGGTCTGAACAACATAAAAACAACTTGACAAAGTTGACATAGCTTTATGTCGACAAACAGACATGATTTTATGGGAAGCCAACTCCGGTTAATTTTGTGTGAAATTAAAATCACATGTTGAAATAATGACCAAAATTTTTGTATGGAAATCATAAGGAAAGACTAATTAATTTCTTCCATATCTGCTCATATGAGGTTTTTTTGCCATGTGAGATACATGTATCTCACATGGCCACGTGACCTTTAGTGACATCATAATCAAATGACAATCACATAAAGTCATCTTGTGTGGAATGTGACGTCATCTTGCTGGAAAATGACACCCGAGTCTTTATAATTCAGGAAGTTTCATCACGTTTCAAATTTTAATTCTAGGATTATTTACATAGAATTATCATTTATATAGAATTATTTACTTTGTTTTCTAGTTTATACATACTGTATAAACCAAAATTTGGTACATTCTTTTTGTTAGTCATACGTGTATTTATTTTGGTGTTTAATGTTAAATAACAAAGTGTTAGATTTTATCAACATGGCATCGATGTCTATGTAAATCTCATTGGAATCCAAAATGTGACATAAGAATGAAAAATAAAAATCCATTATTAGTTTATCCATGAAGGATAGGGAAATCTCAACTTTGGGGTTGAACATTTTTAGTCAGAGACTCAGCAAGCCTGGTCTGCAGCAGAGCAAAAAAAATAAAAAATTTCATGGAAAACAAAAGTAGTATTGAAACTGCATGCCAACATGTATTAATTTTTTTTTCATAATTACCATCTCAGCTTCGGCAAGTAAGTTTGTTTGCTGAAGGTTGATGGTTTTCTCATGGCACTCATGTTTCCTACACAATTCCTGAAATAACTGTCTTGATAGAGATGAAAGAATTTTTACTAAGGGTGGTTTCCTCTGGGCACTCCATTTTCCCCTGCCTATCTGAACTACTGGTGTGATATAAGTTTAAGAATCTTGACTGAAGCTTAAAACGCCATTATTCCACTCACTCAACTTGACCATAAACAAACGTTTGTGTACAAGTATAATTGACGTATCGCTGGCCATGCCTTTTATGTTCCGACACTGGCCGCTATCACGGTACCAAAAGCAGCATCAAGGCAACTAATGACATACAAGTGTCAGTGACGTTATTAAATGTCACAATTCAGGCTGAGTTTTCATTCTTTTAGCGCGTAAATCAAGCATATCAGCCCTTTGTCGGAACATTGTGGACGTGGCCGGTGCTCTGTCAATTTACCTGTGAACTGCCTGCCGGCATAATTTTTCCTGAAACATTTACTACATCAATATTGCCTTACCCCCATTGTCATCATGTATATTTCCAAGTAAACTTTCTCTTTGCTCCCCATCATGGTTATAATACTGAACGCTGTCGGCCATCTTTAATCTTCTGCTGACATTTCTTGATAATTTCCTTTTTTTAACAGATCTGGAAATATTCAGAGTACAAAATATAATCATAAACAAATTTTAACTGAAACGTGAATGCCATTCCAAAAGTGTCCCTGAAATAAACCCCAACTGAGAAATATCTATGTGCATAAAAAAGGAGAATAGCCACTGACACATCTACTCTATCCAAAAATTGTTCTTGTGAAGTTTCATATCTATTAAATAGTTTTTGAGAAATGCCAGGGGGAAAATAATGATGCAAACACTGTACGTCTCCCACTGTTTTTTTCATTGTAGCTAGCATTTATGTTACACCTAGGAAGTTGAGTCACACTGTGATCCATAAGCCAGCACTTTAGACCACACAGCAACTAAGGTTGGTTGGTTGAATGTTGCTTAACATCCCACGAGCAATTTTATTAATCTCTATGGATTAATCTATTAACAATTTTGTGTATGCATGTGAAGTGCGAGTGTGATTTATGGTCTGCCTTGTACTAGCGTGCACTCAGAGTGACTTTAACATGCTAGCTCACAGAGTCAGTACGCCACATACCCGGTACAAGGGTACCACTCCCCCAGTCCATTATGCTGATACCAGGTAAATCAGTAAAGACCAACGGCAAGGAAAAGTCACTTTCCCACATGTGGTCCAAGCGGGGCTCAAACTCACAGCCGTGAGAGACCCTGGATTTGAAGACTAACGTCTTATCCATTTGGCCACCGCGGCCTCACACAGCAACTAAGGCCCACATAACCCATTCAAGGGGTAGGGCTGCATAGTAAAACTTTTTTGTTATTTCTAGAATGTATAAAATATAAAAGTTTGCAGAGTTACATATGAATTTTCATGTTAGTGCCTCATTACTGATAAATGCATATACCATTTTTGTTTTACATGTTTTTGTGGTGTGGTTTACAAAGACTTGTAGTTTAATACATGTGTACCGAGTATTTTGTTAATCCAGAAATAATCCTGGAAGGAACGTTTTCGTAATTGAAGATTTGTAATGCTAAACATAAAATATTTATCAGTGTTTCCCTCTTTTAGTGAAATAGAATTGGAAAATCTCTTAATAATTTGAATGTCTTAATAATTTAATCATCTACAGTCTAACCTGCCTTAAAGGCCACATCTATATAAGGGCCACCTCTATATAAGGGCCACCTGCTTATAAAGACCAGTAGAATTGCATCCCAATTGTTCTGTATTCATACTATTTGAACCTGTATATAAAGGGTACCTGCTCATAAAGGCCACTTTTACTGATTCCCTTGGGTGGCCTTTATAGACAGGTTTGACTGTATTTTTATCAAGACCTATTTCTAATGATTCAGCATGCACTGGTATGTTAACAGGTTACTGGGGTATACTAGAAGATATTGACCTCTGAGGTTGGCCCACTCAATATTAAGCAATCTTTAAGGAGTGGATTGGGTTCAATAGTACACCTACAATTGTATGAGTGTAATACCATTACAAAATCAATACTTATGGGTCTTAATTTGTTTAAAGTAGATATAACACTTAAATGCCTATAATAAATAACACTTTATTAACAGTAAAACCTTGATTCATCACCACCATTTGTTCTGTCAAATTTTGGCAACATAAAGGGGTCTGGTGATAATAAGTGGGACACTGTTTTTTGAAAGCTAACTGACAAGTTTTCTCACACTAGAATCTGCCTTGTGTATTTGGCCCTAATTGGTTAAAGGTGCTGCATTGAGGGATTTTATTCAGATTTTTTTCAGAGCTAGAGTTAAACCTTGATTCATTGCAACTATTTGCTCGGTCAAATTTTGGTATTATAAAAAAGGGGTTTGTAAATAAATCAAGGAAGACTTAAAAAGATAAACATTTGGCACCTGAGCTTAATTCTTTTCCTTAGCTCAGTGTTAAACTATCAACAGCTGGGTTATGTATTTTCATAGAGTTGAGTTGAGTAATGGTGTTTAACGTCCCAGTCAAGAATATTTCACTTATATTGAGACGTCGCCAGCTATAGGCGAAGGTGCAGAAATTTTGCATGTGCGTTGTGCTGATGGCATTATACAGCAGGGTTCTTTAGCGTGCCACGCCCACCGTGACACGGGACCTTGTTTATTTTAAGTTCCTATCCGAAAGAACCCTGACTTTTATTTCGTAATGCAGAGTGCTTGGCGAAAGAACAGTCACTTCCCACTTTCAAGTCTTGGGTCAGACCCGGCTGGGGATCAAACCCATGACCTCCCACTTACGGAGCGAGCACTCTATCAACTGAGCTACCGCAGTGGTTATTTTCACAGAAAGACATGTACATGTATAATCATGTGTGTATTTAGAGGCTGCAGTGGCCTAATGTGTAAGACCTCAGTCTACAAATCCAGGGTCACTCACCCTGTGAATTCGAGTCCCACTCAGACTATATGTGGGAAAGTGAATTTTCCTTGCTGTTGGCATTTACTGGTTCACCCGGTGTCAGAATAGTGTGACTGGGGAAGTGGTACGTTTGTCTGTGGTGAACTACGGTAGTACCCGAGTGTTCGCTGGTACAAGGCAGATCGTAAAACACACTCACACTTCACATGCAAACAAAAACTTGTTGACAGATTAATCCATAGATATTAATAAAGTAGTTTTCATCCCTATTAGACAAAATATTGCTAATGTGACGTTAAGCAACTTTCAACAACAACATATAAGATGTTCAATGTACCTGGGGTATAAGTATGATTAATTTAGATATTCAGGTGAAAAACTGGTATTTCTTTAAATTCTTTTAACTGATAGTAATTTAAATGTTACCAATAATTGAAGCTTTCAGCTTTTAATTATTTTTTCTTTCGTATAAAAATCTGTATTTTAAAGCTACCCAATGGTCAAAGGGAGATAACTTAGCCTGAAAATGAGTATAAATCTGAAAGTTGGCTAATGGACAATAAAATGAGTGTGATACATTTTCATTGGCTCTTAAAATCAATACAATAACTTTTGATGATATATATGTACCTTTAGACTGATTCTGTTATTGCTGTACAGTAAAACCTGTATATAAAGGCCACCCATGGGACCTGAAAAATATGGACTGGTGGTCTGGTTCTGTTTGGTTGAAATATGAAGCAGTGTTCTTATTCAATATTGCACCTTTATATTGATGTGGGTGATATAGCAAGTTTTACTGTGTTTAAATTTTTGTAATTCATTTAATCTTAAAAGGTTTTATAACAGACATAAGTGATAAACATACAAGTTATATATTTAACAGGAGGGTGGAAACACCTGAAAAAAATCCACCGCCTCACTGAGCGTTTTGGCTAAGAATAAACCTGAGTGACAAAAAATACAAATTATGTATGCAACAGGAGGGAGGAACACTTGAAAAAATCCACCATCTCACTAAGCAGCCTGAATAAAACCTGGCTCTTCCCTGGTGATAAGTGAGCACTCTACCACAAGGCTAATAAATCCAAAAATTTTGCCACTGAATTACTCCATTATAGATTACAACATACAACATGTCTACTCAGTCACATTTTTCACTAATGGTACTTGTATCCAATTAAGGTCAAGTTTCGAGTTTCATGTTAATGGTCTTTAGAAGACAAAAACTAGAACTGTCAGTTGAGCTTACTTATACCCCCTCATAGGTTTTGTCATTGAGGATCGCATAGCAAACATGTCATAATGCATGGTAGCATACTATACCGTTATACCTTATTCTAAACTTTGAAATTTTTTCCAGTTTTGTAAAAAGTTGTGTGAATTTTCCCCGAACCAAAAGGTAGAAGATATTTTTTGATAAAAATCAGACCAATGTTTGATTTATTCCCCCCCCCCCCCCCCCCACCAATCCAAAGGGCAGAAGGTAGTTGTTAAAAATGTCTGACCAAGGGACTTGCTGCTTAAAAGTTTCATCAACTGGGCTACTTCTGTGATATAAACATATAATGGTGAAAAACTAATTAGATACATTGATAGATTGATAAAATTGAGTTTTACATTTCAGTCAAGAAAATTTCAATTATATCAAGACATTCCCAGCTATAGGTGAAGTGGCAGAAATTTTTATCTTTCTAGTAAGTGCTCAGGGAAATGTGCAGGGAGAATTTTTTAATGTGCCATTATGCCTGTCATGACAAAGAGCATCAGTTTTTAAGGTCTCTTCCAAAGGACCCTGTGAATTTCATTTCTAAATGCTGAGTGCTTGGCAACAGAGGATCACTACTTATTTTCAAGTCTTGGTCAGACCCCAGTCAGGGTTTGAACCTTCGAAATGGGCACTCTACCAACTTAACTACCTACCATAGTGGTAAATTAGGTAAAGATACAAAAGGTAACGTAATGTTGTGAAATACAGTCTAACCTTCCTTAAAGGCCACCTCTATATAAGGGTCACCTGCTTATAAAGGCTAGTAGAATTGTATCCCAATTGTTCTTTATTCATATTACATGTAATTTAACCTGTAATTAAAGGTCAGCTGCCCATAAAGGCCACTTTTACTGGTTACCTTGGGTGGCTTAGGCATGTTTGATTGTATAAACAATGTGGTTATCTTCTAGACTTGCTGTTTCATCAACTGATCTCCAGCTGTGATATAGACACACAATGGTGAAAAATAAAACAGATAAAGATACAACAGGTGAAGTAATGTTGTGACATATAAACAATGAAGTTATCTTCTAGACTTGCTGCTTTAAAGTTTCATCAACTGATCTCCACTGTGATATAGACACACAATGGTGAAAAACAAAACAGGTAAAGATACAAAAGGTGAAGTAATGTTGTGACATATAAACAATGAGGTTATCTTCTAGACTTGCTGCTTTGAAGTTTCATCAACTGATCTCCACTGTGATATAGACACACAATGGTGAAAAAAAACAGGTAAAGATACAAAAGGTGAAGTAATGTTGTGACATATAAACAATGTGGTTATCTTCTAGATTTGCGGCTTTAAAGTTTCATCAACTGATCTCCACTATGATATAGATACACAATGGTGGAAAACAAAACAGGCAAAGATACAACAGGTGAAGTAATGTTGTGACATATAAACAATGAGGTTATCTTCTAGACTTGCTGCTTTAAAGTTTCATCAACTGATCTCCACTGTGATATAGACACACAATGGTGGAAAACAATACAGGTAAAGATACAAAAGGTGAAGTAATGTTGTGACATATAAACAATGTGGTTATCTTCTAGACTTGCTGCTTCACAGTTTCATCAACTGATCTCCACTGTGATATAGACACACAATGGTGAAAACAAAACAGGTAAAGATACAAAAGGCGAAGTAATGTTGTGACATATAAACAATGTGGTTATCTTCTAGACTTGCTGCTTTAACATTTCATCAACTGATCTCCAATGTGATATAGACACACAATGGTGGAAAACAAAACAGGTAAAGATACAACAGGTGAAGTAATGTTGTGACATATAAACAATGTGGTTATCTTCTAGACTTGCTGCATTAAAGGTTCATCAACTGATCTCCAATGTGATATAGACACACAATGGTGGAAAACAAACCAGGTAAAGATACAATAGGTGAAGTAATGTTGTGACATATAAACAATGTGGTTATCTTCTAGACTTCTGCTTTAAAGTTTCATCAACTGATCTACCTCTGTGATATAGATACACAATGGTGAAAAACAAACCAGGTAAAGATACAATAGGTGAAGTAATGTTGTGACATATAAACAATGAGGTTATCTTCTAGAGTTGCTGCTTTAAAGTTTCATCAACTGATCTACCTCTGTGATATAGATACACAATGGTGAAAAACAAACCAGGTAAAGATACAATAGGTGAAGTAATGTTGTGACATATAAACAATGTGGTTATCTTCTAGACTTGCTGCTGTAAAGTTTCATCAACTGATCTCCACTGTGATATAGACACACAATGGTGAAAAACAATACAGGTAAAGATACAAAAGGTGAAGTAATGTTGTGACATATAAACAATGAGGTTAATGTTGTGACATATAAACAATGAGGTTATCTTCTAGATATGTATGTAAACATATTACATATCTACACTCTGACTTATATATGATAAAACTGATAATACATGTACATGTATCAATGAATGTTTATGAATACATCAATTCAGAAAAAGTTGAGAATGTGGTCACACTGGTTGAAAGTCACTATGCCAGTCAAAAACTGATGGAAATTTTAACATGTTTAAATGGACAGACAAGTTGAAAAATTATGTATGATATAAGTTCACTATATAGGCTTGTAGACACAATTATTGTATAACATTTTGTGAAAATTATCAACATCAATATGTAGAGGATACAACAATTTTACAAACCTGTATTTAACCACTGTGGTACCTCAGTTGGTAGAGTGCTCACTCTGTAAGTGGGAGGTCGTGGGTTCCAACTCTGACAGGGTCTGACCCAAAACTTAACAGTGGGAAGTGACTGTTCTTTCGTCAAGCACACGGCACGACGAAATGAAAGTCAGTTCTTTCGGATGGAAATTTGAAATAAACAAGGTCCGTGTCACAGTAGGCATCACACAAGAAACCCTGCTGTATAATGCCATCAGCGCAAGGCACAGGCAAAATTTCATCACCTTGGCCTATAACTGACAATGTCTCGATATAAGTAAAATGTATGTTTTCATTTGGAAATTATTAGTAGACAAATTGCCAAGATTTGTGAAAATATATTACTTTTTAAAGTAATTTTTCACAAAATTGTTAAAATAGGTTACTTTTTGAAAGAATTTCACAAAAATGAGTAGCCAATGGCGATTTTGGCTACCAGGAATGGAAACATAGGAAATATTCTTGACTTGGATGTTTAACACCATAACTCAACTCAACTTATCTTACAATTTGTGTTGTCTAAAGTGCACTTATTATATTTACTAGTGCGCAAAATCGTGTAGCAGTCTCTGCAGCTCAGTTTGTAGAAAACTTGTCTTAGTGTGCAAGATCTTGAGCTCGATCCTACTTCTGACCTTGCATTTTTTCCTCCTTTTTATTACAGTTTGGTGGCCAGTGTGGTCTCTGGAAAAGGTGGACTGGCAATGTTATGGCCATATACAGTTTATCTAAGGGTATTTGGGCGAGATTTCTCACATGTGAACCTATGGGAAACTCAAAAATGACAGGAAAAATGTAGCAGTCTGGGTAGGTCAGTTGGTAGAGCACTTGCCTATAGTGCAGACGGTCCTGGGTTTGACCCCCTGGTTCGACCCTACATTTTCTCTCCTTCCAGTTGCAAATGAAGTCCTGGAGGCTAATACAGGGATTACACATGGATACCTCGTACTTGACCAACTGTTCTGTAATTAAAGCAGTCGTTTCAGGGATGGTGGAAGAAACTGAATTGTGGGATTCAAACCAAGGCAGGCACTGTGATCCATAAACCCTCAACTCAGCCACCCAAATATTTGTATTTTTTCCAGATAGCATTCATCTGTCATCAAAATAAACTTAAAAGTACATGATCTGCCCTCAATTTTATCAGGGTGGGATGATGTTAAAACGTAAGTCTTATGGTCAATGATCTACCAAAATTGTTTATAACTAACTTATCGTACACATGTATATACACCATGTCATGTCAATATATGATAACAATGATTCGGTTAAAGTTAGTGTTATTTATTACCTGTTAAGTACAAGAAGTTCCGTCTTTATAAAAAGCCAATGGCCAAATAGTCAATGTCCAACCAATGAATGATTGATTGATTGACTAAATGGTATTTTACGTCCCAGTTAAGAATATTTTGGAGAGTTATATATCAATTTATTAAGATATCACCAGCTATAAGTGAAGTTGAAGAAATTTTCACCATCATGGCAATGTGCAGGAAAGGTTCTTAAGTACATGCCTAATGTGTCACTGGGCATCAGTTTATAAGTTATTCTCCAAAGGATGTCGATCATGTGACTTTCATTTCCACATGTTGAGCAAGTACTTGGCCGAAGAACAGTCCCTGTCTCTTTTCAAGTCTTGGTCAGACCTTCCACATATTGAGCTACCCTAGTGGTACCCAACCAAAGAAATAGTACAGGTAACTAACTTACCACAAACATGTATATGTAATGTCAATGACTGATATATGGTTAAATTTAAAGTTATTGTCTGATTAGTACAGGAATAAGTAAAACATTATTATATGAATCATGTCCCACTTAAGGTGAGGAAACTGAAAGTTCAATGACACATGCACATAACTGACCAACTCCTTAAAACCTGCCTTAAAGGTCACCGGTCACCAAATTTATCAATTTTGTATTTTGCATTCCTATGGGTAGAATAGTCAATATTGATGTGTCTGACGGTTTCCCATGCCTTACATTTACCTGTAATACACTAAAACCTTACCTAAACGAACTGCTAATACTCGGTGGTTTCCGACACCGCTCGTAACTTTCCGGCGACCTAATTGATGACGTACATGGTGTTAAGCTGCTGAGGAAAGACACATTACCTATATATGTATCCATATATTACATGTGGGTTTGTGTGGTGTTTTGATGGCTTTTAAAGTTTGATTTCAAGTCAAAATGATATATTTTGTGAAGTTTGGATATAATAAAATAATTAATGACCGATGAACACGTTTTTTTCCACAAAATTCAGAACAAATTAAAGCCAGATTTACATAAGTCCTTTATGCAGCTTTTTACTAGTAATTGTTTTGAATGTATTCAGATTAAACATTACGAAATAAAAGCGGTATAATCATTGAAGACAATTCAAATTATTATAAATGAATTCAGTCAAATGTATAGATTTTAAACAATTTTAATTTTCAAAATTAATTTAATTCCGTTATTCAATCAGTTCACCAATTCACAAGTTCAAACAGAGACGTATGTCTTGTTCAAATTAACTAATCTAATTTAACTTTCATTTATTCGATTTTCAGATTCCATCAAAAATGACAAATATCATTTACCGGGTATATCATAAAGATATACGCACGTGTCAATTAATGTTGCATATTGTAAGGTAAACTCTGTTAATTACAGGTGGTAGATATCTACTTCTGAACAGGATGTTTACCAATGTAGCATATTGATAATCTCTTAATTACTGGTATGTGAGGGGGTGTAAATCACACTTTGAACGATATTAATTTATTGTGAATTAATGAAAGAAAGTTTCACTCGAGTTTTGAGTCCTTAGTTAGTCGAGCATAATCCCACTGGTATCACATTTTGGTGACGTTCTTTTCATCCCATTAAAATTAAGCGTAATAAAGTTATTATATGAAATTTATTTTATTTTATTATATCATGGAAACAATGATGATGATGATGATTAAACTTACTGCAAATAAGGAATAGGAACCTATTGAATTGAAAATGTTTTCATATTTAAGTAATACTGGGGTGAAATATTTTATTTGAGAGACAAAAACAAATTTTTAAATCTTTATTTTGATATCTTCGTTGTACAAAAAACTACAGGTCTTGTACCCAGATTCTACCCGAAAACGGGTTTTTTATTCATTACATGGGTAAATAATAACAATAGTAATAAATCTTTGATTTTAATCTAAAAAGGATGATTAAAATTGGGACTATTTCTAAAACAAATATGAATCAATTTGAGGTCATAATATAGCTGTACTAGGGAGAAGAAAAGATTTTTTTAAATAAAAAACAAAAATTTTGGTTCTTTTTGTTATTCCTTATGATAAATAGATAAAAAAATAAATAAATAAATAAATAATCAGAGATATGTAAAGATAATTAAAATGATATTAAATATTAATAAAAATTAAAGTGAACAATATTTTAAATAAAAACGGAAATGTGGGCTCTTTTATTATTGTTGCGATAAATAGATATAAATAAATAAATCAATCAAAGAGATATGTAAAGATAATTAAAATGATATTAAATATTAATGAAAATTAATATGAACAATATTTTAAATAAAAAACGGAAATTTGGGTTCTTTTATTATTTGTTATGATAAATAGATATAAAAAAAATAAATAAATAAATAAATAAATAAATAAATAAATAAATAAATAAATAAATAAATAAATAAATAAATATAAATAAATAAATTTCAAAAGAAATGTAAAATTATGTTTTGTAAAAGTATTAGTACATGAATAGTATATCATACTTAGAGCAAACACAAATATAGTTTTTTCTTTATTTATTTCTTATTATTATGTTTATTTTTTTCTGCTGAAGGAAACTGAAATACCCAATGTTAAAAAATAAATAAATATATAAAAACACTAGAAGTGATTTCCGATAAATCTGGGTAATAAATGCAGTTCACTATACAAGCTTCATTTACTAAATAGCTGGGATAACACCTTCTGCGTCACTTCCGGTTTTGTGCCCTTTTACTACCAAAGGGAGATAACACAGTTTTTCAACAGGTTCAGGACTATAATTTACGCTGTAGAAAAGGACAGAAATGATTAAAAAATGTTATTTGTGGCGAAATCGACTTTTTATTATGTAATCTTTCGGAAAATAGTACTAATAAAAATTCGGTTTTTGGTGACCGGTGACCTTTAAGAGCTTTACGGTAGTTATAATCCCTGTTCAGATAAGAATGGTGTAACATAGTTAAGATTAATTTCTAACTAAGGAAGAAGACTAAGATTGTGGTTTGATAGATATACTAGGTGCAATAACCAGATATAGATTGGTCACTTTCGGAAGTAATATTTCCAACTTTACTAATACTGGGGTGTTCTCTTTACCAATTTCTGCACCTTCGCCTATAGCTGACGATGTCTCGATATAAGTGAAATATTCTTGACTGGGACGTTAAACACCATTACTCAACTCAACTCTTTACTAGTTTATATGCGATTCCTCTAAAAGTAGACTGGTGCCAATAAAAGATAAGAATCCTCTGTAACTGTGACTGTTATAGGATGGCATCGGTGGCCTATACTATTAGGGAAAACCTAGGGGAGTTTCAATGACCTTTTCCAGCTATGATAATTTAATTAAATTAATTCAATTTAATTAAAATGGACCTTCCTACAATTAAGAAGGTTTTGGAAGACCTCAGTAGGACCAGAACCATATTTTAAAGTAATCTGTAAAACCTCACTGTGTGTGGTTTCTTTAATAAACAGTTGTGTAATAAACATATATGAATCAGGCACAATGAAGACATCAATGCATCTATAGATATGGTGCCTACCATAGTTACTTTATCGCTTGATCAACAACACTAGATGAACATCTCCAATAAAGCTAGAGCTTGCAAGATTTTTGGTATTACTTTGTCTTCAATCCAATTTTTTTCATAACATTTTCTAGTTTCCAAACATCAGTCTAGATAAAGTATGTGTATATTACAAGTGTACTTCAATCAAATGATGTAAATGTAGATGTAATTTCACTTTTCAGTTTTGAGAGATTTAGTAAACATAGAAAAGCCAAAAAGTAGAACATTATTTCTTACATAATTTTCCTTTTTTTGACTGAAACATTTTACATCAGTATGTAACCCTTGATTACTTTATTAACAATACACTAACATTATCTCAAAAACTTATGTAATTACTAGATATATAGGTTTTAAATCTCTGATATTACTTACCTAAATACACAACTTATATCGCACCTGTCATCAACAAGAGTTGTCTACCTTGGATCGAGTTTTTTGTCACGGAGGAACTAAATTAAATAGGTCACCAAACCCGGATGTTCGCGCCATGTGCAAAGATTGAAAATGGCGGATGTCAGAGCAAAGTTTGTTTCTCAAAAAATTAGCAAAATAAGATGGAAACCACCCCTTAAACAAGCTTTGAAAGACGTAGATACATTTGCAACCGGTAGTTGGGACGATGAGGTATTTGATGAACAAGAAATGAAGTTTTAATTTTCTGTATTGACACCAAGCATAAAAAAACGATTTTTGCCGGCTTCTTTCGATTTAAAAATTGCTCTTTAAAAATTTTGTTTCTTTGGAACATGCACGCATTATGTTATTACCAAAAACATTTATTTCAGGGAAGACCATTTTCAACATCTATTATCTTGTGTAATATTCCCTAAAATAACATTGATGTTTTGCATGTATAAAATTTAAATTATGAAATGGGGGGGGGGGGGTGTATTTAAATTGAGTTTAAATAAAATAAAATTCTGAGGTGGTACTGTTACATAAAGAACTGTAGCCTTTGGGTACCTGATCCTCTAGTCTTTTGTTAGAACTTCTGTCCGATTTTGTCGAATAATTTAGATTGTTGCACTAATTACATTACCAGACAGTGTATAAAAAAATATGCTAGTAACAAAAGCACACATAATTTTTGTTGGATCATTTGTTAATGTGCTGTGTGACATCTAACAAATCATTGGAAAATATGGTAATTTGATCCACAAAGATCGGGCAGAACTATTTCTATTTAACGGATCTGGAAAAAAGATGTGATATATCACAATTACAGTGTACACACTTGGCTTCGACAATGTGTCGCCAATTGCAGTAATAACGCAATGTTTTTGACAACAGTGTTTCAAAGTTCACCAGTGTCTTGGTCACCTGTAATAAACGGGGGTTATACATGCTATAGCTAGTGACACTATAATTTAAACAAAATCATTCATGACTGGTATTGTATACTAAAAAAATTACTATGCAGTGATGAAGATCATTGTTCTAGGTAAATCTGTAATATCAGAGGGAGTCTTTCAATCACAGGCAAGTGCCAATTTTAATTGCCAGTTTAAAAATCGCAATTTGCGACATTGGCGAAGTCCAGTGCGACACTCATGACTGTCGGTTTGTCTTTTATTCATGATCTAAAAAGGATGACAGAAATCAACATTGACAATCAGAGCTATATAAAATGCTTCAGCAACTTATTGTTCTTTAGTGTGAACTGTGAAGGTACTTTAACAATAAAAAAAAATTGATGTGAAAAATCAGTTTCTTGTTGTATATGACATTCCTAGCAATACTCAAATTTCACATTGTATCATAAAGGGGGTATATTGTTCTAGCCTTAGTTGTTCCACACAAAATAAGATTTGAAATTTGTTACTTGCTATTTAAATATTTCATCTAGCTTGTTGTGTTATACCTAATCATTTTTTGGGCAAAAATGCAGTTCATATGCATATGATCCCACACAAAATTACCATTGAAAGTTGTTACTAGTAAATATATTAACTGTTTAAGTTATCCTAGCTCATAATTTGATCGCCAATGGCCATTTTTGGGACCAAGATTGTGAACCTAGTCATAGATTGCCCAAATTGTCCCTCAAACAAATAGAAATGCACAAAAATAATTTCAGGTACAGTTTGAATCATCAATGATCTAGAAGGATGCTAAAGAAAAATTTAAAACCAAGTTTTAAATAATTTTAACTGCAAACAAATAATAACGCTGGTATCAGGTAACAAGGTTTGTATCTACTACCCAGTTTCAGATACATATTTCCGTAATGTATACAGATACTTTGATGTTCTTAACAGAACTTGAATAAAGGTATATAGTTTGTAGACATAACAAATAAACTAAGATGTTCTCTTTTTGTAGCAAAACAAAGTTTCCCTTTGGAAAGTGGAAAAACAGCAGGCAGATGGAGCCAGTATGGATGAGTCTGGGATGATGGGGATGGTACAGAAAGATCCTGAGTTAATTTGTGAAGCACCCCATGTCGGAGATGTCACTGGTTTGGAGGTATTGTTTGATTCTTAGATTTGTTGTCTCAAAAGTTTTACAAAATATTCTGTCTTTTAATTATAGTACTATCCAATACAGGACTTTTTTATGGCACATTAAAATTTTGAGACTTTTAAACATTATACCGATAAACTAAATTGCCTTTAGATATTCTTCAAACACACCAATGACAGCACACTCATAGTCAAATGGTGTATCGGCAAATAATCACTAACAGTTCAGTTTTCATTAAATGAAAATGAAACTTCAAGAGCAGCAAAAATTCACATCTTTAAGATTATTTATTATTCTCTGTCAAAAACAAGTGTGAGAAGATTTAGCGATAGCATCTACCTATTTGTATTTGTACATAACAGTTCACAACAATTAATTTGATTTTCAAAAAGCTTGTTGGAACAAGTCAAATTTACATGCATATTGTTAGCCTGTTCCAGTTGGATAATAATTCATTTACACAGTGAGATTTATTAATAAGACATCTTTCCTTGTCCTTGTCTTCTAAGTGGGAGATTTCGCTTTTGCTTATTAAGGCTTTGTTATATTTTGATTGTAGTTCATCTTAAAATGTCCTTTTTGATTTTGTATTTCAGTTTGTCGGACATGAAAACATAGTTGTATCATCATCATCAGGAACTGTCACATTATATAAACATCACACAAATTCACAGGTAATTCTAAACAAGTAATTTCTGTCTGTATTAAAAATTGAAATGATAATTGAAATAAGTTTTTCCAGTGTGCTATGTGTATACACTTGTGTGAAAAAATTAATTGATATAGAATGGCATAAGATGACATTTTAACGTCAAGACCAAAAAATAATGTAGCACAAGAATTTTTTTTTTTTTTACTTTCAAGTTGCTAGCTCACAGAGACAACAGTTATAGAGTTTGTTTCCCCTTTGGTCTATTATCCTGATACCAAGTCTGACAAGTCAGCAGCAATATAAAATGAGGTTACTTGTACTACTTTAAGTTCTTTGGAATTGGAACTCATGACCCTTGTAACTTTGAGTTTAATGTTCTTACCGACTGTATTGCATTGTGTTGAATTCAGTTGTATTTTTGTATATGTATGCATACATGGAAGCGCGTGGCCTAGTGGTTAAGGCATTGGACTCGTGATTCGAAGGTCGTGGGTTCGATCCCTGGACCGGGCGATGTGTTGTGTCCTTGAGCAAGACACTTAATTTCACGTTGTTCCAGTTCACTCAGCTGAAAAATAAATGAGTACCAGCAAAATGCTGGGGGTTAACCCTGCGATGGACCGGCGTCCCATTCAGGGGGGAGTCTTGTACTCTCAGTCGCTTAACGCCACGGAAACCGGGATAAGCTCCGGCCTGATGGGCCTAATGGCTCGGGACAGACTTTAACTCTTTCACTGCCACATTTCTCATAAAATGGCCTTCTCAGTGCCACATTTATTTTGGACGATTTGCAGAAATGCACTGTATATAGGAAAATCCTTGTAAAATCTTTATTTATTGTTAGATCTTAATAAAACTTTCAGTATATGAAGATTATTGTTTGTTGTGTTTAAACCAATCTCCCAATTAAGTATACATATATCATATGACCTTGACCTTGACCTTGATTGACCTACATTTGGAATTTTTTCACCAAAGTTGAGTATTTTGTACTAAACTGTCAGATTTAACATGTTTTCACTTCTGAAATTGATTGAAATAACAACTAGCATTAAGTTTTAAGAAGAAACATATTTATTACCATTTTACTTCATTGCTAACTTCAAACTCGGATCCAGAGTCAGATTAGCGATTAGCTCCAGTACTTCCTCCCTTGATAGACGCGCAGCCATATTGTTTATCCCGATCTCGCTGCAACTGTCATATGCTGTTTTTAGCTTCAAAATCAACAAAAACTATCTTTTTGTGCGTTTTTTTTTCACTTCCGCAACGCTGTGTCATAAATGAACATGCTTTACCATAAAGTAATCGTATGTCGTAAAATTGTAAGTCGTAATGTATGAGGTATGATACGAGGTATCTGAATCGCCGATCGGCGAGATTGGCATTCAGCCTAAAATAGCCGAACGGCGAGGTTGGCAGTGAAAGAGTTAATGCATACATGCCTTTTTCTGAGACAACTTAAATCAACAGCCATCTTATTTTATATTTTCAGACCCTTGGTATTGTACACCAGTGGGATAAACTACATCGTCATGCCATAGATCGACCGTCGCCTTGTACATGTATAGCCACACGAGGAGACGAGGTCATTTTGTCAGCAGGCGAAGATGGCAGAATAAATGTACTACACATAGGACAAAGATCTCCAAATCCTTATAATGGTTTGTGTTTTATTTACTCACAAAAAAATCTAAGAATTTACATGCATTCTATTGCTTGGCATCCTTATGGTTATGGACCTCCGTTACCATATTGTCCAAAATGCAGGCTTAGGGATCACATTGGGTTGAATCTCACCCTGGCTGATCTTAGTGTGATATACTATTTGTCCGAATGGTAATATTGTTTTAGTATTCGTGAAAGAATATTGATTGTGATGTTAAATAAATACTCTGAAGTACACACTGCCTTTCACTTGTTGTCTAGGAGGTTGTGAGTTCCAACCTCAGCTGGGTCTGACCAAGAACTGAAAATTGGTAATGACTGTTCTGTCCTCAAACACTGCATTTAGAAATGCAAGTCATGATATTCTTCGGAAGAGCCCTTTGAAACTGATGCCCATGTCAGGCATGGCACATAACAGCCCTCCCTGCACATTGCTTTGCAAAGGTAAGAATTTCTGCCACGTCACCTATTGTTTGTGATGTCTGAATAAAAATGAAATATTCTTGACTGGTATGTAAAATCCCATTCATTCAATCACTTGTCATAAATTATCAGAAGAAGTACACATGTGTTCGTTTCTTATTTCAGATAACAGAGATAGCAGTACCATTAATTCCATTATATTTTTAAAACAAACAGAGTTTATTACAGTTAATTCTACAGGTCAGCTTAAAATATACGATATGAGAATAAATTCCAGTCAACCTACACAAACATTATCATTGTAAGTATTCCAAAACAAAAATAGTCCGGTCTGTTAGCAACATAAATATGTACAATTGTGCAAAGTATGATACCAACATGAAACTTTCCACGAATATACTTTGTTATGTTCTTAACAAAATTAGATATAGACCCAATCTCAAAAAGTCTCCGATTTCCGGTATGACGTCATCACTATTCATTCTTTATACAAGAAACTTCTTTAATTGTCATAAATTAAGTGTGGGCAGATGTGACTTACTTGGCGGTTTACAAATGCATTTTTATAGAAATATATATAGATAATTACATTTTCAACACACATGAATAAATATTCTGATAGAATTTTACACAAATTATTCATTTTTGGCAAATTTTAGTACCGTAAAAATACTACAAAGTATTATAATTATATTGTTTTGCATAGCTAATTTCACCTGGTGATTACACAAAATATCCTTGGCTGTAATACTTAATTCTCCAAAAAAAAAAAAATAGAAAATAAAAAATAAATAAAAATTAGTCAATCAATTATTAGTTAATTAATTAACAATTTAATAATAATAATAAACAACGAAAAATATCCACCATTGTCATACATGGCGCACAACAATTTAAGTGACTCTGATCTCAATATTTACTATATTTGCCACATAATAATTGCTACAATTTTTAACCTGTCTAGACCTCGTGTATCTGTATAATAGAAACTAGAGAAAATGTTGTTAATGCCAAGAAGATTTAGCCAAATCTCATGTTTGCCCTGCTAATAGTAAGAGGCTATGATAAGGGCTGGATATAGAACATTGTCATGATACCTCGAGCAATGTGCAGAAATGGGTCTCCTAGCAAGTACCATAGTTTTTTTAAACCGTTTTGATGATGGTAATGGTATAGATGAAATTAATAAATAACTCCGCAAAATTTCAAAAATCATGTGGAAATAATATGATTTTTGAGAGATTAAAAATGTTGTCACGATCTGATACAGTGTTGGACACAAAGAAAGTAAGCATACAGTCAGTTTTGGTCTAGTCTTCAATAAAATATATTTGATTCTTTTGTGAAAAAAATGGTGAATTCAACAACCTTGTATCGGCTCAGACTCTAGGCATAGATGAAAGAGTTTGCTTTCCTGCTTTGAAGCTAGTGGATAAAAAATCTTGCTTAAAGTGAGGATGATATGATCGTAATTGACACATAATATCACAAAGTGTGTCTAATGGGTCTCTATAATAGGCTGTGGAAAGTACAAGAAAGTTGTTAAAGTGAACAAGACTTCGATAGTGTATGGCATAGCTACTATGGATGTTTGCCCTTGATCATGTTAACTATGCTAGATGGTTAGATACCATTTTTTCTCAAAACACTCAATGAACTTAACATTAGACATCCAGCAGTATTTGAAATGTTCAAGAAAGGGCACTTTGTCACTCAGACAACTGTTCGACCATTTTCTGCCATGTTAGATGGCAAAGCACATGAACAAAATAACAGAAATTTAAAATCAGAAGGAGGAGCTATAGAATTACTTAGAAATCCACAAGCACTGCTACAATGGATGGTTGATGGGCCAGAAATTGGCAAGCTTATTTTTGAATTTGAAACAGAAGCAGGGATGGATATACCATATGACGAATACCAGAACCATCACGAGGCTTTTGATAAAAGATTCCAAAACCATGTTTTAAAAGTTGAAGAGGTAATGACTGATGAAGAAATCCTTTCGAAGAAGGTTCTCTCTGTTACCAGTTGCTTATTAAAGAATTGTAGATGAAAAAGCCTGTGATTCCGTAAAAACAGCCATAAAACTCGGGCAAACCTACTTTTTGTCATATTACAGAAACCGAACAGTTGGAGGGAAACATCCATCCATGATGTCATTAAAAGAAAAAATATTCAGTTTTTCAGAAAAAAACTACCTAAGGAATGAGCAAAGGAAATGCAAAAATGTTTCCATTCAGAAAAGACTGCCAAGTTTTTTCTCGTCTCTTAATTGCTTGCCAAACCAGACAAGGTGATCTTAGCGATTTTTTCAGTCACGAAAATCATCCATATCCACCATTTATATCTGAATATGAAAATATAAGAAAAATGAATAAATCAGCTGTTTGATTTGTCTATAAAACTATGGTAAAACTGAATTTACTACCCCAGAGACATCTGCTGTTATTATTGTTCACATGACAAAACCTAAAACCATGTGAAGTTTCAAAGACTATAGCAAGAATGTGTTTCAGCCCTTTATTTTGACTTATTTGAGAAATGCTGATACAGTGGATATCATTTTTGATCGGTAACTTGAACATAGTCTTAAATCTGAGACAAGGGAACGACGTGGAACAGGAAAAGAGTTTAAAAGTGTCACCAACAACAATAATACTAAAAGACTACAATGCATTTCTGGAGGTTGACAGAACCAAGGAAAAACTTTTTAAGCTGGTAGCAGAAGATTTAGTAAAGATAGATATTGAAAACAAGATAATTGTATGCACATATCTTGATGAAGTTATTTCGTCAAACACTTGACAATTTAGCTTCATCACCTTGTGGGCACAAGAAGGCTGACACAAGGCTCTTATTACATTCCAAGGATGCAGCAAGTATTTGGCATGATAAAATTCTCATAAGAATAGTCGACTCTGATGTAGTTGCAATAGCACTGTATGCATTTCATTTGTTAAATGTAACATAACTATGGATCGAAATTAGTACCGGAAAACACAGGCGGTATTTGCTAATACATCAGTCCTGTCATACACTAACTGCTCCTTAGTTTTATTCTGGCATGCATTTACTGGATGTGAGACCGTGTCTTCATTTGTTGGACGGGGTAAGAAAACAACATGGGATGTGTGGGAAGTTGTTCATGAACTAACATTTCTGTTCATGACTTTGTGTAGCTGTCCACATGGAATATCTAATCAATTATTTACCTTGCTTGAAAAACACATTGTCTTGTTGTACTATAGAACAAGTTCATCTGAATTGTAAATGAATGTTGCTAAATGTAAGTCACTAAAAATGAATCGTGCAATCGAAAACATACCACCGACAAAAGCAGCTCTTTTGCAACATTCGAAGTAAGCCATTTTGCAAACAGGTTTTATCTGGAGTCATTATCTTGTGAGAATGCCAGAAATACCAGATTTATGCTGCTGGGGTTAGAATAAAAGCGATAAAAGGTTTGTTCCCTTGTGGACAGATCTAGCTGAAGCTTCTCATCACTGCTAAGAACTTATACACTGTTATTGCAAAGTAAGATGTGCAAAAAGATGTAAATGCTACAAGTCTTGATTTGTGTGGCTGTGACCCTCAAGAGGATGGTATTTAGTATAGGATTAGCCATGTGGAACATAAGCTTTAGTTGCTGACAGTACTGGTTTATCTAGTTATCAGTTTTACCCGCTTCAATGCTTACATTACTAACTATAGGTTCTTTTATTCATACTTGTGATATTTGATAACTATAATAGGCAAAATCATTCCAAAAACTATGTCTTTGTCAGGGACAGAATTTTTTTATTAGAACAATTTGATTAGAATTTCGCGCATGCGCATTTATTTAAGTCAATATTTTTAATGGTTAAGGAACATCATTTTGTACTATTAAACTTTGTGAAAGAAGTCTGCATTTCTATTGAAATACGATAGTCGTAAACAATTATTAACTTTGTGGCAACCATTTTGAATTATGACGTCATACTAAAGTATAGGAAGTACCCAGATACAACCAGTTTAAAAGTTGTTAAATATAAGTTTGTTTAACAATCCTGAAAACACTCTATAAAGCGGAAAAACATGCTATATCCACTGAAATGTGATTATTTTCAACTGTGTTTCCTTTTCGACGGCAGCCATTTTGAAAAATGACGTCACACGGAGAAATATGGTGCGAACAAGTTGGGTCTATATCTAATTGTGATTGCAGTAGTGCCAACTAATATTCCTGTAAGTTTCATGCTGGTATCACATTTTGCACAATCTATGTGCTAACAGACTGGACTAAAAGAAACTTGTTGGGCCAAAGAAATAAATATGAGTTTTGGCTTACAACTATAAGAAAATTAGGTAGATAGGCACTCGTATCTGTAGTGCAAATATGAGCACCTTCAACTTATTTGAATCCCTATGCAAGTTTTATCAAGTTTTACCCATTGCTGTGTCATTAAAATTGAAACGCAAGTTAACATTATGCAAAGGAGCTTATAAGATTCATTGGTCATGTTTGATGGCATAGTGTTTACTTTATATCTTCCACTAAGATTTTGTCTGCCACTTTACTCAAACTATTCAGGGGTTCAAAATTCCCTGGGTCCAAGGTCTGGGACCTATTGATTTTAACTTGGGACCATTGACATTTAAATTGTAAAAGTCCGATGGACCTGCCATTTTTACCAGAATAATACTACTTTTCAATACCATAATTGCACATAGGTCTTCCAGTGTTAATATTGGACTTTCATGACTTTGTGTGGGACCTGCCAAAAATAAAGGCAAAAGGTCCTGGACCTTCCATTACAAAACATAATTTTGAACCCCTGCTATTTAACACAATCTTTGGTAGGAGTAGATGATCTATTTGCTATTCATACTTTGATCATGCACATAGTTAGGAAAACATTGAATTCTCGTTTTTGGGGGACACCTGAAACGGCATCCTATTTAAGTTTTAACTTTAAAGGCATTTACAATTACTGTTAACCAACTTTTATTCCCTTGCAATTAACATTCCTGTGTCTTGCGAGGACAAAATAATTGAAAAAGTTGATCGATGCAATATTTTTTGAAAAGAAATTACTTATACCAAATATTCAGCTCTAGTCAATGTTGATAGTTTTGAAATGATTATGGAAAGAGAATCATGAAAGTAAAGATGGTTGGTTTACAATGACTAGTTTGATATTCCCTCTTGTAATTACAGAACTGGTGACTTATCTCCCTTACAATGTATAGATAAACATCCAGGACAACCACATATCATAACCACAGGAGGTCAGGATGGTACATTAGGTATCTGGGATTTACGGCATGATAAATTCCCAATATCATTATTAGAAGCTCATTCAAAAACAAGTAAGTTTAATCATACATACAAGTTAGTTCGATTAAATTTCATTTCTCCCTTTTGATTTCACAGTGAGTGTAGCTAGCTAAACAGTAGGTATGTACCCTTCTGGAGCAGTTCGCTTTCAGGATTCCGATTTGAACATGGGCATCTTTGTGTTTGATATAGAGAGGAGTGGTGTAATGGTGCTTTATATCCCAGTCAAGAGTATTTCACTTATTTCATGGTCAGTTCTGGTTGGTGGAGAAAACCAAGAGTGCCCAATGGAAAAAAAAATTAATTACAACAAAATGCTGCTTGGCATAAAAATACACAGACTAGCAACAAAGACTTCTGGCAATATCACTAACCCTGTACTTAAATGGGCTTTTGTGATTTTAAATTGCTTACAAATAAATTGTACATTATCCTGAGTTGATTTATGAATTTATTTATCTTACTATCTCAGAAATTCTATACATCCAATTAAATTACTCTTTTTGAAATGAAAAGAATTTCTGCACTACATGGATTATTAAGTTGATTTATTATAGTAGCAATTAGATGAATGTTTAATTTCCAAATATTTGATTTACTTTTTCTTCTTTTGTTGCAGTGTGGGAAGTAAAATTCCATAAACAAAATCCAGATCATATATTTACTTGTTCAGAAGATGGATCTGTGTGGCATTGGGATAGCTCAAATGTAAACAGTGTAGCCACAGGATCGACTCCCTTATTAGCTGGGACAGGTATAACATTTAACACTTTTTGTTGTGCTGCTTCAAAGAAATTGGAGTGAAATATTGAAGTACAGTAAAACCTTGATTCATCGCCACAATTTGTTCAGTCAAATTTTGGCATTATAAAGGGGTTTGGTGATAAATTGAGGGAGGGTCATAAAAAAAACCTAAACAAAATGGATTTTGGTACTTCAAAAAAGTGTGGCGATAAGCGAGGTGGCAAAGTTATCGAGGGGCATTATAACGAGGTTTTACTGTACATTTTGTCATTGTTATTGAAATTCTTTTAAATATTTACCATACCTTGAATGATGTATACAGTAAAACCTTGTTTTAATGTTCCATGATAACTTTGCTTTCCGGCTTATCGCCACACTATTTTGTAGCTACATAATCCATTTGCTTTATGGTTTCAATCACCTGATGAAAGGTCTTGTGATCTTATAGTATTCAACAGCTTGTGTTTGTATGTTATTATTAACCCCTATTTGGGACTTCTCTTCTAAAAACAACTGTAAAAATCAAGAAAGATTCTAAGTAGTCTAGTGGCGTACGTGGCATTTTTCCCCAAGTGATGTTTTTTACAATGCCATTTTCATACCCCCCGCTTAAAAGTGGGGGGTATATAGTGATAGGGGTGTCTGTCCGTCCTTCCGTTACACCTTAGGGTATCTATCTCTTATCCGCAACTCTTCCTAAACCTTTCAATGGATTTTCATGAAACTTTTACACAATCTTAGTAATCTAATGAAGATGTGCACCTCCTATTTAAAAATTTGATCCAATGGATTTTTGGGAATGGGGGGTATTTTTTGTGAGCTTGTGGCTCACAGTTTTTCTAGTGTTGCTCTGTTTCTAATGACATTTTGTACTATTATATATCTTGGATATTTTGTATGATAGCTTAGAATTGTTATCCCATACAGCATTCAAAATGGTATCATTCAAAAAGTCCCAATATATAATATGAAATGTTTTAGATATTGTAAAAATTGGCATTATACTATACTGTAAATGTACTTATTTTCGCGCAATCAAATTTTAGCGCAAATGCTGTGTTGTCACTCATTCGCGCAATCTTAAATTAGCGCACTCAGCTCACGGGAAGTTTCGAAATAGATTTCTAAATCGGAATGTGAATCATTTTCAGATTTTTTGTGATTTAAAAATGGATTACCAAAATAAAACATTTACTGAAGTAAAATTGTAAATGATGGTTGAAATAATTACTTATTTTGGTAGCGTAAGTATAGAACGAAAGCACAAGTGATCACAAGTTCGTGAACGGGTACAGAAACATGTACAGGTAAGCCTATAATTATATAAAAACATTTATTCGCGGTAATCATAAATTAGCGCAATTTGTCTAGCGCCAAAACCGCTAAAATAAGACTACCGCTAAATAAAGTACATTTACAGTATGTCTAATATATCCTTGATATTTACTGACAATTATCGGTATAAGAACAACAATTAGTCAGGGTAGCCATTCCTATTGCTAAACCTGCCTTAAATTTATGTGTAACTTTGTTTATCTACATTGTAGGTGCTGGATCAGGAGGAGGATTATCTACCACGTCACATTTTCAGTTCGGAGGGACAGGGGCTCGTGATAGTAGTCCGTGGTTAGCTACAGACATTGCTAAAAATAAAATAGAAATTAACGCTCTAGTAGCAGAAGACTTTTGTAACTTACCAGTGAATTCATTAGACATTGAAGGACATAATTTATTGTGTGGTACAGATGGAGAAACAATTTTGCAAATCAGTTTACCAATGTTGAGATAACCCTTGCTAAAAGTTATAGGAACAAAAATTAAAACAGTGCTTGTATGTTGATAAATTGGAGAGTAAATGATAATATTATTTTCTAAATATGAGTGTGTGCGGGCATACATGTTGGTTGTGTTTTCATGGTGCATAATGTAAATTTGTTGGGAGCAGAAAGTGGAATTTTTTGTACAATTTCTGTGATCATTTTGTCATTTTCATCCAAGTTGTCATGTAAAAATTGTTGCATGTTAAAATTTTCCAGAACTTCACTTCATACGAGATATTTAAATTTTAATAAATGCCTCGTATTTTATGTGATTAAAAATAATTGTTAATAAAATTGTTTACTACAGTTGAATTTTGTCATTTAAATAATGACTGATAAATACCAGTCTGGGTGTAACAAGTTGTAGCAGGTTGTACCTTGCGCTTGATCCTAAACTTGTTAGTGTTAGCAGTCTACTGGTTGCAGTGTTTCTGACTGGTTTGCAGTTAATTATGCAGACTGAGAGGTATTCAGAAAAGCTTTATAGGCAAACAACAATAACCTGTCCACTTGACCTTTAATTTAAATAATGATTATGGACTATTACATTTATGTATAGGGAACACACTTTGTCTACAACTTTGGGGAAAGTGTCTTTAATTGCTTAGTGTTATCCTTACACTGCCCATGAATTGGATGGGTCCTCCTATATGAATATTCATAATGAAAGGTCAAATGTACAGGTCAATGTTGTTTGCTTATAATTCATTTATTCACCAACAATACTGCCTACATGACAGGGGCTTGGGGTTTCTGTTTGCTGGGTTTGAAATGCACATAGGTGTATTAAACTGACAAGATAAACATCTCCAATCATACCTAAGATGGTATAAAGCTATATGTTTTACAAATGTACATTATTGGCTATGGTTCTTGACCATCAAATTTTTCCAAAGCCTTCTTTCTTAATTAAAGCAGAACTATTGGAACTCAATAAGGACACTGAACCTTGTTTATTTGGACATTCAATGCAGTAAATGTCCATTGAAGCACTTAAAATGTTAGTAAATCCATTAATATGTGCCAACATCACTGTTATTAATGCCGAAAACAAAGGTCTGTTGTCATCTTGAATTATGACATTGCTCGCTATGAAATACTACTAGACACATGAAAAAATATAGGGCCTGTAGCAGACAATCAAATTGCAACAATATATTAAAGCAGTGGGTTCAATGTATTGATCTTGACTTTTATTTCCTAAATTCTTTTGACCTCGGAGTGGTCTGAAGTGTAGGCTAATCAATCGCATGCATTTGCCACGTAGGTTCAAATCTCCAAAGGGTTTGTCGGTTCGTTTGCAGAAGGTAGGTTCCACTCCTGGCACTCAGGTTTTCTCCAACATTCCTGAACCAATGGCTTCCTGAGCGAAAATCTTATTTCACGGTTTGTTGGTAGTGGGTTTGGTTGTACTGGCTATTGCCAAGTATATTTGTACTGCACAAGTATTTCGGAAATCTATTTTTACAGGTACAGGCTGAAGTTTTACTTTCTATATTGGTTATATTATACAAAACAATATCCATGTAGTTAACTCCCTTTAGACCACTCTGCCACTGCATAAAGGGGACGCAATGAATAAGGGTCAAGTCTTGCTCTCACCAAAGGTTTGATCCTGTGTGCAGACATTCGAGATTGATAATTACCAAAAACTGAAATAATATTTGAAATGAATCCTCACATCCTCTTGTCAAATCTGAATGTTGACTAGGTTGTGATTTTATTCCAAGATTAAATACACTGTAATAGCTTAGCCAGCATGGAGAAATTCGGTTGATAACCGGGGGTAAAATCAATATGAATAGCAATAATTTATACATCATCATTATGCATGTATTAAATTTCATATTTGCCAAGAGGATGTAAGGATTGATTTTAAATATTTCAGATTTTAGCAATTTTTGACATTCAAAATATCCTATTCTTTGGCAAAGGAGATTTAAATCACCGAAAAATGGTCCACTTGGAATTGTGTAAACTGTAATTAGGTGACCAAAATGATGCTCAAATCGGGATTCATTGGAATCTATTGGACCTATTGTTTCTATAGCTCCCTCAACCTTTGTACCTAAATTCCATTCTTGTAAATCAAATAGATGAACATTTTACAAAAGCCTTGTCACGAGGCAAGTTCTTAGAAGGAGAAAACAACGGAGAACTGACTGTGGTACTAAAATTTTCCAAAGTGGAATTTAAAAAAAGGGTTCGAGATGTGCTGTGATATGAAAGTCCAGTCGGGTCACCCTTACTATTAAGGAGTATATACTTGGTTTTCGTGTTGTTGCACATTTTTGAAAAAAAATCCATCTCTATATAAAATTCCAATTCCGGCGATTTCAAGAATTGGATTTAAATGGCTAAGTAATTGTTTTCAGTAATACATTTCGTTTTTGAGTTGAATCAGGGCGCATAAAAATAAGAACAGCGATGGAAAAATTTGTTAAAATTCGTATTCTAATTTCTTCATATAGTTATATCTTTGTAAATATTAACAATAACAATAAACGCGAAAAAGTAAAACAACAAATAACTGATAAATCTCCATCTTTACATCCGGGGACTCATTTCTTTGGCGCTTTTTTCATTCAGTCAATGAGCAACCTCTCCATTGTGGCTAAATCATAGGGCATTCTTCTTTGGTGGTCACTTGATGTGACTCTATCAGTTTCTCCAGGGAGTTGTGGAATGACAAGTCCGTCATCATCTCGAATCAATTCTTGACGTCCCTGGTTTGCTCTTAAAACCTGAATACCATTGTCAATATCCCCGTTCTGAAATAAATGTAATACTATTACAATAATTTACACAAGTCGGGAAAATGATCAAGTCTTTTTGAATACAAACGGAACTTGTAAGATATCATGTGTAAAAGAGGTAGTTCATACTTTCGAAATAGTATTTTGCATATTCACAATAGTTATTACGAATTTTCGAAATAGTATTTTGTAATAGTGATTTTCGTAATTACAGGGGCCAGTTTCATAATAAAATTTAAAAAATACCCATAAGTATGTGAACTCTTTTTTAAATACTTATGGGTATTTTTTAAATTTTATTATGAAACAGGCCCCTGTGTTCGTAATAGTGTTTTTTGGCGTCGATTTCAATTGCACCAAATGCACCAGTTTGGTTAAAGAAAGATTGAGAGAGATTTCAGATGCACCAAATGTGTTGTGCTTTGTGTGTTTGAGAGAGAGTCAGAGAGAGAGAGAGAGAGAGTAAGAGAGACTTACCACCCGGGGTTGTTCATCATCATCATCTGGTAGATAGTCAGGGAGAGATAACTCTGCAGATTCGGACTCGTCCATCTGATTAAATTCATTTTCGAGCAATTGTCTTCTTTTCAAATCTGTAAATAAGAGGGGATTTTTATTTAAAAGAATAAGGAAAAATCTATGTCATTTATTATCATTATTATCATTGTTGTTGTTGTTGGAAATTAAGAGACGATCGTGTATGGTCCAAATGATGTCTTGTCGATTTAGTAATTGTTTGGACACAATTTTTCAATTTCTCTGCTTAATTACTTTCATTATTTTAGTGAATTTATTTATCAATCCATTTTTGTAGTATCTCACCTAAGATGTCGGATGATTTCCATCCACGATACCAATAAACAAACTGTGTCATGATGCTTAATCCTATCATTTTGTCAATCTGAAATTAATAAATAAAATAAGAAAATGTTATAATCCGCCATCCTTATTTTTGTACCTTAAACGAAGTTAAAAAGGTATAAAGGAATCACCCTTTTAATTCGTCTGTTCGTCGGTACCAATATCATATCCGCTCAATGTCTTCCATGGCTTTAGATGGATTTTGATCAAACTTGGAACAAATGTAAACCAACATGAGACGATGTGTCGAATACCGAATTTAAGTGCATAGGCCAAGAGCCGTGACCAAATAACAAAATACATGCAGGTGTATATAAATAATTAAAATTGATTGCAGTTACTTTTTCAGATGATTTGGGTTTACGATTCATGGCCAAAGTGTTTATCTGATATTTTTTTTTTTTACTTTATTCAAATTTTGAAACTTCTAAATGCTGTAAATATTACAATTAACATAACAAAATCAACTTACCGATTACAAACCTTAGTTCCTAGCTCCAAAATAACTACTGCAACGCAAGAAACAAAAAACCTGACGGATTCCTTCTAAAGTTTTCTCAGAATGAACCATCAACATTCCCGTCGCTAAAGGGGCTATATTATGACGTCAATGATGTAATTGACTAATCAATTGATGGGGAAAGAACACGTGACATCGAGTTCCTGGTCGCTGAACACCTCCAATAAAATGAGATAATTACATTGCAGTTTCTTGAATGTTAATAAAGATCCTTCCTAATTTTTAACGTGTGATAACACACTTATTAAAGCCAGAATGTTTAATTCTGTAAATGCATTAAAATGGTTTTTCGACATTAGCTTAAAACTTCGAAATCTGTCGCTCTCCGACCGGCACTGATTAAAAAATATGCTTACAAGGCTAAAAAAATGGTTAGATGATTAGTGAACCTCCCCAACTAACAAAATATGGAGTTGTGATAATATTGTTTCATTCTTTAGTTAATACGGGACACAGAAAAATAAAAACGACGCTAATAAAATATGTGTTAAGTGGTATAGTTTCCCCTCAAACATGTCTACCAACAATAAAGAACCATTCGGTTTTCAACACTTGGCACATTCCTGTATCTCGGCACTCGCGGAAAGCTGTCACTCTCCCACCGCAAAATGAGCAACATTGAGCTGTATCATAGTCCCTTTTTTTCAGTGCTATCATACGAGTCAACTGACTCTAAAATTTCAGAAACGAGACACTTAGGTACGCACTTAACGGTTTCCCGCAAGTAAAAACTCCCAACATAACAACACAGTTTGTATCCCAAAATAATGTAGCCAATTGCAATTTGCCAGTTTGTAGAATTTTCGCTTAGTATGTGGGTGGTCGTGGGTTCGAACCTCGGCATGGTCTAACCAAGACTTACAAATAGGTAGTAAATGTTCTTTCGCCAAGCACTCGACATTTAGAAATATAAGTCACGGGGTCCTTCGGAAGAGACCTTAAAAACCGACGCTGTAACGACAGGCGTGGCACGTAAAAGGACCCTCCCTGCACACTGCCTTTAGCGCACTGCAAGATCAAAATTTTTGCCACTTCACCTATAGCTGGTGACGACTCGATATAGGTAAAATATTCTTGACTGGGAAGTAACACCCAATTCAATCAATCAATCATATATTTTCTAATTATTGATTTAATGCGGTCGGGATACACAAAAATAAAAACAACGATTGTAAAGTGTTAATACAATATTCTAATTTCTTCATATAATTATAACTTTGTAAATATTAACAATAACAATAAACGCGAAAGTAAAACAACAAATAACGAATGTCTCCATCTATACATCCGGGGACTGATTTCTTTGGCGCATTTTTCATTCAGTCAATGAGCAACCTCTCCATCGTGGCTAAATCATAGGGCACATTTCTTTGGTGACCACCGCTATTGGGATTCGATGCGTGGCTACCAGTTTCTCCAGGAAGTTGTGGAATGACAAGTCCGTCATCATCCCGATTCAATTGCAGATGGTCCCGGTTTGTTCTCAAAACTTGAAGACCATTGTTGTTTTCCCCATTCTGAAAATAAAAAATGCGACCATTTAGTTAAAACCATTGAACCGTACAAAGTTGGGTTCTATCATTTAAAGATTCCCTTAGCTAGCAAATGCTGTGAACATAGATTGGAATAAGATGCGGTCCGATACTGCCGGTAATCTATCTGTTTGTAATTCTATTAACTACATTAATATTGTTTTAACGAATAGCACATTATGTCAGTATAGTCAAGTTAAATGTAGCCAGAAAAAAGGAAAGAGTGGTCCAACTCCTAGGAAATACACAGGAATTTAACATTGGCGAGAGTGTTTTGCTTAAAATCTCCATGAGTTCCGACACTTTGCGGTCAGTTTTTTGTGGAGAAAACTGACCCGCGACGTCATATTTCAGACAATTACCAGACAGACAACACAGATAATTGAAATCCGATGTATTGGTGTTGATTTCACCTGCACCAAATGCATTTGGTGTGTGTGTGTGTGAGAGAGAGAGAGAGAGAGAGACTTACAATCCGGGGTTGTTCATCATCATCATCATCATCATCATCTGGTAGATAGTCAGGAAGAGGTAAATCTGCAGATTCGGACTCGTCCATCTGATTAAATTCATTTTCGAGCAATTGTCTTCTATTCAACTCTGTAAATAATAGGTTTTTTTTAATAAAGTCGTATTCTTTCTGATTTTGTCGTACTAACATTTTCCCTAGTGCACTTACTCGTATAAGACAACAATCGATGTTTACTATTATTGGTTTAATAATAATAATAATAATAATAATAATAATAAGCGTTCATCATAAAAAATTTAATTTGCGTCCGACCATAATTGACTTACGAGACACCACAAGTATTCGACGTTTAGCAAGTAAATCCCTGTCTCTATTTCCAGTATTGTGCCAAATTGTAAATTTTGAAAAAAAGAGATGGTCGTGGATTAAAAGTCTTGGTGATCCAGTAAAGGACACACTGGTTTCTCATTTCTCTGTGTCATTACTTTCATTATTTTTGTTATTTTATTTATCAATCCATTTTTGTAGTATCTCACCTAAGATATCTGATGATTTCCATCCACGATACCAATAAACGAACTGTGTCATGATGCTTAATCCTATCATTTTGTCAATCTGAAATAAACAAATAAATCAATCAATCAATCAATCAAAATAGTAAATAGATATAAATCAATAAATGCTATTATCTGTCATCATTATTTTTGTACTTTAAACGAAGTTTTAAGGGACATAAATGCATCATCCTTTCTATTCGCCTGCCCGTCGGTCTCAATATCGTATCCGCTTTATGCCTTCCATGGCTTTGGGTGAATTTTCATCAAACTTGGTACAAATGTAAACCAACATGAGACGACGAGTCACATACCAAATTTAGGTGCATAAGTTAATAGTCGTGACCCAATGACAAAATACATGCAGGTGTATAAGTCAGATTTACTGACAGTTTTATTCATAATTAATCATTAAAACCTTTGCTTGCAGTTATTCTCAAGACTTTTCTTATGTAGAATTGATTCCAAAGTGCTTATCTAATCAAACTTTTTTTGTTTTTTTTTTTCAGAAATTTTAGAATATTTAAATACTAGTCTTTAAGTACATGGCCCCAGTTTCACAATCATTTCTTAGTCAAGATGTTCCTTAACTTAAATCTGACAAGTTTGAAAGCGGAATAAAATTTTTTACTTTTCAATATATTCATGAATTCAAAGTGTCATCTCAACTTATACCATCTATTTTCTAACTTTGTTGAAACTTTTTATTTTCAGTCCGATAAAAGATCTGCAAAAATTGCCAAATTTAAGTTAAGGAAAATCTTAATTAAGAAATGATTGTGAATCTAGGGCCAGTATGGCTTAAAAATAAACTTACCGATTACACACCTGTAGTTCTAAGCTCCTAAATTACTACTGCACCGCTAGAAATGAAAAAGCTGATGAATTCCTTCTATAGTTTTCTCAGAATGAACCATAAACATTCCCGTCGCTAAAGGTGCTTAACTATGACGTCACTTATTCAATTAACCAATCGAAAATGAAGTCAAAAACACGTGACAGCGACATCGCACCAGACCGCTGAACAGCTCCAATAAACTGAGATTATTACATTGCAGATAATAAGTGGTATAGTTTCCCATCAAACATGTTTGGTTAAAGTACCTACATAATTACAACACATGCTTATGAAATCCAAAATGTATATTTCACTGCTGTCTCGGAATTTTATTTAAAACGCGGGAACAGCTCTCACTCTCTACTTACTTACTTATGCCTGTGGTACCAGGGAGGTAAATCCGTTTACTGTAAATGTATTTATTTTAGCGGTGTACTAATTTTCGCTAATTTCGCGGTCGTTTATGTTTGCTCGAAAATTTCTACAAAGCCAAAATTATATTATGATTATTGTTTAAAAATACGAAAATTTAAATACGCGGATATGTATAAATATTCTATATTGCGTAAATAAATACACGCGAAATCAAATATATTTACAGTATTCTCAATTTTCGCAATATTTATTTCGGCTTATATTCACAGGTTTTGTCCAAGTCAAGATATGCGAACCAAATTGAAGCATCACCATTACAGAAGTTTTATAAATTATTTAAAATGATTTACATCCTAGTCAAGATTATTTTTTTATATTCAAACATCACAAGCTATAAATAAAGTGGTTATATGCCATATGCATTAGTACAGATTTGTAAAAACCTTGTATTTTTTTTTTAAATAATGCTTAAAATAATGCATTCAAAATCAGCACATGACACACAGCAGATCAGAAATAGTCTCACACAACTAATTGTGAATAATAGAAAATTTATCATAGATGTAAGGCAAAACAACATTCACCAAACTAACAAAAGACATTGGTTTTGATATTTTTCCTATGACATTTAAGTGGTCTGCAATGTTTACTAGTATATGCGACATGGGCAATTTTACTTCGACTATGTGTGCAAAGTGTGGAAGCGCGTGGCCTAGTGGTTAAGGCGTTGGACTCATGATTCGAAGGTCGTGGGTTCGATCCCTGGACCGGGCGATGTGTTGTGTCCTTGAGCAAGACACTTAATTTCATGTTGTTCCAGTTCACTCAGCTGAAAAATAAATGAGTACCAGCAAAATGCTGGGGGTTAACCCTGCGATGGACCGGCGTCCCATTCAGGGGAGAGTCTTGTACTCTCAGTCGCTTAACGCCACTGGAACCGGGATAAGCTCCGGCCTGATGGGCCTAATGGCTCGGGACAGACTTTAACTTTAACTTTTTAATATGTGCAAAGTACAAAGCAGTACAAGAGGCCCAATGTACCTTAACGGTCACCCGAGTTCAAGGAATATATTTCAAATGCAGTTTTAGTACAACTTGTTTAAGAGATAAGTAACCATTAGCCTTCGATCCCATGACCTTAAACCATATAACAACACGATGTCATAAAATATTTACAGTATTCTAATACACATACCTTAAAACAAGACATTTTAATGACAAGAAGATGTTTTAAGGTTTTGCTACTTTAAAACGCTGTGACCTTGATCAAGGTCAATCCGTTTGGAAAATGAACTTCGTGTTATAATCTTGTTTTTTTTCAAGCTCTATGCCTTTTGATTCATGAGATATTTAAAGGGTTTACCACTTCATGTCACTGTAACCTTGGTTATAGGCCAAGGTCAACCAGCTCGCAAACTTGGTTTAGCTTCATGACTTGATGGTTCATGACAAAAATGTGTTTTAATTTTTCACTTCATTTTGGTCAATATGACCTTGAGTGTAGGTCAAGGTCAACTAGCTCACAAATTTGGTAGAACTTCATGTCTTCATGCCACATTTCCAAACCTCTAGGACTTTTGGTTTGTTTGAAAGTTTCACTTTATTAGGTCACTGTGACCTTGAGTGTAGATCAAGGTCCGATCAAGGTCAACCAGTTCATATATGGTAAAACTCCATGCCCTCATGCTACATATGAATTGCACCAAGCCTCTGGGACTTTTGGTTCATGACAAAACCATGTTTTAAGGTTACTACTTTAGGTCATTGTGATCTTGAATGTAGGTCAAGGTCAACCAGCTTCAAAACTTTGTAAAACTTTATGTCCTGAAGCTGCATAGTGAAGTTTCAAACTTAGCTAGGCCTTTTGGTTCACGGTAAAAAAGACGTTTAAAGTTCAGATCACTGTGAATGTAAGTCAAGGTAAACCAGCCCTACTAGACTGGAACCAGGTGGGTTTTTTTTGGAGGGGTTGTGTCAGAAATGAAGGAAAACAAGACTTGGATTTAAAATCTGAATATTTTATTTATCTGTGTAAGTATAGCTTCAACACTACATTATTACAATACATTAATAAAAATATAATTACTTGTATAAGTAAAAAATCCATAACAAAAAAAAACAACAACAAAATGTCGACATCTATTCTGCAAATATGCAGATGCATGTACATGTATAAAATATAGTATAACTAGATGTTGATTAAAAAAATAAAATAAACAGTTTTAATTTATGTCTAGATCAATTTAATCGCAATAATTAATTAAACTGTAATAATTGTGTTTTATTTTTAATATTTAATGATTACGGTAAATTGTAATAATTGTGTTGTTTAAAAAAAAAATTAAATTGTCTTAGGTAATTCGTGATGAAAGAACAAATAAATTAATGTTCATGTAGATGCATTAAAGATGATCATCCTTTTTAAGAGGCTAGAACAAAGACAATTGAAATGTGTATACACGCACTGTAGAATCACTTATGTTCTGATCAAAATTTGTGATGGGGGGGGGTTTAAGAATTTTTTTTATATAATTGTCTTTTATGAACATAAATTATTTTAGAGGCCTTTGAAAATAAAAACTTTGGTTGACCTTACATTTTTGTTTTTACAAACCCACAAAAATGGCAACTTTAACATAAGTGATTCTACAGTATTTTTTACATTAAAGATCATTAAAATAGTCACCTTTTTTAATGATTGGCATAATCTTACAGAGTACCATAAACACAGGAGAGAACTTTAATTATTTGATTCACCTGTTTTTAAACAGAACTTGACATGTCAATCTATTGTTTTAGCACCAGCAATTAAATTGATCAAAAATCAATTTTAAAGTTTACACTCATTTTTACTGACAAGAAAGTGTACCGTGTGAATTTCACTGCTTATTTGAGTGAAGTAGGCCAGTGTGTTTAAATATTCCATGTACAAATTATTTTAACTAAAAACGGAACCATGAAAAATATAGGAATGATTCATATGATGACAACATCAATTAGTAGCATCAGAAGGTCAACATTAACAAATACGAATATATGTTCAGTGGAGTGGAACCTAACACCTGGACTCATGTTTTGTTCAGATTTGACAGGTATTCAGGTTAATTTAACAATATTTTGAGATAATATAACAGACAGTGAACCAAGAAATGTCAGCAGCTGCATTTTATTTTAGCATTTTATCAATTTTTGAGGTCTTGTCTATCCACTTAATAAAATGCACCAAAACTAAGTTGCTTGGTATGTCAGTGTGAGAATAAAACTAGGCTTATTTCTTCAGTAAAGTATAAATCACTAAAATTGGTATGTGCTAATTTAAAGTGGTTTAAAGTAGTTCAAATTAGACAGGTATTCATTTTACACAGGTCAATTTAACAAACAGTATCACTAGAAAAAAAAAGGAGTTCAGTTTATTATAAAGATTTTTTTTCTTTCTCAGAATTTAGATTTCGGGTTCCACTGTACATCTTAAGGTTAAAAAAAATTAAAAATTTTTTGTCTATACTCTGTATGATTTTGTTAAAATGAACACATTCACACCAATATATTACATAAATATTCATTTACAACATGTAATTTATAATCATGAAAATATAAGGAATTTATTATAAATATGACATCTTATTTAACTCACAACCTGATGATTAAAAAAATTAACAGTTAAAATATACAATCACACACACATCTATGTACAAGCAGTTTATAACTCAGATACAAGTACATCAAATGTTTACAACTACAGTGTACACCCTGTCTGATATGAACACTTTTAGGACTAAAGATTTTGTATAGTTTTGACAGATTAAGGGTTTTCCCAGGTTAATTGACAAACTACTTACTGGAAAATAAAAGATATCCCATCTCTGAATACTGTAAAGTCATTTAATTCTGCAGCAAAAAAAAATGTTGCAGTTAAGACACTGGAACTTATTCACGGATATGAAATATTGCCATGCAGAGGTCAGTGTTAACAATTTTCTGTACGGATTATCTCGGTCTAAGATCTACGTTTAATGAATGTTACATGAAAATATTCACTTGTTATTTTTAATTTGGCGCTATAAAGTCAAACTGCGAATATAGCCAAATTAAATTCGAGTGAATAAAAGCAACTATACATTAGACAAGTTTTTGGTTTTTCACAGGTTTTAAAGTATACCTGCTACTGTCTTGTCACAATGAAATTGTATTTTATAATAGGTGTACTTGCAGCTCAATTCTGAATATTTTGTAGAAGTATATTCAAACACACAACAATCTCTTTATAATAATACAAATATGGTTGGCATAAAAGCTACTAACGAAGAATAGTGTGACCATCTACTTTGTCATTGTATTCAATACCCTATTAGAAAAAAAGACACAATACTGGATAGTTACAACAACCCCCCCCCCCCCCCCACCATCCCTACCCATCCATATACAAAATGTGTGAACTATACATGCACTGTGAATATATTTCATTTCCTGTGTATTTATTTTCACAGTATAGGAAATTTAGACATATCTGTGAGTTTACATTTTCGCATTTTTGAAAAATCCACTATAACACAATAAGCAAAATATAAATTTCGCTCTGTGTTGATTTTCGCAGAAAACAAACGACCGTGAAAATCAATACCGTATGTTTATATATAGACATCTTAGTATCTAACTATGAGTATATATACTGAACAACATCTAAGCATATAGTACATGTTATATAAGGCAGCTACAATACTGAACAATTTACATGTAATACATAAATATGAAATGTTTTGTAATTACAAGTTACAACCCAATAAATATTATTGGAGTTAGCACTATTTGACATAATCATATACCCTAACATGTCCCGTTTCTAGAAACCAGTATAGAAACAGTTTGGAAAGGTCGAGTCTTACCGTGAGTTAGTAAAGTTATGTTTTTTGTGTTTACTGAATACTACAGTCTGTCAGCAATATTGTAGCAGAGTGTTTATAAACATGGGCGGGTTTATTATACACTAATAGGTATTAATACTGTGTTATCATATACTTATATTCACGCCTTCATGCGTTCTTTTTGTCTACTCACCTTTATATTCCTATCTTAGGCTATCTACATTATATAGACTCTTCCATGTTTATACACACTCTGCCAAAATATCGCTGACGGACTATGGTGGCATTTAAATTACATGAACAAATTTCATTACCTCTTGTACATAGAAGTTCTTGCATGTTAATTCTTAATACTACATATAGTATGACAGCGATATGGGTTAAAATGATTAAACTTGTGTGTGATTGATTGTATATAATTTCATTCATAAAAATTCAAAATTTGTTAAAACAAAATATTACATATGAATTGCATAATTGTTTGGTTTTAAATGATTGTATTTGCAACATAATCTTGCATATAAAGTTTCAAGCTACCAAAATGTTAAAATTGTATATAAAAATAGTTTTGGCTAGATATGTCATGGGCACCTGTCTTTGACAAAAATACAGATGCATCTCTCTACCTTATTACAGCACCAGGTTATGCAGAAATATTTTTGTCAGAAACAGTTGTCCGTGACATACATGCAGAAAAGCGTGAAAATGATTGAATGGAGCATTTACAAGTGCATTCATTTAAAATTCTGTTATGAAGCTGATCTATGACATTATAATAGACAAATGTACATATGTCTTAAAATGCAATCAAAGCACTAATAATGATGTCAAGTCTTTTCTACCTATGTAAGAGTTGTCTCCCTTTGTGAAGATGATCATGTACAGCATTATTAATGAATGGCTATTATTTTTGGCTAGTACAGTACATTATACATAAACTAAATGGTTAGTTGTAGAAAATATTCACGGCATTACAATTACTTTTTAAGCTTTTGCATATCTTCTTTTGGTTATACCTAAAATGAAAAATTTATCTTTTGTATTATTGGGGCAAAGAAAAAAAGGGGCTGGAACAACAAAATACCTCATGATATGATTTCATACATGTATGATATGGATTGCAATACAAGGCTGGACAAAACAATAATATCATGATATGATTCAATATGATATGCATTGCAACAGCAATATATAGACTTTACAGAAAAAATATACATCAAAACACAAGATTTTTTACTAAAAATATATACATGTATCATGTATTATACAAGTAAATGACAAATTTTCAAATGTTACAAATGTTTCACAACATATTAAAAGGCATAAATGCTTCACATTTTCATAGTCTACCACACAAAAAGCGCCACATCTTCACATTGTAGCACACAAAAAAGCTTCACATTTTCATATTGTAGCACACAAAAATCTTCACATTTTCACATTGTAGCACACAAAAAGCTTCACATTTTCACATTGTAGCACACAATATGCATCACATTTTCACAAGCTTCACATTTTCACATTCGCAATGAATAGAGTTACTATGTTACATAAGCAATGACACACGAGGTAAATCATAATACAGGGACTATAAAATGAACTGTTAAGTTTTGATATTTTGATTTTCAAAATTGTTATATTTAATTGCACATTCCAGATTCCGGTACTGTATGCAATGCAAATTAAATTATAAATAGCAGTAAAGAGAAACCTGTCAAATCAGAGCTCCAATTGACAATAGATTTCTAGTGTGTATAACTCAGTTTACACAAATATGGCCAAACCAAAAACAAGGTATGTGCCCGGTTTCCCGACATACCCTATTTTAGTATAGCAGACGTCAATGTTTTTTTCCATCCAGATTTGGGATATCACATTTCACAGTAAAATACCCATCGGTCCCAGTTATTTTTTAGAATGAAACCAGAAACACATACATTTTTTTGTTTGGCCTATTTTTCCAAAACAATATGAGAATGATACAGGGTAATGAAACAATTCAGTTTAGACAGGTTTATACAGTAGTTTATGCAAAGTTTGGTTTAGACAGGTTTCACTGTATTTGTAACCATGTGCAAGACATACTGGTACATTAAACATGTACATATAATCTGATTATAATAACACACAGCCAGGGAGTGGTGTTCATAATTTGAGACAAAGATAAATATTTCTGTATACCATATGGAATATAAAAGAAAATTGAATGCTATTTTCTATAATAATAGAATGTATTAAAATTTAGTTTAACTGAAAAGTTACAAGTTTCTGACCAGAGAACTGGACTTCAATCTTGTTGTAATGTCTTGATGTTGGTGGTAAAAATAATGGCACAGTAAACTAACGTTTTGGGAGTAAAAAATTAAAACAGACTACACATAACATATAAGTTTGTACTACCGGTATATAATTTGTCAAACAGACTTTTACTTCCGAGCTGTCAACTCAATTTGGCCTACTATGTAAAAAGGTTGTCACAATACATGTAACACTTAAAATTCAGAGGAGAGGGCGAGAAAAAACAAAAACATTTCCAGCATTGAATTAAAATACAACAATGAAATCTTTATCTGTAGTAAGACAGTTAATCTATAAAATTAAATCACCAGTATTAAAAATTATGATGTTTAATTGTGATCTCCAGTGTACCATGCAATACCCCATATTGTGTGTGTGAACTTTTATTTTGGATATGGAATGGCATTAATTGACTAATAAAAATTATGTTATTCCAGGAATTTGTGACAAAAATTTTTCCATTTGGTTTTGAATAAATATTATGGGGTATTAATCACTTGGTACTTTGGCAAATACCACTGATACAAGTCACCAGTATTCTAAGTCGGAATCACCTTCATCAGCGCTTGCTGATAAATCGCTGTCCGTCAAGCTTAAACTATCATCACTCTCTCCGGAAAACACATTCTCCGGTGGTAAAAGTTTGTAGCTAGAAAACCGACTAGCCATCTGATGTAGTAGAAGCTCTATTTCAAAATTCACGATGGAATCCTGTGGCAGACCGAGTCTCGTTACTAAAGCTTTTAATACAGTTTTATTTAGAACTAACGAGATGTACTCGTCGTAAACGTCAATCTGTTGTAAATCAGCACCTGAAAATCTGTCTTTGATTGTATTCACCGGTAAAATTTTACCCAGAGCATTTGATCCTTCCAGAAAGCACTGTGTGAATATAGTCCTTGCAGCCAGTTGTTTTAAGGAAGCTGTCGTCTTTCCGAACATCATGTGTAAGAGTTTGTTTCCCATGGCTTTTAAGTGAGTAAATTCTGTAAAATCATTCTCTAGATATTCTTGTAATTCATCAGCTACCTCTTTTCTTGTGAAATAACCTAAAATTAGAAATAAATCAATGAAATATCAAAAGAATTAAAAACTGCATCATACATGTATAAGGGTCTGTAAGTTAGCCATACTGGGTATAAGTAATACTAACAAATGTTGGTCCACCAAGTTCTAGTGATGGGGCAGACATACACTGTTTTAGTAAATGTTTTTAAAAATAGCAGACCGGTTTTGGATTTCTTTAAAAACATTTATCCAAGTCAAGGACTTGTTGCACTTGTGTCCTATTTTTATGTATAGTGATATTTTGCCAGAAACGTATCCAATCATTTTTTTATTGGTTGACAAGACTATCTGTTGAAAATGTATGTATCACATGAGTCCAAGCATATATGCTGGTGCTGCTACACTTTCATTCAGTAACAAAGGCAGGCAACAGGGATAATGTGAAATAATTTGTCTTTCCCAAGCAGCATGGTGCCATACAGCCCTGGTGGGACTAAAACACACAACCCTTGGTCATGACCCACTCAAACATGTCCCTACAATTGCGCAAAGAACCCAATACCTTTCATGCACCAAATATTCATCTACAAATCTGACAAATATTTTGATTATAATTGTGACTTACCAGCATCCACAAGATGTCCGTAATGTTGTGGTGCTCTGGCTAACTTGTGGTGCATATTCTGCCAGTTCAGTGATCGTTGTACAGGAATGGACATAAAACTAACAAATATTGGAGATATTTTTCTGAAATAAATAAATAAATAAATAATTCTTATTTATTACACAATTTGATAATAAGGTGCTACATTTTTAATTTAAGAGGACTTTGCACCATGGGTGGATTTTGTGTACTTGAATCCATTTTTAAGAGTTATTTTTCTTTAACTTATAGATTTATGAAGAAATATCTAGATCTTGAATTTGGACATAAAAAGTTTAATACATGTATTTCAACAAAAATTACACATACTTGTAAAAAAAAACCTTAAAAAATCAACCTAAACATAATTATATACCTTTTCTTTTTCCTTGTTTCCCAGACAGTGCCTCTGATTGATGCATCAGCTCCATGCTTAAGTAATTTATAGCAGGCACTGACATCACCACGTATAACACAGTAAAACAGTGAAGTGTGACCCTGATCATTCTGAATGTTTATCTGAAATGAGATGAATTTTTAAATGGTTTGGCAAAATAAGGACTATTACATGTACATGTGTATAGAGAGAATTTTGAATATTGTGATCTCTAGAAAAATATGCTGATTAGAATTTCTATGTGACCAAATTTGGCCAATATACATACTTTTTCAAACTTTTTTTCTGACTTAATCTAATTAAGATTGGTAATAAAAAAGGCTTCTAAAGTGGTAGCAAATATTTCTTTATTTTATTAACCTAATGACCTACCAGTGTCTTTGAACTATAAACTTAGCTCTGAAGAACATTCTGGGCTAGTGAGGTAAAGATTGGACATAAATTGTGACCACTAGAGTATTAAATAACCATGGGTGACAAAGACCAATCACAATAGGTCCCTATGTGTCCTTTGTGCCCAGGTGAGCTATAATTACCTTAAGATCTTTCTGAGATAACAGAAAGTTGAGGAATTCATGTTTAACACACAGACTGGCACTTCGATCTTCTAACGTATCGTCACTAGATGGCGAGAGATCTTCAAGATAATCGTACACATCTGTCGTGATGTCACACATGGATAACAATGGGGAGTTACAGTGTGCATCTAAAGCGTTAACGTTGGCACCGTTTTCTACCAGTAATCGGAGAAGTCTGTCGTCATGGCTAAATATGGAAGTCTTGTGTAATGGGGTCATCTTCACTACATCACAGATATTTGGGTCACCACCATTGCCTAAAAATAAAGTTGTGAAAAATGACGTCAATAACAAATTTTTTACACTTGTCTATGTAGTGGCTTGAATATATGATCACGATCAGTTTAGTCATATCACTATCAGTGTTGCATGCAAAGGTTTTCCATTGTAATGCATGAGCAGTTCAATAATTTTTCAAATAACTTTCATTAGAAATAACATTTAGAGTAAACTGTAAACATACTTAATTTTGCACAATCATAAATCAACCAGGATTCGTACAAAAATTTGGACTCCAAATTTAAGGACTTTTTAGGGTCTTTTCAGGGTATCATTTGCAAATTTAAGGCCTTATCAGAGGGACAATTTTATAAGAAAAACATTGGTGCAAAGACAATTAAATCAATAAAACAATTACTTACATGTCCATAGTAACGACACTTGAAGTCGAGGTTGATTTTGGGTGTTCAGGAGGTCCAGGTATCTTTCATTTCAATGTAAATTATTCTTTTATTTATTTTGATCAGTCTATTTACAACCACCTAATATCAACACCTAATTGGCAAAATTCAAGGGCTTTTTAGGGCCTTCAGGATAAATTCAAGGGCTTTTTAGGGTCAGACTTGTTCTTAGGGTCTTTTTAGGGCAAACCTCAAAATTTAAGGACTTTTCCGGGCCTGTACGAACCCTGTCAACTCACTTACTGTTATTTGAAACTATACTTAGATGTGAGACAATTTCATGAAAGTGATTATTTAACAGATAAAAAACCAAACTTAGATGAACAATCAAATTAGTGTATTACAAGCTGTAGAAAAGCATGATTACAAACCAATTTTCTGAAATGAAGGGAGATAATTCATATAGATCACAAAACTCATGTGTACCGTAATGTTACTTACTAAGTATAACAAATATAAGATCTTCTACATGTTCTATGACATCTTCTAGATTATTAAGGTACTGTTTGTTTAATCCTATTACTATGTCTATATGTGGATCCCAACCACTGTGATAGGCTGACCTATAAAGAAAGTAAACAAATCTATAATATACAATTTTTAGTTATCACATGCAAGAGAATCATGTACAATTTCATTTCGATGTCAGTTTCTAGTTAAAGTATGGTACATGGAATAAGTAGTGGATAAATTCTCATAGTTGACAACCCCAATGATACTGAACCAAGATATGATGGAAATATTTGCTGCATTTAGAAGTACAGGTACAAAGATGATTGTTGGAGTTCAACATTTACATGTGATTTGTTGGCCAATGTAGAATGTTGGTACAAATCAAATGATGTTGGGAATTAAAATGCTACTGTATTCAATTAATCAAATAAATCAATCATAGGTAAAAAGGAACAGGTTGTGGGTTGCTTTACTTTTCTAATTCCTTTTAGTCATCTCAAAATAAATATATGTATTAATCCATGCAGTGTAATTTAATACCAGTATAAATTTGGACAGCACCCAAATTATTGGATTCAAATTATATCAACAAGTAAGAGAATTACTTATATTCACAGTTAAAATATGACATAAGCTTGTAGGATACAATCAGACAGACAGGTCAGGGTCAACCAAGAGAACAAAAACTATTCTAAGATGGAATGCTAGTCCCTCCAAAGTTAGTTAAAGTCTGTCCCGAGCCATTAGGCCCATCAGGCCGGAGCTTATCCCGGTTTCCCTGGCGTTAAGCGACTGAGAGTACAAGACTCTCCCCTGAATGGGACGCTGGTCCATCGCAGGGTTAACCCCCAGCATTTTGCTGGTACTCATTTATTTTTCAGCTGAGTGAACTGGAACAACGTGAAATTAAGTGTCTTGCTCAAGGACACAACACATCGCCCGGTCCAGGGATCGAATCCATGACCTTCGAATCATGAGTCCAACGCCTTAACCACTAGGCCACGAGCTTCCACTTTTAATTTTATAGGCTGGATGGAGTAAAGCAATGTGAGGTTTAGATCCCATAGGCTTTTGATCTCTCAAATGGCAAACAATTACAACCCCATGTCTTTCTGTTTGAGTATAATTAAAATTATGAAAAAATGTGATGTTGGCAAGGGTACATATTATGACTTACAGTATTTCATTATTGTGTGTCCCATGTTTTGTCAGATCATTGTAAAAATCTGTAAGTAATTCTAAAGCTGTTCGACCTGGTCCTTCAAACTCTGAACCAAAGTGTGTCTACAAGGAACAAAATATATATATATACAGTGACATGCCAAACTTGATGCAACTTTTATATATATTAACATTTTAATAATTCACAAAACATGTACAGGGAACAACAGATATATACATGTTTTAATTAATGACAAGTTTTTAATATAATTGAGGGATGGATAATGCAATATTTTATATTGGGATATAATGGCCGCTCTCAAATTTCTTTCATCAAATGGATAATAATGGTTCAAGAATAAATAATACACAAAATGAAGAAAATTTACAGTGAATAAATTTCACACATTAAGCAAAAGCAAACTATGTGACATTTTGAGAAAATAACATCAGGAAATTGCTTCATTATTTGTATTCAATACAGAAAATTGCATTCATATGGGACTATGTCACAAATGTTTGATAAATGCTGTCAACAAGGAAAGTTTCAGTGGCGGATCCAGGATTCTATGTTAGGGGGGGCACACTTATTAACCTTAAATTAACCTTACATTACCCATGATTCTATGTTAGGGGGGGACACACTGACAAATTTTTAAATTGTGTTTGGGGACAAAGGCTCTGTAAAGCAGTTCATATCCCGTGTTGTATACTAACTAGTGTGCTGAGGAAGGAGCAGGTGATGGTTGCGACATTGGCAAGTGGGATTTTTGGGGTCTTCAGATTTTAATTTTCAGATTCACTCAGAGGATTTAAGAAAATCATTTTTCTAGGGTGTTTTCTAGCATATGCATCCACGATTTCATCTAGGTTAAGAGGTATATCTTTGTGAACAAATAAGAGAACTAAGGCATTGAACCTGTCCTCTCCCATGGTACTCCTTTCAGCACTTTTTACATATTTCAAAGAAGAGTTTGATCGTTCTACTCCGCTTGTTGTAACTGAGTGTAAAAGTAGCAGATGCAGAATAACATTGATATTTGGGAACATTTTTGGAGTAAACACACTGCTCTGTAGAGTATCGGTAATAGAACTTGGTTTCTTTCTTCATTTCTCCATGTCTGATTCCAAAGTTTGATTTCTTTGGAAAAATTGTCAGGTGAAGGCATGTCAGACTGGAATAATTCTAAGATAGATTCAGTAGTTTGTTGATCTAGATTGACTAGATTGCTGGCAAGGAGATTTAAAGTTTTTACTGCTTTATGTGTGAGGTCATTAAACCTCAAGGATAGTTGCTGATTTAATGAATCTACAAAAGGAAGATATATATTTAGGCGATAATATTCAGATGGAGAGTTTGCAGAAATATTGGACCTTTGGGTTTGACGACCACATATTCTAGGAATTGAAATTGTTGTGTTTGCTTTGTTTGCCATTACGACACAGGTTTCAAAAAGGGACTCGAACTCCCTTGTATTATTTCTTGCCTCACTTATAACATTACGTACATGAGAAACCATTCCATATCCCTGAATGACATCAAGAGAGGTACCTTGAAGCTGAACACTTAAACCTCTGATATATCCAAAGAAGTGGATGACCGTGTTAAATGCCACTATGAAAACCGAGTCAGTAATTTTCTTCATAAGACCATACGCTTCACCAGATGTCTTCGTGTCCCAATCAGTCTCTCTCATGGATATATTATCCAAACACTCCAGAATGCACTCGTACAGTTCGTGAAATTCTATGAGTGTTGTATGTTTTTCAACCCAGCGTGTCTGACAGAACAACTTTATTTTCTTTTTCTTCTTCGCATTATCTTGATGCAACATATTCCACGAGTCAATTACGGCTTCTAGTCGTCTGCTCCGCTTTGGGGAGTATTTAAAGAATATGCCGATCTGTTTAATAGTGTCTAGCATAAGATGGACTTCTTTGATATTACAAGCTTTGCAAAGAGCCAAGTTAAGATCATGACTGCAACAGTAGAAGTAAGAAGCCTTGGGTGACAACTGAATAAATCTCGCAGCACAACCAGAATGCTTGCCTGCCATGTTACCAGCCCCATCCATTGTTTGTGATCGACAATTTTGTATGTCAAGGCCTAACTTGGTGAGACACTCAACAACATTATTGCAAATAGCTTCTCCAGTTATCTTCTCACAAGAGACAAATTCCAACAATCTCTCTATTGGTTTGTTGTTTTGAGTATAACGGACAACTAATCCGAGCTGTTCCCAATTACTGCTGTCCGTTACTTCATCACACTGATATCCATAAAATGGACCACATGGTTGAGACTTTATTTCGTCAACTATCAGAGACTGAATATATTCTTTTATACAAAGCAGTAGCTCATTCTGAGCAGTCTTAGAAGTATAGCGAGCATTCTTTGCGCATGTTTTTAGATGGTTTTCAATAGTTTTGTCACCAGCATTAACTCGCAAATCTAAAAGTGCTTTAAAATTGCCTTGATTAAAACTAGATGATGTTTCATCATCTCTATGCCCTCGTAATGCAATGCCTTGTCTACCACAAAATTCTAAACATTTAATTATTGATTTCAATATTTCCCTGTTTCTTGACACGGTGAAGGAATTTGAGTCAGATATTGAAACATCAATTCGTGCTGCTGGATTTTTGTTTGTAGTTTTAAAGGCAAGTAACTTTGCCATCGAACTTTTATGATAATCACAAGTAGAATGAGATGAAAGGTCGGCCTGTGCATCTTTCCAGTTTTGATATATACATATTATATACACAGTGTGTATGTACAACACTCAGTATCAGGTCGAGTCCTTTTTTCGTAGCCGTATCACTACGAGTCGCGCTTGCGCGACGAGTAGTGATACAGCTACGAAAAAAGGACGAGACCTGATACGAAGGGTTGTACATACACACTGTGTATATAATATTTTTATCTAACATTTCCAATAAGTTATTTAAAATAATGAAAAAACAATACTTTATGTGAAAAAAATACATTTTACCACAGAAAACCACTGAACTATGTTATACCGACAAATCCAAGACTCCCTGATGACGTAACAATGAGAAAGTGCACGTGCGCTTTACCGCCAATGTTGTATCACCACACTGTGGTGATACAAGATTCTGTATCATACGTGTTCGATAAAACTTGTATTTCGTCAAATCAGATAGAAAAACTAGTCTAATGTTAGATAAGATTCTGATATTAATTTTTTTGGACGACGATGTGAAGTATCAGGAAAGAAGACGCACGCCAAACAAAACAAGCCGTCACACTTTTTGGAATATGCAATGAAGTCAAACTTCAAGAACCATTCATGAAGACAAGATCTGTTTACAAACCCACACTTTCGCGATTTTAATTTGTACTGCTTTGGAGGAAATTTATAGACTTGACTTGGTTTTCTGTTTTCAATCACGTACTCAATATCTCCATCTGAAAATTTCGCATTTGGAGATGTGTAATCCGATATGTCCTTTTCACTTGTACATGGCCCTTCAGAGGGTAAATCATCAGGACCATAGGAAGATGTGCAGAGGTTTGAAAACTTTTTGGAATCATCCGAAGGTGATTCTGTAATGTGGCAAGTGTCAAATGGATTTGACTTTATACATGGGAACGTGATTGTGCTTGATGTGTCTTCACGTGATAAATCAGATAATTGATCATTTGGAGAATATTCATTGCAAATTTTGCTTTTTGTCAAATTTAAGCATGGTACAAAATGATTTGGCTCCCAGTTTTCAAAATCGTTATTTGTTATGTGAGTCCACATGATGTGAAGAATAGTATCAGGATCTTTGTTTTCAGAGAGAGGTTTAATTATCCCGTTATTAATATTTCTGTTGATAGCAGGATTATTCACTCTTGGATAAATGCTTTGCACAGGTATTTTACATGCATTTGCAAGTGCAAAAAGATGAACAACAGAACAATATGTTCCACTTTTGATGGTTTTGAGAATTTCCCTTTCAAGAATTTTATGAACATTGCCAAAAACAACATTTTCATCACTGGCGGATGACATAATAATATAATCAATGCAAGGTTCACTTGTGCCAAGCATTTTTTTATAAGTATTTTCATCGCAATATAGATGAAAATTTGATGTTAATTCAACTATAGTTCGAACACGGCATTCGATGTGATGCGATTCAGACCCATATAAGGCTAATGAAATGGACCTGAAAAGGCAATTACCGTCACCATATACTTTAACTGGAGTTAAATCGCTAGGTGCGTCAGGTGGATAAAGACTCCTTGCGACAACATCTTCTTCTATGGATGGAATTTTGACATTTTGCAATGGAGATGGCAGGGGTGTTCTTTTAATGAATTGCGTTTGAAAATTAACTGCAAATTTAAATGTTTGCCAGCCTTTTGAACTTGCTGATAAAAGCTGATTGTATATTTTGGTAAAATGATCAAAATGGAATGAAGTCATCTTTAATATTATACTTTATTTGATTTTAGTATTTTGTTAAATACAAGACTTGAAGTAATATACGTGGGATAACTATGGCAATAATGCAACAATATCTCGTCACTCAGTAATGTTTTCAAATTAAATGATGCGTAACTCAGTTTAAAAATTAATCTCAGAAAACTCTGAATAATAATAAGTGACAAGAACTATGCGACTAACACGAAGTGCATCCAGATCAGACTTTCGGAGTCACAAAGTCATTCGCCGGCGTTCTTTTACCACTTCAGCGTTCTTTCACTTCAGTGAAGTCAAACGCTGACCGCCAGAGGGTGTATTCAATACCCCCTCTGGCGGTCAGCGTTCTTTTATAGCTTCATACATATTCTCACATTTATGTGAGATTCAATGGGTGTACCACTTCAGTGAAGTCGAACGCTGACCGCCAGAGGGGGTATTTTCGCCCTCTGGCGGTCAGCGTTCTTGTATCGCTTCAGACATATTCTCAAGTTTATGTGAGAATGGCGTTTCTTTACCACTTCCATAGCCGTGTGCTAATTCATATTTATATTTTACACAATGCAATTTTATTTTATGGATTTTACGAATTCTTATTAAGAATAACAAGATTTAGTTCTATAATTTTAGGGGGGGCACAGGCCGGGTGTGCCCCCGTCTGGATCCGCGCCTGAGTTTAGCGGCAGCCTTTCCACTAAAATAAAATTGCAATAAAATAATGTACTCTGTATGACCACATAAAGTTGGTGTGCTAAAACAAATCTGGGCTTACTCTTTTTGTAAAGTAAAATCGCTAAAATAAGTATGTACCAATATAAAGCGATTTACAGATATTAAATTAATATTGTATTTACCGTAGGAACTCTGAAGTTGACATTAGCACCATGTTCTACTAGTATTTTAGCTAGGTATAGGTTCCTAGGCCTGACTCTTTCTTCCTCTTCATCCATACCACATAAACAAATATATAATGCTGTTCTCTGGTAACAACCTAGAGAATGAACAACAAAATACAGAAAATTATTATTCAAACACTGATGTTGGTCCAGAATACAGTTAAACTTTGCTTTATTGCCAACATTTGAGCAGTTCAGTTTTAGTGTACCAGTAATGAAAGTGATTAGCGATAAATTGAAATAGACTTATAAAGAAGTAGAGTTTGGAACTGCAAAAAAAGTCAGAAGGAAAACACCCTATTTCAGCTAACTTCATCATTAGTGAAATGTAAAGATTACCAAGGGACAATTTAAGGAGGTTTTACTGTAATTACTTTTAAAAGGTCATTATTCACATCTTAATCTATTCTTAATATTCAAATTCATTCATGCCTAACCATTCTTATATGACCAGAATGTTACTAAACATTACAAATTACTTGTGCTTCTATTTCTATCTCTTAGTTGTTTTTCCTTCAATCTGCTCTTACAAATGTTCTAAAGAAAATTCAATTCTTATACAGTAAAACCTCCATTCATTGCCACCATTTGTTCAGTCAATTTTTGGTGTTATAAAGGCATTTATTGATAAACTATAAACATTGACAAACAAATTTTGGACTGTGCATAGTGGAGTAATGATGCTTTTACATCCAAATCGTTTCTTTTAATTATATTGGGCTGTTCACTTCTTGTCTTGGATGGTGGAGGAAACTAGAGTTCCACAAGAAAACCACCAACCTTCAGTGAGGAAACTGACAAACGTTCTTACAACAGGATCTGCGCAAGTGGGATTCAAACCCAGGCAGTTAGAGGCACTTTGAGTCGTGAACATGCACTGTAGACCACTCTAGGCCCTGAAACTGATTTTGGAACAGCATAACTTTCTAGTACTCCGTATATTAAATTTTCACCTACCTTCATCTAGATAAGAAGGAACTGTATTTTCTCGTATAAATTTTTCAGCAGATACAAAGTTTCCATTCTCCAGAGCTCTTGTTAATGGAGTCTCATTGATTCCAAACTCAACATGGAAGACAACTCCGGCCATTTTGTACAAGGTATTAATTAAAGCAGTGTGACCCTGTTAATGAACCTAAAAAAACAAGATAAAATAATAGAACTGTAAGTGTATTCAGTACAAAAGGATACATGTACATTAAAATTCAGCAATTATATCACAGCAATGACAGTATGATCTAACAATGAATGTAGTTTAGTTTAATATTTTCATGATGTCTCTCTCTCTCTCTCTCTCTCTCTCTCTCTCTCTCTCTCCAGACCTAGAGCACTATCTCTCATCCCTTTTCTGCATTTAGAAATGAAAGTCACCAGGTTCTTCCAAAAAGACCTTTAAAAACCAATACCACATATCACAGCAGGCATGACACATTAAAGCACCCTCCCTGCTCATTAACCCTGAGTGTATGCAGTGCAAAGATCAAAACTTCTGCCACTTCGCCTAAGTATAGCTGGTGACATCTGGAAATAAGTGAAATAGTCTTGACTGATACATAGAACTTCATTAAATCAATTTTATTGCCAGAGCAAGCTGCCCCCTCTCTCGGTCTCATTTCAAAGTCAAATACCCCTCCTAACCTATCCCTTTTCTATTGTAAATAAAGTTTTAAGGCATTTAACCCACTGTCGTAGATATGGGAACACAAAAATTGTACCCATATTAATGGTGGTGCCCCACTCACTTGATGATGGAGCTAAAATTGTCCACATATCAACTAATTGAGTACTCTTTCTCTCTTACACAAACACACACACACACACACACACACGTGTACATGGGTACTTTCCTTCTGGGTGTTTCCTTTTACATACATCACAAAACCACAAGATATATAAAAATACATGGTGGTAAAAAAATCCATATGGAATGTGTTCAAAATATCCCCTAGCAATGATAAATCATAGATTAGGAGGATTAATTAATGTAAAATTATTCAATTTCCAGGTAATTTTTATTAAAATATGACTTAAAAACATATTGTCAATATTTATCATCAATTTCATCAGCGTCAATTTCATGCAATGATTGATTAAACATTCCAATTACAACGGCATATCAGATAAACCCTTATGGCTGGTTTCTAGCTGTCAGCCTGTCACAATCTAGGACTAAATTGATACATTCTTTGTTGGTCTTATTGTAGCCCAGATTTTTTTCATGAAGAAAATATGTCAATTTTTTTTCTTTGTTATAAAATGTAAAGTATGTTATCATACTGTCATTCTACCATACTTCAAGTTCAGGATTGACAGATACATGTGTACAGGTGTTTACACTCTGTCACCATGGTCATCCTTTGTCCAACATTCTGTCAGCATGGTCATCCTCAGGTCTGTTGTCCAAGCACCTGATACAGTACAACCTTAATTCATCACCACCATTTGTTCAGTCAAATTTTTGCGTTTCAATTCATCAAGACCATTTGTTCAGTCAAGTTTTGGCATTATAAAGGGGTTGGGGGTTGGGGGGATGAGGGACACTTTTCTAGAAAAATATACCAGTAGAAGAAATGAATTTTAGGACTTCAAATTACTGTGATGTTGAGTCAGGTGGCAAAATTTTGGAGGGGCATCATAACAAAGATTTACTGTACTTATAAATGGTAAGAGAAAAATGTGTTTGTCCTTTGCAGAAAGAAAGAAACAAAACCAATGATCTCTTTTTATACACTTGGCAATATTTTTATAATATAGCTTATGAATGGTTAGTTGGATGTTTTATGACCATTTAAAATTATTGCAGCATTCGAACTAGGAATTTTCATTGGAGATCCATTTTCAAAAATGTTTAGAACACCATAATTGAAACCATTACCATATTTTCACAGCTTGAAATATCTGAATTTAAAGATTGGACATTAGTTTTATTGGAGATGTTCATTTAGTTGACCACTTTTAAATCTTCAAAACAACTAAGTGAATTCCATGTCAAGCAGCTAGATGTCCCTAGCCTTGCAGTTTAATTGAAAATGTGCATCTACTGTAATCAGTCACTGCCAGTCTTACTAAAAATTCATTGTCAGTCATTTCATCTGGAAACAGTATACCCAAAAAAGTTCTCTGAAATGGTCTCTATAGACTATCATGGAACTGACTTATCAATAGCATATTGAATTGTCCTAAATTTTAATCTGAAAATAAAATATTTGTCACAGGAGATCCATAAAAGATTGATTTCGGATAAATATCAATAATTTAGACAATTTTATCTTAAAATAGGTTATAATAAGTTAAATCATCTCAAGATTATACCGGTAGTTTGTAATCGGTGTCAAAAATATTGATTTAAAGGTTAAAATAAATTGAAGTTTACACAAAAATATTGGATTTAACGTTAATATTTGTTGACACTCTGGTTAAATAAACTAATGTCATGCTGTGTGACCAATGTCGGTTTGCCAACAGATAACCTGATTTTTTATTTTATTTTATTAATTTTATTTGTTACAGAAATGTACACAATGAAAAAGAAAAATAGTCATATACCAGTGTGTGTGTGTGTGTGTGTGTGAAATTAAAAACATTTCTCAAGAATTCGCTTCATTTCGGTGTAAGTTTCAATAAACTAGATCTATGCCTAACATAGAGAAAATTATTTCCATTTCAGAATAATTATAATGGCAATCCATGTATCTCCATACATGAATGTACTTTGTAGATTTTTTGTACAAAATTAATTATTAAAATGTTCTTAAATAACATACAATGTATGTTTTTATAGAATGTTAGAACAATGTATTAAAATGTTGAAATTTGAATCAATCACAGATTAAATTAAAAAATATGGCAAGTACCCTTGAAATGAACAACTTGTACATTAAATTGATAAATATTGTTTAAATAAACAAAAACAAAAAAAAAATAAAAAAATAAATAAAATAAAATAAAATAAAATAAAATAAAATAAAATAAAATAAAATAAAATAAAATAAAATAAAATAAATAAATAAATAGTTCAAAATTATTAATAAATCGTTATTAATAATATAAAAATAATTTAATGAAGACTGGTAAAATTTTAGCATCTGCTCGCTCTAGAATCTCATTTACATGCAAGAATTAAATATTTTTATTTATTAACATTTACTGAATAAAATATTTTTAAAATAAAATAATTTTAATAAATTCTAACACAAATATATACAAAATATCTCAAATTTGAGTAAAAAAATCACTAAAAATATTATTACCCAAAATGGCATACAGCGCTTAAATGTTTTAAGAGGATTTTGACCTTATGTAACACCTAAGAAACCAATCTAATCTTGATCATAATCAATTCACTGAGGCTATTACTCATGTTCAATACACATTCTAAATGCAATACACAAGACCACCAAAGGCCTCTATATCGATGTATCAGTGTCGCCTTATGTACCGATTTTGTAATGATATACGATTTCTACAATATTTACATTGTTTATCGGGGTTCTATTATTGACAATATACACCGGTAGCATGACTTAATAGTTCTTAAAATAGATTTTTTAAAATGTAAACAAAAAGCCAAAATGACAAAAATTTTGGATGAAATTTCTCACCGTTTTCCAGCGATATTTTTATTCCGTGTGAAATTCAGGTCGTCATGTACGCCTCTGTAGATTGAGAAGTAACCGTGTCTCATATAAAAACCTACCTAGGACAATAAATCAGTGTATATTCTCCATATTATTCCGATCATCTGTTAGCGTACCTGTCAACAACACAAATATATCCGTCATATACCTGTGACATGCGCCCTAGTTTCGATTATCTCCCCTTTACTGGAAATACTGAGACTCAAACGATTACTTCCCTTTGACCACTAGTTTGCAGCATTTGCGTCACTTGGAGAGATTTTTTATGGATTGCTTGTAGTTTAATGCAGAAGATCTATTAAATGTCGTTGTAGGATTGTTTAATGACAGAAAACAATTACATTAAAATATAAGCCAATTAAACATTTATTTTTTCCAGTTTTAATGAGTTTCTGTTATTGAACGGAGTTTAATTGGAAAATAATTTAGTTTTGACATGCTTTAAAATATTTTAAGTTCCTTTAATAGTAAGTAAATAAAAAAAATAAATAAAATGAAGGAAACTGATATACTGCTGTATTCTGTATTAAAAAATACAACATGACTTTTTTATTTACTGATAAAAAACCTTTTATATATTTCACAGATAACGATAAAAAGACAAGTTTAAAGTTGATTAGATATGTGTCATACAAAAATTACGAAAATTAAAAAAGTAGCACACGCCGACAGATGTTCTAATATTATTTACCTTCACTGAAAAACTATCTATACCCCATTGTTTTGATGTATGCCCTCTCCCTCTGGTTCACAATGGTCTACTGAATGCTTTATACTTAATTGTATGTATTTAATGTCATGTTGTATGAATTGTTATATTATAGATGCACAGGAAACTGGGGCCTGTTTTACGAAGCTATCCTAAATATGTCCTAGGATAAATTTTAGGACTAGGCTAGGATAATGCTAGGATAATCATAACCGGTTTTTCGAAGGTGTCTCAGCTCGGTCGTATCTAGGATATCCTATTTTTTATCCTAAGTTTAGATGTATACATGTTGTCAGTACAAATATGACTTTCTAACGCAGAATTAAAGTGGTAAAATATCTAAATTAATATAATAAATATATAACAAATAAATATTAAGATATTTGATATTAATTAAGAAATATATTCAACAGAAATTTTAATAAAATGTGAAATCACTGTGAATGATTGTGGTTTTTTTAAAATTTGTATTGTGTCTCGTAAGACTTTTGTGTTGAAAGTAAATGTGTTTGGACGTGTATATCAGTGTATATATTTAATACTAACAGGTAGTAACCGATATATACATTAAAATCATGCTTCATGTAGAAGTTCATTATTTCTCAGGGGTCATAGGGTAAAATCATGCAATAACATACATAAGATATATAAATACTGGGCATTTGAGTTAGTCAAAGTACAAAAAGTTATAAAGAACAGAAAGAGAACCCCAAATTTCCAAAGTACAGTCGAAGAATTAAATTAATAATTAATTTGGAATTTTTGAAAATTTCATGGAATAACGCGAGTTATTAAAATATACAAAATTATGATATATCTAAAGAAACGTGTAATTCACTCGGGTGAGTTTAAGATTTGACACGTGCCATGTAATAAACCCCGTGCATAAGAGAGTGATTCGATATATCGTATGATACATTCCTATACAGGGACAATATAAGAAGCTTAAACGCACAATAACATTTTCAGGAAATCTAGCATGAGTTTTTAATCATATTATAAACGTTTAATTTTGATTACATGTATTTTCAAAATATAGTGAGTTTTATAAAAAAAATATTTGTGTATTTTCTTTCAGTTATCCCTAAGGGAGACCTTAAATTGAGAGAGAGAGAGAGAGAGAGAGAGAGAGAGAGAGAGAGAGAGTAAACGTGTTTCTAATGTATTTATGTACTTTTAGATTCCCTAAATGATTCCGACTCCGATATGTAAAAAAAAAAGAAAAAAAAATCTAATGGATTGTCTTTGTCTCTTAAAACTCTATTTCGACGTATGTTTTGATATCTTTGTTGTCTCACGTGTAAATAAACAGCTGTCATCTGGATTTATTTAGAATATCCTAAAACTAGGATTGCCCTAAGATGGTCTTAGGACACCTATATACCTGTCCTAAGTTTAGGATCATATTTACGACTGTCTCAAATTGCGACACCTTCGACAAACCGACTTAGGACGAAAAAAATGTCTTAGGACCAGGTTAGGACAAATTTTAGTCTTAGGATAGCTTCGAAATGATATTCATTAAATTTTTATTTTTCAAATAAATATTGTTTAAACTAATACTTTTTTAAAAAGACGTACTTTTTTAGTAGGTATACATGTACACATGTATCATGCACAATATATATATATACAATGTTCATGTATACCACGGTGCGTATCTTGTTTGATGGATCATTGTTTGGTAAAATAAGGCCAAGTTATTTTTAACTATACGTATTTATGGACAACTGGTTGTAACATTAATGGAAACTCTCAAACATATTAACGGTATAACGACGCAGATTCAACACTGATATAACTGAATACAGTGTTCGTCGAAAGTCGGGGTTATGTAACAATTTGTTTGTGGCTTCATGTCAGTTTTGGTTGCACTGGCTAATGCAGAGACGTACATGACTACGTGTTTTGGCAGCAGAAAATAGATAATTTTAAAATAGTGACTCATAAGTCTTTTATGATCAGATGTAATATTTTTACACGAATCATATTGTAGTGTTTGGCATGTATGTACATGTGAAGCTTAATGAACTATTTTGTTGTTTTTTTTCCCAAAAAAATGCGGATCATTAAATACAACAACATAAAAACATCCCAATAAATAAATAAAAAAAAAATAAATAAACATGTACAATGCTATGTAGAGCAAACAAACATTATGATATTTACATTTTTGTTGAAACCACAGAAATCAGACTTTTTTGGCGCCATTGAAACGGAACATCCCAAAATATCAGCAGCAGTTATCTACCTTTAATTGTGTTTGTAAAACGTCCTTGACAACAAATGTTTGTCTTTTGTTGGGTTTGTAAAAATTTCAGTGTTAAATAAGATTTAATTTTAATGAGTTTACACCTTTTGATGTGTGCTATTTATAGACCAGTGCAATAAGGACTATTTAAATCACAGTCAGTGCTCGTACACCGGAAATAACCTCATTTCGATGAAACAAACAGTATTTAGTCATAAGCGGGGGGATATGTAGCAGTGTAGTAAGTGACGTGGTGAATTACAACACGACGGACGTACACATAACCGGACGAACCGATGTCTGCATGGCGATACAATGGAAATGGACGGTATGCTTATAACACACTACCTAGAATTCCAACTAGAGGTCCGGAAAGGGTAAGTAGAATAGATAATCTTAATTGTCATGTTACAAGTATACATTTTGCAATTTTTCTAAATAAAATATTGTTGTCATTTTATAAATTTTGAATTTTTTTAATTAAATATAGTTGTCATTTTTTTCAGTTAAAATATTTCATTCAGAAATTGAAAAAATATATTATGACATGAAACATAAAAAAGCTTTTCGAGTTAGATTGTTTTCATTTATATCGAGACACCATCGTCGGTTATAGGCTAAGTTACAAGAACTTGCACCACGGTATGTGGTCATAAAAATTTGAAAACTAAGTTTAGAGATTTGTCGGGAACTGTCAGAATAGTTAAAATTTTATGATTCCTTGATTGTTTTATCCAGAACTCGATCTAAATGTCAGTAAAGTAGAATTGAAATTCATATAATTGGTGATCAGAATTTTATACAAATATATATTTGTCAGAGAGAGAGAGAGAGAGAGAGAGAGAGAGAGAGAGAGAGAGATTTTCTGCATGGTTACTTCTATAATGTGTAGCTCCATTGTAAATACAATGAATTCTCTATTTTTCTTCCGTATAGATTCATTGATATATCAATTGAGTTATATTGAATAGCTCTCACATGACAAAATTAAGCCGTCGAGACTTAAAATGAGCTTCCAATCTATTCTTAAACCATTTGAGTGCATTTTGATATAAAGGGCAAAACTGACATGAGGTGTAGAATTTGAATGATAAAAGTAATATATATAATATTACTTATATGATATTCAAATATTTAAATGAAAGACTAAATCATTTGATAACCATATATCCATGAAATGTAGCGAATCTTCAGTGTATTAAAACACACAAGCGTGAATATTTTTTATCAATGATCTAAAAATTTTCAAAAATAATGTTAGTGACCTTTGTATGGGCTGTATGCTGAGCAGAGAATATTATCTGCAAGGATTAAATAGTGCATGGATTTATGTAGATTCACACATATTTTCACTTAAATACACACTTGATGTACAGTTGAAGTTTATTAGGTTTCTATGATAATCAAACACAAACATACCTTTCCATGTTCATATCACAACGCAAAAGTAAAGTAAAAGTGATGATCTACGACAAAAGCAAAATGAAAAATGTAAAAATGAAATTACCGAAAGCAAAGCAAAAACTGAAAACTTGCACATTAAGTAAAACACGTGAACGTGAGACTGGATGCTCTGGAAGGGTAAGCATGGCCTTATCTGCCACGTGTGTAATAAAAAGATAAATACATATTTGGCTTCCAGCAATTCAATCCTAGAATATTGTAGAATGATGGCAGAGTAAATGTGTGAATATTATCTAGCAACAAGGTATCACCAACATTGCAAAGACAATCGCCATACCATTTACCAAGGTAAATGCTTTTAATATTATCCGCCTTGGCAATAGTGCTTTGTCTTGTAATTATGCTACGTTCCCACTGTCGTGCGATCCGTTACGAACGCCACGATTGACCATTCGTAGCTGATCTTGAAATTTCTCTGAAATTTCAGGTTTGGATACGAGGCGATGCGAGTCGATACGTTCTGATACGATTTGTTGCGCTCGGATGCGATATGTTCACGATTTGTCAATTTCAGGTGTCACGATCTGTCATGATCTGATCTTCCGTTCAGATGCGATCACATACGTTCCGATAGGACTGTTTCGATTGAGTCCACGATTGGGTCTCGATCTGACACGATCATCACGATCGAGTTCCCCGAATTGGGACGATCTGATACGTGCAGATACGTTCCGATACGTTCATCAAGAACAAATGCGCTCCGTTACGATATAATACGATTGTGGTCGCGATGTTTTTCACGATCATGATTGAGGGTGATCACGATTTGAGCTACGACTGGACCCCGACGGGTATAAATACAGCTCGACTGACCATGGGCCTCATTGTTTCTTGACATCTTAACAGAGCGTGGTGTTTGTATCGTCTAAGATCGATCCCGATCACCACGATTTGGAAGCACGATTAGATGCGATCTGTCGCGCTTTGTTACGATGCAATACGATCTGATACGATGATCCCGATTGACAATTGATCGTGTTGATCGTAGAAAATTTTTGAACCGTTCAAAAATTTTCTACGATTAACACGATTGCCACGACTGACCTCAAGATCTGATAAGATCTGATAGGATCATTACGATTACTCCACGATTAAGACCACGATTTTAATCGTGGCGCGCATCGTGATAGTGGGAACGCCCCATAAAATTAGCACTGCTGGGTAAAGGACATATTGAACGAACAATGTCAGTGTAAAATAACATCAAACGGAAGTAAAGCACTAAAATAACACCAAACACGTAGTAAAAGATGTAGTCATAGGACCAAAGGAATATAGACATTATACATGTATTCAGTTTTTTGATTGAAAATTGTAGAAGAAGAACCTATAAAAACCCGATTTAATTGAAGGTGGTCTCTATATAGAGATGGTCAGTTTAGCAGGTATTACTGTATTCAGCAAATACATGTAGTCAGCTTATTATCGTCTTTAGAAATGTTTGAATGCTTCAACTGGATATCATGTACTCAGCAGTAGCCAGCGCAACGAAGAACATGCCACAACAAAATAAACGAAACAATAATAATACATTTAATATAAACCTATTAATTCGAACGAGCCAAGACATAATGACAAAATGATTATCCGACAGCGGTCTGTTTCTAGTACACGCACTTTCATAGGACCCTAACCACCAAGCTTAAGTACTGTTTGGATCTTTCACACATTAAGCCATGTACATTTTATATTTTATTCTATAATACAGTACAGACCTGTCGAAAGTTTAACACTCACCAACCGGAAAGGAGTCGAAGCTCGGCCGAGATATGAATAGATAGTGATCGAAAAGCTACAGAGAAATACCGTACAGTACAGACCTGTCGAAAGTTTAACACTACACTCCCGAATAAGCGCTTAGTCGACAGTCCATCTCGCCCCTTCGTTACTTATATCGAGCCAGCATTTCAACAGCTGCTAATCGTATCTTTTTGCAACCTTCCGAAAACTGTCTATCCATTTTTCAGGTTTTTGTTAGGTCAGTGTTAAACTTTTGACAAACTTGTACTATATATGAAGCAAATGCTGAAATGCTGCCTAAATATAGATAACCAGGGACAGAGATGTGATGATTCGTTAGCTTAGTGTTAAACTTTCGACAGGCCTGTACTGTAGTTTTGGATATGGGATTTGATGCTTGGTTACCAGGAACCATCCCCCTTTTCTATCGTTTGAATCTCTGACATTACATGACACATAGATTTGAATTGATACATGTATAATATATACTACCGTATCTGAAAGTCTATTGACTTGATTTGTTCACCTCGTCTGTAAAGTTGAAAACATATTCCGCTGTATTAGGTATGAGAATGTCACGCCGAATTCTAATATATACAGTACACACTTGTCGAAAGTTTAACACCGAGCTAACGAACAGGAGCCGAAGCTCGGTTGTCAAGAGACCGAGATATGGATATCTCATGACCGAAAGGCTGCCGAGATATGTAGCACTGAGCTGCAGGAATATAGCTAATGGTGGGTAAAAAAAACCTGTGTACTGGACACCAATTCGCCAGTCTGGTGTTAAACTTTCAACGGGTCTGTACTGTAAATGTGGGATTACGATAGGTTCAATTATACATATGTAAACCTTAATTCATCGAGGCTACGAACCATCATAATTTCATATTTAACGCTGAGTGATTACTTTCAAAATCACCGAAGTCTTGCTGTTCCCGAGTTAGTGTTCAGTCATAAATATAATATATGTAGTAAGTTCGGTGCATCCATAAACTTTTTTAAATTGTTTGGATAATGTAGACAAAACTGGAAAAAAAACATTCTTTTGACCTAATTTGGAAAGTATCAAATGTGTTTTGAAAATCATCAAATATAAGTTCCCATCATTGTTGAAGGTATCAAATATTTACTCAAAACAAATGGCGGCAATTGTTTAGATAATGTTTACAGAAGCAATTCATTTGACCTAAATTGGACAGTATCAAATGTGTTTTGAAAATCGACGAAGTTAAAGACAAATCATTACTGCAAAGTACCAAATGTTTTATGGAACAAATTAAGGCAATTGGACATTAACAAAAAAAGCAATTCCTTTGATCTAAATTAAGCAGTATCAAATGTGTTTTGAAAATCAACGAAGATAAGGAAAACATTATTGCAAAATACCAATTTTTTATCGAACACTGTCGTGGTTGTAGGTGAACCCATGAATGGAGTTCTCGTTTTAGAAATTATTTCTTACTTATTTACCTTGTTCTAAGTGTCTTCAAACTAAAAAAAAAACTTTAGAAATTGAAGGTTTGATTCATCGTTTTTAACTGTTGGAAACTTGAAGGGAATACACATTCGGATTGTTAAATATGGGAAATGCGATTAGATCTACTGTGAGTATAAACTTTCTAATAAAGAAGAAGGAAATGTAACATAAACTAGAAAAACTGTTAGCCACAAGCTCACAAAAAATACACCCCCTCCCAAAAATCCATCGGATCAATTTTTTAAATAGAAGGTGCACATCTACATTATATCACAAACATTGTGTGAAAGTTTCATGAAAATCCATTGAAGGGTTTAGGAGGAGTTGCGGATAAGGGATAGGTACCCTAAGGTGTAACGGAAGGACGGACACACGAACGGACACCCCTATCACTATATACTTACAAGTATATATGTGCTTGACAACAGCCAACCCGACCAAGAGCACTACATATTGGGACCACTGATTATGAAACTTTCTATTTTGATCGGGCGCTGTATTTAATGCCCCTTGGTTTGGTTACAGCGTTCTTCAGGAAGTCTTGAACCATTCCACTTAATTTCCAACCAGTGGCTATTGGTCCATAAATACGCATATATTTAAAGATATGCTGACGCTGACGGGGTTTTTTTAATCATTGGCGCACTTGGCGTCTTCCGACGAGCAGCCGAAGTTATTGATTAATGAACTGAGTATTCTAATCAGAGATCATTGCAGACGATCAGTAAGCATTATAAATATAAAAAAATATTTACTTATTGCATGTCAAAATCTAGTGAAATGCACATATTGCAGATATGCATTATATACATAATGCACAGTGTCAGCCATGGTCACATGATCAGGATAGACTGGTGTGATCTGCCTTACACTTTCACTACTGTGTATTAGAATGTGCCGATGCAAGTCTTGGGTTTACTTAAGGTGTTCCATATAATGAGCGAGTCGGTAGTGAAATGTATATATAGTTCCAATCAAAACATTTTTTATTCGAGTAATTAACTGTTTATCTTGACAAGTTGTCTTGGTTCCTTATTTCGTTTCATTTTCGTTTCGTTTGTGCTTTTGGTTGCTTTGATGATTGCAAAGTTCTTGTTTTCAACTACAGATTAAAATATTCTACACTATTTTCATCTACCATTTTCAAATTTTATTATTCAATACATTAAAAAAAAGGTTTATGACATTATCTTTTGACGTAAATGTACTTCAGATGTATTGTTTTTGTCAATATAAGTCGTCACGTCACGTAAACTTGTCGTTATCACACTAGCCTTCAGTTTGCCCAATTAGTCTGAGAACTCATTTGTCAGAAAGGTCGTTACGTAGTATTATTGTACCCATGAGATTTTACCCAACTCTTTGTTTCTATTTTCTGCGTTGATAGCGGTCCATGATTTATTGTCGTCTGAACCAGACAAGAATTCTAATTCAATTTATTAAATTGGATGTCGTGTTTATCGCCAAATAAATTGTTTGATTGATAGATGGTAATAATGAGAGAGAGAGAGAGCGTCAACCTGTTGGTTGATGCATGGGTATAATAGAGAGAGAGAGAGAGAGAGAGAGAGAGAGAGAGCTAGCGAGTCAACCTGTTGGTTGATGAATGGGTATAATGAATGAGAGAGAGAGAGAGAGAGAGTCTTTGTGAAGGCTTGTTGGTGTAGGTATTGGTTTTTGACGTATCTTTTGACTGTCGACTTATATTGTTGTGTTTATATGATGTATAATTGATACAAATGTGCATTTCTCTAAAAGTATGAGCAATAAGAATAATACATAAAACAGACAAGATCATTATTCTAACTGTATATTGGAATAGGGAAGATATAAATAAATGAAAGTAAAGTCAAAGTAAAGTTTAGTTATTTATGAAGTCAAGCTTTCACTGTGCTTATAGATACTAAGAGAATGATACTTTCCGTACAGTGAAAGCTTCACTGCTATACTAACCGCATATATGAAATTTAGGGTTAAAAGTATGTGCTTAGTTTTAAGCTTCAATGTGCACGGAGGCCCTGATAGTAAGAATACCCTGTAGTGACACTGCAAGAGGATATCAGTATTGACAATATTATAGTATATATATTTGTTAAAATGTGATATTAATCATATGGTTGGATGTAATACATTTATAAATAAAACGAAAGATATTCGAATGTTGAATAAATAACTGTTACGTATTCGATGTTGAATTATGCAATGTTGAATAGATATGTTTTGCCAGGCGATACTGTAGATCGATCTTAATGCAGTTACCGCATTGTTGCCTTTTGTTTAATGGAAATACATTCAAAGAACATGATATATATACATAAATACTTCAATCTGTTTTTAGCATATACATGTATTGAGGACATACGATTCAATTATTAATTAATGCCGTTTTCTCATTTTGAATAGTCCCGACGGATCTGTCTGCTTAGCAATTTAGACATACATATAGTTTGCTTGTAGGAATGTTTTAGTCAAATATATTAAGTTATCATATTAGTCGCAGTTTAACCCTACCCGCTTATATAACATTTAGCATCAAATATAATTATTATATATGTATTTATATCAATGTTAGTTTTAGCTGAGATTTCTTTTACAGGTGAATCGAAATGCCGTCATCTGTTCGAGCGATTGCAGAACTAACAGACCATTTGTACCTATGTGGCATAGGGGCCATTACTGAAGCCAACTTAGTGTCATGTGGAATCACGCATGTTCTGAACACAGCCGTTGAATTGGCTGATTTTACATACCCCGTAAAAGACCTAAAAGTTGGCTGCGTTTTAATGAGGGACAGTTCAGATGAAAACCTGCTGGTACATCTAGACAAATGCTTGGAGTTTATAGAAAACGCCAAACTCGATGGCGGGAAAACGCTCGTTCATTGTGTAGCAGGTGCGAGCAGATCTGCTAGTGTTTGCATTGCATATCTAATCAAACATTGCAATATGCGATTGGTGGACGCACATGACCATGTTTACAACCAAAGAAGTGTCATTTTTCCAAATATTGGATTTTGGAATTGTCTTGCAGAATTTGAAGAAAATGTTCGAGGTGAAAGGTCTGTAGAAATGAGACCATACATATGTGGATTTATTCCTAGTTTTAAAGAAGACTATGCCAGATACCTCATAAAGATGGCATGGATGCAAGACTTGATGCTATTCTGGACCGTTAATATTTGTTTTATGTTTATGCAAATTTTATATCTGTTGCTATGGTAACATAGTAATTATGCTGATTATGATATATATACATAATATAATTTATACATTATTACTTTTAGTTGACAATTTTTGTCATTTATTTATTTTTGTTTTTCCTTTGCTTGCTTTTATATATACACACCCATGCTAATGTTCAATAATCAATTTGTAGTATACAAAATTGCACACCTGCATAGGCACGCGGCAAGATGCTCTAGAAAATGGAGATACCCCTACCGGAGGTATAACAAGTTGCAACTGGTATCAAAATAAAGCTTATGATCTCTAGTTTACTAAAATGATGTTGTACTTTGCAAAATAGGTGCACAACACTGTCATTTTAACCCATTTACTCCCAAAACTCGCACAAAATTATAAAACACACTACCTTCATATTGAGCGATTATTTTTTATAGAAATTCACAATTAGACCGACATACTGCTGTTTTATTGTTGAGAATAATATGTAGGAAAATTTTCAAGCTGTTTTAGATGGGTTTATCACCCCCCACCCCCCAAAAAAAACTACATTTTGTCCTATTTTCTACCTTTCAGACTTTTCTCAAAGTTCTGACTCGTTCCTATTATCTAATAAAGACTAAAACACTTGGATATATAATTAGAATAACTTTTATTTGTGTCCAGTGTCTAAAAAACTTTAAATTTTGAATAAAGATGCAACAATATAAAAATGGTTGGTGACCCCTCATTTTACGAAACAACAGAATCAGGTGAGTGCGCTCATGTAATTTCAATTTAGCAGGGGTCAAACATGCACCGATAGGTTTTGTGCTAGTCATTTGTTTTTATGCCACTGAAGAAGCTTAGTAATTATGTAATTGTATATCCCTGGCCTTTATGGTTTGAAGTGGTCTTTGAAGCAGTCATCACGATAACATGATTTCAGTCTTCCTCGTCATTCCCATCATCATCATCTTGAAGTAGATTGACAGTGTTTGGGCAGCTATTGCAGCGACATATTTCTATGCATTTCAAGCCAGCAAATACACATGGACATTTTCTACCATCGATGCAGTCAGTATCTCTACAGTATAGATGGGTCAAATCCCGTATTTCTCTAGGGGCTGATTCCTTAAGGCTTGTTACACACTGTAAGCTGTCTCCATATTCAACCCAACCATATTCAGTGGGAACTCTTATACTGGGCATTGCAACATGGCTATTGCACCAGACCATTGTCTGGTACTTTGCTCTCAGGGCATGTTGCCTAATGACCTCGGGGAGATTGTAGTCAAGAGGTTGATCAGACTGTACAACAACCCTGACCTTGGTATAGAAATTCTGACCCTGGTGTTTGATCGGTATGACGTAAGTTCAAGTATCAAAGGCAACGAGTGGCAACGACGTGTCGATATAGGTGCTGATGGACCATCTCACAAGATCATAGGAAATAGACAAGTCCCTAACTACAGACAATTTCTCAAGTCAGGACAGAACAAAGCAGCTCTCATCTACTTCTTGAGTGAGTACATTGAGAAAAATGTATCAGACAAATTTTCTCAAGAACATAAACTTGTGATTGCTGGAGGTCATCATAACTGAGAAGCTGTGAGAGAGATAACAAATCTTGTAACAAGAGATCTGGAGGAGCTATCTTCAACCCATGATGAAGCAGATACTAGAATGATATTGCATGCCACCCATTTGTCTACCTTTCCCCGAACTGTTGTCAGATGTGATGATACAGATGTACTGGTTATTTTGTTGTACTATCAAAGTGAAGGTAAATTGAGCAATGATGTATACATGCATGCCAGCCACTCAGGAAAGTTTGTCACCAAGGAGCGGTTCATTCCAGTATCAAAAATTGCCAAGGTGATTGGGAAGGAACAGTGTTCTATTTTACCTGCTGTGCATGCCCTTACAGGGTGTGATTCGACTAGTGGCTTCTTCAGGCTTGGATAGAAAACTGCCTACACCATTCTCCAGAAACACCAGGAGGCTCTAAAGGGACTGACAGAATTCCACCTTCCAGATGACGAGGGACTTGATACTGCTAGAGAGTCCTCCTCTTGATGTATGGCAAGGGTAGCAAGGGAAGATCGTACAACACTCTGGATGAATTGCGCTATATGTTGTCATCTACGACTGACAAACCAGTTTCATCCTTTCCTCCCACTGATGATGCGTTTAGGCAACATGCCCTGAGAGCAAAGTACCAGACAATGGTCTGGTGCAATAGCCATGTTGCAATGCCCAGTATGAGAGTTCCCACTGAATATGGTTGGGTTGAATGTGGAGACAGCTTACAGTGTGTAACAAGCCTTAAGGAATCAGCCCCTAGAGAAATACGGGATTTGACCCATCTATACTGTAGAGATACTGACTGCATCGATGGTAGAAAATGTCCATGTGTATTTGCTGGCTTGAAATGCATAGAAATATGTCGCTGCAATAGCTGCCCAAACACTTTCAATCTACTTCAAGATGATGATGATGGGAATGACGAGGAAGACTGAAATCATGTTATCGTGATGACTGCTTCAAAGACCACTTCAAACCATAAAGGCCAGGGATATACAATTACATAAATAGTAAGCTTCTTCAGTGGCATAAGGACAAATGACTAGCACAAAACCTATCAGTGCATGTTTGACCATTGCTAAATTGAAATTACATAGCGCACTCACCTGATTCTGTTGTTTCGTAAAATGAGGGGTCACCAACCATTTTTATATTGTGGCATCTTTATTCAAAATTTAAAGTTTTTTAGACACTGGACACAAATAAAAGTTATTCTAATTATATATCCAAGTGTTTTAGTCTTTATTAGATAATAAGAGAGTCAGAACTTTGGGAAAAGTCAGAAAGGTAGAAAATAGGACAAAATGTAGTTTTTTGGGGGGTGGGGGTGAAAAACCCATCTAAAACAGCTAGAAAATGTTCCTACATATTATTCTCAACAAGAAAACAGCAGTATGTCGGTCTAATTGTGAATTTCTATAAAAAATAATCACTCAATATGAAGGTAGTGTATTCTATAATTTTGTGCGAGTTTTGGGAGTAAATGGGTTAAAATGACAGTGTGTTGTGCACCTATTTTGCAAAGTACAACATCAGTTTAGTAAACTAGAGATCATAAGCTTTATTTTGATACCAGTTGCAACTTGTTATACCTCCGGTAGGGGTATCTCCATTTTCTAGAAGTATTTTCTGCTACCTACCCCTGGTCTATGCAGTACAAGAACGCCGAAAGTTTAACACTGAGTCGACGTTCGACTTCAACGTGTCCAAAACGTTAATATCTAGCGACCAAAATGCCACGGAGAAATAGATAGTGGCGACTACCAACGTAAAGCTAATTAAGGGCCGAAATGAACTGCCGATTTAGGGATAGGGAATTTCTTAGTGTTCAACTTTCGACAGGTCTGTACTGTAGGTCATAATATGATGGTTGTACCACTACATAAATCTCAACACCACCAATAATTAACATTTCACGATTAATGCTGTAGTTAATTTAACTGTATGCCACAACACAATTAGCATTACTAGTAATACTGTAAATCATTTTATTTCCGCTAAAGTAACAAGTCGCAAAAAGATAACTTTCCCAAATTTTTTTTTATATAATTCACATGCATTTGCACGGACCATCGTCCGACTATACGCAAATATCTTGAATAGGTCATTCTTGCAAATATTAAGAAATTATTCCAATTAACAAGGTTGACTTGTTTACCAATCATACGTGTTACTGCATCACAAAGTGACATATGGATGTTGCTAACAATACATAACGCTTACTCCTTTGGAGTATCTGGTCTTATGCTACTAGACAGAGGCGTAGCCAGGCGTACGTTTGTACGCAAAAACGTCCACATCGTTTTCGCAAAAAAAAAAAAAAAAAAAAAAAAAACCGAGAGAGAGAGAATATAATATATTTCTTATACCAAACCGTTGGTCTTCACTGGAAATGTTATATACAAATTCGGTTTATACCTGACTTCGATGGCCTCTGAGGTGCGGTTCCGGTGTTGTCTTGACTTTGCCGACATGGCAAAACAATTGAAACTATTGATAACCAGGAATTCGATCGGGAGGTTCAGCGATAGAAAGCTAGGTGGGCTGAACTCGACGACAACCCGTCAACGCTGGTCAACACGTTATGTGCAATACAAAGACCCGAGCTGTATCCATGCATATACCGAATTATTGAAATTCTCCTATCTATGCCAGTGTCATCCGCGTCTGCTGAAAGGTCATTCAGCGTTATGCGGCGTCTCAAGACTTACCTGAGGTCCACTATGACCGGCGAGAGGTTTTCCTCACTGGCCCTCATTCATTCTTACAGGGACACCGACATCGACATAAACAAAATCATTGAGGAATTTGCTGGAAGGAAACAACGAAGACTTGCTTTCAAGTGACTTTATCTGGTTGTTCTCGCACATAATCATGATCTAACTCTTATGCCTAGATACGAATGCTTGTTAACAATTACAATAAAGAACTTCTACCAGCCATTTGTTACGTTTCATTATGTATTAACGCAATATATTTACAAATATATTTCCTCTCCTCCGTTTAACCTCACCACTATATTAATTGAACTCCCATTTTAATTTGACTTTCTCACTTATTGAGTGTGTTGTTTTCGTAGTGCTTATGCCATACAACATCAGATCCCCTTGTACCTCGTCTTCAGGTTTAAGAATGAACCAGTCCTCAAAAGAACGACAAAAACTACCACAGCATAGCATAAAATTATAAGAACAATTCTGATAAATAGCGCCCTGGAGGGCCGAAAATTCGCATCAGGGCGGCCCCCAAACCCCCTGCCCTCTTTAGGCGTCCACATCATAAACACCCCAGCTACGCCCCTGCTAGAGGTTTTGATTTAAGTCGTACGTATGCGTTATGTGTTTTGGAAAGTGTGTATGTGTTGGCATACAAAGTATCATCAAACACAAACTTACAGCCCATGGTCAATTACTGTAAATGTACTTAATTTCGCGGTATTGGAAATATAGACATATTCGCGTAGTTTATTTTTTCAGGTTTTAAAAAAATGCACTTTTACAAAATATGCATATTATAATTTTCGCGCAAAAACTAACGGCCGCAAAATAAGCGAAAATTAGTACATCGCGAAAATAAATACGTTTACAGTATTATATTCAAGTTGGTATTTTTTATGTTAATTTAATACATTAATACATTCAAACACTTTTCTGCAAATCTACAAAACATGCCTTGTCGCTTGATGTGACGTCATTAAATGCACATTGTACCACGACAACGCCTCCGAATTATTCGATGGTGGTAAGCTTCAAATATTTACAAATATTTCAATCGGCAAGCTGAGCTTCTAGTAAATTACTAATTCAATGGTTAAGGTCACGGTTATCACTCGCCACAAGGACATGTGGTACAACAGCGCTTTGCAATATTGTTTTTGATGCTGCATGAAACAGTGCAATAAATAGTCGGATTGGCCACTTAATCTTTACATGAACAACATAAATATATTTTTCGTGTCCTTTAGGTCGGTCAAAGCTCTAGCTAAATTACCTCGTAAAAGCATTCTAGAGACTCCATTTCCTGAATAAAAGTTGATATAAGACAGAAAACTACAGTACATACCTGTCGAAAGTTTAACACCGAGGTAACGAAAAGGAGTCGAAGCTAGGCTGCCAAGTGGACAAGATATAGACAACCAGTAATTGAAACATAGACGAGAGATATTTAGTAACTGCCGAAAAACTTTCGAGATATAGGCTGTCGATGGGCTGACATAAGCTGCCTAATCGGAACTAGTTCGTTGGCTTAGTGTTAAAATTTCGACAAGCCTGTACTGTTTTTGTGGTAATTCATTGCGTCTTCCATTAAGCAAGCCTTGCAATGTCAAATCTAGATGTATGGATTCTTTACTCAAAGTAATTATGCATGGCACACAACCCGGAAATTAAATGTAAAATCTACAACTTCTCTACGAGACGAGGAGTAGACTACCATAAATAACAAACTGAAATGAACAACACTACTTTCCAAAACGTCTTCAATTGTTGCATTTCTATTGATTCCGATTCATCGTCAATATGTATAGGCAAACAACATTGACCTGTCCGATTGACCTTTTAATTTGACTTTTATATTATAAACAAATGCATTTACGTACAGGACACACTGGTGTTATTTTCGTATATATCATGGGAGACATACATCATGTGCATTGTTTATGCCTATCATTACCCATACATTTGATGGATCATCAGATGACTATTCTTGTGAAAGGTCAAGCGGACAGGTGAATTTTGTTTGCCTCCACACTACATTGCATTGGTTTTCGTTGAGGAAGGATTGTATATTTATCATTAGTAATTCTTTTTATCCATTATTTTATGAGTTTAAAACAAATTATTCCCAAAGAAAGTGATAAAAAGCTATTTTCCAAGAATAGAAATGGTTTTTAGTTTTTACATTTCACACCAAACACATCCATTTCAGGATCAGGATCTGAACATACACTGCGTATTTTTCTCAAGGCAGCAAACAACATAGTGTCGATATATTTTTATGAAGTCAGCAAACATATCCATCAATGAATTAACGAACATAAATTAAATTTATGTTCATTTATAAATTATAATGTTATAAACCGTTTATTATTTGATATTTTATATATAAAACCAACATGGTAATCCAACATGTGCGCTCAGGACAATGTGCAGTGATTTATTAAGCGTGCTTCGCCTATACCGTGATACGAGTACCGGTTTTTAAGGCCTTATCCAAAGGTCCCTGTGACTTTCATTTTTACATGCTGAGTGCTTGACGAAAGAATAGCCGCTACTTATTTTCAAGTCTTGGTCAGACCGGACTGTGGTTCGAGCCCCAAACACTCGCATATGGAGTCTAAACTCTGTCAATTGAATATGCTCTAAGGCTGTCATAGTGGCCTACTCACCTTAGATTGCTAAATGCAAAACTACTTTTGTGTGCACACTCTGCATTAATGAATTCCATTATATAAATATACCATATAAATGAGTTGAGGAACGGTGTTTAATTTTACTTATATCGAGACATCTCCAGCTATAGGCAAAGGGGCAGATATTTTGTCTGTGGCACTGCAGGATTTTTTATCGTGCCATGTCGACCGTGACACGGGACCTCGTTTATTTTAAGTTTCCATCCGAAAGAACCCCGACTTTCATTTCGTAATGCCAAGTGCTTGGCGAAGGAACAGTCACTACCTACTTTCAAGTCTTGGGTCAGACCCGGCCGGGGTTCGAACCCACGACCTCCCACTTACGAAGCTAGCACTCTACCAACTGAGCTACCGCAGTGGTATACTAAATAAATAACATGTGCTTTGAACAAAGTGAAGACACACTTCGTGTGTATATATCATTGATGTGTTACAATGTCGGATTGCCATGATTAATACAAGTGATTTGGTTTAAATAACATGTTGCTTGTTTTAGTTAATAAACAATCAATATCAGCATTTCCATAGAGAATTATAACCCCTTGTTTTATCGATATTCTAGTTGTTTTGTCTCTTTAGAAGAGGATGTGTTTCGATTTCTGTGTCATGTTTATTTACTTAAACAGCAGATTTTAATGGAGTTTAGAGCACTCGATTGATCGTAACATCGATATGTACTTGTATTAAATATTCATAAGGAATCCGGTTCATGTTAAATTCCGTAGTGTAAACTAAATAGCGTGTAGATTTGAATCCTGGATTTTGTATTCCTATTGAGTTGTTTGTTATTGCATTTGTTTTTTATTTTGATTAAATTCTTTCCTATCATTCTGATAGGTTTGCCAATTCAGATGTAAAACCACTTTTGTTCAACAAACTTGCCTATAATTTAATTTATTGCAAATGTTTACAGTCTTTAATGGTATTACACATTAAGGTTTTGGACAAAACTAAAATCAAGATGTCATAAGCCAAAAAAAACCCCTTAAAATCTTAATTTTCTAATTTTCTTAGGCACCAGGAAAACTAATGAAATCAAAACATGATACCAATCCATTTCAAATCACAATTCCATTAGCAATGTAAAGACTGGAATTTTGAGAAGTAAGACGGGGTGCTCTGGAAGGGCAAGCAACTCTCGGCTAGCAGTGTTCCCCCATCCGCGTGTAAAATGAAAAATTTAAAGGGAAATACTGGACGTCAAGTGTATCAAGGATAAATAAGAGGGAATTGTGAATACAGATATATGTTCCCCGTTTTTATTCAAGGGATATCTTCGTTAAGAGACGATTGTGGACTGACTGGAGCAAGACTGCAAATAAAAGACATTACCGTTAAAGTTAAGTTAGGACACAATTTTCTTGATAAATTCAGTGCCTGTCCAAAGTCGAGAGTTATTTCATCGTGAGTTGTCACAGTATTGGTTTATCTTATCTTGCCGGCTACTTTCTTTTGTGGTATACAGTCTAACCTGCCTTTAAGGCCACCTCTATATAAGGACCGCTTGCTTATAAAGGCCGGTAGAATTGTATCCCAATTGTTATTCATATTATTTGAACCTGTATATAAAGGCCACCTGCCCATAAATGCCACTTTTACTGGTTCCCTTGGATGGCCTTTATAGACAGGTTTGACTGTACTCGTATGATTGCCAAAGCCACGATTTTTGTTTAGAGGACAGTTTGAGTAAGCACTTGTTATTCAGACCAATATTTATTTTCTGTTGGTGATCATAATGACAATATACCGGTATTCAATCTTGTTTCAAGCAATTTCAGATTAATACCTAGTACCTGTCATAAATAATTAACTCTCATGGAATGGTTAATGTAATTATTTAGGATATTAATAATCTAATCAAATTATTTAGATATTATACTTTGATGATGTCGTATAATCAAGAATTACTTACTCGCCATGGCAGATTAGGAAAAAAAACCACAATGTCTCCAATACGTTTTCGTATAGCCATGTTTTTAAAGGACAACATGTACGATTACCTATTGGCTTCAAATGGACACTATGATAAAACTCAGATTTTCAGAAAATTGACAATCATGAAAGAAAAAGTAAGGGTTCAGAAAAAATTAGCTTAGCATAATGTGACATAACAATATCTATCAAAAACGAATCATTTTCCGTTTTATTTGAATTGATCATCCGGTCAGCCGTGACGAAGTCTTCAATATGACACGAGGCATCCTTACCAAAGGTGACTAGACACCCCATAGCAATGCCTTAAAGTTATATAGAATAGAATAAAGTTAACACGTCTTAAATATTTTCTCAACACCGCCATGTATCCTTAACTGCTGACAAGACCACTGCGGTAGCTCAGTTGGTAGAGTGCTCGCTCCATAAGTGGGAGGTCATGGGTTCGATCCCCGGCCGGGTCTGACCCAAGACTTGAAAGTGGATAGTGACTGTTCTTTCGCCAAGCACTCGGCATTACGATATGAAAGTCACGGTTTTTTCGGATGGGAACTTAAAATAAACGAGGTCCCGTGTCACGGTGGGCTTGGCACGCTAAAGAACCCTGCTGTATATTGACATCAGCGCAACGCACAGGCAAAATTTCTGCACCTTTGCCTATAGCTGGCGATGTCTCGGTATAAGTGAAATATTCTTGACTGGGACGTTAAACACCATTACTCAACTTACTCAACTTAATTACTGGCAATATAGAAACCATGTAAGATGTCATCGATAAAATAACAGATAATGGATATGTCTATGTAAATATACCTTGTATTTTTTAATATCTTTGGCAGCCATATTTTCAGTAAACGAAAAAGTCAAGGTGGAAACATACTTAGCCTAACTAAATACATATATATTAAATAAATACACTGGTTTAATGTCATAAAATAATAACATCCTATGTTGTATTTGATTTAAAATGCAGCACGATTATTATAAGTCGGCCATCTTAAAAATGGCGATCATATTGAATTTTACAACCAATGTTTATTCATGGAAAATTAGTATAAATATTTAATTGATTAAATATCAAATTTCAACTAAAAAGGTTGAGTGGTTGATTTGATATTGAGTTTTTATACTTAAATTATCTTTTTGGCGGCCATCTTGGATTGGCAGCCATATTTCCATTAAACGGAAAAAGTCAAGGTGGACACATATTTAGTCTGACTAAGTACATATAGGGCAATAAGATCCACCATGTTTCCTGCTTTTAACAAAAAAGTTTAGGGGATGTCACATTTTTTTGGATCTGCCCTCTGACTATGCTCCTGCGGCGTTAGAAATATTTAATTCTTCAAAAGTTTTTTTTTCAGTATATGTTCTGTTACTGGTACATATGTATTTGTTTTAGTGTTTTGGTTCGATTTCATCTTGCTCCACACTATATCAGTGTTCATTATAGAAGGGTCAATGATCCCGTATTTTGCCAAATCTCATTTCGAATGCTCAGGCTTTAGTGTGCCATATTTAACATTGCATGAACGCAAAAACGGTGATGTGATGATGTTTTTTAGGAAAATTTTTGAAAATGGTCCCTTCTAAAATCCCAAATTGAGCACTCCTATACTAGTATTTGTAATGGTACTGTATATTGCTTTATTTTCACAGTGTCAAATTTTCGCGATTTGAGGATCACTAGTGTATTCGCGGTGTCATATTTTCGCGGTCTTATCTGATTAAAAGAAAACGACTCTAGGAAGATTAATGGGGCGGTAACGTCAAGTGTCTTTTCACGGTTGTTTAATTTTCGCGGGTATACACTTGACCGCGAATATAGCGAAAATAAAACCATAGTGAAATAATAAGCATTATATCAGACTAACTCTTTCTAGGAAAACAACAGCAGTTGTGAACTCATTGATCTAAACTATATGACAAATCAGTCTAACTTGGTCCTGGAATAAAAAAGACCTCATTGACCGGTATTTGTTTATTGATCATAATAGGTTCATAATATTATTGTAATGTTTACAAACGAGATGTTGATCTGTTAGTGCAGACAAGTTATACAGTACAGACCTGTCGCAAGTTTAACACTGAACTAACAAAAACGAGTCGAAGTTCTGCTGCCAAGTTGCCACATAGATAGAACCAGTCTGTTGAAAAGTTGTTGAGGTAAAGCGAGGCCGGGATGGAATAGCACTGTCATGTGCTGATTTTGAATTTTTATTAAAACAATGCATTCAAAATTAGCACATGACAGCACTGCTGAACCGCAGATTTATCACATATGAATAGCAACATAACACTAATTCTTTAGCTTAAGTGTTAAACTTTGGACAGGTCTTTACTGTACCTTACATACACTTCCACATAAGGTTAACACAGACAAACCAATATTATTATAGATGTTTTCTTTGTTTGTATAAAACAATATAAAAATACCGGTTTTCCAATCTCTAATCAATTGTCTATACAGTAAGGGTCTGTCGAAAGTTTAACAGTGAGCTGACGAAATATTATCGAATCGACGAATCATTATCGAATTGACGAATCATTATCGAATTGACGAATCATTATCGAATTGACGAATCATTATCGAATCGACGAATCATTATCGAATTGACGAATCATTATCGAATCGACGAATCATTATCGAATCGACGAATCATTATCGAATCGACGAATCATTATCGAATCGTCAACTCATCTTGGCCCTCGTTAGTTTTATCTTGATAGGTATTCGACAGCGATCCAATATATCATTTGATCGCCTTTTGGCTACTCCATATCCACACCTCAGTCGATTTTCGAATTCTTTTCGTTAGCATTGTGTTAAACTTTCGACAGGTCTGTACAGTATATCTGGTTAGTAAACTTAGGTTAACGTCGTTTGCAGAAATTTCCAATGTCTATGTCATATATAATTTTAGAATATATATATTGAATGATTAACTTTAAAAAAATGATATCTGACCTCTACAAAAAGGTCGAGTTTAGAATAACGCTATATCAAATTATGTCTGGTGCTCATCCAAACTACTGGTTATTAAACTATTAACACTGAACATTGTTTGCAGACATTTTTAATGTTAATGTCATATACCTTTTTTAATGAATTGAATAATAAAATTCGAAAATTGGTATATGGCATCTATAAAATGGTCAAGTTTTGAATTACGGTACATGTATATCAAATTATGTCTGGTGCACGTTCAAACACGATTTTAACTACTGTCTGATTATTAGACTTAGGTCAACACTGAACGTTGTTTGCAGAAATTTCAATTGACTATAAATTGGAAAGTTTAAAATTAAGCTACATATATCAAATTATGTCTGGTGACAACCAAATTCTGGATGTTGTTACTCAGTTTTTTTGTAGATACAGTCCAACCTGCCTTAAAAGCCACCTCTATATAAGGGTCACCTGCTTATAAAGGCCAGTACAATTGTATCCCAATTGCTCTTTATTCATATTATTTGAACCTGTGTATAAAGGTCATCTGCCCATAAAGACCACTTTTACTGGTTTCATTGGGTGGCCTTTATACACAGGTTTGACTGTATCTTAATAAATGCGAATTTCTAAACGATTCGAGTGGAAGGAGTTGTTACAGTGGAACAATGAACTTTTACACCCAAGTCAAGATTTTTACTGATATAGAAGCGGTTTATAAATATCAATGAAACCGGAGTACTCACAGAAAACTATATACCTTAATTTTGAAAATGAACTGACAAACGTTCTCACACCGTGATCTGTTCCTAACAGAAATCAACCCTAGAAGGTCAAGAAAAGGTGTGGTGATTGGTAACCACGCGCTTTAGTCCCCTCGGCCACCAAGAGCCCTAATGCTTTGAACGAGTTGTATGTTCTTCGTCTAGAATTTAATTTGTTTGCCTTTTATAATTGTTTCTGGAATTGTGTCATGAGTGAATTCATCGTGTGCCTTGTATTTTTTTTTCATTTTCCTTGGCATTGCAAACTTACAAAAACTTGTGTTATACAGTTGTGATTTTTAGTATTTAAGAAATCTGACTAGTTCTTGTTCCTTTTGTAAAACATTTATGAGCAGAATCATTTGCACTTAATGATGCACTTCGTGATAATTTCGGTTTTTTAAATAACGTTTCAAATTAATTTTTAACCCAAAAGCTTTACTAAATAAATACTGAGGCAGTGAAGATTATCATTTTTAATTGTAAAATGTCTCTTTGAATGTCGCCCATATCCATGGCAACGAAAATGCCATGACGTCAATTATGAAAAAACGAACTGCATTTTCATATCTAAGAATCAATACTGTTAAATGTCCTCATTTTAAAATTTTAATTGCGTATGTGGTTATTCGCGTTTCATTGGTTAGTTTAAACACATATACCGGTTACATGTAGTTTTCAGCCTTTTTTAACGAAAAAAAATAAAAACTGTTAATCATTACTGAGAATTTCTTGTAAACATAACATGTACATGAATAACAAAATAATCAAATTATTTAAAATAGTTAACAGGTTTTTTTTTCTTTTATAAGACCACTGTTTTAAAAGGTTTTGTCGGTTTAATTTAAATTTCAAAGCTTTTAAAAGTGCAGTTTCATTTTTCTCCCGGGAGGGTAACTTCACATTGCTGTGAAAAATCGATACCTAATTGCTGATTTTTGTAGTTGTTGTTTCAGAATTTAATTACTAGTACATGTATCTCCTAATTATGCTAATTTTAATTGTTGTTCAGTTATCGGGCTGTTTATCATGTCAAAATGTAACTACAGCACAGCCCTGTCAAAAGTTTAACACTAACCTAGCTAACGAATTGGTGTCGAATCGCACCTGCTCATCTTGATCTCTCGTTGCTATCTCTCGCCGGTGTTTGGTCACTATTAATTCATTCCTCGGAAACTCCTCGCTCTGGAGAGCCTCGACTTCTTTTCGACACGTCTGTTCTTTATTTTGACTTACTAAAACTATCTGAGTACATACGGTACTAATTTTTCTTCAACTTTATATCTTGAAGCTTTATGCAATTATACAAATATTTCTTTTTTCATTTTTTAAAATTCAAATGGCTACCAGAACCGGTATCTCTGTATTAGATAAAATCTGTAAAGTCTTAAGAAAGGTCGAGTGTCCTTATTAAACCTTTGAAAATGCTAATATTGTAAAGCTTTAATAAATTCCAAATGGCCAGTTTGATTTAGTCATAGTTTGTTGAGGCGGGTGTCCTTAAACCTTTTCAGCTTGTTTGTCAGAGATCGGAAATTAGTGCAACTTTTTTCATCTTTACCAAAACCCAAGGCGCCCAAAAAGTAATTTGATTTTAGCTACCCTGTACGATTGTATTAACTTTGTAAATTGTGGAACTTTGCCATCTTTACTTAAACCCAAAATGCTAAAACATAAACAATTTTGATTTTGACCATCTTGTATGGTTGCAATAGATTTGAAATTTGTGGAGCTTTGCCATCTTTACCAAAAATCCAAAAGGCCAAAATAGCAATTTGATTTTAGCCAACGCGTATGGTTGAATTAGATTAGCAGTTTGTAAAATTTTGCCATCTTTACCAAACCCCAAAACACCGAAACATAAGTAATTCGATTTTGGCAACCCTGTGTGCTTGTTGTCATAGATTAGAATTTTGTGGAGAGTTGCCATCTTTGCCAAAACACCTTAAACGCAAAAAGATGAGCAGTTAGATTTTGACCACCGTGTGTGCATGTCAAAGGTTGGAAATGTGGAACTTTGCCACGTCAAGGGCACCAAAGAGCAATTCGATTTTATCCACCGTGTGTGGTTGTCATAGATTAAACATTTGTGGAATTTTGCCATCTTTACATAAACCCCAAATGCCAAAAAAAGCAATTTGATTTTAGCTACATTGTGTTAGTTGAGGACTTCACAAGATAATAAATTCGTGTCTCGTGTTTTAGTTATAATTATTTTAAAGAAAACATTTCCCAAGATTATTCAATATTCGCCAAAGATTTTATTAAGTAAGAATGATTTAATTAGTTCGTGTGTTTTAAGTTAGAACATAAAAATTGATTATTTTGTCAGTTACAAGTACATGTATATACACAATCAGCCGTAATGAAGAGTATATTCTATAGGGACTAATTGTTGTGTATTGCCTCAAGAAAATGTCTATAATTTTCCCGCTTTCTATGTCACGCAACTGTTTATTTTACGTCTTACCCAATTCAACTTTTAGACACGACCACTCATAATAAAATTATAAGTTCAAACAATATTTCGCTTATGGACCACAGTGCTTCTAACCGCCTAGGTTTAAATCCCACTTGATACAGTGTGAAAAACGTTTGTCAGTTCACTTGCCGCATGTATGTGTTTTCTCCAGGCACTCAGGTTTCCTCTAGCATCTTTGAACTGACTGTCTCGATTGTAATGGAAGAATCTTGACTAGAGTGCAAAACTCAATTATCTACTCCACTCCACCAATATTTGATTATTATGTTACATTGTTTTTTTTTTCCTTTTTTATGTTTTTTCTTCTATCCATTTTGTTTTTAAGCTGATATTTATGCTAATCTAAATTTATTTTCTTTCTGTTGGCTTTCTCGTTATTTTCAAAAAATAATTCTCCAGATTGTTTGGTCATCGAACCTGATATTGACGTATTCTGTACAAGGCAGTTGTTTTTCATAGCATGAGGTCAATGTCCGCGAGATACTGCACGTGTGGCATGATAATGTAATTCTTTAAATAAGGTTTTTGTCTATGTCAAAGATTGAATATCGAAAACTTATGCCTTTGCAAAAACGCTTCTGACAGTCACATGGAAGGTCCATTTCCATAACAATAAGAGTTGAGTAATGAATGTTGTTTAACGTTCCAGTTAAAAATATTTCGCTTATATCGAGACATCCGTAACAAAAGAACACCGGAGTGTCCGGATCTAAAAAACCAGACGATTACATAAAAACTTTACTTTTGTAACGAACCCGTTTTTTAATTTTAGTAAAATGTTAACTATTGATATTTTTGGAGCAAATGAATAAAATGTAATAATCTGAATGTCAAGAGTCATAAAGTGCATAGTCCCGGGGTCAGTCACACCATTGGAAATCGTCGTCATTTTGTGCTATGTGTTCGTTCAAAGTTATAAGTTCTGTTATGACTAGTCATGTGTAAAACTTATGTTTTCGACAAGTTTTATTGTTTTATGCGTTTTGTTATGTTGTATACGTTTTCTTATGCTTTTGCAGCCGTCGCATTTTGTTTACTAGTGATAATCATCAGGTCTTCTTTTCATTCATATGATTTATATTCCTTATGTCAATACTGATAATCAAAAACAAACATACTAAATAATAAATAATAGTTTTATTTTTACCTTTCAAGACAGAAGTTGATATGTTTTCGCCGAATTATAAATAAGTGCAATATTATGATTCAAAACAGAATACAATACAGTCCAATCTGCGTTAAAGGCCACCTCTATATAAGGACCACCTGCTTATAAATGCCAGTAAGATTGTATCTCTATGGTTCTTCATTCATAATATTTGAAAACAATACAGTCCAACCTGCCCTAAAGACATCCGCCATCTAAGGGTCACTTGCTTATAAAGGCCAGGAAACTTACCTAAATGGTTCTTTATTCATATTATTTGAACCTGTATTTAAAGGCCACCTGCCCCTAAAGGCTACTTTTATTGGTTTTCTTGGGACCTTTATATACAGGTTTGACTGTACCTTATATTTGTTCTCTTTGAAATACATCTTCATTGGTATGTTTCAACAAAACAATTCATTTTCGCTGATTCATAAATAAGCGTGCACTGTCATATTTCAAAACAGAAAACAATCCATTTTTATTCTTTTTAAAATGCGTCTTTTTGATATGCTTCACCAAAACGATAGAATATTGTATGTTACGAATGAGCATTTACTATTATGTTTCAAGATAGAAAGTGATATATTGAGCTGAATTATTTATACGTTACGTATATATATTTGTATATATACATGCTTTTTCAAGATAGAAAAGAGAATATTTTAGATGAATTATAAAAAAGTATTTCAAAACCGAAACAATACATTGGCGATGAAATGTAAACAATTATGCATCGGTATGTTTCAAGACAGAAGATGATATATTTTAGCTGAGTTATCTATACGTATCTATTCATGTATTTCAAGACAGAAATTTTTTTGATGAAGTATAAAAAGTATTTCAAATCAGACAACGATATATTTGTGATGAATTATTCATATACATTTTAGCTAAATTATTGATACGTATTATATTGGTATATATACGTGCTTTTTGAAGACAGAAAAGAGAAAATCTTTGATGAAGTATAAAAAGTTTTTCAAAATTGAAAACGATTCATTGTGATAAACAAAATATTCATTCTGACAACGATACATTTTAGCTAAATTATTAATACCTATATCTATATTGTTTCCAGACAGAAAAGAGAATATTTTGATGAAGCTTAAAACAGTATTTCAAAACAGAAAATGATATGTTATTAACAAATACCCATTGGTATGTTTTAAAACAGAAGATAATGCATTTTAGCTGAATTATTTAAACATATCTATTTATGTATATACAAGCATTTCAAGACAGAAAAAAGAATATTGTTGATGAAGTATAAAAATAGTATTTAAAACAGAAACCAATATATTTTTGATGAAATATATAGGCACGCGGCAAGATGCTCTAGAAAATGGAGATACCCCTACCGGAGGTATAACAAGTTGCAACTGGTATCAAAATAAAGCTTATGATCTCTAGTTTACTAAAATGATGTTGTACTTTGCAAAATAGGTGCACAACACTGTCATTTTAACCCATTTACTCCCAAAACTCGCACAAAATTATAAAACACACTACCTTCATATTGAGCGATTATTTTTTATAGAAATTCACAATTAGACCGACATACTGCTGTTTTATTGTTGAGAATAATATGTAGGAAAATTTTCAAGCTGTTTTAGATGGGTTTATCACCCCCCACCCCCCAAAAAAAACTACATTTTGTCCTATTTTCTACCTTTCAGACTTTTCTCAAAGTTCTGACTCGTTCCTATTATCTAATAAAGACTAAAACACTTGGATATATAATTAGAATAACTTTTATTTGTGTCCAGTGTCTAAAAAACTTTAAATTTTGAATAAAGATGCAACAATATAAAAATGGTTGGTGACCCCTCATTTTACGAAACAACAGAATCAGGTGAGTGCGCTCATGTAATTTCAATTTAGCAGGGGTCAAACATGCACCGATAGGTTTTGTGCTAGTCATTTGTTTTTATGCCACTGAAGAAGCTTAGTAATTATGTAATTGTATATCCCTGGCCTTTATGGTTTGAAGTGGTCTTTGAAGCAGTCATCACGATAACATGATTTCAGTCTTCCTCGTCATTCCATCATCATCATCTTGAAGTAGATTGACAGTGTTTGGGCAGCTATTGCAGCGACATATTTCTATGCATTTCAAGCCAGCAAATACACATGGACATTTTCTACCATCGATGCAGTCAGTATCTCTACAGTATAGATGGGTCAAATCCCGTATTTCTCTAGGGGCTGATTCCTTAAGGCTTGTTACACACTGTAAGCTGTCTCCATATTCAACCCAACCATATTCAGTGGGAACTCTTATACTGGGCATTGCAACATGGCTATTGCACCAGACCATTGTCTGGTACTTTGCTCTCAGGGCATGTTGCCTAATGACCTCGGGGAGATTGTAGTCAAGAGGTTGATCAGACTGTACAACAACCCTGACCTTGGTATAGAAATTCTGACCCTGGTGTTTGATCGGTATGACGTAAGTTCAAGTATCAAAGGCAACGAGTGGCAACGACGTGTCGATATAGGTGCTGATGGACCATCTCACAAGATCATAGGAAATAGACAAGTCCCTAACTACAGACAATTTCTCAAGTCAGGACAGAACAAAGCAGCTCTCATCTACTTCTTGAGTGAGTACATTGAGAAAAATGTATCAGACAAATTTTCTCAAGAACATAAACTTGTGATTGCTGGAGGTCATCATAACTGAGAAGCTGTGAGAGAGATAACAAATCTTGTAACAAGAGATCTGGAGGAGCTATCTTCAACCCATGATGAAGCAGATACTAGAATGATATTGCATGCCACCCATTTGTCTACCTTTCCCCGAACTGTTGTCAGATGTGATGATACAGATGTACTGGTTATTTTGTTGTACTATCAAAGTGAAGGTAAATTGAGCAATGATGTATACATGCATGCCAGCCACTCAGGAAAGTTTGTCACCAAGGAGCGGTTCATTCCAGTATCAAAAATTGCCAAGGTGATTGGGAAGGAACAGTGTTCTATTTTACCTGCTGTGCATGCCCTTACAGGGTGTGATTCGACTAGTGGCTTCTTCAGGCTTGGATAGAAAACTGCCTACACCATTCTCCAGAAACACCAGGAGGCTCTAAAGGGACTGACAGAATTCCACCTTCCAGATGACGAGGGACTTGATACTGCTAGAGAGCTCCTCCTCTTGATGTATGGCAAGGGTAGCAAGGGAAGATCGTACAACACTCTGGATGAATTGCGCTATATGTTGTCATCTACGACTGACAAACCAGTTTCATCCTTTCCTCCCACTGATGATGCGTTTAGGCAACATGCCCTGAGAGCAAAGTACCAGACAATGGTCTGGTGCAATAGCCATGTTGCAATGCCCAGTATGAGAGTTCCCACTGAATATGGTTGGGTTGAATGTGGAGACAGCTTACAGTGTGTAACAAGCCTTAAGGAATCAGCCCCTAGAGAAATACGGATTTGACCCATCTATACTGTAGAGATACTGACTGCATCGATGGTAGAAAATGTCCATGTGTATTTGCTGGCTTGAAATGCATAGAAATATGTCGCTGCAATAGCTGCCCAAACACTTTCAATCTACTTCAAGATGATGATGATGGGAATGACGAGGAAGACTGAAATCATGTTATCGTGATGACTGCTTCAAAGACCACTTCAAACCATAAAGGCCAGGGATATACAATTACATAAATAGTAAGCTTCTTCAGTGGCATAAGGACAAATGACTAGCACAAAACCTATCAGTGCATGTTTGACCATTGCTAAATTGAAATTACATAGCGCACTCACCTGATTCTGTTGTTTCGTAAAATGAGGGGTCACCAACCATTTTTATATTGTGGCATCTTTATTCAAAATTTAAAGTTTTTTAGACACTGGACACAAATAAAAGTTATTCTAATTATATATCCAAGTGTTTTAGTCTTTATTAGATAATAAGAACGAGTCAGAACTTTGGGAAAAGTCAGAAAGGTAGAAAATAGGACAAAATGTAGTTTTTTGGGGGGTGGGGGTGAAAAACCCATCTAAAACAGCTAGAAAATGTTCCTACATATTATTCTCAACAAGAAAACAGCAGTATGTCGGTCTAATTGTGAATTTCTATAAAAAATAATCACTCAATATGAAGGTAGTGTATTCTATAATTTTGTGCGAGTTTTGGGAGTAAATGGGTTAAAATGACAGTGTGTTGTGCACCTATTTTGCAAAGTACAACATCAGTTTAGTAAACTAGAGATCATAAGCTTTATTTTGATACCAGTTGCAACTTGTTATACCTCCGGTAGGGGTATCTCCATTTTCTAGAAGTATTTTCTGCTACCTACCCCTGGTCTAATACACAAATATCCATTCCTATGTTTCAAGATTGAAAATGATACATTTGTGATGAATTATTTATACGTATATCTATTGATATACACATATATATTTCAAGACATAAAATGAAGTATATTTTTATTGATATTGATTGATCAATCAGTATAATTTCTTGTCCTGTTAATCTCGACACAATCAGACATGATTCTTGTATAATTGTTCTAGCGTGCATTAGTAATTTCATCTTCAGAATCTAGGAGTTATAGAGACAGTTTTTTTTTCATTGGAATAATGCTATTATTGATTTCATTGAGACTGCCAATGGGATTAATGGTAAAGCAGATTTGTGACCGGATTAGGTCTCTATCTTAATCAGTAACCATGGTTACATCAACTTGACTAGTAACTTATATAGACTACGGACATTTATTGTTTTGGTGTTGATGTTTATGGTAGCGTAGCAACATTATCTAAAATGCATCAGGAATCAGGTAAATGCATATTTTACTTTTGTTATACCGTGATTATTTTGATAAGGCTCTTTTTTATTTTCTAAAACATCTTTTTTTTAAATTTTATTAATTTAAATAATTTACATTGTTGGTATATATGTATCATGTTCAGTTTTCTATAGCATGGGTCAATATTGAAAATGGGTAAATATGATCAAGAGGGTCTGAATCATAGTCCAGCTTAAGGTTCATTAAAAGTACACTGTTTATATTGCATCAGTTCGAACATTAAGTTCCAAGGTAGACTGGGCTGTTGTATTCTGTAACAAAAGTAACTAATCAGATATTTCCTAAGATTTTGTGCATTTGTTGATGATCTGGTCTTGGTTACTAGAAGCTATCTTGACAGTTAAGGAGACTTAGCGTCTGTGTATGTTAAAACGTCAAGTACTCGTAATCGTTGAACTAGAGCGCGCTCTGATGGCGTTCTAGTCAGACAAATCAGCCCACTGAACCCCCATTTTTATTTTTGACTTGTTGGGTTTTGTGGTTTAGTGGCTAGAGGCGTTCAAGTAAAAAAAAAACAACAACATACAACAACATTACTCTATAACCGTTAGAAATAAGTGTAAATTCTAACTTAAGTTTGGTTGTTTACATATCACAAAATTGTAAACGTGTAAAGTATAAGGTGCAAAAATATTTTATGGAGACAAATGACATCTTAATTAATGCTGATTAAGATAAACAAAATAAATCGCCTCATCATGAGATATGCATCACTAAACTGAAAAGAAGCAATATCCATTGTTCACATAGATTACAAAACGCATTTTTAAGAAAAAGGACTTTCCTTCATTCCTAATTTTAGAGTCATAACCATTTTTATTATTCGTTCATATTATGCGAATTTACAAAATAACTATTGCGTACACACGAAATAGTATTTCAAAATTACGCATGTCAACGTACGGCATGAAACGATTCAACCAGACACGAAAATGCGTGTCAGTACACTTCGTGATCGTATATAATATCTGTATTTGAAAGCCAGTCAGACTCGTTATTTACTTTGGCAAAATATGGCAAACGTCGTATTATTAATTTTTTTATTATATTATCAATACATTTTGTATTTTAAACCTATTATGCCCATAGTTCAGTGAACTAATCACGATCAGTGTTCAATTCACCCATGCATTTATGGGCGTGTTCTACCCGGCCAGTCTACGTTTGTGCAATCGTGCGTAACTAAAATTCACGAGTGCATGAGTTCACTTCATCACATTAGTTAGAAAGTTCAACACTGGAAGTTTAAAAATGTTCTTTAGGAAGTCACAGAAACAAAAACAAAAGATTCGTCGGAAAAATGCACACACGTTTCAGTTTCAAAGAGCACGGGTCATGGTCTTTCCAACAGCGCAGGTAGGTAGTGAAATAATAGAAACATGGACGCTTAACCCTAATCGCGATTGTTTTAGTAGGACGAGGACGGAGGAGGGGGGGCTAAGACATAATAACAAGACCACCATGACCTTCAACAATGACAATATGTTTAAAGCTCATCTGGTTATGGGCCTTTGTACTCTTAGTAGTAAGAAAGTTTTTTTTTGTTGAAACAGGCTCGGGAAACCCCCTTATTACAGTCCATATTATATGACGATTGTTACAGTGCTTACGGCAGTAGCGGATCATTAGTGCAATATTCACTGCTCTCCGAAAAAAAACATCACTGCCGATTGTAATTTTTTGTATATGTAAACATGGAGATGCAGGTGCAACATGTCAAACGCCATATAATATGGACGGTGAGGGGTTTCACGGACCTGTTAAAGCATCTGGTCATATTAGGCTATTTCGTCAAAACAGTTATTTTATTGGAGGGTACCTAAGATAATATTTATTTTAAGTCTTAATTGTCTTCTCCCAGAAGCTTCCATAGATTTCGAATTTCCCAAAGATTATGCAGCGTTAAAGATACAAGAAAAGATACTTGAAATCCCAGTTGACCTGCCTCTGTCCTCTTGACACCCTTGACTCTGGTTGGGGCCATGGTTGCCGAGTGATCTTAACCGCGCTCTTATGAATCACAGCATAGTTTCGAATCCAACTCTGAAAAAGTTCTAGTGTGAGGGCCGACTTATCTTTGCATTCTGTTTCCCCACAATCCCTGAACTGACTGTCTCGATAACCACTGCGGTAGCTCAGTTGGTAGAGTGCTCGCTCCGTAAGTGGGAGGTCGTGGGTTCGAACCCCGGCCGGGTCTGACCCAAGACTTGAAAGTGGGTAGTGACTGTTCTTTCGCCAAGCACTCGGCATTACGAAATGAAAGTCACGGTTCTTTCGGATGGGAACTTAAAATAAACGAGGTCCCGTGTCACGGTGGGCTTGGCACGCTAAAGAACCCTGCTGTATAATGCCATCAGCGCAACGCACAGGAAAAATTTCTGCACCTTCGCCTATAGCTGGCGACGTCTCGATATAAGTGAAATATTCTTGACTGGGACGTTAAACACCATTACTCACTCACTGACTGTCTCGATATATTAAACGAATCTTATCTTGGGGTTAAACACCATTATTCCGCTACGTTGCCTACATGGTTAGTTCGAATTGTTTCCCACACTGGTAATATTCGTCCTCATTGATTACTCTATTAAAGTACCAGTTTACAGCATGCCTGTAGTTTGATGTGTTCCATATATCACATTAAATAATTTATTGTTTAATTATTAATGTCGGTTATCAATGTTTGTTGTCAGTAATGTTTCCAGTTTCCTTGGGTCTTTTTTGGCCTAAAACGCTATTTGATTGGTAGTGCTGACTGTCATGTGTGATTTGATTGGTCAATGAAATTCATTCCAATTTTTTTTGGTATACTGTATGCGGCCCGATGATTGGTCATTAAATGTCGGCCGATGATTTTAAGTACGTGTAATTTGATTAGTCGTTACCTGTCGTTGAATGAACCACGATTGATATTACACAGGGTACTTGTACTTGCCGATTCTATCAGATGGATTTATATCTATATATGGTTGCCGTTTTATCTCACTTTATCGGATGTGTATTATGCAAAACAAAGCCTTCGGCATGTGCTTTTATTGATTTTGTCGCTAAAATGTATGATGATTTGATCAGAATTTTCTCTAGAAAAGCTTAAAAAAATATGTATATAAATTTATAAAATCGTTCGTATGCTTTCACGCCTGTACGACGTGAACTTCGTAAATCGATATAAATTGATCACGAAATTATGTAATACTGATCAAACACATGAGATAAGAGAAATTTAAGCCAATATAATCTTAACTTTAAAGTTTAATTAAGTCATTTATGTAGACCTATACATGTATTGTTACCATAATATACAAGGAGCAAAGTGGTATAAAACGAGCACCTACGGATCACACCGCCTCTCACCGCCTTAGTTCGAATCCCACTTTGTACAGATCCTAGTGTGACAAAGCTTGTTGTGGTTTGTCACCGGGCACTCCGGATTCCTTTATCTCCCCGAACCGACTGCCTCGATATAAGTGAAAACTGGGGCGTAAAATTCCGTTACTCTACAACACTCCACTTACATCACACAAGCAGATGTAGATGGAGCTAGTGTATAAATACATGGCTGGAATACATACATATTATATACACAGTGTGTATGTACAACCCTCAGTATCAGGTCGAGTCCTTTTTTCGTAGTCGTATCACGACAAGTCGCGCTTGCGCGACGAGTAGTGATACAGCTACGAAAAAAGGACGAGACCTGATACGAAGGGTTGTACATACACACTGTGTATATGATATTTTTATCTAACATTTCCTATTAGGTCATTAAAATAATAAAAACCCAATACTTTATGTGAAAAAATACATTTGACCACAGAAAACCACTGAACTATGTTATGACATGTTTTGTTGTAATGACGTCATTGTTTACATTTGACAAATCGGAGATTCCCCAATGACGTCACAATGAGAAGTGCACGTGTACTTTACCGCCAATGTTGTATCACCACAGTGTGGTGATGTGTGGTGATACAAGATTCTGTTTCACGCGTATTCGATAAAACTTGTATTTCATAAAATACAAACAGAAAAACTAGCCTAATTTTAGGTAAAACCTAAGATCACTGGATACACTTGAACTTCTTCCATCAATAAGACTAATAGATTTTCTAAATATAGACCTTTTTACCTCTGTAATCTATTCATTTTGGTAAAATTTACCTAATACTAGTATAATATATTAATGTTAAGTTTTTCGCTTACAAATGCTCAAGTGTTCCAATCGGTTTTTCTCGACCAATAAGTTTATCAATAAGTTTATAACTTGCAAGTGTTCCAACTGAACTTGAGCCCCTTCAAAAATCCTCAAGTGTACCGACTGGCCTTAAACTCCGTATATCAATATAAATCAATAGGCGAAATTACGTAACATCTTGAAATTGCACTGTAAATTGGTACTCATTACATAATATTATAAAAGTCAATCGAAAAGATAAAACAAAATCAAATCAATTTAATCTTAGTCTAGGATAAATGTAGTCCACCATGGCAAGAGTTACTTGTGTAATATCGCCAATTAAAGTCGATGTACTTTAAGGAATAATTATTTTTTGCAGAAATGTTCAAAATGGTCTGATTCCGTCATTTTAGAACTTTTCTGTTGAAATTACAGTGGTATTTTAAGTGGTAGATACAAATGGAAGTCTTTCCTCAATCTTGGTATCCTTTAATAGGGACGATGCTTGTACTCGATCATAAGACGCGCCCTATCGTCGAAATTCTCGTATACAGGCGGATTTTTAAATAGGGCCTGGGGTTTATGAAATCAATATGAATTGATAACAAAATCATATACTAAAAGTCTAACTAAAACAAAAACCAAACCGTTATAATGACTAGGATAAATCTAAGCAACTCATTGGCGACGATCCTTTAATAAGACCCATGTTTGTGGTCGAACACGCTAACTGCCAGTTAAGACGCACTCTACAATATGCAAACAGGTGCAGTGGCTAGCTCCTATTTTAAAATTTAAAGGTAATGTGATATGAACATGTACAAATATGTGTCGTGTATACATGCATTTTGAAGTTTTCTGCAACCTGCACTCAAAATCATAAAGATTTTTGAATGCAAAAACCAAGTTACTGTAACATCGTTTCTTTCAGTGGCCCCAGGTGTTGTACATAACATCTTTCGAAAGTATGTAAAAAAGATTTCATAGAATCATAAAAAAGACATAAAAACAATTTATTTTCTTCTTTCAAAATTTTATATACCAGAAATAATGATAAAAATCTATATTTATTTCTGGTATATAATATTTTGAAGTTGTGCAACTTGCAACCAACATGATAAAGTGTTTTGAATGCATAACACACCTTTTGGATGTATTTAAAAACATAGAACTATGCAGAAAGACTAAGAATAACATGTTTTCATCTTTTTTACCTTCATCCTGTTAAATATGCGTCATAAGTTTTTTTCAGTTTGACAATCCGCAATAATACACGTACACATGTTCTCGTAAACATGACCTCCAAAATGTTCTAGAAAATTTCGATGGCAATCCCATGTCGTCTCGATATGTATCTCCGGCTTGTAATATTTTAAAATTGTATCATTTGCACAAAAATGATAAATATTTTTGAACGCAAAACAACGTTATATCGCTGTAACTGTTAATTTTTACCCAAAATGATAAATATATGTATTTTGAATGGGGAAAAAACCATTTAAAGATGCTGTAACTGTCTTATTTTTATGACCCCAGGTGTTGTAAATTACACACCTGTTGAAGGTATGAGCGATCATTGTTTACATTTTTCACTTTTCAAGTAACTGATTAATGAGCTCCAGTCTCTATTTAATCAAATGAAATGAGCTGTATCACATAAAATTAAAACAAAATTACGACTGTGTTTACATGTTAACAACTGAAAGACAAAGCCGTACAGAAATGGAGCTTTTAGTGATTAATCCCCAAAAAGTAAGTAGAAATATATCTCTTTTTTTGTAAAGACTTCCATTTGTACATGTTCTAAAATTTTCATTTCAACTGAAAAAGCTCAAAGTTGACGTTACCGATCCATTTCAAGTTGACCATTTCTGTGGAAACCAATTTTTCTAAATTTTACATAGACTTGTTCAAGATTCATTTATGTTAAGCTCTCAGGCTCTCTCTCTCTCTCTCTCTCTCTCTCTCTCTCTCTCTCTCTCTCTCTCTCTCTCTCTCTCTCTCTCATATTTGTATATTTCCAGAAAAATGTGTTTTCGTATATGCACTTAACTGGACAAATACCAGATTATGAATGTACATCAGTAACTATGTCAATAACCTGACACAATATCGCACCCTTTTGCTGATGGCAACTAGAAACGTCATTCTAGATGACCGCCTTACTAAAGCATTTAATCAGTCCAACTAATTAGTTTTTAATGTCAATCTTTTTCATATCACCTGCTCTTTTTGAAAACATATTTTAAAAAATAGGATTGCAATGTGCTAATTTTAAATACTTTATAAGAATTCAAAATTTAATACATTGGTAATTAGTTTTTTAATGTCAACCTTTCTCATATACAGTATCTTTTTATAATTTTCTATTTAAAAATAGGATTGTCATGGTCTGAGTTTGAATATAATATTTTCTTAGAATTAAAAAATTAGAACACGACACATATGTACTAAGCGTCTTCTTCTGTCATTTTTTTCACTATGATAATCGCATTCAAAGGGATAAAAAGGCTTAATAATCTCAAATATATAATCTCAGTGCCCACTTATTCTTAATACTTCATCAGCTGTGTTGTTTCTCTGATTTGAAAGCTCTTTGAAGCTTACTAACTCTAATCATCACTAAAATGAAACGCTATCATATTCATGACGATTTTTTGTCAAATGAAGTATAAATTTCAATATTAAAGGTTTTTTTTAAAGGAAGCAATTATCTCTTATCGTTCTTTGATGCTAAAGCTTATTGTCTTAGGCCACTTTGACCTTTAGTTTTCTTTCAGTTGGTTTGAATTATAAAATTCCATTTCCCCCATTTTTATTGCTTTATAAAGAAACCCACACTTCTTACTGATATAACAGCATTGGATTCTGTATTTTAGGACTGTAAGTTGATCTGGAACAAAAACGTTGGTTACTTACAAGAGAAAATTTCCAATTTTTATGGCTTTATAAAAAACCCGCTTGTTATTGATATAAAGGCATTGGATTCTGTATTTTAAGACTGAGAGTTGGTCTAGATAATAAAGGGTTTGTTATTTACGGGAAAGTAATAGGAATTCGCAGCATTGTTGGTAGCTGTAGATTTTTGTGCTAGACGTTTTAAAGCATTAAATTCCAATTAAGTTGGTAATAAAAGAGTACAATAAATTCAATAGCGATATATAATTTGTTCGCAGCACCAAAACTATATTTTATATCTGTATACATGTATATAAATTTGTCTGTCTTTCATTGCTTTTTGCCGACATGACCATTTGTTTATTACTAAGGTCTGTTGTTCAATACATTGCCATTTTAAGTACTCTTTGATAACCGTAATTGTACATCCGGCTTGTTGGAAGCAAAGTGTCACATTTTGTCTGGCTTGGCCAAGGTCAACAAACTTCTATTAATGTTATAAATTAAGAAGGTTATTTACATTAGTCGTGGAACTCAAAAAAAGGAGGCGTTTTCTGCTTTCCAAGCCAATTATTGAATGTTTGGGCAAAATTGTTTTTTATTTTTGCTCTTTGTCAAGTGACTTGTACTTGATCCACAATCAGCATGATTCCTTGTCGAAGACTTTCCTTAATGGCCAGGAATTCTTGTAGCTGTTTAAATTTATTTTTGTTCTTTGTTAAGTGTCTTGTACTAGTTTCACCGTAAATCTGCATGTTTCCTTAACCAAGATTTTTTTCTTATTGGCCAGAATTTTTTGGAGCTGTTTAATTCGATGCTATGACGTATTGTTCCAGACATATATAACTTTAAATAAATTCCAAGACGGCATTTAAACACACAATACATTTAATCCATTAGTATTTTACCATTTGTTCACATCCGATTGCTATTCTACATATATATACTTAGTAAGTGGATTGAGAAAGAACTGCAAATCTGTATTGATCTTGTGAAATTAGCTACAGTACAGACCTGTCGAAAATTTAACACAGCTAACAAAAATGAGTCGAAACTCAGTTGCTGAGTGGCCAAGATATGCATAAACGAAACGCTATCGAGAGATAGATAGCAGCTGTCGAAATGCTGCAGTTATAGCTAACAAGAGGCAAAAATGAGATGTCAATTCGGCACTTAATTTGTTAGCCCAGTGTTAAACTTTCGACAGGCCTGTACTGTTAGTTAGCTAAAGGCATTATCTGTTTTCATCAAATTTCTTGGAATTGCTTTGTTTGGCAGATTTATTCCATCAACATAATTTGTTTATTTCCAAGTTTTATTGTTCAATCTTCTCTCGATTTCTAATTAAATCGTTGATGATAAGTGTGTTTTATGATCTGCTGGCTAATTTGGGTTTTCATCGATTGTAATAGAAAGCCTTTATGATTGTTTGTATTTCCAACATGAAATTCAAACAAACGTGGTAATGCATCGCTGGTACAGCATTTCGCTTTTAGTTAAAAACACACTTATTGGATCAGTTGCATATTTGAATTTCTCTTCGGTAAGCTATCGAGGCCTTTGTCAGGTGTAGTTAAATAATGGAATTTTAACACACACACACACATACACCAGCATTCTTTCACATATCAAAGAATTCAGGCATGGTGGAGGAAATCGGAGTGCCCGTAGAAAAGCACCAGGCTGTGATAACTGAATTGACAAACTTTCTCGCACTAGGATCCGTCTCGGATGAGGTTCGAACGTTAGTTAGAGGCGCTGTGACCCATAAGAGCGCGCTGTGAACGTTTTCGAGAATTGAAATCTTATGATCGATGAAATACTGATAAGACAAACTCTATCATTTTTCCAGAAACAAGTAAAATTTGCAAAAAAAATAATGAACCCAACCAAAAGCATCTTTAGTAATACAGTAATGTGAACCCCACATCGCTGTTTTTGGTGTACTATAACGTTTAGTCTTAGACGTTTGAACCTTTACAATTCCTCATTGGTATATAAAAAACAATACATATGACTCAATATAAATTGGATTTATTCTCGTTTTATATACTAAGTGGATTGAAGACGATTTATATACACCAGATATGTGTATCGATCATGTAAATATATCATTTGTTTCCATCAAATTTCTTTAATTGCTTTTTGTTTATAAAAACATAACTAACCTACGTTTTCTTTATTGCTTCTTAGTTTTATTGTTCATTTATTTCGCTTTCCAATGAATGTCGGTTTCATCGATTGCCATAGACACTTCCTACCACTGCGGTAGCTCAGTTGGTAGAGTGCTCGCGTGGGAGGTCGTGTATTCGATCCCCGGCCGGGTCTGATCGAAGACTTGAAAGTGGGTAGTGACTGTGTTTTCGCCAAGCATTCGGCATAACGAAATGAAAGTCACGGTTCTTTCGGATGGGAACATAAAATAAACGAGGTCCCGTGTCACGGTGCGCTTGGCACGCTAAAGAACCATGCTGTATAATGCCATCAGCGCAACGCACATGCAAAGTTTCTGCACCTTCCCATATAGCTGGCGACGCCTCGATATAAGTGAAATATTCTTGACTGGAACCTTAAACACCATTACTCAACTTAACTCAAATTAAATCTATGGGTGATAGGTTGGTTTCATCAAGTGTTATAGGCGCTTCTGATATAAATACTTTTTTAATTACGACATGTTTTGAAGACAAAATGTCCATTTTTGTGTCATTTGTTTCAGTTTCTAAAGGTTTGGGTTTGAAATGAAAGTAATCATATCTTTATTATTATTAATGAATGCATGTATTTTCAAATATTTTGGATGTTGTTTTAATAAGGATAAATTTTGCATAAATGACCATTCAGTCATTTGCAGGTTGTGCAAATAGACCAAAATTATTAATTTTGCATTAGATGATCATGAAGGTAATTGAAGATGGTTTGAATTGACCATATAAGTAACAGTTGTCATTTGAAGGTTGTTTGGCTTAGAACAAACTATTATTTTGGCTTAAATTGGCATTCAGTCATTTGCGTCAAATCTGTTTACATGAATGACAATGCAGTCAAAACTATTTTATTTTTAATGAATGACCGTTCAGTAAAATCTAAAGTTACCATATATTGTCACTGCAACATGACCCCTATCTGCATACATACATAAGTTAAGCGCATTGTAACAACTCCTGATGAAGCCCGGACTTCATTAGGCGTCGGACTTCATTAGGCGCCGGACTTCATTAGGAGTTGTTACAGCGCATAAACATAACACATCAAAGAGAAATTCTTGCAAAAACAATTGTAACAAATGTTGTCCAGATGAGCATTAAAGCCCTGTTATTCTATTCTTTCAATAAATCATTAGAAGAGTTTCATAAGTGCACATTTTCCATAATTCAATATTGTGTTTGCCTGAAACAGAATATATTAGATAAATCTATACATTTACATCATGTAGTTAAACTGCTGTAATCAAACATCCATTATAAATATTGATAAACGATCGCAAACACCTGAAACAATGATATTAAACAGTGTTATCATGGATACTCCGTAATCAAAAGATATGCAATAGAAAAACAGATTTTCCACAGGTACAACCTCCAAACACGTGTTCAGGTAACGGACGTCAGAAATAGTTGCTATCCTAGCGTTACATCATCTTATTATTAGATGCTAGGAGAGAGATCTTTACGATTCAGCGATCGCTGTGGGCAAGATTTACTTGTAAACAATCCAAGATTTTTTAGGCCGAAGTATTTGCCTTAACGATGGTGTGTTATTTTTTATATGCTACTGATACACTCCATTTTTAAAATTTTATGATTCAATACATTCATGGCATATTCGACAATACAATTTTTGAATGTACTGAATGAAAAGTTAAAAAAAGGTATGAAACTACCACCGTAGCTAGCAGAATGAAGATTAGCAGGGGCCCAGTAGCATATGACTACTAAAAAATCGGTCTGGGCCCCTGATGTTTACACAATTTAGCTATTTATTACACAAATTCTTTTCAGAAGTGATCTGGGCCGTTAACTAAAAATAGTTAAGCTTCATCCCTGAGCTAGTAATTTTAAAAAACAAGATGTGATTGTTAAAGCAGATAATTCGGCATAAGATGTGGAGAATAACTTACCTACATTTAATAACATCGTCATTATCATAATTTATTGTCTATATGTATATACACACACACATAGGTCGGTCGTCTGCTGCTGCAACCGAGTTCCAGTGAATCTTATGTGCACGCGCTATGACGTATTATAGGAATCTTGTAAACGTTTGAACTTTCTGTCAGGATCTAAATAGGAAAACCAGCCAATGCCAAATAGATACAGGAGATAGAGAAGGTGTTTATTATAAGCAATAATTTTTGAGGAATTTTTTTCTTCTTCGACCGACAAAAAATCTTTTATCCACAGTTTGACCGGGTGAGTTAAGTCTATTTTAAATTTATATCGGATTTTAGTTTTAAAATATCAATGGTTGTTTTTGTTTTCCTAATCTGATTATTAATTTAAATCTTTTTTCGTATTGATAAAGAAAATATCGCTTGTGAAATACACCTTGGCAGACCTACTTATTCCAGATACTTAATCATTATTATACATACGTAATTGGACAGGTGGCTGAAGGATACGTGTGTTACTTATAAACTTACATCTTAGTGGTACATGATCGATAATAGTAGTATATATTTTTAGTACTAATAAGTTCAATCTGAAGGGATGATTGAGTGATTTGGATCGATGTTAGAAATTCTAATGCAGTAAGTACACTGTTTAAACTTGCATCTTGGGTATTAGTATTTTCAGTACTATTAAGTTATATCTGACGGTATGGTATGATCGAGTGATTTAGTCTATGTTCTGGTGGATCAATGTAAAATTCAAATGTAGTAGGTATATTTTGCTAACGTGTATCGTGGGTAGTTTCATGACAGTATAAGTATTTTAGTAATCTGAATTGCTGATGAATATTCTTGATTGAGTGATTTAGTCTGATTATTTTTGTACTAATAAGTTCAATCTGAAGGGATTCTTGAGTGATTTAGTCTATGTTTCTGGTGGAGCGATTAAAATTCAAATGCAGTAAGTACACTTCTTTGTAAACTTGCGTCTTGGGATTATAACGGTATTAGTGTTTTCCAGATATTGAATAATTTATTGTTTCTGGTATAATATTTTAGTCACTACTAATAAGTTCATTCTAAAGCGACTGATTGGGTGATTTAGTTTTTGTTTCTGGTGGATCGATGTAAAATTCAAATGCAGTGAGTACATTTTGTAGTCTAGTGTCTTAGTATCTTGACGATATTTGTATTATTTTTGTACTAATAAGTTCAATCTGAAGAGTGGTTAAGTAATTTAGTCTGTTTCTAGTGGATCGATGTTTAAAATTCAAATGCAGTAAGTATGTTTTGTAAACTTGTACCTTAGTATCGCGAGGTATTAGTGCAGTCTGAAAATGTGATTGAGCGATTTAGTCAATGTTTCTCTGGGATCGATGTTAGAAATTCAAAAATGCAGTAAGTAAAAACTTTGTAAATAGTATCGTATGTTCAATCTGATCATGAGGGGATGGTTGGGTGATTTAGTTTTCGTTTCTGGTGGGTCGATTTTGAAATTCAAAAGCAGTAACTTGCATCTTGAATAATATCATGAATGTAGTAGTATTTAAGTATAATAAGTTTAATCAGAGATTATTGAGTGATTTAGTCTATGTTTCTGGTGGATAGATGTAAAATAGTACACTCACGACGGTGTTAGTATTTTTAGTACTAAAAGGTTCAGTCTGACTGGAAAAAAGCAGATCGATGTTATGTTTACAGTACAGACCTGTCGAAAGTTTAACACTAAACTAACAAAAATAAATCAAAAGTCTGCTGCAGGATGGCCGAAATATTATGGATAGCTAGTGATTTAAAAACTAGCGAGAAATGGACAACAGCTGCCGAAAAGCTGACAGCATGTATGGTAACAATGGACTGGTATGAGCTGCCGTTCGGCACTAATTCGTTAGCTTAGTGTTAAACTTTCGACAGGTCTGTACTATACATAAATACACATTTTACTTTTCCTTAGTCGGTTTTAACTGGATTTACTAATTACAAATTTCCGGCATTACATATTTCATAAAATTTTGAGTCATATATTTTATAGTGATATTAAATTCATTTACGCGTGAAAATAGTCTTAGATAACACCCAAGTGGTGAGTGATTAAAAACTATCCACCACGTTTGGTGGGTCCGTTAGACATTTTGGCTGGAGTTCTTCTTCAGGTTAGTATTTTGTATCTTTTACGGGGATGGAATAGGGGTGTCTGGGTTTGACATAGGTGATATATGAAACCATTTTAGCTTAGATGAACACCTCTTATGTAACGAAAGTTTGTAATATATTAGTATACATCTATATTATACGTTTGTTATGATTGTTCAGGTCGTTTTAATTTTAGAGCTCTGATGAAAATGAGGCATAGGGTTCTAAATAGGGTTGTAATATAGGTTGGTTGGTTGAATGTTGCTTAACGTCGCATCAGCAATTTTCCAGCTATTCGCGACGAGAACTATTTAATTAATCTCTATGGATTAATTTATGAACAATTTTTGTGTATGCATGTGAAGTGCGAGTGTGTTGTATGGTCTGCCTTGTACTAGCGCGCACTCAGGGCGACTTTACCGTGCTAGCTCACAGAGTCAGTACGCCGCAGACAAGCGTACCACTCCCCCAGTCCATTATAACAGTTCAAATAACAAGGAACTCCGTAAAGAGTTTATAAAGTCAAGCAAAGCTTCTTTAAACTGTAATGTTAATGAAAATAATAAGTTTTCAACAATGATCATAATTTTGAAATCAACATCCCCTTGTCTTATACGTAAATTAGGTGCCTTCATTAAAAAGTCTTTTGAACTGAGGAGGACAGGCTTATTGAATATTTAGGATATTAAACTGAATGTTTTCATACAGATACATATATATCATTTATTTTATTTTGTGCAAAGGTATTAATTTGCAATATTGCATATTTTATGTAATTCTTGTAAGATGATTGTAACAAACTACCTATGTAGTTTATATACAATAAAGTATTATTATTAATTATACTGATACCAGGTGAATCAGTAAAGGCCAACGGTAAGGAAAATTCACTTTCCCACATGTGGGTTGTAATATAGGAATAATGTACTCTGATTGATGGAATGATCACAAGTAGTTATATTGTTGTATTGTTCTGGTCCACTTTACTTTGTTCAAAACATTTTTATTTGAAAATGATGTATTTAGTTCTAAATAAATGAGGTGAGTAATGCTGTTTAATATCCCAGTCAGGAATATTTCACTTATATCGAGAGGTCGCCAGCTATATTTCGGAACTTCGTTTATTTTAAGTTCCCATTCGAAAGAACTTAGACTTTCAATTCGTAATGCCGAGTGCTTGGCGAAAGAACAGTCACTACCCACTTTAAAGTCTTGGGTTAGACCCGGCCGGGGATCGAAACCAAAACCTCTCACGAAGCGAGCACCCTAACAAGTGAGCTACCCCAGTGGTTTTATTGGTTCTTTAAAGTGTCGTGAATCATAGATGATCTGTTTTGATTGATTTGTTTGATGGATTGACTTGTTGATTACTTGATTAATTAGTTATTGGATGTTGTAGTTATCGGTTTTGAACAAGTTGCACCATTGTTATTGGTCACTGAAATGTTGATGCATGGTGCGGGCAATTTACAGGTATTGTCTGTAACCATCTATAATGGGCTATATCTAATCAGATAACGATAGAACTACATGCTCCAGTTTTGTTGTGTACCTATTTGTACTTGGAATCGTTCCAGAATGCATTATATGACTCGCTGGGTTTTATTCGTTCATAAACTAATCAGCAGAAAATCGGCACATAATACACTGTGTTACATGGTGCTGTGTGGGTGTGTTATGTAAAGTATAAATGCTTTCCCTACCGGACACGCTCTGGGGCCTCGGTGGTCGTGGTCTAAAACGCGCGCTTACGAATCACAGAGCCCTTCACTGCGTGGGTTCGAATTTAGCTCAGGATAAATCATGGTGTCGAATCCAGCTCAGGATAAATCATGGTGTGAAAAAGTTTGCCTATTTGCTTGTCGAAAAAGGTAGTTTATCTCGAGCATTCCAGGTTTTTCCCATTGTTTTAGAGCTGACATACTCGATATAAGTGAAATAACCTTGACTGGGTCGTAAAACACCATTAACACACACACACACACACGCGCACACTCTTAAATGACGGAATCAAGCTAATTTTGACATTTCTGTGAAAAATGAATTTTGAAAAAAATTTACATAGCATTCAATGGGTAGGTTTGGGTAGATGGCAACGAAAAAGGAAGACATGCCACACTTTAATTTGATCAAGATAGGTTTTAAATAGTTTGTTCAAAGCATTTTAATTATTATTACATCATATTCATTTGTCTAGTATAATAATTATTATATATTGAAAAGATGTCATTCAATTTACACTATCCAGACGTTGTTATGGAAACAAAAGTACAGTATTTTTCTTAAATAGATAAACACAAAGCTTTTACGATTCCACATCAAATCCAAGGTCTTAACTTATATCTACTATAGATTGATGAAACATTGCTTTGAAAAATTTTGTCTAGACGTTTTGTTCAGAGATTATGCGCCCACGATTATGTTTTAACAAAAGTCCATTTAAGTATGTTTGTCGTAGACAATTTATGCCAATTATCCATTTCGTAAGCGGGTTTACCAAAAAAATTGTCTTTTTGTAAGCGACAGACTGGAAGAAAAGTATTTCCGGAACAAATGGTTGAACCAGTCTAGTTGCCAAGAAATACTTTTTCCGGTGGAACCATTTGTGAGTGTTGGAAGAATCGTGTGTCGATTTAGAATTTTTATTAAACTAATACATTCAAAATCAGCACAGAATTACACCCTCCATGGAACTGGTACTAGTTATTGCCGTCACTGTCTCGGTGATTATGCCGTGATCACCTAAGATCAACCCCAAACAATGATCCTGCTTCGCGTTGCCGTAATGTCTGCATGCCTGTCAAGTCTCACGCATTGCACAAGTTCCGCATTTTGATATTAAATCACGCTCATTGCTCATTTTCTTTCGCGTATTTATAAAATAGATCTACCATTTTGTTCAAAATAATTACCATAAGATTCACCCATACAACAATGCGCTATCTTGTCCCAAAAAGATCTGTGTTTGTGCTGTGTGAAACGTTGATTTTAGCTTTTTGATAACATTGTATTTGTCCAAGTGAGCAATTCGGATCCGTAGAAACTGTTCTTCACATGTGAGCTTTAAAAAACAACTTGTTTTATTATGTGCGTTTGTATACCATGAACGTTTGATGATGCTATGGTATATATCATAATTAATTGCACACCGACATACTATGTAATTCATAAAGCCTATAGGCGTGGTGACTGTATTGTTTCATTACCCGTTTTCTTGGAATCCGTCCATATTCTTATTATAACGGTATGATAAATCAGTTATATATACTGTATGTGTGTTATAAGCATGGCTATCTATACATCCTACTTCCGAAATTCTTGCATTTCATAAATTCCATGCATTAAATACTACTGCGAAAACATCCACACGCATTTTCTGACTCTTTGAACCTGATTTGAGATTTATTTCACAAATTGGTATTCCGACTTTTCTCAATGTATCGGTTAAATATAATACAGTTACCGTGTATTATTTTTGAATATATTTTGTGGAGTGGTAAATCCCGGCGTTGTTTGTGGTTTCTGGTTAAGCTAAATTGTAATATTTCTAACCTGCCTTTGAGGTCACCTATAAAAGGGTCACCTGCTCATAAAGGCCAGTAGAATTGTATCCTAATTGTTTTTATTCATATTATTTGAACATGTATATATAGAGGTCACCTGTCCATAAATACCACCTTTACTGGTTCCCTTAGGTGGCCTTTATAGACAGGGTTGACTGTATATAATATTTCGTTGATATGTAAATTCGTGGATCAATGAATCCACCAAACGACGAAAATAGGGTTACCACGAAAATTAAATAAGTGTTACAATATGCGAATTTTAATCTTGCTGTAATTTGATTTGCGCAAACTGTGTCTTTTGGTATGTTCATTTCATTGGTCTGATTTTGCCGTTTGCCGTATGTCGATTTCACATATTAATAGATAACTATTCCTGTTGTTGTTATAAACATGTACATTTCTGGATTCAGTCCGATCAGGTTAAACCTTAATATAGATACTAGTACGTTTATGACGTCAATTAATTAGCTGCTATCATCATATATTTTATATATCCAATACAGACCTGTATAAAGTTTAACACTAAGCTAACGGATGAGTGCCCAAATCTGTAACTCATTTCGGGCCCTAATATTAGCCAAACCTCGACAGCTTTTTGGCAGCTTTATCTTTCTCTTGGCAGCATTTCTGTCACTAGCTATACACATCTCGGCAGTTAGGCAGGACAACCCCGGCTCCTTATTAGCTCATTGTTAAACTTTTGACGGGTCTGTACTATATCTGTTGTCAATGATGATCTTACTGTTTTGTCAGATGGTGACCACGCATTAAAAAGATTTATATCTACTTTCGTCTCAAATTAAATGCCAAAAGTCGGAAACCTTTAGATCAGTAAGCCTAAACATTTGTGTGTTCAACTGCTGATGTTGGTTTGTGGGCTATGAAACAAGACTCGATTACCAGGTCTTGTTTTATAACATTTTTCTAATTCCTAACATTGCCTTGATGTCTTTGTTTGATACCCCACTATGACTGATCTACTTACCCAAAGTAGTTGTTTTTCTCCTTTCACTCTTGATTTCTGTTTATACTGTCTAAATACGAGTTATTTGAAGTGGTCATTATGTACCAGGTGAGCGTTTCAAGCCTTTTTGTTTTTGTTTTAACATTGTGTTATGAGATATGTTTTGAAATGATTTTTTGTTCGAACATTAAATCATACAATATCGTCATAAATATTATTCTAATCAAACTTAACTACAATAACTTTAAATCGCACGTATGATGCCAATAGGGATTAATGATATTGCTTTTATGTAATGTTAAGTTACTAAATCGTTTATTCACTATTCATGTTCATTGCCAAGTCAGCATGCGTTGGGGGAAATAATGGACAGACTAGATCCTCTTTTGTCTTTGGGGTATTCGGCTTATAGAATTTTTTTCTAATAAAACATTTTTGTTTTTGTTCCAAATCAAAAGCGCTTAGAGTCTGAAAACAATCATATATTGGGATTTGAATAGAAAATACTTTCGATTGACTGACAGAATTCAATAAAGCAGTTTTACTAGACTTGTTCTGAATGGTCCCACTACGTCCAACTGGTTCGTGACTGGAATCGGTAAATCAAAACGCATAATAGTTGTAACTACAGTAGCCGTGATGATAACGAAAGCGACGTTTGAATCAGTAGAGCGAACTTCTCGAGTGTTCACGGGGAAAAAAACCTGGGCAGTATGTTTCTCCAACCGTGGAGACAATGCAAATGTTCCTGAATTTTTGTACCATCCACTAAAATTTAAATTTCAAACTGAAAAGGCCTAAAATAATAGAATCGAGCAATTTTGAACATTTCTGTAAAAACTAGTTTTCAAAAATGTTACATAGAATTTTAATGGGTGGGTGGGTGTACAAAAGGAAGTCTTGCCAGGAATTGGAATAGTGTGTCAATGGACGCTTACGAAAGAAAAGTTACTTTGGTCCGTTTAAGTTATTTGTATTTTAATATTCTTCACCTGAAATACTGAATTAAATTTGATAATATTTTGCGATAATGTTTACGAAGTGAAGGACTTTCACACAACATTTACACTAATAAAAGGGTTACGAATATATTGGGTGCATTTTAAATTTTGTTTGCAAGTATACTTGCTAAACATTGTCTATCTATCATAATAATGTGATTTCAATTTGCACAGATCTTGGCTGCGGGGTTCCAAATGGGGAGAATATATAGGGATTGGCTACGGAGATTGAAATCTTCTCTAATGAGCATACAATATATATAAAGCTTAGATAGTCCTTAAGACAAACCGTATTCAATTTGTACAAACCTTGGAACTACAATTGAAAAAAAAACTGTAGAAAGACCTTATTGATTGTTTTGGCATCTGCTCCTGTGAGCATATGGCATATAGAGCTTAGATGTACATGTATTAAATATTGACCGTGGGCTCCAAAATGGGCAACTTTAAATGGGCAACTTTCAATAGCTCTTATAAATAAGAAAATTGTTCTAGAGATACTGGCCTCCTCGATTGCTCGATAAGTCCCATGGTCTTACTAAAGTTTGTTTTCCTCTATTTACAAACTGCTTTGTAATTTCTTTTATTGGTTTAGTAAAACAAAAATACATCCAATGCCATTGAGAACATATGACAACGAGTTTTAAAAACGTGTTCACGAAGCAACCATCCCTATTTGCGTTACATGTTTGGAACTGCGCAGAATTTGTTTATTTCTTTAGTCAGAAGACACAACAATCTTAAAAACTTAAAAACACAGATAGTAATAAAGATATCACTCAAATAATGTAAAGTTGTCGTAAAATCGATACTAAGTTAATAAATTTGGTCGTAAAATGGGAATAAAATGACAGAAGTACTTAAGGGAAATACTAGAAAGGATGTGGTTATATTGATAGTTCATCGATACTATGTCATATGGTATTTTTCATGAAAGTAAATATTTCTGTCGAGATAGGCAATGAAAGGTATTCATAGGAGCAATGATTTGTTCGGGAGAGAGAGAAACGAAAGGTCTGGGTAGGGTATAGAGCTTTTGGTTTGATTGTTAATGGATGTGGCTACATTGATAGTCGTCCGATTCTATATGTTTATGGAATTTTTCATAAGAGTAAATAATTCTGTCAAGAAAAGGCAATAAAAGGTATTCATAGGAGCAATGATTTGATCGGGAGATAGAGAGACGAATGAGATTGTAACGCCAATAGTAATTGTCTGGATGGTGTGTATAGCTTTTGGTTTGTTTGTTAATGGATGTGTCTTTATTGATAATTGCTCGATACTGTCATATGGTATTTTTAATGAAAGTAAATAATTCTGTCAAGAAAGGGCAATAAAAGGTATTCACTAGAGCAATGATTTGCTCGGGAGATAGAGAAACGAAAGGTCTGGGTAGGGTATAGGGCTTTTGGTTTGATTGTTAATGGGTGTGGCTACATTGATAGTCGTCCGATTCTATATGTCATATGGAATTTTTCATAAGAGTAAATAATTCGTTTAAGAAAAGGCAATAAAAGGTATTCATAGGAGCAATGATTTGGTCTGGAGATAGGGAAACGAATGACATTGTAACGCCAATAGGAATTGTCTGGAATGGGGGTATAGAGCTTTTGGTTTGATTGTTGATGTGTGTGGCTGCATTGATAGTTCATGAAAGTGAATTATTCTGTCAAGAAAAAGCAATAAAAGGTATTCATAGGAGCAATGATTTGGTCTGGAGATAGAGAAATGAATGAGATTGTACCGTTAAATAGGAATGGTCTAGAATGGGGTGTATAGCTTTTGGTGTGTTTGTCAATGGACGTGTCTATAGTTCTATGTTATATGATATTTTTTTATGAAAGTAAATAATTCTGTCAAGAAAAGGCAATAATGATTGTTAATGGATGTGTCTATAGTGATAGTTGCACGATACTATGACATATGGTAAATTTTATAAACGTAAATAATGTTGCCGTGAAAAACGATGAATGACCTTCAATGAATTGATCTGGGGATAGAGAAGAGAATGATGACATTATACTTCCTTACGATATTATCTGGGATGGGATATCTTTTGGTCTGCTAAATTATTTTGTTGCTTGCTCCCAAGAACTTGATGGGAGTAGAGAAGTCATGCTTTTGGTGTGTGTGTTTGTCAGTTGATTTTTCTGTTGGTCCAAAAAATATGATCAGGGGTAGGTACTATGCATTTTCAATTTCAATAACCAAGTATCTGGATGGATACGAGAACATGATATAGAGCACTAGTCTGTAGTTTAAGTTGACATTACAAAGCATTATAACGACAATAATTGCTATATAGTAATATATTTAGTAAAGTCGTTAAGAAATTAAAATTGAGATATCAATCTGAAACCAATTTTCTATAACTCAGTCTGGTTCCTGAAACAATGATCTGACCGGTATGATCCCTAAAGACTTGTCCACCATGTCTGGACAATTTACCAATGTTATATTACGAGAAAATAAATTTAGCTCTATACACTCTCATGACAATTAAAATGTCATTTCGACAAAAAACGAATATCGGCCTACAAATACATTTGTACGAAGCATATTTTCTTTGCGTTATGTACAGTGCAGGCCTATCGAAAGTTTAACACTATATTTCACGAATTAATACAGAATCGGCAGCTTATCTCGACTCCTCGTTAACTAGATCTCGGCAGCTGCAATCTGTCAGCAGCTTTTCGGACACTAGCTTTTGCTATCTGGACCACATGGCAGCCGGGTTTCGACTCCACTCCGCTAGACTTAGCGTTATACTTTCGACAGGTCTGTACTGTAGTAGATCTCGGAGGAACCTTGTCCCGATTACTTGGACGTTTATATTCGCTTAACAATTGTATATTTGATGGAAGATGACGTTTTTTTATCAATTATTTATCCGTATTTATCACTTTTTAGGTCAGGAGGGTGTTATGTTTTTATGAACAAATCACTTTTGTCGTCTGCTCCTTCAGACCTTGCTGTAATCAGTCTGTGGCCCATATATATACAGTATAGACCTGTCGAAAGTTTAATTTAACACTGAGCTTATGAAAAAGAGGTCGGAGCTCGTTTGCCGAGTGGTCGCGATCTGGATAACTAGTTACCGAGATATCGATAGCAGCTGCCGAGTTATAGATAACGAAGGGGTGTCGAACCCCTTTATGTACAAATTTAGTAATTACGCAAAAGGCCAAGATAACCTGCCGATTCGACACCAATTCGTTAGATTAGTGTTAAACTTTCGACTGGTCTGTGACCTATATAATAAAAAAAATATTACCATCGGATGATGATTAGCAATTTATTATGTATTTGTTTGGAATTACCTTTTGACCTAGTAGACATATATTCTATAAATATTTGTATTGGTTCTTATTGGTATATCATTCATCAATATTTCATTGGAACAAATCGAAAACACTCTGGTGACAAAAGTAGGTCAGTCCGCACAATAGGACCCTTGACCCAGAACACGTTGTTCCAGCAATAAAGTTTTTGCTAAACACATATCTGTATCGCCAGCGTACCATGTGATATGAAACTGAAACGATATGGGACGTTTTCTCGCGAAAATGTGACGCAAACGTTAGAAATTACTGTTGCTCCTTACAGACGTTATTGGGTGTTGCTAGGTACGCTAATAGACCTAATTAAAAAAGTTATGTGCATGTAGAAGTGTCCCACAGAACATTTTCCAAGAGATGGTGACAAAAAACTGGTAACCAATCGTTTTGGATGTTGTTTTCAAATTTGTCATTTGAAAATTGGGTAAATTGCACATTTTTGGGGGAGTTGAATAGAGTAATGGTGATTTATGCCAAGTTAAAAATTCTGTCACTTATATCAAGACAGTCAGTTCGAGGAAAGTCGAATTGGATATTATACCACGTTTAATTTTACAGCACTAGACAGCCGTTTCGGAATACAATTTCTCATCAGTAGTGCTTGTATCAAAATGATGAAACCAAAATTTATTCAGTTAGGCGAGGTTCTGTGGAATCAAAACAATATATTGTCTTATGCTTTTATTTGTGGCTATTTGTTATTAAATCGTAATACATCTTTAGGAATCGGTCCCTTGAAAATTAAATTTTTAGTTTTCATTTATACGTCAAAAACGTTTCTCAATCTTCATTTGCCCAACAAGCTCGTATTGACATTGCGTTTAGTATGAAATTACTGACAATATATTGGGACTTGCACAGTTGTCATGCTCTAATTTTGAACGTCTTGTCTTTTGTAATCTAAATTATTTTGTGCAACATGACATGTTAAACAAATCTAACAATTTCAAATAAAGACGAGTTTTATAAGGTTTAGAGTACAGATAGTCCTTTTAAATAATATTTTATGCACTGCGTGAAAACTTATTAAACCATTGCCTTCTCGTAAAAAGAAGTTGTGTATTAGACTAGAGATCTCAATTTTTACGCTTGAATTCATTTTCAAGTGGTGGTACTACAGGTTCAGACTTTCGACCGGAAATTATCAAGATTTATTAACACATAAGCTATAAATATTTTCTTGGCGGGGGTTTGATCTATAATTTAATACTGTTTTGAAATTCCTTATTATGAAACACTTAAATTTATCGCTAAAACATATCTCGCATCCGCCTTGATTACTAGTATATGTAATTTAAAGTATCCGATAAGATCCCAGTTTTAACCGTCAGCTTAAAACTTAACCTTCTCATTTGGTTGATTATGTATAATATTTGGAAAATTATCGGAAATATTGGTCATTTTTCGTTATGTATACATGAATAAATTATGCCAAAACAAAGTGTCCCAAAGCGCTCCCTAACAATGTCTCCAAACGCCCAGCTAGGATAGAATCCCGATCGAACAGGCTCTCATTTAAGAAAATTAGTCAGGTTGCTTCACCAGCTGACTGTCTCGGTATAAATGAAAGAATCTTGACTGGAGCGTAAAACACCATTTCTCCGTTCCACTATGCTCTACGTTCTTTTATACGCTTCAGCCTGATGAAATGACGATTTGTTGCTAAATAACAGTCAATAAATACATGCTATGTATTACATGGGGGTTCGGTGACCCACCCACCCCCACCCCGGCACGCTTTCGCATTCTCCGCCATCCTTGAACTGTCGATCTTGATATAAGTGAAAGAATCTTGTCTGGGCCGTACAATACCATTTCTCTATATCATTTCACTCCCCTTTGCTCCACTTTATGTTCGTTTAAACGTTTTAAAGCCGATAAAATGAATGCTTATTGCAATGTCACAGTCAATAAATTCTTACTTTATTACATAATTTAAAACATATATCTTGGAACCGTATACCATTTCGTCTTTACGAAATTAATAAACTGTCATTATTCAGGTCACTGCTAATTGGCGATTTTCAATATATGATATGTGTGTTTATATAACATATGAAATATATTCTATTTAAATGATGACGTCGTAACCCATATACCTCACTCAGGGGGCATACCAATGACCCCAAAGAAAATAAGTTCTAACAGACCAATTGTTAAAGTGTTAAATGGAATATTCAATACTTGTACAATACTTAGAACTTATGATATTTACATATACAAGCCGGCTATCTATTCAACTTGATCGATATGTTAACGAACATTTAGAAATGTATATTTCATAAAGACGCATATTTTATCTTATAGAGAAGTTGTAATATGATATATGATTTGAAATAATGTGATTTTAAAAACGACAAACGGGATATTTTAATCGATACACATATTTTTAATTTTGTCTGGGTTTGTGAATTATTGACTAAACTCTAGAAACAAAATGTATACCATAGTGGATAGATCATTGGTAAGTATTTGGTATACTGGTATATAAATACTGTTAAGGACTGCTGTGACATGTGGTGGCGGTGGTAGCTGTTCTATGTTCGAGAATTTCATTTATATCCAGGAAGTCAGTAAATTAACTAGGATGACAAGGGAAAAACAGCAACCTCTGGAAAGCGAACTGACAAACTTTCTCTCGGTCTTATGTGTCCGAGTGGGATTCGAGCCGATACTTTGATACACACACGTTGATCTGTGATCCGAGATTTTTAAGTCTCCCCATTTCAGTACAGATTTCAGTCTGTCCGAAAAGAGGACACCTATGCCAATTGGATTTTTACATAGCTTTATATATGTGATATACAAATATCTGCGTTTTATGTACCACTGGTTGTGTAGGACGGGAATCGTGTGGGCCAACTAAAAGTACGTTAGTACTTTAATCACACCACTGGAAATGATATTACCATATTGCCCAGTGTTTGTTCACATTTTTGTCTGAAGTTTTTATGAATACATGCTATCTATCTATCTATCTATCATCTTATATAATGTTAATGTTATTTTACTTAGGTCTTTGCTTCTTTTGTTCATTGTTTCTTGTTCTTGGCAATCTTGGATATATTGTCTGTAAATAGGTGCACATACACTTAATTTCATTTTATATACTGTCATACATAAAGCAGTTAGTATCAAAAACAAACATACTTATCCATTTCCGAATCACAATCCAGAAGCAAAGTAAAACCTTTGGAACTGACAAGTTAGGTTAGACACATAAACTTCCACCAGGGAAGTGAGACCGGGTGCTCCGGAAGGGTAAGCACCTCCTGTTTAGCTAGCTACACCCGTCACGTGTGTAATCAAAATTGTGTGAAAGGAACATGGAACTATGAAACGTCAAATATATCCAAGGCAATCCTGGACACAGAGACATCAAACTTATCAACAATACTGTGATGACGGCCATAAAACTTTTTGAGGACTTTGATAAGCCTAGGCTTGCAATATCCCCGAGTCAACAATTTATTTGCAAGCAGCCTACTTCGTTGTACAAAGTCCTCGTAGTGGAAACAAGCTCTACCATAGCGTATTAATTGGGAAACAAATACACCATAAGCAGGAGAAGCAGGTATATTGCTGCATAAAAAAGGAAAGTTGACAATAGAAAAATTGAAGTCATCACGTTTGTCATAAAGTTTCAAATGTAGCCTTTCTTGTGCGTCATAATTCAGGTATAAGTCTAAATATGAAGCAGAACTTGAGGAATCAGTCGTGTCTTTTAAGAAGGAAGACTTAGAAGGAAATGCTCTAGCCATGTCAACGTTGAGCAATTTATCATTTAAGGAAGTTTTTTCTTTGAAATTCAAAATGAGTACTAGTTCCAGTTTCACTGAAATAGAAATCTAGCAAGTCTTACCCAACCAAATGGGGACTATGGTTATAGTTTTGGTTTCTCGGGTTTTGTTTATATTGTGTGTCTAGAAATGGGAAAGGTTCTCGCTCTTAAACATTGCTTAAAAGACTTAAAACTGATTAAATGATTTTGACCATTTTAAAGCAGAAAACGTAATATGGAACTTAATTGTTGCGGTGTACAATGGGTAGTCTTGACCAAGAAATGTTATGGGGAGAGGCCAGGAGACTGGAGATAAAACATATACTATCTTAGGTGTATATCACATTTTGTAATGACTTGGATGTTCGTTAGTTTGAAGATGATGGGGAATTACAGACTTCTCCAAGAACCAGCTCGCAACTCTTTCTAACATGCTGTGCAAGAGCATATCAACTCTCAGTAATATTAAACGACATAACACTTCATATCATAGAAGGTTTTGTTACCGATGTTTGAGCATGCGGGTGCTTTTTCGTCGGAACTATGTGTACTATACCAAACTGGAAAATATTTTGTCATTAAATGTGTTTGTCCAAAGTTTGTGACATTATCATATCATAAATTTGTTGTTCTTCGTCTCGTCTCTTTCAAAAACGTTTTTTGTTTCGCACGTGCTCTTGGCTTCCTTGGGGTTTTGCTAAGGTGGGTGCTTTTCAGTTTAAAAACGTTGATTTCTATTTTTTTGCACACGTTACTTAAAGGTAAAATATACATAAGTGATGTGTATTGGACAGTAGTTGAAGAGATTAACTTGAATTGATATGAAATATATACAAAAATAAACCTACATTTTATAAACACAGATCCCGAATACAGGTGAGATCCAGTACAGGTAGATAAACTAATTTTAAAAGTTGACGGACACCTAACACAACATATATTGAAAAAGTTCTAAAGTTTTATAAATTATATTTATATTTATATATACGTTAACAAGACCGGGCGCTAAATAGGATCTTGATATAATAAAACATCGCTGAATACAAATACATTATTTAAATTAATCTATTTGCACTAGAAATTCAATTTATAATTCAAATTTTAAGTTCAATTTTTTTTATTAAACTTTAAGTGATTCTGGCTATATTCTTATTAAGTAGTATATTTATATAAATATTTAAACAGTAGTATTGTTTTAATCTTTAAAGATTTTGGTAAATAGCCAACAAAAATTTTATCTCGCGTTTTAGCGTTATGATCTAGGTCTTACGATGTTTGACCGTTTGCTTGGATGAATATAAACAAACATATCTACCGTACGACTGTCAACTCTGGGTTTATAGTGCATTTCAAAGTGACATATATACACGTTTAAACAGACGTGTTACACAAGTGTTTTATATGCAAATTCATCACAATCGGTAGCATCTTGTTGTTCTTCGTTCAGGTTAAAGTGAACACATTTTTTGTTGTTTTAAAGTGGTTGGATTTTGTTTATTTTCTTTCGGGGAATATTTATGTTATAAGTTGACATTTTTAAACATTTTTTGCGGACAATGATGTACACAATAAGTAAGTAAGTAAGTAGTTACCGGGACATAACGGTAAAGATTGCGATGATTCAGTATATACACATTACAGGTATGTCGAAAGTTTAACACGGACTTAACGAAAAGGAGTCGGAACATGGCTGCCGAATGGCCGAGACAAAGAAAGCTAGTGATCATAAAAACTGCCGAGATCTAGATAGCAGCTGCCAAAAAGCTGTCAAGATATAGCTAGCAAGAAGTTGAAATTAGCTGCCCAATTCGTTAACTTAGTGTTAAACTTTTGACAGGTCTGTACTATATCTCTTGTCATATCATTTACAAGTAAATAACTTGAGGATTCCAGTGCATTTTATCGTAAAATATTTTAGACAATTTTTATGCAGTCACTAAGCAACTAGTTCAAAATTGGTGTTGCCCTGACATTTTATGTTCTGCATGGTTGGCAATTGAACATTGGCATACATTACAGGGGCTTCTAGTAAGTTGGAATGTCAGGACTTAATAGTTGTATGTAGTAGGGGTGTCAGTTTGTCATACAATAATAATAATAATATTCAGTGTCAGTTCAAAGTCGATGTTTACAATCGACTGTCTCATCTAGTAGTCTTATTTCATTTCTTTGTTGTGTCATATACTTGGTTGTTTTGGTTATTGCCAAGTATATGTATTTCAGCCGCATATCATTTATTCAATATTCAAAAGGGATCATTTTCAAAAGCCTTTAAAACCAATATTTTTGCATTCATATTATGTACAAATTGGCCACCTCGGGCCTTAACAGTGGCATTTGGCAAAATAAGGGACCAATGCCCCTTGGTCCTTTATAGAATGAACAGTTAGTACATATAGAAAGATGTCTCGACCATTAATTTCGTGTCCTTCATTTGCATTTTTAGAATATTTGCAATTCATTCAAGGTTACATAAATAATTATATCAATGGTATGCATTGTGCATATACAGCATATATATGCAATCTGTCATAATTGAATAATAAGTAACATAAGGATATGTCACGTCGTGTAATATTAAATTCAAATATCATTTTGTCATTTAAATATGTTTAATATAAATGAGCGAAATAGTTTATAAAATAAAAAATTCAGTGATTGGTTTTACTTCATTCTTGCACATTAAATTACAGTAGCCTTTAAGCTGTTGCTAGTATATTTAACTATCTTGGATATATTTGACGTCCATATAGTTCCATGTTCCTTTTCATTCTCAATTTCGATTCTACACGTGGCGGGTGTAGCTAGCTAAGCAGGAGATGCTTACCTTTCCAAGGCATCCGGTCTCGCTTCCCAGGTTGAAACTCACATGTTTAACTTAATTTGCCAGTTTTGAAAGCTTTAACTTTGCTTTTTGGGATTGTAGTTTCGATTTCGATTGGTTTGTTTTACAAACATTAGACATTTACTAATTAGTAATACATGTCACCTTGTTAAAAACATTGAAAAGCATTGCAAACGTTTTTAGAAGTGACTGTTGAACATCTCTAAATGGATATGCCATACCCAATTATCTTTGACTTTACGATAGTTCTCGGTACACTAGAATATATTCATAATCTGTTTTCAAATATTTATTGAAAACCAATACGGGTGGACCTTTATCTTTATTCTTAGACTTATTTTGTGACCATTGCCTCCAAGGTATTGGGTAGAGTAACCGTATTTGATTTTTCATAAACTTTCGTTTTTGTTTGTTTGCTTTTTTGTTAGTGATGATTAAATAATCCAGCGAAAGGCGACCAAAAACGTTAAACGAAAACATACTTTACTTTAGTTTTTTTTTCGCCGCATGCATGCTTACCGGCATATTCATTACACAGCAGGCAATACATTAATATTCATGTAAAATTAGAATGGCTTCACGTCTTATTATTTTTGTTCTACTTTAACAGACAGAGCTTCCCGAGCACAGCAGCTTGTAACCAGTTCTAACGAAAACACATTTAAAATGGTGATTTGTTTTATTTTCAGAATCCCAGTTGGTCTTAATATGAACATAAATATTATCTGTTTTCGCGTGTTTGTCACACTTTTTGACCATATTTTTTTATTATTTTATTTTCAGATTCCCCGGTACAGTAGATCATATGATATGAATGTCAACATGTTTTCGCAAATAGCTGCAATCACAGACCACCTCTTCCTGAGTAGCGCAGCCGCAGTGAAGACTGAAAGTGTCAGGCGCTACGGAATAACACATATAATAAACTGTACATTAGAAATACCCAATCTAAATATACCTGGACTGGAATCTATACAAATACACGTTGAGGACGCTCCACATGCTAGACTAGGATTATATTTTGAAAAATGTGCCGATAAAGTCCATCAGGTATACATGCGTGGCGGAAGGACATTGATTCATTGCGTAGCAGGTGTAAGTCGGTCAGCCAGTCTATGTATAGCATACTTGATGAAATATCAGAGAATGACATTGGAACAAGCTTATTACCATGTTAAAAAGAAAAGACCAGTCATCCACCCCAACACAGGCTTCTGGAAACAGCTTATAGAATATGAACGCAGAATTCACGGCCGAAATACTGTCAAAATGGTGAACAGCGGAGTTGGTCCAATACCGGAAGTATACAAAGACGAGGTTAGGAGTAGAAATATGCATTGGTCTCAGCATCATATACCGCCGCATCAGTCATTTTTTACTCGCACTCCACGCTTGGGTTACTATTGACAACGTAGTAATGCTGCTAGCTGTCGTAATTTTGAACTTTTTCTATAAATTATTTCTTCTTCTAAGAATGCTTTATATTCTTTGTCAGATTGTTGTGCTAGACCATTGTGTTTTTGCTATGTGACTTGTTGCACTTTTTTGTCATATGCTAATTTTTGATATTTTTTTTTAATTTTCAAAACTTGGCATTTTGACAACTTTTTAAATGGTCTTAATTGTTCTTATATTATTTGATATTTTTATTATCTTCTGTACAAATTCCTTATATATTATGCATGCCACTCGTATTTTGTTCTTTCGAATATGATTTGTACAAAGGTTGCCGTATTTATATATATTTCTTTATAATCATGAAAAGATTGACGGATTGTAAAATATTTACAGTGAATAATTCTACTGTTTTCTGTGTGATAATCGATTTCTTAATCTTTGGATTTAAGTTTTACTTGAAAGTTAAAAAGTTGAAGGAGAAAACATTTTTTTTTTTTTAAATATTTAAAAAACCCAAAAAAACCTGAAAATTGTGGCATTTTTTAGAAAAGTTACAACAGTATATTTACGATGTTGAACAACTAAGAGAATGCTAAAAAGGCACATTTCTTAAATAATGTGAAAAATGGAATTTTGAATTGTGAAAAGATTTGCCTTAGCTTGCCTAAAATTTATTTTTACTATTTTCGTCATGAAAAAAGTAAACTATTGAATATTATTGAAACTATTTAAGTTTCTTAGAATTTTCTGAAAACAGGTTGGAAGTAAGTGCAAGATGTATATTTTTTCAATTTAATTACGCACAATTGTATTGAAAAACGATTTGGTAGGTTTTAAATATTGTACTTGCTATTTACACATTTTTTGCAATTTTGCAGTTATGTCATGTTGTATTTTGTAGCAAGCTATATGGTGGCTGTAATGAAATTTTTGTAATGGCCTTGGCAAAACAGAAGCAGGCGCTGCTGTATTGCATTTTTAATTATAAATAACAATAATTAAAACTTTTTGCATGTTTAATCAATCTAATTTCAATTCTTTACTATGCAAAATTTGTTTTCGTTTCGGTTAAAATATCCATTTCGTATATTGTAATCAATGGGTTCTGGAAGAAGACACCGGATGTTGCTTTCATGTGATTGGATTTCATAATTTGACCTAATGTTTTGATCTTAAGTTTTTGGTTTTACAGACAAAAACATTATAAAAACTTTGTGTATGTTTATTCAATCTAATTTGCAATTGTTTACTATGCAAAATCGTTTCGTTTCGGTAAAAAATTCCCAATTTCTTGTAAATTAATTAATGGTTTTTGGAATATGACACCGGATGTTGCTACCATCTGATTTAATTTTTTAAAACAAACTGTATTGTTTTTGGTCTTGTTTGAAACAGTCTTGCAAATAAACAATACATATTTTGAAATGAATTTCAATTAGATTGACACAACTTTTTTCCAGATTTTTTTTTCTTATTGAAAATCGTATTTTGTAAAATTAAGTAGTGCTTTTTGTTTTGTTTCTTTGCCATGTTTTTATGTCTTAAATGTGGTTTTATTTTACGCACAAAAAGTTCTTTATATTTGTCTCTTTGCTACAAAATCTTACGTATATTTTTACTTTTTAGTACTATACCATTTTATGAAGATTTTAGATGTATAACATACTACGCCTAAGGCGTCTGTGCATCTTTGGTATTGCCAAATGTTTCGCGTGAAAATGCACGTTTTCGATAATGGACGCATTTTTAACATATAAGCTCCCATTGAAAGGCCTGATGTCACACAGACCTTGTAGGTAACAGGCGGCGTATTGATGTATATTATTGAAATATTGGTGTGACCACAGAAAGATGGCCAATGGCACAAAAACATACAGTTTTTAAGAAGATAGTATTTTTAATGGTTTGGTGAAAGAGAAATTAACTATGCCATATTCGAACATAAAATTGGACCAAATATATTTTTGACCATTTTTCTACGGCACAAAATATTATGATTATCATGATGCCATTACATGCCATTAGTTTAATGTTTACAAAATGAAGTCATAGGCGACTGGTATAATGACAATTTGCCGATGATATAAGTGCTTTTAATGCATGTTCCAGACGTTCAAAACATTATGCATATACGTTCCGTGTATGCAAAGTTGAGGACTTATTGCCTCCATGGCTTGTCAAAAGTTCGTTTTCAGGCCTCACAAGTTTGATATGTGAACAGTCCTGGTGGTTTTTTGCTGCCAGTATTTAACGTCTGGATCGAAAGCATTTTTAAAAAAAGATATTTATTAATTTCCAATTCAGTGTGACGTTTGTTATAAATTTTAACATTTCTAAATACACTCCAGGGAAAATACTAATGGGTCCATTTATTTATCAAATCAAAACACATTTATTTTGTTGACAGTGCTAAAATAAACAAGTAATGGTATCAAATTAGCGAAAAACAAGCGTTTTTATTTGTAAATTATTTTTAATAATTTATATTTAGCAGTTGGTTTTTTAATAATTGTATATAGTACACCGCATCAGACTAGATAATAAAATCGTTTTTACTGTTTAATTTGTTTTAGTTAGTTTACATATTTGAAATTTAGTAGGACGTTAAACTCCCATTTCTCCATAACACACCACTCAGTCTTTCGATAGACCTTAAAAACCGATGTCCCGTATCACGGCTGGCGTGACACGTTAAAGAACCCTCCCTGCACATTACCTGAGCGCTTTGCAAAAGTCATAGTTTCTGTTACTTTACCTGTAGCTGGTTACATCTCAATATGAGTGAAATATTCATTGACTGTGACGTAAACCCCATGCCCAATCAATAAATCAATCGCTACACTGAGAATTACCTCGAATTCAGTTGAAGTTCTCAAACTTTTTTGGATTTGAGATTTCGAAAAAATTTTATGTCAAAGTAAAAAAAAATATAAGGAAAGCTGTCGAGTGTTTATGCTTTTCCTCCAAACTGTTTATTGGAAATGTCCGTCTTTATGGAGTTTTCAGTGGGTCAATTGTGAAACCTAACACTGAGTAATAAGGCATATTCTGTCGGGAATTAGTTGTTCAAAGCTTCGATAGTTAGTAAAATTTTAAAATATCAGTAAAAGATTTAAAGGTTTCGTTTTTACGCAAAGTTAAAATGAGCAATGGTCATAACACTGACGCTTGCGTCAACGTCCTATGTTAAGCTTATGGGACAACCTCTGTAAAATGTTGCATATACAGAGATGAGCTATCTTTTGACATTTGGCAACCTCTGGCTTGTGGAGAAATGCATGCAACAATTGTTGCCGACAGATCTGCGTTTTTTAAATCCCCAAAACAGTATTTGCTAACGTAGCTTTGTACTGGGTCTGAAACCGTAAGGAAATTTTCTGCTATATCTACCTCTGAATACTGAATAAATTTTAATAAATGATATAAAGTGTAATCAGGTGCATTTGGTGTAAAAATCTTAATGCAAGTGAGACATAACTGTTTCGTGTCTGTGCATTAATTTATCCAAAAATATTAATGAGTCATACATAGGCTTAACGATAACTGCATATTAAGTAGGAGAATCCAGTGACTGCTTGAATGATGTTCGGAAAATGTTACATACATTTATTTTCTATAAAACAACCTGGCCTTATGCATGTATGTTGATTAAGCAAACACCTGAATGAAATTATATAAGTGGGAAAAAAGAATTCCTTTGTACCAAATCAAAAAAAAAATCACCCTTATTTCATTTGCGCCTAAAAATTCCAAACTTAATCTGGCGGGTAGTAAATAAGTGCAAGTTAAGTTTGCTGAACGTGTACGGTTATGATCAAACACAAACATACCAATCCATGTTCAAATTACAATCCCAAAACGCAAAGTGATTTTTTTTTTGAAAACTGGCAAATTAAGTTAAACACGTAAACTTTTGCCAGAGGAGTGAGTGAGACCGGGTGCTCCGGAAGAGTAAGTACCCCCTGTTTGACTAGACGCACCCGCCACGTGTGTAATCAAAATTGGGAATGAGCAACATAGAACTATGTGACGTCAAAAATATCCAGGATAATTTTGGATACAAAGACATACTACTTGTCAACAATATTGTGATGACGGCCATAAAACTTTTGAGGGATTTCATAAGCATAGATTTGCAATATCCTTGCTTTGTTGCATAAAAACCACTGCGGTAAAGCTCAGTTGGTAGGGTGCTCGATCTGTTAGTGTGAGACCGTGGGTTCGAACCGGGTCTGACCCAAGACTTGAAAGTGGGTAGTGACTTCTTTTCCCAAGCCCTCGGCATTACGAAATGAAAGTCAAGGTTCATACGGAGGGAACCTAAAATAAACGAGTCCCCGTGACGCGGTAAGCGTGGCACGATAAAGAACCCTGCTACGTAATACCATCAGTGCAACGCACAGGCAAATTTTCGGCATCTTCGCCTATAGCTAGCGACGTCTCGATATAAGTGAAATATTCTTGACTGAAACGTTAAACACCATTACTCAACTAAACTCAACACGTTGCATAAAGTTCCAATGGTGGGTTCAAGCTCTACCATAGCGTATTAATTGTGAAACCAATACACCAGAAGCGGGTATATTTAAGATATCTAAAATCTTTATCCTGCTTAAAATGGTCATGGATTCAAAGGTCAAGTCACAGTTTACCCATGGTAGGCAGATTAATGTCTAAGATGCTAAGAAAGTTTTGGTTTTCGGGAAATAAATTATTTTTGGCGCAAATGAAGAACATTGAAATGAGCACCACATAGTCAAAACTCCAGATTGGATCTACTAGTATATTGAACCAATACCCTCTTCTTTGAACATTGTGTAAAACTTTGGTAGGAATATCTATTGCCCTTATTTGATGTTCGAAATAAAATACCAAATTAAATGTCCTAGATGTTTTGGTGACAATTTTAAAGTTTTCAATGGTCGGATACATGTTAAACGTTGCATTTGCAATTCATTTGGTATTATGGCAATATAAACACATTTAAAGTGTTTCTCCTCTCATTTTCTTTGAACAGGAATAGAATCCGTAGTGATGAGACACCATAGCTTTGAAGGTAACACTGCAGCCTTCAAAGTTTTCTTTTGGATGTTGTTTCTTCTCTCGATGAAATAAAACAGTGAGCAAACAGTAAGCAAATCGCCGAGTAGACAAATATGATAACAAGAATGGAGTTTTTTTTTTGGTGTTTTATGCCCCATTCTATGATTCAAGATCCTTACATTTATATCAAGGTGACATGTCCAAACTTACCAATATTTATATAAGCATTCATGTGTCGTAATGATAAATTTTGTGAATATATTTATAAATTCTTGTAGGTTTTTTGTAGGTGACGTAGATGTCGTCTGCTCTATCAAACAGGATGTCTTCTCTCCGGAACAAGCCGTTCAAAGGTCATTCAAGATGAACTGAAAGGATGGTGAATTTTGAGATATTGTCGAAATGCGGGTCATCTTTCGACGGAAGACATCGAAATGATTTTAAAAAACTATATATGGTGTATGTGATCATTTGTTTTATGGAAATGAAGGTGTCCATCTTTCCCTTCCCCCAGGGTCCTCCTCCCCAACTCGCATGAGGGTCGAGCGACACCTATGGGCAGAGAAAGTAATGTTTGTATTTGTATTCGGCAAGCCTCGTTCGAACTCGAAACAGTGTTACGGAATCGACCGATGATTAACGAATGGTTTGTTTTTTACATTAAAGAAGCCCACTGAAATTCATTGTAATAATAATCCTTGACTGTGTGGAGTGCCGGTTTCATTGAGCTTTAAATGTTGACTTTATTAATAATCTCAATAATACTATCCTTTACATTATCTCCCCATTTTGAAAAAAGCGCGCTGCGGGAGTCAAGGCATGACAATCTCAACTACAATAATACACTAACAACGCATGCCTGAAATTAAAGTAATCGCACAAGACTACAAAATATTTTTAACCGTAAACATCGAAATTCCAAACGAATTTTTCAACGAAAATAAGAAATTGTGTAGACATTTGTTACACATTTTGTTGCCTTTTGTATATTTTATGACAAGGTTTCGGTTATAAAAGGACTGATGTGGTCTTGTATCAATTATTATATTTCTTGTGTAATGCCTACATGTAGGTCTCATTGAAGGGTTATAAAGACGACCAAATCCGTGGTGTACCGGTACAAACTCTAATGAGCGATCACGAGTGAAATATCGTAATTATAAGTGGCAAATTTAGTTCGCCAATTATGAAAACAGCATCGGTAACGATCTATGGCACATGTATAAAGCAAAATGAAAGACCAGTTACAAGGGAAAAACTTGTAAGTCTGTATAAAAGAAATAGAATGCTCTGGAAATATAGACCTCTTGATTCGGATAGGCAAAACATCCATCGGCTAATGTCTAGTCTGATGTACAAAAATAACTGCAGTGTCATATACCATTTTTTGAATTTAATCATAAAATACATTCAAAAAATGGTATATTGAAATGGTATATGACAGCAGCATAGTTTGTATTGTTAAAACAGTAAAGAAAACAATAGCGGGACTTCTCGTGGTTTGCAAAAAGGGCGCGTGTAAGTATTTTGGTTCCATGCAAAAGTAGCAATTGTCAGTAGCCAGTCTATCTTGCAGAAAGCGATCCCTGTGAACAGAGTTTTAATTCATGTTGGTTCTCATGGGGTAAACGGTTAGTGGTTAAAGAAATCACTTCAATTTATGACCTACTTTGATTAGGTTAAAGCAAACACGGGTATGTATATTCGTAAAATTAGTTCGTCTTGCTAAAATATCGCAAGGTTTAAGTGTCTTATCGGTAAATATGCTACACGTGCGGTGCTATCTCTACACTGCAAATTGAATTCGGTTGTGCTTTTCGATACTTGTCTTTCAGTTCTCGCCGTTATTGAACATTGCTTACCATGCTTACCAATTTAAAAATATAGTTTTAACTTGCATCGTTTAAGTAATAAGTCTAATATAGACAATTTTGGCCCAAGTAACCGATATAACCCCAATAATATGTAACAAATCCATCAAGGACGGACAAAATACAGCAAACAACGCATTTTTCTGTTTCATTTCAAACTTTGATTTTATATTTCGGAAATGATAACTTATATTCATACATGTGGCTCATTTAATAAGGATAAACTGAGAGATGTAATGCGTCTATGATGTCCGGTTTGAGCCAATATTCAATTATCACTACTTCGCCATAAAACGAAGGTTAAAAGGTAAAAAGCGGTAGTAGCTTCTCTCCGTTTTCGCTTCTTCGACCTAAAGGCGAAAAAGAATCCAGATTGCGAGAGTGACGGAGCGAAGTTGCGAAGGCAGAAAGATGAAGGAGTGGCAGTATTTTCTCTCCTCCGTCCATATCTCAAGATGTATGGGCGAAGGAGTGGACATTGCTAATCGCCAATGTTGCAATGGCAAAAATGTGAATGAAAGATAGAAGCTCATCTACGTTGCCTTTCACGTTTTTCACTCCTTCGACCTAAAGACGATAATTGAAAATTGACTTAACCGGACACTAGACACATCAAGTATTATTCAACTGTTTAAAAATAACCCAAAAGGTGCTTATTTGTGTGAGATATCCCCGTAAAAAGTTTCAGGAATTTAGTTTTACTATTGGTCAAATATAGTGTAGTTGTATCTCATTTGTGTGGTTTGTTTGTCATGTTGTAACCATTGAATTACCTCAATTATGTTTTTTAATTTGTATTTTAATTTCATATACGAGTCTGGTTCCACTTCCGAGATACAAGCTAAATTTCAAAGTACTATAGTAGTCAAGCTTAACCAAACATAAAATATAAATTAATTATTATACCCCCCGCTTAAAAAGTCCGTGTGTCCGTCCGTCCTTCCGTTACACCTTAGGGTACCTATATCTTATCCGCAACTCCTCCTAAACCCTTCAATGGATTTTCATGAAACTGTCACACAATCTTTGTGATATAATGTAGATGTGCACCTCATACTTAAAAATTTGATCCGATGGATTTTTTTATGTGGGGGGAGCGGGGGGGGGGGGTATTTTTGTGAGCTTGTGGCTCCGTTTTTCTAGTTATGTTTAGTTTCTTACGATTTTACATATTAGGAATGCTTGATGTTTAAGAATTCAATAACTTACCATATCTGAATTCAAGTGAGGAAAGGTGCAATAATTCGGGTAGATAAATTGTTTGCATTTCTATGTACACCACCGTCTAGGTTTGCATCCGGGCCACTCGAGACAGATCCTAGTGTCAGAAAGTCAGATCGCTTGCTGAAGGTCGGTGGTTTTCTACGTACACTCCGGTTTTCTCTACCAGTCTAGAACTGGAGCGTAAATCTCTGCTACTTCACTCTCCACGAAATATTTAGGTTTTGTGTTATTTCCTCTCTGAATTTGTCACCACGTCGAATTTTTCATTACATCTCGTTTAGCATTTTTTAATTATTTTTTGTTCTTGAAGTGGATCCAAAAGGCTATCGTAAATTTGCATTAACATAATTTTGTTTGTATATTTTGATTAATTTGTAGTAGTGTGTTGTTATGACTTATAAAATATACGTTGTTTGTCAGGAAATAAATATATACAAAAATATAATAAAATGTTTGATTTGTGAATTTATTAGCTCACCTGGCCAAAGGACATGTAAGCATATTTATGCCAAGGCGCAGCCAATACATGTACTTGCTTTGCAAAGTGACGTGTGCTAATACGTCATGGTACCCAAATCATTCTCTGGCTCTAGGTCACCTGGTATACAAGCCAGAGTAGACAACAATAAGCATATTGTAAAACTAAAACGTAGTGATGAATTGGATCAAGTGTTAAAAATATAATTGTGCCCAGATATCCAAGTAGTTGTTTTTGACCACTCAATACAACAGCTCGGTCGGTTTATAGAGTTCTCGCTCCATATTTAGGATGTTGTAATTCGAATCCAGACTAGAACTGACCAAACCCTGAAAATAGGAGGCGACTGTTCTTTCGCTAAGCACTATGCATTTTGAAATGAGAGTCACGTTATCCTTCAGATAAGACCTTGAAAACCGATGTCCCGTGTCACGCCTGCGTGACACTCTAATAACCTCACTGTACATGGTTCTGATCGCACTGCAAAGGTTAAAATATCTGTCGGTTCACCTATATCTGGTGACGTATCGATATAAGTAAAACATAGCGGAGCAAGATACACCTTTACATGTACACACTTTACGTTTTTTGTATCCATCTGCTGGTAAAGGTAGCAATGATGACAAAGTACAAATGGACATGTATAATATTTAGAAAGGAAAACAAAAACTAAGATTTTAGTCAATAATATCCCCATCTATCCAATAGTGTCGGAGTAGGTCGGATAAGAAAAACTTGATTAAAATTTCAAAGGGGCACAACTCTGAGGAAAATTTTACAGAGTTATCTCCTCTTCATCCGCAACCACTGTGGTAGATCAGTTGGTAGAGTGCTCGCTTCGTAAGTGGGAGGTTGTGGGTCCGAACCCCGGCCGAGTCTGACCCAAGACTTGAAAGTGGGTAGTGACTGTTCTTTCGCCAAGCACTCGGCATTACGAATTAAAGTCACGGTTCTTCGGATGGGAACTTAAAATAAACGACGTCACGTGTCACGGTGGGCTTGGCACGCTAAAGAACCCTGCTGTATAATGCCATCAGCGCAACGCACAGGCAAAATTTCTGCACTTTCGCCTACAGCTGACAACGTCTCGATATAAGTGAAATATTCTTGACTGGGACGTTAAACACCATTACTCAACTCAACTCCTCTTCTGCCGCACACAAAGTCATATCGTGTTACTCATGAATTCCAAGTTAACTGTTAAGTAAGAATATCTTCAACAGTGCTGATGAGTAGGTCAAACAAACTAAAACGGACGGGCAAGCGCCCCGTTTCAAGAAACGAGCGTATGAAAAGAAACAACGACATTCAGATACAAACAATCATTTTACTACACATATGGAACATCTGTACATACCATGAATAAATGTCTGAATTTTTAAACAAAATTTATATATTATTTCTTGTTTAAGCTTTTGAATAATTTGTGGATTGCATCCACGTTTTTAAGATTGGTCGACGCCGTGTCTCTTTTCTTCTTTCCACTAGCTGGACATGCATAGTTCAAATACAGAAAAACGTTCCTAAAATATTGTGTAAAAACAAAATTCAGATTTGATGTCCAGATTTCTTATTGCAAAATTTACACTTTACAATTAAAATTACAAATTATTTATTTCCATGCAAAACATGCTTTTATTCTAAATACAAAAATAAATATCTAAAAACATGCTAAACATTCTACTTTCAATTTAAGGTTTTACTCTCGCGTACCGAACAATGTTCCACGTGCTCTCATGCCAAAACAAAAAATAAAACACACACATGTTAATTAAGCGTGCACATAAAAAATCAACATGTAAGGAACTCATATTTATATATCATGCAAAGCAAAAAAAAAAAAAAAAAAAAAAAAAAAAAAAAAAAAAAACCTGTAAACCTGTCTCATAGCATTTAGTTCTTTGGGAAATCATTCATGCATTTACATCTATATTTCATAATATGCTCAACAACAACAAAAAGAGTTAAATTTGAAATAAAAATCCAATAAAACTGAAAAATATAAAATCCATCTGCATTTTATTCTTGTTCTCTTCTTGTTCGATATAATGTAATGAAGTCATTTTTGTGTATGGAATTAAATCTAATTAATGAAATTACGAGATGTGTTAAGATGAAAAAACATTATGTGGTCTTTAACTCTTTTTTATGATCTCATAACACGATGTTAGTTTCAAGTGCAATGATTACAGCGTTTACAACGCATTTGGGATATTTTCGAATACTTTGAACACCTAACATATTATTATGCACATCAACAATTTCAGTCATAAATCGATTTGTTTTAAACTGCATGAACATAAACAAGTCCACCAAAAGCAAAATGTATGTCATTAAGCAACATACTAGCACTGATGAAGTTTAATAGTGGCATTTTACAAACCATGTGAGATTCTTTCCATTATATTGAGGTGGTCAGTTCTTGAATGGTGGGGAAACCGGAGTACCAAGGTCAGAAAACCACCAACCTTCTGTAGGTGAACTAACAAACTTTCTCACAGTCAAATCTGTTCCAGTGAGATTCGAAGCTAGAGGATGAGAGGTGATGTGGGCCGTAAGCCTGTGGTTTAGAACACCAGTCCCTGATCTAAAACATTGCAAATGCATTTCATTTCCCCGTGTTTTACCTTACTTTAATCCTAAGCTTAAATGATATTTTAAACTGACAAAAATGTACAGACATGTTAAACATGTGCAACTGTTTCAAATTACATTAAAGACCAAGGCGATTATTAAACAGAGCTTTTATTATGTCAACTTATGTTTTTTAACTTCTTGCATACCGTTTTTAAACATCTTTTGAAACCCTCCGATTTATTTTTCATATGCAAGAAAGTGTGTCAGTTCGTATATCAAAAGTAATTTTTCTTCCTGTACCACCTCAGAATTGACTGCCTCATATTTATAAAAGAATCATTGTTGTGTAAACTTGGTTGAATAAAAAATAATTTATAACTTGACATTCAGCAAAAAAATGATTGAAAATATAAGTCATGTCATGAATTTTGCTTTTTTTGGGGGGGGGGGGGTAACATAAAGTTGGCATTGATCTGTATAAATATTATTAATATCTACAAATTATTAATACATGCATGCACAATTATACATTTCCATGCAAACAGTAACGTTGTCATGTAAACCCTATAAAGGATCTAGGGATCGTTAGGGATCTCATTTGTCGATTTCCCCAAGGACATGCATAAGTGGCCGCTAACATCGTTTTCCTACAATGAAGAAAACATGGTTACCGAATTACTCATTCATGAACATGTGGGTATCCTGGATTTTGTTCAATTTAAGTAACTTGGATACAACATTTCACCTGTTTAGTGTTTACATAAAATAAGTTATTAGTAGTGTTTTTGAAAACAAGTGCATTCGATTTTTAACATTTTAGTAACAAAACTAAAAAAATAAAAAGCATGCAAAACCCATTTACCACAAAAAATATAAGACTGGTGACAAAAAAAGAAAAAATTCAAGAAGCAAATTCAAGCAATTACCATGCATTTAACGTACTAGTCCGACTAATCAGCCCAATAAACTCCCATTTTAATATTTGACTTTTTGGGAGTTTGTGAAGTTCTTTACGTTTACACACTGTGAATAATAAAAGCTGTCAGACAACAAACCATCCAACAAGTCAAAAATTAAAATGGGGTGCAGTGGGCTGATTAGAGGGGCTCTAAATGTTATAATTCTGTTGTACATTAATACTGTCATTGCACCTGCTACAAATTTTCTCATATTCCTTATATATGCATTTATAATTGCTTATTTCATCATGGTCAACTTTCATTTGTTAACATGTACCCGTGGTTTGTCGTTACTGCAGAAAAAAACACTTATGTTGCTAGCAAAACAAACATTAGAAACACCAATGCACCACGTGGCTTTCCAGGTTTTATATCAAGATGTTTTGGTGTTGCTAGTGACATTTCTTTTTATAAAACGATTTGATTAACAAGAAGTATTTGTTGAATATTCAGCAGACCAATCTGCCATTGTTGCTGAATCTATGGAAAATGGAATAATGATTTAATAAGATGGACGTGGTCTACGTTGTCTAATGTAAACTTCATATACTTAGCATTGTGTTTTCGGAGATCATGTTGCTTTCATCAATGTCGTGAATAAAAATAACATAATATCATATATAAATAGTACAAAAACAATGGACGAAGTCAAACTTTCAAACATATTTTTGCCATATGATAAAAGAATGGGTCGGTAGTTACAATAAAAATGGCACCATATCAAAAATAAATGTCCCTCCTTCAATAATTGATAAATGAAAATTCAAATTGGTGGAACATCTTTCACAAAGTTAAAAAAAAAAAGCTTAAGTTCAAATCATGTTACAACTTTTTTGTTATAAAATACTTACGCACAACGCCGGAAGCAGTCATTGTAATATGTCATGTAATCACTTCCGCATACAGGTGAGGCGGCGACTGGACAATTTCTAATACACTCACATGCCCCTTTCTGTGCTAGGGGAACGCCGCTGGAATAAATAACAACGAAATACATGTATATTAGGTAATGTTTTTAAAAGAGTCTAGTACCCCCAAGCACTGATAATATTCTGTACTTCGTTGTTGTGATTGGAGAAAAACAATACAACTAAAGACAAAAAATCGCAGAAATTGCATAACCTTTTAATTCAGGAGAGAATACTCGCCAAATTATTCAACTTCACATACAGATATCCAGATGACATTCTATTCTGTCTCTTAACAACTCAGGATTGTCCTGGATATATTTGACATCCAATAATTCCATGTTCCTTTCACTCAATTTTTATTGCACGCGTGGCGGGCGTAGCTAGCTACACCTAGCTACACAGGAGGTGCTTACCCTCCCGGAGCACGGGGTCTTATTTCCCTGGTGGAAGTTCACGTGTTCAACATAATTTGTCAGTTTCAAAGTTTTTACTTTGCTTTTCGCCGCTGTACAATATGATACCTCCTTGGCTCTTATCGAACCATTATTTCCATTGTATATGGAATCATATCAGTTCACATTTTTTGGTAAAAACTACCTTATTCCCAGAATTTACAAGTGAAACGTTTTCCAAATTGTCCCAAACAAACGTTATGGGATATTGATCAAGTGGTACAGCGTCAAATCCCATTTTCATTGTAGCTGTAATTATCTGTAGTTAATCAACCTCATGAAGTCTTGAATATTGGCACCATTTCTGGTATCCATTAAAAAGTTGTTCTAATAAAACAACTGTGACATGACAGACTTTTCTGCAATTGGAAGTCTTCTAGCTACTAAGAGGCATAACTCTATATTTTCATGAATACAATGAATTATCAATAATAGAACCTCCATTCCTTGCTTCCTTTATATTCAAGCAGAATCCAATTGGAAGCACATGTTGCGATTGTCTTAAAATAGCTTACTTTTCTAATCATGGCTACCAAATACTAAAATAAAATAATAAATTTCATATTAAAAAATCCAAATCATGTTACAAAACCCTAATTTTGTAAATGACCTCTTGTACTTACGCACATTCCATTACACATGCGTTAAGGTAGGTTTGTCCATCTTGTCCACACACAGGGTTTGATGTTAGATCACATCTACATGGACACAGACCTTCATATAACCTTCCAACGCCGCTACAAACAAAAAGAAAAAATAAATCTTTTAAAAATAAAAAATATTCCTCTATCGAATAAAACAAAAACAAAATATCAATTTTGCTGAAAATTGTTTGTTGAACCAAAATTGCTAATTTTTTTAAAATCGAAAATTATTAAAGATGTTTCATACAATGAACATAGATACAAAGTTCCGATTAAGAATGTCAAATAAACTACTGTGAATGAAACTGCTTCTAGTAGCACCCATTGTGGGACGGCAAACAACATCGACAGTAAATACGGTAAGGGGGCAGATGTGAGTATAGTGGTATTTGCATGACAACCAATTGTATTTTAGAAATATGTCAAAGGTCAAAATACGGAGATGTTGTTTTTACTGTTCAATTAAAATACAATTTGTTTTTTAATATTCGAAGATTTCGAGTGAAAACACTTAAAGTTCTATTGCAGTGTCAATGTTGTGTTACTGGTTCAATTTCATACAAAGATCGTTTGAGTACTATGGTTTTCCTGAAGAATGGCAAATAAATCTAACAAACATGCATTATAAGTTACAATTCCATAGACCATCAAGTCATATTTTCAGCGAATAATTTTGATTTCGTCGATATTTCCAGCATTTAGTACTTTCAAGCCGGTTTTTATTACAATTTTGGAACTACGAGTCCTGTGTTTGGGGAATTGGATCAAAACGTACCCATACTGACGTAGGCAATCATTCTCGTACGACAATCCGTTAGAAGCACACACTGGTTGGTAGATTCTAGGGCAGTTACTTCTACAATATCCATCTGAATACTTTATAATGCCACTGAAACAAAATTGTATAAATTACAAATAAGTACATGTTGCATATCCTTGCATGATTCAGAAAAAATAACAATAACAGCTATTGAGATTATATTTTGTCCTACCCGGAGTAATGATGTTTACCGCGGCCCTAGTCAAGATTATTTCACTTAAGTAGAAGCAGGTAGATCTGGGATGTCGGAGGTAATCGGAGTGCTTACCTTCAGCAAGCATAGCATTGAGGGGATCGATGTTGAAACTAGGCAGCGAGAAGAACTGTGATCCAAAGACAGGTGCTTTTGACAGAAATCAAGTCCAACTAAATGAATGGACAAGCAGAATCATTATCAGCTATTTAATTTGCGTGTTCCTAATTATGTTACGACGATTTGATGTTGTTGTTGTTGTTGCTTAACGTCGCATCAGCAATTTTTCAGCTATTCGCGATGAGAACTACTACGGATTAATCTATGAACACGTTCATGTATGTATGTGAAGTGCGAGTGTGTTTTATGGTCTGCCTTGTACCGGCGCGCACTCAGGGAGACTTCAAGGTGATTGGTCACAAAGTCAGTACACCGCAGACAAGATTACCACTCCTAGTCACATTATACTGACAATGGGTGAACCAGTAAAAGGCCTACGACAAGGAAAATTCACTTTCCCATATGGCTGGACTCGAACTCACAGCGGTGAGAGACCCTGGATTTGTAGACTGACGTTTTATCCATTAGGCCACCGCGGCCTTCACGGCGGCTTGAAGTAAACTTTCTATGAGACACCTACTTTGGTATCCTTAATATTTACTGTTCAGAACATCTGCATTGAATCCTAAAGTATTGGTTGACAAGATAGTTGTACTCAGCAACTGATTAAATATGTAACTCACTGGAAGCAAGTGTTTCACGCAACACACGTGTCATGTGCTAATTTTTTATTACTTTATATCACATTAATTCAAATATTATGACATGGCACAGATAAATATCAACAATCACCATCAGCTTACTAGTTTAATTTAGTTCATTTACATAAAAACATAATTTACATATTAAACTATAATATTAAATAATAACATTCAGCCTTAAAAGACTTATGAGACACTTCTCTATGCAAATAAATACAAATAACTTACGCGCATATTCTAGTACAGTCGTTGGCATAATTCATCCCATTCAGACCACATACAGGATTATAACCATCTTTACATCCACAGGGTTGTTCTTGCAAAAAACAAATTAAATAATTAATGTAGATAATTTTCTAATTGCATTACATTATAAATAAATGAATTAATAGGCAAGGCACTCTAGTAGGGTATACACTATATTCTAAGTGGCCTTTCCATAATTTGGCCACTATTTATGTTGGATTTCAAAATTCGGGATCGTGGAATATAAGAGCGATATTGTGAACGGCAAAAGACCGCACTGCCTGACAAGCGATGATTTGAAAAGTACCTTGACACCAGGAAAGTTTGCTGCTAGTGAAAACTGCGAGGTGGCGGCGGCGAGCTCAGCAAATGCTCATGATTTTCGTCAATACTTCCCTCTTACCGTCGGTATTATTCGCCTTGGTTTTTTGGTCAAACGAACCCGATTCTGAACCTTTTTTTCAAAAAAATTTCAGACATGGATGTACAATAATAGTAGTTGCACCAAAACTTTCAAAAGAATTACTTGGTCGTTATTGCAGAAACACTTTCATCAACCTTCTGTGGCATCTCTCTCACACCGAAAAATATTTTGAAACGGGGAAGTAACTGAATTAAATAATTTATGAGATACTAATACATGTACCAGTTTCTATAGGCATTGCTATTGTGTTACTTTGCTGGTAGTCTTCTTAAAAATAACGTATTGTGTTGAATCAAAGTGCAATGCACAATGTTAAATTTATACACTGCACAGTACGCTTGACCTTATGTGACAGCGAGCACGAAGAGGATTGGTGAGGTAGGTGAGGTAGGTGAGACAGTATGCTAAACTTACCTCCGTTTTGAACATTTTGGACACATGTTGCCTTATGCGGACACCCTTGACCCTGGTAAGGACAGGCTTGTGGTACCCTTTGACAAATATATCCTTGTGGACATTGTGAAAACTGAAAAATATATTATGTATAAGTATGCATGTATACCATACTGTTTCAAAAGTCTTTTACGTTACTAATATGGGATATCCCCCATTGATCGATATTTTTAATTGATTTCTGGGTAGATTTTTATGAATTTTTTATTGTTAGAAGCAGAATTTCCCTACAAACATTTAGTAAATGGGATTCGCGGCACCGCACAACAGGGGTTGACTGAAACATTTCTGCTAATGGTTATAAACATTGTAAGTCCGTCTTTTAACTCAAACCATGAAATTTCAAAATCATCATTAAAAAAAATGAGATTGGTCAAAACTATTACACTGAAGTTGTAATTTTTCAACCCCGTTAGAACATATTCTTAATGTAACTGGCCCCAGATATGAGTTCTGTCACATTGACTTTTGATCAGACCATAAACTATACAATCGGAAAAGACTGAACTCAATCTAATTTTTTCATTTATATGTCTACTATATGCAGAATTTTAAATTTTTCATCTTTATTCTATGTACCTTGCATGGATCAGGGGCACACTGACATCTTGGACAGCCTATAGGTAAGTATCCGAATGTACAATTCTTTGATGAGCATACATATACACAACCGTTATCTGAAACAAGTAAAGTATAATATCATACATGTATTATAAATTTTTGAATTTCCTAAATGAATTATTAAAAAAAATTACAATATAACAACTTATTTTAAATATTTTTTATTACGACAATAATTGTAAAATATCACGACCTTTGACAACCAATTGCGTTTTATGTCAAAGGTCAAGGTCGCCATGCAAATGATGCACATGCGCTCGCATTTGTCAGGCAACCGTTTGTGTAAAGTAGGTCAAGGTCACTAAATCAAGAAGGTCAAGGTTACTAAATTAAACAAACAAACAACATAAAGAAGCCAAAAGCAAAACCACAATATTACTCCAGCTCAGGGCCACTCCCAGTTATTTTATCTCCGTATGCATAATTAAAGTGATATGTGAAAAATTCGGACGTGACCGCAGAGAAGTTTTGGACTCAATTTTGATCACTTCACGATTATGAGACCAAAAACTATAGACTTTAGAAAAAAAATTCAACTAATTGAGATTTCTGAATTTATATTTTTTTTAATTTAAAATTATTATATCTGTACATTTTTAAAATGTTTATCATCCTTCTGTATGAATTTTAACAATAAGATGTGTTGAACACGTAAACAGCGATATATCCCTCTGGCGTATTTTCAAAATCACTCTGACATCTTTTCGGTCCATCTGTTTTCAGCTTTTATCTGTATCATTATACTGCATAGCCCCAAGATATATCTTGTTTATATGACCGTCATACGTTTCAATTAGAAAAATAAAAACTATGCAAAAGTTATTGACTTATGCTGTATGATAAATACTGTTGTATTTATTTATTTATTTATTTATTTATTTATTTATTTTATCGTTATGAATATCCAATACAATTTTAATTTAAATCAAATTTATTCACGACCGATTTATAATTGTGTAATTCAACACATTCGAAAAATTGGCTATTGACTGCCGTTTTAATTCAATTTCAATTTATTAAACATGGTTATCATAATACCTTATATCGTTTTACTGTCTTCTGTCAAACCTACGCAGAGTGTTCGCTCCGTAAGTGGTAGGTCGTGGGTTCGAACCCCGTCCGGGTCTGACCCAAGACTTGAAAGTGGGTAGTGACTGTTCTTTCGCCAAGCACTCGGCAATACGAAATGAAAAGCACGGTTCTTTTGGATGAGAACAAGGTCCCGTGTCACGGTGGGCTTGGCACGATAAAGAACCCTGGTGTATAATTCCATCAGCGCAACGCAGAGGCAGAGTTTCTGCACCTTCGTCTATAGCTGGCGACGTCTTGATATAAGTGAAATATTCTTGACTAGAACGTTAAACATCATTACTCAATTCAACTCTTATATCAAAAATGTCATGCGATACGTCTGAAATATGGTGGTCGTTTTTAGTTTTCCTATCTCCCAGCTGTCATGCGAAATGGAGCCAATGAAAACGAAATATGGCACTATTCAGTTGTCATAGATAACGTTCACGCCGGCTTTCAAAATTGTCCAGTGATATTGACATATTGTATTTACTTTATTTTTGTGAGATCTTGACATATTGTGTTACATTGTTTATTTCTGTTATTTTTCAAAATGTCATCATTTCATATTTTTTAAAATACATATTATTTTTTTTCAGAAATAACAAAACTTTTAAGAACTCACCTGCAAGGACTAGACTGGATAAATATATCACGACAAAAACCAATTTTATCGAAAATAATCTGAAAAATAGAGTAAAAAACCAATCAGTATAAATAAGGAGCGAACATGAATACGAACAAAAGTAGAGGACTCAAATGAATCCGATATGTTGTCAATTTTTATTCAATACCGATTTCTTGAGTAAAATAGACAATTATTATTATTATTATTATTATGCATTGTTCAAAATTAAAACATCTAAATACTGGTTGTTTTAAAGAGTAAACTTTAATTACGTGTTTTTATAATTCAGTATATTTTTCTCACAGACATATGGTAAGACCATGAACTGTAAATATACGCAAGTGCAGTGCAATTATATTAACAATAAAAAAAAATATTTTTTTTTAAAAATATTGAAATTAAAATTTAAAAAGAAAATTAAATAATGAAAAATTATTACCTGCTTTCCATGGTAATTTTTCTCCACAACCACTTGTAAAGATGACTATTTTACAACATGTAGGTATCTAAATCAGAAGTCCCCGTATGTCCCGTATGATAGGTACATTTAATCTGTAATTAAAACCAATCATACTTGACTATTGATGTGCTAATAACGATCCCATCCCTGATAATGTTTTAATTTCTGTCTTCTGGGGGTAGTTCATATGTCCATCTGTAAATATCTGATTTACCATCAACAGGTGATAGTATGAGCATGACTCTCATTAATTTGTTCATCTCTCTCTCTCATCATTGTGTGCATCTCTCTCTCTCTCTCTCTGGGGGAGTTCATATGTCCATCTGTACAATATCTGATTTGCCATCGCCAGGTGATAGTATGAGCATCACACACACACACACACACACACACACACACCACACACACACACTCTCTCTCTCTCTCTCTCTCTCTCTCTCTCTGGGGAAGTTCATCTGAACATATTTCTTTTTTTTACCACCGACAGGTGATAGTAAAACCATGACTCTCTCTCTCTCTCTCTCTCTCTCTCTCTCTCTCTCATATTGGTCTTTCAGGCAGACGGATAGCGACCTAATACAGTAGATATATCAAAGAGTTTTATATTGTACAAGGTTTTCCTTTCTTTAAATGTCAGATTTGCATTACCATTAGACTGACAAAAAACAACTATACCCTCTTGGGATATAAAATAACAAAATTAATACAAATGACATTTATTTTCAAAAAATTATTTGAGTGTAGATGTTTTAAAGTTCAAATGTAACTAAAATACTGACTGTCTGCTTAGAGATTATAACCGATCTTGCAAAATCAGATGCAATAAATTTAAGTTCAGATGTACCGAAAGTGAATATTTCGCTAAACAGGAACTTTTTAAGTTCAGATGCACCGGAAGTGAATATTTTGCTGAACAGATACTGTTTAAGTTCAGATGCACCGGAAGTGAATCTTTCACTGGGCAGGAACTCTCGATGTTTATTTCGAATTATTAAATTATTTAAAAAAAACAAAACAAAAAAAACCATTGCATTGCAAAAGCGACATAATAACGTTTCAAATGCACTGTTGTTAACCATGGAAATATTGTATATTAGCAAATAAGGGAGAGAGAGAGAGAGAGGACTTTGAACGGAATACACGTGTACTTTAGGAGATTAAAACGTATTAGTAATAATGAATTATTTATCATTTTACAAAAATAAAAAACTTTAAGAAATTGAAATAAAATCACATAGCAATCAAATAAAGATAAAATTATTATAATGCATTACGCGTTTATATGCATAAATTGATTTTCCGACCACTTGGGACAAACTTAAGACGCGATTTCAGACCTACGCCTTTTGATCTGTTTTTTTCTCATCAGATTTAACAAATCTATATCCTAATCTCCCTCTTAGCATAATTCACCCTTTCTGATCACAATAACACTTAATTATAGTTGAACAATAACATGTAAATTTTTATTTTTCAAAATGCTTTAAAATTTTATTTGCGTTTTTTAAGCTTTCGTGAGATTTTGATATCGCGCGGTCAATAAGTACAGACCGGTGATGCTTCACAAGAAATCCAAAGAAACTGATAATCCCTGGAGGTGGTATAAAAACACAAGCTTTTGAACTTCTGACAAAATAATGCAAAAATCCGGAAAATATAATATACGGCAACATAAAAAATATGCAATGATGTGCCTATATAATGAACAGAGAAGTTGGATGAACGTTTATTGTTGAATTTGCAGAGGTTTGGACGTTTTTGCAATGTTGGTTGTGGGGTTGATTACAATGGCTACGTTTGGTACGCTGTTTGTTGCGTGTATATATACAGACGACTATATAACAGACGGTAGGTCAAAGTAATAAACACAAACATACATACATACTGACTGTCTCACACGTGTACATGCAAACGTCTCTTTTCGGTACACTTTTACTGGAAGAATTTAAAATTAAGACAGCTCCTAAATAGTTTTGTTTAGGAACTTTGTTTTCCTCTTTTCAATCCTATTTTATATGGTTCTTGTTTGAAAAAAAAACATTAGCGAAGAGGAGGAAATTGATAAGCTGCATGCATTTAGATATTTTTGGCATCAAAACATGTGTTTAATTAAGAGAAAACGAAATAACTCTATAAAGGTACAAGATAAACATATATTGTAAAAAAACTTCCATTTGTAGCATCACTACAATTTCAATTATGAAAAAATTTAAAAATAACTGGATCAAACAATTTTGAACATTTGTGTGATATTTTTTTTTAAGATTTCAGATAGAATTTACTGGATGGGATACAAAATGAAGTCTAACCATATATTGCGATAACTGATTTAAACATTATGTAATTTTTAGAAACAACAGAGGATGAACAAGGCCTACCGATCAGATTAACGGAAGAGGAGGCCAGAAATATTAGGGACCGACTACGTGGACTTTATATGTTCCTCAGACTTAGACCGGAACTTATGGATAGGAGATTATATGTGGGATCCAGACCACCGGAAATATTTCAGGTCCCGGCAGAAATAGAGGTGAGTTTAAGGTGACATATATTATTTTTGTTTAGATAAAACACAGGTTGAGTTCGATTTTGGAAACTGTTCATAAAAATTCTGAAGTTATTACCCTTTGAATACTTGTCAACTAATGACATTTGATAAGAATTCTATTTGTAATCCCCTCCTATGAATGTTCACTATGCTTTTTATTGAAATGTTCAAAATGGTTGGATTCCGTCGTTTTTTAGTCTTTTCAGTAAAAATAAAAATGCTTGTTGAGGGTATAATTGAAAGTCTTTCCCTATGGATTTATTGTTTTGTTCCACCTACGGGGAGTTATATTTTAATGACATTTTTATCGTTGACTATGCTGCATGTTTTATGCTGCTAATGTTGCAATACAAGGACTAAGGAGTGGAAACAGAGTTTTACGCCCCTCTCATTTTTTTCGCTTTTGTCGAGGCGGTCAGTTCAACGATGGTTGAGGAAACTGGAGTATACAAAGTATAAACCTTCGTCTCTCCACTTAATGCACCACTACGATAGTTCAGTCGAAAGAATATTTACTCCCAATGTGGAAAGTCGGGTTTGAAGCCCGAACGATTTTTAGTAAGAGTTGAAAATATGTAGTGACCGGTTTTTCTCCAAACACTCTACACTTATCAATGAAAGTCACTAGACTTACTCAATGAAATCAAATTAGTATTTAAAAAAATTAGCATACTTACAAAAGTTCCAATTGTACTTTTGTACCGGATGACTGTCCATCAACGAAGTTGTCTCTCTAAATTTTTAGTATTGTGGGGTCACTTATTTGTCATTCTTACCCTCCTTAACAAATTCATAAAAACCTCACCCCGGGGCATGATATGGGTTCTGTTTTATGTCATATCATCAAGATTTAACTTCTTAACCCCTGATAGTAAGAGATAAAGTTTACACCATTGTGTGGAGGTCAATAATACACGAACCCAGATCAGCAGACCGAAGTTTTCACAAAATCATTTTCTTAACTAAGATTGTCCTTAACTTAAATTTAGCAAATTTTTGTAAACTCTTTTTGGAACTACTGGTGTTTTGTAAAAACTAAATGCAAATGTTTTAATCTAGAAGTGTTCTTAAAAATGACACCTTAAATTACTCAATATCTTGAAAATTAACAAAATTATAAAGATTTGAAATTTTGCAATCAATCAATAAATGCCGCTGCTGTATTTCCTGTGACTGTGCTACTTTTAATTTTTTTTTTATAAAATAATGCTTCAAAAGTAGCACACGACACCTGTGCTCTCTTGTCGTTTACAGGCAATCGAAGATTGAAATGTTTCCTCAGCACCTGGTCTCGCCATCGTTTTCTGAAACATCTTTGAAATATATGTAGCGCCCGTTTTATATATTGGTTCTTATAGGAAATTTTGTGGCGATGATACTTTTACATATAAAGAGTTAAACGGAATAATGAGAAATTGTCAGCAATGCAATAATTTCAAAGTTTACATTTGGAATATACAAAAAATACCCCGTTTTTGTCTTTATTTCTTTCTTTATTTATTTATTTATTTATTTATTTATTTATTTATTTATTTATGTATTTATTCATTTAGTTTGTTTGTTAGTTAGGTAGTTAGTTTTTAAATTACATGTACATGCAATTTCCCCAACTAACGTTATGTAATAAAATAACGTTTTGTTGTTTTCTTAGAAACGGTCTGGTTCTGCAGTTCTGGACATGAGTTCGGCCCGCCCAGTGTGCCCTTACACTACGGAGTGGCAGATGGTTTACAGGGCTAAAGACATTAATGATAACACGGTCGATGTGTTCCAACCCACGGAACCAAATTCCGGAGATCACCAATGGTTCTACACGGTTACCTGTGATACAGCTACAATGTTTCTGGAAAACCCAACATGTCCTAACTGCTGCCGTGGTGTTAACCAAGTATTGTGAGTAACATTTTCGTTCAATTATGGAAATTAATCGGAGAAATTATACTTCTATTATCCCACTCGCACCTGCATAAACTTAGTCAGACTAATCAGCCCACAAAACCCAATTTTATTTTTTGATATACATGCAATATAATGGGCGTTTAATGGTCTGATTAGTCAGACTTTCATCAACTTCTTTTTTTAGTTTGTTAATATGACCAAAAACGTTTTTTAGTTCGCTTGCCGAATGTCAGTGGCTTTACTGGGGCACTCCAGTTTCCTCTACCATTCCTTAACTGACCGCCGCCCTCATAACTGGGGCGTAAAACTCAATAGCTTCACTTCACTCTTCTCTAAAACGTAGGAAAATGTACCATTGTGTTACAGCTCGATGAAACAATTTTGTAGAAGCATTTTAGATGAATACAATGTATTTAAGGCACACGTACTTGGTGTATTTTCACAATATTGTCCAGAAATTAGACAATAAAGAGGGTGTATCACCAATCCCCAAGCACCTGTGTACTAAGGTTATTAATCTACATTATGGCAATATTTTGGATTCCTCGTGTGCATAACACATTTCATGTACAGTACAGGCCTGTCGAAAGTTTAACACTAAACCTAACCAATAAGTGCCGAATCGACAGCTCGTCTCGGTCTCTATACAGTATATACATGTCGAACATTTAACACTAAGCTAACGAATAAGTGCCGAATCGAAGGTTCATCTCCACCCCTCACTTTCGACAACTGCTATCCATCTCTCATCATCTCTTCTCTTTCGAATATCGACCACTCCTACTCTCGGCAGTCGAAATTCCACTTTATTTGTTCACTTCCGTGTCTTTATGTCTTTAATGTATCTGTGCATCTGCTATCTATCTATCTCTCGGCAATGTGTTTTTGGCAATTAGCATTTTATATTAGGACCACTGTAACAACTCCTAATGAAGTCCGACGCCTAATGAAGTCCACAGATTGGGGCTCAAGACGAGAAGACTTTTTGATAGGCGTCGGACTTCATTAGCAGTTGTTACAGACCACCCTGCAGCCGAATTTCGAGTTCTTTTCGTTAGGTGGTTAGGTATTAAACTTTCGACAGGTCTGTACTGAAGGCGAAAACATATAATGGACTCAAATGTACATGTAAAGTGTTTTGCCATTTTCTGCAATTGAGAATTGTTATAAGTTTATTACATGCATGTACTTACTATACACCACGTTACAAAACACTTCCTTTTGTCTATACTTACTGCTCGGTCACTGGACAATGTCACTTTGACTTTCTCACGACGGAAAACCCGTGCATGAGATTCAGCGGTGCGTATCGAATATGATAGCTATGTATGGAGCGCCACAGCTGTTATACTACATTTATTGTTACAGCGTTATAACAAATTATAGTAGCACGTTTCTTTACAAAGCATTTGGTCAACTTTTATATTAAATGGGCTGTGTCACTGATAATTATTGTCTGCTTTAATGAGCTGTTGCTTTACCATATATAAGACACTTGTTTCACGTGGTTACGGTCTCAACAACGTCAAGCAAATGTATACAGACCGTGACTTCCTTCAGCACACCGCAAAACTGTTTTCCGGTCATTTCACGACAAATAATTACAAGTGACGAGTCACGGTTGCCGGTCATTGCTACAGAAAATATACGATCTATGTAATCTATTTAGACTTATTGTGTCTCCAAAACGAAGTGGGCTGGGGTGTGTGTGTGTGGGGGGGGGGGGGGGGGGGGGGGGGGGGGCGGGCGGGCGGTACATATAGTGTAACTCCACTCCAGCCAACATTTTATTTGCCTTTTTTCTCGAAAACTAATTAATAGGTCTTTATTAAACTTCACAGGAACAGTTTTTGGGTTGAGTAGATGTGTCCTTGGCTATTCGTATATTTAATCATACACATTTTGGGATTTCCAAGTCGATGTTTGTTGGGCGAACACTCCCATCTCTGGTACAATTACATGAATACTTATCAGGTATTATAATTTATTTTTCAGATATACATCAAAGTGTATGCCTAAGAAATCGTATGTAATGGCTTTGGTGAAACGACCGACAGATACAACGTATGACTGGAACTGGATACAAGTAGACACCAGTTGTAGCTGTGCTATAAACGACAAAACTGCGGCCTAATAGCTCAATTTTCAAACTGGACACAGCAACCTAACCGCTTAATTCCGAAACTGGAAACAGCAACCTAGCCGCTTCACTCTCAAACTGGACATAGCAACCTAGCCGCTTAACTCCCAAACTGGACATAGCAACCTAGCCGCTTAACTCCCAAACTGGACATAGCAACCTAGCCGCTTAACTCCCAAACTGGACACAACAACCTAGTCACTTAACTCTCAAACTGGACACAACAACCTAGCCACTTAACTCACAAAAAGGACACAGCAACCTGGTCGCTTAACTCCCAAACTGGACACAGCAACATAGTGGCTTAACTCTCAAACTGGTCACAGCAACCTAGTCATTTAACTCCCAAACTGGCCACAGCAACCTACTTACTAAACTGCCAAACTGGTCACAGAAACCTACTCGCTTAACTCTAAAACTGGACACAGCAACCTAGCCGCTTAACAGGACACAGAAACCTAATTGCTTCACTCTCAAACTGGACACATTGTGTCAAATACTGGACGTTGTAGTCAAAATAATAAAAACAACCCTACCGCTTTGAACAGATACCAGTTTGGATTTTGAAAAAAGGGCGTTGTAGCAATTTTATCGTTGCACTTTTGTTCAATTAGAAATGAATTTGAACCACACTTTGTTTTGGCCAATAAGTTGTCATAGTGAATACATTTAGTTGAATTATAAATTCAGAACTAGCTTAATTCCACCTGCCAGATGTGTGTATCGATTTTAAAATTAGTTAAAATTGCTCTTTACATTTATTGTCACTTTATTTAAGCTATTAAAAGGTCACTTACATACAAAAATCTCATTTGATCAAAAGATACCGACTGTTATATATGGAAAGATTGGTAATGGATGGTTGAACGTTTGAATCAACATTTGCCAACTAGGCCATAGGCAATAATACTGAATTACATGTAAATTAAAACAAAGGAAATTTTAACCAACTAGTGTTCAGACTTCTTATTGATAGTTGGCCCCAATGTCATGATTTCTTAACTAAGATTTTCTGTATCTTAATTCTGTCAAATTTGAAATATGAATAATTTTGTTAATTTTCAAAATTGTCATGTCAGGAGTACGTCAAGCTTATTACATAATTACAGTACAAACCTGTCGAAAATTTTACATTTAGATAACGAAATTGTACCGTTTTTTTCGGCAACTAGTAAGCTACTTTACCACAGCTTTTTTGGCAGCTGTTATCTATGACAGTTTCTGGATCACTAACTATCCATATCTCGGCCGCTCGGTTGCCGAACTTTCACTACTTTTAGTTAGCTCAGTGTTAAACTTTCGACAGGTCTGTACTGTATATATCGTGTTTCGGCCACGCGTAAGCTACATTACCACAGCTTTTTTAGCTCACCTGAGCCAAAAGGCCCAGTTGAGCTATTGCAATCTATCACCGTCCGTCGTGCGTCGTCCGTCGTGTGTAAACTTTACATTTTAATAATCTCCTCCAAAACTACTGAGCCAAATTTTATGAAACTTGATGATTATCATGCCTGGGTAACAGGCTTTTAAAATTGTGTTCGGGGTTTGACCACGCCCAACAATATGGCTGCCGTTACTATAAATAGCCAAAAGACAAAAAATCTTCTTCTCTCAAACCAAAAGGTGCGGACAAATTTTGATTAGATATTTGGATTCAGGATGCCTAGGACCATTAAAATTGTGTTTTTTATGAAAATTGGATGAAAAATAGGTACGCGTTTTTTTGCGTAAAATTACGTAATTTTTAAAATAAGACATTTATTGTTATAACTTCATAACGGCTGAAGATATTTGTATAGAGTTTTCACTGTTGATCTTGTCTTGCGATTTTCTTTTAATTGAAAGGTCAAGGTCATGCCCCAGTTTTTGACCTTTGAAAAAAAAGCTATTTTTTAAATATTTCTGGTGATAATGGCATAGGATTTTCAGTTAGTTGTAGGTATTGACATGATCATCATTTTGATACATAGATCAAGGTCATGGGTTCAAAGGTCAAGGTCACAGATGTACAAAAATACCAAAGTTATTATCTGCAAAACTATAAACTTTTTGTATAGGCATGTATATTAGAATATTGTAGGTAATGGCACAATGGTCATTTTGATATATGAATAAAGGTCACGCGTTCAAAGGTCAAGGTCACAGATGCAAACAAGTTCTCAAATGGTATAATTGTCTTAAGAACTATAAACATTTTGTATAGGCATATATATATAAGAATATTATAGGTATTGTCCTAATGATCATTTTGATATATGAATGAAGGTCGTGGGTTCAAAGGTCAAGGTCACAGATGCAAAATAAAACTTAAATGGTTAATTATCTTGAAAACTATAAACTTTTTGTATATGCATGAATATTAGCATATTGTAGGTATGAGCCTAACGACCATTTTGATATATGAATGAAAGTTATGGGTTAAAAGGTCAAGGTCACAGATGCAAATGAATTCTGAAATAGTTAATTATCTGCAAAACTATTAACTTTTTGTATAGGCATGTATATTAGAATAGTGTAGGTAATGGCACAATGGTCATTTTGATATATGAATGAACAGCATAGGTTCAAAGCTTAAGGTCACAGATACAAACAAGTACTGAAATGAATATTTATCTTTATAACTGTAAACATTTTGTATAGGCATGATGTATATTAGAATATTGGCCTATTTACCATTTTAATCTATGAATGAAGCTCATGGGTTCAAAGATCAAGGTCACAGGTGAGCGTTAAGGCCCATGGGCCTCTTGTTTTGGTAGCTGTTATTTTTGTCTCGACAGTTTTTATCATTATGATTTGCTATCCATAGCTCGGCCACTCGGTTGCCGAACTTTCACTACTTTTAGTTAGCAGCTCAGTGTTAAACTTTCGACAGGTCTGTACTGTATATATCGTAGTTTTGTAGATTACATAAGCCATTCTCAAAAGTTGCCAGATTTAAGTAAAGGAAATAATTGTGAAACTTGAGCTTGGAACTACTGGTCATTTATGAGTCTTCTCCGGCACTATCTGCATTCGAGTTGGAGCAAAGATCTACCATTCGGCTCAATTAAGTTCCTTCTGGAAGCCCTATTTGATTTATTTCCAATATGTTTAACACCTGGATCTTGTCTTCCTCTAGATAATCTTTATGCTATTTTTTAGTATGCATATATAGCTGTTAAAATGTCTGTGGCACACAGATGCCCCCGCTCGAATATAGGAAGGCATTGAAGAAATTGTCATTGATATATTACACCTACATTGCTTTTATAACTTAAAAATCAAGAAATAAATTGAACATGTTTTAGTTTTGTTTATCTCTTTTTGATGTTCCAGCTTTGAAGTAGTTTCGACTTATATAATCTTAATGCACTATTTAAAATATTCGTTAAAACACTTCTGTTGTGCGGTCTATTGTTATGAAAATGTGCTTACGTTTTACACATATTACAATTTTATAAAGCTGTAAATAATGAAAAAGATGGAAAGGGCATTCATTTGAAAACCACATTAATGTATCGAATATTTGTCTAAAAATCCTAAATATGACGAAATCAAGCCATTTTGAATACTGTAAAATCACAAATTTTTATGGGGAATATCACTATTTTCGTAGGTTAATGAATACCACGAAATTTAATTTCAACATTTTTAAAAAATTATTATGACCCCCAATGGAATCTATTTCAACAAATTACCATTCCATGATTTTTATTATTTTTTATTATCATTATTTTTTTTTTTGACAATGATAAAATCACAAAACCACAAACTTTTAACCCCACGAATATTGATGATTCTACAGTATTTCTGGGAAAACATTTTTTTTTCTAAAACTTCACATAGAATGTAATGGATGGATACAAAAGAAAGTCCAACCAGTACAGGTTGCGAAAAATGTTTGATGGATCAGAACCATATTGTAAACAAAATAAAGCTTACCCTCTCGGATTGGATTTGAGATAATCTAATTAGTCATAATGAAATATTCAATACACCCACGAGCAAACGGAACCAAGCAACTAGACTACCCTAGCCTTGCAAGTGTCACGATATTGTAAGCAAAATAACCCCATATAATGAAGTAATTGAACATTCTCAATAGAATGACACAGCGTAAAACAAAAAGACAAGATAAACAACTAATGATAAACTTAGATGCGGGTGTAGCTAGCTAAACAAGAGGTACATACACTTCCGGAGCACCTGGTCTCAATTCCCTGGTTGAAGTTCAGGTGTTTAACTTAATTTGCCAGGTTTTTTTACGTAACTTTTTAGATTGTGATTTGAACATGCGCTAGTATGTTTGCGTTTGATTTGTACCGGTATTAGACATGACAAAAGTAGTGTCAAGTGGTGTGCTTCAAGTGCTTTTGTGGGGTGGTAACATCACTACCAGCTGACTTAGCTCAAATGCACCAGGGAACCATCAATCGAACACATTACTTATATTTTAACTACAAAGATATGGCGAGGATTGGTTGGTTGGTTGAATGTTGCTTAATGTCAAATCAGCAATTTTTCAGCTATTCGCGACGAGAATTATTTTATTAATCTCTGGATTAATCTATGAACAATTTTGTGTATGCATGTGAAGTGTGAGTGTGTTGTATGGTCTGCCTTGTACTAGTGTGCACTCAGGGCGACTTTAATATGCTAGCTCACAGAGTCAGTACGCCGCAGACTAGTCCGACTAATCAGCCCACTAAACCCCCATTTTAATTTTTTGACTTTTTGGAGGTTTGTGGTCTGACAGCTTCCATTATTGAATTCTTGAAATTTCTGGCGAAAACGGCAGAAACGAAAACACGCGTCGATAACTTCCAGTATTTCCTTACCTCGCTCTTGTTGACAACATGGAACACTTCCTAAAACATTATTCTATCGATCCATGCTTAACTTTTAATTAAAATCCATCGATATCGGTAGAAATACAGGCTTTTCCGATGTCTCTTCAGCTCTCTGTCACTTTCGCATCGTGAAGACATTACTAATCTGCATTGACCAATCAGATCGCGTGTTGCATTTGGATGGTGAAACTCGCAGTTCTATCTTTGTGATGTTTATAATTTCACTCCAGGTCTTAGACTTGTTAATCTTCTTATAATTACTGCTCTAAAAGTATCATTATAAACATTTTTGTGCATCATATGATACCATTGGCATTTGAATGGACACTCAACCAATACAGTCAAATTCCCTTGTGCTTTTAGAAATGTGCAACATTAGCAGACCCATTTGGAAAATTGGTAAGCAAAATATGATCGAAATCTGTTATACAAGTGTACCTGTAGTCTAAAAGTGGCATAGCCCCTTATGGCGACTTCACTTGGGTTAACATTCAAACAGTTCACTTTTCAACATAATGTGACCACCACCACCAGCATCCCCCCATGTAAAAGGCTAGTGACTTGGTTTTGTTAAGTTTTGACGTGGTCCTCAATTTTTTTAAATTCTTTTGTTAGTTCTATAGAGAGCATGATGAGAGCTACCAGATGAACAGCATGGCTCTCCCCTGTGCATTTAGTCTATCAAACTTTGAACCAATCTTTGATGCTTTAGGTAAAGCATGGACTCTCCTGCATTTAGTACAATAAATGGGAATCAGTTGTTCAAAGCCAAATTAGCTTAATCAGTGCGAAAGTCAACATTTGTATCTTGTGCATTATAGCTATTTTTTTTATATTTCAATTTGAAATAGTTTAGAATATTATACAGTCCAACTTTGTTCATATAACTTTTACATGAACTTAACAAGAATTTTGCATGAAGCAACCTTATGTGTGAAATTCACATGAACAAAATTTGACAATACAAAATGTGCACAGAAGAAGTCAGAAGCAAGTTAGGTAAATAGTGTTTACAACAGCATTTGGTTAAGCTTTGAACAGAGCCAAAAAATTCTTCCCCCTTAAGTGCCACATCATGTACATGTACAGTCAAAACTGTGTTAGAGACCACCTCTATATAAGGGCCGCCTGCTTACAAAGGCCAGTAAAATTTTATCCAAATTGCTCATTATTCATATTTTGAACCTGTATATAAGGATCACCTGCCTATAAAGGTCACTTTTACTGGTTCCCTTGGGTGGTCTTTATAGGCAGGTTTGACTGTATGTATAAAACAATCAAGTGTTAAAAACCAACAATTAAGTCATAAATAGAAAGATTTTATTTTAAAACTTTTTATGATAGAACAATGACGCCACATACTCTTCTTCATAAAATGCAAAAAAAAACTCCACTACAACAAATAATGGACATAATGAATGGAAAGAAATTCACATTATTTCTCTCTTTAAATAGATATTAATTCAATGCCTTATTCAGAAATATCACGACTAAACCATCAAAATAATTCTCTTTTTTGAACACTATTTCCATATATAAATAATAACGATAATGTTACCAGCGATCCATATGAACAATAAAGGGGGGTGAAAATAAAAAACAATATTAAATAGTATGACAATTATACAAGGCCAAAAGTATACGAAAATATTTCTATCATACAAATACATTCTTTTCTTCTCAACATATATTAATTTACATACTTTACAGTTTTCATATTTCATTCTTAAAACAATGACATTTATAATATATATTTATATAAATAATGATGAGCACATTTCTGACACATGACAACACGTTTTTTGTAACTCTGTGGTGAATGTGAACATATGCCTGATCTGAAGATGAATGATCACATGATAAAAGCATGACTAAATGATTTGTGTACATGAATTTCATTGGTTGATTCAAATGGTAACAATGAATGTTTGTGAACATGAAATTCATTGGTTGATTTCAAATGACAATGTATCAATGAAGATGGATGGAAATGTCAGCAACTTTTATCAATGGTCATGCAAAACTTCAAAAAGGCAATTGGCTAAAGCGTTTGATGATTCCAGATTACTCATTGCTGTAAAGTTGATGTTTGTTTCATGTCTCTTTATCAAACTACAAAAGATAAAATAAATAAATAAATAAATAAATAAATAAATAGCGTGTAAATAAATTCATTCAAAAATATGATATACTGAAAGTATACAGCACAACCATAGCTATGTGCATGAAGAAACAAACTTTTCTGGAAAAATAGCAAAATTACATGTTTTTATAATGCTTAACAATTCCTCCAAAATTTTTATCAAAGACAAAAAAAGAAAAATAAACTTTGATTCCCTACAGATATGGGGCCTTGTTCGATAAAGACGCCTCAAAGCATGATTAAAAGAGTTGAAGCTCCAAAACCAAACTGGGACACGGATGAATGGATCAACACTAAAAGTGTCAATTACAAATACAATACCCTGCCATACCAAGTATATTGAATGGGAATTAAACAAGAACAGCAGATATATTTTATCATGAGCAGGGATAAAGATAAGCATGGCCCCAGTGGCCAATGGCTTCTAAAATAAGTCTGGGTGCCTTAATTTTACACATTTTAGCTATTTATTACTATTTCTTTTCTGAAGTAATCTAGGTCCCAAATTAAAAAAAAATAGTTAAGCTTCATCCCTGCATGTGGGTATGACAATTCACATGAACTTCATACAGACAATTTATAACTGTCAAATATATCACTTGACTCTCCTTCAATAATTCAAAGATTTTGCGATGGAATGATGTAATAATTGTTCTAACATATTTACCTTCTCCCTAAAGCTGAATATCTAGCTAAATTCCTGAGTATTAAAGCTGCTGTAAGTCTTATATGTTTGGTTACTGGGCCCTCTCTTGCCTCCTGTAATGTATCAAAGTGAGACATATAAAGAATCTATTCAAATATTTTGGGTTCAGTCACCGTTTGAAACAATTTTCAAGTGAATAACTCAAATATCCTAGTTTCAGAAGATATACAGATTTTTACACCAGAGTGACATGGAGTGGAGTTGAGTAATACCATTTAATGTCCCAGTCAGGATTCTTTCACTTAAATTGAGGTGGTCAGTTCTGTGATGGTACAGGATACCAAAAAGCCTAGAAAAAACCGACCTTCTGCAGCTAAACTTACAAACTTTCTCAATCTAGGATTTGCATGAGTGGGATGTTAGCAAATTCAACTCCTCCAACATCACCTATGGAGACAAAATATAAGATCTGAAATTGTACACTTGAACTTTGACAAACACAAACAAATTTGGTATGCTACACATTGTCTCATATTGATATACGTTTCAAGTTTGATGAAAAATCCATCTGACTGATATGGGAGTCATTTAGCAGACACTATACTGAGATAGATAGAGTGATTCCTATATATATATAGTCCTTTTAGCTTCATTTACAGGAGGTATATTTACCTGAAATTCAGGGTATGGCGGTTTTGGTGTAAATCTTCTTATGGCTTGCCAGGCAGCATCTGGTGGATAGACTAATGCAGGTACTGTAGCATGTGACTGGTTAGTGTTACTGGTGTTGCTGCCTGCTGGTTGTGCTGTGTGGCGTTTTAAAGCTGCTGCCTTCAATGCTATCTCAGAACAATGATGATCCTACAAAAAAAGACATACATAAGCTTTTAATATACAATTCATTTTAAACACAATTTAACATTCCAGTCAAGATGAGTTGAGTTGAGTAATGATGTTTAACGTCCCAGTCAAGAATATTTCACTTATATCGAGACATCGCCAGCTATAGGCGAAGGTGCAGAATTTTGCCTGTGCGTTGCGCTTATGGCATTATACAGCAGGGTTCTTTAGCGTGCCAAGCCCACCGTGACACGGGACCTCGTTTATTTTAAGTTCCCATCTGAAAGAACCGTGACTTTCATTTCGTAATGCCGAGTGCTTGGCGAAAGAACAGTCACTACCCACTTTCAAGTCTTGGGTCAGACCCGGCCGGGGTTCGAACCCACGACCTTCCACTTACGGAGCGAGCACTCTACCAACTGAGCTACCGCAGTGGTCCAGTCAAGATGATTTCACTTATATCAAGAAAGACTTTGTAGAACAATACAATAAGAACTGAATACTGAAGATAATTAACAAGAATACTTATTGGTTGGTTGGATTGGTTTTTTAAGAACATAGGTTATGGTTAAAGTCAAGATACTTTTACTTATATTGAGTTAAGCTTTTGGATGATGGAGGGGACTGGAGTACCCCCCCAAAAAAAACCAAGAATCTTTTGCAGACTAACTAAAAATGTCCTCATAGGCGATTCCAACCTAGAGAGTGATGGGCACTGTGCCTGTAATCATGCTTTACACTACTCTGCAACCAAGCCACACCCCAACACCCAAAATGTAGATGGAGAATCCAGCTGGTGTGTTGTGTTAAAGTTAGTTCAGTCAGACTTACCTGTATGTGAGTAACCAAAGACCATCTTTTTCTTTGTAGCTTTTCACAACCTTCCCATAAACAATAACTTTCTGGACTGTGACCAAGATGATAATGAACAACATGGAAGAAAACATTCTTTGCATTTTCAAAGCACCTGAAAAATAGAATAACAACATTAAAATAAATGTACATTGACTTTATACCAATTTTGAGTAACTCTCAACTAATTTTTTTACACAACTATAAAATTTCAAAATCATACTTAAAATTGATGTAATTACACTATCCTTCCAACTCACTTTTACTTTTCAGAAAAGTGAGAAGCATTCAATCCAACTAAAAAGTTTGTCACTAAAATTTTGAAGTTGTATTAACTATATATCCGCTCACATGGAGACAATTTCATATATCTACAGTTAACACACATTACAGTGTCGAATAACAGTTTTAAAGGGTGTCAATGGTCTACTACATGTATTGTACTAGAATGTGCCAAGAACTTCCGTAGTTTAGGATTACTAACACAATGCTCCAACAAATTTACAAATTAATTTCTTTTCATTATACAGACCCTTGGTCTTCCAGGTAATGCTAGCACCAGACTTTATGTGACTCGTGTGAAACATGTAGAGATACTTTGCTAATGCCTTACCACAAATGCACTCTAATCATATAATTTTCATTATAGAAAACAAAATTATATCATGAGTGATACAACAATACATATACCTGTACATTTCAGTGTAACTGATGTGAACTTGTCCTAGACACTAATGTTCATGACAACCTAACTCTATACATAGAGTGGTATTTTTAGAAATATATTCAAAATTGTAAAGAAAGTTTAATTATAGAGCTATCATTTGACTGGGAAAAAATAAACCAATTTTTTTCCCTTCAAAATAATGATTATTTGTAAGTACAATAACATTACTGTTAACATAAAAATAACTTCTTGAAAAATCTGTCGCATTATGCTAGATTTATCATCTAAAATATGTTATAACAATGGGAAGTCATGTGTTCGAACCCAGACTGGGTCTGACCCAAGACTTGAGAGTGGGTAGTGAATGTTCTTTCGCCAAGCACTCTGCATTATGAAATGAAAGTCACGATTCTTTCGGATGGGAACTTAAAATGAACAAAGTCCTGTGTCATGGTAGGGATGGCACGATAAAGAACTCTGCTGTATACTGCCATCAGCACAATGTACAGGCAAAATTTCTGCACCTTTGCCTATAGCTGGCAACGTCTCGGTATAAAGGAAATTTTTCTTGACTGGGACATTAAACATCATTACTTAACGAAATATTTTAATATTACTATAATTAGACAGCCCCTAACATATCTTATGCATTTTAGTAACGTCGTATATAAATATAAATTATAATTACTTTTTACATCCTGCCCATTCACACATTAATTCTGGACCCAGATTTGTCGAGGACGTTGTAGAACTCTGAATCAGAACTACCAGATTTATTGCGTACTCTCTTTTGGCTTTCTTGTCTGTTGACCTTGAGCGTGGTGATAATTGCGCAGATGAGACAATACAGGACTAATGGCTTGATTTGTAGAAAATGTTTTGTTTCCACTCGTTTGAACAAAAATATGTTTGTAGTGGTATAAAGCTGGTAATCCCGTCTGAATGGTTGGGATCGTATTATGTAAAGATATTGTAATGGAATGTTTATCTATGATGAGTCGGTCACAGAAGACGCAATACTATCACAACTTAACTCACTGTCTCTAGCAGCTTCTGGGGTAGGAATATGCCGTGACGGACACAGTTCACCAACTTGTTTATTAGCTACAGTTGTCATTGACTGATCCTCTGTAACTGGGCCAGTATCATACATGTCATCCGGACCAATATACTAGCAGATTTCATAGATTGACTTAAAATGTCTGTTACATCAAAGTTTTCACCAGTGAAGTCCTCATCATCTCAACATCATCATCCTCATTGTCTAATACTGTTTCTGACATATCATTTTCCAATTGCACATTTTGAAATTTCACGTAGGTAACTCAGATACAGCATTTCACTATAATTTGCCATTGCACTCTCTCACTAGGATCACTTCTACTTTCTTTTGAACACTTTCAGAAGTGACATTTTCACTAGATTTTTCTTCTAAACTCATCATCAATGGAGTTTCCAGCCTCCATTGCTCAGCCTTTTCACAGTTTTGCGCTGCCTCAATGGAGAGCAGCTTCCATATTAGAACTATCAGTAGAAGACACTTCATCTACTGAAGGCACCTTACGTATGGGCACACTAGGTGCTGGTTGTAAACACATCTCATTTTCTATAATCACATCGACAGATTATCTTTCCTCCATATTCTCCTCAGGATCTCCTACCAGCTCCATACATCCACCCTCTGTAGAACCAACAACTCCTTCCACATTCTCAGATTCCATTGTTTCATGGCAATATCGCCATTGGCAACAGCAATCTCAGTTTCCTCGTTATCCGACATGTTCCATTATTCAGTTTTTCCACATTGCCTTGAGAATCGATTATAAATTGTTCACCCTCTGAAGCTTGTAAAACCAATTGTAGAGAATCGGCATTCACAATAACATTTTGCTCTTCCTGAGCTTCAGCACCGTCTTCAGCCATAGTTACATCCTCAGTCACTCCTGTCTCATTTAACTCATTGCTCTCTGAGTGTTTAATGATACCATTTAACTTGCTGATCATTTTCAGTATTTGTCCATCAGATTTTTTACTTTCCACAGCAGGCAGATCACCACGAACCATTTCACCATTTATCACCTCCCCATCATCACTATTATCTCCCAATCCATTCATACCTTTATGAGGATTATCTACTGGTGAAGGTATATCAGAGTCAGGTATATCGACATTTCTCCATTCATTACAACTTCCTGTGGTGAGCAAGCATTGTTATTTTCTTGAATATGTTTGTCAGATTCCTCTGGTTTTTCAGATTTTTCACAATCCACTGAATTATTTTCATTTTGTTTTTGAGAATCATCCTGATTTTTGACTGCCTCAGAATCTGCTTACTTTCAGTTTGATCCATCTCAGTAGAATCTGACTGTTCTAAATTAGAAGACTTGACATCTAACCCATCACCATTTGTGTGTACCTATTTGACTGGTCAGCACACTTATTTTTTCCTGTTTACTTTCTTCCACTGGTGTACATGTGTCATTTTCAACTTTTTCTGTTTGTTCCGATTCATTTGATGGTATATTACCAGATGACTGCTTATCCTCGCTTTGATCACAATTACTTTGTTCTTCCACCTGTTCACATTTTATAGTTTCCAATTCCTCTTTAACACTTGTAGTATTTCCTGACTCTGTTGAGGTACTATCCATATTACAAGTTGTTGCAGATAACAGATTTTCTTCTGTTGGTCCCACTTCCTGAGATTCACTAACAGGAACCAATTCCTCGTTTTCCTGTTTTTTGACGTCACTAGAAACAACATCAAATTCTTTAATGCCAGTACACTCAGATCCATCAACACTCTCTTGTGTCTGAAATTTTTCGTAACTTTGTGCCGCTTCTATTAAGCAAGCCTCTAAATTTGAATTCGAGTTTGAATTCTCTTCAATCTGATCTATATTTGGTAAAACAGTCCCTCGGATCATAGACGGAACCTCCGATAAAGAGTCACCTGTAGCATCTGACTGGACATCCGAATATTTACTATCACAGGATTCAGTGTCCTGGACTAAAGGATAGCCGTAAGTGGACACTGATCTACTATTCTCATCTACCTTTGGCTGTGTTAAAATCCCTGTTTTTATTTGATTGGTCAACACTTTGTTGATGATACTATTAACAGTGTTACCTTGGGGTAAGTTTTGCCCAACCGTTGTCCATCCTCCCCCATCTCACTCTTCAGTTCAACATTTTGACTTTGGATTATCACTTGATTCACATTTAAATTTCCTGAGGTAGCTGAATAATTGGACTGTCCTAGCATGACAGCATCACTTTGACTAAGTCTCTGTTGTTGTTGTTCAAAGTTGGAGGTTTGTAGATGACCATTACTTTGATCCTGAACAATAGCTAGTACACTGTTACTTACAAAAGTCCGTACTCTCAGTACTAATAGTCTGAACACTAGATACATTTTCATTTGTGGACGGTATTTCAACAGATATATTTTTCTGTATATTTTTCAAGTCTTTTAAACATTTGTTTTCGACACGTTCTATTTTGGCTTCTAAACCTGTCTTCACAATGTCTTTTGCCCGCTCTACTTCCCCACAAACTTCAAGCTCACAATTCCGAGGAGATCGCGGTGAACTGGCTCTAGTTGACCAGTACTTGAGGATGAATTTCTTCGCTTAGGAGAACTCTTTGGAGAAGTAGAATGTGGTGAAACTGAGATTACTGGAGGATTAACATTTAAATTTTTTGGTGGAACTGGTTGTATCGATTTTGGCGTATTTTTATTGCTGTTGTTACTCACACTCTTGGCATTCTTTTTCTTTGATTTCGTTTTAGATGGATTTAATGTTGGAGGTTGAATTGGACTAGATAAATCACTGGCGTAGGCAATGCCAGGCTGTGGTTGAAATTTCTGCCGTGGCACCTCTGCCGCTTGTATTATTTGGATTTGATTTTGGTTTGGAGAGAAGTGTTGATACTGCTGGTTGACTACTGGTGGTGCCGGTCTGATGGTTATACTTGTTTTGCTGTAGCTGCCCTTGTATAACACTACTCTGCTGAGACGTAAATGTCAATAAATGCATTGGATTATTCGCATCCATACCTTTGGGATAAATTGGGACTGGGCTGGTTTGATTATTATTTTTTAACTTTTTTGCCAGTAATGTTTTTATCATATTTTTGTCACCAGCTTGACTACTGTCAACTATTGGAATTATTGGTCCATTTTGAGTAACTAATGCCTGATCACTTTGGAAAGCTTGCTGTATAACCATTACAGGTAAATTTTGTGTAGTTGTTACCAGCGGTACAGCTGTTGTGTTATTTGGTGGACCAGTCTGCTGCGGTAACGTTGGAGATGGCTGTGGGGGTGTGGCTAACTGTGCCTTTAGTACAGTCAAAGGTCTGTAATACTGGTTTGATTGTAATGCCCCTGAAGCCTGCAGATTCGATGACTGAACAGTCAGCTGCTGGTGAGCTGATAACTGGATTGGAGAAGATTCTAATGGTTGGGTAGATGCAAGTTGTTGTTGTTGTTTGTTTGACAAATGCTTCGCTAATTGCTGGCGTGATTTCAATGATGGACTTTGCTGAGATTCGGATGCTGTGGTTTCAATGATGCTATTGCACTGGATTTTTCACCTGTTGGATAAATGGATGATAAAGGTTGATGTGAAGTAGATGAAAGACGAGGTGGAGCCATCAGACGCTGCCTTAATGTCGGAGTTGTCTGCGTTAAGTCAACAGTTGCACAAGTAGTAGGTGTAGTAGTGGGCGTCGCTGTCGTAAATGGTGGAGAAGGTACAATACTACGAGGTTTACCAACTGAAAGCAAAATAAACATACAACATCTAAGCAAAAAGGAAAACAAGCAATGTAACTAAAACAACATTAACTATACACAACTAAAATACAACAACATCTATTTAACTTGTAAGTATAGTGAAACTAATTTGACCTGTATGTTCAAAGTAAAAATTTTGATTTATACTCATGGCAATACTATGGTAGTATAACGATAGAGATCATAAAACAGCTATATCTGAAATACTCTTAGGCAATTAAGATTTAAATATTTTATGAAAGATCATAAAAGTTTTAGAATATTGATGTTTTCATATCTAAGGTTTAAATACAGAAGAAAATTCAAATTGGAATCAAAATGATGGGCGTTTTCTGGTGGGATGACCTTCAATCATCAGAAAATAAACGTATACATATAAGAGGTGAAATCATTCACAACATTGTTATGTTGGCATTCACTTAAACTTTTCATTTATTATATACCATAAATTACTTCCTTGTAGTTGACATCTAGTCTCGAGAATTGTTTTGTCATTCTTCTGAATTTAGAAACTCAAATTTTAAGTTTAATGCACTTATAAACGTCCAAAATCTCATTCTTGTACTAGAAAGTGGAAATGTGAGAAAGCTTTTGAACACTTAATTATAATTAAGGATTAAACACCCTTTATAATCCACATAAACACCAGATTAAATTTGTCTCACTATAGTAACAAAGTTCCTCAATGTTAAAAGTCTCGTAAAACATGCTTTTCGGTGCTTGTCAAAGCTTAAGTTGTGATGTTAATTGTACATGCAATTAACAAAGCAAAACTACATGTACTTTTATTTATAATTCATTCCAGGGCAAATATTACATCTAATATCAATATTATCTGATATTCTATACATGATCAAAGATGTGCATGTATTCCAATATTGATAGATTTCATTTCCTACTTTAACCAAACAATGTCTAAATTTTAACCAGTGACTTGTATTCATGCATCTGTCACCTAAGTTTCATTTCATGCTCTAAACTGAACATCTCATAATTGATATAGATTTACTAATTCATCCAACTGCTTTAAAGATTAGTCAGTTTATGATTTTTCACATGCTTTTTCCAAAATTTCAAAATATAATTCCATGAAAAAGTCAAAGAGATTGTGTATGTTTCGATCAAAAAGTAGGATAAAATTTTGAAGAACTTAACAATTCAGAAGAAAATATGTCAAGATGATTAACCCATGTCAGTAGTGCATTGCAGTGAGGTATTCTGATCAATGTTGACCAAGCAGCAGTGACACTATTACTTTACATGTAAACTTCAACTTACGGACATGATTTTGTTTACCAAAATTAATAGGATAGATCACAACATTTAAAGCAAAAACAAAAATAAATAAAACTCTTTCCTATACCCAAATTGATATCCCAATCGGAGAGAAAAATTTTTAAGTTGTGTGTAAACAAATGAGGAAATACTTTTTAACATGACAGTCTCTACATGATTCCATGCAAAACTTTTTTAATTTTGAATTGTTAAAAATTTTATCCAATAATAATGAAGACACTAGCAATCCAAATTGCATATTAGAATTTTCTTGGTTAAAGTGGGCGACTTTATGATTTTTAACTTGCAAGGGCTACACCCATGTGCCATGTGATATCCCTAAACATTTGTGTGAAACTATTATTTCCAATGCAAATATAAAACATTAACCACAAAACTTATGTTAAATATCATATTCTGAAATATTTCCAAACTTAGAGGTAATACTAGTTTTACACATGTGTTATGGATTATCTCATAATACAAAGATGATTCCTGTCTTCTTTTGAAACAAGTAAAAAAATTGAAAAAAATCAAAAATATGGGACAGCAGACGGAAGTGTTATCTTTGACAATCAACAACAACATTTCAGTTACTATGACTACAACACAAACATGCAAATAAAATAATTCACAATAAATAATAAGTTATTCTGTCCAATGTCATTTGTCAGATGGTGATATCCTGTTATGTCATACACCTCTGGAAAATTCACCTCCTTAAAATTGCCAAAATCAGATATAGTTTCATTGTTTCATTTTAAAGAAAAACTTAATAAATGGCTGAAGTTCAATAAAATTTTCGTGAATTACAGATTTTATATATATTTGCATACGAAATCTGTGAAAACAGTCAAATCTCAATAATACTCGTTAAACCATTTAAAAAAAAAAAAAAAAAAAATCAATTTCTAGTTCTCACTGTGAAAACAGTATGTTGGCAAATTAACTTGACTCACCAAAAAAAAAAAAAAAAAAAATTATTTCTACTATACATGTGGTTGTATCAACATATTTTTCTCAAACTTTTAATTTAATAATTCTTACAATTTAAAATTGCATACTGTGTAAAATAAATTTAATCACAGCCATAGAGGGAAAAAAATCAAAATAATCATTACCAGCACAATGTATGGCAAATGGTTGTGGACTAATTCTTTTCGCTATTCCTTTGAAACAAATTTCTTTACCACCATCCCCTTTATCCTGTGTGATGATTTCAACTTTGGGAAACACAACCCTAAAATCAAAGAAAATGCAAATTAAATTAATAAACTGCATTACTTGCATAAATACTTAGAACATCTACTCAAATTTGTTTTTGTTCAGTTGATGGAAATTGAATACATTGTAAACAGGATTTTCATAAAGAGTATTTGAAACATGCTCTTACTAAAAGGGGGATAATTCCAAACCACTTGAGAAGTCAACTAGACAAAATCATAAAATATCCCTTTCACAGAGTATGGATTTTAAAATGAGATATTATCATGTCAGGCAGTGGAATTGAAATGAATATACATGTTTATGAATGTAGGAATAATTCATAGTTAAGGTAAATATATGTCATGCAATCTTTGGCTTTCAAAGCTTTCTAAACTATACAATCTTGTTTAACACTATTTTCAAAGACTGCAATGTAGAATGTAAAATTCTATAACAGAAATGATAGACTGTTACCATACTTCATTAAGCTTATGAAGTAAATTTATTTAAACATGAAATTTCTAAAAGTATCAAAATATGACGACATACTTGACACAATTCATGAATGAATGAGCTGGCAACAGCTGTGGCAGAGCATACTTCTTAGCAAAAGTCATGTACTCTGCATACAGCTGGATCTGTGATAAATATCCCGTTTCTTTTAGATCATAGGTGGCCTGTAACCTGAAAATAATATTACGAATTTTATAAAATACATTCTTAAACAAAATACAAGTTTTGAAGTTTTGTGCCTTATAGGAAAAATCTCTATTTTGAAGATGGAACTCTTGTGTTTACAAAATTTTGATAAAAATACATTTTTCTACACATACACGACTTGAAAAGTTTGTACCTTATAAAATTGTCTGCCATAAGAGCTCTTGTATTTACAAAAGAACCTAAGCAATGTAGTAAGCATGTAACTACACAGTCGAGGTATTGAACTAATTAATGATTAACAAAATATATGAATTGCCCTTGGTTTTTGGTAGCATTCCCTTCAGCAAGACATTTAATTTCAGATTGTTTCAGTGTATCCAGATGCAATAAGAATGGGTACACACAGATTTGCTGGCAAGTTAACCTTGTGATGGACCAGTGCCCCATTCAACAGTCTGAATCTTGTCATGCAAAATGTGTTATTAACTCGTGTGTAAAACAGACTGACTTTTGGCTGTGGTAGAATGACAAAATTTATGCGCTCATAACTCATAATTTTTTATTTAGCAGTTACTTTGTTGGTAATAATCTAACTTACCAGTTACAGGTTGTTGATTCAACATCACAACTCGTAGGTGCTGAGGTTGGAGGACGTACTGGTGTGTTTGGTTTTGGCTGACCTGTTAATAATGAAATGCTACTAATAAAGGTACTGCTTTAAGATAGGGTAAGTTCATATAACAAATATTGAATGCATATAAGATTATCACAAGAAAGCATAACTGCAATATTGTTTCATATGGAAATATAATTAGAACAATATACTTTAATTAAAAACATCTTTTCTCTATATGACAAATCAAATCTTTATTCTAGTTTGAAGATAATACAAAATGTATTAGCAGTGAAAATCATAACAATCTCTAGAAAAAGAATCGGGAAATAACTTTTATATAATGTTGAATTAAAAATGTAAATAATGTAACAAAGATGTCTTCAAAGGAAAGTCCCATTATGTTTATCCAGTGCATAGTGTTATATTTGGTAAAGTTCCATGTGATTTAAAAAATTAAGAGTATTGACGGAGAAATAATTCCCTCATTATACTTACAGTGTGTAGGTGGTAATGGTTGGGTAACTGGAGGTGCTGAGGTACCAGAAATAGCATCATCAGCTTGTGGCGGAGGACAGTATTCTACAACTTTAATTCCAACTAAAGAATTAGGACCATAAGACTGCGCCTCAACTGTTAACAAAGCTATTAGCACATCTGAAAATAAAACAAAAATAGAGAAATGAGAACACAATGTGTTAGAAAATGTAAAATATGGATTATTTGGTTAAAGAGGATTTTGGATAAAAATTACCTTAATTTATTTATGGAATGTTTATTCAAGAAGTGCATTTTTAGAAAGAATTTTTTTTTTTTTTTTTACAAATGTAAATTTTAATATCTGTTGTTACTTTCTAATACAAAATGTTCTTCATTGTAAGAAGTTATTTTAAATCACCATATACAATTATCAACTCCAAATGAGATGAACACAAGGATTTATCAACCTGGAAACTGGTTGTTCAGAGCTCCATTAGCTTAACCAGTTGGTTAGCCAATATTTCTGAAGTCTTAAAATTGTTATCAAATAGAAACATTTAAAGTCAAAACTGTATTTTATTAACAAATATTTTCATTTATATTTAAATAACATTTTGAGTTTTCATTAACCATTTGTTTTAAGCTACTATATGTAGGAAAAACAAAACAATTATATGATTCTGCAAAAAGCTCTCTCTTCCCAAATCAAAATCAATAGACACTTACTGACTGCATGTTTGACAGCAGCAATCTTTGTAGTTGTGACTTCTCCTAGTTCTGATAGCTGATATAACGCCTCTAAAGTGTGGACAATAATCTGTATATCATAAACTCCTAGAAGTCGGACTATGTCTTCATAGACCTTCTCTTCTAAGTTATCAGATAGCACTAGTTCATTCTTTTCCAACTGACACAGCTTACTTAAAATCTCCAAACCTGAAATAACATACAGCAATACTTTAGTCACTAAGAAAAATACTTAAATTCTGTAGCAAGAAAACACAGGAACAACTCAATACTTGGAAATTATAATAATGGGAAAGTATGGTAAGAATTTGAATTTTTAATGAAAAACCTCAAATTATTCTTAGTGCAACATGGAACCACGATTATCAAGCTAGTATAGTAACAGCTATAGCTATGTCTCAGTATATTTTTTTTTGTCACAGCAACAAGCAACAGTTAATTAAAGAATGAACTTTTATATACTGGTAAATACCATTTCACTTATATCATTACATCACAAGCTATTTTAATCTTTAACTAAGCAATGGACTTATGACAGATGAGGGTTCTTAAATCAAAGTACTTAGTGAAAGTGTCAGCCATTTCCTAATTTTCAGGTCTGGCATCTGGCCTGGCCAGGAATCAAACACATGACCTCCCATCCACTAAGTTTGCTATTTCTTTAAGGTCACAACTACAACACAACATATACTGGCCCTGATTGATATTACCTCGGACAACATCATATTTATCTTCAGCACATAAACATCTACAGATCAATTCTAGCACCATTGTTGTGTTACAATCTTCATCAACAGCTGAATCAAGCACCATCTAAAATAGCAGAATTTAAATAAATGAACATGAGAGAAAACAAGAAAGGTTTTAACAAAATCATCAAGAAATAAAATCATACACATATGGAAGTTTCAAATTTTAAACAGTGTTGGAGACAGTAACCCAGTAGAAGTTCCAATTCATTGAACACTTGTAATTTTGTCATTAAATGAAACATATTTCTAATTTTGGGCTTGAAAAGACATAAGAGAAGCTACAGACAATTTAATCTTAAATTGGATTATTATAGATAAACATTAATTAACTTGTTTAATATAAACATTAGCCAATTTATTTACAAAGGATTTCACCCAACAAGGACTTGCAACATATGTTGTGAAACTACATTGTATGAGGATTAACTGAGTTATCTCCCTTGCACCACTTCTAATTCAGTATTATTATACATACCTTTTCTGCCAAATTACCAAAGGTATCCAAGGCAAGTTGACGTAACGATCCATAATTACAATGAATACATAAAAGTAAAAATCTGCAAGATAAGAAGGTATTGGTTCAATAAAATAAATCTTGAAAGTTGACATTTTTCAATCAGACATGTAATACATGTTGATTATGGTTCAAAAATATTTAGCCACCACAATACAAAGTACTTGTACTACACAATTCTTATATTAACTGCTGACTAGAGTACTAATAATTGCTAACACTTTTTAAATTATTTTTTATTGAACAAGTCTAGTCTGAAAAAGAGATTTGTTGCTAAAACACTGACCAAGAGGTTTACAACAATGTGGAATAAGACAACTGCACAAATACAGTATCTAGCCGTTTTCCAACAGATATGTTTAGAGACTTAACCCCTTATCACTAATTTTCTGTATCTGAAACAAGATACTGCACAAGATCAAGTAAGATTTAAATTAGTAAAGCTGATGAGCAGCACTATTGTCATATGCTCTCATAGAATTAACAGAAAAGCCTAAAAATCAGAGCATCAAAACTTTAGGAACCCAAAGACCAGAAAATTAATAAACTTACCTAAAGACTAGATCATTATTGGCCATAAATTCCATATTATCTTCTTCAAATGAAAGATTTCTGAATATCACAGCCAACTGTCAAAATGAACAAACAAACAAAATTACACTAAAATTACAATGAGGAAACATTGGTCAATTGTGTGCATGTGCAATGATTTTTTAATGCAATATTTGTGATAATTTACCTTTTTTTAAATTCAAATTTCAAGCAAAACCGACTAAAAGTAAATTTCAATCATCTTTAACAAAGTACATTATAGGTTAAATGGAAACATGTGCTCAAGTGGCTAAGGTCACAGATACATAATTCAACGGTTGTGGATTTAATCCCTAGCCAGATTGCATGGGGTGTACTTAAGCAAGGCATATAATTTCACATTGCTTTATTCCATCAAGCAGTCAAATGACTGAGTACCAGCAAGTGCTGTGAGATAACCTTGCCATAAACTAATGGGCCATACTGTACACGTGTAGTTTCATATCAGTGAAGTTGGTGTTAACACAAGTCTGGTGATCATATAGGCACAGGAAGGACTTTAACTTTAAACAGTAGACTTAGAAATAATTGCAACATCAATTAAAAGTTTCACAAATCGACATCAACAACAAATTTGAGACAAAAATAATTCTGATTCATGAAAAAAAACAATACCTGTGTTATCCTCTGCCCTTCAAAATCGTGAATTCCTTCTTCTTTTCCCATGTTTAAAATCTCCTCGGCCAAAAATGACCCTAAACAAAAATATATTTATTTACTAACAAATGATTGATTTCAATTCAAAAACAATTTAACAATTTGTTATTGTTAAAAGTGTTGTGTATACAACTGGATGCATTTTTTAAAATTCATTTTCATGCATGTATAATTTAAGATATATAAGTCAATTAAACTGTTAAACTGTTGATATTTTTATCAAATATTCTAGCTGCTAGCCTGTGTTTTTTATGTACATTCCTAAATATATAACATTTAGTTATAAAAAAATTTGTGATCTTTTGTATGTTTTACTTTTCTGAAACAATTGTAACATTACATAATCCTTATGAGCACCTGTAACAGTACAGATGTCACTCTGAACATACATTAATACAACTTGTTACAAATGTTGTCCCTGCACCAATTCAGTACAAAGGACACTTTTAACACTTGTATGTGATAAATAATTTCAATAATTTTCAATGTGTCTTCTTTGTTTACTTTTATTGGTCATTGACTCTGTAACAGCTGTATTTAACATTCAATTTAAACAAAGGCCTATGTTATAATTAATCTGGACTGTCAAAGAAAATGTTAGGCTTTAATCCTTTATGTACCTTTTGCAAGTCTCTTTTAAAGGCCCACAAAAATAGGTTGAGAGAGAGAGAGACTTACTTCTATGTTCACTTCTGGGTACATATAGAAGACTTTCCACAAGATGATTTGTTTTAATTGTATCAAACCAAAACTGAAAGATAAAACCAAATAATATATATATCTGCTCAAATAACAACATAACCAGTTTGTGGAAGGGAATGAATATTTTATCAGTATTGCAAGATCAAGACAGTATAACAAACATGGTGACTACCTATATTCAAACTAAACAACATTACAGTGGAACCTATAAAAGGCTAATCAAGAGTCAACCCAGACCATGTAAAATTGAACTAGATTTTCTGCTGGACAAAATCTTCACATTGTTTGTGTAAATTGAAGCAATCCAAACAATTTTTTTCTTAAAAGGTGTTTGGTTTTGGTTTAAACAAGTTTCAACGTACATATAAAGTACATTAGGTACCATTAATTAGTATTTATACCTATTTTTCATTAACACTGGAATATTCTTCCATATATTTTTTCCGCTCAGATAGTTGGTAGACACTAGAATTCTTAAACAACATTAGGTACCATTAATTAGTATTTATACCTATTTTTCATTAACACTGGAATATTTTTCCATATATTTTTTCCACTCAGATAGTTGGTAGACACTAGAATTCTTAACAAACAATTATGGATTGGTTTCAGAGAATTATTTTGTCAGTTTAATATTAATTAAATTGGAATTATTTTCAGCTAAGAAATTGGCAACAAATTCAAATGCATTATAATGAATCATTCTTCACTTGGATACATGTCAATTTAGTAATATTGAACATCATTACAGGGTCTCATACTGTTATACAAATTACAATAGATATACAGTAAGTTTTAATCTAAACACTTATAAGCTATATGTAATAAAACAAATAAATAAACAATGTTATCTGTAACTATAATCTTGTTATATATCATAAATGGTGTTATGGTGTTTTATGTCCCATTCAAGATTTTTTTCATTTATCTCCAGGAGGTCAGTTCATGAATTGTAGAGGAGTCTGAAGCATCCAGAGAAAACCATCAATCTTCGACAAGCAAACTGACAAACCTTTTCATGCCAGGATCTGTCTCAATCTGGATTGAAACCCAAACAGTGTTGATTGTAACCATTAACACAAGCTTTACACCACTCAGCCACCAAACCAAGTAATTATCAATATATTCAACATAACATCACTATGAAATTTACTTACACCAATAAAGTCTCTTTTTGATGACTTTTGCCAACCATATTCATATACATATTCTAAAGATCCATTATCTACAAAGAAGATACAGTAATAATCATTGAAAATACACCAAAACATATTTTTCATTCAGTGGAGACAAGATTGTCTTGCCAAAACTCTAGGTGCTTGGCCCGATATACCATATCAGGTTACTGTATATCGTTTTTAAAACAAAATTTCTTTGATTATCAGAAGAACATTGTGAATATTTTCACAGTCATTCTGTAATGAAAAAATAATACTGCGATAAAAATGTATACTAGCACATTTAAACTGTGCTGTGACTTCTATCTATCACGAAGTGGCACTGTCTAAATACAACAGTATATGCTCCAAAATGTTAATTTCTTTCTCCTACAAAGGACATTGGCATTTACTGCAACATTGCCTATAAATGATTAGACAGATCTTATGGACACTGTGTCACATGAAGTAACAAAGAAACACAGTTCATAATTAAGTCAAAACAACAGAAAAAAGACAGATTACATGTCTGGACCTGCATCACCATCATATGTCACAACAAAGCTATTATTACTGTTACATATATGTTGCTTCCATTTACCCCAGTAATGTCAGTAAGACGTATCAATATCAACAGTTGTATACTGATACATACATATTATATACACACTGTGTATATGATATTTTTATCAGGTTTTTTTAAAATAATAAAAAAACCAATACTTTATGTGGAAAAATTACATTTTACCACAGAAAACCACTGAACTATGTTATGACATTTGACATGATGTGATGTCACAATCAAAAAGTGTGATGCACTTTACCTCCAATGTTGTATCACCACAGTGGTGATACAAGATTCTGTATCATGCGTGTTCGATAAAACTTGTATTTTTCAGATAGAAAAACTAGTCTAATGTTAGATAAATACATAACTTTATTATTTTTGACAAATTTCAGCAACAAATACATATTTTTCAAAAATGAAATTATTTATATTGTTTCTAGAATGAAATTTATGTAGTAGATGATAGACAAGCAATGCAGTCAAAAAATATATTACGGTATGCTTTCCACCCAATTTAGATACATATGCTTTATTGGTTAAGGCTGCAGATAAGGATATGTTTTAACTGAATTTACTCTGGTACCAAGTTCACGATTGTGTTTCAACATTTGAATCTTAACAATGATGATGTGCAATTCAAGTATAATAGTCTTCTTGAAGACAATATAAGTATTTTAATACAAGATGATCATGAGCTGATCCTCAGAGGGGATAACCCCACCTGCATACATGTACATCAGTATTGCAATGTATCATCCTGCTTATATATACACACCAGTATTGTAATAAATATCAGCAAACAGTTGTAACAGTTACTTTATACCTATGAAATATTATCCTAGGAGAATTTTTTCTGATGTAATTAGTTTCATGTCTTGGGTTATATTTCATAGGTAAAATAATATTTAATAGATTGAAACGCGATATTTATTCCGTCGGATAGATTTTTACTACTCAAAATTTTCACTTCCTTGAGCATAAATTTCATTTCACAAAATTGCATCTAGCAGAGATTGATGAAAAATATGCAACACAAAATTAAATTGATTTACGGAATGACATTACATATACTCTGGAATAAATTTTAACCCAGATTTAGTTCTACCACAAACTCAGCAAACAAGAAGTCAGAATTGATGGCATCTTAAAACATTCAGCATCACCTTAAGTTAGAGACAGGATAATAAAAACACTAAGAATTAACTGCCAATAAAAAGTTACCAAATTTGTCCAAAAAAGGTGAGAACATCTTCCATATGGATATACATATACACATTATTCAAAGTTTGAAATGTATACCATTTACATAGTTTGACTAACAGATTACAAAACACCATATATATTGCTGAAAAATAGCCAAGTTCAACAAGTTCCAAGTTCAAAACAGAAGGTGCACATGTTTCATGTAAACATGTTCCATACAGATGTAAACATTATGCAAAATATGAATGGTAGAGTTTTGATACTGATTGACTTATTAATTTTGCAAAATGTGTACCCTCCATCACATATAAGTTCAATATGCAAAATTCATAGAAATTATAGCAAACCTTGCCCAAAATAGGATGTACACATCTATGTTATACATGTGAACGCTACTCAAAACTTGAAAACTACATATAGTGGACCTTAGAGGTAACACAAATCATGTGCTCATAGCTTTGTCAGACAGACAAATGAACGGACAGCCAAATGTATGAACAGATGGATTGAAAACAAGACCCATTTTGACAATTATTGACACAGGTAAAAACAAAATTTTAACTTACCATTATCAAAAATTCCTATATGAGCCATTAAAAGACTTAGTAAGTTTTTGGATTTGTCCAGTCGTAGCACATGTTTACTTTCATTGGATAACAAAGTACATACATTAAACACAAAATCTACTTCATTTGGTAATCCTGATAATAATGATTTTTCAAGTTTTTCGTAATCACTAAAATTCACATAATCCGTGGAAAATCCCAAATTCTGTCTGTGGTGTTCTGCAAAAGAGAAATGTTTACAAAATGTGAATACATGCAAGGTAATTTAAATCCAAATTAGTTATCACAGATTTATGAACAACACTTATGAAACAATTACAAGTACATTTTGCCGGAAACATTCAGAAAGCAAGTTCCAGATGTCACAGAGTTTTTTGTCATGTTTCATAAATCCTGCTAAAACTACACGCAACACTGACTACACTTAAACACATGTTCTAGATAACAAGACATGTACACTTTATAAATATTTGATATGTATGTAGAAATAAACTGTATAAAGGTTGTTAAATAAGTTAAATATCCCAGTTCAATAACTATTCTAGCGATCAGTATTTTATCTTCATCATTTGATAAGAATTTTTTTTTTCATTATTAAATATTAATGTACACAATGTATATAGCAAACACTACCAGGACTTGTTAAACAAATAGGATGGTTTGAATTCTACATCACTCCCCTGGACAACATTTTAACATTATACCCAGTGCTAATCTAAAGTAAGAACTTGAAACTTGTAGTCTCAATTGGGTTTTGAAATATGAGACAATATACAGTTCTTACACATATCACTTTGAAGTCAGAACTGAAATTTTATGTAAATTTTCTTCTAGAAGGCATCAATTTTTTTACATTTGAACCTGTTAAAATTTCAGCCTACTTTTAGACACTGGTCGCATCATGTCTTTATCTTAACATTTTCTTGTCTTTTAATTTGTAGGTTTTGGTTGTTTTTGCACTGTTATAACCAATTTATGTGTACAGCAATTGATTTATGCGTATTCATAAACAATGGTTCATCCGGTCATGAACAGCCAATACATAATCATTTATCTATATACCCGGAGATGAAATATCTTTTTAATGTTTATATCACTAATCAGTTGGGCGAAGACTTACCTAACACTCTGTGCTGTTCATAGTTGTACTGGGATGGAATAGCAAACACTGGAAGTACAATTTTTTTACGAGCTGGGTGGTCACTTTCGTCGGACATCTCTTTGGTTAGGATCTTCACCATGGAAGTGTACCTTCTCATACACATCCAAAAATCTGAAATACAATTCAAATTCATAATTATAAATTTGCAAATCACATATAAAACTCCCTTACTTCTTTTAAAGTTTTTCAAACTAACAATCTCTGGGGTTCAAAATGAAAAGTCTACGACCATTTGCCTTTATTTTGACAGAACCCACAAAGATTTTAAAAAGTCCAATATCAACACTGAAAGGTCCATGTGAAATTATAATCATCATATAGAAAAACCAGTATTCTCCTGGTGTAAAAAAATTTAAAGACCAATCCATCAGACATTTACAGATCAAATATCAATGGTTCCAATGTAAAAATAACAGGTACCGGACCTCAGACCTGGAGAATTTTGAACCCCTGAACCTTATTTATAGCAGAGTACATGTACATGTACTAGTAACATCTCCATTTTTGGGCTTGTGCTTAACAACCATAGAAATTACAAGAATCATTAAATTCAATTCCCACACACCAAGTCACTGATATCTGCAAGATTCAACTTTGACTCTTTTAAGCTCATTATAACTGATTTCATTTTAATTAGTATTATTTGTGTATTATTATTATTCAAATATTTCTATTATAAGTACATGTACTAAACATTTTATTTTTTGGGACACATAAATTTTATTGCATTTTTGGGACATATAAATTTTTTGCATTTTTTGGGACATATATATTTTATTGCACTAAACAATTATTCAAAGTTTGATAAAATGGGTCAAAGATTCAATGGGCCGGGTTGCCATTAATCAGGTGCACATCTTTGTTAATCTTTCAATATATACAGTACAAAGTAACTAAGTTTCAAAGTCTGGAAAAATGGGGAAAATCTTGAAATATTTCCAAAAAGTCAGGTGCACATCTTCAATATTTATAGAAACATTCAGTGAAGTTTAAAGGTTTTTGATTGAAAACTGTAGGAGGGGTTGAGTTCACAAAGTAGGTACCCCCAGTTCAAAAACTTGCTAAAAAGTGACTAAGTTTCAAAATCTGGAAAAATGGAGAAAAAAATCTTGAAATATTTCCATAAAGTCAGGTGCACATCTTCAATATATGTAAAAACAGTCTGTGAAGTTTCAAGGTTTTTGGTTGAAAACTGTAGGAGGAGTTGAGTTCACAAAGTTGGTACCATATTTTCACTGCCCACCCGCCTCACATTCACCATACTATAAACCAGATTTGCACTCTGCAACCCGGCCAAAAATATCCTTGGACATGTTCTCAAGTTTTATTTGGAAACTACTAGAGAAACAGACAGGCAGAAAGACAGACAGGCACACTTACAACCGTCAACAAAAACAAAGATTATCACGCAATAAATCACCAATTTTTGGCTACAATTACACATAACATTAAAATGTGCACATTAATAAAATTTCAATTATATTAAGTAAGAGTAATAGAATAAAAAGTTCATAGCTCGTAACTCAATTTAAATAATTTTCTATATTACATCATGTATTATGTAATCTAGACTTCACAATGGATCATATCAAAGCTATAAATACCTGACATAAATCTGCTTAAGTGCCTGTCCTCCATTACTGCAAGCTCTCGGAATATGGAAATCATGCAGAAATGCTTCCCAAGTTTTAAGATCTATAATCTGAAATCAAGAAGAAAGAAATGATTAATATAAATCATGCAATTGAAACAAGATTAATTTAAAATTGACATACCAGTATTATAAACACCCCTCCCAATCCTTCATCTATACATCTACCAATTACCAGTCTTTGGTACACTTTATCTGCCAAGTGTCATAAACGTATGGCTTCCTATGTTCCAAAATTTAACTGTAAACAATATGCCGGTATTAATATTGAAATCTGTCTTGTTCCTAGATCAAACTATTTCCCTATAGTTTTTAACAGTTCCACAATTTTATGTCAATCTTCAACAGTCACACATACACATGTACCAGACTACCAGTATGCATAAATATAGCAATATTCAAACTGTTTCAATAATGATAGATTGTATGATAGGCTACTAGTTACTGAGGTCATTATTAAGATAATACATTCTATACTTGAAGACGACTATATCTATCATTCATGAACACTTATATTGACCTACAGATCCTGATATAAAAGTTTAATCACTGCATTATATACATAAGTACATTCAGTACAAGATAATAACCACTTTTTCTCTTTCATGTCAAAAAACATTTATGTTTATTTTTTCAGTCAACACAGACTGAAGGTAAACCTATATCAAAAACAAACTAAATTATCTATTTTTTCTTTTTAAAGCAGGTCATATTCATGCAAACATAATAGAATTCACTTTATGTCTCGGGAACCTCTAAAGGGCTCTAAAAAATAAGATAGTAACTTTAGTCATATCCTGTTACAAACTGACAAGTGTTAACATTTGTTAGAGGAAAAACACGAAAAATAACTTCTGCAAATAAAATTTTAAAAAGAAAAAGAAATTAATGACAAATCCACAAATAATACCGTATTTATTTTTTAAACTTGCTTTAAATTATATAATAGGCTATTTGTGAACGATATTTATCTTAAATTTTCACACTAAAAACACACCATGTACCAAGATAATTATGACCATCCAATTATTTTGCCAGACTGTTATGCATAAATTTTAAATTACTGGTAGTTAATCAAAGCCTTTTTCCCATTTTAATAATTAATTTCAACACATACTAGAAAGCTTTCCCTTTTCCCCCGTGAAGACCCCCATCTCTGCACGCCTATACTACCTGCCTTACAATAATCGATCAATTTACTATTATATATATATACACCACCAATTCACATTTAAGGTCAGGTTTCTGCCACCATACATAAAAACATTTGTCTGATTTGAAAGCCTAACAACAAACACACAGAAGGCTTTTAAGTACAGTAGATTTTTTCCTTCTTTAACTATCACAAGATATCATCTTCACTTTAACTGCTGTAGAGCTCAACCAACAGTGGATTTAAAATTGTGACAGCTTTAGTTTTAACAGCATATATAGCGTCATTAATAATTCCACAGACAGTGTTAGCATTTTTAGTATTTTATCCCCCTCTAGATTTTATTTTTTTACAGGATTGAATAATTAAAAGTGCTGTTTTAAATCAAAATGGAAGAGTGAATTTTAAAGGCAAAACAATGGGTGTTTTCTGCTACTGCTCTTAGAAAAATTAGGGTCTGTAGTTCAGCAATTTAAAAAAAAAAATTTATTCTCAACTTGACCATATGGGTCAAGGATGCCAACTTTTACAGAGATTGTCAAAATGTTGTAATAAAAACTTCAGGGTAGGCATAAAACTTTGGGGTCGGTCAGGTTAGCAGAAACACAATTAATTTTTTAAGGCTTTAAAAGTAGACAATGGAACAAGTTGGGAAAACATTTCAAGTTTAACCAAAGAAACACACTACATGTTTTAGACAACTAAATGATGTCAAGAAATGTTGCATTGATATTGTTTGATGCAGAAAATGCAAACAGCTCAAGTACATGTGATATGCACTCAAAATAAATACATGTATGGAGTTAAAAGATTCTAGACATTTTGGTTCACAAGATTTTTAAAAGAGGCATATGTATCTATATTGTAACTATGACCTTCAATAAAGTTTAAAGATTTTACATACAAGGTCAATGTTGCCTTGAAAAAAAGGTCAAGGTCAGCCAACCAAGCAGACTTTATTGCCTTTAGCTCACTGGCACTATATAGCTTCTATGTTGCAAGTTTTAATGTGGCCGAGGCTTTGGAAAATGTCACAGTCAACCATTTCACAATCTGAAATGGTTTGGTCCCTACAGCACCAGTATCAAGTTTCATCAAGTTCGTCGTCATTCAAAACATCAACATAGCTTCATTGGCTCTCAAGAAAACATTGCAAGACAACAGATTATGGACCTAGGCCGAAAAATATTGACTTTGGTCATTGAAATATGTGATTAAAAACCATACAAGAGAAGAGTAAAATTACATTTTGCGCTTTAAAAATGTATAAATGTATTGTAAAATTTGTATTTTCACTTCATGCCGACATTAATGTTTTTGATGCATGTCAGATTGTGTGAAAATTAAATATTTTACAAAATTTTAATTCATTATTATGAAGTAATATAATAATTTTCTAATGTTGGTTGTACCCAGGAGGCTTTATGGAGACAATGAAGCATTACTCTTCTCTATAATATAGAGTAAAATGTTCATCTAGTAAATGTGTATAAATCAAAGTAAGCTTAAATCAAGCTTTCAATCTGTATTACATGTGATATTGACACAAATAAACACATAGATATAATTACTTGAAACAATAGCTATCAACTAAAATGAAAGACCACAACTTGTCTGCAAACAGATTGGCTTTTCATGCATTCAGGAAAAAATCAGCAGCTGTTGTATACACATCAATGATCTAACTATGTATATTAATATCATAAATTTATATGTAACATTTAAATTATATCAGTTAATAATTCAGTGTAAAATGTTAAACTTGCCTTAATGATTTTCATTATAAGAGTGAAGCCGATTTAATTGTGTCAGATTCTTCAACAACATATCAAGGTAGTCAGTTCTGGGATTGTGGAGGAAACCAGATTACCTGGAGAAAACCACCTACCTTCTATGGTAAGAACTAGCAGTAGGCAAATCTATTTCAAATTCAACTTGGGTAAAACAATGACAATTTTTTTTAAATCTGTTTCAAATTCAACTTGGGTAAAACAATGACAATTTTTAAGTCAAAACAATGGCCATTTTTAATTCAATCGTTTTTGTTTTGATATCTTGCAAAGAGCTCATTTGCACCCTCTTTCTAAACATTTTGACCCTAAAGCATAAAATAATATGACAAAATAAAGCCATTTTAATCATTTCTGTGAAAAACAATTGTTCATAGATATTTATGGGTGGGGCTCTTGCCGAAGCCTTCCATATTACACACTAATGCCAACTGCACCAAAAATGCAAGCACAGAAACACAAGTTAACTTTAAAGCTGTTGACATGATGTCAATTTAGGTCATATGTACTTTACTGGTATACCACTTATACATGCATATTTACAACATGTATACAGTGTATATATATATATACATGTAGACTAGACTAACAAAGGTATATATATATTCTATAATTCTGTATAAGCAGTAAATGTTTATCTGCTGAACTAAATATAGATTGTTAAGTGGGGTTTTCCCACAAGATCAATGAAAACTAGGTCAGCTGCAAGATACTCAATGAAGTGAGGCACATGTATACTGAGCTCACCTAATGCTATATTGCTATAGTGGTAAGATCAATGGTAAAAAGCATTTGTGTATGCGATACATTGCTGACATACATAACAGGATGCCATACTCTTAGTTCGCGTAAAACATTTGTCTAGTTCATTACCCAACTTCCCCATTAAGTTGGGAAGTTTGGTACTTAAATGACCAAACGTTTATGACTTGGAGAGTATATGCAATATATTGGATCATGCAGGACAAAGACAGCTATTTCAATTTTTAAAGATTGACTGTTTTCTTACTGAACTGTCCTCTTATATATAAGCGGACGATCTTGATGGAGATGTACAACACCATTACTCTAATCCACTTCAGTCAGGAGTCACAATGAGCAGCCAATTTCAAATTAAACTGAATGGTACAGTTCCATGTATATAACTTACAAAAGCAACAATGACTCACAAAGTATACTGGCTAAACCTAGTCCCACCATTGGTGTCGCCAGACTTTAGAACCATTTTGAATTGTAATTTTGTAAATGTGTTGATGATATCAAAAAGAAAGTTTCAATAAATGATCATTCTCAAGATGACTATGATTTCAGACACATTTCAATATCAAAGAATCTGGTAAAAGAGCCTTTTGTAATCCCTGTCCTTTTCCATTTAACATTTGAAAAATTATTTTTCACAGATCAGCATCAAAGTACATGCATATGGTAAAAATGTCTTGTAAATTATAACCTCCGTCCATTTCTATTAATTGTTTGAATGAATTATTTTTAACAGATATGTTCTAAATGCATTTATGTATAGGCTATTCCATTCAAAAAAGGTATCTTTTCAAAAAAAAAAAAAAAAAAAAAAAAAAAAAATGAAACAATTACACACACTAACTTACAACAACAATTTGCATTGAGATCAGAACAAAATTCTGAATCTTGTAGACCTCTGACACAGGTTTTCTGTCCCAGCCTGGGCTTGCAACACATTCACCATGCCACAATTTGGCCTTGGGAAATAATCATTCCCAATAAATAAAATATTTGCCATTTCCTTGAAGGGTCCTTCCTACATTACAATCACAAATGTCAACAAATATGACCTGTTACTTCAAACAAGAAAGTCCTAAACAATGTGACATGACCTTTGTGATGTCACAACTACGGTAGCTATTCTGAAAGTAATTTGTCCAGTAAAACCACAAACAATATAAATTATTCATTAATGGCAAATATTCTGCAATATCTCGATGAGGTTTGATATACTCACCAACCTCAGTAAAAGTCTGAAATATGAATTCTATTTTTGTTCCAGTTCAAAGTCTCAAATTTAAAACAGTTCAGTAGTGATGACACTCGCAGACATTATCCATCGATCATCCCTTAGAACATCCACTGTTCAAATCACTTGACATTTAAAAAATTGCACAAAGGGAGTTGCTTAGATCAGCATTTTTTACTTGAGACAGATCAGTGTAAAGCAAATCTATCACCAGTATGGTGAGTGTATATAATCAACACAACTGCACCCTCAGCTGATACTTGTGTTTGACAGGTCTCTTGGACTTGATATATATAAATATATAGCAAATATATAGTTCAAAATGTCAAGATCAATATAAAATGTCATATTAGTTTTAACAAAGTTGCAACTAAACATTTAAAGCTTGAAGCATTGCTGTAGTCGGAAATGTTTCGGAAATGTTTAAAAACTATTTTGCTAAATTATAGCCATTCTAAAAATCCAAAAAATTCTCACATTATAGGGACTATAAATTAAGTTTTAAAATTAATCAAGGAAACAATGTAACAACTACCAGTTGATGCACCCAAGACAACCTTTAGAATCAAAACAAACATACAAATCACAATCTCAAAGCAAAATAACGACTTTGAAACCAGCAATTAAGTTAAGACATGTGAACTTCCACAAGGGAAGTGACTTAATGAGACAGGGTGCTCTGGAAGGTTAAGCATCTCCCGTTTAGATTGAATATGAAATGATACTTGTAAATTCACTTTATTTGTTTGTGATCAACTTTTGTGTTTTGCGAAACCAAATGATCACAAACGTTGATAGAAGCAAACTTTTTTTTTGAAATGGTATTATTTATACCAAATATTCAACTAAATGTATAGTCAATATGGAGAAAGTTAATAGTTGTGAAATGGTTTTGGCAAGAGAATTGCAAAAGTTCTTATCCGTGAATAAAAGTTTGTTTACAGTTACAATTGATACAAAAAGTCTGTCATGGGCAACATTTTCATGACTCCTGTATGACAACAATAGGGCTTGAAAAAATGTATCACGTATCATACAGGAAGGAGAGATGGGACAGGAAGCCAATGTGACAACAAATTGAACAATGATTCTCAAGACTAAATGTGTAAACTGCAAAACAATAGTGTTTAAATGATTGTTATCTCTAGTTTTTCATTTTACAACTGATAAATTTATGGGTTTCAAAACAAGCAGGGGATAGTGTCAGGGATTTATCAGGGTCTTTTGGGAAAAGGCCCTAGACTAAAAATTGGGAAAAACTATCAACGTTTTGCTCATTTTGGGAAAACTTTGACATCATATTTGATGCCATTTATGATTAAATCTAATGCTTTTAGTGTATTGAGTTGACTGAAGATTGAGAAAAGCAGCCACATTTATGGCCAACTTCAGCTATGTATCTGGTACGACTTTCTAATTGGGAATTTTCTCAGCCAATTTTGGGAAAAAATCTGTGTCTTTTCCATTGGGAATGGGGCCGAATTTCGGCCCTAAATAGGCCCTTGATAAATCCCTGAGTGTATATGCAGAATTTCAGCAAACATTTAAGTTCACCATTTTCTTCTAAACCAATAATTTGCATCTTGCCACACAGCTCCATGCTACTACCCATCAATTCAACGGACATACAGTATGTAACAGTATACCCTTTGACCATTAATGCTACATTTTAACCATTGAGTGACAAACGTTATGTACCATTTTTCAGTGCTCATTTCAAATTGGTCATGGGGCCATTAATTCCTTATTTTGCTAAATTGTACCATTGTTAAGGCCCAAGTGGACCATATTAACATTACTGTAATACATGAATGCAAAAACATTGATATAATGGTGTTTTAGACAAAAGGTTTTAGAAAATGGTCCCTTCTGAATAATCTAAAATTAAACACAGGTTATTCTGAATAATTTGACAACTTTTTTTTACTATAGTATGTAGATATAACATATTAAATTTTGGCAGCAACATATATCTTCAGGACTCTCAAACAAAACATGTTATTCTCAAAAATAATTTCAGGGTTTTTTTTTTTTGGCTTATTGAATAAACGTTAATAAAACCCTATTACGTGGAATTTTAATATAGTAAATAATAACAAAAAATATGGATCAAATTTGAATTTGTTTTGTCATTGGTGAAAAATTAAGCATCGGTGTGTGTGTGTGTGTGTGAGAGAGAGAGAGAGAGAGAGAGGGGGGGGGGTGACTGGTAAAACAATACCATTGTTGTCTTAAAATTTTTTAGTCTTCCAAAACAAAAGAGGAAGAGTTTTCAAATGTATTATTGTTTCAATAAAGCATATATGCATATTTTGGCTACTATTACTTTTGGACATGGACCGAGAAAGGACAGGGGTCAGGGGTACAAAAAACATTTAAAAGAAAATTAATAATAAAATAAATAGTAAAATTAACAATGTGTTAATAAATAATTCAAATAAAAATCATCTTTAAGCTGGTACTCTGCAATGATTTCATTCCATTTTAAGTCAGTAAAATTATCAAAAATTACTTGAATTAAAAAACTGACAATCTCAGATAACTAAATTGCATACAAAATGTTATATTAATTAGGTGTCTACATCTGACCTAATTAATTATTTTAATAGGTTTTAGTGGGTAATTAATTAAAACATTATTAAATTTAAATAAATGTACATCTGAATAAATATTTTGAAAATGCATAATAGTTTTTTGAAGTAGCATTCACATTCACCATATTACAGTGCTATGTATGAGCAGCCAAAATTATGATATATAAATAGCAAGGAATGTTATTTAAAATGACTAAAGATGGGAATTATATAATCAAATGCCTTATTCAACAATATCGGAAGTAAGTTGCATCAGTTTGTTTATAAACAATCTCTATACACGTGCTTTCAAATATCGTATATGAAACTTGTGAAAATGGCCCCTCCCCTTCATGAACATTGGTAGCCATCTTTGTTATTGCCGACATAAAAAACAATATTATTCGTTATTTCGATTACGAATACACAATATCGAGTATATTGTTATCGTGATGATAATACAAGAGACGCGCGTGGCTGATAAATGACTGTGAATGGAGGTAAATTCAAACGGTCTTTACCTTTCGCCAACCACCTTTACTGATCACACGCCGATACAACAAATATAAGTCCACATCCTTGCCAGCGATCTTGGGTACCTTGTCAAAAGGAGTCCTGAAATACAAGAAAGAAAAGATTAATTCATATATCTAATACATTCATAAAGTTGACATTCTATAAATAGATTTTGTTTTTAAATAAATCTGGAATTACTTACCCTCTATTACTGTGAAATTGTTGCAATTCTTTCATGAAATCACTCCGTTCTTGATGATAGGTGAACGGGTCTTTGTTCAGTGCATCAGCCATTTCTGCTAAGAAAAGATCCAAAAACTGTCATCAAAGGGATAAAACACCACTTTAAGTATTTCTGAACTCGAAGAGAAAACGGCGTGCACCAGTCCACCCACAAAAGTGGTCAGACGTGGGGAAAATCCACAACAATTCGGGGATTCCACATCAGAGTCTAACGCACTATACGCCGCATACACTGTTATTTACAGCTTCACACAGGTCTTGTTTATGGATGATCGACCTTATTTACTGTCCCTTAATATTTCCCAAGGAGGAATACTCCTCGATATATTCACCGCCAGTCAATACACGGAATACATAGTTGACCATACGTGCTTAAAATCTAGGAAATTCTTAACAAAAAACATAATGATCATGCCTAAATGTCAATTCTCCGTATAGGGATAAAGGCAATTGCTCATTTGCCTCGGCGTAGTTATTCAAAATGGTGGAAACGCTTCTGAAGAAACGCGTCCACTTCGGACTGCAGTTTTATGCGATATATCAGCTTTTGAGCCAATGCTAACAATATTTTTACATTTATGAGGATTATTAATGTTACTGATTTTAAAATTTCAGGATATTTTGTCCTGTCCTTTTTAATTTAATTTCGAGCACGTGCACGCTACTGGCTTCACTTACAAATGTAATGTGTCCGCCATATTGCTGAATATTTAACACAAAGGGTTTTCATTTGTAGCGTAATTTATTCATTAATATCCTCAGGTCGTGTTTATGCGTGTGCTTTAATTGATTGTCAGAAATTAAAGATTACATGTAGCTAATTTTGTAGGACCAAAATGGCTGGTAAATAGAGTAAAAGCAACAAGTCAACAGTAGTTTATTGGGTAAAATGGCTTCTTTGGCCTTTGAACTTCCGCGTTGCATAAACAAGAACGACAACTCGTAATAAATAGAAATAAAGCGTTGATTTTGCTATAATATACATTTGTATATTTTTTCCAAAAACTTATCTGTGTAACAGGACGGAAGGAAAAAAGCATCATGTGGTCATACGGGGGACGAACCCACCACTGAATGCATCTAGGCAGATCCCAGACAAGAGACCGGTGCAATATATATTTCGGACACTAAAATCCTTTCTTTGTTTCATTTTTAAAAACAATCTCAAAAATTAATTTTTGGTCAATTTCCATGAATTTTCTACTGTTATATGCAAACTTGAAGTTTCTCTTAAAAATAATCAGAGAAGAAATTTCGTGTTTTCAGCGTGAATAGATCTTGACGGCATTTTAAATACAAACGGAAATTTCTAAAATTAAAATCTACTCTGATAATCATGCTTCGCGTGGCTGTTAAACATTTACAATGCTGTTCAGCTTTACCCCTTATGTTTTCAGGCTTGACATTTATAACACGGACAGAATTGCCGAAAAGTATTGGAAGAAACTACACATGATTAATTTTACATTTAACGGTGAAAAATTATGGAAATTGAATTGACTAAAAAAAAATTTTTTTGAGAATTTCTTTAAAACAGAGATGTATATAATCCTCTCTGTTTAACATGTATGGTTTTATTTGAAATAAAGAAGTATTTTACAAAGTGACCGAATATATATTGCACTCGACTGTATAATTCTTATCGCTGTTTTGTTTCCCCGCTGTTCTAAAAAGTTTAACATTGCATTAATATGGCCATAATCAGTTCACACGTCCACCCGATTAAAAAAAAATGAACCTTGAGATAGAACCGCCGGGACCTCTTGTTATTATATATACGGTGCCGATCCTGAAAGTAGGGGCCGTTTACTATTGCTTTCTTGCCGGAGAAATAAAATCGTTGACCACGGGGCTTGCATTTCAGTTTTAAAATATAGTAGAACCTACTAAATAAATAACATACCCATGCAAGTATTTCAAGTCAAGTTCCTGAAAGGTTTTTGATAACGCCAAATTCTCGGAATAACGTCATATTTACACCAGAACGTCAACTCGAATAAGATTTATGGAAGGAACGGATTCGATCAAACGGTACAGGAGTCGCTTAGTACGCTGGCGAACTGTATTTCTTGTCCTTTCAACGTTTAAACAATGGATTACACTTGCGTGCATCCGATGGCGTGATTGTGAACACGGCATAGATTGCGGTAAATCGGTACGATGTCGAATCGCAGGGTTTGATGTTTTCCTTTGAAAATAATGTCGCGTATACTCCGGGAGTGGGATTTACTAGCGCACTGGTTCACCCGGTGTCAGTATAATGTGACTGGGGGAGTGGTACGCTTGTCTGCGGTGTACTGACTCGGTGAGCTAGCACCTTAGTGCGCGCTGGTACAAGACAGACCACAAAACACACTCACACTTCACATGCATACACGGACTTGTTCATAGATTAATCCACAGAGATTAATAAAGAAGTTCTCGTCGCGAATAACTGAAAAATGGCCGATGCAACGTTAAGAAACATTCAACCAATCTAATAATTTAATAGAAGAATATATACCGGTGTGTAAACCAAATTCCAGGACTTTCGATACGCCTTGGATGACCCCAGATTCATTGCAGGCAATTAGAGAAAAAAGAAAACGGTGGAACAAATTCAATAACTGTCGAAATACCGTAAACTATAACAGTTACAAGTCTGCTAGGAATAAAGCAAAAACTGCTATACAAAAAGCCACTTGTCTTTATGAGCAGTCATTAGCGCATAAGATCAAGCAAAATCCAAAAATATTTTGGAAATATGTCCAGTCCAAGACAAAAATTAAAGGCACATTAAATATCATAAAAGATGAGAACAACGTTGACATATCGGATGACAACATTAAAGCAAACCTATTAAATAACTTTTTCGCAAGTGTCTTCACTAAAGAAAACATACAAAATATACCAGAATTCCAATCTAAAACATCGACCACATTAAACAACATAAACATCTCGATTGATGAAATCAAGAAAATTCTGGAAACTCTAAACCCAGCCAAATCACAAGGTGAGGATAACATCCATCCAAAATTCTTGAAAGAGACGGCACATACAATCTGCGTCCCATTACATATAATCTTCACAAAGTCACTAAGGGAAGGCAAACTCCCGTCATGTTGGAAACTGGCCAATATTAGTCCCATCCATAAAAACGGTTCTAAATCAGAGGTGTCAAATTATAGGCCAATCAGCTTAACTTCAGTGGTCTGCATAATTATGGAATAAATTATTAAAAAGGCACTAATGTCATATCTCGAAACAAACAACTTATTTACACCACATCAACATGGATTTCGAGCCGGCTACTCATGTAACACACAATTATTAGAAGCAATTGACTACTGGACTAAAGCAATAGACAACAATGAGGATGTAGATATCATCTATTTAGACTTCCAAAAGGCTTTTGACACTGTGCCCCATAGAGGATTATGTGCAAAGCTCCAAGGATACGGAATTGGAGGCGAGATTCTCAACTGGATACAAGACTTCTTGTCGGAAAGGAGACAACGTGTAGTGCTCAACGGTAAAAAATCAGATTGGAAACCAGTACTTAGTGGAATCCCGCAAGGAAGTGTTCTCGGACCTATTCTATTTTTAATCTTTATCAACGATCTGCCAGAAGCTGTCCAAAGTGTCATTAAAATCTTTGCGGACGACACAAAGCTATATAGGATAATCAAAACCAGACAAGACAGTAATATATTTCAGGATGATATTGATGTAATAAATAACTGGTCTCAAGAGTGGCAATTAAAATTTAACGAGAAGAAATGCAAACACCTACACCTAGGAAATAAAAATAGTCCAGTTTACAATTTGAATGGTACAGAAATAAAAAAAGTAAAAGAAGAGAAAGATCTAGGAATAATAGTGGACCATAAATTAACCTTCAGGGACCATATCCACTCCTCTGTGAAAAAAGCAAATAAAATGTTGGGTCTACTAAGAAGAACCTTCAAAAATATGGATAAGGACACTTTTGTACCACTATATAAATCATTAGTTAGACCTCATCTTGAGTATGGCAGCAATGTCTGGTCGGTAATGTACAAAAAAGATGCTGCTATGATAGAAAACGTCCAACGTAGAGCCAGCAAATTGGTTAAATCCATAAGACACACCCCTTATTCATCACGACTAAAATTACTTGGTTTACCAACTCTGGAATATAGGAGAAAAAGATCCGACGTAGTACAAATGTACAAAATCCAACACAATATTGACAAAGTAGATAAAAACATATTCTCCTACTCAAAAAGCAACACCAGGGGGCACAATTTCAAACTCCATAAAGAATTCAGTAGGACTAATATGAGGAAAGCAACTTTTAGTCAACGTGTGACAAATACATGGAATTCCCTACCAGCGGAACTCGTCAACAAACCATCTTTAAATAGTTTTAAAAGTGCCATTAACAAGCATTGGACAAAAGTAAATCTAAAATTCCACCCGCCCATTTACGAACCGGAACCGGATAGAACAGTAACTAGTCTAAAGAAATTCATTAAAATGGACCAGAGAGGCGAAAAGCCTATAGTGGTTTCTACAGACAGGTAACAGGTAACAGGTATACGAGTGGTCGTACAATTCAGGGGCGGACACATTGGATGCACATTCGAAGATTATTTATACATATTTATATTTATATTAACCCTCTATACTATAACCGTCCAGGGATTTTTTTTACGAAGAAGAATACGTACGTTTGGTCCTATACAACCAGTGCAAGCATACTATTGCTTCTTGGGACTTTTTTTTTGCCATGCCCCAGTAGTCTATCATACCCACATTATAAACGATTGGTTATAAGAAATCACCCTGTCGATCCGTCACAACATCCGGTGTCCACTCCTATGGATAGATTTGGTTAAAACTTAAAAAAACGTAAACCAACATGAGGCGAAATGTAGTGTACCAAAATCATGCGTGTAGGTCAAAGATCAAGGCAACGAGGTTAAGTAATAGATTTGCTAAAATATTAAGTGACCGCTCCACGACCTCAACATCTGTGTGGATGGATTTTGATCATGCAAAGTTGAAATTAATATAAACCAATATGAAAAAATGTATCGCATACCAAATTCAGATGTGTAGGACAAAGGCAAAGATCACAAAATCAAATATTAGAAAGGCTATGACATAAAAAGTGGTTGCTCCATGGATGACTATTGATCAAACTCCAACTTTCGTAGGTGTTCAGAAAGCTTCAAGACATTTTAAGTCTTCGCCTACAATACTGCATTTGACTTGCTTCTTAACTTAAATTTTGGAAGCGACTGCTAAAATGCAAGGTTTCATATGTGCCACCATCTTTAGGTCGCCCGGGGTCTGTGTTACAACGGCTTATTTAAGTTATGTGACATCGAATGGAAGATAGCTGACAAGCCTAACAAATGGTGTAGCACCAACTGCAAATTATGTACAGCACTTGGGATTCACACATCAGAAAGGCCTTGGTACTTTGGTAGACAACCAAGAGAATGATTAAGTTTTGGGTCTACAAACTCTCTGTATCCAGGGGTATATCCATAGAGGCTTGGTAACTCTGGGAGAATCCTGCTGTGTCGGAGTCGGAAAATATTTGACTATCTAGCAAGTCTTGTTCCGAAAAAAAAATCAGGTATCCATACTACTAGTATATAACCGTTATGATTGCAAGACTTATTAGATTCGTGTTCTGTCCAAATAGGGATCCATGCCTCGAAAACGCATAGAACTTCTGTTTGGGTTCTTGCAGTAAGGGAGTTTGCTTGTGTTTGAGTAATTAAGGGGCGAAGATGTCTCATCGCTGTGAGTTGCGAAAAATGGTTTTCTTTGTCGTAGACCTTCCCTGATGAATTGTTGGCCACGTCTCGATATAAGAAATATTCTTGAATGGGACGTTAAACACCATTACTCAACTCGGTACCAATATCCTGAATGATGATGGATATCGAACAACAGAGAATGTCGACATTTTGTGCACGGAAACAGTTTAAAAACTGAAAAAGCATAGATGTGCAAGGGCATTTTTTTAAAATACGTGACGAAGGTTTTGAAAAAATATATTAAGTGTTAGAAAGAACAATTTATTATGTACACTTGATGATGATCACAATAATGCCCAGGGGAACATGGAAAGAAGTTGAACACACACACACTCAAGTAATCATGGGAGTTGGTAAATCCCACCTTTTTAATTTTTGACAGGTCAAAAATTAAAATGGAGGTTTAGTGGGCTGATTAGCCGGACTAAGGAGTTGGAATCTAGACAAGCAACCAGACTCATCTGTGAATACGCATTGTTCTAACGGCAACCAGTGTGCATATTGTATTGCACTGTTCAAAGCTTACCCACAACAGTTACTGACCTTATCGACAGGCACCATAACAATTAATATGAACCACTGCGGTAGCTCAGTTGGTAGAGTGCTCGCTCCGTAAGTGGGAGGTCGTAGGTTCGAACCCCGGCCGGGTCTGATCTAAGACTTGAAAGTGGAAAGTGACTGTTCTTTTGCCAAGCACTCGGCATTGCGAAATGAAAGTTATGGGTCTTTCGGATGGAAACTTAAAATAATCGAGGTCCCGTGGCACGATGGGGGTGGCACGATAAAGAACCCTGCTATATAATGCCATCAGCGCAACGCACAGGCAAAATTTCTGCACCTTCGCCTATAGCTGGCGACGTCTCGATATAAGTGAAATATTCTTGACTGGGACGTTAAACACCATTAATCAACTCAACTCGTAATAATTAATGTATATAGCCACATGTGCTAGCCAGCTGGCCAGATGTCAAGAGTATAACCGGGTATGTATAATACGACCAAAGAACATGTATCATCTCGGAGTTCATACAAATTCATTGACCTTTTCATTACCGAAAGGCATGTATAAAATATTAAACTGCATTTCTTACGAAAATCTACCCGACATTTTCTGAAAAAATAATCCTTTTCAATACATACAATACAGCATTTACTAGTAACCCATTACTTTTATTCTCCTTTGTTCCTGTTGACATATTACGAAAGCCTATTGGGCTCATGGATTAAAAAAAAACAAAATGCGCCATTACGCAAAATAAAGGCATTATAATGCGAATTAAAGGCGTTATAACGCGGCGTAATAACGCAAAATTAAGTAGTTATAATGGGAACTAAAAAGACGTTACGCCTTTATTTCGCGTTATAACGCCTTTATTTTGCGTTTAATTTTTTTTTATTCATGAGCCTAATAGGCTTTCGTAACATAAATGTTAAAATCATCGTCACATCTTTTACATCCATTGCAGTCCTTGACCTGATGCTATATGTAGCTAAACATGCAGGTATCTCTAGATGTAACAAATCGACTAGATTCAGAAATCTTTTGCCCTTTCCCACAAGTCTCCTAGCTTTTCCTTTTCATCTATTAACACAATCTGAGCTATATAGTAGAACTTACTTATCAAAATTATTATTTTTCTTTTTCAAGACTAGCCTTAATAATGTCTGCCTCTTACTATCCTGACTGTAGGTGTTTTACTCTCCAGTCAAGATTCTTTCACTTAAATGAATATCGAAGAAGTACATATGATCAGATTTGGGATAGTGGAACTAAATGTAATAGAAGGAAGATCGAACAGCAAAACTTCATGAAACAACAACAAGCTACCTTTCTTCATTTCATGCCAATCGGCATACCTGCTGAAGAATAGTTATCTATGTATTTAGTTATTGTTTTGCTTCTTTCCGTTTTTAAAATATCACCCAAAAGACCATTCTAAGTTCTAAGTGATTGGTGAAAATAAAACTGCCTATAGATTTACAACACTAATGTTTGTTTCGGAATTGATGACCATATCAGTGGTTTTTGCCTCGGTAATGCTGTCTATAAGCTCGCCAAAATAAATAGAGACAGGTCGCCGCGTCGCGATTGCGTCCCCTATCAATCCGGATTCGTTGTACTCGTTTCCTCTTTGTACAATGTCTAAAGTTTTGATTTGGTGACTTCCGAAAACAGATACCACATGGCAGAATGAGCATCTAGCACTTATTTTGTTTTGATTACATTGTTTGGTGGATGAAATATTAACGATGAATGTGATTCCTTGTTTAACATGGGTCAGAAGAGGTGTATCTAAAAGTACACCAGACAGGGTAATACATTAGTGATGTTTTCCCCAGTTTATTGTGTGCAGTGTGTTTGATCCGTTGATTTTGATATTTCTGCCTGAGCTGAAAGAACATTGTATTTCTTTGTTGTTGTTGTTGTTGTTGTTCATTTCTTCTTCTTCTTCTTCTTCTTCTTCTTCTTCTTCTTCTTCTTCTCTCTCTCTCTCTCTCTCTCTCTCTCTTCTCTCTCTCTCTCTCTCTCTCTCTCTCTCTCTCTCTGTGGAATCAAATAATTTTAATTGTTAGATTTTCTGAACCATTAATTTATACATTTTATTCCTTATTTTAGGTTAAATTGGATAAAGATGAATTGAGAAGAATTATTGAAGAAACAAAAGAGTATGTATTACTTCTTTCAGACATTTATTAGACCTTAATGACAGAGACAAAAACATAAAAAATGAAGTTAAATTTCAAGTAATCCTTTTGGAATAAGTACAGTAAAATCTTTATATAATAAAGGCCACCCATGGTATTTAAGAAACATTGACTTTATAGTTTATAGACTGATATTCTTTATATAGAGGTACTCTTTGATTAAAATAGAATGACCATAAAACACTGGTCTTAATTGACAGGTGGTCTGTATATAGAGGCAGTTGCAACAGCAGTATTTACTGTATTTACTTTTTTGGTTTGTTCAATTTATCTGTGTTTGTTAAATAATGAGTAATTAACACCTCACTGATAAAAATACCATGAAGTTAAAAAATTTACTCAGTATAGCCATAATCTTGACTAACTAGACTATACACACATGTATTTTATGCTGAATAAAAAGATTTTTTTTGCTGGTACCCTTAATATGGTGACTGCAGTAGATGTAAATTATGACTACTTGCAGCTTTGTGAATACAATCTACAGTCCTACCTGCCTTAAAGGCCACCTCTATATAAAGACCACCTGCTTATAATGGCCAGTAGAATCGTATCCCAATTGTTTATTCTTTTTTTCATATTATTTGAACCTGTATATAAAGACCACTTTTACTGGTTCCCTTGGGTGGCCTTTATAGACAGGTTTGACTGTATACTTATAAAGTTATACCTGTATTCTGTTCTTAAACTACCCTTCCTGAATACCTGGCCTCACTTCCTTGGCAAAAGTTCACAAGTTTATGGTAACAATTGAAATTATGTAGGCTTATGTATTTATTTTTTTTAAAGTAAGATAGATGAAGACCTGGAAGATGCTGATGAGGATTATGACAATGACACAAAAGAAGATGAAGAATTAGAAGAGGAAACTAAGAAGAAAAGCCAGACCAGTAAGAAACTTGGTAAACGTAGACACGATGATGATGAGGAGAAAGAGGCTGCTGAAGGGGATGACATTGATGACATTACAGCTAAATATGGCTTAGATGACTATGATGATGAAGATCAAGGTAAATTTTGAAATAATTTAATAAATGGCAGTGTTACTGTGAACATATTTAATTTCTTGTATTTAGTTTCATGGTATAGGAAATTTAAGACATGGCCGCAAAGTTAAATTTTCGCACTTTTAAAATATATGTACTGTAACACAATAAGCATCATATAATTTTTGCTCGGTATTAATTTTCGCAGAAAACAAATGACTGGAAAATAAGCGAAAATTAATACACTCCGAAAATAAGTATGTTTACAGTAATTCTAGGAATTTTTCAGAGGGGCCATTTTCACAAACTTTTGTCAATAGCACCATAACATCAATATATTTTCCATTCATGTAAATTTAAATATTACCCACTAAGGTCTGTCTCAACAATTGGGCCATTTGGGAAAATAAGGGTTCTATGGCCCTATGGTCCTTTCTAAAAATGAAAACTGGGAGAGATGAGAAGGGTTACAAGATGAATGCTTGCAGATTGTTTAAAAAAAGGCTGTGTCAGTCTCTTATCTTTCAAAACCAGTATTTTAATATTTTTACAATTGAAATTTTCTTTGTAAGTTAACAATCTATATAATATTAAATGTATTGATGATAATTTTTTTTAAAAATACAAGTACCTTGCATTTTGTTGTTCGGGAAAACTCTTTGTTTTGATAATATACATGTATTGATTTTTTTACTCTAATAGTTGATTGTTATTTTATTATTGGTTACCATATTTTGTGAGTGTGTACCCACTTTCCCCTAATGCTTTTGCACTGAGTTCTCCTGACATTCTGGAGTATATATAGCACACAGTGTACCGGTAATTGTAATTTTGTTTCCTTAAAATCCTCTTATCTAGTAAAGCTGTCTTTTTTTTAATCCAACATAAGATTTCTTTTATTATTTGTTTGAATATTCTTGTTTATTGGGGCCTCTCTGTCTGTAGCAAAGTGGTCTAAAACAAATGCTTACAGATCACTAGGACCCCACTTTGAACAGATCCTAATTTGGTAAAATTTGTCAGTTCCCTGATGGTCAGTCATTTCTTTGGGCATTCATATTTCCTCCACCATCTTTGAACTGACCCTTTGATATGAGTGAAAGAATTTTGACGGAGGTGTAAAATTTCATTACTCCACTCTACTCCACTCCTTGTTTATTGTTTATAATGCCAGTTGATTAATATTACTGTAAAGGGAGAAATTTTCATGTGGGTAAATTTTTTTCTTTATTCCCGCTAAGAAATTATCGTGAAAGTGTCTACCATACAGGTTAATATATCATAACATATAGAATATACACCCACTTATATTGGTTCCGCGAAAATTACACTCACACGAAATGTCAGATTTCAGAAATTGTTAAATTTTCACCCCACAAAAATAATGCCCTATACAGTAATTCTTGGTGCAATTATACTGTCTATCCTTAAGTGAATTTTAGTGGAGTGGAATTGTTATAATGATTTGTTTTCTTAATTTTAGATAAAGGGGATTTTTTACAAGGAATTGGACATTTGGTTTATCATGCTGATGATGAAGATGACCCTTATATCACCTTAAAAGGAGAGGTAAGTTAATCCTCAATTATTCAAAAATGGTTGAATTAAAGTGAAACCTGTCTAACCAGAACACCTTCCTCTGGACTGAAGGCTTTGTTCAGATCAGACCTTGTTTCTGTTTTCACAGGCTAATTTAAGTTACTGTATGTTGTAATAAAGTCATTCAGTTTAGATAAGTTTTTGGTTTAGAATGAGTTCAGTTTTCATAGGTTCTGGTGTGTGTCTTTAAGAGAGAGAGAGAGAGAGAGAGAGAGAAGCAGATTAATAGCTTTAAACCAACTCACCTAAATTGAGGCGGTTCGTTCTGGGATAGTCAGAAAAAAACAAAGTACTGGTACCTGGAGAAATTCAGAAACTCAGAATTCTCTTTTCCAGAATCTGCCTAAGATTCGAACCAAGACAGTGAGAATTGCTGTGATTTGTAAGCATGCGCTTTAGACCACACTGCTACTGAAGAGAGAGAGAGAGAGAGAGAGAGATGCCACTTTAATATACATAAGAGAGAATTTGACAGCTTTAATTATATCACTATAATCTGTGTTTTACATTTCAAACAGCTGGACAGTGATGAAGAGGATTTTGAAATCAAAGCTACAGATAACATTATAGTTGCTGGTAGAGCAAAGAAAGAGGCTTGTTCTCTGGAAATACATGGTAAATACATTGTTGACAAGATCTTCCAAATGATATACCTATACTACCGGTAGTATCAAATTTATGATAACCCAAGAGAGAAATAATAGAAAAGATACTTTCCAGTAAAAACCTTGCTGCATCTCCAGATTTCCGGATAAATCCAGAAAAACAAATTTTCAATTAAACATTTAGAATTAGTTTTGCAATTCACTGGTAACTCTTTCTTCGTTGTTCATTATGAATTAATCCATAATACAGAATACTGTGTTCTCTCTCTTGCTTGAAGATTACAAGTTGCAGAGATCGGGACATTAGTAGCCAAATGGTCTAAAATGCTGTCTTACAGATAGCAGTGCCTCCCATTATTGTTCATATCATATTTGGGTAGTTCATAGGAAAAGAAAAAAAAATGGTCACTGCTTGCTGAATGTCAAGGTTTTTTATGAGTACTCTTGGTTCATCCATCATGTTGACTACTTCCATCTATATTTAAACGATAGAATTTTGATAAAAAATTTTCATAAATTGTCATTGTTAATCTGAACTCACTTTTTCTTGCTACAAAGATAAAATCAAACAAAATTTGATTGGATTGGATGCATAAAGAACAATTGAAACTACAGTATATGATAAAAACTTGTGACTAAATCTACTTCATACTCTAATCAAAGGGGAGATAACTTAGAAATCAACTTGTTTGAAATTTATGCAACAAGAAGTCTTGAAAATATTTTTTTTGCAGGAAATTGCCAAGATAAACTCATTAATTGCATAGTATCTTGGTTTGTATGCACCAGTATTACTGTGTAGCATTAAATATTCCATAAAGTTTGTTCAGTAATATTAGCTTCATTGGATATAGAATTGCATAAGTTGACAGTTTCGAAATGTTTCGAAAATGGCTTAAACAGCATTTTTCTCAGTATTTGCAACAAAAACATTTTCCAAAATGTTCCACACAAACATTATGTGTACTGTTTACAAGGCACACAGTTAATGTACATGTTTATAATATTTTGTATTATGTTGTATTTTCAGTGTATAATGAAGACCTTGGTAATCTGTATGTACATCATGATTTACTGTTGTCATCATTTCCTCTAGCTGTAGAGTGGCTTAATTTTGATATTGGAGAAGATAAACCAGGTAGGTTTGATATATTTATACCCCCCACAAACAAAGTTTAGGGGGATATATATAGGAATCGCCCTGTCTGTCTGTCTGTCTGTCCCTCCCAATATTGTGTCTGCTTCATATCTTCCAAGTCTGTGGATAGATTTTGATCAAACTTGGCACAAATGTGAACCAACATAAGATGATGTGTCGCAAACCAAATTTATGTTCATAAGTCAAAGGTCAAGGTCAGGAGATCAATGGGGGAGGTATTTGCCTCTCAAGAGAGTTCTAGTTAAATATTGTTATCCAGTGATTTCTTTGCTTCAAATTACTGCTGATTTAAAGGTAATTTCCCTTGATGATAAATTGCTAAATTTTCCCAATTTGACCCCTAAAAATTCCCTAAACAATGTTGCAGATGAAACATGTCATACATATCCAAATACACAAGCAAACTGTTTACACAAACGAAATTAAGTTGCATAAAACTGTCTTGACCCGTCTTCTCTTGTTTACAAGATTTTAATTCCCATTTTCATAAGTGTAATACATGGTCATATATATCAGTAACATAATATAATGTTGATGGTTAATTTAAATCCCCAGGATTACAACACATACCAATACTGTGGAATATATTGGCAAATATTTTTCAATAATGTAATATAATTTTTATGAGGAAGTTCAACCCCACAGCTGCCACACATACTGCTCATTATTAGAAATTTTGCTTTACCTTTAAGCATATTTGCTTTTCTTACATCATTTGATATTTTACATTTTTTTCAGGAAGTTTTGTGGCTGTTGGCTCAATGGAACCAACCATAGAGATTTGGGATTTGGATGTAGTAGATGCTGTAGAACCAGTGGCAGTACTAGGTGCTAAAGTAAAAAAGAAAAATAAAAAGGTAAAAATTATGTAATGATAAGTTATATTTGATGTACAAAGGATTGTTTTGCTGAATTTATAGTTTAATTTACATAAATGTTGGAAGAGGCACATGGGTAATCAAGTTCGGTTAGAATATGGAAGTTACTTGCATTGCAATGGAACCGCAGCTGAGCTTTATTGCCCATTTACTTATGCTTTAACTTTAAACATAATAGGTATAAAAGATTTGAAAATGCACTCAAAATCTAAATATTGATATATTCAAATATTTTTCTTTGTCTTCAACATTCCCATTTCAAACATATTGACCAAATTAGAAAAAAGCTGGTTCACAGTATTGTGAAACCTTTAAAAACCCAAAATTTGATTGACAAATCCCTTTTATAACACCAAAATGAAACTGCTAAACTCCTTTATAACACCAAAAAATTTTATGTTGACTGCTAAACCCTTTTACAACCTACCAATAGATGCTAAACCTTTTTATAAGCCATTATTACCCCCAAAATGGTCTGAACAAATTGTGGTTATTATTTGAGGCTTTACTGTATTACATTCAATTTTTACTATCTTTTGTAGAAAGGTACAGTTGGTCATACAGACGCCGTTTTAGATTTATCCTGGAATTCTAATGTCAGGTTAGTCAAGTTTTATACTTCTCATAAGATTTCTTTTAACTAAAGAGTTGATATATTTGATAATCGATGTACAATACTTCAAACAAACATTTTGCAAATAATACACTTGAAATACAAAAACCTGTAGTTTAATAGTACATGTACGTTAGTATGGAAGTATGGATGAAAAATGATCGGTCGCTATCTGTTGTGCACTGCAAGATGGAGAAATATTGAGGTATTTTTTTTCTAGAACAACTCTAGTATTAAGTATTGATAAAGCTTACTCTAGAATTGTGATTTGGCAGGTGTGATCATCGGATCATTTTTTGTTAGAATAATATACCTGTACATACATGTATACTAGAAGTTGTATAACGTGTGCCAGTTGTGCTGATTTTCTAACAGGTCTTGTTATGTATGCAGGTCAAGTTATACCCGATACCTATCTTGAAGACCATATGAATTTTTATTAGCTTCTCTATTCCATTCTATTGAATTCATCACTTCTGGCAATCCTTGAGTATTCGAGTTTTGTTAAGACCCAATATTTTTTTAAATTATCTGTCCATGACTCCTTATGGTGTATTAATTTTTGTTTTCACAGACATGTATTAGCCAGTGCGTCGGCTGATTATACTTGCGGAATCTGGGATTTATCACAAGGGAAAACTGTTACAACCATAAAACAGTTCAAAGAAAAAGTATGTTATTTCTTTTGTTTTGCCTTAACTAATTTTTTTAGCATCTTTTGGTTGATGTCATGTATGCACCTTTTCAGTGAAGTGTCATCAGACAATTTAGAGTTTTTAACCTTGGTCCTAAAGCCATAATTATGTTTAAGTGTTTTATTTAGTAATTTTGCCAATATAAACATATTAAATAAGTATAGTACAGCCTGTCTAAAAAAAATGCTGAAAACACAAAAGCCCTGTCTTAAACTGAATTGTTGTGTTAGTACATTTCATTTATATTCTGTGATTAATTAAAACTTAATAAAATGAATATCTATCATATTCAAGTGGATTGGTGTGATGGTGTATTATGCCCCAGTGAGGAATGTTTCACTATATTGACACAACCAGTTTAGGGATAGTGCAGGAAACTGGAGTGCCTGTTAAAAACACCAACATATAGCAAATGGGGTTACAAGTTACAAGCTTTCTCACACAAGGATGTGCTCTGGCCAGATTCACACCTAGTTTGTTTGTGGTGCTGTGATGATATGATCTGTAAGCCAGCAATTTAGTCCAGTCATCACCTGAGGCCTCTGTCTTATCTGGTTTATTTGTCAGAAGAGTTTAATATGACATAATTGAAATATAACATCCACATATTGCGTTCTAGTCTCTACCAGTCAGAAGTATTTTTAAAACATTTACATATTATATTTCAGGTTCAGTGTATTAAGTGGCATCCGTTTGAACTCCACTCTATACTAGTGAAATGTATTGGGAATTATATATATATATAACTTGACTATTTAATTTACCATACACACTTTATTTTTTAGGTTCAATGTATTAAGTGGCATCCATTTGAACTTCAGTCTTTACTAGCAGGATCATTTGATCAGTAAGTATTAATGTTTTCTTGTATACAATGTATATATCTGTATATGTTTATTCATTTTGATATATCACTGGTGATTGATTTTAAACATGTATCTTCAAAATATAGTCTGTCTTAGGTAACTCACATATAATTTTTTTTCAAATACTTCAGACAATAGTTTGTCTTAAACTTCTGTATCATTCCAAATTAAACTAGAAAAACTGTGAGCCACAAGCTCACAAAAAATACCCCCCCCCTAAAAAAAATCCATCGGATCAAATTTTGAAATAAGAGGTGCACATCTACATTATATCACAAAGATTGTGTGAAGTTTCATGAAAATCCATTGAAGGGTTTAGGAGGAGTTGTGGATAAGAGATAGGTACCCTAAGGTGTAACAGAAGGACAGTATGACGGACACCCCTATCACTATATGCCCCCACTTTTTAAAGGGGGGGGGGGTATAAATACACTACACACAATGCAAAAATTAAAATATACCAGGTTTATAGATGAATAAATGCTATGTGCCATACAAAAAAGGTCACATGCCATTTGAAAAGACGAAGTTTGCCATGTGGCAAAACAAAAAACAAACATCACATTAACAGATGAAAGAGTGACATGTGCCAATAATTGAGTTGATAAGGTTATTGAGGGGCCTTATAATGAGGTTTTACTAAATTCAAAATTTCTTGTTTGTTTTCAAAATAATTTGTAACATATAATTTATGTATTATACTTTTAGCACGGTTAAAGTGTTTGATTGCCGGAGTCCAAATGAATCTTATAAAAGTTGGAATGTTGGTGGTGAAGTAGAAAGAATTTGTTGGGATGCTCATTCACCTCTCAACTTCTATGTAAGTGATATTTATGTCACCATTCCTCCCCCCCCCCTACTGACCACAGTGACATGATTCTCCAGTAAGACAATAAATTACATGTAGGTTTATGTGAAAGCATGTAGCTCAGTTATTAGTGTTATATTTGGGAGACATTTTAGCTTTGTTGTGTTACTTATTTTCTTTTTTCTGTGGGTTTAATTTTTCAGAAGTGATCTTAAAAACAAATGCCACATCTTGTGGTAGGGATGACATTCTTCCTGAACATTGCCCTGTGCACACTGGAAAGGTAAAAGTTTCTGCCACTTCACCTGTAGCTGGTGACATCTCAGTATAAGTGGCATATTCTTGACAGGGAAATAAAACCCCATTCAATCAAAAACAACCAATCAATTCTTAATCTGCTTCTATTGTCCATTTTGACTCTTTTCCAGAGCCTGGGGGATGGTTTGTCAAACTATGACAGTTTAATCATGCACATGTTCAATGATAAGATGTTTTATACCTTGAACTCATACTTCAATCAGCACGAAAGTTTATATTTCATAATTGTTTTTGATATGGAAATTGGGAAAGTTTAAATTAATGTCCCATCTTACTTGTGGAAAAATTTAAGTTTTGTTGCGTTTCTTATTCTTCTTCTGCTTCTCCACTTCAACCCTAGTCAGAACCATTTGTTGGAGATTACTTGTCAGATATTTTTGAAACTCCATAGAAATAATAAGGAATGGGTGTATGAATAGTGTCTTTTTCTATTCATTGTTGAACCAGATTCCACTACTACTCTAACATGCATGTATGTTTTAAGTTAGTTTTAAATTTATCAATATATTTGTATATTTTAGGCCACCACAGATAAAGGTTTGGTGTATTACATAGACTCACGACAAGATAAGCCGGTGTTTACATTATCAGCACACAATGAAGCTGTAACAGGTAAGAAAGATTTTAATACAGGAAAACCTCGTCCTGTTTCCAAAATAAGGTTCCTGTCTGCATAGCAACAGATGTCAAGGGTGTTCAAAATAACACAAAATGGACATTTATATTAGGCATGTATTTTCAAGAGTTGCTTGTTTATTTTGTTCAATAGAACTGACAGGTCAGGTGACTCGGGTCTGCAACCAATTGAACAGACAATTGATACTGTTTATATGTTAAAGAATTTAAGTCTTCTTGTTTCCATTTGAATATACATGTATCCACATGGATGTCTCTGAAACTTAAGTTAAATGATAATACCTTTCACCACCCTATAAGCCTTATACAGTGAAACCTGTCTATAAAGACCACCCAAGGAAACCAGTAAAAGTGGCCTTTATGGGCAGGTGGCCTTTATATGCAGATTCAAATAATATGAATAAAGAACAATTGGGATACTATTCTACTGGCCTTTATAAGCAGGTGACCCTTATATAGAGGTGACCTTAAAGGCAGGTTAGACTGTACCGGTATTCATGTAGATGTCTCTAAAACTTAAGTTAGCTGATAATACCTTTCATCACCCTATAAGCTTTATATTGTTAAACAAATTTTATCATATTTGATGGTGGTCTATATATTTTCTGTTGTAGGTATTTGCCAGAGCAGTCAGGTACCAGGGTTACTGGTGACAACTTCAACAGATGGAGCATTTAAAGTATGGGATGTACAAGACAACAAACCTTCCTCCATCTTGGACAGAAATCTGAAAATGGTAAGTCTTACCATAAAGTGTTCATTGGGACTACTGATAATCGTGCAGTGTACAGCATATCTGAACTGCTTATATTCATATGAATCTATTTTCTCATATAAAATGTAAACCACTGCAGTAGCTCAGTTGGCAGAGTGCTCGCTCCGTAAGTGGGAGGCTGTGGGTTCGATCCCCGGCGGGGTCTGACCCAAGACTTTAAAGTGGGTAGTGACTGTTCTTTCACCAAGCACTCAGCATTATGAAATGAAAGTCATGATTCTTATGTATGGGAACTTAAAATAAACGAGGTCCTGTGTCACAGTGAGCTTGGCATGCTAAAGAACACTGCTGTTTAATGTCTTTAGTGCATTGAATATTCTTGACTGGGACGTTAAACAACATTACTCAACTCAAATCATAAAAAATGTAGGATCTCATAAAACACATTTTCAATTCCTCTAACTCTGGTATACCTCTAAAATTTCAAACATTTTAAACTTGTCAAGATTAACGAAAGAAAAAAAATCATATGTAAGAAATTTTCATTATTTCGGTCCTATTCAAGAGAATTTATTGTGTCTATCAGTGACATGTAATGAACAGTAAAAGTTTTGGTAATAGATTTTAATTTCTTGAGTTTTCAGGTTGTTCAAGTTCAATTTCTTAATGATGCAACGGTTGGCAACCCCTCCCATGCCCCAACTAGGTAATTGATATCCACAATATCAAAATAATAGTTGGATTGTCAAAGTGTGAATGTATTTACTGACTTTTGTAGGCTTTACAAGATTGAAAAGTTTTATTTTCCACTGCAACAAAGACACAAGTAATTCCTTAAGGGAAAACTTTTCATGAGGCACAGGTTAATAATGATATTTACATTGTGTTTTTAAAATATAGTGCATCAAGTTTGACTTGGCCATTTGACCTTTAATTTGAATATTCAAACAGACATATCCATTGTGTGTAATTTAGGGGCTATATATTACAATGATATATAAGGATAGATGATAGTAAAGCTAGGTGCCAATTTCTTATGGTAATGAAATGCACCATGTTACCTACCACGGTAAATCACAGTTTATTAGCTCAATCTTATATTCAAATTAAAGGTCAAACGGCCAAGTCAAACTTGACACACTATACTAACTGTACTTTACCATCAAGATTAACAAGGCGGAACATGTAATAATGATTGTTATTTTATTTATTTAGTTTTATTTTTTTGTATTTAAGGGTCAGATACAGAGTTTGGGAGGGTGTCCAGAAGCTCCATTTGTGTTTGCTATTGGAGGTGAAGAAGACTTGAAAGTCTGGGATATCAGAGAGAGTGCTGCAGGTATAAATTTATATAAGTAATCTTTGCTGTTTAGTTTGTTTGAACATTTTAAAGACTTGTAGTTGAGTGTTAAGGTCACAGACTCAAGATTCAAGGGTTGGGAATTCGAGCCCCACCCAGGCTTTTTTGATATGTCCAAAATGTGTATGTGTAATATGAGCAAAACAGCTGATTTCAAATTGCTTCAGTTTACCCAGCTTGCAAATGCATAGACACCAGAAAATATGCTGGGGTTAACCTTAACTGACATCCTATCAAATAGTTTAACCCTATGCACTCAAGTTATCAGTTTTCTATATCTGTATTTTACATGGCAAATTTTACCTTACACATTAAATACTGTAAACCGTGTTTTTTTAGCGGCAGTTTTATTTTAGCGCAATTGGCGATAAGAGTGTCAGCGCTAAAATAAAACTGCCGCTAAAATTACAACAAAAAGGTCAGTACTGTACAGCGCTGCTGTGACTATGAATGGGTATGGACGCACGTTAAATGGTTATATAGTCAGTGTTAAAATAATAATAGTATGGCTTCCATCAATATACCCGCATATGATAAGTAATTAGGGTTTAATTACCCAGACCCGGTAGACTGACCACCGACAAACGGATAAATTAGGGAATACTGGCATAGCTGTTAATTACTGGCCATTGTATGTGATACGTACAATCTGACAAGTCTCCTGTTCAGGCAATTAATTTTAATTTACCAGTAGTTGGCTTCAATCATTAAAATATTAACAATTATATTAACAAATTAGACCCGTTATGCGAAAATTGTTTATTTTTTCTGTGATGTCGGCAACATAATATAAATCCTAATTATTGACCTCTATAATGATCTAAGCGGCTGTTATCGGGGATACATCGACAATGTGTCGAAACATTTGTATTTAAAAAAACCAGTTGGTATTTAAATGAATAAAAACAAAATAAGTTATTATTGATTTAAATATTCATTCCAGCAGACATCTGTCTGTCTAGTGACTTTCTGGGTCAGTTACGGAGATTTTCTATCAGTAAAAGTCACACTTCAGACTGGAATTGATTACGCTAAAATTAAACTGCGCTAATATGTTTACCAGTCATCAATCGCTAAAATAAGTATGCGCCAATATAAAGCGGTTTACAGTAAAATAATGACATTATTTCTTTCAGTGCGAAGACATTTTTACTCCAGAGCTCCCCCCAGTGTTACCATGGAAACAGTAGAAGGTGCAGAGGGACAGGAAATGGCTGGTGTCACGGCAACCGCATTAGAGACTCTATCGATAGACAGTAAACCAAATAAGAAAAAGAAAAACAAAAATAAAAAGAAGTCAGATGGTGCTAAAGTTAATGAGGATAATAGTGTTCTAGATGAATTAGACATTGATAATTCTTTACAACAAAATGAGGACAAAAAGAAAAAGAAGAAGAAGAAAAAGAAAAAGAAGCAGGAGGAATCATAGATATTAAAAATCGTTTTAAAAAATGTTTTTATGTTTTATTTCTGTAATATTCTTGCAAGAGCCAAATGTCTACTTAGGCATTGGGTTAATGGGGTTCACAGTTTGGTTCTACCACTAATAGAAAAAATTTATGCCACATTTTTCAGAAATTTGACATTTTAATGGGTTTCACCAGCATACCACATGATCAATACCCCTAACATTTACATTTTAATGTTTTGGAAAACATTTACATTGCAAAGTCCCGTTATTAAGTCTTTTTTATGGAAAAACGCCAACTGCTGTGATTCCTTATCCAATAGTAATAATTGTTATGCACAATTCACTCTGGTACGCTGGCGACCCTTATTAAACAATTTTAAATATGCTATTCCATATTGAATGGAGTTACCAGTGAACAACGTGATAACTCATGATGTATGTGTGGAACTTTTATTTCCTTTGAATATGAAATTCCAGGAATTTGTGATATAAAAATTTTCCTTATCGTTCAACACAAATGTTATAGGTACTCCAGTAAACCCTATTAAAATAATGGATCTACACAAACATTGTCACATGGCATTATATCTGAAGATTGTCATGTTCTTGAACATTAAAATCTAATTAAATTTTTGGCTTATTGATTCATTGATTGATAACAAGAATAAACACAGGCTATAGTCCGTCAGCAATATTGTGGCAGAGTGTTTTTAAACACAGACGAGTTTATTGTACACCAATAGGTATTAATACTGTGTTATCATATACATATGTTCACACCTTCATGTGTCATTTGCCAACCCCACCTTTATATATTCCTATCTCAGGCTATCTACATTGTATAGACTCTTCCATGTTTATAAACATTCTGTCACAATATCGCTGACGGACCATACCTGTAAATAAGTGTGACCTTCTGTAGAGTAAAACATGCATTACAAAAAGTACCCCGTTACTGTAACTGTATCAATACAACATATCATTGGATTTGTGGTATTAAAGTGCAATGGGTTGATTACAAAAATACTTGACCCACACCAGTATATAGGCATTAAATTATTGTTCAGTGCTGATCTAAAGTCAGTGATACATGTTTAATGAGCGATCTCAATGAAGATTTGTGCCACTGCCCTTTATACTTTTATCATGTATTTCATTTGTGAATTTGTACCTTTTTAGCTGTAAATATTTGCTATAAATCAGAAATCTTTATCTATAAGTTTGTTTCTTATCTGTATAAATTAACTTCTCAATGTTGATGCTTTGCACCAAGTTTTGTAAAAGTAATTCATAGTATTGGAGAATTACTTTGGACAAGAAGTGTCTGGAAGGATGGACAGAAGTTCAAATTAAATATCCCCCTCTTTCTTTGAAAGGTGGGGATAATCATGGAATCATCTGCAGGTTTAAAAGTAGAGTATAGTAATAGAGTTTTGCACCCATTAAATATTCTTTTACTTATATTGAGGCAGTCTGTTCAGTGATGGTGGAGGAAACCCGAGTGCCTGGAAGATAAGTCACAAACCTGTATGTTTAAATCATAAATACCTGTACAATACTGTAGGAGGGAAGATGCACAAGACACATGCTGGATACATGCATATGTGGGAACATACTACCATTCATATCCCACACTGCATTTGCAGTGGCTGCAGGGGATTTAAAAAATAATAAAAAAGACACAAATTATAAATAAATTTTTATGCATTAATAAGCACATTAAAATAACATAATTTATTAACTTGCACCTAAACATTAAATTGTAAAATTACACACAGTAATTCAAAATGACAAATATATTTATTATTTGTTATTTGTTAACCTTTTGACTAAATGCTAACTGTTCCCTATAACTGGAACAAATGTCGTAACTTCAAAAGATCAATTGTTCTATTAAATTATATATAACAGTTTGTAATCACGCTGATTGTTCTGTACAAGAAATATACATGTAATCACAAAATCCATGCTACTCACATGACGAGATTGAAGATCCTAGTTTACATACATGTAATGTTTATTCTATATAAGAAAATAATGTTGCTATGATGTTAAAACAATACTTGTTGGGAGTTGTCATCAGACCCCCAGTCTCACAATGGGGTTCACCCACATACCATGCAATACCGCTTGAAAGTTTGTGTGAAATATTATTTCCATTGTATATGGGATAAAATAATTTGATGTTATTTCCAAAAACTGTTATGTGAACATTTTACAAAACATACCTCAAACACCATCACTGTCATTAACATGTCAAATAAGAACATGCTTGGTTAAGCAGTTGTGGCTAATTTGAATTTTTAAATTTGAATTTTTCAGAAATGATGTGGCTTCAGATAAACCTTAAGTATATCTGTCATGATAGGTTTTTGAACAAGACAGTTTTCTCAGTGTTTTTGTTAAATATTTTGGTTTTCAAATCGATCATTAGTTGATGCACAAATAATTCAGAAGTGTTAGAAAATCAAAATTTTCGTCTTCGCGTTGTTGATTATGGCAAACAACATTACAACTCCTTAAGAAAAATTAGCATTAAAACCTATGAGACAGAATGCCGAGGTAGTAGCACTAGATCTCCAGCTTATGAACCTGCTTTAATGTTTGAAGTTTGATAATTATTGTGTATATTTACATGTATTTACATACATTATATCTAATTAATTTCATTAATATGTAGACAATCTACATTTGTATGTACAGTTTTATTAATTGAGATGATCAATTACATTTAGGAGAATGAGATGATGCATACTATATCAAACATACTTGATTCCAGGTAAACTGCACACAAACTGGCATGAGACAAAATTCACATGTAAAGTGATGTCATTTAATCATTATAATCACCTGTACAACTTAATTAAAACTGATATGAGTATTTTAACATTTTAAATTTGGATTTAGTTTTGGACAATGAAACAAAAAAGCAAAGCACATTGATAAATAAAGACACAATACCATTAGACTTGTAGATTTCTTAATGGGTTGTCTCCCCTTTGTACAGCACCACATGCCATAGGAATTAATAAAATATGTTCCATTCTGAATGTTTTAAATAATTCCTGATGAGGTTTAGGACAACATGTGTGTATCCTACTCTTCTATATTGAAATGATAAATATTGTTCCCAATATACAATTGTACAATTAGCAAATAGGCCTTGTCTTGTACATGTATTTCTCCCCAGTATTTATCACCAATGTTGGTAAAGTGGCTTTGATGTATATACATATTATTTCCAGATTGTCAATGGGGTTGTTCTAATTGATCTAGACAAAAAATCTTAGTTTTGACATGATTCACTTAACAATGATAAGAACAAGATGCTGTGTCAATACAAATGCATGCTTACTAGATGGACTATGTACAATGTAAAATTAGCACTAAACTAACGATAAATTAATGTCAACAGAATTTAATAAATTCCAGAATAATGAACCAACTGATCTGCAGTATGTTACTTTGGAAGTGTGATTTAAATTTTCCCACATACTAAATATTTTGGTGAATACTGGTAATCCAAAACCACTTAATTAAATAACAGAGTATAATCTAGATTGAAAACTGATCTACCAATGGTATAGGGTTAGTCAAGATGTGAGGTGAAAACAAGTGCTTGTTATGTCAAAGTACAATAAAATTTAACTGTGTACTACATTCCAACATATATTATTGGATTAACTCTGTGCATGATATACATGTAATGTGAAAAAGCTTAAAATGGTCGGATGGATTTTATTATGATGATATTTTTGTTCATATATTTGTCCAAGTGAATAAATGAGATATTGTTGATAAATGAATTGGTATTTAATATTTATGCAACTTTTTCACAATTTGTGAAATGGAAAACAACAAAGAAATAATTAAAACCATAGTAAGACTAAATATGTGACTCGACTTGATGCAGACTAATGATTACCAATTATCTTTACTATGAAGATAGATTTAGTCAGAATTTGAAACATTTCACACACACACACACACTTACATGTATATGTAGACATTTTAATTATCATACCCTCCCTCCAATGCAGTTCATTTGTGTTATTTTAAAAAGAAAAACAAAAATTGGGCGGAATAAAAAATGCTTTGAACCTATTGGATAATGTATTTGTGAATGTAATTCCAAGACACACCTTTCTGAAAAATTTACAAAATTTACATCAAATAAAGTTTGTGTTAATTGAATAATGCAATAATTGTTTCTGAATTATAACTTTTGAATTTTAAACAATACAACATAACAAAAGTAGTTCATTCAAATTCTATAAAGATACATGTATTATAAACTTCATAAATGCATTTCTTCTTGTCCTTTTTCACACTGGATTTTTGTTTATTTTTGAAAGATGAGAAATCTTGAGAACATATATTTAAGACCTTTTTTATCTGCTTATCAGGCATGATATTCAAAAAGACGCCTTCAATTTAATTTCAAAATCCTTAAACTAACAAATCTATAATACTGAATTTAAATTTGCCAATTTAAGGAATAATTGTGAAGCTGGGACCATGGCTTGGCTATCTTCACATTTTCTTAAAACAAATTTATCATCAATTGTCATTCAAAAGCCACAAAAATTTTTTCAATCAACGTCTTCAATGCTTGCTGATTTTTTTTCTTCTTTTGCTGCTTCGGGTGTGGGCTCTTCGGGTGTGTCATAAATTTCTTCTTCTTCTTGTTTACTAGCACCGTCTTTGTTAGCGTCAGGCACCCACAATCCTGAATCAATACACCGTTTCAGATGATACTCGGCATCTTCACGGGGTAACTCCATGATTGCTTTTTGTAACATGGGGATATCTTTCTTTTCAAAACAATCTTGTAAAATCTAAAACAAAACAAAATATATATTTAGCTCACAAACTGTTTAAATGCACTCTTGACACTTCTAAGGTATAGTTACAGTGTTATCTTTTATGTTTTAATAATAAGTGGCATGGAATAAAGGTTTTATGCCCTGTTCAAGATATTTATTAGGATGGTGGAGGAAATAGGAGTACCCAGAGAAAACTGACGAAGTATCTCACAATAGGATCTGTGAATTCTTACCTGACAGTAATAGGTAATGTGACCCATAATCATGTTTTAGACCTTTTAACCTTCATAAATTAACAACACAAGACAACTAAATTGAATATTAAACCTGATTTTTCATTAACACAAACTTACTTGTGGTAATGATTCAAACACTTCTACTGGATCTAAGCCACCTGGTCCAAGTCTCTTCTGTCGTTCCTCCTGATAAAAAAATCAAGTAAAACATTTTTTTAAAGTTTCTATCAATTGCAAGCAAATTAGGTAATATACTTATTATTGCAGATTCTGGATATACTAAAGTACTAAGTGGCAGTAATTTGTACAACTTAGTGGACAAAAAACTGAAGGAATTTTATTGGTCCTTTTGAAGCTTGTCAAGTATGATTTCTGAGAATTTCTTTCAACAAGCTGCATTTTGTTATCCCATTTTTTAAATAAAGTACTTTAAAACATACATTTCAATGAAACTTGTGAAAATTGAACTGTGTATAAACCAACAACTTTTCAATTAAAAGTGAATTACATTATGGGGTCCAACCAATATTATTACACCTTATGTAAAAATCTAGCAATTTCATTGGATAAGAGCTATGTAACAATTTGTACTGTCACATAAAATTTATAATGTCACCTAGCGCTGCGCGTGACTATGTGACAGTACGTTTGTTCGAGTTGCCTCCCTTCACTGGATCACGTCAGCGCTTTGAACAAAACATGTTTTCAGTTGTGTCTATGGCAAGCTTCTCATTGTTATTGATATTGTTTACATTCGTCTGTAACAACAACGGATGATGTTTGACAATGACTACCTTGGCATTTTGTTAGAGTCTAAAGACCCTGCATCAACTAAATGGATCATTAAGCGGGCCGTGGACGCGTTTCTTAAATTTATGGTACAGACATTACTAAAGACGAAGCATGCACATCATGTATTGGTAAAATAAAACAAACATTCGGTGTAATAAAATAAATATTACATTTCTGACAGGGTGCCAGTACATATTGTCACCTCTCGAAAAGCATTGTCAACCTCGGCTATCGCCTCGGCAAACAATGCTTCCTCGAGGTGACAATATGTACTGGCACCCTGTCAGAAATGTAATATTTATATAATATTGTTAGTTAAAGTAAACTGCATAAACCCAATACATGTACTTGTCTAAATCAAAACAAAAAGTTTGGTATAGACTAGTTCCAGTTTGGTCCAGAAGGTATTAAGTTTAAAAAGATTCCACCGTTTCCTCTAAAACACATTTTGATAATTGGCTTAAACTTATATTTTCTTTTTTGTATTAGCATCTAGCATCTTAATGTTTAAGATAAATATTTGAGGACAATGAAATGTCTTTCTTTAGTAGTTTACCTCTTCATATTCTTTCATGGCTTCCTCTATCTTTTCTTTTGCTCTGGCTCGTATTCTTCCTTTAAATGAATCTAATTCATCATTAAAGGCATCCATGTACTGCTTCTCACCAACTTTTATCCTAGAATAAAACAAAAACAAATAGAAACACTGGTAATTATTAACATGGGTCAATCCATGAAAGACAAACTTATCATTTACAATAGCTAAGAATGGGATATGGAGTAATGGCGTTTAATGCTCCAGTCCAGAGTTTTTCAATGAAATTGAGGCTTTGGATTGGTGGTGGAGGAAACTGGAGTGCCCATAGAAAACCATCAACCTTCAGCAAGCATAAGGTAGTTTTATGTCCTAGTCAAGATTTATTCACATACATGTATATTGAGTTGTGATGGTAAAGGAAATCAGAGTAACCAGAGAACAAACACTTTCAACCCTCTGCAAGTGAACTGAACTTTCTCACCATAGGATCTGTCGGATTGGGCTTCATACCTAGAGGGTGAGAGGCCCCAAGATGCATAAATGTGCACTTAAGACAACTCTGCTACAGAGACCCCCAAAATCAGATGTGATTACAGGTTTGACAAAGATGCATGGTCCAGATATAATCTAGTGTTTATACATATTGTACATGTAGTACAAAAAAAAAAAAAAAAAAAAGCAGACATGATACCAGAACAGATGGCCAGGGTAATCCTATATACCATCCTATTAAATGAAGTCTATGAATATGCTGCTAAACAGCAGTGAGAAGTGAGGTAAAGAACTGTACAGCTTGATGGTATGTATCAGTGCCCTATATACCAGTGAATGTGAAGAGACCAGATGAAGTGAAACAAGAGGCCGAAAAGGGACTGTAATGCTCAACTGGCAAAAATTAACCTCATTTGCATAACTTGATAAAATTGGGTCAATGAAAAATTTCTCAGAAAAACCAGTTATATATGTTAAATGATCATAGTGAGTTTACTTTTTATAGAAATGGTGGCTATCTTGGATTTTTTACAGGGCCGCCTTATACAAACTTTGATTCTTCACCTAGGGACCTTCCACATCAAATTTCGTTTCAATTGGTCCAGTGGTTTCAGAGGAGATGACCAAAGTTTACGCATGGATGCATGCACGCACGACGCTTAACCATATCCATAAGCTCAGCTGGCAATAGCCAGTTGAGCTTAAAAGGATAAGTATAAATGAATTTTAACTTACCTTGAGAAGAATGGACCAACACATCCCCTAGGGTCTAGATCTAACTGTTTAGAGAGCTCCAGTATAAACTGCATTACAATAGTCTGATGCGCAACATGGTGCATTAAATCATGTTTCTGTAAAAGATGTCAAACATTGATAACTAAAATGGACATTTTCATGAAGAATACTGTGGGTAACCAAAAGTAATAATTTAATCCAAACTGTTTTTATTTGTAATCTTTTTCAATTCAAGAATATGAAAAATCCAAAAATTAGAAGTTTGATTTGAAGTTCAATACTGTTCAAATTTTCCAAATTTCAATGTCAATAAATTGGAATTTTTTTTTTATATAAGACGGACACTGTATTCTGTTTTGAAATTCTTTGCTACATTATTAAGTTGTTGTTTATATTATTTTCTCAACTACTGCTGGTTTTTATTGAAATTATCTATCTAGGGTACAAGTGGCTATTGTCTGATATGATCCTATCATCCATCTTAGTAAAACTGCAAAAAGATCCTCTCAAAATTATTTCTACTTGTAATTATACAGTATTGAACTTTTTATTCATGAACGATGCAGCACTGCCTAAAATTGTTTGCAAATATTTGTTTCTGAGAGTTATGGACAGCTATCTGATGGAAACTCCTGAATTACATTTTACAAGAAACCATTACATATTCAATAGAGATAATGAATTCACAAAATTATTAAGAAGAACAAAGTAATATGTGAATGAGGCCCATTATATTACAACATGTATAAATGTGTATACCTCTTCCATTTCCAGATCAATACACCAAACAACGAGATAGTTAGCCGTTTCTTCACACACAAGTTCTGGGTTTTCTGTTAGAAAACTCTGACTGTCTTCATATTTCTGGAACATACCAAACTTTTTACATTTGTCCTTATACTTCTTTACAAACTCAACCTAAAAAATAAAATATTACAATTGAAATAAATTTCCTTCAATATACTATTGATCTAGATAAGGGTATATTTTTTGATAAACCAATTTCTTCATGTAAATGTGAGGCTTTTCTTGGTTTTTTTTCATGTATTCAGTGAAAAGCTCAGAAGAGCTTATGTTATATGTTTTTTATATCATGCGGAAATGAAATAAAATTTTCGTATTGTATCGTATTTGTATCGTATCGTATCATCACAATACTTTTTACACGCAGAATGTTTATTACCAAACCACAATACATGTAGTAAACATTGTAATTTTTCCATTGCATCAAAAAAGAAATTATTGCTTCAGTAACAAATATGGATATGATTTTAAACATAAGCAATGAACTTCGATTGTAACTGACAATTCACTGGCCATGCCTAATATGTTCTGACACTGGCAGCCATCACGGTACCAAAGCAGCCTTACAGCAACTATTGACGTACATGTGTCAGTAACATCATTAAAAGAAAGGGGTCTGACAATAAACTGAGGGAGACATGAAGAAAAACATAGAGAAAATGGGTTTTTGGACTACAGAATAGTGGCAATAAATGTCATTAAGTGATTTGGCAAAATTATTGAGTTGAGTTGAGTAATGGTGTTTTACGTCCCAGTCAAGAATATTTCACTTATATCGAAACATCACCAGCTATAGGTGAAAGTGCAAATTTTTTGCCTGTGCGTTGTGCTGATGGCATTATACAGCAGGGTTCTTTAGCATGCCAAGCCCACCATGACACAGGACCTCGTTTATTTTAAGTTCCCATCTCAAAGAACCCTGACTTTCATTTTGTAATGCTGAGTGCTTGGGGAAATAACAGTCACTACCCACTTTCAAGTCCTTTGTCAGACCCAGCCGGGGATCGAACTCACAACCTCCCACTTACAGAGTGAGCACTCTACTGACTTACCTACTGCAGTAGTTCAAAATGTTTGAGGGTGTTAAATCAAGGTCTTATTGTATGTAAAAACTAATGTGATTATTTTGGTTTATTTTATACCTGTCTCTCTCCCTTTTCTTCCTCTGATAATTCTTCCCTCTTTTTAGGTTTATTGATGATCTGTAATAAAAATCAAAGTACTGAAACTAAAAACATCCTTGTAAATGATGGAAGCATGTTGTAGCAAGCTTGCTTTACAATACAGTCAAACCTGTCTATAGAAGCCACCCAAGGGAATAAGTGAAAGTGGTCTTTATGGCGAGGTGGCCTTCATATACAAGTTCAAATAATATGAATAAATAACAATTGGGATACAATTCTACTGGCTTCTAAGGCAGGTTGGGCTGTACATATGTATAGCAACTCCCTTTATTATGACAAATATTAGTTGTAAGGTTTGTCATTGGACCATTTATTTGAAATAATAACTTTTAGGAAAATGTGCAACAAAAACTATAACATCACACATACAGAATGGATTCAGTATGGCATCAAGGTGACAACATTGTATGTATATACTTTTGTCTAGAGACCTCAAACCGTTATTTACTGAACTGTGAACAGAACAAATGCTGTAAATGTACCCAATTTCATGGGTTCAACTTTTCTGGGGTTTTGTAGTTTCCTAGCTTATCGCAGGTTGATATACATTTTTGCATTTGCTGATTTATGAAACTGAGTATAAGATTGAGAATATACATGTATATTATTTTAGGCATGGTACAAATTTTTCCCGAAAAATATTCGCCTCGTGATAAGCGAAAATAAGTACTCAAGAATAATACTTACTACACCTACAGTACATGAATTTGTAAGGCCTTATGTGAAAGTTTAATGCTGAAACCAATTACTGTTATAATTCTGACTTTTAAACCTAAAATTGTAATGCACTTTTTCAATGTAATATTGGTCTATGTTAGATATGACATATACTTACTGTTTTTGATTTTCCCTCTTTACATAAGGTATCAACATTCCATGGTGTCAACTGTTTAAATAAACAAAATATACAACTTTTAATAATTAAATTTTAATATTATCCAGTGTTGTAAATTTTTTGTATCTATGATCCCATAGACAGAATTTTTTGATGTCATATTAGCTGACGTCATATTGCACAGAAAATGTTCATGCAAGGCAAGCTACCGGCGGTTGCCATTGGCAATCAGCTGTGTTCCGGTTTTAGATTAATGCGCCATTTTTTGTTTTAATGGGCTGGTTTTTTGTTTCATGTGTATAATGTAAAAAGATAACATGAATGTTATGAATATCGAACTTATTTTTGAATTTAATTATAAGAAATGATTGTAATTTTTTTTTTATCAATGGGGTCATAGACAACATTTTTTGGTGCATGCGGCATAAAACCGCAAAGCGGTTTATGCATACGCGTGCACCAAATAATTTTGTCTATGACCCCATAGATAGAAAAAAAATTACAATCATTCCTTAAATGTATTATTGTTGCCAAATGTTTAAATACAAATGTATACAAAATATATAAAATCTTCTGGAGATGTATGCAGAGATTCCAGATGTTGGCGAAATGACACCGGACCTTCTAACTGTTGCAGGTCAGCATTGTTCGAGCCGTCCTCTTTACAAACAGAATAATGCAGATATAGAATTTGCTAAAAATACAGGAAACCAACACCCATGAATAGTGGAGTATGGTGTTGTTAAAAAGTGGATACTTTGCAGTATTCAGTAGAGTTCTTATAATATAATAAGAATTTGTAAGAAATAAATTAGATCTCAACACTTGTTAACAATATTTTTAATTTTTAATCATCGTCTTGTTTCACAAGAACATGAATTTTCCCGAAGACGCCAGAAATATTCTGGTGAAACTAGTCAATGATTAAACATTAGAAATGTTGTTATCAAGTATTGAGATCTAATTTATTTCTTACAGATATAGAATTTGAAAGTACTTAAGGTCTACCTGACATGAAGTAAGTGTGAGACCAGTAACATAAAACAATCTGTTCTGTTCTTACCCTCTCTTTTTTCTTGAGTTCGTCTTCCTTCTTCTTATATTCTTTTTCCTGATTTTCCATTTCAGTTAAACTGATTTTAAGTTTTTCCAATTCAGCAATATTTTTCTGTAAAACAAATAATTTGTGTAGGCTAGGATGAAAATATAGACAATATACAATGTATCTATGGGCTAGGTTGGTAGATTGCAAATTGTTGTACTTCAATTGTAATAAATTTAAGGTTAGAAATGATGGTGTGCGAGTTTTGAAAAAAAATTCTGATCTTTTCAAATTTGTTTATGTTTTAGTGATTTAGTGATGTTTTTGGTGCTACTGCATTGGCTGAAAAAGTTCAGCATAATATCACAAACCAATTGGTTAGTAAGTAGTAAAACTCAATACCTGTAAGTTTATTAAAGAAACATCTTTGGTTTTTTGTGTGGCACTGTAATTGACAGATCACCGACCACACCCACAATGTTCTGACTTGAATTACACACAAAAAGAATGAAAACTTGTACTGAATTGTGCCATTTAATGATGTCACTGACACTGGTACGTCATTAGTTGCTGTGACCTTGCTTTGCAATCGTGATGGCGGCCAGTGTTGGAACATAAAAGGCATGGTCGGAGATACTTCAATTCCTACTAAATATTACTAGACTGATGGGTGTCATTATATGAATATGTTCCATAAACTTACTTCTTCAGATTTTTCAAATTCTTTGACTTTTCTTTTCATTTCCTGGAGTCTCTGCTGATGTCTGAAATAGATTTAAAAATAGGTTTTGGTTAGATCATTTATTAATCAGCAATACAAAACATATGTTATGTCCTCATGAATTGATTCAATTAAAACAGGTTTTCAGTTTTCATAGCTTGCAATGTACGAAGATATTAATTCATGGTCAAGAGATAGAATTGTGAGTAGAGCTCTAACAATATATTTGTATACTGTTCGATGAGCATTCTTGCAATATGATTCACAAGTATTGTGTATTGATAATATGAAGAAAAATCAGGAAAATACAGGTTGTGAACGTTTGATAGTATCAAGTTTCAGTTTGCGAAATGTTTGAAAGTCATATGTTGATGTTACATGCACTGTCAAACTTCTGTATTATACAGATGCCTAAACAGCCCACATGGCATTGCAGTTTGTATTAGAATCAATTCTAATACGAGTGTATTCTAGATGCTTCAGTCAAAAGCAAAGCCTGGGTGAATTTTGGACTGAAATGCAATGGGTGTCATCAGAGATCATTCCAAATGTAGCAATATGTAAAATGGGTAGGGTAGAGGTGAAACTTTTAAATCATGCAATACAATACAATGTTTATTGTAATATGTATGGCCTCTGCAATATGCAATATATTGCAATACGTTTTTGCAGCTCTAATTGTGAGAATGTAAAAATGGTACAACATTAATGTCAATGTAACTGATACTACATAGAATAGAATTTTGTGAGCTACTGAGCAGGACTAGCATTGATTTTGTTTGTTACTAAAGGCAGTTTTCCCAAGGAAAAAAGGATTCCCAAAACAACAGTGATCAACTAGTTAATCTATGAAATAAGATGAAATATTTCCCAATTTAAAAGACAGAAGGTAGTTTTTAAATACTGTAACAAAATCACTGGCTAGTATTCCTACTCATAACAAGATGACATATTACTGGTACTGTATGCATTTTTTGTGAAAAAATAGTATTAAAGTTAAAGGATATTTCATCATAAGAACAACTTTGAGGACAATAACAACCTTAATTAATCTAGGTCAATCTATATCAATATATCTAAAGAAGGTGCAGAAATTTTGCCTGTGTGTTGCACTGATGGCATTATAGTATTTATACAGCAGGGTTCTTTGTCGTGCTATGCCTACAGTGACATAGGACCTCGTTTATCATTCAAAAGAACCGTGACTTTCATTTCCTAATGCTGAGTGCTTGGCAAAAGAACAGTCACTACCCACTTTCAAGTCTTTGGTCAGCATCTAAAAAAATCGGCCATTATAAGTTTTGTTTTGTGGAATCCTCGACACTGGTATATTAATATCACTTACGAATCATATTGAGATTTAAACTCTTCTTTTTCTTTCTTTGCTTCTTCCATTCTATCCACTCTTGCTTGATGTCTCCATCTGAAGAGACTTGGTGTGTCAATGTTTGGATGAGTGTCATCTTCATCATCTGACACCTGCAATTATATATTACTGATTTAAAAAAGAAATTCTGTTAACAAAGAATCATGTTCACTCCTGAAAAACTATCACAAATGTGAAAATTTCAAAGGGTCATTCTTAAACCAATTGAAATGATAGTTCTGCACAAACATTATGGAGTGGAGTAATGGAGTTTTACCCTCTAGTCAAGATTGTTTCACTTATATTGAGGTGGGAAGTTTTGGGATGGTGGAGAAAACCTAAGTACCCAGAGAAAACCAACAACCTTTGACGAGTCATGTGAATTTATAAAATGACAGGCAAAAGAAGACAAATTCTTGGTGTCTCCTTGAAAACGGTCTTGCACAAGTGTCAACTGGCAAATTTGGATGAAATCTTAATATGTTTAAAGAAAAAAATTGGTTTCAAGAACTGCGAGTTAGATGATAAATTATTCATAAACATGCAGATATTTATTTGTTGAGGGAGGGGAATCTACCTACCGCCTTCACATTTACATATTTCTGAAGGGGAAAACTCCTTGGAGCAGTTTCTGTCATCCCACAGTCCCCTAATCCGTTTCATCAATGAAACAGTCTGTGGACAACAGAAATAATTCTGAATTGACCAAAGTAGATGGTATATCAAACCTGTATGGCATACAATATTTTTAAAAATGGTACAAAAGGATGATAGGAAATTGTCATGACATGAAATTACTGGCTATTTACTTTGATAATTTGGTTTCACTCAGACTGCCACACTCAGTGTCAGTGACACTGGTCAAAGTTCCAACTGTACAACATGCATGATACATGAAGTTAACATTATGTGCTATTTTCAAGCTATAAGAAATAAAATTTGGTTGCCATGATAAAAAGAAATATATTTTATATTTTAAATTTGCAATTAACATGTTTACAAATCAGAATTATTGGAAATCTAGAAAGTTCTAAACTTCAGACTAAAGGCAATTTGTCAATAAATTAAGCAATGTATTGTCAATATTTTGATAAGAACTGAACTGGCAATCAAAGTAATTAGGGGAAAATTACTTCCAGTTTTAAATTACCTCAATGTGGTCCCATTTACTGTAATTTATTGTAGACATTTCGAATTTTCTGGGTTTTCCCTTCCACCTAATACTGTAAGACGGAAGTCTTTTCTGTTTTCTAAACATTAAAACGGAAAAGAAACAACCCATAAATTGACCGGAACTTAATGAAGATCAAATTGCAACATTTTAACTGAACAGAGAAAATATAAAAGATAACAATAAAGTAATATTTGATAAAAACATAGATTTTTATGGTTCAAATAAATTAATGTCTAAAAATAGGGTCCAGATTAATTATAGGTCTAAAAAATAAAAACAACTCGTGGTATATATCATATAAAACAATAGTCTACTAACCGCATAACGTGGGAATTTTTGAGTAAATGAACCAGACCGCAGGTTAAAAATAATTTCTAACTAAGATTTTCCTTAATTTAATCAAGCAACTTTCGACACTATTTTTCGGAACTACAAATTCATACATTTGACATAATAAACACAATTCTTAAAGTTATAAGCTTTAAAATGACACCTTGCATTCCCGAATATCTTTACAAATTAACAAAACTATATATTCTTTATTTACTCTTAAGTATTTGATATTTGCCTAATCATTTGGTTAAGCCAGGGTTAGCTCACGGTTAAGGAATGATTTTGAATATATCTGGGACCAGGCCCACACGCGTAAACTTGATAACTTGGCATGGAGGAATCCCTTTTATACACCAGTGGTAAGTTGAGGTTGGTAGTTAAGGAGAGAGGCGCATATGTTCTGTCATATGAATTCATTTTTAGAGTTTGTCACTGGGTTTTGCACAGAACCTTGCTATTGAAAGTGCACGCACCAATTTAACAACCCCAGTTAAACCAGATAAAAATACATGTATGTACGACATGATTATGTATTGTATTCCAAATATATAGCATACCAAATTGTTGACCCTGGGGTATTGCAACCCCAGCAATAGTTCCATGTTCCTTCCAACAGAGAAGTGGGACCGGGTGCTCCGGAAGGTAAAGCACATCCTGTTTAGCTAGCTACACCCGCCACGTGTGTAATCAAAAGTGGGTGAAAGGAACATGAAAATATGGGACGTCAATATATCCAAGGCAATTATGGACACAGAGACATCAAACTTATCAACAATACTCTGATTACGGTATTTAAAAGGCATAAAGGTATAAAAGTCAAACTTTGAAGATTTAGTATTTTCACTAATCATTTCTACTAGAGAATTCTGCAACATGGTATAGAGAGCGTCTAGTACTAGATAGCTTGCACTAAAGACTTTTCCCGATTTCCTAGACTGAATGAATGGTCATATCCAATTAAGTTGTGGAGACTATAAGATTAGGATATCTTCCAAGTCAAATTTCTATATTAAAACTGAAGTGTTAATAGTTTTATCTTTTGTTCACTGTTTGTAACTTAAAAGACATCAAAAGACTTTGAAAACAACGCATTGTCAATATGATAATTTGGCAAAGCACTTGGAAAACTTTAATATGATAATTTGAGAAACTCTTGAAATAATTTACTAAAATGTACAAATATATAAAATATCAAATTCAACCCAATTTAATCAATTATTGTATAAAATTACTCTATGTTAGTATATATAGTACTAATGCCATTCATAAAAGTATTTCCAAACATCAAGCCATCGAGTACAGTACAGACCTGTCGAAAATTCAACACTAAGCTAATGAATTATGATGGATCAGCAGCTCATTTCGGCCCCTAGTTAGCTATACATAGGCAGCTATCTAGTTCTTTGTCGCTTTTTGACCACATCGGACCACTGCGGTAGCTCAGTTGGTAGATTGCAAGCTCCGTAAGTGGGAGGTCGTGGGTTCCATCCCCGGCCGGGCCTGACCCTAGACTTGAAAGTGGGTATTGACTGTTATTTCTCCAAGCACTCGGCATTACGAAATAAAAATCACGGTTCTTTCGGATGGGAACTTAATAAAATAAACGAGGTCCCGTGTCATGACGGGCTTGGCACGATAAAGAACCCTGCCGTATAATGCCATCAGTGCAACGCACGGGCAAAATTTATGCACGTTCGCCTATAACTGGCGACGTCTCGATATATGTGAAATATTCTTGACTGGGACTTTAAACCCCATTACTCAATATTAACACATCGGCCAGTTGGAAGCCAAACGTAGACTCCTTTTCGTTAGCTCAGTGTTTTAACTTTCGACAGGTCCGTAATGTGCTAAGATGTTGTACATATATGTTCTATATATTTATGTAAATATGAAGCTATATAGAATAAACCTTCACAATATACTGACCAAACAAAGATAAAATACTGTCCGTTTACTATAACAGACTCGAGAAAACGGATTAACTAATTCAATATTACTAATCCGAAATGGAATTATAAGTAAGCCTAGCACAAGGGTATCATGTGACATCTTATTTTTAAGTTCAAATAACTCCGATGGGTGATTGATACATGGTCAGAGGAACATAAGGTCACATCGGACTTCCAAGGTCATTTGGAACATTGTCAAAAGAAATATCTAAACTATTTTGATATTGGAAACAAGCTCAAATATTTCACATACCATGAATGTTAATGATAGTCTGCTGCCAGCTCTCCCAGGTATTGGAGACTACTGGTATTTGTAACCGGGAAGTTTAATTAAAAGTACCCCTTGTCTCAACATACAAAATGTCTACTGACAATTTTAAGTTTCAGTAACCAGACACCATTTTTCGTTGAGCGTTCAATCAGAAGACATTAAATCTTTCAACTTTTCCCGAAATTCGAGATATCCAAGTTCATGATAAAAGAACTCATTTTGGTTAAATAAAGGGAATCCATTCCGGACTTTCCGAAAATTCGAAACATCTAAGTTCGAGATAAAAGGACCCATTTTGGTAAAATAAAGCGAACCCATTCCGGACTTTCCGGAAATTTATGATATCCAAGTTCGAGATTAAAGGTCTCATCATCACTAATCATACAACTCAAAGTTTCGGAAGAACAATGGGTTCGATGGCAGTTACCAAATGTGGTTTTGTTTTATTAGTACTATTGGATGTCGCAACCATCCCGCTAATTTTACAACTACAGTCAAACCTGTCTATAAAGGCCAGCCAATGGAACCAATAAAAGTGGTCTTTATGGGCAGGTGGCCTTTATATACAGGTTCAAATAATATGAATAAAGAACAATTGGGTAAATTCTACTGGTCTTTATAAGCAAGTGACCCTTATATAGAGGTGGCTTTAAGGCAGGTTGGGCTGTAGTAGTATTGTGTTCTTAATCACTTTCAATATTAACCAAACTAACTACTAATCACATGTACTGATTCCTGAACTGACAACTTAAATGATTTGGCAATTACAACGTCCCTCTTAAATGCCAATTAAGTATTTTTACTTTCCTTTCACGTGTTTTCAAGGACTTTTAACTTTTCTATTTTATCATTACTGACGAGGAATTTGTTTTGATTTTAAATTAAAGTTAATTTAATGATTTACGATGGAGAGATCGTATGGAAGGACATGCACTATGGAGGTCGTCTAGGATATATTGTTAAAGGAAATATCTTAAATATTTTTATATTGAAATTAAGACATAATCCACACATATCACACTGCTTACGATAACACACCACCACACGTTTCATTGGGGTCAAAGAAGTACATGTACCCCAACTTTAGAACATCTTGAAAATTAAAAATTTCTTTATAATTTTTGTACTGTTTTAAGTTTGACAACAATTAGTGGGTTTTAAGATAAATCAGAGCGTAGATAAATGCAAAATTGAACAGATTATAACTGAAATGGGATGTCATTTAAAACGTGTCCCACTAACAACCCCCGACTGGGAAATATATGTTTCCCCAACCACGTACATTGCCAAAATACGAATAACCAATGCACATCTGCTCCACCCAAAGAATCATTCTGTGAAGTTTAATAAAGATCTGTTAAAAAGTTTTCGAGAGAAAAGGCCGACAAAATGTTGGCAGAAGAAATGGATTAAGCTCTATATGTTTGGAGAACATTATTACATTTATCTAAAAGGTCGGTTGTTAGTAAGTGATGATGTTTGTATTTATTCCTTACCGGCCCCACTTGTGAAGTTATATAAATCTTAATACCCAATTTTTGATGTCCCTTTTAGTTTGCCCAAATTTCGTAGAGTCACTAAATCTACATTTTTCCAGTCACTATATGGTGTACATAAATGCAAAAACTGAATTACATCGGGGTTCAATAAGTGATGATCATGTTATTTACTCGTTGGACCTCATGTAACCGGCCTCACTTGTGAACATATAAATCTTAACGCCAATTCTCGATATCCCTTTTAGTTTGCCCAAAATTCGTAAAGTCAAAAATCTACATTTTTTCATTTTTCAGTCACTATGGTGTGCATAAAATTAAAGTTGACATCCCTTAAGCAAAAAAGCCCTTATAACACTCCAAATTGTAATACAGAAAACAGATTTTGAATGCAATAAATATATAGTCTGTTATTAAAACATGGGTTTGTGTTTTTTACATTTTTCCAAAACTATTGGGATGATTTCAATTTGATAACCATCTTTGTATGTACTAGTATTAGTGCTTCAAAAATATAACAAAAAGTGAAAATCTCAAATCTTTTACCTAAGGGTCCTTTTTCGCATATAGCTGGTCAATTGCAAAACTGCATTACATATCTTGTAAAAGTTCGGTTGTCAATGAGTGATGGTTTTTGTATTAACTCTAGGGACCTCATGCAACCAGTCCCACTTGTGAACTTATATCTATCGCAATACCTATCCCAAAAAGTATTTAAAGTCTTGGTGAGTTTTGACTTTGATGGTGGATATGCGTGTCTTTATAACTATCCTGTTTTTGATTAGAGTATTGGACACATGGTGTGATGATGGTCGATTTTGTATTTAATATCATTTGTTCTTTATCTCAAGAGTACTTGTGTGAGCTAATGTCTAGACGCATTGCACAATGTTGTTACTGGCTCGGTGGTAGAGCGTCCGCCTCGAGAGATGGAGGTCGTTGGTTCAAAACCAGATAGGGGCATACGTGTGTAAAACTTGAAATTTGAGATGCTGCTATCTCATCTGGCGATAATGTTGTTTTGCTGTTCTTCTGTTTTAAATAATTTTGTAAGAGTTGGGATATGAACATTTATGATTCTTTGTGATAACCATTATTTAAGTTTCGTGACATTTTCGAGGTTTTCAGATATGGGAGTGCTCATGATTTTAGTTTAATATATGTATGTCCTATCCCATGCATGGAATGTGTTTTGTTTTAACTTTTTGGACTTAACGAAATTCGGCTTTTGACCTAGTAATGGCAGGAAACGTTTTGTCTATATGTTATAAAGTAGATGATAATTAGTTCTCTTACCATGGCTTAAAACTGACCAAGAGGGACTTTAAACTGACCAAGAGGTTGTAAAACAAACAAAAAAGTTTTAATCCCACGCTGTAAATATTTACCATTATATATGCCAATATTATGACTTAAGTATTAATTTGTTTGATATTCCGCCTCTTTGACCTCGATTATTGAAATGTCCGGTCAGCAAAATTGACTTACAAAATGAATGTTTTACTGACCTCAGGCAAAAACTGGACACTGAACTCAACCTATTTTCTCTTGAAGCATTGGGTACAATTTAAATGATCGTATTCGGTTTCGCTCTAAGTTAAGCTATTTGTATTCGAAATTGTTAGTCAGTTCGGTGTATACTTACATTAAAGTTGCATTCTAAAAAGATAGCCAATGTATGTGAAATAAATCATAATACACCATTATAGTTGATATAAGTAGGTCCATTTAATTGCGTGTGTTATAAAATTAGGAATGTTGCCTCAACACTCAACATCATTTCGCCATTACATAAGTTGCTGATCTAAAGCCAGGGATTTTATAATCAATCATTGTCATTATAAGCATTATGATTCATCCTTGTTCATAAGTATTTCATGTCTTCTTTCATGTTTCTGTTTTTGTTGTTTCTTAACTTTTTTATCATAATATTACTGTTGCCAGATACATTTTACGGTATTTACAAAGCTATTTAATTCAATGGCGCATTTATATATCTAACATGTAAGCAAACTAAGGAGATTTAATAAGCTTTAATGCAAAGAATAATTACAGTCAAACTTGGATAATTCGAACACAAGGGATAACATGAAGTCATTATTTTGCCCAAAAGTCCGTTTTATTTTTCTTTCTTAATGAAAACTCGAACTCATGGATAGTCCAAACTCCAAATTGAGGTCCTGCGCACTTAGAGTTATCTCCCAATCAATTAAAATTGATTACAAATGCAATTTGAATGTTTTATGTTTTTTAAACTTCAGAAGTATTTATAAAAAGTCGCACATTTTTCTCGAAAACATTTGTTTCTAGGTATATGCAATATTAAGCATTGATATCAAAGATATAGCAATATAAATTAAATCTGTATCTACAGTACAGACCTGTCGAAAGTTTAACATTAAGACAACGAATTAGTATCCCATGTTTATCTCACCCCTTCGTTCCCTACATTTCCACAGCTTTTTGGCAGCTGTTATCTATCTCTCGGCAGTTTTTCGATCACTAACTATCCATATCTCGGCCACTTGGTAATCGACCTTTAGACAACTTTTTGTTAGCACTGTATTGCACTTTCGACAGATCTGTACTGTATATTTTAAAAACACTCTAATTTATAACCGTTGATCATTAGCATTAGTACTACTCCACTCTCTCTATGCACGAACTACATAATTGCAAATATTTCATTAGTTATTTAAAGAAAATGTTTTTTTTTGTTCGATGAGTCTTACCCCCTTTGATCAGACTGGCTATGACACAGTTGTTTGGTATGTAATACAAATGACTTAAATGATATTTAATTAAAACTTCCCTCGTCTTTGTTGAAACGGGAAATAAGGTGTATTATTACAATAATCATTTCCTATCTTACAACTCAATCAACATTGAATGTAGTTTATTTAACTTGATTTCCAAAAACGATACCCTCTCCCGGACACACCTGCATTAATTGGCATACATGTAGGTGATCCAAGAAACTTATGGGTTTTCTGCTCAAATACACTTTTTGATTTTTGTAATTTTCAACAGAAATTAAAAAAAAATATACAGCGATCTTCAATGAATCAACCATGATGATAATTTTTTGTACAAAATGTAAATTTCCTTCAAATTGGTACAGTCCAACCTGCCTTAAAGGCCACCTCTGTTTAAGCGGCACCTGCTTTTAAAGACCGGTAGAATTGTATCCTAATTGTTCTTGATTCATAATTTTGGACCTGTATAGAAAGACCACTTTTACTGGTTTCCTTGGGTGGCCTTTATAGACAGGGTTGACTGTACCTTAACTATGGTTTCAGTAATCACAATTCTACCACTCTATCAGATAAAAGTGTTATATAGAGCCATCACCGAGCAGAGCCACAACAAGGTGGTAATATGTCTTTGCAATACCGATATACAGTCAAGCCTGCCTTAAAGTCCACCTCTATATAAGGACCACCTGCTTATAAAGGCCAGTAGAATTGTATCCAAATTGTTCTTTATTCGTATTATTTGAACCTGTATAAAGGTCATCTGTCCATAAAGGCCTTTTTTACTGATTCTCTTGAATTGTCTTTATAGACAGGCTTGACTGTACATGTACACTATCGCATCGCTGGCCAAGTGGTCTCAATAAAAGTACCGGCTACCAGTGTATTGCAAGCCTAGGCTTGACTTCCAATCGAATAGACCCCAGTTCGAAAAGTTTATTAGTTTGTTGCCGATTGTTGATTCCTTCACCATACAACTAACTGATGTAGGTGAAAGAATCTTGACTGGGACGTAAAAAACAATTACTCACAACTCCACTCGATATAAACAATAATAGATGGGGACAATGTCCTAATCAAAGTGTTGACGACAGTCCAGATAGCTATTATTTTATGCTGTGTTTGTCACTCGAGATGGTTTCTCATGGCAGAACTCTGTACGGATACCCCTTCATATGGGGACAATATTCTTACCAAAGTGTTGACGTCCGTCCAGTTAGCTATTGTTTATGCTGTGTTTGTCTTTCGAGATAGTTTCTCCTAGCAGAACTATGTACAGATACCCTCCCAGTATATATACTTCTTATAGGGACAATATCCTCACCAAAGTGTTGACGTCCGTCCAGATAGCTATTATTTTATGCTGTGTTTGTCTCTCGAGATAGTTTCTCCTAGTAATACTATGTATGGATACCCTCCCAGTATATATACTTCATATACACGTAATCATTATCTATATCCACCCTTCTGTACACAGTAACCGATAAAAGGTTCGAACTCGGGACAAACAATTGAAGTGCAGTAACCGGGGTTAAAGGTATTTGTGCAAGAGTAATTTTGTTCCGACGTGAAAAAGTTCAAGATAACATGTAATGCCTATTGAATTTGAACCAAATATGTAAACAGAGTAGTTTTTACTAGTGGCTTTATTATTGCTTTTTTTTTTTTTTTTTTTTTTTTTTTTAACGAAATAATGAGTTAAATTTTGCTCCCAATTTCACCAGTTGTCGGAACAAAAACCCTTTGAACATACAAAATTTATAGACTTCGAACAGCCATTTGTGGCTAAGTTGTATAAGTGAGTTGAGTAATAGTGTTTAACGTCCCAGTCAAGAATATTTCACTTATATCGCCAGCTATAGGCGAAGGTGCAGAAATTTTGCCTGTGCGTTGCGCTAATGGTATTGTCTAATACCTTTTTTTAAAATTTACTCATAAAATACATTTAAAAAAATGGTATACTGTCTATTGTCATATACCATTTTTTGATTGTATTTTATGATTAAATTAAACAGCATTAATGACAGCATTATACAGCAGGGTTCTTTATCGTAGAAAGCCTACGGGACATCGTTATTTTAAGCTCCCATCCAAAAGAATCGTGACTTTCATTTCGTAATGCCCAGTGCTTGGCGAAAGAACAGTCACTACCCACTTTTAAGTCTTGGGTCAGACCTGGCAGGGATACAAACCCACGACCTCCCACTTACGGAGCAAGCACTCTACCAACTGAGCTACCGCAGTGGTACGGCTAAGTTGTATAGTGTTAAGGGAAAACAAATTATAACTGAAAGATATGTATATGCAAAAACCATCAAATCTAAATTATAAATACTTGTGCTTTGTATTATGAAGGAACCTCCAACTTTGGACTGGATTTCATGATTATGTCATGTACCATTATTTTGAATTTAATCATAAAATACATTCAAAAATGGTATATGACTTTTTTGAATGTATTTTATGATTAAATTCAAAAAATGGTATATGACAATTATGACAGCTGTTTTTGCTAATGAAAAGCGACAAGAGAACAGAGACCTTTTGTGAAACCAGCATTTGGCTTTATTACTTCATAATTACAAAATCAATTCAGAATCTTTTTCATTATAAAATTTAATATTGCAAAATCACACAATTCTGTACAAATAATAATAATAATAATAATAATAATAAAAGAAAGAAATAACATGTATCATAACGAGAAACAAATAACAAAAAATGAGAAATATTATAAAAATTAATAAAAATTATTAAAATTAAAAATGACGACTTTTGATCCACTTTGATGGATATTTTCGTATCTATTTGTTTCATTAAATATCCTCTTTCTTAGCACTTACTTTACAGATTTTGACATAGTAATTTTGTCAAGCATTTTTCACAGCCGATAAAATGTTAACAAACACATACATTTCAGGCCTGTCGAAAGTTTAACACGAGTGTAAAGGGGTCGAAACTCGGCTGGTAAAGGACAGAGATAAGTGTAGCCAGTGACCGAGAATCTGTAGAGAGATAAATAACAGATGTCGAAAAGCAGCCGAGCTAACGAACGGTGGAAATGAGCGCGCATTTGACACCGATCAGTTAGCCTAGTGTTAAGCTTTTGACAAGTCTGTACTGTATAAGCTGATAGTGACTTGTCATCAAGGGTTTTCAGTTAAAGTCATCCATCATATTTCTTGTCTTAATCAAATATTTAAGCATAATATACTCTGATAAGTGTTATACCTGTATGATCACACATAACTGTTATTTATCTATATTGAGAGACCTCCAGCACTTCATAAACCAAAGTCAAATAACTCATTACTCATCTGACTTCAGATATATAGCACAAACTTCAAAGATCTACTACAAGTCATATTTATCTCCATTTTGTCAATTTTTGAAATCTTTATATTTCCAATATTTTCAAACTTCAAAAGTTTTTTACACCAAGCCGCAATAAACTTCAATTCATCAATTTTTGAAATCTTTAAATTTCCAGTTAGGTTAGTTCAAACTTCAAAGATTTATTACAAGCGACATTTAACTTCAATTTTTGATTCTTGATATTTTGAGATCAAAGGTCTACTCTAACCATTTATCACTTCAAATAGCAGATTTTGGACTCTTTGTATATTGAGCTCTCAAAGGTATTAGAAAGGTGTTATTGAGACAAGTATTCTGTTGTTTTCATTCTCACATGGTGTCAATAGACCCACAAATCTGCTTAATAATCTCGAACAGAAAGCAGGAACATTTTCTTCTGGAAATCAAACTAAAATTTTAACTAATCCCCTCTTTATACATTTCAACTCAATTCAAATTACTCTGTCTTCTGAAATTCGCAAAACTTGCATACATATAAATCACTATGTAAATCATAACCATTCACATTTCAGCGTATCCTGATTATGTCCAGTTGCCCATTTTGAGTGTCATCAGCAGCTTGGCCTCTTTTGGAACTGTACCAATGTTGAAAAGTGGTCTCAAGCAAAATATCAATTTAAGGACTCCACATTAAGAAGGAATACCATGCAAATATAATCACAGTAAGTTTAACAACAAAAAAACAACAAGAACGAGATATACCAACACTAGGATAACTTTGGACTGGGAATATCACAAGAAGTCCGTCTGGCTTTTTCAAAGTCACTTTCTTTCTTGCCAAACATTGCTCCAAGTTTTCTAGAAACACTAACAAGCGAACTCCGCCGCCTTTTAAACAGTGATTTTTGTTGTTGAACAATTTTTGTCTCTCGCAGTAATGCTTGAAATGCGATATTTATTGTCATGTAATTGTCGGCTGCTGAAACTTCATAATATTGACAGTTGTATTCCAGCGCCACCTGGTGTCCTTCATCAACACCGATAACTCTTCTATGTTCTAGGTCCTTTTTATTGCCCAGTAACAGGGTCGGTATATAGTTTGATGACCTAACTTTGTTAACTTTTTCCAGCAAACATTTAGCACATTCAAATGAGTTCTGATCAGTCATACTGTACACTATTACAAAAGCATCCGCCCAACTTAACTGATTCTCTGCTGGCTTATTGACATTTTCCTGGAAATAGAAAGTTAATTATAGAAATAAATTAGCAGCTGAATAATATGCACTGTACAATAACCAAGTGCATATATAGATTTGAAATAGAGCATTTGGAAAACTACCGGTATTAGGCAAGATAAACGTTTACTAAACGAGATGGACTTTAGTAAACCATTTGGCAAATCGTTTGGTTGTACTATTGGGGGACCTTTTGAACTTTTTTTTGGTATTTGGTGAACTAATAAACCTTAAACTATTTGATAAAATTGGTAAAATATTTGGTGAACTGTTTTTGGAAAACTATTGGATGATCATTATTGTCAAACTATTGGGTTAATCATTCTCAAACTATATTAGGAGAACTGAAAACATTAATAAGACAAGAATTCCGAACAAACAACTCTTGGTTGGCATGTGAGCGCTCTACAAAGTTATATTAACTGCTTTGGCATATACAAAATGTACTACAACTGTATCTAGATATGAATGCCAAACTGAACTTAACTCATTTATTGCTATGTGCAATCTAGTTTCTGTAATGCTATAAATTGCTTTGTTTTTGCTATCTTTAACTTACATATTTAGTATTTAAGATCAATAATTCTATTACATAAATTCTAGACATATATTAAATCAGGGTATATATTGACCTATATAAATACCCCGCCCAGTCAATGTTATGGTTTTATATGTGTACATAAATGTGTATTACAGCGGTTTATTTTGTCTGTTTATGGCTGTGACTAATCTTAGTACAGCTAATTATAAATCTGTTTGACACGAAAGGAAACCAGCAAATGTGATACACATTGTTTGGGGATTGCTTAAACTCGAAAACAATAACATCAATAGAGTACCCATAAAAGTACTTTCAAATTTTCACAAAGACGCAAGTTTTGACGTACATTGGTTGCCCAAGCTGCTTACCTTTAAATGCGTAAAATGATCGTTTCAGATGTTGCTATTTTGATAACACATAGAGAAGGACACTAGAGTATTAAGTTTAAACACAAGGCATCTCTTATATCCTGCATATATCTGACGTCCCACAGTTACAAATGCCACATTTTCAATTTTGATGTTTACACAATGCTGGTGTAACAGGCGACTCTTACCCTTTCAGAGCATCCGTTCTCACTTATCTGTTGGAAAGTAACGTGTTTATTTTTAAAACTTAATTTGTCAATTTTCAAGTTTCTACTTTGCTTTTGGATTGGCATTTGGGCATGGATTGTTATATTTTTTTGGGTATAATATCAAAATATCCATAACACTATTGTCACATATCATTTTTGCACGTATTGAATGATATAATTAAAAATGATATATGATAATATAAGTTGTTTACAATTCTAGACCAATTTGTAGTTCAACCATTACATTTATAACAATGTATTACTCTACATTAAAATAACAAGTGTAAAACATACCCTTTTGGTACACGTGTCGAGTATTGCAATATCTGTTACATAATCTTCCTGTTTGATACTGGATTTGTACAACAAATCTGTAAGAAAAAACAACAGTGAAATATAGAAACTTTCAAGAGATCAATACACTTAACACAAATTGACATTAAATAGCCAATATTATGGATTTAGGCTTTGGAACAACTCCTTCTATGGCGTGTGTACCCTCGAAAAGAATGTTTTAATACTGTATGTTGAATGGCGCTATGGAAAACAATGCTTTCTACAATGATTAATTTTGTATACAAAAAAACTCCATAGACCACGTACTGGTTTAAATTGTAATCAACTAGCTAATGTTACTGATTTAGGCTTTGAAGCAACTACCTCAAAACGGATGCTTTAATACTGAATGTTGTATGACACTATCGAAAACAATGCTTTCTACAGATATTTTTCACATTTAAGTTGTATGGACGTGTCATATACCATTTTTTGAATTTAATCATAAAATACATTAAAAAATAGTATATGACAGAAGAATAAGAAGCTAATAACAGAATATAAAATGAACTTGCAGACATATAGCTAAAATGGCATATCAAATGTATAAGTTTTAACATAGATATTATTAAGCAAATTTAACACAAAATGTTGATTCATATTAATTTAACATGACTTGTTTGTGGCAAAGTTGCATTATTTTAGCTGTACATTGTTTGGAACGCTGAATCTACAACATGCATGTACAGTTAAACCTGTCTATAAAAGTCACCCAAGGGAACCAGTAAAAGTGGCTTTTGTATACAGATATTCAAACATCACGAAAAGAGCCATTGGGATAAAATTTTACTGGCTTTTAAAAACAGCTGGCCTTTATATAGAGGTGATCCTTTAGGGGCATGTTTAACTGTCGTTGCTTATAGCAGAAGCCAAGACAACCAACGACATGCCGAAACAAACAAATAAAACAATAAAAATAGACACACGCATTTTGATGCCACTTGCAAAAGTGATTGATTGCAAAAGCCCCGACTTAGGATGAATACTTATATAATGTACTGGCAAACTGTACCAAATGTCCCTCAGTCCAAGTGCTTTTGTAGTGTCACAACCAATACCAATTTAACTGTCATATTGAAATGCCAATGATGCAATCGGTTTGGCCCTGGCTCAGTGGTGGTCGGGACATAAATTATTGTTCGAGTGGTTCAAAGTTTAGTTCATAGATCAAATGTCGAAAGTTGTTTGTCAGAAATTCAATGCATCAATGTTAAATTTTAAGTGGGTTTAAAACTTTATCAACAGATAGCTGTTTACCGTTTAATTTAATAGATTCAATAACATAAGACGGTAATGATTAAACGGTCGTGTCATGCGGCTTCAAAAGATTGATACACAATTATATCTTATATTTTAATTTAAAAGCCTTACAATATTAAGTTACTTAAATTGCTACGCCTCTTCCGTAATATGTGGGCATACATGTAGCTAAAATAACTCCCACACTTACTACAAAAATGTACTTTCTATGATTGTTGAACTATTGAAGTTTGGAAGTCAATGCGTTAGCTAGTCTCGCTTAAATTATTCTCTCTACAGCACTGTACATGTAACTAAAATAGCTCCCACACTTACTACAAAAATGTACTACTATTGTTGTTGAACTATTGAAGTTTGGGAGTCAATGCGTGAACTAGTCTCTCTTTTTCTCTCTCTCTCTGGAAAGACCATATCACGATATACAAACATGAAATGAAGCCGTGGGTTACTGCTACTGTCATGTCAGTATTTGTTTGAATTTTTAAAGACATATCCCGAATTTTCCGCGGAAATACCCGGTATTCAGAAAAACACGACATGACACTACATTGCAGGACTACTCTTTCCAAGAAACAACAGTGACTTGGGATAAAGCTTGAAGAACAAATTTGGGTGGGCGACGTGGGACATAATGACAAAAATATTGATGTCTTCACAAAATGCATTCAAAAATGGTATATGACAATGTCAACGGGTGATGTCTAAAAGTTATTGTAGTGTTTTAATCATAAGCATACCAAACTAAAAACAATGGTTTGTTTTAACTTTTTAAAATAATTCAAATTTGGACGGGTACTTCATATAATTAAAAAAATTCGTCCATTGATCAATGTGGTTGAAGTATTTACTGTGGTCTAAATCATTCCAATGACTTACAACAAGTACAGTGGTTATAAATTGACGAAACCCCAATATTTACAGGAATGTTTAATAATTTCAAAGAATGTGTCATAATTCTGAAATGTTATGTACGTTATCTTTGTAATTTATTGTTAAAATGTTATTCTGGAATATGAGATATGTATTTATAAATGACTTATATTTTTTTTCTTTTGTACAAAATGGCACTAACAAGCTTTCGTATGTGTTTGATAGAATTGATTCCAATAAAAAAAGTTCATTAAATAGAGTTCGAGAAGATGTGTAGACCTTTATCATTGCCTAGTGTTTCGGTTGCTAGCTACGTTGTTGTTTTGAATATGTTGTGTGCAAACGCAACCTATTGTCCAAGTGAGATTTATGTCGACAGATCTTTATAAGAAACTAACATATTAACGCAGAATTTAATGTAATGCACCGGAGTACAGCCGTCATTTTCCGTAAACATAATCTTTAACACTTGTGCATTGCTTTGTTAAAATAATTTATTATCAAGCCTGTCCTGGTGGCGTACTAATGAAATACCAATATACATCCCTCAAACTGGGAGATTTTGACTTTAATGTCCCTTTACCAGACAGACATACAGTGACAGAATAAAATGAAAATACTAAAAACTTTTTAATGTGGAAATAAATCTTGAAATTTAATTTTTAACCGAAAAACCACCTATAGTTTTTTTGTGAAATAAAGTTTAGAATTTCATTTACTCCTGACAAAAATTGTTGGTACGAGGGGACAAATTAACTTATCAGCTGGGGGTGAAAAATGTGTCTTCCTAGTAAAGTTGAAGTATTTTAACAATGGGGAGGTGAGATATGCGTCGTCTTGATTTTAGCCACGCGTTGACTTTAATAAAATCACCGCTAAGACATTTTCAAGAGGACCTCATTTATAATGTCAAAAATTAAATTACAGTACAGGCCTGTTGAAAGTTTAGCACTATTCTAACAAATTCTGTACCGAATCGGCAGTTCATATCGGCCTACTCTTTAGTGATATCCCGACAGCTATTTGGCCGCTATCTTCTATCTCTCAGCAACAATTCAACCACTTGGCAACCGAGCTTAGACTTCTTTTCGTTGGTTCGGTGCTAAACTTTTGACAGGTCTGTACTGCAGGTATCAGAGCTATCAGTAACACTTTAAGATAACAAGAAAGATACAATATCGGACACAAGATATGATCAACTTACCTATTTTAGAATTGTACTCCCCGATGAAGCGACGAGTTAAAAACCGCACCGTCACCGCTGAAACATAAGAAACAAAAATATAAAGTAAACTATATCCGTTACAAACAACAAAAATATACAGGAAAATTTACGGCAGTTTAAATAGGTCACTGTGACACAAAATAAAATTAAATTCGGATATTCAAAACGCTAAAGTTTGGCAATAAATATGCAAAATATGGAATTCTATCTTTTTCCACATAATTATTTTTAAAACATCTTTTTTTCAAATACTATGTGGGTGATATTTTGCATAGTGTATAACTGTTAAACAATTTGTTTCATCTAACAGTAGAAAATAACAATTGGTGCATATTGAAAGTGACAATTTCTTAATGGATGGTGATTTGAAAGAACAATTGCTTACTGGTACTGGTAAAGACAATCGTTCAATTTGAAAGAGACATTTCATAACCTGAAGTATAGATAGGTCTTGTTAACTACAATGGGAACATGATTATTTTAAATGCGAAAGTGCGACAATTGCTAGGAGAGGTGAAACTTAATTTCATGAACAAATTGTGAAACAGCTTCAGTGATACAAGAAACAATCACAAGCTGATTATTGCAATTGGTCAGAAACACTGCCTAGACTATTGGTGTTAACTATTGGAAATAAACAATTTGTCATTGTTATTGAAATCGAACATTTGCCCAAAGAAATGAGAAGACTGCTGTAAAATTGGAAAGAATAGAAGCGATGGAATGAAATCAGTTGGTTTATTTAAAGGCAATTAGTACCTGAAAAGTACCCATGTAAAACAGTTTATCAATTGAGAGGGGCAAGTATAGATGAATTGCGTTCTGGTTCCGTTGCAAACAAACATTTTGCTGTATCATTATTGTTATCAACAATGATCGTGTCTACTCTGCTAATTTAGCACATTAGAGAATAAACAAAAATGGGCGTTTCATGAGTATCCTCGCAGTATTTACGTCATCAAATGTCAGGGAATACCTGAGGTATCCCGAATATTTTGTTTGCAAATATGTATTATCTTGTGTATATACAGGACGTGATAAAAGGGATTCTCTCTGTTATCTAACTCGTGAAAGTTTCATTGAAGGAAGTTATATTTAGCATAATAGACATCCTAATTCCATTGAAACTAGACTCAATTTTTAGTCGAAAGCCGAAAGTTTTACTCAAATAGTTGCCAATTTGTAAACAATTACATGTACTTCATGAACTTATTACAAATGGACATCCTAACTTCATTGAAACTAGACTTGAAAGCCGAATGTTTTACCCAAGTAGTAGTCAATTTGTAAACAAATCCGACCCTGTTACATATATATAGTATGTAATGGACATTCTAATTTCATGGAAAACAATTAAGGTGAAAGTCAAAAGTTTTACTCAAATGTAAGCCAATTTTCAAAACAATTAAGTTAGTAAGAATTCATGGACGTTCGAAAAAAGGAAGGTGCTTATAGCATTCAGTATTATTCATTTTATACTGCAAAATGGATTTGGACATCCTAGCTAATTCCATTGAAACTAGACTGAAATTGTAGTTGAAAGCCGAAAGTTTTACACAATTACAAAACAATTCCGTTTATTTGATGAACATTCGAGGAAACTAGGTTCTTATAGTATTGTCATGTACCATTTTATATACATTGTAGTATAATTGAAACTGGAATATGATTAAATTGAAAGTCGAAAGTTTTATTTTACTTTAGAATTTAATTCAAAAACAATTCCACAAGACAAGTATTTCATGAACATTCGAGGAAAGAAGGCACTAATAGTACATATCTAAAATCCTGATTCCTTTTCAACGAACAAAATTGAAACTCGATTGAAATCAAGTTTATTCTACTCCGCTAAATTTAATTTTGGAACAATTTCAAGTATTTTATTATCGATTAAGGAAAAGAAGCCATTTTAACATATTTGAAACATCCTTTATTCCATTTGAAACGAGAATTTAACTCTTAAACCAATCTTAACTGGTTTTATATAAATTAATATACATGTATGTCATATTTTATAATTGTCTATTTCACAATTTCATCCTAATTCTGTTGAAACTATATCGAAACTCGGTTGAAAAGAGAAACTACTAGATCTAAATTTTAAATTTTAAAAACAATTTTAAATATGTGTACAATTTACTATTTACTTGGTATAAATCTGATAGTTCTGTTGCATTTGGCAATAAATCATACCAGTTTGAGCGCTACCTGACTTACATGTGTGCATCAGCAACAATACACATTGCATGTGAAAGTGTACACATGAAACGGGCACCTGTGTTTGACACGTCACACAATACATATAATTTAAAATTTAACAGAACCACAAGTTACACGCTTAAAGTGATAATAATTTTTAATTATATGATACAGGTAGATATTCTAATATATATGAGAATTGGGTCATTTTCAGATGACACCTGCAAATTTTAAACCACAACAAAATTGATACACGTAACCGTACATCGTGTGCAAACAAGCGCACACTTTTTCTTGCCTTCTCGTATGCATACACCTGATGAGGTGTGGTAATTTTGAATTCTTTGTAGGTAAATGTTCTTTTCACAGTTTAACAATACAAATCTTAAAATAGAATGAACGAATAGATATGTTTTTAATCACGCACATGCACAGAGAGAGAGAGAGAGAGAGAGAGAGAGAGAGAGAGAGAGAGAGAGTGTCTCCGAATTGTACTTGAAGGTGAATGAACTAATGTATTTCTTATGAATCTCACATTGTAGTTACCATTTATCTCACCTGCCCCCACTCTACACTTAAAAACAGAGAGAGAGAGAGAGAGAGGAGAGAGAGAGAGAGAGAGAGAGAGCTTACTACATCTTGAACTTTTGGAAAAAGAAATGAAGTTTTCTGATGACGTTTATTAGGAAAAATAACCGTCGGGGACACTAAAATAGCCATAATGGCCATGTAAAATTTAGTGACAAACATTGTCGTGAGAAAAAGACTAAAATGTTGATGCACGATCGTGAAAAATGCCATTAAAATTAAATTTAGAACTTTAGTACTTTATTCTTTGTGTACGTCAGATGACGTCCAGAAACTAGACTCCATAACCCAGTGGTTTATAACGATCTATAGAAATTTAATTCCATTTTGAGACTGATTTAAGTTCCTTACATCTAAAGATATAATCATTAATTTTACAATTAGGTATAAGTCAATTGTATTATTTTGAACATGTTGTATATGTGGGGATAAAACAGTCTACATATACAATGTAAGTACATAATGTCTTATGTCTGTATGTGGGTATAGAATACACAATTTTAACATAATCCATTAAAAGTAGAATTCATTGGATTTTTTTCTGCTAACTCATTGTGTTTTTCTGGGTTTTTTTACATTCTTATGGTGGCGTTTATATGTTTTTATCGTCTTTTTAGTGTGGCAGGATATAGCGGCATGCGAAAAGATGAAGTTTGGAACGTCATAAAAACGAGAGAGAGAGAGAGAGAGAGATCCATGTGTCACACAAAAACGAATAAAAACTCCACCATGCTCAAACGAAAAATCGAAATAACGGCATCCGCAATGAAATGTCACAAATTGGCAACCATACATTTTTTTAATCACAACTACGAGTTCAAATACAGAATGTATGATGTTGATATTACAGTGAGATTACATAACCTTGTAGAAGTACATTTTAATTCTTTAGAAAAATAAACACAGGAAAAAATGATTAAAATGTAATTTATGTAAAGAGAATTCCTTATTTAGTAACATGTTATTGAAATTCCTCTACAATTTAAATACACGCAACCTCTAAGAGATCTTCAACTTTTGTTTTGCAAAAATTAGAACTTTGATTTGTGTTAAAAGGCATTCTTTATCTCATAATATGTATTGAAATGTCCCAAAAACTCCTCCTTTATATCTATATAAAAACTTAAATGGGATTGATATTTCAGTCTTCATTACAGACCTGTCGAAAGTTTAACATTAAGCTAACAATTTAGTGCCATAAATCTTTTCGGGCCCTAGTAAGTTTTATTTCGGCAATTTTTCGGCGGCTGCTATCTATCTTTTGGTGGCAGCTTTTCAGTCACTTGCTATCCATGTCTCTCCCACACGGTAGAGGGACATGGATAGCAAGTGCTTGAAAAAGCTGCCATCGATAATTGCAAGCTTTTACTCACTGTTGTTAGCCCAGTGTTAAACTTCCGACAGGTCTGTACTGTATATATAAAAACTTAAATGTATTTAATAGTCTAGTAAAATTATGTAACCCTTAAAACACCTACTACAATTTCAAGCTTTTTAGCGCTTTGAATTGATTTTGTGAAATTATTCAAATTATTTCTTGGTGCTTGTAAGAGATATTTCTTATTTTGTGGTGTTTTGTGTTATGGAATTCCAGGTTCTTCTATAACTGCTTATTAAAATCTAAGTGGTTTGATATCAGAAACGATTGCATAACCTTAGGACTTGAACTAAAACATTTATCTACATGTATTTTAGCACTCAATTAAAAAAGCGAAAAATTAAGTATTTAAATTAGAAATCATTTTTAGTATACGTAGGTATTTGTTTTATTATTCAAATTCTCATACCAAGAATAATTATATTGAATGTTTACAAGTGGTTTTTTTCCAAAGATAGAATACCTTACCTCTTTGTAAAAATACTACAGACTTGTCGAAAGTTTAACACTAATCTAACGAATCGACAGCTCATCTCAAATACATTTGTACCAAACTCGACAGCTTTTGAGGAACAATTTTCTATCTCTCGATAGTATTTCGACCACTTGCTATCCCTGTCTCCGAGTTTCGAGTCCTTTTCGTCAGCTCAATGTTAAACTTTCGATAGGGGTTCTTGCATTAACTTAGAAATAATCAGTAACACATTCCGTCGTTGAATTTTCTGTTTTATCGCAATAAAAGTATAAGTGTTTTATATTTGGAGACAGTTTGAATACTAGTAACCTAATGGCACATACTTCAGGTTCAAAATTTTTAAGCTAAAGGGTTATTGAAAATTATTTAAATTAGAAATTATTTTAAAACCGTAAGTCAATAGGTATTTGAGAATCGAGACTCCTTTCATATTTATCGAAAGTAAGACATCGGGGGTTTGGTGTTATTGCTCAATACCGTTCTTGAAATAGAATAATTCTTTTGACATATTGTTACTCTTTTGAGAATGTTATTTAAAAGAGTTTAATCTTTTATTATGGTAACAGATTTCCGGGTTGAAGGCATTTGCACCCCAAAAACCGCTGGAGCCAAAGCATTTTGGCGATCGGATATCAAGAGGATTCGCGATGACCATGACTTTTTCGTCCTATCCCAAACTGAGGAGCTTGTAATCGGTGTTCATATATTTCTTTTTACAGAGTGTCGGAAACGGGATGGCAAAAGCCACATTTATCGCATTTCCGGCTATAGCGAAGGACGGAAGAGCGATTTTTGAAAACTGACACACACAATCGTCAACCCTAAAAGCTGTAATGTGTATTTGTGGTCTATCCGCTATCTTTCTGACATATAAATGACTTTATGGTTTTCAAGTGTTATCAGTGCCGGTTATATTTATACAACTGTTTCATTATTGTGATCGATTAGGCTGTTTGACAAAATAATCCGTTCTGTTCAACACTGGGGTGATTTATTGCACGGTTTTAATAACACATGGTTTAACGGAATATATACTCCGATACACAGATATGGTATGTGGGCACAAATGACCAAATTGTACCCGAGGTTACTTGTTACAAGACACGAAAACAAGGTCATCAATTGGAATTAAGTTGACATAAAATTCCTAAAAAGTATTTTTGTACATAGTAACTCGGAAGACAGACCCATTGACATATTACGCCGTTACATTTAAAACATGCATACTCTCACTTCCATTGAGTGTTTTGTGGTAATAGAGTTTTAGTCACCGCCAAGATTCATTCACTTATATTATAATAAGCGTGGCTGTCGGTTCTGGAATGACAGATGGAACCAGAGTGTCCAGAGACAATATTCTTTCACTTACACTTATATCGGCCAGTTCTGGGATGATGGAGGAAACCGGAGTGTCACATTATGATCTGTCTCATACTATTTCCATTGAGACACATCTTTATTATAATTATGTGCTTTGTCTTCTATATCGATTATTATTTGCTAGTATACTGTCCGCCAGGTCGGGGCCGGGTAATGTGAATGAAGAACAAGGTTCCGAGTCTTGGGCCATAGGCTAGACCACACCCCTTGTATATCTACAACTTCCTTTTATTTAATAACTGTGCGTAATCGAACAATGTTAACCCTGTTTAATTAGAGGTATTCATCTAACCAGTTGAAAGAAAAATTAATTAATTTCACATGGCATGTGTTTACATCAGTTATAAAATGATTTCAACAATACTGACCAATTCATAAATTTTTGAAGCGTAAAGTTATCTTAATAATTATAAACACGGCGAATAAAATCACTATTTTATGGACCAAATATCGTGAATTGATAGCAAAGTGGCTAATTTTAAAAGACAAATTTACTTTTTATAGTAAAAATCTATTTTAAACGACTCAGCTCGATCAAAAGAATTTGGATAATTGGTGTCAAAACGATACATAAAAAATCTTTTAAGCAGTTTTTAAGACATTGAATTCAACAATATCATATTTCGGATATTTACGCTTTTTCTGAAGAATATTTTTAATTTAATACTTCGGATAAAATTAACTTCAATTTTAATTTAGCATACTTATGACCGGTCAAGATGGTTTTAACAAAAGGTAGGTTATTCATCAAAAGTATTTTTGTTAATTTATGACCCAAAGGAATGGTTATGGTGCACTTTTAAAGTTATTTAGCATATACAGTACAGACCTGTCGAAAGTTTAACACTGAACTAACGCAAAGGAGTCAAAACTCGTCAACCGAATGGCGGAGATAAAAAAAGCCAGTGGCAGAAAAGCTGCCGAGAGATAGATTGAGAATCTGTCAAAAAGCTGTGTGGTATAGCGAAAGACATGAACTGCCGATTCGGTATTAAAATTAGGTAATTGTTAAACTTTCGACAGGTCCGTACTGTATTCCAGACTCATCCTTGTGTATAGGTGTACATAAAAATCAACTTAACGATTTTTGTTCCTCCACACAAAAGAAGAGCAGATATATGAGAAGAAATTAAATGCACATATTTTTATAATATTTTCTATTCAAACACATACAATGAGATAATGTGGTATCACTGTACAGGGCTTGCAGTAATTGAAAATTCACGCAGAGCATTATAATTCACTGGCGTGTTTTATGCTCCAGAGATAATTGTCAATGTTTTGTGGATCGTCTTTCTGTAAATCTTTTCAAATTGAAATCAAGTCTAGAAAAAATGCATATCAAAACAACGTGTTGATTTTATTTATAAAGTTCATAACTCCGATAACAAAAAATAAGAAATAAATCGTCTCTTACCCTGTCCCATATAAGTGGTAAGAATTTCAAGATTTATATTGTCATTGGTATAAAATGTTTGTAGCTATTGCTGGCAATGGCTCGATATAAGTTACAGTTATTTATCTTTAATAGGATATAAAACTTTATTTTAACATCTCTATCCGAAAATCCCATAAATAGCGTTGCCATAGGTATAAAGTGTCTGTAGTTATAGCTGACAATGTCTCGATATAAGTTTAATGTAAAACCCCATTTTTAAATCTCTTTATTACTCTCTATCGATGTCCGATGTATAAATCGAGATTCCAAACACCCCTTCTCTCTCCCATTCTCTCTCTCGTTCTTTAAAAAAAACTTACCAGATTTTCCAACATTACTGGCCCCCAATACGACCACTCTCAGTGATGTCATTCCGTTCTTCATTAGTGCTCGTAATATCACATCTGGTTCACCAATCAACGGTTTTAAATAGATACCAAAAACCAATGTGCACTTTAAATAATTTTCTCCTGAATTTCAGTTCTTTTGTAAAAATAAATTCAGCATCGTTGTCCACAAGAAAGTCAGAATAGTTGTTTCATGCACTTTTGTTTTACGTAAAATCTGTTTTCATGCACGGTCTTTATGTATAACTAATAACTCCAGGCTATTTTTTAAAATTTAAAACTTAATGTTTCCGTGTACAGTTTTTTATGTAAAATTAATTAAACAATTGCCGTCCATGATTGTAAATTTAAATACATTTATGAACCTTTATCCCTAATACACAACATTTATAACACGGACTGGTCCATAAATTAGTTAATGTACCCCTATATTTATATATCTAATATCCCCCGACTTTCCCGAGCACCTGTGTCACTATGATACAGGTATGAAGCTTGTCGTAGTATTTAAAATTCTGTCGATCGTACAATGCCCGTATGTAAACACTTATCTAAGTTTATCTAACACTAATAGCATTAAGACACTTTACAAATGTGCATTTAACGTTTACCTATAGAATAAGAGCACAACATGAAAACAAACAAGAGTAGTTGATCTGAATACACAAAATATGAAATAATAATATTTAAAAATATATAAAACCTTCCAAAATAGACACTGGGGCTATAGTGCAGTTCTGAATGGGTGGCATATGTCAAGTTTATTAAATTTATGTTAAAAATACACATATATGGACAAGCTGCACAACTGAGTAGTTTGAAGGAAAGAAACACACGAAGAATGGAGTGGAGTAATGGTGTTAAGGGTATTTCACTTATATCGAGGTGGTTTGTTCTGGAATAGTGGGGAAATTGGGAGTTCCCGAAGAAAATTGTTAAACTTACAAAACTTTCCCACAATGCCATTTACCCGAGTGATATTTGAAGTTGGCTGCAAGAGGCATTGTGGTCCGTAAACCGGTGCTTTTGTCTTCTTCCTTGTGGCACTATAATTCCCTTCTTGTGATATGGTCATCACACTGGTGTGGCTCAAGTGCCAGTCACCCCGTTTGTAATGTTCAAAGAGTTTGTCGTTATTTAACCTGTTACTACACTAAGGTGCACTGTGTGTCAGCACTTTTCAAGAAACAGATCTTACCAGTTTTCAAAGTTTTTACTTTGCTTTGGGATTATCATTAGGACATGGATTGGTATGGTTGTTTTTGAAACAAAACTTACCTGTTTTCAAAGTTTTTACTTTGCGTTAGGATTATGATTTGGACATGGATTTGATATGATTGTTTTTTATTTGCACTTGGAACGAAAAAAATCTATAGTATAATAGATGTTATATTGCATAAATTGTGACTTGCACTATAATATCTAGCTATCCGTGACCATTACCAATGACAAAAATGTGCAAATAGTATGTTAAGGAAAGAAATTTACAGCAATGGCTTTATCCCTGGTTATGGGATGGCTAAAGCCGACGGCTTCATCCGTGATGACTTGCCAGTGTCATGTATCATTTTTCAAATTTAATCATTAAATACTTTAAAAAATGGTATATGACACACCAGTATAAGTTAAAATGGCGAAAGACTGAACTAAAAAGCTGTTATTTTATAAAAATATATTGACTACATGACTAGTTGAATTCCAGCACGAACCTTAACCGGACTTTGCATAATTCAAACAGGAAACCCGTCAGAATTGTGACCCGGACTTCCTGAATTTCGAACATACTTAATGGAATTTTAAAAAGATCCACTTTTAGAAAGAAAAAGACTTAACCTTTATTATCACTTAAGTGTTAACGAATTAATATTGAAACCAAAGTACATGTACATGCATATCATTATTGCTATGTTTTGTTGGTCATCGTTGTAAGCACGCAGAGAACCAACAGCCTGAGCCAAGTAAAATCAAAAGTGTTTGGAGCCGTATTGATTGATCCCTTTTTTAAAGAAGAGAGGAACCACCTATTATGAGAGGAACGAGATATGTTTTTATTATTCTAGTTGAATCTATTCAATACACTTTGGTACATTCAATAGCAAGTGGCTGGGCGCTCCCTAGCTGTTTTGCAAGTTAAACAGTGATGATCGAAATAATAAAATGTACATGCTTGTATGGACATAAATTAGTGGGGAATCACGGTCCTAGTAGTTTTTAGTGCCAGCTTACTGATCACAGAGCCCTTTATCGCTCAGATTCGAATTTCAGTAGGACATATCCTCGTTTGGTCTGTTGGGTTTCTCCGGGGTTTTCTTCACCATCCCAGAATTGACTGTCTCGATCGACGTGAAACGAAACCTTGACTGGGACGTGAAACACCCTTCTAACTACTCAATATCTTTTGCAGTATTCCTATTGACTGCACTCACTTGTTACACACAAGTTCGTTTTAAGATATTTGGTAGTGCTTTGCCACATATATACGTGTCTGTGTACTTCTGTCGTAGACATTTGTGATTTCAATCAAGTGTCTTGTCGACGAAATGTCTTTTGTCCACTAAATGTCATTTCGATCGAATGTTCTTGTCGACCACGTGTCTTGTCGATTTAATGTCATTTAAACCAAACGGTCTTGTCGACGAGAGTATATTTGTCCTTGCTGATCATGTGTTATGTCCAATTATATCTTTGTCGACTTAATGTCATTTCAACCAAATGTCCTCGTCAAACATGTGTCGGTAAGCCAAGTTTACCATGTGTTTCAATCACTGTCTGGTTTTGTACGGAAGCTGCAATTAATTAGTAGTTAATTATACTAACTTGGTTTTTTATTTTAAAAAAGATTTTGTGTTTTTTTATTCACGAGATGGCATTACCCTAGAGTATACTAGCCTATGTTGTTATACTAAAAGTTTATTTGTAAGTATTCTACGTGTCCCAAACTTTCCAGTCAAAATAACCAACGGATTTCTAAACTTTTCTAAAGTTTCTTTATCAAATTTGATACGAGTAGTCGCCAGTTTCGTATTTTGCGTTTCAGATTTACTATAATATAAATGATAAATACATGTAGTTTGCACAGCTTAGCCTAGATATCTGGTAAACTTTGTCAAGAATTAATTTAACAGTTTTACGGATGTTTTGTCTTAAAATCGATATTGGAATTTAAATAATGTATTTTTGAGTATGTACCCATTAGTCTGATCAAACTAAAGGGAGTGTTATTTCCTCAAATAAAAATTAACCGGGGAACTACCCATTACGTTGAATGATTGCGCAATCATTGTTCAAAGAAGAGAAAAACGGCATTGGAAACACATCTTTAGTATTCTCGGATGTGGGATCGAACCCACAGCACCGAGAGAACAATTCATATACATGTAATTGACCTCTTCAGCGGCGAGTTGAATTCGAACTTAAACTTCGAATTTCAGTTTATCTTTCTTCCAAGGTTTTTAATTTATTTGTGAAACTTTGGAGCTAATGGTTAAGGAATCGAACCATAACAGTGACAGATCACCACTTTATACAGTTAACCGCTTGGCAACTGCGGACCTTTGTTTAATTGGACTTTAACACACACACACACACACACACACACACACACACACACACACACACACACACACACACACACACACACGTGCAGTTTCAAAGATAAAGGCAAATACTTATTTTAATTTGAAGCAAAGAGTCGAACACGCGGCAGTAAGAAAACAACATATTATACATTATTTTTCATAAAATATATAGGGTTACCAATCCATAGTACAATTCTAAAAAAAACGACATTTTATGTAACCAATGGCTTGGCAACTGTGGCACCCTGTTTCAGCTGAACTAACCAATACCTTGTAAGCGACACGTGTGTAAATCCATAGAGGAAGGGATATTTGTTGAACTTTCAAGTTAAGGGTTAAACGACTAAATCCCTTGGATTATCTTTATCTCTAGTTTTGTTTTGCATACCAAAGTCACAGACGGTCAAATACTGATATAGCCACGTCCGAATCACTCATTACGCTGTCCGAGGAGAGATAAACTGACGACAACATTGCTGTGTGTTTTTGCGCAATTGTGGTGGTACCGAGTTCAAGGATTTGAAGTTCATTGTGATTTTTTTGAAAAAGGCCCAAGGTTAAATTTGTGGTTTGAACTTTGTTGTCTTTCGTAATAATAAGATAGTCAAATCAGAAACATTCTCTGCCGTTAAATATCTTCACAAGGTCGTAATTTAGAACCGACTTATACCAGTTTCGTTCAGTTTCAGGCAGAGAGAGAGAGAGAGAGAGAGAGAGAGAGAGAGAGAGAGAGAGAAAACCCAGTGCTCAACAACTTTTGAACACGAAGAAATGATATACGATCATAACAGTAATTTTTCATTTCAAGTCGAGAGTAGAATATATTTTTTTATTATTGTACGGAACTTGTGTTTTTAATTATTATTTTATTTACTTTTATATAATATTTTTTCTTAAGAAACTCGCTTCTTTGACCATGCAGACATGCTACTTGCTACTCTCGAATGTTTTACCGTGCATGATGAAGCTGTCATAACTTTCTTATTGCTGCTCTCCAATTTGTGATAAACCACTGCGGTAACTCAGTTGGTAGAGAGCTCGCTCCGTAAGTAAGGAGCCGTGGGTTCGAACCCCGACTGGGTCTGACCTAAGACTTGAAAGGGGGTAGTTACTCTTTTTTCACCAAGCATATGCATTACGAAATGAAAGTCACCGTTCCTTTAGAATAAACGGTCTTGTGTCACAATAGGCTTGGCACCATAAAGAACCCTGCCATCAGCGCAACTCACAGGAAAAAATTCTGCACCTTCGCCTATAGCTGGCGTCGTTTTTACTGGGACATTAAACAACATTTCTCAAGTATCGACTCCAATTTGTGATAATGCATGACATAGTCAATTCATGCACATTATGATGTTATTGTTAAGCACTAGATGAACTATTCTTGTTTGATTATGATTGCTCCCGGAGGAGCCTCCAGAAATTGCGCTCGCGGCCGTATTTCAGGCCACGGCGCGGGGTATTGGGTATAGTTTTCAACTAGCAATAACCACGCCTCGGATAAACCTCATTGGCTATGGTACCGCCACTGCGCAAAGCTAACGAACAGTGATTACTGTTAGGACTATATTGTAAACTTTTAAAGTATACACTGATGCGTTAGAACATTGTAATAGTTTGACTATCATTATGTAATTAATATTATCTTCTTTCATTCAATTTATTATTAAAAAATAATAATTGCAAATTAAGCTATACAAGATTTTGATTATAGAACTAAAAATGAAAAATATTTATAAAACGTTTAATATATAGTTTTAAAAAACTATTTCAAGGGAGACAAATCTTTTTCACTTTATCCTTATAGTGTCCCTTGTAAATTACCAGATCAAAACTGAAACTTGAATCGTAAAGGGAAAATACGGATTTGTCTCAAATAATGTTATGTAAATAATTATATTACGCAAATTATAAGAAAGTACATTCCATGGGACAATGAATGGCATAAATGTGGCGACTTCAAGTAGCTCGCCGAGTTTAATAAGCAAGGGTTCAGAAAAAGATCATGGTATCAATGACCGGTTATATTTTGTCTGAATACAAAATCACATTAGGTTTGAAATTTAATCAATTAATCTTTTAATGGGATTGCCATGTCTTTTTAGTAAACTGAGTACAAAAGATTGCAAAATATGACATATCTTACCACACTGACAGGCTTATGTAAATCTAACACGCCCACTAACGTTAATTATTACATTTTGGAAATTTCTTTTTGCCTTGCCGCCCATTCAATTTTCTACTCAATAGCTAGACTGGTGATTGAGTGGAAGATTGAATTGGGTTTACTATCAAAGTCAGGTTTAGTTTTACTTTTATCGGGATTTACAGATTTTGACCTTTCAGTGTAATTCAGTGCGTTCGGGGCAATGTGTATAGTAGGGTTCTCTATGTCATGTCTTTATAGTGGCTCTCCCAAAAATCGAAATGCCACAAAGAAAAAAATGATTTGGTAGTAATAGCTTTATCGCAAAAACCATACGGCCATTTATTAGATCGCAAAAAAACCTGTTTTTTTCGAAGGTACAAATATATTATTATTCACATGTCTGAGGTAAACAACTTTGACATGTCCGCTTGACCTTTCATTAGGAACATTCATATAGGAGGGTCCACCCAATACATGGGCAGAGTAAAGATCCAAATTAATACATACACAGTACACAGGTTTACTCTGTGAGATGTGTATATCTCATGATGTACAGAATACACACCTGTGTTCCCTATGTATACACAGATGTACTTAGCCCACAATAAATATTTAAATGAAAGGTAAATCGGACAGGTCAAAGTTGTTTGCCTATACATTGATGAAGTCAGTTGCATTTATTTTACAAGCCAAGTGTGTAACAAAAATTGGGTGAAAGGAACATGGAACTATGGAACATCAAATATATCCAGGGCAATCCTGGACACAGATACATCAAACTTATCAACAAAACTGTGATGACGGCCATAAAATTTTTTAGGGTACTAATAAGCTATAGCCTTGTAACAACTCCTAATGAAGTCCGATATATGCCTAATGAAGTCCGGACTTCATTAGGCGTCGTTGACAATTTCGACGGCTAATGAAGTCCACAGATGATTGAGACTCCAGACGAGGAGTCTTTTTTGACATTACAAAAATGCTCAAAATTTTACGACTTTGTTTCAGATCAACCAGCAATTACGCAACGTGCTTTCAGTCTTTGACCTCCGACTGTTGACTTCTGACTGTTGACTTCCGACTGTTGACTGTTGACATCTGTTAACACAACTATTGATTGTTGACGACTGTTAACGTCTTTGTCTTCTTTTCTACTTAAGTATATATAGTCAATCTTCTTTTTAGACAATAGCTACATTTACCATGGATAAGGAAGATACAATAGCTACATTTACCATGGATAAGGAAGATACAATAGCTACATTTACCATGGATAAGGAAGATACAATAGCTACATTTACCATGGATAAGGAAGATACAATAGCTACATTTACCATGGATAAGGAAGATACAATAGCTACATTTACCATGGATAAGGAAGATACAATAGCTACATTTACCATGGATAAGGAAGATACAATAGCTACATTTACCATGGATAAGGAAGATACAATAGCTACATTTACCATGGATAAGGAAGATACAATAGCTACATCTACCATGGATAAGGAAGATACAATAGCTACATCTACCATGGATAAGGAAGATACAATAGCTACATTTACCATGGATAAGGAAGATACAATAGCTACATTTACCATGGATAAGGAAGATACAATAGCTACATTTACCATGGATAAGGAAGATACAATAGCTACATTTACCATGGATAAGGAAGATACAATAGCTACATCTACCATGGATAAGGAAGATACAATAGCTACATTTACCATGGATAAGGAAGATACAATAGCTACATCTACCATGGATAAGGAAGATACAATAACTACATTTACCATGGATAAGGAAGATACAATAGCTACATCTACCATGGATAAGGAAGATACAATAGCTACATCTACCATGGATAAGGAAGATACAATAGCTACATCTACCATGGATAAGGAAGATACAATAGCTACATTTACCATGGATAAGTAAGATACAATAGCTACATCTACCATGGATAAGGAAGATACAATAGCTACATCTACCATGGATAAGGAAGATACAATAGCTACATCTACCATGGATAAGGAAGATACAATAGCTACATCTACCATGGATAAGGAAGATACAATAGCTACATCTACCATGGATAAGGAAGATACAATAACTACATTTACCATGGATAAGGAAGATACAATAACTACATTTACCATGGATAAGGAAGATACAATAGCTACATCTACCATGGATAAGGAAGATACAATAACTACATTTACCATGGATAAGGAAGATACAATAACCCAGAAGTCAGAAATCAGAAGTAAGAAGTTCGAAACAGTCAGCATGGCTTCACGTTCAGTCTTCCTAAAGGTCTCCGGTATATAGGTACTTAATTCGAATAAAAAAAATATTGTAAAGGTGGGTATTGGATGAACATTTTCAATTTTTTGTTGATAATGTCCAGGGCGTTAAAAATGTTGTTGCTCACTTCATCCAATCATACCAGCAACATTCAATACAGATTAAATGTCCGCGGCTGATACATGTACATATAAGAATGCGCAATATGTGTTTTATAAAATGCAACAGCAACATGATCTACCGTCACCAACTTGAAAGATTGGTTGGTTGAATGTTGCTAAATGTCGCACCAGCGATTTTAAGCTATTTGCGACGAGAACTATATTATTAATCTCTATGGATTAATCTATGAACAAGTTCGTGTATGTGAAGTGCGAGTGTTTTATGGTCTACCTTGTACTAGCGCGCACTCGGGGCGACTTTAACGTGCTAGCTCATAGAGTCAGTACGCCACAGACAAGCGTACCACTCGCCCAGTCCATTACACTGATGCCGGGTGAATCAGTATAGGTCAACGGCAAAGAAAATTCACTTTCCCCACATGTGGTCTGAGCGGGACTCGAACTCACAGCGGTGAGAGACCCTGGATTTGAAGAATGGCGTCTTATCCATTAGGCCACCGCGGCCTCCTCAACTTGAAAGAGTAAAGCTGTACTGTCATATAAGTTTTATGTTAAACATTCTTTATTTATCTTTATTTATTAACTTTGCTTATCTGCTCCGAAGAAGCGTGAGTACAAACATAATTTCCTTGTTTTGATTTTAGTTGAAATTCCTAAGAGTTGAGTTGAGTAACGGTGTTTAATGTCCCAGTCAAGAATATTTAACTTATATCGAGGCGTCTCCAATTATAGACGAAGGTGCAGAAATTTTGCCTGTGCGTTGCGCTAATGGTATTATACAGCAGGGTTCTTTATCGTGCCAAGCCCACCGTGACACGGGACCTCGTTTATTTTAAGTTCCCTTCCAAAAGATCCGCTACTTTCATTTCGTAATGCCGAGTGCTTTGCGAAAGAACAGTCATTACCCACTTTCGAGCCTTGAATCAAACCCAGCCGGGGATCGAACCCATGATCTCCCACTAGCAGAGCGATCACTCTACCAGCTGAGCTACAGCAATATCAAAGATTAATTGAGACTATTTGATTCATGTAAAAAATATTTTATTCTCAAAAAAGCGATTTATACTATATACAATTAAACATAAAACATTTTCACAGTTATTACTTTGCTTATTAGATTTTAATTCGAGCATGGGCAAGTATATTTGTTAGTCCAAACGAAGCGTCGTGAGAGCTTAGTGAAAGAACAGGAGATATTCGGGATTTTAAGGTGTCAATCTTAAGATATTTTCTAGATTAAAACATTTGCATTTAGTTTTGACAAAAATATTAATCAATAGTTCCAGAAAATGATAACCAAAATTTGCTAAATTTAAGTTCAGGAAAATCTTAGTTAATAAATGATTGTGAAACCGGGGCCAGTCACTACCAACTTTCAAGTCTAGGGTAAGATTCTGCCGGGATTTGAACCAGCCACAACTTCCAACTTACGGGGCGAGCACTACCTAAAACTTACCAACTGAGCTACCGCACTGGTTTTAATGTGAAAGAGAAACAAAAATAATCATGTCTTATCATAATACACCCCTTTCTAGAAACGGGCGTATCGTATAGAAAGTGAAGTTTGTTGTATTGGATAATGTACATAATCTATGGTTTTCAGCGATCTTATTATATCTTCTTAAGATCCGTGTCGGCTTTGTCGCTTAAACACTTTCGAGGAAATTAAACTCATGATTTTTTAACTCAAACCAAAATAGGCTCTAAAATGTACTCATTATTAAAGGTTATGTATCAGAAAACTTTGGTGGCTTTGAAACATGATCATTCATTTACAGATTTCTTTTCTATATTTAGAGGTGTGCGCCAAGGTGATAGTCTAAGTCCTTCCCTATTTAATTTCTTCATTAATGACATTCCTGATCTGTTTCATAATAATGACCCTTTAACACTATTAAATTCAAAAATAGCATCACTCTTATTTGCAGATGACCTAATTATTCTATCAGAAACAGCAGAAGGATTACAAAAATCATTAAGTGACCTTGCCAAGTACTGTTTTAAGTGGCAGCTTACTGTTAATTTACATAAAACCAAAATTCTCACATTTCAACAAACAAACAAATTAAGTAACAAAACATTTTATTTTCAAAATGAGGCAATAGAAAATGTAAAAGAGTACAAATACTTAGGAAACACAATAAATGCAGCAGGTTCCTTTATTCCCTCTTCAAATGAATTATCAAAAAAAGGTATCAGAGCACTTCATTCAGTTTACAAGTACAGCAGTGGTGTAAACAATATGCCAATAGATATAATGCTTAGATTGTTTGACTCTCTTGTACGTCCCATTCTTACTTATAATTCTGAGATATGGTTTATGGATCTTTATAAACAAATACAGAGCACTCAATAAGAATCAACCAATTGATCTCATATCCTTGTATGATGTTTTTCCCATGGAAAAGGTACACATTAAATACTGTAAACAACTTCTTGGTGTCAGTAAAACTTCTTCCAATCTTGCTACAAAATCCGAGTTAGGCAGATTTCCTATATTTCAATTATATTAAATCAATTAGCTTGCTATGTATCAAGACTTAATTCTAATAACTTAAATCCTTTAATTAAGGAAACATTTATTTTATCCAAGAAATTAGATATAGATAATACTTATTCCTGGTATTCATTTGCTAAAGAAGCATTATCAGAAATATCATTAGATATAAATACTGTTCAGTCATTTGATTATACAAAACAAAACCATAAATTAAAAAAAATATGTTTTTTGTCTTTTGGACAACATTATACAAAACTCTTTTCAGAGAAAATGAATTCTTTAGGAAATGAAAGCAAACTATATATGTACAGTAAAATCAAAACCAGCTTTTCAAAGGAACCATATCTCGATATTCTGAAAGATTTTAATTCCAGAAAGCAACTTACTAAATTTAGAATCAGTGATCATTCACTAGAGATAGAAAAAGGTCGTTATAAAAAGTTAAAAAGAGATGAAAGAAATTGTAAATTCTGTAACACAATTGATAATGAGCAACATTTTATTTTTGACTGTTCAAATAACAAGGAACTCCGTAAAGATTTTATAAAGTCAAGCAAAGCTTCTTTAAACTGTAATGTTAATGAAAATAATAAGTTTTCAACAATGATCATAATTTTGAAATCAACATCCCTTGTCTTATACGTAAATTAGGTGCCTTCATTAAAAAGTCTTTTGAACTGAGGAGGACAGGCTTATTGAATATTTAGGATATTAAACTGAATGTTTTCATACAGATACATATATATCATTTATTTTATTTTGTGCAAAAGTATTAATTTGCAATATTGCATATTTTATGTAATTCTTGTAAGATGATTGTAACAAACTACCTATGTAGTTTATATACAATAAAGTATTATTATTATTTTTTTTTAATATGCACGTCTTTTGAACACCGCAAGGTCCCATATCACTACTTTTGACAGACATGCGACACGCATTCGGCAGAACTCGTAATTACGTCAAAGAATCACCCGTGTTGTGGCGAGTGGTAAAGGATATCACGGTTAAATTAAAAAACGAAACTGATAATAATAAATAAAAATAATTAAAAGAAAATAACAATAAACAAGTAAATTAGTAAATTAAAAAAAAAATTACATTAAATTACATTTTCTCATTCAGCTGCGCGCGTTTTTGCGATATTACACTGCGTTGCTATTAGAATCCACCTATGACGTCATAATAGTGTCATTACATAGATACCATGGCGCAGAAAATGGATAGCGGATTTATGTAGCGATGTATTTTATTGTCATTAGTGATATTTAAAATATTACAGAATGGCAGAAGGAGGTAAGATATACATATTTATGAAAATTACTTCTTATAACATAATTAATTAATACAAAAATGTAACAGGAAAGAGTCAAACCGGGACTTGAAATTGAAACCTTCCCAGTACTGTCGGAACGCTCTACTGACTGAGGTACCCGGCAACCCATCGAGCGCGGTCCGATGTTTTCCTTTCTTCTCAAGATCTAAAAAAGTTTCGTGCATGGTATTTACAATTGTCATATGTTTTTTACAATTAAAATGTTTCACAATATCAGATTTTACAGAAAGTAAATTCAGTTCGCATGTACTTTTTTCTACCGAAAAGGACGTTTGGGAAGTAGTTGAAATCGAGATAAATAAATAAATAAATAAATAAATAAATAAATAAATAAATAAATAAATAAATGAATGAATGATTTTTATAAGCATGCTTACCATTACAATCAATTTACTAGTGATTAATTCTGTCACCTCATAACATTACATTTTTTACAGAGTTCAGTTTACCGGAAAAATTAAAAACCAACATTATAAAATATGCATTACCAATTATTGTTAACGAGAGAAGAACAGGTAACCCATACCTGGTGAACTTTCATCGTAAAATTGATGGGAAGTACCTGGACGAAGTTGTTCAACAATATTGGGATAAAATGACTAGAGAATATGAATTGATCGTACTAAAGGAAACGGACGAAATTTTACTAGCTGTAAAATTTGTCTCACATGTAAGTATTTAATGTTTTATACAGTACAGACCTGTCGAAAGTTTAATATTAAACTAACAAAAATGAGTCAAAGCCCGGATATCGAATGGCCGAAATATGGATAGCTAGTGGACGAAAAGTTGCCGAAAAGGCAGTTTGGCTGCCAAGTGGCCGAAAAGGGACACAGTTTGGCTGTCAAATGGCCGAAAAGGGGGTACAGTTTGGCTGTCAAATGGCCGAAAAGGTGGCACAGTTTGGCTGTCGAGTGGCCGAAAAGGGGGCACAGTTTGGCTGCCAAGTGGCCTAAAAGGGGACACAGTTTGGCTGTCGAGTGGCCGAAAAGGAGGCACAGTTTGGCTGCCAAGTGGCCTAAAAGGGGACACAGTTTGGCTGTCGAGTGGCTTAAAAGGGGACACAGTTTGGCTGCCAAGTGGCCTAAAAGGGGACACAGTTTGGCTGTCAAATGGCCGAAAAGGGGGTACAGTTTGGCTGTCAAATGGCCGAAAAGGTGGCACAGTTTGGCTGTAAAGTAAAACTTTGTATTTTTAATGTAATTGACATAATTTTACTGAATGAATTATTTTAATAACTGTTTTTTAAATTTTTATTTTTTACAGCTGATGGATATTGAAATAGGTGTACGTCACAACAAAACAAAAGGTAAACTTAATTTCATTGACTTTTAAAGAATCTTGTAATTTTGATAGGGTTAGTTTAATTAAGGATATGTATGCATTTGATTTTCCAGTTTCGTTGAAATCTCGTAAAATATACAGCCCCAGAGCTAAAGTTATGTTACCCCTGATATGAGTAAAAGTAACGATATCAAAAAATTACTATTAAGTCATTCAAAACTTTTCCTTCACATATGTCGCTGCCAAATTAACAAGTATGTCCAAGTAACATCGCCTTTACCCTTTATAAATGCCTAAATTCTATTTGTCGTGGTATTGGTCAATCCCCTTAACATTGTCTTTGGGGATATTGTACCACAATTGAGTAATTATTTTGTACATCGCCTATTTCTGTGTTAGCATAGAATTTCTGGTGTTTTTTATTTTTAAATAATTCTCTACGTTCTCTATCGGATTAAAGTCGTGGCTGTCTACTGGCCAAGGTAACACGTTGAAAAAAGTTCTTTTTCTGGACATCGAGTTACGTCAAAATCTTGTTGAAAGATTATTTCACTTAATTTATTTGATTCTATGATGTCACTAATTAATTTTCTCTTCTATTCAAAAATTCTATTTTATATCAGTAATTAAAATTAGCGATATCAATAATTTTGATAATTAATAACAAATCACTAAACAAATGCTAAAACGGCATAAAATAATTAATGATATAATGCGATTTTTCTATAACTACTGTAGGAACCACTGTGATTGTGACAGTGAAATTCTCTTTATATCCATAGAAAATCAAATAAATTTGAATAACGTTTGATATTTTTCACTTACTTGTACCTAGTCCTAACAGGAAATTTGTATGCGCATCTGCGATTGTCATAAAGTATGTAAATAGGAAAATGTTTGCGGTATAGGGATTTTACACATGCGAAAATGACAATGTTTACACCGGAAGTGATGTCCTTCTTGACGTTTTACGTCATATGCGCAACAGAAGCCGCCATTTGCATGGTTTTTCAACATGTTAAATCCCCATAGCACCAACGTTTTTCCCTATGCAGATATATTTTGGGCTAATCGCGGATGCGCATACAGATGTCCTGTTACGACTAGGTACAAGTAAGTGAAAAATATCGATCTTTATTCAAATTTATTTGATTTTCTATGGGTATAAAGAGAATTTCACTGTCACAGTCACAATGGTTCCTACAGTAATATATTTCCCTGATTGATATCACTGTCAGTGAATTTAGTGGAATCACTATTCCGTATATATATACATATATATCAGTGGCGGATCCACGATTCTATGTTAGAGGGGGCACACTGAAAAATTTTTAATTTGTGTTTGGGGACAAAAGCTATACAGAGAAGTCCTTACCCCATGTTATGGTATGGTGAAGAGGCTGCGACATCGTTCAGTGGGAAATTAGGGGACTTCAAATTTTAATTGTCAGTTTCACTTAAAGGATTAAAAAAAGCATTCTTCTCGGGTGCATTTATGGACTGGTAAAATATTTCTTATTATGAATACCCGAAAATTTAGGGGGGGGGGGGCACGGGCCGGGTGTGCCCCCGTCTGGATCCGCGCCTGTATATAATATATATATATATAGTTTTTCCGTTAATGAATTATAAATATCATTATTTTTATTTAATGGTACAAAAAAACAATATCATATAAATGTTAATTGTAGAAATAAACACCAAAGATAAAGAGCTAGAACATTCTGATGATATAATAAAACAACAACAAGAATCAACAGAGTCTGAAAATTACAAAGAGGCAGGCAAATGTATAACAGAAACAGAGTCTGAAAATTGCAAAAAGGCAGCCAAATGTATAACAGAAACAGAATCTGAAAATTGCAAAGAGGCAGGCAAAGATATAACAGAAACAGAATCTAAAAATTGCAAAGAGGCAGCCAAATGTATAACAGAAACAGCGTCTGAAAATTACAAAGAGACAGGCAAATGTATAACAGAAACAGAGTCTGAAAATTACAAACAGCCAGCCAAATGTATAACAGAAACAGCGTCTGAAAATTACAAAGAGGCAGGCAAATGTATAACAGAAACAGAGTCTGAAAATTGCAAAGAGGCAACCAAAGATATAACAGAAACAGAGTCTGAAAATTACAAAGACGCAGGCAAATGTATAACAGAAACAGAGTCTGAAAATTGCAAAGAGGAGGCCAAATGTATAACAGAAACAGAGTCTGAAAATTACAAAGAGGCAGGCAAAGATATAACAGAAACAGAGTCTGGAAATTGCAAAGAGGAGGCCAAATGTATAACAGAAACAGAGTCTGAAAATAACAAAGAGGCAGGCAAAGATATAACAGAAACAGAGTCTGAAAATTGCAAAGAGGCAGGCAAAGATATAACAGAAACAGAGTCTGAAAATTGCAAAGAGGAGGCCAAATGTATAACAGAAACAGAGTCTGAAAATTACAAAGAGGCAGGCAAAGATATAACAGAAACAGAGTCTGAAAATTGCAAAGAGGAGGCCAAATGTATAACAGAAACAGAGTCTGAAAATTACAAAGAGGAGGTCAAATGTATAAATGAAACAGAGTCTGAAAATTGCAAAGAGGAGGCCAAATGTATAACAGAAACAGAGTCTGAGAATTACAAAGAGGCAGGCAAATGTATAACAGAAACAGAGTCTGAAAATTACAAAGAGGAGGCCAAATGTATAACAGAAACAGAGTCTGAAAATTGCAAAGAGAAGGCCAAATGTATAACAGAAACAGAATCTGAAAATTACAAAGAGGAGGCCAAATGTATAACAGAAACAGAATCTGAAAATTACAAAGAGGAGGCCAAATGTATAACAGAAACAGAATCTGAAAATTACAAAGAGGAGGCCAAATGTATAACAGAAAAAGAGTCTGAAAATTGCAAAGAGGCAGGCAAATGTATAACAGAAACAGAATCTGAAAATTGCAAAGAGGCAGGCAAAGATATAACAGAAACAGAATCTGAAAATTGCAAAGAGGCAGGCAAAGATATAACAGAAACAGAATCTGAAAATTACAAAGAGGCAGGCAAAGATATAACAGAAACAGAGTCTGAAAATTACAAAGAGGAGGCCAAATGTATAACAGAAACAGAGTCTGAAAATTACAAAGAGGAGGCCATATGTATAACAGAAACAGAATCTGAAAATTACAAAGAGGCAGGCAAATGTATAACAGAAACAGAGTCTGAGAATTACAAAGAGGAGGCCAAATGTATAACAGAAACAGAGCCTGAAAATTGCAAAGAGACAGCCAAATGTATAACAGAAACAGAGTCTGAAAATTGCAAAGAGACAGCCAAATGTATAACAGAAACAGAGTCTGAAAATTACAAAGAGGCAGGCAAATGTATAACAGAAACAGAGTCTGAGAATTACAAAGAGGCAGGCAAATGTATAACAGAAACAGAGTCTGAGAATTACAAAGAGGAGGCCAAATGTGTAACAGAAACAGAGTCTGAAAATTGCAAAGAGACTGCCAAATGTATAACAGAAACAGAGTCTGAAAATTGCAAAGAGACAGCCAAATGTATCACAGAAACAGAGTCTGAGAATTACAAAGAGGCAGCCAAATGTATAACAGAAACAGAGTCTGAAAATTGCAAATTGGAGGCCAAATGTATAACAGAAACAGAGTCTAAAAATTACAAAGAGGAGGCCAAATGTATAACAGAAACAGAGTCTGAAAATTGCAAAGAGGCAGGCAAAGATATAACTGAAACAGAGTCTGAGAATTACAGAGAGGAGGCCAAATGTATAACAGAAACAGAGTCTGAAAATTACAAAGAGGCAGGCAAAGATATAACAGAAACAGAGTCTGAGAATTACAAAGAGGAGGCCAAATGTATAACAGAAACAGAGTCTGAAAATTGCAAAGAGGCAGGCAAAGATATAACAGAAACAGAGTCTGAAAATTTAAAAGTGGCAGCCAAATGTATAACAGAAACAGAGTCTGAAAATTACAAAGAGGAGGCCAAATGTATAACAGAAACAGAATCTGAAAATTACAAAGAGGCAGGCAAATGTATAACAGAAACAGAGTCTGAGAATTACAAAGAGGCAGGCAAAGATATAACAGAAACGGAGTCTAAAAATTGCACAGAGGCAGCCAAATGTATAACAGAAACAGAGTCTGAAAATTGCAAAGAGACAGCCAAATGTATAACAGAAACAGAGTCTGAGAATTACAAAGAGGCAGGCAAATGTATAACAGAAACAGAGTCTGAAAATTGCAAAGAGGAGGCCAAATGTATAACAGAAACAGAGTCTAAAAATTACAAAGAGGAGGCCAAATGTATAACAGAAACAGAGTTTGAAAATTGCAAAGAGGCAGGCAAAGATATAACAGAAACAGAGTCTGAGAATTACAGAGAGGAGGCCAAATGTATAACAGAAACAGAGTCTGAAAATTACAAAGAGGCAGGCAAAGATATAACAGAAACAGAGTCTGAGAATTACAAAGAGGAGGCCAAATGTATAACAGAAACAGAGTCTGAAAATTGCAAAGAGGCAGGCAAAGATATAACAGAAACAGAGTCTGAAAATTTAAAAGTGGCAGCCAAATGTATAACAGAAACAGAGTCTGAAAATTACAAAGAGGAGGCCAAATGTATAACAGAAACAGAATCTGAAAATTACAAAGAGGCAGGCAAATGTATAACAGAAACAGAGTCTGAGAATTACAAAGAGGCAGGCAAAGATATAACAGAAACGGAGTCTAAAAATTGCACAGAGACAGCCAAATGTATAACAGAAACAGAGTCTGAAAATTGCAAAGAGACAGCCAAATGTATAACAGAAACAGAGTCTGAGAATTACAAAGAGGCAGGCAAATGTATAACAGAAACAGAGTCTGAAAATTGCAAAGAGGAGGCCAAATGTAAACAGAAACAGAGTCTAAAAATTACAAAGAGGAGGCCAAATGTATAACAGAAACAGAGTCTGAAAATTGCAAAGAGGCAGGCAAAGATATAACAGAAACAGAGTCTGAGAATTACAGAGAGGAGGCCAAATGTATAACAGAAACAGAGTCTGAAAATTACAAAGAGGCAGGCAAAGATATAACAGAAACAGAGTCTGAGAATTACAAAGAGGAGGCCAAATGTATAACAGAAACAGAGTCTGAAAATTACAAAGAGGCAGGCAAAGATATAACAGAAACAGAGTCTGAAAATTTAAAAGAGGCAGCCAAATGTATAACAGAAACAGAGTCTGAAAATTACAAAGAGGCAGGCAAAGATATAACAGAAACAGAGTCTGAGAATTACAAAGAGGAGGCCAAAAGTATAACAGAAACAGAGTCTGAAAATTGCAAAGAGGCAGGCAAAGATATAACAGAAACAGAGTCTGAAAATTGCACAGAGGCAGCCAAATGTATAACAGAAACAGAGTCTGAAAATTGCACAGAGGCAGCCAAATGTATAACAGAAACAGAGTCTGAAAATTGCAAAGAGGCAGGCAAAGATATCACAGAAACAGAGTCTATAAATTACAAAGAGGAGGCCAAATGTATAACAGAAACAGAGTCTGAAAATTACAAAGAGGAGGCCAAATGTATAACAGAAACAGAGTCTGAAAATTGCAAAGAGGCAGGCAAAGATATAACAGAAACAGAGTCTGAGAATTACAAAGAGGCAGGCAAATGTATAACAGAAACAGAGTCTGAAAATTGCAAAGAGGAGGCCAAATGTATAACAGAAACAGAGTCTGAAAATTACAAACAGGAGGCCAAATGTATAACAGAAACAGAGTCTGAAAATGACAAAGAGGCAGGCAAATGTTTAACAGAAACAGAGTCTGAAAATTACAAAGAGGAGGCCAAATGTATAACAGAAACAGAGTATGAGAATTGCTGCGACGAGGCAGGAAAAGATAAACTAAATATAACAGAAACAGAGTCAGGGAATTGCTGCGACGAGGCAGGCAAAGATAAACTAAATATAACAGAAACAGAGTCTGAGAATTGCTGCGACGAGGCTGGCAAAGATAAACTTAATATAAAAGAAACAGAGTATGAGAATTGCTGCGACGAGACAGGAAAAGATAAACTAAATATAACAGAAACAGAGTCAGGGAATTGCTGCGACGAGGCAGGCAAAGATAAACTAAATAAAACAGAAACAGAGTCGGGGAATTGCTGCGACGAGGCAGGAAAAGATAAACTAGATATATCAGAAACAGAGCCCGAGAAATGCGACCAGGCAGGGAAAGATAAACTAGGTATAACAGAAACGGAGTCTGAGTATTGCGACGAGGCAGGAAAAGATAAACTAGATATATCAGAAACAGAGCCCGAGAAATGCGACCAGGCAGGGAAAGATAAACTAGGTATAACAGAAACGGAGTCTGAGTATTGCGACGAGGCAGGAAAAGATAAACTAGATATATCAGAAACAGAGCCCGAGAAATGCGACCAGGCGGGGAAAGATAAACTAGGTATAACAGAAACAGAGCCCGAGAAATGCGACCAGGCAGGGAAAGATAAACTAGGTATAACAGAAACAGAGTCTGCGAATTGCTGCGACGAGGCAGGCAAAGATAAACCAGATATAACAAAAACGGAGTCTGAGTATTGCGACGAGGCGGGCGAAGATAAACTAAATATAACAGAAACGGAGTCTGAGTATTGCGACGAGGCAGGAAAAGATAAACTAGATATATCAGAAACAGAGCCTGAGAAATGCGACGAGGCAGGAAAAGATATACTAGGTTTAACAGAAACGGAGTCTGAGTATTGCGACGAGGCAGGAAAAGATAAACTAGATATATCAGAAACAGAGCCTGAGAAATGCGACGAGGCAGGAAAAGATATACTAGGTTTAACAGTGTCTAAAAATTGGAATGAGGTAGTTAGAGAAGTACCAAGTTTAACAGAGCGTGAGAATTTCGAAGGGTTGACAAAGAAAGAACAAGGATTGACAAAGGCAGAAAACAGCAATGGGGTATTCAAAGAAAATACCGGTAAGACCTATTTTAGATAATATCGCATTTTAACAAATTATAGTACTAGTATTTTGTTTTTGTAATGGATGGACGATTAAATTTTCATCAAATGCCAATGCTAAAGAAATCAACATAAAATGATAGTAAACTGCTGAATAAAGCAGAATAATACATAATGTCTACATTGCTTAATTTATTGTAGATAGATAGATAGATTGATTGTTTAATCGCTCGTTTAAATTGTGACTAATAAATGCGAAATCATTAAAATTTGAAATATGGTTACCGGATTTTCGGTCTTAAAACAAGTTTTTATAAGATTTAAACTACAAATGTATAGTTTGAGACCTTAAGAGGGTACTCCTTATTTAAATTTAATTTGTTTTCAATAAATTAGTGCTTGAGTTGAGAAAATAATACGTATGTATATTTTTAATCACTAAATATAATATGTTACGACATGTTTTTTTTTGTTTCTTTTTTGTAGCTCAGAAAAAGAAGAAGAAAAATTTCTTCAGGAGATTTTTGCGGTACTTTATTCCGTGCTTTGCAGCAACTAGAAAAACAGACAAGGAAATAGATTGTTAATGGGGTCATTGTACATTAAAAAATGAGGAAACGAGATAAAACCTGCAAGAGAATTTTTTTTTCTTAATATTTTATAAATTTTTAGGGAAAAGATATTATGTAATGTTTATGGAGATTTGCAGCCTGCAATACTAGTAATCAGACCAGTTTAGACGTGTATGAATCGATTTTTTGTTGGACAAGGATTATGTCCCAAAATTCGTTTGTCAATTTTGTCAACTGAAAAAAAACATTTGGTGCATCTAACCATGTATATGAAATATTAAGAAGTTTATTTTTAATATAAAATGTAAGAAGGCATATTTTTAGTATGTCAAAGAAAAAAAACGTTAACTATCAAACTGAGGTATAACCTTAAATGGTTAATTTAGCTCAATATGTATAATATTGCATTTACATGTAAGTTTTTTATTTTTAAATTTAAATATTATGTATTTAATCACATTGTGTATTTTATTTGTATATTTTTGCTCACATACTGTAAAGAAACTTTTATTCGGGCGATTGGCAATGTAAAATTAATCGCGTCAGTTAATCGTCGCGAACTTGTTTTTGAAAATAGTACTATTAATACCAAATAGACAGCTTAAACCAATATCGCAAAATCGTTTTGGTTAAAAAATCCGTGAGCAAAAGTTGATTTACAATACCAACATTTTGGTTACATTTGTTTTATGATAAAGATTACAATTATTTATTGATAAAAGACTCCTTTTTTATTGTAAATATTATTTGATTTATAATTGCCCTGGATATATTTGATGTCCCATACTTCAATGTTCCTTTCAAAAAAAATTGATTACACACGTGTCGGGTGTTGTTAGCTAAATGGGAGGTGCTTACCCTTCCAGAGCACCCGACCTTACTTTCATAGTGGAAGGTCACGTGCCTAACCTAACTTTTCAGTTCCAAAGTTTTTACTTTGCTTCTGGATTGTTATTCAGGCATGGATTAGTGTGTTTGTTTTTGATTGAATGATATAGAGGTTGTAATCAATTGTTGTGTTGGTCAATCTTTACTGTTTAAGGGACACACACACACACACACACACACACACACACACACACACACACTTTTCAGGTTGTTTTTGAAATCATTTGTGTGTTTACAAGGTGCTGTCAACAATATGGTAAAAATTCATTGTTAAGTTCTGATATTTGCCAACTAACTAGGATACTATGGACAGTTCATAAGTATTTTAACCCCATCCGTGAGGGTATCTTTGACCACCTGTCCTAACAAAAACGCAAAGTGGATCACAACACACAATGGCCTAGGTTTGAATCCTATTCCGGCATATCCTAGTGTGAGGAGTGAGTGAGTAATGGTGTTTAACGTCCCAGCCAAGAATATTTCACTTATATCGAGACGTCGCCAGCTATAGGCGAAGGTGAAAAAATTTTGCCTGCGTGTTGCGCTGATGGCATTATACAGCAGGGTTCTTTATCGTGCCAAGCCTACCAGGACACGGGACCTCGTTTATCTTAAGTTCCCATCCGAAAAGAACCGCGACTTTCATTTCGTAATGCCGAGTGCTTGGCGAAAGAACAGACTACCCACTTTAAGGTCTTGGGTCAGACCCGGCCGGGGTTCGAACCCACGACCTGCCACTTACGGAGCGAGCACTCTACCAACTGAGCTACCGCAGTGGTCTCCCTAGTGTGAGGAAGTTTGTCATTTAGCTTGCAAATGTCCCTCTGGTTTTCTCCATTACCCCAGAACTGGCGATCTTTATATAAGTGAAATAATCTTGACTGAAACATAAATCACCATTTATCCCACTCCAACCCACTTCTGACCGATAGACTTCCAACTTCTTTAATTTTGGTACATTCCTACTTGGTTCTACAGCATGCAGCAACCAGTGTTAGCGTACTCATTGAACCAACAATTTTGCCTGAAAACACTATATATTATATTTTTGTATGACTGAGTGTTTTCCTTTTCTCTGATCGGTCAATTTCAGTGATGTATATAGATTAGTGATATTCAATAACAAATGCTTCAAAAAGTCAATACATGTAAAAAGTTGGCGGACCACTTTAACGCTATAAATAGTAACAGAAGTTTGGCGGACCACTTTTCGATCAAAATAGAAAAGGGACTTTCTGGGAATGATCACGTCATAATTAAAAGACGTCAAAAGATAGTACGTGCTGACGTCATTGACACGATATGATAAAAACACAAAAATAAAATGTCGGACGACGAGCAGCGTTAACATGCATCTGTAGAAACTTCAGAGTTTTGGCGATTTTGACATCTTGATAATATTAATTAACACAAATAAATTCACAGATAATGCAATTTAACTAACAAGAATGTATTTAAAAGAACTTTTAAAACCGACTTTACCAACTCGATGAATGTCTCCAGTAATGCCAAAGTTGCGATCATTTTGCTAAATACACTAAAATCCGATTTTTTAAATGTCATTTAGAAGTGTCATATAATAAAACAATTACTGTCTTTTGATATCGGTGAACGGCCTCGGTGAATGTTACTTTGATCAGGTCCGTATAATCCCATATCAACCTCATCAAAAGACAAAAATTGTATAATATATAATAAAATGTTCAGTGTCCATTCTAAAAGGGGGGCATGGGGCCATTGGTTCTTTATTTTGCAAAAGTGGCTCCATTGGTAAAAATTTAGTGTGCAAAAACATAAGATCAAATGCAACAATGTCACGGTTATTGTTTTATAGGGTGCTCTTTTTTATAAAATGGTCCCATCTGAACAATCCTAGAATGAACTCTGGATGTTTTAATTTCATGACCAGGTTGTTCGGTTAATAAATTGGCAAGTAGGTTTCCTGCACCATTCTTGAACTGACAGCTTAGATCCAAATGAAAGAATCTTTCACCGGGGCATGAAACCCTGTTCCAGTTTAATACACAAGATTCGGTCCAACCTGTCCTAAAGGACACATCTATGCAAGGGTCGCCTGCTTATAAAGGCCAGTAGAAGTGTATCCCAGTTGTTCTGAATTCATATTATTTGAACCTGTATACAAAAGCCACCAGCCAATAAAGGTCACTTTACTGTTTCCCCTGGGTGTGGGTAACCTTTATAGGCAGGTTTGACTGTACTATTGTTGTCTTACGAACTTGTTTAGTTAACAAATCTTACTATTCTGCTTATTTTGTGAGGAAAGCGGCGTCTAGCTAAAATCTTGATAAAATGTTGCATCAATTTTTATTGGGATAACTGATTTGTAGTGTGACGAATATTGAATTTCTAACTTAGTATAAAATTGCATCGTGACCAATATAGAGGAACATCTCCAATAAAACAACTGTTTGCTTAATGTCTTAATTTATAGGTTCGGGCCATGACGTATTACGATTAGGTGTTGTCCGTCTGTCTACAATAGATTGTCTTGCTTACTTCTCCAATATTGTTGAAGATAATTTTGCTTGACTTTGTTTACATGATAACCGGGATATAACATTTAAATTTTCCTTGCCGTTGGCTTTTACTGGTTCACCTGGTGTCAGTATAATGTGACTTGGAGAGTAGTACGCTTGACTGCGGCGTACTGACTTGGTGAGCTAGCATCTTAAAGAAACTGATAAAACAAATGTAAATTATTTGATGGAAAATCAAATTTCTTCAAATATGGACTAAATTGATAGATAATACTGAAAATTTCTATAATACTTAATTTGATGTGATTATCAAGCAGTTTCAATGGCAAACATGGGTCAATCAATCAATTGACTCCATATTTAAAGAAATTTGATTTCTTCCCAAATCTTTACATTTGTTTTATCACTCGGATTTCACTAAAACTAAAAGTGATCCTTTTATCAGTTATGCCATTTGTAAAACATTCTATGCAGAATATAAAAATAGTCCTTCGACAAAGTGTCTCATTTACCTTTTTTAGATTTAAATTAAATCTAAAAAAGGGTACACAAGGCATGTGTTAATTTTAAATTAATGAAAACTGTTAAGTGTTATGTCACTGTATCCAAACTTATCCTAGATATAATCCTATGTTCCTTTTATTCAGAATTTTAGGCAGATGTAGATATCTAGACAGGAAGCACCTGTCCTTCTTGAGCACCCGGCCTCACATCACTGGGTGTGGATATTCAACTGTTCAATTTAATTTGCCAGTGGGTTTTTTCTTTTAGGGATTTCGGTTTAGGAATGAAACGGAATTTAATCAGTTGTGTTACATAATTTGTATTCAAAATAGCACATGACAATAAATGTGATAATAATATTGTCACATGCACGAATTTGAGACATTGTTTACATCTTTAAAAGTATTTATGGTGCACTAAACATATGTTCATTTTTTAAAAAGTACATCTAACTTTAAAAGTAATGAAGACAGATATCAGCTGTATTACTCGTAACATCTGGTTTTGTTTATGTGTCTTCTTTTTCCCTTGATTTATTACTCGAGTTAAAAATTGTTACGAGGACCCGACACGTACAGTTACAGATATGTCCAAAGTTTAACACTAAAGCTAACAATTCAGTGCCAAATCGGCAGCTCATCTTTTCCCCTCGCTAGCTAAACCTCAACAGCTTTTCGGCAGCTGCTATATATCTCTAGGCAGCTTTAAAGGCGCCAGCTTTCTTAATCTCGGCGCTTTGATTCCCTTTCGTTAGCTTAGTGTTAAACTTTCGACAATTCTGTCCTGTGTAATAAAGGTATATGTTTTAAAATTTTTAGAGTAACAACCCATAATTAGCATACCTTTATGTGGTAAAATTACAGGTAAAATGTCTTTTTTCTAATGTTAGGCATTTTTGTATATTATCAAATTTACCATGTATCTCGTAATATCTCTTTGTGCACATCTCCCAGTAATCGTGCATGTTTACGAGGTCAAAAGATTCCTATAATATCACCCTGGTTAGTGTATCTACTGTGGCAATAAGTGACCAGTATTGTCGTAGAAATAACGCCCATCAAGAAGAGACGTTTCAGCAAGATAACCCTCGTTAGTCCCGAGAGAGAGAGAGAGAGAGAGAGAGAGAGAGAGAGAGAGAGAGATGTACTCTTTCAAGGATACAAATTTCATTTCGAAATATACACAATAAATTATCAAAACCGACGTTTCAGTAAGATAACCTTCGCCATTCCTGAGAGAGAGAGAGAGAGAGAGAGAGAGAGAGAGAGAGAGAGAAGAGAGAGAGAGAGAGAGAGAGAGAGAGAGAGAGAGAGAGAGAGATGAACTTAGTGCTAGAACTTTGATGTACTCTTTCAAGGATACAGATTTTATTTCGAAATACATGTATACACAATAAAGTGGGAATTATCAAAACCACTCCAAAGTAAGTTTTATGGTCATCCGTTTGATTAAGGGAGCTCGCTGGCCGGGTGGTCTAAATCGCTCGCTTAAAATGACAACACAGGGAGTCTGCCTAGGTTTGAACTCCAGACTCCTTTGAGACAGATCCTAGTGTGAGAAAGTTTGTCAGTTCGTACGTCCAAGGTGTGGTTTTCTCTGGACACTCCGGTTTCCTCCATCATCCCTGAACTGACTGACCTCCTTCGTATAAGAGCAAAAATCTTTATTGGGGTGTAAAAGTCAATTACTACATTCCACTCTACTCATTGGTCTGATTATGTATCGATTTAGTGTGCTTTCTTATTCTTAGTTGCGTCGGGCTACGGCTTATGCCAAATACATGCTTTTGTTAGCTTAACATTTCATATAATTACGAAATGACTGCAAAAGTATGTACATGTTGTACTTTTCAGTCTGGGAGTTATAATGTTGGTTTCTGGGTAACGGGTACTTTTACGCAGTGGGTTCGTGCAGCTTAGAGTGATAAAAAAAAAAATGATACATTTGATTGTAGTGCTTCAAAAGCATTTTACACAAAATTAATGCAGTGTGACAAGATTATGTCTTAAAATCTAGTTCGTATGTTGTAAAGTTAGAAGACAAGAAAGGCATTAAAAAGTTTAAAAAAATATTGTGACGTAAATCTGGTGATATCTCGATATATCACTCTTGTGTAAGAAATATGCTTAAAATGCGATTATTCTGATACATTTTACGAGTAAATAACTTAAATAAAAACAACAACATAAACAGTCAAAAAATATTTTTAATTAACAATAAAAAATTCCAGAAAATGAACTTGAAAATATAAACAATAAACATTAAAAAATTTATGAAAAAAACATTGAACACATTTACAGAAAGAAATTTGTTCTATACTTCGTAAACTTTACCTAATAATGTCCAGAGATGGAAAATTGGACACAAATTCAAATTTGATAACTAGACATAATTAACTTTACCTTAATATTGTCCAAAGATGGATAGAATGAACACAGATCCGAATTTGGTGACTTTTAAACAAAAATGTTTTATCAATTTTCCACTATTTCTTCCATGGTGATTTTTCTTCATTTTCCAAATACATTTTCATTCCATTATAATTTATTGCGAAAAAATGTCACACAACTTCAATATGATGGTAAACATTAGTGTGTTCTAGATTATATGTTTTAGGATCAACATCTGGTGTTTTTTCAAATCATTTTTCTTATTTATTGCAAAACGACGAACACAACTTTTATATACGGCAAGTATGGGTTTCTTATTTTTTATCGGATCTACTTAACTTGATGTCTAGACCATTAATGTTTTGTCTCCTGGAAGTTTAGCCCGGCTACAGGATATTCCATTTACCACTGGTTCTGTACTTTGATAGAACTTTATGGGCGGTTCTACGGATCTTGGGGTCTGGGTCTCTGTTGAAAACTTCCAAAGCTCTAACAACGTCGAATTCTAAGTGTGTTGGGGAACCGTCACAGAGCGTGTGCAGAACCTGTGCTCTCACATTCACTGCTTCGTCGTCAATCATTTCAAGAACTCTGTTCCAGAAGTCGGTCAAGTCATCCTTTACCCTGCATGGACACATTTCTTTCAGAGCTCCCTGTCTAACTTGTGGGTTTGAATGTTTAGACAGTTCTATGATAGTTTCGATAATTGTGGTGTTTCTGCACAGCCTCAGAGCTTCACCCTTTGACAAGTCCAAGATGGGTATGTCTCGATAGCTAATTTCTGACGTCATCTTGAGGACTTCTTTCGTTTCAAACTTTCCCTGTTCTCTTGTTCGAGTTCTTCGTGTTCCTTCACATCCCCCGTGTGTTACTACTAACGGCTGTAGATTGCCAGTTTTATATACTATTCAACAAACGTTGCACAACAAAATCGAAACCGAAATTTCCACTTCGTTGTGAAATGCCTTTTGAACAGGATGTAAACAAGTACCAAGGGGAACAACTCTAACTAATAAAACTTATTAAATACTACGAGTTATCTTGGTTTTCTTAATTTGAGACTGGTTTCGGGAATTCCATATTTTTAAACATTTTTTTTTTAAAAAATTAATCTCCAGGGATGGTATTTATTACCTCAAAATAATTATCCTGACTTACGGAAATGATGGAAATGACAAAAGTGTGAATTTTGGGAGACAATTATAATAGTTAGATAATTTCTATTACAATTTTTGTGAATTTGGCATTGCACATTTTAAGTTTGAACATCGCAAATTTGTTGGTGACCAAAGATGAGATATTAATTATTTTTTAGTTTCAATCGGTTCTTTAAAATAGTAGAATATTCACGAAAAATGTTGGCCTGCGCCATTTAAATCTTGAAAATGCGTCAAATTATTTTTTTTTAAATATCTATTATCATTTAGGCAGCTTCTTATATAATGCGATAAGTACCATACTTCCCTACCGGGATCCTTCGCCGGGAAAAGACCTTAAAACCCGATGCCCCGTGTCAAAGTAGGTGTGACACGTGAAAGAACCCTCCCTGAGCATTTCTCTGAGCACTGTTGCAAGAGTAAAAAATCCCGTCAATTCAATAAAACCTGGTGATGTCTCGATATAAATCATATATTCTTGACTAGGACGGAAACCCCATCCAAAAATCAATTAATCTTTCCGACTTATATATTAAGCTGTTTTAAAAGTAATTTTTACGATTTAAAGATTGTCGTATCTATAGATTTACTATGTATAAATTAAAACAATACTAAAAAGAGACAAAATGAATATTTTTTATTAAAAAGTCTAAAAACAGTTTTTATCAATGGAAAAATTTGCACATATAATCCCTGGATTCTTATTGGCGCATTTTGGATCGTTCATCGGTTCGCATACACCTGCAAAAGAAACATCATAATAAAACTTCAACATACATGTAGATTTCATTTTTCAGACCTCAAATGAAACTGATATCCCGTTTCAGGAAAAAGTGTATCTCGATTGTTTAATGTAGAAATCGCTGATGACGTCTCGATAAGTGAATAGAATTGCCATTATCAGTGAAATGATCACTGCTACATGCCTGATAATAATACAGAAATGCTAAATAGGTGTCATGTGCTACTTTTGAATGCGTTATTTTATAAAAATTTAAAAATTACATATGACATAAGCATATTTTACCTACTACTTATATTACGTTTGTTCATGCCGTGACTGGAAATAGTACTATTTGAATTGAAGCACTGTACTCGCCTGTCACTTATTTATCAACAAAATATAAACCATTTCATAAAAATGTCATTTAGCCATCCATTTTAATTAAGGACCAACGCTCACTCGAGGGAAGAAACTCAGACTACTCCAAAGATCTACATCTACGCATTAATCAATTTAAAAATCGTCTAAAAATCTACATGTATATGATAGTAAAACTAGATGTGCAAAGCCCTACAGTCACTGGAGAACGTTTGTACAGTCGCAAAAACTCGGGAATTAAGCACTATTAGTGATTAACTGGGCGTTACACTGATATTGTACCTGGATGACCAGTTGGTGTAGAGGGCTCTGGTTGGTCCCGTTGCCATACACAACTAGGATCATCAAGTTCTTCACCGTTAGATTTACCGTCCCCGTCGGAATCTTTTTCACAGATATCCTTTGTCCATTTTAATCCACCTACATAAAAATCCTGAAATAAAATAAATTAAAAATGTTGGGTATTTTTATTAGGAAATTAAATAAACATTTTAAATGCAAAACTTATACGATATATGATTCAAAGCAGTAACTTGATGCAAAGTATTGTTATCTTTTTTATTCCTTACGTAAAAATGAAATAATGTTAACGCAAAACTTTCCGTGATCGTCTGTTAAGAAATATTCCCAAGCAAAGGTTTAAATCACATTGGCTTACACTACAGGTTAAGCTTAATAATTCAGACATTTAAACATTATTAAGAACGGAACTGGAAGTTTCATTAGAAAAAATGTTTTTAAACAACTTAAATCGGTTCCACAAAACACATAGAACTTATATTAAAAAAAAATCATAATAGCATGATCAGCATAATTTTAAAAATTCATTTTACATAAAAAACAATGGAAACATTTCGAAACGTCAAAGACAGCAGCATGATACTGTAAATGGGTTTCTCACACCTGTGACATTGAAAGCCATATTTTTTACCAATGTGGGATTTCCTTGTCTTATCCTAGGGTTGCTGCCGAGTTCTGGAACAAACATATAAGACCGAGGGTTGAGATTCCCTTGTCTCATATGACCAGTAGGGATTATAGATTCTATTAATTTGTTGTTCCGCCGCCTGATTTATTTTGGTGCCCTACATCGAGCCAAAACGTCTGTGGTTCCAGCAATAGATCCGGTACCAGAAGACCATTACAGAATAAAGCAGCATACCGCGTGTTGTATTATGGACAAACAAGGCTAAGAATTATCTCTCTTTGTATAATGTAAAGCTCCGTGAATATCTTTATGTAAACCCCAATTACGGTTATGACGTATGCATTGACACGTTCACGTTGTTCAGTATTAAAATGTCTACCTGCATGAATAGACGTGTTGTCGTCATGTAAAACACATGGAGAAAGGACAGACATTAACACTTGAGAAAGTTATCAGCATAGCCAAATCACATGAATACGAGAGCAGCTTAAGTTAATGTCAGGACAGTCATCAAAATTGCCATCGAATTCGAATGTGCACTGAGTTAAGACAGCATCCGAATAGGGACACAATAAAAACGTCACGAAGGTCATCGAGGGAGACACGACAAAGCACAAGGGGGACGTCACAGTGTGGTAATTGTTAGGATAGACATGAAATAACAGGTAACTCACAACCAGAGGCGTCCCTCCATACTCCAAGTATTACCACAGACCCAAACTTGTTTCCTAATTTTATTAATAAAAGTAATGGTAACCTTAATGCGCAACATGTGACCACAAAGACTATATGATCATCGTTGATTATTGCAATGGGTATTTCGCAGTATACCAGCTGTGTAATGCTTTCAGAAGCACTGTTATCAGTAAGTGTAATGATGCTTTTTCGCGTCACGGCATCCCGGACTTTGCTAGAACATGGAATTTCACACATGTTACCTCAAGCCCGAGATATCGATAAAGTAACGGTCTTGCCGAAAGAACAATTCAAACTGTTAAACAAAATCAAAGTAATCAGGCATCGATCCACTTATTAGCGTGCTTGAATATCGCACAACACCGCTCAATATCTCATCACCATATCAGCTTCTAATGGGATGTAAATTACGTGCCGCATTACCAGTTACCGTCCAACACATGGTTTCGGAAATACCAGTTAAAGCGCGCTCGGACACGATCATCATGTAACAAGACATCAATTTTCTGATAAATCAGCCCATCTAAAAAACTATGATGTCACTGATTGTCTCATAGATCTGACGTCATTCTTTTGATCATACTTTCCCACACCCTTCCTTTTACAACGTGATCAGCAATGGTTACGGACGTGCCAACCAAAATATTTTTGAAAAAGCGAATCAGGAAAACGCACATGCATTTGCAACCATACTTTTTCAAAATGGTGTTGATGAACAGCTCGTTATACATAGAACAGATCGCAGGTAAGATCATATATTTTATCAATGCAAGATCTTTCCTTTTCTACGCTTTTGTGTAGATTGCAATATTTAGATCCATAACAAAGTGGTACTAGTATTTAGGCCCATATAATTGTTTAGCTTGTTTAATGTTTGAGTTTAAATATTTTGCTATAGTTATGTGTATTTTTCCTGTTTTATGGAGATGTAGCGGTGTTTTTAAACTTCTTAAAATTGTATATTTTGCTGAGAGAGAGAGAGAGAGAGAGAGTATGTGGTAATTAAAGTTATGAAAAATTCATGCGGTAAGAGCATGTAGAAGATAAAGCAGTGCATAAGAAAAAGAACCACCCCAACCTTCGGGAAAAAGGCCTGAAATGTTAACAGACAATTCATTTCACAAAACTTTGTCAGAAATAATGATTAAGATTCAAAGACTCTGCGAGATACATCACCTGTAAATGTGAATAAAAATATAAACATCAATTGTGCAGTTATTATACAGTACAAATTAGTGATTCGATTAAATTAATTTCAAATGTTAGAATTTTGATTTGTTAACTTTTTATTCGAATAAGTGCATCATTAAGCTGAATAGTGTTCCATAAGGAAGTTTGAGTTAAAAAGCTATGTTTTACTCTTGTGGAAGTTTACATGTTCTGGATCGAACTGCAGTATACTGTGCGGAAAATTTTGTGACAAAATCTTTTATCAAAATTTTAATTTTTTTTATCAGGAATATAAGTTTCTGTAAATATTTCATTTGTTGTTTATTTCATTTTGGGGCGTGGTTTGTGGGCGGAACACGTTTTACCGATAACTACAAGGTTAGTTATCTCATAGCGATAAGGAACATTTACATTTTTAAATTAAATGTTTGTAATGAATATTCCTTATTTGATAATTTATTTTATATCTTAGTAAGTTGTGAACCAGTGACGTCTGCAGACTGTATTGCCAAAAATAAAACCGCCAACATCACATGTTAGATAGTGATCAACAATTTCACGAGAGGAGTAGTCAAAGGCATCTAAAATCAAATCATATTCATTGTTAATTAAATAATAAAAAAAACCAAACATACTAATCCATGTCCGAATCACAATCCAGAAGCAAAGTAAAAACTTTGGAACTGACAAGTTAGGTTAGACACGTGAATTTCCACCAGGGAAGTGAGGCCGGGTGCTCCGGATGGGTAAGCACCCCCTGATTAGCTAGCTACACCCGCCACGAGTGTAATCATTTGTTTCAATAATATTATTTATTGTCTTTCCATTTTATAATACAAAATAAAATCCAGGGTCTCAAAAACAAAATCTTTGGGAAACGACTTCCAGAGAAAATTGATACAATTCGGCAAAAACAAAACAGTGACACAGACAGTAATAACGGTATTTCCATTGGGCAAAACTGTCTACCTTATCCAGTAATTTGGTTTGCCTTAAAGTGCAACCGAATAAAGGTATGTTATGCACCTACTAACGATGCAGATGAAGAAGACAAAGATGCTTTTTACGAACAACTGCAAAGAGAACTAGACAACACGCCAGACCATGATATCAAGATCATCATGGGAGATATGAATGCTAAAGTAGGAGCAGATAATGAACTCTACAATAGTGCAATGGGGCACCATGGTTGCGGTATCATAAATGAAAATGGACATAGGCTTGCAGAGTTTTGTACCACCAACAACTATGTGATCGGAGGAACTCTATTCCCCCACCGAGACATTCATAAGTTGACATGGCATTCACCAAACGTGAGAGATCAAAACCAAATTGACCACATCATGATAAATGGTAAATGGAGGAGGTCATTGCTTGATGTGAGGGTTAAGAGAGGCGCTGATGTTGGTAGTGACCACCACCTGGTAACAGTATCTATCAAACTAAAACTGCGCAACACACAAGGAAAGCGTACAACAAGGAAGAGATTTGATGTGGACAAACTCAGAGATATCAAGACAAGGCATGAGTTCAACATCACACTCAAAAATAAGTTTGGCATTCTACAAAACCTACAATCAGAAAACAAGACAACATCGGTTGATGAAAAATGGAAAGAAATTTGTAACATCTACACTGAAGCTAGCGAAAAGTGCATTGGCTACAAACCAAAACAGAAGAACAAAGAATGGATAACACCTAACACTTGGAAAATGATTGAAACAAGAAAATGCACCAAAAAGAAAATACTTGAAGCCAAATCACTGAGACTTAAGGAGAAACATCAACAAGATTACAGTGAAATACAGAAACAAGTGAAAAAAGCTGTACGTACAGATAGAAGAACATACATAGATGCCTTAGCAACGAAAGCAGAAGAGGCAGCCAACAAAGGGGAACAAGGAAATCTATACAAAATAACAAAAGTAATATGTGGGAAAAACAGACCATCACCAAACCTTCCCATCAAAGACAAACAAGGAAAGCTGATAACATCAGAGAATGAAATGGAGCAACGGTGGACAGAACATTTTAAGGAGATCTTAAACAGACCACCTCCGATCCATGAACCTGAAATCAGTGAACCCGAATCAGAGTTGAATATCAACACCAATCCACCAGACGTCCCAGAAATTACATCAGCCATACAGTGTTTAAAAAATGGAAAATCTCCTAGGAGTGACAATTTAAATGCTGAGCTATTCAAGACGGACCCACTCCTTACAGCTACCATCCTCCAACCAACCTTCAAAGAAATCTGGGAAAGTAAGACCATACCAGATTAATGGAATCACGGAGTCATCATTAAGATACCAAAAAAGGAAATTTAAATGACTGTAATAACTGGCGTGGAATAACACTTCTCTCCATTCCAAGTAAAATCATGGCTAAAATTATCATCAGAAGAATAGCCAAAGCAGTAGATGTCAAACTACGGAAGGAACAAGCAGGGTTCAGACCAGGACGAGGATGTATCGACCAAATATTCGCACTGAGAAACATCATTGAACAGTGTACGGAATGGCAGCGACAACTTTATCTGAACTTCATCGATTTTGAGAAGGCCTTCGACAGCATTCATAGAAACAGTCTCTGGAGAATTGTGCGTTCGTACGGCATCCCCCAACATCTTATAGACATCATCAAGAGTTTCTACGTCAACTTCAGATGCAAAGTTGGAAACTCAAGCATCGAGTTTGGTGTCAAAACTGGAGTTCGCCAAGGTTGTGTAATGTCATCAACGCTCTTCATCATAGCCATCGACTGGGTCATGAGGAACACAACATCAGACATCCCTAGAGGCATCAGATGGGGAACGTTCACAACACTTGAAGACTTGGACTTTGCCGATGATATTGTCCTGTTTTCCACTCCCATCAGCACATCCAAGACAAAACACATAGGCTCCACGAGTATGCTGGAAACATTGGACTGAAGATCAATGCTAAGAAAACTGAAGTCATGACCCTAAATGTGAATAACCCACAAGGAATTAAAATGGACAATCACATCCTCCCATTTACAAACAACTTTACTTATTTAGGGAGTATTGTCACAACAGATGGTGGAGCAGACAGGGACATTCAGCAGAGACTAGCCAAAGCCAGAGCAGCATTTAAGAACTTGCAAGCTGTGTGGAAATCCAGCCAATATACCAACAGGACAAAGCTCAAACTGTACAAAAGCTGCATCATACCAATTCTTTTGTACGGTTCAGAGTGCTGGAGAATGACAGAGAACGACCTTAACAAACTGTCAACTTTCCACACCAAATCCCTGAGAAGAATCCTAAAAGTATTTTGGCCAAATACCATCTCAAATCAGAACCTTCTTAGCAGATGCGACCAGGAAGATATGGCCACCATCATCACCAGGAGACGATGGATCTGGATTGGCCACATACTCAGAAGGGACCCTGAATCCATCATAAAGACAGCCCTCTTCTGGACACCAGAAGGAAAAAGGAAGAGAGGGAGACCAAAAGTTACCTGGCGGCGAACAGTGGAAAAAGAGATGAAAGAGCATCAGAGAAGCTGGGGCACTCTCCAGAAGCTAGCCAGTGACAGACAGGGATGGAGAGCCCTCGTTACTGCCCTATACGCCAAAGGCGTCACGGGCAATAAGAAGAGTAAGAATAAAGGTAGTTTTCCATGGAGAAAAATGAATAAAATATACCAATTTGACCACTAAAATGCTTAAAACAACGGTCATATACTAGCAAATTAAATCTAGTTGTCCTTGCCGACAAAATGTTAGATATTTTCACAATATATAACATATTTGCAATGAGTACCCTAAGCTATTGCAAACAGACCATTATGCAGTTTGCTGCATTTCAGAACTTCAAATTTTCCCAATTTAAAAGGTAGAAGGTAGTTTTAAAGAAGTAACAAAATTCTTTTAAAAATATTTGCTTAAATAGATTACTTTTTCAAACAATTATTAGAAAAAAATAGCCAATGACATTTTGGCTACAAGTAATGGCAACATATATACAACAATGGACAAAAAAGCACAAAAATTGATAAAAACAAGACAAAATCAATTCAGGCCAGATAAATTTGAACGACTTTCGTTGCATCAATTGTACTTTAATTTATAATCTTGTCAATTTGCTATCGTGTGTTGTTTGTTGCTTTGGTTGCATTAATTATGCTTCAGCTGCAAATTGTTGGTTGACTTGATGGAATTGATAAGATCATATTTAGGTGTTGATTTTTTCCCAGTTAGTTGTAATAAAAAACAAACATACTGTCATGTGCTACTTTTGAATTTTTATGAAATAATATAATTCAAAAGTAGCACATTACAATATTTATCCATGTCCGAATCACAATCCAGTATCAAAGTAAAAACTTTGGAACTACCAAGTTAGGTTAGACACGTGAACTTCAACCAACGAAGTGAGGTTGGGTGCTCCGGAAGGGTTAGCTAGCTACACCCCCCCACCCGTGTCTGAATCAAAATTGTGTGAAAGGAACATGACACTATGGGACGTCAAATATCCTGATTATGATTTTTTTCAGAATGGCGGCGTGGGAGTGCCAACCTAAATCATCAAGAAATTAGCTAAATCGTTCGTTCTAACGAATAAGTATGTTACAAAGTTCCCTTGATGGCGGGTGGTGTTACATTTAGTATTTCGTTGGAATGATTTTTTATTTGGTCCCTCCAAGCCGCCATACTGAATAAATTTATAAATAATAATAAAAAAAATTCAGGGGGGTCAGATGAACATTCCAGTACCAACCCATTTGTACTTACACATTTGCAGTATTTAGTCAACGACTTAATTTGACGTTTTTATGTTTACTGTTTATAAGAACACGAAAATAGAACCCACAAAATAGTAAATTTACTGAATTTGATACATTTGGATTTTGTTTACACAAATAACATTTACAACAGAAGATAGAGGTTTATTGTCTGAAACTGACAATAGTGAAAATCAAAACTTAAAATGGTCAAATCACTTCAGTACACCTGAAACTAAGTGAAAAAATTCAATATCCTACCATTTTCACAACAAAAAATTCAAGATTACAATGAGTGCAATTTAAAATTCAAAATAAAATAATAGGAGTTAATTGGTTTCTTAAAAAAAGTAAAATTAAAGATTCTGATAAGTGTGTTTTTTGTAAATGTGAGTCATTGACAGTCTTTCATTTATTCTACGAATGTATATACGCACAAGAGTTTTAAAACAAATGAGAAGATTTCCTAAATTTAAGCTTTACCGATGCTATAGAAAAAACACAGATACAGCTTTTTTTGGCATTGCAAATTTTTCTATGATATATAAACCTATTAATTTTATCTTGCTTATTTCAAGAGAATTTATTTATTCTTCAAAAATAAACATAAAAAATAAAATTTCAATGTATTTTAAATATTTTTAAAAGATAATATATTAATTCAAAACATAACGCTACAAAAGAAAGGAAATTTGTGATAAATTTTGGCAAACTTTTTACGAAAAATTACTTTGAAAATATACATATATTTATGTGAATAAATAAACATATATATATATATATATATATATATATATTATATATATATATATATATATAATATATATATACTCACACACTGATAAAATATGTTTTGTATATTTAATTTGGATAAATATTATGTGTTTTTCTGTATTGTAAACATGTGTTAAGCTTTGAATTGTTTATCTAATGTTTTGTTCAAATTATTTGTATAAGTGCTTATGCAATTATGCCAAAAGAAAATATAAAACATTTACAACAGAAATGCTTGCACGCAAAAATACCAATTCCAATGTACATGTAAATCTTATAAAATATATTAAATTTGAAAATTTTTTAACCTTTCCGAACGGGTTCAATTTTCCACCTCCGTCGGCGCTGGAATGACCAACACCTGGCCACATCTCACCAAGTAGACAAGGATCTGGCACTGCATAACCGTTTGGAATAAAATCCCTAAAGTTAGGATAACTGTAACAAATGGACACGAAACACGCAACAAAAACCAGGACCTTCATCACTGTCAACAAAAAACGAATATCATTTAAGAAATAACATTTTACTTTTGTTCTACCACGAGGTTATAAAGAGGCTGAGAATGGCGCAGCTGCTGCAGGTAGAACTAAAGTAAAATTCCATTTTTTATATTTACAATTTCCAAAGACACGAACATTTTAGCGTTTTTCTGTCAGACTGCTACTAGTGGTAGGGGGACAGTTTCTATTTTGACAGACGTGAGACTCCGCCTACTTATCCAATTATCTTCGATGTGGCAGACTTGAAGCTCCGCCCACTTCTGTTGTGTTTGTGACGTAAAACTCGGCCAAGTCACGTGAAGCTCCGTCATCATCTGTTGACACGTCGAAAAAGCTCGTGTTTGTGACGTCAAACTCGGCCACTGTGATATTTAACAATTGACATTTCATTTGTTATATTTTCATTAAAATAATTTTTTTTAAATCTGGAACTCCATTTTAGGGTTAATTTGCGTTAAATTCTGGGATATTTACGAGTATTTCGACCACGAAATTGAATTCGGAAAAGGAACAGAGTTTTGAAATTAAAGCAACTTTGCACTGAACCGCCTGTTCTTGCTTTCTATGACGTAAACAAACCCGTCGAAATACAATGTGACGCGTCGAAAGATAGGCTTGGAGCTATTCTCATACAGGTAGAGAAAATTGTCGCGCACGCATCGCGCTCAATGGGTGACGCGGAGCAGCGTTATGTACAGATCGAGAAAGAGATGCTGTCAATTGTATTCGCATGCAATAAGTTCCACTAATATATATTTGGCAAAAAACTAATGTTTTCAACGACCGTAAACCACTAGTTTCCGCACGTATGCGTTTACAACGTATTTTGCTTAAGCTGCAGTGGTATGACTTGAAGGTCAAATATGGAAAGGGAAAGGATATGACCGTAGCCGATGCTTTATCAAGAGCTAGCCTACCAATCGCTACACTTGACGCACTTGACATGTATCATAATCATGGCGCGATCGATATGTTATCGGTAAGCAAAGACAAGTACTTGAACATTAAGGAACAGACTAAAACTGAGCTAAGCAAGCTTTTCGAAGTTATTTTCCAGGGTTGACCGGATAAACGCGACCAGCTTCCCGTTAAAGTTGCGACTTACTGGAAATCGCGTGTTAGTGTCGCGGACCGATTAATATACAAAGGTTTCGGAATAGTACCGCCACCAAGTTTTCGAGAACACGTGTTAAATCATGTGCATAGTTCCAACCTTGGTATAGTCAAGAGTAAACAACGTGCATGTGAAGTATTTTATTGGGCCGGAATGAACTCTGATATAGAGCAGCTTGTAAAGAATTCTGCTGATTTTCAAAATCGCAATTGAAATGAACCGCTGAAGGTTACTCCAACATCGCTGTCGACTATTACTCAAAGTACACCGATGTACAGCTTTTAATTTCTATTACCACAACTACAGAGTTTTGGTGTGTCTACGGACGTTGTTCATACTAATAGCTTTATTACAAAACAACGCTGCCGTTTATAAGATCGCAAAAAAAACTTATTTTTTCGAAGATACAATATATATTAGGCTTTCTTATTACAGACTGAACTAGGGAGAAAGTTGGGATTTTAAAAACGAAATTATTTTTTAAATTGGTGTTAAAAGCTAACAACATCTAGTGAAACCGTCGTATTTTACGTCCAGATGATTTTGACTTGACAAATGAACAAAAACTAACCATAGCAATATATGTATCCGAGGATTAAGGTTTTTCCCCGTGCCATCGGCATATCATCACACGAGGCTTTGGTGTTATTCGAAGATCCTCGGAGAATTTAGAAATTTCTCGAATATTGTAACCTTATCTTTTTTGCTTATGTCATATATTTGAATAATTTTTCTCTCTTTTTTGACACTACTGTCGTGTGCTATTTTATTTTATTTATTTATTTTTTTATTTATTTATTATACTTTTTTCCACGTGCTGATTTTTTATGAACAACTTATAGTTATGATGTCTCTGTATCCAAAATAAACCTGGATATAATTGAAGTGTCATAGTTCCGCGTTCCTTTCATTCCCAATTTTGATTTTACATGTGACGGATGTGGATATCTAGACAGGAAGTACCTACTCTTCATGAGCATCCGGTCCCACTTCCCTGGTGGAGAGCTACGTATTTCACTTAATCAGCTAGTTTTCAAAAGTTGGATTTTGCTTTTGGGATGACGGTTAGGAAATAAAACAGAATTATTTCGATTCATAATTTGCATCTAAAAATAGATTATTGAAATAAATGTGATAATAATAATAATGTCACATGCATTAATTTGAGATATTAATTAAATCTTATAGCACCAACCGTGTGTTCATTTTAAAAACGTACATCATGAAGACAGCTTTCAGCTGTATAACTCGTAACATCTGGGTTTGTTTATATCTTCTTTTTTCTTTGATTTGTTACTGGCGTTTAAAATGGTTACATGGACCCAACACGCACAGTACAGGCCAGTCAAAAGTTTAACACTGACATACCGATCGATTACATTACATGAAAAATTATATTTTTAGAAGCAAAATATTAATTAGAATCCACACCCATGTTTGATTTTACACAAATGCTCTATTGCATGTGCCGAATTGCAAAGATTTTAAATAATGCTATATCAAGAGTTGGTCATACGCGGGGCAGTTCACTTATTTTTATTTATTCATTTTATTTAGATTCTGTTGCAGCCATTGCAATTATCCATCAATACATATTTTAGTGTGAGAAGTTTATCTGTTCGCTTGCCGAAGACCTGTGCTGAAGTTGTTTTCGGGCACTCTGTTTCCTCCATCATCCCCGAACTGACCGACCTCCTTGGTATAAGAGGAAAACTCTAGACTGAAGTGTAAAACTCCATTACTACATTCCAGTCTACTTATGGGTCTGATTATGTATCGATTTATTGTGTTCTTATTCTTGGTTGTGTTGGGTTATTGATGCGAGTTACACGTGTTTGTTAGCTAAAAGTTTGTGTTAAAAGCTAACTATATCTAGTGAAATCGTATTTTACGTCCTGATGATTTTGACTTGACTAATGAACAAAAACTAACCATAGCAATATATACAAGGATTTAGTTTTCCCTAGTGCCATCCGCATATTATCACACGAGGCTTTGGTGTCAATCGAGGATCTTCAGAGAATCCAGAATTTTTCCGAATATTGTAACCTTATCGTTTTGTTTATGTCATATATTTTTAATAATTTTTTCTCTCTTTTTTGACACTACTGTCATGTGCTATTTTATTTATTTATTTATTTATTTATTATACTTTTTTTCCACGTGCTGATTTTTTATGAACAACTAATGGTTAAGTATGACGTCTCTGTATCCAAAATTAACCTGTATATAATTGAAGTGTCATAGTTCCGTGTCCCTTTCATTCCCAATTTTGATTCTACACGTGACGGATGTGGATATCTAGACAGGAAGTATTTACTCTTCAGGAACATCCGGTCCCACTTCCCTGGTGGAAATCTACGTATTTCACTCAATTAACTAGTTTTCAAAAGTTGAACTTTGCTTTTGGGATTGTGGTTAGGAAATAAAACAAAATAATTGTTTCATAATTTGAATCTAAAAATAGATCATTGAAATAAATGTGATGATAATAATGTCACATGCATTAATTCGAGACATTAATTACACATAATAGCAACAACCATATGTTCATTTAAAAAAGTAATTTAACTTTCAAATAATGAAGACAGCTTTCAGTTGGGTAACTCGTAACATCTGGGTTTGTTTATATCTTCTTCTTTCTCTAATTGATAACTGGCGTTTAAAATTATTACGAGGACCCGACACGTACAGACCCCGGGTTCACAATCATTCTTTAGCTAAGATTTTCCTTAATTTAAATCTTACAAAATTTCGAATCTTTATAATTTTGTAAATATTGAAGATATTCAGGAACTTAAGGTGTCAATTTTAAGATTATTGCTAGATTAATTATTTGCATTTAGTTTTGACAAAAATATTCATCAGCGATTCCAAAAAGAGATTACCAAAATTTGCTCTATTGAAGTTAAGGAAAATCTTAGCTAAAGAACGATTATGAACCGGGGCCAGTACAGGCCTGTCAAATGTTTAACACTATGCAAACGAATTAGTGTCAAATCGGCAGCTCATCTTAGCCCCTCGCTAGCAAGTTTTTCGTACTATCTCTTTTATGAACATCTTCTGGTAATCATGCATGTTTGGGAGAGAGAGAGAGAGAGAGAGAGAGAGAGAGAGAGAGAGATCTGAACTTAGTGCTAGTCCTTTGATGTACCCTGTCAAAGATACAGTTTTTATATAGAAATGGGAAATACCAAAACCTCCAAACGTACGTTTTACGGTCATCGGATTGGTTAAGGTATTTCGTTGGTCTGGCCGAGAGTTTAAAGCGCGCTTACAAATGATGGTGGGTGCGGACTCTACTTAGGTTCAAATTCCATTTGAGACATATCCTAGTGTGAGAAAGTTTGTCTGTTCGCTTGCCGAAGTTGTTTTTGGGCACTTCGGTTTCTCCATCATCCCTGAAATGACTGACCTTTTTGGAATGATAGGAAAACTCTTGACTGAGGCGTAAACTGAATTTCTCCACTCCACTTATGGGTCTGATTATGTATCGATTTATTGTGTTTTCTTATTTTTTGTTTGTGTCGGGTTACTGATGCGAGGTACGTGTTTTTGTTAACTAATTATTCCCTATACTAATTTGCATTTCAAATGACTGCAAAGGCATGTACACGTTGTACTTTTCAGTCTGTGAATCGCATTATTGGTTTATGGGTAATGGGTACTCTTACGCAGTGGGTTTGTGCAGCTCAACTATTCAAATATGACAGAAAGAAACACGTTTCATTCTGTGTCTACTCTGGGAATTACATTGCCGGTTCATGTGTAATGGGTACTTTTACGCAGTGGGTTCGTGCAGCTTAGAACATTTGATTATAGTGCTTGAAAAGCATGTTACACCGGCAAAATTAATGCAGTGTGACAAAATTATATCTTAAAACGATCTAAATATAGTACGTTTGTAGTAAAGCTAGAAGACAAGAAAGACACTGAAAGGTTAATATAATATGACGACGTCAATCTGGTGATGTCTCGATATCACTCTTGTAAAAGAAGTATGCTAAAATGCGATTATCCTGATACAATTACGACTAAATAACTTAAATAAAAAAAACAACATAAACAGTTAAAAATATTTTAATTAACAATAAAAAAAATCAGAAAAATGAACTTGTAAATGTAAACAATAAACATATAAAACAGTATAATTATAAAAAAAAAACATTGAACACATTTACAGAAAGAAATTTGTTCTACTTCGTAAACCTAAATAATGTCCAAAGATGAAAAAATGGACATTAATCCAAATTTGATGACTATAAATAAGTAACTTTACCTACATAATGTCCAAAGATGAAAAATGGACACAGATCCAAATTTGATAACTTTACCCAAATAATGTCCAAAGATAGAAAAATGGAAAGTAATCCAAATTTGATGACTTTTAAACAAAAATATGCTTGTCAATTTTACCATTATTTCTTCATGGCGGTATTTCTCCATTTTCCAATTCTATTTATTTCTATTCATTGCGAAAATTGTCATGACACACACAACTTTTATATACGGCAAGTATAAGTTCCTTTGTTTAAGAATAGATTTTTTATCGGATCTACTTAGCTGGAATTTAAAACTTGATGTCCACCATTAATTTTTTGTCTCCTGAACTTTAGCCCGGCTACAGGATATTCCACTTTCCACTGGTTCTGTACTTTGATAGAACTTTATGAGCGGTTCTACGGATTTTGGGGTCTGGATCCCTGTTGAAAACTTCCAAAGCTCTTACAACGTCAAATTCTAAATGTGTTGGGGAACCGTCACAAAGCGTGTGCAGAACCTGTGCTCTCACATTCACTGCTTCGTCGTCAATCATTTCAAGAACTCGGTTCCAGAAGTCGGTCAAGTCATCCTTTACTCTGCATGGACACATTTCTTTCAGAGCTCCATGTCTAACTTGTGGGTTTGAATGCTTAGACAGTTCTATAATAGTTTCGATGGTTGTGGTGTTTCTGCATAGCCTTAGAGCTTCACCCTTTGACAAGTCCAAGATAGGTATGTCTCGATAGCTAATTTCTGACGTCATCTTGAGAACTTCTTAGATACCTTCTAGTTTCTTCACATTCTATGTTGTTACTACTCCAGGATTGCGGATTGCCAGCTTTATATACTATTCAACAAACGTTGCACAACAATATCGAAACCGAAATTTCGACCTGGTTGTGAAATACCTTTCCGATGTAAACAAGTACCAAGGGGAATAACTCTAACCAATAAAACTTGTTAAATACTACGAGTTATCTAGGTTTTCTTAATTTGAGACACGTTTCGTGAATTCCATATTTTTAAACATTTTTTTAAATAATCTCCAGGGATGATATTTATTACCTCAAAATAATTATCCTGACTTACGGAAATGGTTAAAATGACAAGTGTGAATTTTGGGAGACAATTATATAATTTAGTTATAAAGCGGATTTAACTCATATGAAAACAGATAATTTCTATTATAAGTTTTATCAATTTGGCATTGCACATTTTTAAGTAAAAATTGAACAATCGCAAATTTGTTGGTGACAAGGTGAGATATTAATTATTTTTTAGTTTCAATCGGTTCTTTAATATACTAGAATATTCACTAGAATATGTTGGCCTGCGCCATTAAAATCTTTAAAATGCGTCAAATTATTATTATTATTTTAAATATCTATATTATTTAGGCAGCTTCTAATAGAATGCGGTAAGTACTGTTCTTCCCTACCGGGGTCCTTTGCCGGGAAAAGACCTTAAAACCCGATGCCCCGTGTCAAGGTAGATGTGGCACGTGAAAGAACCCCCCCTCCTCCCCCCCCCCCCGAGTATTTCCCTGAGCACTGTAAAAAGTAAAAAATCCCGTCAATTCAATAAAACCTGGTGACGTCTTGATATAAATGATATATTCTTGACTTGGACGGAAACCCCATCCAATAATTAAGCTGTTTTAAACGTCAATTTTACTATTTATAAAGACCGTGGTATCTATAGATTTACTATGTATAAATTAAAACAAAACTAAAAGAGACAAAATGTATATTTTAATTTATTAAAAAATCTAAAAACAATTTTTATCAATGAAAAAATTTGGCACATATAATCCCTGGATTCTTATTGGCGCATTTTGGATCGTTCATCGGTTCGCATACACCTGCAAAAGAAACATAAAACTTCCACATACATGTAGATTTCATTCTTCAGACTTCAAATGAAACCGATATTCCGTTTCAGGAAACGTCTCGATAAGTGACTAAAAATGTCATTATCAGTGAAATGATCGCTGCTACATGCCTGATAATAACACAGAAATGCTCAATAAGCATATTTCACCTACTACTTATATAACGTTTGTTCATACCGTGACTTGAGATAGTACTATTTGAGACAGTTTACTCGCCTGTCATTTATCGACAAAATATAAACCATTTCATAAAAATGTCATTTAGCCTTCCATTTTAATTGAGGACCAAACGTCCAGTCGAAGGAAAAAACTGGAACCACTCCAAAGACCTACATGTACGCATTAATTGGCCCAAGAACCTTGCGCTTTGAAAGGTCTAAAGAACATTGTATGGTAGTAAAACTAGAAGTGTAAAACCCTACATAGTCACTGGTTGTCAAATAGATGGAAACTTTTTACAACCACAAAAATCGAGAATCAAGCACTATTAGCTATTACTTAGTCGCCATAGTGTAAAACCCTACATAGTCACTGGTTGTGAAATAGATGGAAACTTTTTACAACCACAAAAATCGAGAATCAAGAGCTATTAGCTATTACTTAGTCGCCATAGTGTAAAACCCTACATAGTCACTGGTTGTCAAATAGATGGAAACTTTTTACAACCACAAAAATCGAGAATCAAGAGCTATTAGCTATTACTTAGTCGCCATAGTGTAAAACCCTACATAGTCACTGGTTGTCAAATAGATGGAAACTTTTTACAACCACAAAAATCGAGAATCAAGCACTATTAGCTATTATTTAGTCGCCATATTGATATTGTACCTGGGTGACCAGTTGGTTTAGAGGGAGCTGGTTGGCCCTGTTGCCATACACAACTTGGATCACCAAGTTCTTCCCCATTTGATTTACCGTCACCGTCGGAATCTTTCTCACAGATATCCTTTGTCCATTTTAATCCTCCTGCAGAAAAATCCTGAAATATAATAAATGTTGGTTGTTTGATTAGGAAATTAAGGGAAGATAGGTCAAGTTAATAACTGCCTACTAGTAGCTAACTTTTCTTCTACAATTAGACAGTTACTATAGTAGCTAATTATAACTTAACCGATCTAATTAAAAAACTTTTAAAATGCAAAACTGGTAATTATAGTCCATACAATACGATATATGTTTCAAAGCCAGTATTTTGGTCCAAGAAATGGTTATCTTTTTATTCCTTACGTAAAAATAAAATGTTAACACAAGTTTTTCCTAGATCGTCGGTTAAGAGACATTTCCAAACATGCAGATGTTTAAATCACCTTGGCTAACACCACGGGTTAAGCATAGAAATTAAGACATTTTCCATTATTAAGACCGGAAATGGTAGTTTCATTAGAAATAAGTGTTTAAAAACGTTAGGCTCATCGGTTCCACAAAAAAAAAAAAAAAAAAAAAAAAAAAAAAAAAAAAAAACCCAGAACATGAATAAATAAAATCAGGATAACATGATCAGCTTATTTTTTTAAAAAAAAATATTTTTTTTCATAAAACTGGAAAAAAAGTCCGTTACGTCATAGATTGTGACATGATATTTAAAATGGCAATACCTGTCCGAAAGGATTTGTTGGTCCACCGCCTGATTTATTTTGGTGCCCTACACCAAGCCAAACGTCTGTGGTTCCAGCACATGGGTCTGGTACCAGGATACCATTAGGGAATAAAGCAGCATACTCCGGATGACCGGTACATAGTACGGCTAAGGTAGTGACCACAAGTATAGCAACGCACCTCATATTAGATGGTCCTCTGTCCTATATATGCTGACATTTCCCAATGGAAACTGATAATATATTTGTAAGGATCTTTATCAACAAGACACAAAGATAAGGAGGTTTGTCGTTCCCCTTAATCACACCTTAGACAGGTGATGTTACATGATCACAGAACTAAGTGCTTTAGTACTGCCATGCAGTTCTGTTTGAAATACGACTAACCGATCATTGGTTTGTCCTTGATCGCTAGCAAACCCATTCTTAAGCGTTGTTGATAACATTAGGTACCGCTTATTGTAAAAAGGCGGTATCTGGACCACACCCGTGTCCACCCAAAAGTGGCGAGTCTGCTATGTTTATTGTGAGATCTCATGTATGCTTGTTGTATGCATGGCATGGGTTGTATTTTTGTTTTCCTGGTCACTGTAGGGGTTATTTTTAATAATATTTTGCAGTTGTGAAACCGCTGTCTTGACATCGTTGAATTGGAAGGCGTTCAATTTGCTCACTCAGTCACCACAGCCTCTCATGGTATCAAATATGGTGACATTCATTTTTACATATAGTGCAAACCGGTCGAAAGTTTAACACTAAGCTAACGAAAATAAGTCGAAACTTGGCTGTCAAGTGGCTCAGATTGGGATAGCTAGTGGCCATAAGCTACAGAGGCAGATAGATAGCAGGTGACGAAAATTGATGAGATATAAATGATGAGGGACTAAGATAAATCTGTACTGCACTTGTTCTGCATGGGGATTTTTTCCTGTGCATGTTGTTTCATATTTCTGCCTTCATGTTTTTTAACTGTTCCATGGACCACTCGACATTTATCTTCCCAATAATATGAATGTTCAAATGTTATATTTATCAGTTGACATTCACAGATCCGAACAAAATGAATAGTTAAGAAAATAGACCTCACTGTCTGCCTTACCTTTGATATAAACATAAAAATAACTAAAAATTAATAACATTGGTTAGTTGCATTTCTTAAAAACTATCCTTTGCCTTTTGAATTGGGAAAATTTGAAGTTCTGAAATACAACAAACTACATAATGCTTGCAATAGCTTAGGATACCCATTATAAAAATGTTATATATTGTGACAATATCTAACATGTTGTGGGGTAAGGACAACTAGTATATCACCATTACTTTGGGAATTTTAATGGCCAAATTTAGAAATTTTAGTCATTAAAATTTTTCCAAGGGAAACTACCATTATTTGGTTGTACTTTTAGCGTCTAGGCAAAAGAGGCTATCACTGGATAAGGCAAGTAGTAAGGTCTTATGAGAATTTCGTTATTACTGCCTGTGTCACTGTTTGTGACACCGGATTTTATCATTTTTTTTCTTGAAGGAAAAGGTTTTATCAAACGTTTTGCAAATGAGATTGTGGATATTATTGAGTACTGTTAATCGGAAACACACAAAAACAATATCATTAAAACAAGTAATTTATTAAATTGATAATAATGACAATGAATATGATTTAATTTTTATGCCTCTGGGTACTCCTCTCGTTAAATCTAACATGTGATGTTGGCGGCTTTATTTTTGGTAATACAGTCTGCAGAAGTCATTGGTTCACAAATTCCTAAAATATAAAACGAATGGTTAAATCATGAGAAATATCAATAAAAAAAGATTTCAATCTTGTTAAAAAATCGAATTAAAAGCAATTTTGTTGCTATATCTTATAAAGGGGAAATCAATCTAAAAATAAATAAATATTATAATAATGCCCTTAACCTATAATTGCTGCTAAACAAAGACTAAATATATACCAGCTAAATCTACAATCCAACCTGTCTTAAAGACCACCTCTATATTGGAGTCACCTGCTTATAAAGGCCAGTAGAATTATATCCCAATTGCTCTTTATTCATATTATTTGAACCTGTATATAAAGACCATCTGCCCATAAAGGCCACTTTTACTGGTTCCCTTGTGTGACCTTTATAGACAGGATTGACTGCCCACTACTACGCCAAAGTCTATTCAACACTGTTTGATATTCACACGTTATTTTGATATGTTTATTTCATTTACTTATGTGTGCTACCACTGTGTTTTTTTTCAAACTTTAAGATGAATGCAATAGCAACGAGATAGTAACGAGCCCTAATGTTATGCTTGTGGATGATAAATAAATAAAAAATAAGTACGTTTGTGAATAAATAAATAAATAAATAAATAAATAATACCAGGATGCCCTGTAGGAACGCCCAGTGCCATATCACTACCAATAAACCATTCACAGTCTGGGTCTCCGATTTCAACACCATTGGGTTTGCCATCACCGTCAGAATCTTTTACACAGATATCTTGTGTCCAGGTGTACTCGTTATCGCCAAAATCCTATAAAAAGAAATAAAAAAGTTTTTAATAACGGAACAACAAATACCACGTAGGTAGCTACTAGTATCAATGATTTGTGATCCAGAGCTTTTTCCTTTTCTGGTTTTATATCAAGAGGTGTTTGAAAGCATTGATAAGTTCCGAGCAGCAAATAGGCTCGCCAGACCAGTGCTTGTCATTATAGTTTCAACGACATAGTGTGTTGTATCCCAAGTTGGTACATCGCAAGATTAACCAGGAACGAATTCATTTATCAGATGAGTGAATTGGACCAATGTGAAATGCCATGCTGTTTATGGACATACCACGAAACCTTCATGTGGTGTTTAAAAACATCAGATACCAACGAAAATAGATTTATCTTATAAACGTCATTAATTTATTTTTGAAAATTGTTTATTAGGAAAGGAACTAAAATTAATAGTCATGGTGATATTCATAGCAAGATGACATGAGAATTAAATGGTGCAATGCAACCAGCTAGTTTGCACTGAATTGTCGCCGAAGTCTTGTCATGCGATTTCAGAATATTGTTATAAATAAAAGCAATAAAACAAAAAATGCATTTAAGAAAAACAAAATTTCCCATCTTAATTCAATTTACAAATTGCAGTTTAAAAAGTATTTTCAAATCTACAATCTCCTGTGTTATTGGAGATGTTCATTAAGTCACTTTTGATATAACCTTTAAATGAAACTGAAGAAAATGTGGAACATTTAATACATAATTAACTTTAATGTAAAAATTGTATTTTATTTTTGTCTGTGTATTTACCTGTCCAAAAGGGTTTAATTGTCCGCCACCTGCAGCATTCGTGTGTCCAACGCCTTCCCATAATTTACCGGAAGCTCCAGCGCAAGGATTTGGAATTCTGAATCCATTTGGAAAAAATCCGCGAAAATAGGAATGCCCGTAACAAACACAAACAATGCAGGCAAAAATGATGATTGATTTCATGTTGGAAATAACAGTTAAATGTGCACTTAATTCAGGTGTTCTGACTAAGTAGTTTTTCCTATCTCAATTTATACTTATAGACGTTATCAAGGTCAAACAAAACAAATATTAGGTTTCGAGCTCTCATCTTCAGATATTTCGCCAACATAGTAATCTGCTTAACAATCAATCTTTCGGAAATAGAGAAAACAAGGATTCAATAATAAGTAAGCCGTTTAAAACAATATAGTAAAGCAAACACGTGGCTCAAGAATTCGGCGAGCTATTTAAAATCTAACAGCAAAGGGCTAAAACTGCGACTCCGCAATAAGTGAGCTTTTCAAACCCTATCAAAATTTGACCAAAACCGTGGCTCAAGAATAAGTTAGCTATTTGAAAGTTTATATCCTGCTATTTTTTGTCAAAAACGGTATTATGGCGTGTTTAAGCTTCAAAGTTTTGCTTTGCTTTGGGATTTTGGTTTGGACATCGATTGGTATGTTTGTTTGTTTGTATTTTTTATTGTGTTGTCGTTGCTAATGTCTGTTCTAACTCACAAACTCCTAAATTACTGGAGGTCAAAACAAAATTATTTTAGTTTTCCGATTGTAATATTGCATATTTTAACGGAAAATATCCGTCACATATATGTTCAAAGTTTTTTTTACTTTGCTTTTGGATTGTGATTTGGACATGGATTGGTATGTTTGTGTTTGGCATTGATTTTCAGTATGACAAGAAACAGTTAGTTTGTTTTAAGTGTCCTAAGCCGTGTCCCTTCCAATACATCACATGCATATCATAAACAAAGTTGCATAACCATTGATAAAACATCAACACATGTGATTATACCTATCAGGCAAACAACATTGACCTGTCCGCTTGACCTTTTATCAGGAATATGCAAATAGGAAGGTCCACTTAATACATAGGTAGTGGAAGGATTCGAAATAGATACTTAAACAGTATTAATGTCTAGAGACTCTTACGATGTAGATGAAAACACGTGTGTTTCTTATATATAAATAGACTTGTTAATAACAAATATTCAAATTAAAGGTCAAAAGGACAGGTCATTGTTGTATACCTATATCAGACATTTAAACTGATATGGAGATATGATATGTTATAGTGTCCTAACTTGTACTACTAACTTATATCTTGACGGTCAGTCAAATGTAGACCAGGTAACGTGACTTAGAAAAATGATACACACAATCATATCGGTCAATACCAAAACCATAATTCCAAAAGGTACGCTGTTCCTCCAATGCCAAAAATTGTAAAAAAAAAATAATAACGCATACTGCTGTGCGTAGCTAAAAACATGTTGCGCTATGACCAGTTAAGTTAAAATACACTTGTAAAATTTTGTAAATCATTTTATTTCGAAAAATTTCATTGGCATGAGAACAACGAAAATTGTGACACCACAAAACTGATTTCACATTCTTTTTATTTTTTTATTTTGTCCTTTTTTGTTTCGTGTTTCGAATCTTTTCGTTTATTGTTCTTTGTTTTTTATTACCTTTGTGATAACTAATTACAATTACATGTTTTCAACTGCAACACGTTTCTTTGCTTTGTCAATCTTTTTGTTTTAGAATAATCGAAAAAGAATTGCATTCCAAAAATAATTGTCTATAACGCTTTCACATTCTATGTTTGGTCTTTTTGTTTGCATGTTTCGAATTTGATCGTTTATTGTTTCTTGTTCCTTATTACATCTGTGCTCACTAAGTACACATTTTCAACTGAGAACCGTTTCTTTCGTTTGACATTTTCGACAGGGAATTGTACTGAGGTCGTTGTCTTCAAGGCCTGATATCAGGAGGAAGCTGGTCTACTTGAATGTTTTGGTGATTTGTCACCTTTCCACGCCTTTATCAGGTAAGTTAGGTTTGACCAAGCTTATGAAAACTGCAAGAGGATCGTCTATAATGTTTTAAAACACAATTTTTAGACTACAATGTCTACCAACAAATTATTGAAACTGTTAAGTGCCAGTTCTAAGCTTCTAATTATGAAACTTTGTCGCAATCTCCAGTTAACATGGAAAAGAAAATTGTATTTGTTTAAAAATTAATTATTGTTCTCTGCTGTGTTGTTAAACATGTTTATTTTCTGTATAATTGCTATAGCAATTTTTGTTTTGCTTTGCAAATAAATAAATATTATTATGAAGCTAAGTATAAAAGAATTCAGACCGCACAATGTTTTGATGTCAGATATTCTTAGTCGTTTTTTTCAGCATTAGTTGAAGGAAATATTATGCATGAATTATTTAGCGAATGTATAAATAAAGAACAACACATAATTGTTTTATTTGTTTTAATACCCAATTAATCATTTAATGTAATTAACATACTATTTTTAATTTTCTATTCTTTCTAATGCACTTCTTACTATCCATAGGTTCACAGATTCCTGTAAGAAATAAGAATTTTCTGTCAAATTAGTTTTCAACATTATGTGCAATACATGTAAACCATGATATTTTTTAATTTAATCATAAAATACATTCAAAAAATGGTATATGACAATAGACAATATACCATTTTTTAAATGTATTTTATGATTAAATTTAAAAAATGGTATATGACACAGTACCTTGGGATTCTATTCTATTGGGGACTGCAGTAGCACATGTACCCAAGGAAAACATAATACATGTACATATGTGCTATATGAACAGAATAGGAAAGGACTAGTTTTTACTCTCCTCGACTTAAATGCCAAAAATGACGAAATTAAGCCATTTTGAACATTTCTAAAAAAAAAAAATACAAAAATTGTACATGAAAAACCATAGAGACAAAATCAACATTGTTAAAGAAAAAAGGCCTTGAGTAAAAGTGTTTATTACAAAAATGATAAAGGATTTTTTTCCATTCAAGCAAGCTAAAAGGTCTGACCTGTTAGTGTAATTAATGCATGTATTTTACATAATCTGCTTAACTGTTTTGATGTGTGGTAAAAGTATCCAATTGTTTTTCTGGTGCATTTACAATCCTGTTTCACGGTTCATTTCAGACATATTTGTAAAACCGAATGATGTCGAGAACACGTGTTACTAATGAGGACCTAAGTACCAATATACTAATCCTTATACAGTACAGAACTGTCGAAAGTTTAACACTAAGCTAACTTATCAATGCCGAATATGCGCTCATTTCGGCCGCCCGTTAGCTCGACGGCATTTCGACAGATGCCATCAAACTCTCTACAGCTTTTCAGCCATTTGCTACCAAATATTTTAGCCAATTGTCAGGCGAGCTTCGACTCCTTTTCGTTACCCCGGTGTTAAACTTTCGACAGGTCTGTACTGTAGTTTACAAAATACCAAAAGCCCCAAAGTTCATCAAACCAAACATAAGCAAATTGATCAACTACAGTAGAGTGAATCTGACCAGCTGTCAAAAACACTTTGTTAGTTCATTGTTGGATAGAAAAAGGCTAATGACTGTGTACGTATATTTACGGATTACTCCAATAAATGGAATGGTTACGACCCTCCGTTTGTACTGCAACCACCAATTGTTAGATTTCAACAATTTTAAAATTGCAAGTGGCTAAATTTCCTAAATTTGTTATAATATAGCCCTTTTTATAGTATTTTTACAAAGATAAGCATTTTGTTATTCAAAAAAATTGGCAGTTTTTAGTTCTAGAAATGGCAACATAGCAATGGACAAAAGCACGAAAGCACAAAATACCAAACAAAGTCGATTGAAAAAAACAACACAAATTCGATTGAGACCAGTTAACTTTAAATGACACATAGCATCCCTGCATTCATTGTACTTTAACATATAATCTTGTCATTTTGCTTTTGTATGTTGTTTCATACTTTTGTTGCCATTAGTTATGTTACAGCTGCAAATTACATTATACAACATATTGTAGTAGAACTTTTTTCACCCGGTTAAAGCGATGACATTAATAAGAACATGGTTTTTGTTTTGTTTTTTTTCAGTTACTTGTAAATTATTTGGCGAAGAGACGATCTTGTACAAATCATAACACATTATCATAAAATATATTGCCATTTTCCCGCAACCTTAACTTTTCTGATATGGCCTTGGTTCAAGGTCATGATACACCTTTGGATCATGAGGATTATTCATGTGCAGTTTTATCAGTCGTCTAAAGCAGCCGAGATATGGTCCAGATACAATTTTACACGGACAGTCGAACAGACACAGACAGACACGGTGATTCCTTTATATATACCCATCAAACTAGTTTGCAGGAGGAGGAATAATAATGAGTTAATTCCTAACTTATAAGATACCTTCGAGTTATCCAGCCAGCCTTTGTACTGGAACTACACGTATATATCAATCTGGTGCAACGGAATACGTACTTAGAAACACAATTGGTTAGACTTTGGGGGTATTGGCAGTCTGTCGAATTGTCTAAAGTGGTTTATAGATTGCAGTGGGGGATTTAAGGGGGTTGTAACTCCCCCCCCCCTTAAAAACTTAAAGAGAGAGAGAGAGAGAGTAAGAGCTATTGACTGATTAAAAGTTATTTTCTTGGCCCCCATCGGGGCTCTGCCCTAGACCCTCGTCTCTGGAAGCTCGCGCTTCGGCGTATTGATATAATTCTCAACCCCCCCCCTTTCAAAAAATCCTGGATCCGCCCCTGGATTGCATTCCGTCTAATCAACAGATAGGGATTCGTCTAAGACAGATCTTATTGTGAGAAAGAAGTTTGCAAGTTTAAGTTCTCTGTTTTCTCACGGAACTCCAATACCTTTTCTGACCCCCAGCCCCCATAAAAACGGACCGCCTAACTGTAAGTGAAAGAATCTTTTGAAGGCATAAAAACCATCACTCCCTCCGTTCATATTTTACATTACCTGGGTGGCCAATGGCTGGTCCTAATTTTTGGGGTGAACTGTAATACCACGTGCAGTCTGGATCGCCCAGTTCTTCACCATTACTTCTGCCATCTCCGTCCGAATCCTTATTACAGAGCTTTTTCGTATAGGTATACGTTTCCATGAAGTCCTGAGAGATAAAAAGAATTTTCCGTAAATATGTCCGACGTCTTGACATATACTGCTTCCACTGCGGAATGGTTAAGTCCAACCAGAGCGTTTATGCAGCAGTGTAAAATTCAGTTTTTTAAAACTTAAACCATTACCTAAAATTGAAAATTCTGATGATATACCGGGTATTTATTTGAGAACGGTGGCGTGGGAGTGCCAACTTAATCAAGAAATTAGCTAAATTGTTCGAACGAATAAGTAATAATAATAGTCTGATGTTTTATGATATTTTTGGTCTCACTTTGTAATTTTATATATTTCAGACATATACTAGTGGTGAATTACTGACTGGCTATTTAAAGAAAGTATTACAGAAATCAGTAGGAGAGCATCGAAATAAACGAGCACAGATAACTGATGATGTCGTTAAACAATATATGACACCTAGAAAACTAAAATAGTTTATTTAAGAATGAAAGTCAATTTTCATAATAAAAACATCACAAAATCAATTAAATCATTTACATCCTGCTAAACATGACCTACGAGACACTACAAATTTTTAAATAATTTAAAAAATATACATACATATTTAATTTTAAATTTACTAAGATCTATACGCATTTAAAAGTTTTCTTTTTTCATAAATAGTACGTTAAAAAAATACTTAATTGTTTTTGTACATCACAGTCATTATAAAATTAAACTCATTTGTATCGTCTAAAAGTGAAAACTATTATTATATGGTTAAAAACGGTAATTTAAAAATATTTAACAAAGTTTCCTTGGTGGCGGGTGGCGTTACAATTAGTATTTCGTTGGAATGTTGTTGTTGTTTTTTTTCATTTGGCCCTTCCACGCCGTACTGAATAAATAATAAATAAATAACAGGAAAACATTTTATTTTGGGGTAGTCAGATGAACATTTTTGTACTAAAACATTTGCAGTATCCAATCAATGACTTAATTTAACGTATTTTTGTTTACGGTTTACAAGAATACGAAAATAGAACCTACAAAACAGTAATTTGCTGAATTTGATATTTGGAATTTTGTTTACACCAATAACGTTTGCAACAGAAATGTTTTGCACGCGAAGATACCGTTTCCAATGTACATCTTATAAAATTTGAAAAAAAATCTAACCTTTCCGAACGGGTTCAATTGTCCACCTCCGCTGATTTTGGAATGGCCAACACCTGGCCAAATCCCTTCTCCACAAGGATTTGGAACTTTATAACCGTTTGGAATAAAATTCCTAATGCCAGGATAGCTGTAACAAAAGGACACGAAACACGCAACAAAAACCAGGACCTTCATGGTCGTCCGTCAACAAACAGTAAATACCATAAATAAATAGGACGCAACACACAATATGTATTGATTTTAAAAGCTTATGAACTACACCGTATTGAATACTAAAATTTTGTACTTTAGCTGCTGTTGAAAAAAAGTATTTGCAAGGTAATAGGTAACATTGCCAACAAAGCTGGAATAGAGAATATTAAATAGTTTTTGTACTTTAGCTACTGTTGGAAAAAGTATTTGCAAATGTATAGTTAACATAAAAACTAAACATATAAGAAAACACACTAACAGTTTATACCGGCGCACAATGACAAAATAGCATCAGCGCTTGTTCAGGATCTTAAACAAAGGTGGAAATAAGACTACCACAACCAGAGTTTAAATCAGGCGATATAGACACAATGAGAAAATAGCATTTTGGAATAACCCGGGGCATCGATTATAATATTTGGTTATAATATATCTGCCTAAAGTCGGGAGTTTTCTAATCAGTGCATGTTTTCAATATGCATGTGTCCAAAAGGCATAACGTTTTATTTGATTCTTTTTTATTTCGCTTTTTATATATTCAATTTTGAAGTAATCAGGTGTGTCGGTGTAAGTTAATAAGGTCTTTACTCATTCGGAGCACCCAGTCTCATTTCTCTGGTGGAATTTCTCGTGTTTTGCTTAATTTGTCAGTTTTCAAATTTTTTACTTTGCTTTGGAATTGTAATTTCAACATGAATTTGTATGTTTTTTAATAAGTGAACTACAAACACGACAGGTGCATGCACAATGTAGGTTTGCCTCTTTATTGACTCTTTAAAGGTGATTCTAAATTCATGAATTCAGCATACTATGTTAAGGTTTTTATTCTTTGTAATACATTCCATATCATCCATAGGTTCACAAATCCCTGTTAAGAATAAAAAGACTTCAATCATACATTGTGCATCATGTGTTCAGTACAGACCTGTCGAAAGTTTAACAATGATCTAACGGAAAACGAAAGTAAAAACTCGGCTGTCAAGTGACCGAGTTTTTGGATACCTGGTGACTAAAATTACCAAGAGCTACCAAAAACCTACCAAAATACATGATTAACTAGGGGCCGAGATGAGCTGCCGATTCAGCAACAATTCGTTAGTCAAGATATGTCTGTACTGTAGTTTAATGTCATTAAAATACAATATCCCAATCTTAGTTCTTTTTTATATCTTGCAAGGTTGCAATAGCACCTTCATATTGATAAAAACAAACATACTAATCCATGTCCAAATCACAATCCAGAAGCAGAGTAAAAACTTTGAAACTGACAAGTTAGGTTAAACACGTGAACTTCCACCAACCAGAGAAGTGAGGCCGGGTGCTCCGTAAGTATAAGCACTTCCTGTTTAGCTAGCCACACACGTCAAGTCTGTAATCAAAATTAAGTGAAAGGAACATGGAACTATGGGACGTCAAATATATCCAGGGCATTATTGGACAGACAAAAACTTATCAACAATACTGTGATGACGGCCATAAAACTTTTTGATAAGCCTAAGCTTGCAATATCCCTACGACACCAAAAACTTCTGTTGTCTTTTACTATTACTTTGGATACGAGGGGGGGGGGGCTTGACCAATGAATTGTTCAACATTGTTTACCATGCATTGTTCTCTCATGACTTCATATAAGAATGCAAGGACAATACTTAGCAAATAAATAACTAATTAACGAAGGTTGGACATGGCCGAGTGGTACTGTCACTGGCTTTCGAAGTCAAGGGTTGTGGGTTCGAACCTCACTCGGGACTTGGAGATTGTCCATAATGGAGCTGTAAAAAGCTCAATACTAGAATAGTCTTTCGGATGAGACTGGAAATCGAGGTCCTGTGTCTCAGTGCACACTAAAGACACCTCTGTAGAGTTCGAAAAAGAGTAGGCCACCTGTGGCCACTACAGAGGAAGCTTACAGCGATTGAAACAGACTGTGCAAAGTAAGATAGTAAAAGCGTTCCATAAAGAAGGAATTCTCCCTATAAGGTCTCTTTTATGAAACGGTTTATTTGCTTCTTACGTAAATTGATGAGTTCACAGGTACCGACTAGATGAACAACTTTATCTAAACCAGAGATGGTTATCGTTTAATAAATATTGTCCAAAAATTTTTGTTTTAATTTTATTGCCTCATCTGTGTTGTTGAGTTATGTTCTTGGTCAACCCCGAAAATATTTTTTGAAAACGATTTCAAGCTTTAAAAAGCAATTCCACGAGTGATTTGAAAAAGGTCAGAATCTTTCCTGTACATATTGTAAAATAAACAGGCAAGACTTGTTACCTCGTGCTTACCCTTCCCGAACACCAAGATTCGCTTCCCTGGTGGAAGTTCACATGTTTAACTTAAATTGCCTTTTTCAAAGATTTTTTTTTTGCTTTTGGGTTTGTGACAAGAAGAGGTATGTAAGTTTTTGATTATTTATACCTGGATGACCAATGGCCGGAGCTGCTTTTTCAGGTGAACCGTAATACCAGGTACAGTTTGGGTCTCCTAGTTCGACCCCATTACTTTGACCATCTCCATCTGAATCCATGTTACACAGAGCCGGCGTGTAGTAATACAAATTGTCAAAGAAGTCCTAAAACACATCGATATGACTGAACAGATAAAAAACAAAAGCAACCAGTAAAACAAAAAACAGACGTAATATTTATGTCAGAAATATACTATTGTCTAAATTTGCTGATAGTTAAAGTTTGGGATTCCTCGGAAACTAAGGTATGCTCCCTCATGCGAAGTATTTCCTTAGCTAAATTTGGTAAATTATCTTTTGGTTCTTTGGGTATTTTTTCAAATCTTCAAAACAATTTTGGTTTCATAATTTTGGTCCTAGCACTACTGATGAGGACTTCTATTCCGAAACGGACGTCTAGTGCCTGTTATAATATGTAACAATGACAATAGAGTAAAACAAATTGATTCATCAGAGACAACGATGTGTTTTTCTGAATTTTCGTAAATTTAAAAGACTTAAATTCTTTGAAGAGTGACATGTATTTTATAAACCCAGGAATATGCATATACATATGTGCCTTAATGAAGATATTTACCTACTGTATTTCCATAAATTGATGACACATGGTTTTTATTATTTATTTCTTTTAATTGAAAATGTTTCCATTAAACTATCAATAAAATGCATTTAAAATGCACTGACCTAACCAAATTATATTTTTAATTAAAAAATTTATTGTTCAGTCCTCCTGTACATAGAGAAATTTGGCGAAAATTTTGGAAATTTGATCGAGTTTATACACCAATTGAGCATCATTCAAAGTTACATCAGGGCATTTAGGGTCAGGTATGTAATTGTTGTTCGGGTTTTTTTTAGGTGTGATCATCATGAATATTCCAATTATGACATAACGTTTATAATTGTTCTAAGTAAGAAGGTAAAGAAGCGATAATTTTGACACAGTCATATTCCGGAGCACCCGCCCCCACTTCCTCTGGTGGAAGTCCACGTGTCTAACCCAACTTTTTTACTTTGCTTCTGGATTGTGATTCGGACATGGATTAGTATGTTTGTTTTTGATTGTTTTGTTAAAACGTTCAATATTTGCTCTATGTACAGAATTAAGTTCACTTTTTCATGAATGAAATATATTTTTTTTATTATTTCAGTATATTTTGTATCAAGTTTTGACAATTTTTTTGTGAGATTGTTGGAAAATACGACTTTATTCTTGCATTTTCCATGTGCACTGAATTTGTGGAAATACAGTAGTAGGTTAAGTCAGTTCAATTGTAAATCGGACTGGGTTTACATTTCTGAAACCCTGTTATTTAGTTTTTGATGGTTAGTTGCGGTTTTTTCAATTCATGACACCAAATTAAAGACAATGAAATTCCTGTCCAAATTGGTTCAGTTGCCCGCCTCCTGAGATATTGGTGTGGCCATTCCCTGCCCATGTTTTACTCGACCCTCCTTTACAAGGATTTGGTACGCTATGTCCGTTTGGAATGAAATCTTGTAGGTATGGATGGGCGTAACACACATACACCAAGCAGGCAATAAAGAACAAAACCTTCATAGTTGTTCCACTAAGTACATTGATATCATATTTTGAACTTTTAACTTCAACCAATCTCTAAATCAGTAAATAGGTCACACCAAAGTTTGAAATGGAATTCATTCTATACAGTAGACACTATTCTTTTACTTAAGAAAAGTTGATAAAGGCTGCATGGCCACGTTACATGTATACAGTTTCTGACCCTGAGCTTGTTTTCAGTATATCAAAGTTTAGTCTTTAGGAACCAATGATTGTGAAATAAAGTGGTGGGATGGTTAGGTTCGTCTGAAAAAATTAAACCACAGAATTGCTAAATCCACTGCCTATTCAAAGTCGGGAGACCTCATTTTTTTTTATATTTTTGTGTTTTCTTATTTATTCTCCTCCTCGTTTCCTTGATTGCATTAACTGATCATTTTCAAACACAAAACTATGTACATGATTGTTTTACTTCGTACCAATCCAATCGCATCTTTATACCCATGGCAATATGGTATGTAGAAATAACCATGTTCATCTGTCTGTGTAAAATTTTGTCTGTTCCTATGGATGCACTTTTGTCGCAAGTGTATACCAATGAGAGGAAGTGTTGAGTACCACATTAAATGTGCAGGTCAAAGTGGCAAGGTCAAATATTATCTTATCTTGCTTAGTCTGTTTCAATAGCTTCTAGTTGTAAGCTTCCTCTGTAGCGGCAACAGGTGGCCTACTCTACAAAGGTGTCTTTAGCATGCACTGAAACAGGGGACCTCGGTTTTGAAGTTTTTACAATCTTAGTTGGGGCCAGGGGTGTTTGGCTCTCAAGAGAATACTAATTTATTTCTGTCTCAATGTAGTTTATATTCAAAATTATCTATTTCACACACGAAGTTCCAATTCAACATTTGTGTTGGCTCTATCAGGAAGAGGAACACTTATGGAACATTCAGCAATTACAAATATATTGACATAATTTTTAAAGAAACAATTATTTCACCCTTGTCAATGTTATTATTTTATTTACATATAATTCTGAGTTGTTTATGGCCGGTATGTGGCTGTGTAAACATGAATGGCAGAATCATGGATCATTTGGTCATTCATGACTTAAAAGGCCATGTGAACCCCCACAGGATATTCAACTTCATAGGAACCTATTGAAGTTCTACTGGCATTTTGCGAAACATTCAACTTTTAGAGTAGCTAAAGCATACTTTACATCAGTCCCAATACACAAGAAGAAAGAGACCAGGTGCTCTACTGAAAAACCTTGATTCATTGCCAGCACATGTGACCGGTTAAATCCTGGCATTATAAAGAAGTTTGGCATTAAATCAAAACCTCAGAACAAAAGAATTTTAGAATTTCAAAAGGCTTTGGCGATAAGCAAGATGGCATAGTTATCTCATTATAATGGGTTTTACTATAAAATGCCTTTGAGTTGAGTTGAGCAATGGTGTTTAACGTCCCAGTTAAGAATATTTCTTATATCAAGACTCCCTCAGGTATAGGCAAAGAAATTTTGCCTGTGCTTTGTGCTGATGGCATTATACAGCAGGGTTCTTTAGCGTGCCAAACCCACTGGACCTGGTTTTCACTTTGTAATGCCGAGTGCTTATGGAAAGAACAGTAACTACCCACTTTCAAGTTTTGGGTCAGACCCAGCCGGGGATAAAACCCACGACCTTCCACTTAGAGCGAGCACTCTACCAACTGATCTACCACAGTGGTCGAAATGCCTTTGAGGGGGATAACACAAAACATCTATACAACATTCAAATTATTACATTTAATACTGTGTCTGTCACTAACTTCTCATTAGTCAAAGTTACACTAAATAATCATTATAAAAAAAACATTTCAATTTAAATTAAAAGATTTTATTACACCTATTTTTTCAAGTAGTTTTCTCACTACTGCCTTCATCAGGCCACCATGATGGTGTTTTAACTGTCAGTGGGTAATTAATATCACTATCAGATTTAGCCGTTAATTGTCCTTTAATATTTGCTAATCTCATTAAGCCAAGTCCATAATTTCCAACAGCTTTCCGAAATTTTCCAGCACTTTTTCCAGATTCTGTAGAAATATTATCACCTGCTTTCAGTTCAGATGGATGACTGAAAATGAAAATGGTTGATCTTAATTTTTGACAAACATCATGCTTATAAACCAGTTGCTGTAAACTTATTCAATTCTGTGTGTATTTATTTTCATGGTATAGGAAATTTGGACTGCGTAGTTAAAATTTTTGTGTTTTTGAAAAATGCACTATAACACAATAAGTATAATATAATTTTTGCTTGGTACAATAGTGAAATAAGCCAAAATTAGTACATTGGAAAATAAATACATTTACAGTATTTCAGTTATCAACATGCGTAGTTATTGAAAATATATGTATCACCAAATGGTGGAGGGAATGAAGTAATGATGCTTTATGCCTCAGTCAAGACTAACTTATTTCGAGGCAGTCAGTTCTGGGATGGTGGAGAAAACTGGATTGCCCAGATAAAAGCACTGAACATTGACAAAAGAACTGACAAACTTGCCCACACTAGGATGTGCCTGAGACCCTAGACAGTGAGAGTATAATTAAAGATATGTTATAATATATGTAGGTCTAAATAGGTAATTGAACAAGATCATCACTGTAACTTCTTCTACCACTGTATAAGCACTAACAGAATCTGAGCTGTGTATTTTAGCATTATCTGCTATAAAATTGTTTGAATGCAGAACATCATTTTATTTAATACTATTACTGTAAAATATCTTAGAGAATTATTAGATGTGCATTTCATATTAACTATTGCTCCTTGTGAACCAACGGACAAAAATGGTATGTGACAAAAAGGAATTTTTTAACTTCTCTGTAACATGCAAACAGAATCTTGGCTTTTTAAAGTTACAAGAGTTTGACGAATTGCAAGTACCACTTGAAAAACTTGTAAATAATAACAACTTGTTGCTAAATCTGGAAAATGGCACTAATTGCTGCATGATTTATACTTCAGCTTATTATTTCAATTACAATTACACAGATTGTACAACTTTTTGATTGATGTTATTTATACAAACCTTTCAAATACTAATGGCATCAGTCTTTTCCTAGTTGCACCCGTGTGGTAGGTTCTAGCAGTGAGCTCTTGACCAATGTAACATCCTTTGGCAAAGCAAGCTGAACATAAATATTTTAAAACTTGGTTAAAAAAATGTATTCCAAATATTCTTGAATAGGTATTAAATCTGAATCATGATTTCACCAGGTTTATGAGAAGTTACGTAGATTAGTTTGGATTCCCAAGTATCACATTTCGTGTGCCGACCTCTAAGCATTATTTGGCAAATATGTAAATTCGCAATCTCAATCCTTGTAAATATTAAAATTCATGACCAACATGAAATTATCTCTTTTCTTAAGATGCTGTGTCGAGCAATAGTCAATTGCCAGCATGTTTTGAAATTTGTATTTTTAATTTTCACTACTCTGGGAATATTTGTGTGATATATGAATTTGTGACCTAAAGTCCTTGCAAAATTACGTGTTAAAAATATCTTGTTATAAAAAAGTAATCTACAGTATCACAAATAGCAAGTGAACATTATAAGCCTGAAAAATGCATGTGACACTTGTGCAATGCATGTGACTTAACAAGTATGCAAATATCATATTCAAACTTTAAGGTCTGTTCCAAAGACTCAACAATTTCATTTTCTATAGAACAATGGTTTGGTGCCATTTTCATATTTAAGTCAGTCTCTCAATCAAATTCATGATCTCCAACTTATGGAGCATGCATTCTGAGGTATACTACAGTCCAACCTGTCTATAAAGGCCACCCAAGAGAAGCAGTAAAAGTGGCCTTTATATACAGGTTCAAATAATAACAATAAAGAACATTTGGATACAATTCTACTGGCCTTTAAATGCAAGTGGTCCTTATATAGAGGTGGCCTTTAAGACAGGTTGGACTGTATGTAAATGTAGTGTTTAGTATAAAGGTACTCTATAAAAAATATATTCTGTTATACATTCCAGGTCTAAATTTTTCACTTATTCACTCATTCAGAGTGGTAAACATATTGCTGGGACATTTTTTCAGTCACTCATCGCAGTATTTCGTTAACTTTTTAACTGTACACAAAGACTCGAATCCAGAATAATCTACATTCTTGTATTATGGGCTAATATTGGATTAAAAATTGTGAGTGCAAGAAAACTTTTTAGAGTGCCAAGGAGATTTTTCTTCCAAAACTAGGCATAGGATGGGTTGCTTAAATAATTCTACATAAGGCCTGATGACATTAAATACATGCATGTGTTTGTGATTGTGAAGTAAAGCAACTAAGTCAAATACTGGCTAACTGTCTATTGTTAAGATATTTGCTTCCATGAGGATCTACCAGTAATAAAAAAGAAAATTTCACATCTATTGCCATGTCATTAATTGGAACCCCTCATGTGAAATGGGTTTTTTATGTCACTACACCTACTAAGGAGCTTAATGTAATTAAAATCCAATTTCCTGTCACTGTCACTTCCTGATGTTAATTATTTGTTAAAACAGTAGGAAGGAATTTAACACCCCTCTTTTTTTGAAAGGCAAGAATAAAGAAAACAAGTTTTTGGGAGAATTTAAAATTTTTTACAATAAGCAAGGTGGCAAACTCATCAAGTGGGATTACTTTATATACCGTAATTAAGTTTTCACAAACGCCTATCAACAGGACCTACCTCCATTCATATAAACTAGATTGCTCTCCAAAGGGAAACAATTTCCAGGTGGGAGATCAGTAATACCTTCAGCAATACCCCATTTGTACCTCTCTTCATGGTATAATTCTTCTTCTTTTAATGCAACATCTGATACAGATTTAAAACCTAAAAATTAACCATTTTAGATTACTTAAAATCATATGTTTTTGTAAGAACAATGTTTTCAGATATTTGTGATATATATGTATGTAAAGCTCACTGTACAAAAAGAAATATGAAAACTCGAAAACTCATCTATTGGATGTATTAAATAGTTTTTTCATCACCATAGCAACCTGAAGTTAAGATGTCTGAACACTTGGCATCAATCTGGTTTGATTGACAGCTGAAGTAAGATGTTGATTTCATCCCCTCTCAAAAAAGGTTGTTTTTAAACAACTGTTAGCCAAAGACATATATACTTTCAGGGAACTTATAGAAATGAGAAAAAAATATTCTAGGAGTAGTAAAAATCATATCCAATTACTATGAGGATACTAGCAAATTTATTGTAACCAAAATTTACAATTATTTTCTGAAACTGGTTTTATAAAAAAAATTTTTCCTTAAATAACTTACTTTTATCTAGTTTTCATAAACAAATATTGGTTAACATATTCAAGTCCATGCACCTCAAGTTTACTATTGACCCCTGAGTTTCACAGTCATTTCTTAACTAAGATTTTCCTCGACTTAAATTCAGCAAATTTTGGTATTTTTTAAACTACAAACTTTTTGTGATAAAACACAATACAAATATTATAAACTTGAAGAGATCATCAAAATGACTCCTTAAATTCTTGAATATCTTGAAATTCAATAAAATTATAAAAAATTCAAATGTACCAAATTTATGTTATAGAAAATCTTAGTTAAGAAATGATAGTGAAACTGGGGCCTAGTACATTTATTATCCAAAAAACTTACTTGATATAACAGAATTTTCATCATTATCTACAATTCTCCATCCAAACTTGTCAACTCTTGGATCTTGGACAGAGATTTTTGGATGTGCAAGATTACCAAGTTCCCAGAAATTATCCATGTTTTCCATGGGTGGCAGTGCACCAAATACTGTATATTCTTCAGATAAATTAGCAATATCAACCTACAACACAGAAAAGAAAAACAAATAAGTTAAATTAACAAGCAAATTCAGTGAATTAGGATTCCGAGCCATTAGGTTCTTTTTCTGTGTGATTTGCATTTATGTTCAAAGGGCTATAACTCCTATGGAAATGAGCAAACCTACTCTAGTAAATAATATGATTTTATGTGCATCTCCTATTGATGTTAATGTTTTGTGTACCAAGTTTTCATAAATAGTGCTCAGTTTTGAAGAATTACTCTGCACTTAAGGAAAAAACAGTAGCTCAAATTCAATATATTTGATAATTAAGTAACTAAAATACCAGTATCACAAAAATCAGGACTATAGTAAAACTTGTGAATAAAGACAAGCCTATTGTGAAACAGAGCTAACAGTTTTCAAGGTCTCTTCTGAAGGACCTTGTGATTTTCATTTCTAAATGCAAAGTGCTTGGGGTTATAAAAGTCCCTACGTGTTTTTAAGTATTGGTCAGAACCTTGCCGTGGTTCGGCACTCTACCAACCAAAGGACCTAAGAGATATGAACTTTATTTAGAGGTTATTTTGGTTGGAGTAAGAACCAACAGGACCTAAAGACATTTGATTTAATAGGCAGAGCAAGGATTAATCTAAGCAAGTCCATGTTATATAGTCTGCCTTTAAGGTGCTAGCTCATAACTTCCCCAGTCACATTATCCTGACACCAGGAAAATGACATGACACTCTGTCCGCTTAATACCGAGCCAAAAGGAGTTGACTTGAGTTGAGTAATGATGTTTAATGCCCCAGTCAAGAATATTTCACTTATATCGAGACATCGCCACCTATAGGTGGTGCAGAAATTTTGCCTGTGCATTGTGCTTATGGCATTATACAGGAAGGTTCTTTATAGTGCAAAGCCTACCATGACACGAGATCTCATTTATTTTTAGTTCCCATTCGAAAGACCTGTGACTTTCATTCCGTAATGTCGAGTGTATAGCAATGGAACAGTCACTACCCACTTTCAAGTATTGGGTCAGACCCAGTCGGGGTTTGAACACATCACATTTCACTTCAGGAGCAAGCACTCTACAAACTGAGCTATTGTAGTGATATCCAAGCAAAAAGGAAGCAGTATCTTTGTAGAGTCTTAGGTATGACCCTGCACAGGTTTGAACCCATGAACTCACACTCTTAAGACAGATGCTCTACAACTGAGCCAATGAGGAAGTTCTGGTTTTAATGGGGAGGCATAAAAATTACCAGGTGTGGAGATGTAATTATCCTACCTTTCGCCTTAGTTTATACATCTTCATTGTTTTAATTAGATCTGTTAAGACACACCTGTCACATTCTATATATAGTTCTGTATCATCAGCTGGTTTAATATCATAAATAATGAGATCATATAAAACACGCCCCTAGAAATAAAGTTAATATCAATGTCACAAAAACATGAGATCATATAAAGCACTCCCCTGGAAATAAAGTTAATATCAATATTAGAATAAAACAATATAATCACTAGATTATGTACATGTAGGTTTCCACAAATTTAAAATTATGAGGACTTTTTGAAAGAATTTTTTAGAATATAGTAGCCAATGGAGATTTTAGCTACCAGGAATGGAAACACCATTGTTAGAAACATACGGCCGATATTCACATCGTAAACGAGTGAATATAAGCCGTGGATTTCCGACAATGTAGAAACATAGGATCATATAAAACATTCTCATAGATATAAAAACGTTAAAAGAGATGTCAAGAAAAAATTATGATGATACTACTGTCTACAGCTTCAGTTTTCTTCAAATCAGCAAGGATATCCCAAATAATCCAACAACAACTACCAATAAACAGCAAAAATCAAATAATTAGCACCAAATGATGATTTTAATTAAGAAATGACATTCTGATCATGGTATTTCAAGGGGTAATGAAAGATAGTGTGGCGTGTGCCAAATTTGATTAAGGGCAAAGCCCTTCATTTTGAATTTGGCACATGCCACACTATCTTTCATTACCCCTTGAAATACCATGAGCAGAAATGTCATTTCTTATATTTACAATTCTTTCTTTTAATAAATATTTTGTACCTTGGTGCTATTTTTTCCATATCTGCTCGTGAGATATAGGGTTTTTAGCCATGCGAGATCGGCGTATCTCACATGATCATGTGACCCCCTGTGCGGGACATGACATAATATTGCGGGAAAATTGATATACATCAAGGGTCATGACTCCTATTGTTCCAAGAGAGATACAGTCATATTGTAAATATTGTGACATGTTTATGATTTAAAATGGATGATTACGCTGAAATTATTAAACTGATCACATTAAATAAGTTCTCAGCTATAACCTTAGTCGAGTAATACAGTATTCATTCAAAAATTACTAATGTAGTTTCTCCAGAAACAACTATTTTAATAAGACTCAAAAGTTGATCTAAATTAAGCATTATGAAGTTTTAAATCTCTTTTTTAGTTTATATCACCTTAATTTCATTTTTATAATGCAAAAAAAAAAAAAAAAATATTTGCTTCACTTAGAAATCAACCATAATGGCAACACATATGGAATTGAACAGATAATCCCTAATCCCTAGTAAGATTAACATTTATGAATTGATTCAATTATAAGAGTAAAGTAGAGTGTAGTGGAGTAATATTGGTAAGTTCAATGGGCTGTGGAGGAAACTGGAGTGCCTAGAGAAAACCATAGACATTCAGAAAGTGAACTGATAAACTTTCTAAAACTTGGATCTTCCCAAGTGAGCATGAACCTAGATGATGAGAGGCTCTGTATCTGTAAATGTGCGCTTTATGCCACTTTTTCACCATAGCCCCTTATTAGAGGCAACTTAGCATGCTTAATTAGTGTTGGACAGATTAATCGATTTAACCATATCTAATCGTTTGAGCATCCAATTAGCGATAATCGATTCTAAAATCTAATAATCGATCGATTTCGATTACCGGTATTTACTGAAGTTCGTTTATGGAACATCTCTTATAAAATAAGTATGAAATTGTAGCTGAAATAAGTGTACTTGGAAAAGAAAACTAACACAAATGTAAGGAAGAGTAAATAATCAGAAAAATGGAGGATATTTTAAGTCTTAACTGAGACACAAATATCTTGCAGATATTATCAAGACTAAAAATTAGAATTTAAACTTATTTACTTTGTAATTTCCGCTTCAATTTATTAACTGATTATAATCGGAAAATTGATCGAAATCATCTTCCGATTATAACCGATTAATTGATTATGAATTTGCAACCGATTCCCATCACTATGCTTAATTTTAAAAAACATATATATAACTGGTATTGGTATACACACCTGAGCATTTAACATCATATTATACATAGCTTTACACTGATCACCTAGATGAGTAACATCATTTGTAACCAGGCCCTGTAAATATGGGATCACATCTGGACCTTTTAACCTTAGAAGTCCTCTACTTTTCAATGGATGAACTGTCCAAGGTCCAACAGATTTATTGGAACAATATAATCTTTTTTGGTAATATCCTAACTGCAACTTTCCCTGTCTTCCAAAAGCTGTTAGACGGCTTACAGCTTGACATGGCATACATGTCAGGACATTTGTACATCTTTTGAGAAATTGAACTCCCATTTTTTTTGCTATTACATTAGATCTTCTTCATTACAGCGTTGGTTTTCCTTTTGTCTCATAACACTGAATTTAATCTGAAATTTATGTTAAAAAACTGAATAAGTTCTTATTGTATAGTATTTTAATGTGTATAAAACCTGTTACAGTTGCCTTAACTTGCAGAAAGTGAATCTGATGTTGCCTTTATATGAATGTGTAACAGCAAGGAAGTGGAAGCGCGTGGCCTAGTGGTTAAGGCGTTGGACTCATGATTTGTAGGTCGTGGGTTCAATCCCTGGACCGGGCGATGTGTTGTGTCCTTGAACAAGACACTTAATTTCACGTTGTTCCAGTTCACTCAACTGAAAAATAAATGAGTACCAGCAAAATGCTGGGGGTTAACCCTGCGATGGACCGGCATCCCATTTAGGGGAGAGTCTTGTACTCTCAGTCACTTAACGCCACCGAAACCGGGATAAACTCCGGCCTGATGGGCCTAATGGCTCGGGACAGACTTTAACTTTTTAACAGCAAAGAGAAAAATGCAGGGTCAGATCAGGGATCAAACCCAGGACCTCCCATGCTGTAGACGACTCCTTCAACTCAGCTACCAAGATCACTTCAAGTGTTTCAATAAGGTTTGTAAAGTTATAAAATTGTCTCTTGGAATATATGTAACCTATTTGGAAATTAATTACAATAATCTCAGAACCATAACCCCCTCCCCCCTTGAGTTTCAGTATACATGATATATTACAATCATGAATGTGGATTTTAGTTGCTGATAGTCCAACTCGGAATACTCTATAAAGAGAGATGCACTGAGACACAGAGAGAGAGAGAGAGAGAGAGAGAGAGAGAGAGGAGAGAGTGGGGAGAGAGAGAGAGAGAGTGGGGGGGGGAGAGAGAGAGGTTGTAGTGCCAATCAAAGGTTTAATAGATGATAAAACGAACTACAGACTGCATATCTAAGTCAACTACATTTACATTTACTGGAATACTGTGAAGGGCTTATCAGCATAAACTAATTTGTTAATGTATCCTAAACATGTCTGTATTTTCTGCAACCCTGACAATCATACAAATCAATATGACCAATGCTGTCTAATACCTTATGTAACTTACACGTCAGTTGCAGTGCAGTGCTCAGCTGTTCAGTCTCATTGTTATTCTTACTCCTTTCTTATTTCCCTCCGATCTTTGGAGAACCTTTACGGTATGATGAGATTGAACACTAAAATCTGTATTTAGGGGCTAGACTTATAATATATATATTTTTAATTTCAATAGCATATAAAATAATCCTTTTTATATACCATGGCTGCTTTTAAAATTTTATGATGAATCTAATCCCTGTGATAATGAACAAATAAAGGTTCAAACATTATAATTATATGAGAAAACAGATTCATTCACCATATGATTTTATAATCAGTTAATTTTGAAAATAAATCCGTTAATAAAGGTGTCCTTCCGTGATACAAAAAAATTATATTTATCTGCACCGCAATTTGAACAAGTTATTAAAATTGTCTTTAAAAATCTGCAAACTGGTTGTCTCTCCTGTTAACCCGCTGCCATTCATGGTTAAATATGTAACATGTGATGATGTCTAAACAACCATGATTTTCCATATTAAACCAACAGTTATACGTATAAAATACTTAAAAAGGCGTTTCAAGATATTAACAGTGCGTTTTTTCCTTACGCGTTTTTAAACCAATTTAACTGCCTGATAACTACCGAATTGAAAACATTTCCATTACCAACTTTCAAATTGGCATTCAAGTGTGTTTCCCAAACTCAACTTGATATGGAAAACATGGGATATTAGGACAAATGAATAATTGTGTCTCTGGCTTTATGGCGATTAAACTTTTTATACATATGTACCTATCGAAGCAAGACAAACCATGCAGATACAATGCATTGAGACAAGTGGTTATAAAAATCCCGACTTCGGACGGACACTGGATCAATACACATGGTGAACACCCTTTATGTTGATTGCAACATGACGTCAAAACAGCATGCATGCAGTTGCAGGGTACGTAGTATGCATATGGCTGCTGCTCAAAGTGCTTTTGTACCACTTTAAAATTGCTGGACTTATCTTTTTCTTTTTAATGCACACTTTAAGCTAAAAGAATAAAGTTAAGTCGTGCGGTGTTTAAATATTTGTTGACCTACTCGCATAAAATGAAAATTTAAAACAAATACAATGCATTTCTCCAACCCAATTTCCTCTCTGATATCATCATAGCCGCTGTAAAAACGTCTCGATATAAGTGAAAAGTCTGGCCTGACTGGGACGTTAACATTATTACTCAACTCCAAGCTGTAAAATACCAGAAAAAGATTTCCATTTGTATCCTCAGTAACTGAAATTTTAAGGTAAATGAATAAAATAAAATAAAATAAAATTGATTAATTAAAACTTCGATACGCAATTCTTAGCCTTATGATTTTTTTAAAAAAAATTTACATAAAAATTATGGAGGACTTGTCAAGCTCTTTTAGTTTAGGGATCCGAATGTCCGAGTGCGCTTATGCATGTGTCTTCATTAGCGCCTTTCAACACCTAGGCTCAGATTCTCGGTTCCGATCTATGTGAACAAGTTTATAATTAGCCCCGTGACTTGCTGAAGGTCGGGGGCTTTGTCAGGGCACTCCTATATTCTCTTATATAAACACTCTTACTCCAGGGCTCGTACAGACATTTTGACTACAAATTTAAGGACTTTTTAGGGTCTTTTCAGGGTCTTATTTGCAAATTTAAAGCCTAATCAGAGGGACAATTTTAGCAAAAAATATTGATGCAAAGGCAATTAAATAATTAAACAATTGCTTACGTGTCCACAGTAACGACACTTGAAGTGGAGGTTGAAGTTTGGTGTTTGGTTGGGCCAGGTACCCTTTAAATTGCCCATTTCAAAATGACTTACTTATTATTAATTTATTTATTTATATCAGTCTATTTGCAACCACTTAATATCAAAACACAGACATCCAACTGGCCAAAATTAAGGGCTTTTTAGGGTTAGACTTGTATTTTGGGGTCTTTTTAGGGCAAACCTCAAAATTTAAGGACTTTTCCAGGCCTGTACGAACCCTGTACTCGATTATGGACACTTATTTACGGTACACATGTACTTAGATATTATATTTAAACGCGATCTTAAGCAACATGACTCATCAATCAAGTTAAAAAAATAATTTAAGTGATTTTTAAAAAATACTTAAAGTATTTATCTTATGATAATGTACACGTCATGTATATCTAACTACATGTATTAAGTTTCATGTACATTCAGCAACCTTATATTGCTTGTTATTTAACTTGGCTTTTTAAAGTTGTGTAAATATATCAAGTTAAAATATGTCCTAAAAATGAGATATTTTAATAATGACGGACTATGTATCTACTCGTGACGGGACAGGTACATGTAGTGTATATACTACGCTCTATTTATATTTAAACTGATAAAAATTCAAATCACATGATTTACACACAAGATGGAGAGCAACAACCAATAAATACCGTAAGTAATGACAATGCACTGAAAGTTCTGATTTTAATTGTAAATACAGTGCAATGAAATAATGAAACGAAACCAAAACTAACATTTCTTTATATGACTGGTTTTAATCTCGCAAGAAATTACTTATTTCTCTTATATCGAAACATCACCACGTAGTAATGATATTGGTGTACTGTAAATTCTGATTTTAATTGTAGTTCAGTATAATGAATGAAATAATGAAACGAAACCAAAACTAACATTTCTTTATATGACTGGTTTTAATCTCGCAAGAAATTGCTTTTTTTCTCTTATATCGAAACATCACCATGTCATGATAAATGATAAAATGCTAACAGTATTGATGTAATATACATGTACAGTCCAACCTGCCTTAAATGCCACCTCTATATAAGGTCCACCTGCTTATAGAGGCCATTAGAATTATATCCCAATTGTTCTTTGTTCCGATGATTTCATTTGAACCTACATATAAAGGCCACCTACCCATAAAGGCCACTTTTACTGGTTCCCTTTGGTGGTCTTTATAGACAGGTTTGACTGTGAACTGAAATTTTTAATTTTAATACAAGTACTGTAAACGAGTATAAGTACAAAAGTACTTACAATATTTATGACATTCGTCTTATTGAATATACTAGTACTTAGTGAAAATTTGTTCTGAGTCTATAGAGTCAGTCAAGCTAGGCTTATCCCAGTTTCGGTGTCAGTGATTAAATAAGAACCTCTTCACTTATCAATTGCAAGACTTATATCTCTAGCAAATCTTAACTTGGTACCCATGCACTCACACAAACTGTGTTTTTTAAGGCGTATCGATAAACAAGCAATAGTCAACGCAAGTTGACGAAGTAAACATTAACACATTTTTTAACTAGTGATCATGACATCAGTCATCCAGAACAAGAGAAAACAATATGAAACTTCTTATTAAAGGTGTAGAACTAAATGTCATAGACAGATGGATTACACTACTGTTGTAAACACCCCTCTGCCACTGCTAATAAACCCAATCTAAATAAATTCTGGTCAAAACGCCAAACCAAATTCAATCGCAGTTGATATATAGGATATGAGATATGACCATGCGCAGCAAATAATGACATATACAGATAAATATATTCAATTCAATTCAATTCAATTCAAACTTTATTGTCATATAATCGGATGACAGATTGTGACAAACAAATACAATACAAACAAGCAAGGAATATAAAAAATACTATAAGTCTGGCATATCGAATATATAAGGAACCACAAACGCAGAACTGCTCACAACTATGTTTATCTAATACCTAGAGTGATATAAATTCTGTCTGCTTTGGATATTGACATCCAATATTTGCCACTTTAGTCTGAAATTACAGTTACATGTACTGTAAGATAACCCCCATCACATGTTCAAGGAGACTCCTTGGACATGTGATGGGGGTTATCTTACAGTACATGTAACTGTAATTTCAGACTAAACTTATGTCAAGTTACATACATTTTTATTTCAATAGTGATTTACCCGAAAAAGAACAATGGATGAAATAGGAGGAACTGTCGATTTACCGGGAATAAACGTGGTAGGTTTTCACATTTCCCTAAACGCCCTCCCTTGAGCTTTGAGCTTTAGTCAGTATACAATGACTTGGCGTATCTAAAAGGCTGCATATACTAATACAAAATTGCTAATTTTTAAAATTAATTTAAATGAATACAAACAAAATTAAAATAAGAGCTGTTCAAAGCTGAACTCGGATGCGTTACGTGCATAATATTTGTTAAGACTGTCATCAAATAAGACACAAACCTCTTCCAGTCTCATATATCTTTCTAAAGCCGTGACCCAATCTGCTTCCCCCTCTACCTCCTTATCCTTGCCCCCTCCCTCCTCCCCATCATCAACACTTTCTCTCGATCGGAATACACTTAAGACGACTTAAATTCTTCAAAAACTAAGGTATACTCTCTCATGTAAAGTATTTCCTTAGCTAAATTTAGTAAAATATATTTTGGTCCTTTTGGTATCTTTTAAACATCTTGAAAAAAGTTTTGGTTTTACAATGTTGGTCCAAGCACTGCTAATGAAGAATTGTATTACAAAACGGACGTCTAGTGCTGTTAAATTAAAACTGGTATAATATGTTATGCATACTACACACATGTTTCGAACTTCTCATTCTTACCACATTTCCGAACCACTAACCGTCTGTACCAACCTCCAATCTTAAATTTATTGCACTACACTAATAAAACAAGTGAGCTATTAGTATCTGGTGGTATTTGGTTAAAAACTTGACATAAACTTAAAAAATAATTGTACACATTGTTTACACAGAGCAATTGCTTGTACGTGAGTGCATACCAAAAACGTCTTTGTAGATGGTATCCAATGCTTTATTGGATATATTTGACGTCCCATAGTTTCACTTTCCTTTCACTGAATTTTGATTACACACGTGGCGGGTGTAGCTAGCTAAACAGGAAGTGCTGACCCTTTTGTAGCACCGGCCCCATTTCCCTGGTGGAAGTTCACGTGATTAATCTAACTTATCACTTCAAAAAGTTTTTACTTTGCTTCTGGATTGTGATTCGGGCATGGACTAGTATGTTTGTTTTTGATGAATACAATAGTCAACATTGCTCCAATTGAACAAACATATGTTTAAGTTAAAATTGATTGACTTTGATTCCATGTTGATGGTATCAAAGGCTTCACGCAACTCGATGAATAACTATTCCCAATGTTCACATTGAAAAAAAAACTCCGCAAATACATTAAAGCATATATAACAAAGTTTCATCGACTTCATCGTCGCTGTAGATGGTATCGAAGGATTTACAAAAGTCAAGACTGCTCCCATTGAACAAATACATTGACTTTTGTAAAGCCTTTGATACCATGTATCTAATTGTATGTACACTATGCCCACATTGAAAAAAACCCACATATTATATACGCAAGCTTCACCAAAGTTCCATAGACTCTAACGTCTGGTATCAAACTAATGTATAATTATGGTATCAAGGAAAAAATATATACAATGAACACGCTGACCAGACCAATCCTGTAATTAAAACCCGCTTACTTGACACACATAAGATAGTTTCCATGCCTCATATAAGAAAAAAAGCCTAACAAAATGCTAAATATGTTAAAAAATAAATGATTTGCTTTTCAAGACTGTTGTATTTAATTTAGGTAGAGTCACATGGTGGACTTACAATATGGACCACGGCCGTTTTTATTGTTGGTGAAATAGCCGGTTCTGGTGTACTGGCTTTACCGAAAGCTGTTGATGATTCAGGCAAGGATAATCCATATATAGAAAATTATTAGAAATTATCAACTATAAAGACCGGGAACGGTATTGAGACTCCCCGTCATCCACTTGCAACAACAGACGACTTTTTTTCATGCAAAAATGTACATTTTTGCGAATAAATGTTATATACAAATGTAACCATCTATACTGTTATTTAAATTTTCAAATAAAACTTCAGAAACAGTAAAATCTTTAAAAACTATCAAATTATGTTGAACACGTGAACTTCCAACATGGAAGCAAGACCGGAGGCTCCGGTAGGGTAAGCGCATCCTGTAGTTCCGGCACATAGGTAATTAAAATTAGGAACGAAAGGAATATGGAACTATGGGACGTCAAATTTATCCAGGATTAATTTGGATACAGAGACACGATACTTTATATTATCAACAATACTGTGATGACGGCCGTAAAACTTTTTAAGGGTCTTGCTAAGCCTAGGTTTGCAATATCCCTGGGTCAACTATTTCGTTGTGCAAAGTCTCTGTATTGGGGACAAGCTCTACCATAGCGTATTTATTTAAAACAAATACACCATTAGCAGGAGTAGCAGGTATATTGCTGCATAGAAAAGGAAAGTTGACGATAGAAAAAATGAAGTCATCACGTTTGTCATAAAGTTCCAAATGTAGCTTTTCGTGGGTTTAAGTCTAAACATGAATAGAGCTTGAGAAAGCAATGCTCTTTGTGTCTTATATAACTATATTATAACCCAATTTTGTTTTTAAATCGTAGGATTTAAGTTGGATCAATATTTTAAACCCCAATTATGTTTTAGGTTGGATTGGTATAATACTCATAATTTTGTGTTGTTTCCTGTCGGCGTATACCGGATCTATATTGGGAAAATCCTGGATAATTCTACAGGAAAGATATCCAGATGAATGTGGCGGTCATGTCCCAGATCCATATCCACTTATCGGGGAGAAAGCATTCGGAAAATTTGGAAGGTAATTTCGAAGATACATCTGTGCAGGCAAGCTCCGAAGCAGCGTCTATACCATTTAGATCATTATGTCGCGATTGATACGGATGTTTGCCGTTGTTCGGAGCTTGCTGTGCAGGATGTAAAGGAAACGTTCATGATGCAAATTATCGGATAACGCATTTTTACTGGAAAAGGTCATCGTATGCAATTCCATATCAGTTCTGCACAAACAGTATAGGGTATCACATTGCATACTGTTGACTCCATTTATTAAAATCAAGGCACTGTCGATACCATAATAAAATAAAGATTAAACACGATTTAACACGGACATCGCAATATACAGTATATTTGTTTAGTGTTTCCCTAATGTTGTCTGGTCTGTTGTTTTACTCCGATTTTATTGGAGATGTTTATAAAGTCAGTCACGAAAAATACATCATTGAGACGCTTGCGCATACTTTCTAATAAATAAGAGAACACAATTCTGGCAATGTAGTGATGTGATGGTACGATATACAGAATTAGGTTCACCGGTAAACCACGTGATCAATACCTCTCGTGGAAAATAATAAGTATAGGTTTAAGCATTTTTCATGCAACCATCAATCCCATGTGGCCCAAAGCAGAGAGACCTTTCGGGTGAAATATCACTCTATCACGGCTTTACAAAATTATAATAATCACCAGAAACACCACCACCGCCATCATCATCATCATTATCATCATCATCATCATCATCATCATCATCATCATCATCATCACCATCATCATCATCATCACCATCATCATCATCATCATCATCATCATCATCATCATCATCATCATTTTCTCAACTAACACATTTTTATCTGCTTTGTTATTCTAGGTATCTGGTGTCATTTTCCATTAACTTCACGCTGTTCGGAGTATCTACCGTGTTCCTTCTGTTAGCTTCAGAGAACGTACAAGCCTTAATTAAAGATGTCCACGAAGATATATCCTTCTGTTACTGGTTAATGATTCTAGCCGCCATGTTAGCCCCAGTAGTATGGCTAGGTACACCCAAAGATTTTTGGTAAGTAGTTATTATGTTGCAGTTTAACTACGAGTCTAGAACTAAGACCAACAGATGAAGCCAAAATTTAATGACGTGGTTTAAAGTTTGTCAAAGAATATGTTGTAATATCTCCCAACGTTTTCGGTAAAGCCGAAAACATAGGACTTCCAAAAAAGTATTGTCCAAAGACACACTAAGACCAACAGATGAAGCCAAATGATTGGTTTGAAGTTTATCAAAGAATATTTAGTAATAGCTCCCAACGTCTTCGGTAAAACCGAAAAACATAGGACTTCCAACCTAGTATTGTCCAAAGACACACTAAGGTTATCAGATGAAGCCAAATGATGTGGTTTGAAGTTTATCAAAAATATTTTGTAATATCTCCAAACGTTTACGGTAAAACCGAAAAACATAGTGCCTCGAACCTAGTAGTGTCCAAAGACACACTAAGACCAACAGATGAAGCCAAATGATTTCTTTATGATTTTATTGGGAACCATATTCCATACCATATTAATAATAATAATGTATCCAAAGCAAAAATTCCTTACAAAATACCTTATTAACAAACATTTAACTAATGCGTTTAACGCAAAGTTTTAATTAAGCACCAACTACACATCTTTACATACCTCAGATGTCAATCTAAGAATATTGCATTTTAATAATACTCCGATTTATAATATTGATATCATTTTATCATGCTAGATCGTTAAGAACAAAGGAGTCTTTTCTTCTGAAAATAATTTCGTTCAATTTTTTTTACATACTGATTTCATTTCCGTTTGCTTTTGTAGCGGAATGTAAGCAAATGTTTTGCTTTTTCTTTCAATCGAGGTACACATTGCTTTATATATGTTCATATAATTCGTCAATTTCAAATGAGATTGACAAAAGAATGTATTTATTTGTAAAATGCATTTATTGAATCTTTGGTTGTAAAATATGTCTAATTCCCGGGAGACCAACAATAACATTAGAACCAAACCACCAGCCATTTGTTCCAGTTCTGTTCCTGTCCAAAATCGTGAATTTCATAACCAATGACCATATATGTATTTGCCTTTCCTTGTCTTGTTTTCTTTGAGCTGTTCATTGAGTTTGTTGTTTCGCGTTCTTCGCTATGTTAGTTGTTTCCACGTACAGCGAAACCTGTCTATAAAGGTCATCCAAGGGAGTCCAGTAGGAACGCCAACCCGGCTTTTTCCGAGAGTTGTGTTTCGGTTTTACAATTTTTTATCCTTTCGCAGTTTTGAAAATTAAGATTTTTTTTTTGACAAGTGTCTGATGGCCAAAAAAATCCCCTGTCTTTAAACTAACGATAAAACATGATTAAATATACATGCAGTTTAGCATTGTGCACCAATGAATTATATGCCGGAATATAAATTTGAAATTTGAGTTTAAATTTGAGATAAGTCGGTACAAGTGGCTTTTATAGGCAGGTGGCATTTATATACAAGTTCAAATAACATGAATAAAGAGCAATTGGGATGAAATTTTACTGGTCTTTAAAACAGGTGGCTCTTTTTAGAGGTGGCCTTTAAGGCTGATTCGACTTTGTTGTATATGCTTTAATTGCAAATTTATTTTTCTATTCCCATTGTAATAAATACTAGTGTAAAGTATTGTGAAAATTTAAACTTTTAGTTAAGTTTTTTGCTTAATCCAATTTAATTAGGACCATCAGTTAAATATCTCTGGTGTGTCATTTTTCAGGCCTATAGCAGTTGGTGCCACCATTGCAACAAGTATAGCATGCATTATATTGACCATAAACGTTGGTGTACAAAGTGAAAAAATTGATCAGGTAGAACATTCATCACAAGAATTCATGACGTTTTTCACAGCTTTTGGTACCATTGTGTTTGCATTCGGTGGTCATCCTGCTTTCCCTACATTTCAAGCCGACATGAAAAGAACAAAAGATTTCAAATGGGCAGTACTGCTTGGTTATATAAGTAAGTTTATATGATGCATGTGGTAAATAAGACCATCATGTCCCGAAGTAGGGATACTTCAGATACTATTCATTACATGTTGCTGGTGTAGCTAGCCCGCAGGTGCTTACCCTTCCAGAGCGCCTGATCTCACTTCTCTAATGGATATTCATGTGTTTGTGTGTTTTCAAAGTTTTTACTTTAATTTTGAGATTTGAGCATGTATGTAATCGCTAAGTAATAAATATTGCAATGGCACGCCATGGCTTCCATATATAGTACAGTAGTACATTGTAAGTACTTACAAATAGTAAATACTACCTGTTTACTACTAATCTGAAACTCATTCCCAATTGAGGAACTTATACATAGTAACTAGATTTCATGGGCTTCACCTTCGTACCGGTCTATAATAGCCAATAATATTTAGCACAGCGCATATACATGAGTTGACGTCATTTCACGAAAAAATAGAAATATTCAAAAACAAACATACTAATCCATGTCCGAATCACAATGCAGAAGCAAAGTAAAAACTTGGAACTGACAAGTTAGGTTAGACACGTGAACTTCCACCAGGGAAGTGAGACCGGGTGCTCCGGAAAGGTAAGCACCTCCTGTTTAGCTAGCTACACCCGTCACGTGTGTAATCAAAATTGTGTGAAAGGAACATGGAACTATATCCAAGGCAATCCTGGACACAGAGACATCAAACTTATCAACAATACTGTGATGACGGCCATAAAACTTTTTGAGGGCCTTGATAAGCCTAGGCTTGCAATATCCCTGAGTCAACAATTTATTTGCAAGCAGCCTACTTCGTTGTACAAAGTCCCCGTAGTGGGAACAAGCTCCACCATAGCGTATTAATTGGGAAACAAATACACATATGCGATTCCATTTTTTTTTCAAACAAAAATGTCAATGTTTACAAACCACGTGATATGCGACAAATCCGATTGGTTAAGTGTGCAGCAATGGTGTTTTCAAGAATGTGTATAAAAATCTTTTTTTTTTTTTTTTTTTTTTTTTTTTTTTGCAATTTTAAGTAGATTTTCATTCAAAAATCTTCAAGTTAATAAAGGAAAACATATTTTAAACTACATTTTGGTTTTCGGAAAATATAGTTAGCATTCAGAATAAGTTTAGAACGAATGTGTTTATCGGTACTGTTTTGCATAAAGTTTAAGATTACTTGAACCTTACATGTTCGTACGAAAGCTTGTTTGTGCCACTTTGTAATCTAATTTTTTTTCAAATCGTACGTACGAATTAAAATATGACATTTTGTATTCAACTAATAAATATTTTACAATTATTTACAGTTGTGTTGATGATGTACCTTCCTGTTTCCATGGTAACGTATTTTGTATACGGGAATAAAGTTAATGCGAACATTTTAGACACAGTGAATAGTTATGGCGAAGGTCCAATGTCGATAATAGTGCAGATTATGATTACAATACATTTATTATTTGGTTTTGTGATCGTAATTAATCCATTCTGTCAAGAATTAGAAAAATGGCTCAAAGTTCCTAAACGTAAGTAATAACCACAGTGACAGTTTTTTTGGATTTGTAAATATAATAGTGCTAACTAAGTATTACGTGAAACGTGACTCTATCTCTCTCTCTCTCTCTCTCTCTCTCACACACACACACACACACTCTCTCTCTCTCTCATACACACACACTTTCTCTCATTCATACACACACACTCTTTTCTCTGTCTCTCTTTCTCTCTCTACCTCTCAATCATACACGCGCTTGACATCGTATCCATAATTATTTTGGTGTCCGATGGCTGTCCAATTCGGGAGTCAAGTTTGTGTTCTGTTACTTGCACATTTGTTAAAACCCTTCTTTGTCTTTTTTTCGACCACAATTTATCGTCTGCAAAATTTATATTTCAATTCAATCTATGATGTATCTGCAGCGGGAGATTTTACATTAGTTTACAGACTAAGAATGCATTCCAGAGCAAAAGTTTGTGTTAAATTTCTTGCTAATTTGTAACTTGTTCTTATTTATTTCAGGTTTTACATGGAAGAGGTGTGCTACAAGAACATTAATGGTAGCTTTAGTTCTCTTTGTGGCAGAATCCGTTCCACATTTTGGTGCAATATTATCCCTTGTTGGGGGTTCAACAACCACTCTGTTAGCCTATGTTTGTCCCTCTCTGTTTTACCTCAAATTATGCAGCGTTCAAGCTGATCAGCAGCCATTAGCCATACCAAATAAGGTTATCCAAATGCAAGTATTGTCTTATATAGAAAATAATTACATACCTATCCATGTCCAAATCAAAATTCCAAAATCAAAGTTAAATCATTAAAAACTGGCAAATCAAAAACAGACATACCAACCCATGTCCAAATCACAGTTCCAAAAGCAAAGTAAAATATAATATGTGAAAACTGGCATATCAAAAACAGACATACCAACCCATGTCCAAATCACAATTCCAAAAGCAAAGTTAAATCTGTGACAACTGGCAAATCAAATACAAACATACCAACCCATGTCCAAATCACAGTTCCAAAAGCAAAGTTAAATATGTGAAAACTGGCAAATCAAAAACAGTACATACCTATCCATGTCCAAATCACAATTCCAAAAGCAAATTGAAATCTGTGAAAACCCACGACCAAATCACAATTCACAAAGTTAATTTTTTAAAACTGGCAAATCAAAAAACAAACATAACAATCCACGTAAAAATCACACTTACAAAAGCAAAGTTATCCACGTGAACTCGCACTAGGGGAAGTGTGATCGATGGTCTGGAAGAGTACAAGCACCTCCCGTCTAGCTAGCTTACGCCCCCCCCCCCCACTTCCCATACACGTGTAAAATAAAACATGAGAACAAATGGAACGTTGAACTATGGAACATCAAATATTTCAAGGATAATTTTGGATACAGAGACAATCATGTTTATCAACAATTTTGTGATGACAGTCTTAAAACATTTTCGGGGCCGTGATAAGTCTAGGCTTGCAATATCCATGACACCACTGAAAATGGCCTCTTTTTGAAGGACTATCAGATAATATAACAAGCTGTTATCCTGAAGATATGATTCCTAACTCGAACCTGTTTTACTATCATTTGCCCACTTATGTACAACAACAATTTTAAATTTTAAATAATGCGTCTAATTTTACCGAACAACAACGACAAAATCACCCAGCATGCTATCCATAGAATAAAATGAAAGGAGGAAAAACATAGCATACACATATAACCATCTTCTGTGGCAGGTTGCATTTCGACATTCGGAAATATACATGTAATTCATAAATACATATTTGATGGAAATTGACATTTTGCATTTGTTTCTTTCAGAAATGTTCCATTTTGGGAAAAGATTTTAAATATAGAGATTATGATCGTTGGCATCATCGCTGGTATAGCGTCTACTGTTTCAGCAATAACATCTATGGCCAGTCCGGGTTCGTTCACCGTACCTTGTTACGTCAATATCAAAGAAGCCGCATAATAAAGACAAGGAAAGGACACTTATCTGTGATTTGAGACATTGAAACAATTAAAACATTAATGCGTAAAGTATTCAATAGGGTTGTTACTATTGTCTACAACAGCATTTGGATGAAGTATTCCAACCATTCATAAAATTCATAAAATGGTAGTTATAACATTTTACCAGGATTCGTTTTACCAAAAACTTCTGGAACATTGAATTCAGAATTTTAAAAATCCAAAATAAGTTTTGAATTATATAAGCCTTGTTTAGTATTATTTTATATGTAAAAGATTGTAATTGCAGCAAAGAACACAACGCAACAAAGGTTGAATGAGCGAGCAAGACGAAATTTTTGTGCCATACCAAAGGTCTTTCAGGTTATTAATGTTCGGATGGCTTTCTAAGTTTAAACATCGTGCTTTCCCGCAACAACCAACTTCATTGAAACCATTAGATTAGATTGCTTACACAAATGGTAACATTTGCCCCATAAATCTCTCACAAAAATGTTTGTAAAAAAAAGAAAGCATGCGTCAGAAGTCCGCGTTTCTTGGTTGATGTATACTATACTAACAGATTTAAGACCATATATGTATTTATTTTTACAGTTGATGATTAAAGATTTTTAATTCTTGTTTTTCTGTCTTTCAAATTTTATTGGCAATGAAGTGTGACCGTGACCATGCGTCTGAAACACAAAATGGATTAATTTTTGGACGTGCTACAACATTCGTCAACCAAACAAAGTCTAAAGACTGAAAAAAATAACGATTAGAAACAATTTCACACGGAGAATGCTCAACACACCATGAAATGAAAGAGGGTTCTGAAATTGTGATGAAACATAACCATGGCCTATCTATCATGTTACCAAAATAGTTCACTACCTTCGGTTTGATTGGAGATGCTCCTCTAGTATGTCACTATGAAATCGTCATTTACTCAAATTGTTTACTCTCTTCGGTTTGATTTAAGGTGTCTGTCTATTGTCACTATGGAATCTTCAATAACTAAAATGTTTACTCTCTCCAATTTGATTGGTGATGTTCGTCTAGACCTTCAATATGGAATCTTCAATAATTGAAATTGTTTAAAATTGCAGGTTAGAGATGTTGGTCTCTTCTCACTGTGAAATATTAAGCAATTCATTAACGGTAAGTGTATTCTAAAACAAAACAAAAAAGAACATGGTACTTTTCAAGAACCACCTCTGAAAAAGACTAACGTCTAAGTAACGCAGTGTCATGTGCAGCGATTTAGTTTCAAAGTGCTAGTTCACTAAAACAAAAGACGAGACACAATAATTATTGTAAACCTTGTTCTCAAATCAAGAACAGTGCCTAAAAATGTCGCTGCTTACCAATTTGCAAATGCAAAATGTGGCTACCAGAAAACAATGAAATAAAGATTGTATGCACAGGGAGAGTGCTGATTTAAAAACCGTCAATAATGTCAATATTTCAACTCGGTAAGAATTGTTTTGAGAAGAAAGGAAAAAATAAAACAAAACGGGTAGATTATCTAGATACACGAAGATGCCAGGTGAATTAAGATAATGTACATGCTGATCCATTGCGTTTCTTATCTGTCATAAATAAATTACAATATAGAAAATATATCTTCAAAGCGTTCGAGAGGTTTGTTCGACTGAAGGGTTCTTGCAAGTGTTAAACACCCAGAACATTCTGAATGTTTCCAGTTAACAATTGCATTGTTGGTTTTGAAATGCCGTTTATGGTTAATATGAATGCCATAGCTTTGCAAGGCATACTGAATAACGCACGCTAGCTGTGAACGCCCTTTCAAAACGTTTAACTGTTGTTTTTGTTGACTGTATTGTGTTTGTTTAGCAACTCGGAAAAATAAATGTTATAGCAACTGAATTCAAGAAGGGAATCTTTGAATGGAACAGCCATGGAGAGCGAGGAGTTTCCAACAAAAGTCCACAGTAACAATATATCTTCGGGTAAAGATAAAATTTAAGTTTTTGTAATAAACATGTTGCATCATTTTTTAAATTCTTTCAATATTTCTGAAAATATATTTTCACACGAAAAAATCTCCAATTTGTTACGGATACCAGCTGATGCGAACGAAATTGTGTATCGCCATCACGTGAAGTCATGTGACCAATGACATTCATAACCGGCGATTGCATTCATAGCCGATAGAGATAGATGAATCCCATTGCTTTCAAACTGAAGATAATATCTAGGGAATATAAAGTAAGTCTGTGGGCTTCACTCGAACACCGTGGCACAAATCGAAATCCATCATGGTGCATGAGCGCCCTGATTTATAAATATATTGATTAAGGGCCAAGTGAAGTTCGGACAACAGAGACTTTCCTAGTTAAAAAAATTTGAAGCATGTACGTGCACGAATTCGTGACTTAGAAATAGAAATGACTGAAATAGATTCACTTCTATATTAACAATAAAGGAGCGTAGCTGGGTCTGAGATATCATGTAGGCACAGACGCCATGGACGCGCCGATGCGCAAAGCGCTAATTGGGTGCGGGAGGAGTTTTGAGGGGGTTCCGGGGGGTCCTTCCCCGGAAATTTTGCAATATTTAATCGAAAAACACGCATTCGGGGTGTTTCAATGCCTATGTTACACATTGTATGCTGTAAAAGCTTTATAATTTTGACTTTATTTCAGTAGATTGCTGTCAAATTCAAATGAGATTTTTATAGCAGGATGTTTCTCTGATTTGTGTTTTTGAAAACTCTTAGTTCCTCGGTATAGTCTAATGTAAATGCGGAAGCTCAGTTGGTTTAGTGCTCGCTTCGTATGTGGAAGATCGGGGTTCGAATACCGGTCAGGCAGACGAAAAACTTGAACAGTGGTAGTCTTCAGCAAGTCACGGATCCTTTGGATGAGATCTTTAAAGTACCAATGCCCTTGACACGGTAGGCGTGACACGCTAAAACACTCACATTGCTCAACACGCACTAGAAACTTAATTAAATTTATTTTTAAAAAATCTTAATACATTAATATCTTTGTCAAAATAATGTGTAGGCACGTGCCTTTTGGCCTTTAAAGAAGTTACGCCCATGTCAGTATCTTTACTATTACGTCATTCTAAATTTTCTATTTTAGCTAAGAAGGTCTTCCTTAAGCATGAGAGAGAGACCGCGGTGGCCTAATGGATAAGACACTCTCCAAATCCAGGGTCTCTGAACTCGAGTCCCGCTTAGGAGAGTGAATTTTCCTTGTCGTTGGCCTTTACTGGTTCATCTGGTATCAGTATAATGGACCGGGGGAGTGGTACGCTTATCTGCGGCGTACTGACTTTGTGAGCTAGTACGTTAAAGTCGCCCTGGGTGCGCGCTAGTGCAAGGCAGACCATACACTGAACACACTCGCACTTTACGCGCATACACAGAATTGTTCATAGATCCATTGAGATTAATAAAATAATTCTCGTCGCAAACAGCTGAAAAATTGCTGATGCGACGTTAAGCAAAATTCAACCAGCCAACCAACCTTAAACATGAGGAATAGTTTTATATTTAATAATATGAAAATAAATTAAAGTGTATGATTGTTATTTGTAACACTAGGAAGTGATATGTTGTTATATATATCCGAGTTTGAGGAAACTTTAATTATATGTCTTTTGCCACAGCATTTATTTGCGTAACATGGTAAAAGCAAGAGTATTTAAGATATTTATATGAAAGTTATGGAGGTTAAGATGCATACTTGCAAAATTTAGGAAATTTTATGATCTATCTTTACTCAGGGATATTGCAAGCCTAGGTTTATCAAGGCCCTCAAAAGGTCTTATGGTCGTCATCACAGTATTGTTGGTTCGTTTGATTTTTTTGTCTGTCCAGGATTGCCCTAGAAATATTTGACGTCTCATAGTTTCATCATGTTCCTTTCACAAAATTTTGATTACACGTGTGGCGGGTGTAACTAGCTAAACAGGAGGTACTTACCCTCCCGGAGCACCCTGTCTCACTTCCCTGGTAGAAGTTCACGTGTCTAACCTAACTTGTCAGTTCAAAAGTTTTTACTTTGCTTCTGGATTGTGATTCGGACATGGATTACTGTAGTATGTTTATTTTTGACTTTGTTTAATAACACTGGCAGGTGCCCTTTATAAAGAGATCTCTTTAAATATTAATGCATTCACAATTAATAATACATTATATTGTTGTACACACGTATTTGTTCCATTGGTTGACCGGTAACGTGGTTAAATTGAATTTTTAATAAGATAATTTCGTCACGATAATTATAATTGTGCTGCGAATAATTTATTCAAAAATAATTAATTACTGAATGGTCTTGAATAAACTAGATATCTAGTAGATAAAAAAAAATAAAACTGTTGTCATAATACTGATGATGCTAAAAATTTATTTATTTATTTTTATTTAATTTATTTTATTTATTTCTAAAATAAGTTTTTTTTTTAATTACTTAATTTTAGTTTCCGGTCAAAATTGCCATATAGATTTAATTATTAAATAATTTGAAAATCATTATGATATTTCAAAAAAGAAAATCTCAATTACAATATAAACTCCAATATTTTTCCGAACAAAGAATATGTGGTTTTTCCTATTCCTTTAGTCATGTCTTTGAATACATAATGATTATCTCTATAAGCTCCATGACGATATTAAAGAGGTCATTACGCAAGTCAAACAAGGGAGTTGACGTCATCTCTATGGCTGGCGCGATGACTACATTGCCGGATGTCGACAGCTCGATAGACGAGTCTATTTTAAGTAGAGGGATGTATTGATTTATTATTCACCGAATATCTCGTTCATGTTATAAATTTTCCTCTAATATTCAATAAAAATGTTTACTTATTAATAAAATTATATTAGAAAATAGTTTTATTTTCATATTTTTGTTTTGGTGGTCAAAATAAAAGTGACCCATTGAACAGTCAAATAATCTCCCCTTTGTTTACATTAGTAATCACCGCTTGGTTGACGTCACAGGGAAACAGAAACAAGATGGAACAGAAAAAAGTCAGGTGCGAGAGACCCGTTGACATAAGAATGTATCCGATCCCAAATTTAACTAAATTAGAAGTTGACGAAAGTGCTATCGGTGCAGACGAGGAGCCGGAGATTGTGATAAGGACAGCTACAAACCAGTTGAAGGAATACGCAGCATCCAAGGGACACAGTTTACACAGCATCACACTCATGCCCCCGGAACAACAATCCGAATATCTCAAAGATTTCTATACAGTGGTTAAGGGCAGGGAGGATAATGGGTTAGGTATCCCCACCTCTCTGTCCCTGAAATATATCCGTACAGGACTTCAGAGATATTTTCTAAAACATAGCGGTGTTGACATCATAAAAGACCGGTCCTTTGATGAAGCTAATTCGGTGTTTGATGTGGGGCTTCGTGCAACCCCTAGAAGGTGTCATAGGCTTAGAATCGAATTTGACGATTTAAAGAAAATTTATTTGAGTGGTGCAATGAACCTTGAACAACCCGACACTTTACAAAACAAAGTTTTCTTTGATGTCAACCTGTATGTTTGTAATAGAGGCAAAGATTTTCTGAGAGTGATGTCAAAATCAGATTTTCAAGTTTCTCTGGATTCGGATGGAAGGAGATACGTTTGGCTGAAATTCAACTCTAAATTCAGCTTCAGAGAACTAGTAGGGGGTATAGCTGAAAGTGACACAATTGTCAAAGGCAATCAGATTGGAGAGAGAATGTATGAAAGACAAGGTATAAAAATCCATTCTATGAGTTGCATGTTTTGTTCTGTAATAAGTAACACTAATTATTTAATTAATAAAGATGACAATATTTTGATAGTAAACTTAGTTAATTGAAATTAAGAAAACAGTTCAGCGTTAAAATGGAAATGATTTCAGTGATCCCTTTGCAAGTACCCACAATGCTAGATAATTTTAAATTCTACTTTCACTTTAACATGAAGTAATTTTTAAATTTCAATTTGTAATTTAAAAATTATTTTCATGAAAATGTTCAAAATAACTTGATTTCATAATATTTAGCTTTTTTCCAGTCAAAATTAATAATTTAGAGAAGGTTACAAAAACTACAAATGGAAACCCCTTTGTCAATGATACAAGCCCATTTTAAGTTCTACTTTCACTTTCAAAGGTTGACAGGTGCATGACATACTGGTATATATGAATTACTTTGCTTGTAACCCATTAAAAATTCAGTTTCTAAATTTAGTGACTAATAACTGTGTTATTTACCTTGAAACGGTATCAAATAAAAATAACAATTTAGCCAAGAAACCATTATAATAGACATTGTATTAAATGCAAATACAATTTACAGCTTCAGTTGGCTTAGACAGTTAAATATCTTTAAAAAATTTCCAAAAATTGTCAAGTCCTTTACTGTATTAATTAATATGTCCTACCCTGTGCTTTAATGGTGCACTGAAATTCTTCTAACGCTGGTTGGCATGCCCCTCCCACACGATAATGAGGGCGCGGTGGCCTAATGGATAAGACGTCAGTCTTCAAATCCAGGGTCTTTCACTGCTGTGAGTTCGAGTCCCGCTCGGACCACATGTGGGAAAGTGAATTTTCCTTACCGTTGGCCTTTACTGATTCACCTGGTATCAGTATAATGGACTGGGGGAGTGGTACGCTTGTCTGCGGCATACTGACTCTGTGAGCTAGCACAGTAAAGTCGCCCTGAGTGCGCGCTAGTACAAGGCAGACCATACAACACACTGGCACGTCACATGCATACACAAAAATTGTTCATAGATTAATCCATAGAGATTTATTAAATAGTTCTCGCCGTGAATAGCTGAAAAATTGCTGATGCGACATTAAGCAACATTCAACCAACCAACCCTCCCACACGATGTATATTTAATTGGTTTTCATTCCCTTATGTTTTATACATATTACAAGCTAGTTGCTTGACAGCAATTTTCCATAAAAATATGGATAATACCAGTATGACCTAATAATATTACCATCATCTCAGGTCAAAATTTTATCATTCTCAAATTTTAAAAAAGCATAAAAGTCTAAATTAAGTTAAGGGACCATTTTCTTTCAAATGGATATATGGAATGCCAGAGAAATGTCAAGTAGGGTAAATTTTGGTTATTATTTGGATCCAAAGAAAAAATGGGAAAATAAGAAATTATTTCCCCAAATGATTTTGGGGGACATATATTGTGGAAGCGCGTGGTCTAGTGGTTAAGGCGTTGGACTCATGATTTGAAGGTCGTGGGTTCGATCCCTGGACCGGGCGATGTGTTGTATCCTTGAGCAAGACACTTAATTTCACGTTGTTCCAGTTCACTCAGCTGAAAAATAAATGAGTACCAGCAAAATGCTGGGGGTTAACCCTGCGATGGACCGGCGTCCCATTCAGGGGAGAATCTTGTACTCTCAGTCGCTTAACGCCACCGAAACCGGGATAAGCTCCGGCCTGATGGGCCTAATGGCTCGGGACAGACTTTAACTTTAATATTGTTTACTCCTTCTGTTTATTGTTTATTTCTTCTGCCGACATTTTGTCCACCACTTTTCTCGAAAACTATTTAATTGACCTTGGCCTTGGAATCTACCGTTCAATAAATTCTCCGTCCATCAGTGTCAAGTACTTGAGTTCCGTCTTGGAAAACACGTTCACGTCTAATTGGACGCCTGTAAAGAAGACAGCCATTTTCGTAAGTTAGGGAAGCCCCTAGGCTATCATAACTTACGACGGAATTTTATTCATAACTTAAGATACGACGTTTCGTAAAATGGAGTTTAATCTGAACTTACGTTTACGATTAAAATCTTAACTTACGAAGCTTAGTAAAACTCACGCCAGATCATTATGAAACTTCACAGGAACATCTTTTTGGTGGAGTAGATATGTCATATATGTTATTCATGTTTTGATCATGCACACAGTTGAAAAATAATGAATTTCCCTGTTGGGGTTTGTGTCTGGAACACTTTTGAAATGTCATTCCATTTCAGTTATTACAACTTGTATAAATTTAATTGCTTTTAATTTTTAATTCAGGAGATCCAAGGTGTCCTGTGGTATCATTTTTGAAGTATTTAACACATCTTCATCCAATGACGGAAGCGTTTTGGCAGCGCCCTAAAAGAAACTTTGTAGCCACAGATTATGTGTGGTATGATAATACACCGTTAGGAAACAGTACACTGAGTAAGATCATGACCAGAACATGTCAGACGGCAGGGTTATATGAAAACTACACAAATCATGCTATTAAGAGCTCATACATACCATTTATTGAGAATCTCTGTAAGGAAGCTGTTACGAAAGTTGGCTGTATTAATGACAAAAAGGAGAGGAACTCTCCCATGCCGCCAGGTCCTGTACCACCCAGACTGGCAGATCTGCGGGATGATAGCGGGACAACAGAAACATCTTCGATCGGATCTGAACCACCTGATACAGATGATATCGATCAAGCTGTAGGTAAGGGAAGGTTACTCATACTACCTGGAATATAATTGGTCAAAACTGGACACTAGAGTGTGTACAGATTAGACAGCCTGACAGGTGTTCTTTTCTACATTTCGGGGATTAAAATTAGCAGGAGCCAAGTATCCCATGGCTCCTAAAATCAGTCTGGACCCATAACTATTTATATATTTTAGCTATAATGGGAGCACAGCTCATGTCAGAGAAGAACTAGCCTATTTATTACTATATCAACTTCTTCTGAGGTGAGCTGTGCTCCCAACTCAAAATAGTAAAGCTTTATCCCTGCATTTTCTATTTTCAGACACAAACTATAAGAACTGCAAATAAAAATATAGGACTGAATACATGTATTATGCTATTTGCCTGCATTTAGAATTACGGATTAACTTAGTGTTTTTGTGGTTTATGAGGTGACTAACGACAGTGAAGCCCACACAGATTTATCATAATCTGCAAAGTCAGATTTTTCGCAGATTATGCTTAATTTGCATTAGCTTCGCTGTTGTTTATCACCTCATAAATGACATAAAACTCCAAATCAATTCTTAAATTTACAATTTTAACAAAACATCAGATCCAGTAATTCATCAAACCCGGTAATTTTAATGTTGCAATAGGCGTAGATGTTTCATTGTGACCTCAATGTTTTTGGATAGCTATATATATACATGTATGTGCTGTTTTGGGAATTTCTTCAAACAAACAAAATAGTGCTATGATGAAATAGTACTTTCTTTACATTTATGCAGTCAGAACATATTTTGTATCTGTGTTAAAGTTAAAAAAAAAACAATTTTTGAATGTAGAAATGGTCAATATCCATGACTGAATAGAAAAAATGAGTGAATTAGAAACTGTCACCAGTTTATTCTATTAAATTCCTACACTAATTGTTCTTAATGTCACATTTCTGGATGTTCTGTACTGACGTTATGGGATCATAAAAATAAGATGTTTACATAGAACAAAACATTTGCTATTGTAAATATTGCATCCTATCCAAACATACAGACTGGGCATATTAAATATCTTTCTAACCAACTCCAGAGACCACTTGAAATCATAAATGTGTTCTATACAGAAGGTTTTACTGTACTATTTGTCGCCAGTATGCCCCTGGCTCTATGGTACTCGCACTTTGCCATTTATATATATATGTTGTCTCCCTTGACATATAAATACTTGGCTTCTACAAATTTAAAAATATTAGTACCGTTGCAAAATTTCTAAAATTTGTGGAAAATTTGAAATACATTAATTCTTGAAGTATTTTTCACAAATTTGCTGAAATGTGTTACTCTCAGAAAGAATTTCTCGGAAATTAGTAGCCAATGGCAAGTTTTGCTACATCCATTTTAGAACATCTGATGTCAGATTAACCTGTTTTACTCTATACATAAATGTAAATTTATATGTTGTCATGTGTTTATTCTATAACTTTCAGGTTTACGACAAGCAAAGATGAAGGTTTTAGAAATGGTTCATGGTTTAGAGGTGAAGGATATTAAGTCATTTGTTGATTGGATGAAGACATTCAGAGTTAACTATGATAGTGGGGGTATGTATCTATACAAGTGCTAACAATGTAATACATCACAAAACAGGGCCCACACTGGCTAAATTTTTTGTCGCAAATTTTAGATTTAGATTAGAAATTTTAGTCTTCTAGGACATTTTTCTTATTTATAAATGATTTTTTGTAGCAATTTATAAAAAGTGTTGCAAATAAGACATTTGCGACTGACAGTGTGAGCCCTGCAAAACAGAAAGAATAGATAGATAGATATCCCAATGACAAAAGATATGATGCGTGTGTGTAACTTGTTTGACAAGTCTATTCATTTTCAGTATCAAAAAGCTGCACTAGAGCTGTCAAAACATTTTTTGGCACAGGATTAGCCTCTTTCTTGTGACGCTATTCTACTGCAATGTAAACCCGTGCATATAAAAGGCATAGCCTCATGCTAGTGTCTAAAATAAGGCTGAAACTTTCACCAGTCTAGATCTCGAATTTCAACATTTTATATAAGAACATATAAGAGAATTTACAAAATGCTACAGGTCTGACTGAAGAGTAACGAGTCTTGGAGTAGCCAAAAGTTTTAACCCTGATGTCATTCCTGGAATTTCCATGAAAGGCTCATTATAGAGTGTTTTACTGAGTACCTTTATTTTTGAGTGATCTCCCTTTATGCAATTAGAAGTCCCAAGATACATGTATATTGATACCTCATTGTTTTAACAACTTAAAAAATCCCTATAATTTACAAAGTTCAAATAATCTACATGATGGACCAGGCACCTATACTTGTATTATTTCCATTGGTACAGAGTAATCAACTTTAGACTGATCAACTAAAATTAAAAATTGTAGAAAAATTTCTGTTGTGACTGGGACATTTGGCATCCCTGAATCAAAGAAAGTGTTTTTTGAAGAGTTTTGAATGAATTTCTTGTATCTAGTTTTGAAGCTTTTCAGTAATTACCTCATGTCTAGATTTCCATAATTGCAACATAATTAGTAGCCAAATTTCCAAAATTTGTGAATATATATATATAGTCCTTTTTGAAGGATTTTTCACAAAATTTTTAAAATGGTTATTGTTGCGAGAATTCCTCGAAAATTACCAGCCTAGAAGGATTTTGGCTACCAGGAATGGAAACACAGTTTGATGTATTTTACTTATTACAGGCTTGGTAGTGTTGTGTAGTCCTGTGGACCAGACAAGCAGCATGGACAGTTTTGATTCAGATACCACAAAAACCAAAGTGGACGATAGAGATAGTACGAGTACCAACAATACAAATCCAAAAATAGAAAACGGGAACGACAAAAGCATGGAAACAAAACCAGTAGCACCACGGCCACACCCACCACTGAAAAAACAGATTTCTTTTGAGAAGGATGAACCAATGCCAAAACCTTTAAGCAGAGATGTGAGTACCAGTAGTAGTGAAAAAAGTATGGACGATAAAAATTCCGATTTTGGAATTTCCATCAAACAGGTAGAGTTTTATTCAATTAATGAGACACATTGTTCTACGCAGGATATAAACCCTTTAAGGGTGACTGTGCCATCTCATGATACGGTATTGATCTCAGGATTACAGGATAGTGTGCAGTTACTTGTACATAACCGTGAAGGACCACCTATGGTCCCAGAACCAATGCATTCCAGGGTTTTTTATTCTCACCATGAAATGGACGTTGCAGTGGTGGCAGCATTGGTGAGTGCACGAAATAGTTTTAAACCAACAAACCAGACTGTTGTTGAAAAACCAGAGAATTTCTCCAAATTACTGGACAAATATAAACCGGTCAAAAAGAGAAGCTTAACAGATCTAACTACCAATTTGAAAAAAGAGGATTACGAGATGCCTTCAAGGAAGAAGTTTGCTTCATTAGATGTGCCTGATACTGGTACCCCAAAAATTAAACTCCCTACACAGAATTCCCTCCCCGCAAGTGCTACAATCACGTATGACTCACAATCAAATACCATCCCTCAATCATTAATCAGGCCTTCAAACAGATCTTCTAATAGACCCCCATTCCAAAGATCAAATGAAATAAAACAACCCTATACTAATTGTTTTTTAAAAATCAAAACTGAACCGTCAAGTCATCACTAGTTATGCAGTGTGTTGTGTTTTGTCAAAGTGAAGGTAAATGTTTGAGACCTTTGTCTTGCATCACTAGTTATGCAGTGTGTTGTGTTTTGTCAAAGTGAAGGTAAATGTTTGAGACCTTTGTCTTGCATCACTAGTTATGCAGTTTGATGTGTTTTGTCAAAGTGAAGGTAAATGTTTAAGACCTTTGTCTTGCATCACTAGTTATGCAGTGTGTTGTGTTTTGTCAAAGTGAAGGTAAATGTTTAAGACCTTTGTCTTGCATCACTAGTTATGCAGTGTGTTGTGTTTTGTCAAAGTGAAGGAAAATGTTTAAGACCTTTGTCTTGCATCACTAGTTATGCAGTGTGTTGTGTTTTGTCAAAGTGAAGGTAAATGTTTAAGACCTTTGTCTTGCATCACTAGTTATGCAGTGTATTGTGTTTTGTCAAAGTGAAGGTAAATGTTTAAGACCTTTGTCTTGCATCACTAGTTATGCAGTGTGTTGTGTTTTGTCAAAGTGAAGGTAAATGTTTGAGACTTTTGTCTTGCATCACTAGTTATGCAGTGTATTGTGTTTTGTCAAAGTGAAGGTAAATGTTTGAGACCTTTGTCTTGCATCACTAGTTATGCAGTTTGATGTGTTTTGTCAAAGTGAAGGTAAATGTTTAAGACCTTTGTCTTGCTATGTCATATTTTTATATTTTAATGTATCATGGCAACTATAAAATATAATTGGTATCAATCTGTCAGTTCAACAGTCAATAGTACATGTATTTTTAGTAATCTCTTTTAAACATAAATTTTGAAATATGGTAGTAGGGTACAGTATTTTGTTGCCTTTTATTGACGTATTATTTTGGTTTTATTTAAGTTTTTGACTGTTAAAACTCATCCATTTTCATAAAAGATTATTAACAAATGGTTGTGACAGAACCACATCAGCCAGGCCGACAATTTGTTTTATATTACACATCATTTTTAGCTATGATGATGATAAATAAACAAAATGTACACTTTCTTCGTTGTACTATAGAGCTACCAAAAATTCCTGAAAGTTAACAGAATCAGAATTACATGTAATGTTTTAAGAGATATGTGAATGTTCTCTCTTTGAAAAATGAAAGTGCTAGACTTTATTGAAAAAGTAGTGAGAGTTTTTGTATGTAGAAAAACGTTTTGCATAACCAAGGAAATTTAATTTTGTTTGATGTTTTATGACTTAATCTACAGTGTATATAAATTTTTTGTTAAAAAGAGACAAGTGTATAAGGTGTAATTTACGGTAGAAAACTCTATGTAGATGATGTGTATCCAGTGTCCTTAATCATGCAATGTTGAAGTGAACACTCAATAAATGAGATTTAACTCCTTTATACAGGAGAGGTTCTTTGGTCAGGATTATCTCCTGGACATTTCTGTAAACTTACTGTAAGTAAAAAAGAAATACAACATTAGAAAAATTAACCAATTTCATTCTGAGACCAACATTGTATACAACAATTTTCTTAGGTGTACAAAAATTTAAAAGTGATGTTGTTTTAATCATATCTTTTTTATTAATGTTGACCATGTAAGGAAAAGATCATATCTTTGAATGTTAATTTTGCCATAAAATTTGATAAAAACTTAAGGGTAGGCATGACCAATTAAGGTCATTTGGATTACAGTAGAACTTCGATAACTCGAAAGCACAGGACTTCGGTAATGACTTCGAGTTATCGGGGTGTTCGAGTTTTCGAAGTTAAAGGATGACGTCACAATAACTTTCATTTCTTTGGGAGAAATGTTGGATGGTGCAAAACTGTTTACTGATACACTGATCTAATATGTACCGATATTACATAAAATAATAAATGAATTAAAATCAAATTATTAATTATGTTTTTATAAGGACTGATGGCGACAACAAAAGCATACATGAAATACACAAAATGTGTATTACCAATATATGACCGTAATGCATTTAAAGAACTGAATCAGATAAACATATCCATGTACATTGTATGTTATAATATACAAAACAAGACGCACATTTTTATAGAAATGATAAAACTAGTGTGCCTACCACGTGTCAGTCATTAAAATCCAGCTTAAATCACCTGAAAATTTGTTGTTGTCGCCAGTGGCACAAAACTCGGCTTCTACTGAGGGAGTACACGGTTACACTTCATCGCCCATTACGGCACAGAGTACTAATCCTTTAATTGATACTAATTAATACAGTAGCAAAACCTTTGATCTGTACCGCTATTCCAATCATTAATCGGATTATACGGAGGTATTATAGCTAAGTGTCGATTAATTACCGTGTTCTCGCTGAAACGTTCTATTGGTCACCCATTGTTAAAAATATTTCGAGTTTTAGAAGGTTGTTTTTCCTATAATTTTTAATTTTGCACCTTAACATTACTTCGAGTTATCGGGGGTATTCGAATTATAGGAGTTTGAGTTATCGAAGTTGTATTTATATAGTTTATATAGAAAACCGGTCGGGACAAAATAATTACTTCGAGTTATCCGTGGTATTCGAGATATCGAAGTTCGAGTTATCGAAGTTCTACTGTAGTGGAAACATAACCAAATTTTTCAAAATTTGTGAAAATACAAATAAACAGTTTTTTTCAAAATATATTTTTCACAATTATGTAAAAAATAGTTTTCTTCTTGAAAGAACTTCTCTGAAATTATTAGTAGCAAATAGCGACTTTAGATTCCAGAAGGGAAATAAAGACTTACTAAAATTAGTAATCTGTCGGTTGTTTTTAAAGAGACTTCACTGTACATGGTTAATATGTTATTTTGTATTTTTGATAAGAAAACCTTATTGGTTGTACATTGTATTTGTATTTATTATGATATTGTTGTTAAGTTTAAGGATAACAAAAAACAAACACAGTCCATAACTTTTTTGACTTGACTTTTATTGTTTATATTCATAGACCTGGTTGCTCAAATTTCTGCTGGCTGAACCAGTTCTTAGTGAAAATATGTATCTTGAATATTAGCTAGTGCTTTTAAAATTTGAATTGTAAAAATTAGTGCTTATAGTTAAAATTGCCATTTGTTAGTAATTTATGTTGAGTTATTTTGTCAACCAGAGAAAAACTGTGTTTGAATGAGGTTTTGAATTTTCACTTAGAATCTGGTTAAGCTTACAAAGATCTGAGCAACCAGGCTCTAGTTGCACAAAGGTCCTAAAAAACACCCCTACATCTTACCCGATTCTGAGCTGCCTTTTTTTCCTTATTAAAATTAATATTTCAAATTGAAAAAAGAGTCAGTTTTTAATCACTATAAGTTGCTAGAAATTTTGTGAGAATAATTTGTCTCTATTGCCCTAAATAAAAAATCAAATTATTTTTAAACACACCCAAAATATTTTGAAAACAAGTTTAAAAAAAAATCATTACCACTGTTTAAATATGCATTTTTGCACAAAGAAATCTACTTATTTCTAAATGTTTATATTCTGTACGTTTGTCATCAAGGCCTCCCATATCCCCCACTACCTACAGTAGGCTTTAATTACACTCTGAGCATGAGCAGATCCTAGTGTGAGAGTTTGTTTTCTAGCTTACAAGGCACTCCATTTTCCTCCACCATTCCAGAATTGACTGCCTCCTTATAAATGAAATAATCTTGACAGGTACAGAATATAGTTCAAAATACCCTTGCTCAACTCTCTTTGCCCTCTCTGAAAAGTAGCGATCTATTCCTTTTACATCTTGTTTAAGCCAAATGTTTAATGTAAATAATATTGTACTATCAAGAATGTGTCTAGTTAGTATTAATTACAACATGTCCATTTAAGTGTTTAATATCTCCATTATACAATCAGTATCTACTGTGATATTGTAAAAAGAATGTGTTTTCCAAATGTCATAGACAAAACCTAGTAAAGCAGTGTACATATTGATGATTAACTATGTAAATTGAATTTATTATTATTTTATTTAAAAAAAGTTAAAACTTGCAATAAAAATGTATTTATACCAAAATTGATCATATGTGCTGGTGATTTGTAGATGGGAACAATAAAGAATGTATTCAGTATACTCACCTCACCTCACCTATCCTCTTCGTGTCCGCTGTCACATAAGGTACAGATGCATTGTCTCTATCTCTGTCTGTCCTTGGCAGTATTCAGTATACTGGTACTGGTCTTATTCTCACTGTCAGAGTATAGGACATTCACAATCTCATGGCAGAGGTTTACAAACAACCTTATAAAATAATGTGTAAGGTATTGAAGTGTATTATTTTGCTGGCTCTCGCTTTATTTATTACAATTACCCTAATATCAAAATAGACTTCCTGTATACCTTGCCATTTAATTGTGAACAACATATACTTTTTGACACTTTCTTTTTTATTTCAATATTTTCATGTCATTGCCAGGCCTCGGATAAATCTCTCTGTCAACTGTGTCCTGACCGAGTTGAAACAGCCACCAATGACTCAGTTTGATGCCAGTATATTTTTTCTTGTTTATTTTTGCTTTTTACATACCGAGGGATCAATTTTTAAAGGCATATTTAGGACTGAACTTATGAATTGTTGTTCATTATTTTTAGATGAATAAATGTTTAAAGGGTTAACAGATTAAGGAATTGTTGAATTCATAGATTGATAATGTGTGTTTGAAATTATTTCCTTGTTCTGAAACATTTGGGGTTAAACAATATCTTTACAACTATGTGGCAGCTGTATCCAATATGGCTTACAATTTTCAATTTTGAACATCACTACAGTCAAACCTATCTATAAAGGCCACCCGAGGGAATCAGTAAAAGTGGCCTTGATGGACAGGTGACCTTTATATACAGGTTCAAATGATATGAATAAAGAACAATTGGGATACAATTATACTGGCCTTTATAATCAGGTGGCCCTTATATAGAAGTGGCCTTTAAGGCAGGTTGGACTTTATTTGTATTAATTTTCTGCATAGATCACAAAAGTCATTTATGCAAATATTTTTCACAAAATTGTTTTAAGGAAAATTTTGTTTCCATGGTAACAGTCTGTTCCAAATGGTCATGGTTTTGTTTGATGCCAAGTCGCTATGGTTTTATATGATACCAAGCATTTCTAACTTGAATTTCACTAGGTTCACCAGCATACCATGTGATACCCCATAACATTAGTTTGGAACCATTATATCCATTGGAACTCTTTCCCTTGAATTCCTAACAGAAACATTTCTTTGTTGTTCCACATAAATGTTATTGGTTTTGGATCATGTTGTGGGGTGACATTGATTGTTCAATAGCGGTATACAGTCTTGGTTTCCTTAATTCACAAAGAAAGATAAACAAGCAAGCCTCTATCAGCTTAGCTACTTTGAATTATCTCCCTTTGACTATATTTTGGTGTACTGTTATATAGTATATCATATTTTATAACAATGCAACAGTTTTACCCTAATTATGCTCAGTATACGACTAAAGAAATAGAGAAAATTAAAGCCAAAATAAGTAAAACCTGTATATGAAGACCACCAGCAAGACTTAAAACTTATGGATTTTATGGATAGGTGATTTTTATATATAAGTTCTATTTGGTTGACATGCAAAGCAGAGTCACTTACTAGTATATAGATTCTCTTGAGTTGTCCATAGCGCTAGTTTAAGTAACCTCAAGGCCTTTCCTTGTTTGACTGATTAAGTGACCTCAATTTCAGTTTTACAGGTTCACTTTATTGGGCTTTTAGGGATAGGGTAGGTGATTTTAAGACCACTTTCACATGTTCCTTTGACCTTTAGAGACAGGTTTTACTGTAATGTTATAAATATTTACAAAAGCCGACCTCGATTTTCTACCTTGTTTTGTTTTAATTCTTGTCAATGGGATCTATAAGTGCAACATGTGATATCTCTGCCGAATAATATAAAATTGCATACCCGGTAATTTAGGATTTCCCAAAAAAATTGTGTTATTTTGGAAAATAATGATGTAAAACTTTTATGTTTCACAATCCTTAACTAAGATCTTCCTTTACTTAAATCTGGCACACTAGCTACATTAATAATTCTTTTAATTGGTAAGCTATTCAGACATTTAAGGTGTCATTTTGAAGATGACTTCAAACAATCAACATTTGTATTAAGTTTTGTAAAAAAAATGTTTATTCTACGTTCCAAAAAAGATTGCCAAAATTTGCTGAAATTTAAGTTAAGAAAAATATTAATTAAGATATGATTGTGAAACTGGAGCCGATGTATTAGTGAGTATCACATATGCATACTATGCTGTAATCCAATTTTCCTATATTATTACTTAAGAAATGATTTTATAGAGTAGGTATGGTGTGGTGGTATAGTTTTAAACAAAAGCAAGTGTGATTGTATGTTTGTTAGATGTTACAGATGAGCATCTAGAGGCAGATTTTTTGGGCCTTTGATAACAATTTTTGTGATAAGAATAATTTAATGCACAGTATTACTTAGGATACTTTGTATATATACAATAAACATGTGATTTTGTTACTTACCATAAGTATCATATTTTTTTATGTTGTCCGTGTTTTTTTTATATTTTGATATCCTACTGTAAGTGACACAACAATTGTTTTTCAACGTTTTTATATTTATATTTCAAATTGAACAAGACACTTTGTTTTTTTCTTGTATGATGAATTTAAAAAGGTTGATCTGCCTTAGTGGATACTGTATAAGAACAAACATTAGCGGTAGGAAACTTTCAGGGTTTTGATTTTCTAAAATATTTCGTGGTAAGAAATTTACATGGTTCCGACTCTAAGGAAAGTGGTGTATCAAAGGAAAATAAAAAATGTTTGCCGAGAAGACATATTCACGGAACAAGAGTCGCTGTGAAAATCCTGAATAATTTTTCCCCGAAAAAATGTTTGTTCTTAAACAGTACCTCTTCATAATGATCACCTTTTTACCTATTTAATCCACCTCATCTCACCTGTAAAAATGGCCTTAGTGACCAGGGGTGGGTTGTTGAAAGCTTAGGTTTGCTTAACTACTTGATAAGTGAAATTTTGTATCTAGGGTAGATGGTAATGTTTTTTAAATTTCTGTTTAAAAGTAAATACATTCATACATTTGATATTATCATATAGAAGTGATTTAAGTTAAAATTGTATGTCAATGATAAATATTTGTTATTTTAATACCATTTTAAATCTTCACTAATCACTGGATAAGCTAACCAGACCCAGGAAGTTACAAATAGTTAAGGAAAATCGGAGGAGGGGTGCCAGTTTAAAGTTTTGATGACCATTTGAAGGTGATCCAGATTTAGAGGTGGGCTTTATTGGAAGTTTTATGTTTTGGAATGAGAAATGGTTTTTATAATTCAAAGTAAAGTGAAACATTTTTTAATATAACTGTGACCATTGATCACTGTGACAATGGTCCAGTCCCTGTGGTAATAGTATTTTGTATATGACCACTACCTGATTTTGTGGCAGGTGTTTTAGATTTAGAGATGGCCTTTATTGAAAGTTTTTTGTTTTTGAATGAAAAATGGTTTTTACGATTCAATGTAAAGTGAAACACCTTTAAATACCACTGTGACCATTGATCAAAACTTATAATTATCCATACATCATACAATACATCATTATTTTCTTACCACTCTCCAATTTATCAACCTACTTACCGGTATACCTCAGTGACCTCTGACCTTAAGAGATTTTTAAATGCAGTTGATCTCACACACCTCACAGTGGACTCATCCTAGTACCATTTGTTCCCCATTAATATTTGTGTGGAACAATCTTTTGAATTGGTTTTGGAATATTTGTTAAAACCTTACAGTAAAACTTACAGTGAAACTGCACTTTTGAAATCAAAGTACATGTGCCTTTGATAATAGGTGTTTTCAAATGATAAAAAATGATATTTAAATATTGTTGGGACCAAATAATGACTAGGTTTTGTAATCTTTGATGTTTGAGGTTTCTGTGACCAAGTGTGTGATTTTGTATTACAGTGCCTCTCGCCGCCTAGGTTTGTAGTTTCCATGGGCACTCCAGTTTCCTCCACCATCTCTGAAATGTCTGCCTTGAATAAATGAAAGGATCTTGACTGTGGCATAATATTCTTTTACTTTTCTCTACTACTTTATATTAAGTTATTTAATGTACAGTATATTACACAATACAACATCATTTATTGAGGGAAAATGTTCAGTTTTGTCAATATACATGTATATGCAATTGGAAGCTATCAATCCACACATGTCATTTGGTATCACATGGGATACAGATGAATCCCAAATCTGAATCCAATTCTTGTAAAAAGTCATAAATAATGCCTTGTAATTTTATTGGCACTGTTATTGCTGGTTCTTAATATCATAATACAATACCTAAATTGAAAATGAATTCACTTTTGTTATTTTTTGGGGGGCGAAGAAAGATTGCTCCATGATGCAAGAATTTCTTTCATGGGATTTTGGGAGTCTTGTTACCTTGAAGACCTTAAATGAAATTCCTTACATGTAATTTGAACACAGTATCAAAATCATGAATTTTTTTTTTGTAATAAATGAATCAATATTTTATCAGAAGATTTCTAGCTAAAAGTATAAAACAGATATGAGTATTCTTTTAGCATGTTAGGACACTAGTAATTTTTATCAAAAATATATTGATGTGTTTGATACCACTCCTGTTGACTTGGAAGTCTATGACAAATTATCAAATTATTTTATCAGACACATACTCAAATTTCTAAAATTATACCTTCTATTTAGGCTAAGGGATTTAAGATTATTTTCCTAAGAACAAGCATTTGCAATTTCTTTATATAACTACTGCATCAAACAGAGGGTATAGTCAAACAATATTGACCTGTTAACTTGACCTTTCATAAAGAATATTCATGTTGGACGATCCACCCAATATATCAATAGTGTTAGGATTCACATCTATACATACATAATTTAGCTGATAATGATTCCAATTACACATACCAATACATAAATGTACTAACCATAATAAATATTTAAATTAAAGGTCAAGTTGACAGGTCAGTGTTGTTTTACTATGTTTACTTTCTTGGATATGTTGATATAGCTATAACTAATGTCAGGGAAGATTTTGCCAATAGATTGTGGCAACTTGATATTGGCTGATGACTTAATATGTTGCCACGGCAACAGCATATCCCAAGCATAATAAGCAAGAATATTAGAGTAATATAATTCTGTCTTTTCAGGTTTTTAAGCATCATCATCCATGTTTTAATTGGAAATTTTGAAATGTTTAGTTTTTGATTGCAATCAATGTATATACAGTTAAATAAGATGCCTTTTTACTGTAGATATTAAAATGCAATAATTATTACAATACATACAATGTTAAATTTTAGGTCCGTTTTCAAAAATTTGTAGTTTTCATTGTAATTTAATTGTTTATGATAGAAAATACAGTACAGACCTAGTCGAAAATTTAACACTGAGCTAACGAAAAGGAGTTGAAGTTTGGCTGTCGAGCGGCAGACCAATAGATAACTAGTGGCAAAAAAAGCTGCCAAGAGATAGATAGCAGCTGCGAAAAAGTTGTTGTGATACAGATAACAAGGGACCCAGATAAGCTGGCACTAATTCATTAGTTAAGTGTTAAACTTTTGACGCCTGTAGTGTATCTAATGTATATCATCATCAGATATGAGTATTTATACATAACAATCCACAATCATGTTTTTAAGAATTTGGAATTCATTAATTTTCATTAAAGAGTCAGAATAAGAATACATGTAAATATATGGTGCATCTAGATCTTTTCAAGCATGTATATGGTACCCTTATCTTTTTCAGACATGTAAGTGGTACCCTTATCTTTTTCAGACATGTATTTGATACCCTTAACCTTTTCAGACATGTTTGTGGTACCCTGATACTTTTCAGACATGTATACGGTACCCTGATCTTTTTGAGACATGTAAATGGTACCCTTATCTTTTTCAGACATGTATTTGATACCCTTATCCTTTTCGGACATGTTTATGGTACCCTTATACTTTTCAGACATGTATACAGTACCCTGATCTTTTTTGAGACATGTATACAGTACCCTGATCTTTTTTGAGACATGTATTTGATACCCTGATCTTTTTCAGACATGTGATTTACATGGTACCCTGATCTTTTTTTTAGACCGGTTTGTGGTACCCTGATACTTTTCAGACATGTAGATATATGGTATCCTGAACTTTTTCAGACTTGTATATATGGTACCCTGAACTTTTTCAGACATGTTTGTGGTACCCTGGTACTTTTCAGACATGTTATTTCTATGATACTTTGATCTTTTTCAAACATGTAAAGGATATCTTGGACTTTTTCTCAGACATGTATGCTACCCTGGCCTTTTTCAGACATATTAATGATCCTGATTTTTTCAGACATGCATATGGTAATGATCTTTTTAATACAGGTATATGGCAGCATAATTCTTTCAGACATGTTTGTGGTATCCCACTCCTTTTCAGACATACATGGTATCCTGGTGGTCTTTTTCAGAAATGTATATTGTGCCCAGATACTTTTCAGATCTCGATACTATTCAGACATATATATGTACCTCGATACCTTTCAGACATGTGTTTGGTACCATATATGTGCGATACCCTGGGACTTTTCAGATATTTATATGATGCCCGATTCTTTTGAGATTTCTATATGCTACCCCGAGACTTTTTAGACATATATCTATATGAGATGTACTTCTTTTCAGCCATATTACTTTTTTAGGCATAAATACCTAGACAGTGTTACAAATACGGGTAAGGGTCAAGGGTATGGTCGACATACAAGATATATTTTACCACAAATTGACCTTGAGCTTTAATTCAACTATTTCAAGGTCAACGAGAATTTACACCGAATTATTGGACATTAGCTTTATTCTGCTGTAATACTCAAACCACCAGAAGTGGTTAATTCATTAAATGGATAAAATCCAAATGTGATTATGAAATTTGTACCGTTGCCATGGCAACTAACCAATAAATCACGATTTGACATTTACCTAATTCGTACCTTTCTCTGATCACGGATTCAGCTATGTTTTAAGTCAGAATTACTTTAATTCAGGGATAGAAAACCTTATTTAGATCTACATGATTTTTGTTATTTCTTTACAAAAATGGCTTTAAGAACAACAAAAAGTAACGGTTTCAGTCTTCATAATAGGAGACCCAATTATTCCTGTAATATGGGATCTTGGGACGAAAATAATTCTGATGACAGAAGTAATTCGCTCTACATAATAGTTGATTTTAAAATTGTTTTTGACAAAAACTTATTGAAACATTATGTACAGTGTAAGTATTTTTATTAGCCCAAATTTGTGCCACTTGGGATTTTACTTTTTTTTTTTTTTCAAAATCGTAAATGGCAGAAACTGGGCTTTCTAATTTAATTCGAAATCCTTACTTGTTGCAGAAGTTGTGTTTTTGATACATTACCGGTAAATGTTATTTGCTTTTTACAATCATAATTGGTTATTTTATTTTAAGAATATCATATTTTTGTACATAATATTTTGTATGGCTATAAATCAGTTTGCATTTTTCAAAATGTTAATATATTAATTAAACTTGTCAAATATTCTACAAACCATAGTTTATTGTTATACTATGCATGTTTTCTTTGGACTTCAATAATTCACAACCTGGTCGTGACCACTATGACACTGTATCATTTTGTTAGAGTTCTCTCTTTGTATGATGGAAGTCAGGATTCGGACCCTGTCTGGCTTCGACCAAGACTTGATAGGTAGTTGCTCTTCTTTCGCCAAACACTCAGCATTTAGAAATGTAAGTTCGTTTGCTTCGAAGAGACCTTAAAACCGGTGTTCTGTGTCAAGGTAGGCATGGCATGCTAAAAGCCTACATGCACATTGTCCAGAAGTAAGATGTTAGTTATGAACAGGCAGGTCTCTGGCACAAATTTGTATTCCAAGTGTAAACCCAGACTGCTTGTCAAAAAGACATCCTTTAGTTAGTTTTAAGAATAGTCTGGTTTACAGAGATTGGTTGGTTCAGAAGTTTGTTATAAATAGAACAAAGTTCTCTGGTACAACTTTGTATTCCAAGTGTAATAAACCCCAAATGGTTGCTTGTGAAATAATTCTTGATTACCAGACCGGACACCATTTTGCTAGCGTGGATAAGTGTCTTGTTCAGAAGCTAGGAAAGACGGTGGCGTTATTGCATTGCCAGTTTAAACCCAGACCGTTTGTCAAAGTGCTATTTAAACTAGACACCATTTTTCTAGTTTGGATAAGTGTCTAGGGTTTTGTTCAGAAGTTAGGAACTGATAGTGGCGTTATTGCACGCCAAGCATAAACCTAGACCGTTTGTCGTACTACCATTGTTATCTAAACCAGATACCATTTTGTTAGTTTGGAGAAGTATTTGGTTTAAAGGAGTTCAGTCAGAACTTAATTTTAAACAGAACAGACAGTGGCATTCCATGGCACATTTTTGTATTCCAGATGCAAACTCCAGACTGCTATAGTGTTTATAATACTGGCATATGCTTATAATGTTGTCTTAAACGGACACCCTGTTATTAGTTTCGATAAGAGACTGCTTTCTAGGATTTATGCAGAAGCTAATTAAGAAAGTCATTGGCTTTTTGTGGCACATCATTGTGTTTCAACTGTAAGCCCGGATGCTTTTTAAAAATAGCCATTTGATATCTAAAACAGACTTTGTTTTTGTTAGTTTGGAGAAGTGTCCGTCTCATAGGGATTTGGTCAGAAGCTAGTTGTAGATAGAAACAAACGGTCACATTCTGTGGCACATCTTTGAATACCAATTGTTAACATAAAGTCAGACTCCTATGTTGTTTTATTAGCAGGTTCATATGGTTGGTTCAGAATTGTTAGCCCGGATTACTTGTCAAATAATCATTGGAACAAGGACAGTTTTTAGAAATGTAAAGGTTTTATTGTAGAAGTAAGTTGTACAGAGTGGTGCCATATATATTCGGACACTTTGTAAAATCCTTCTTTATTTCATATAAAGCCGTATATTTTTAAAAAAAATTCTCAAAAAATTTATTTCTTGGAGAAATACACATATATATGGCACCACTCTGTAGATTGGAACTGACCGGCGTTCTAAAGCACACCTTTTTATGTCACGAAAACAGCTGGCATGCCACTCGCAAATATACCAACATTTATCCCAACTTGACAAGACACCGCTAATGAAGCCTTCACTTATCACTTGAATGAAATATCTTAATTCTACCGGGATTTAAAATTTCGTGCAAATAAATTTAAATTCCCTTAAGTTCTGTTTAGATAGCACGAATGAATGTAAAACTTGAATTTCCTTAACAATACAACATAAGCCGTGCAAGCTATATACATGTTTACTTATGTTCTCTATTAAAAAGTTCTGGGTCAAATTTTTATACAAATCTATCCGTACATACCCCCAATGAATTTAATTTTAATCTGTCCCTATGTGATTAACCTGGCCAAAATAAACAGCTACTTACCGGAGTAATTGTTGTTTTATTGCCTGTTTGGAGATCTAATGTTCAGACTAGGTACTAGGTCCGGATTATCAAACCTATCTCAAAAACTGGTATGTATACCTTGGTATAAATAAAGACCTTGTATAAGGTTAACAACTTTGACCTGTCCGCTTGACCTTTCATTTAAATATCACGGACCAAGTACATCTGTGTATAGGGAACACAGGTGTTTATTCTGTATACATCATGAGATATATTCACCTCATGGAGTGCACCTGTGTATTGTGTATGCATTAACTTGGATCTTAACACTACCCATTTGTTGGTTGGACCTTCCTATATGAATATTCCTAATGAAAGGTCAAACGGACAGGTCAATGTTGTTTACCTATATTAATAATATACCAGTAATGTGTTTTAGAAAACAAATCCTCCAATGACCGTTAATGTGTAAAAGAAGTGTTTTCAGTCCGTGTTATTGCCGATTTAAGATTTAATGACCAGTTGGTCATAACCAGGCTTAGACATCTGGACATAGCATAGCCATGTCAATGTAAGAAAAATTACTAAATATATATTTTTGAAATGCAACTTTTCCTCTTAAGCATGCAAGCATGATTAAATTGCGATTTGCCAAAATATCGTTGAAAAAGTTCAATCGGTGTATTCAAGTTGCCACCACTTGAAATTAATTTAAGACAAAAGCTCGTGAATACTGGAATTCTGGGCCCAGTTTTGTTGTGGAAGCTTGATTAAATCATTAGTGATTAGCGCGAATTTAAAACTTAACACATCATTATTGAATCAACAGGTTTTTAAAAAATGTGTTTCATTTTGATGCGATTCTATTCACTTTCGTGTTTTAAAACAAAAAATTCACAGAATATTTGATATATTGCAAAACACAAATTTTGACTAATCAAGCTTTGAACAACTGGGTCCACGTCAGGGTGATAGTTTGTATAAGTAAAGACAAGATAACTTCAGATCTTTTTCCAGGTTAGATGATAACCAAAGGGCTATCTTCAAATTAAGTTTAATGTATACCAATTTGGTAAGCTTGTTGAACCTCTGTCTGGTTTAATCAAAATTGATTGTGCTATTTTAAATGTATGGATCTTAGGAGATATACCAAGGGCAAATGGTGCTTTCCATAATGTCCAATTTTATCTTGCCCTTCAGTTCGGGCCAATTTATGTCTTGTGTATCAATAGCTTTACTATTTTCTTATTTTTATTGTATTTCATATGTCTGGCGGTGTCCTATTGGTAAAACTAGAAGTCCATTTTACAAGAGTTTGAGGACTTTTGGTAAAACATGTAATCGGGGTGTATTTTTGGACATACAATATACAAATTGTTCTATTTCTTATGTACACTTACTAAGGACAAATGTCCTGATGAACAGGTGTCCTTGTAGGGTTAGGATGGTTCACAAGTCACCACTCAGAAACGGTTGCATGGTGGCTGATTTGTGCCATTTTGCTTTTTGGTTTTTTAAAAACGCGAAAAGTGCTAAAGCGAAATATTCATTCAACTTCGCACCAAAAGCATGTTTTTCGCGCTTGTTTGGCGCTTTTTCACTTTAGCGTCATTAAGGCGAAAAATGGCACAAATCAGCTTCAATTATATTGTTGGGCCGTGGGGCTCGCAGTAGTATGCCCTCTTAAGATTGTGAAATTATTTTCGCGCACTTGTAATCGTAAATTGAAATTTATTGTTGCGTTTCAATGACACTCTTCTAAATGATATAAAGATCTGTCGAAAGTTTAACATTGGGCTAACGAAAAAAGTCGAAGCTCGGCTGCTGAGAGACCGAGTTATGGGTATCTTCAGTACAGACCTGTCCGGAAAGTTTAACACTGAGCTAACATAGCCGAACATAGCCTACGTAGCCGAAGCTCGGTTGTCGAGTGGCCAAGATAAGGCTAGCTAGCTAGCAAGCCAGCCGCAAAATCTTCTAGAGGTAGATAACAGCTGTCATGATATATCTGACGAAGGGTCGAGATGAGCTGTCAATTTGGCACTAATTGACGTATCGCCGACCACGCCCACAATGTTCCGACACTGGCCGCCATCACGGTACAAAAGCAGCGTCACGGCATCTAATGACGTACTAGTGTCAGTGACGTCATTAAATGGCGCAATTCAGGCCGATTTTTCATTCTTTTTGCGTGTAAATCAAGCATCTGGCCCCGGTTTCACAATCATTTCTTAGCTAAGATTTTCCTTAACTTAAATTTAGCAAATTTTGGTTATCTCTTTTTGAAACCGCTGATGAATATTTTTGTCAAAACTAAATGCAAATGTTTAATTCTAGCAATTATCTTAAAATTGACACCTTAAGTTTCTGAATATCTTTAAAATTAACAAAATTATAAAGATTTTAAATTTTGTAAGATTTAAGTTAAGGAAAATCTTAGCTAAGGAATGATTGTGAAACCGGAGCCAGGCCATTTGTGGGAAAATTGCGGGCGTGGCCAGCGATAAACTTTCGACAGGCCTGTAAGTGTAAATTGATATTTCGACATTTTTGACAGTCTGATTCACATATACATATATAAATGTGTCAATACACAATAATAAAAATATAAAACAATACATTTATTCAAATTCTTCTCAACACTGGCTAAGTCAAATTGGTTTTGGTTCATTAATATTTCACACGCATACTTTATATATAAATATATATAGGTATATATATAAGTATATAAAAACAGTATCAATGTGTAATACTTATAGCATTTAAAATGCAAAATACATGATTAAAACCCCACCCACGTGTTACATATTTAAATGTCCATTTCACTGAGACCGTCATGTCCATCCGTTTTTAAAAGAAAACTGACCTGGGCTGAGAAAAATAACAAAAGACAATATTTTAAATATTGATTGATGTATTAACTATATAGTGAAAATTTTAAGACTATATGAATATCCTACTGTTTTTGTTTGTTATAAGCCTGGTATATAACGCGTCATGCCCTCTATATACAATGTGTTCATTCAAGAATGTAAACCATAGAAAAGGCTTTCAGCTGATCGGTCCAGTCAGTTAGTAGCTGTTGTTGAATGAAAACGGGTGTGTTCATTTAAATTTAAATTTCTGCATACTATTACCTGGATAAAAGAAGATCCTCTATACCCAGGGTTTTTAACTAGTCAAGGATATATATACCTGGTTTTTATAGAAAAGATGGACAAGTGTCTCTCTTAGTCTCTGTTTAGTTAGTGTAAGAGTTGCCAAATTGAAAACAAAATTATTGGTGTCGTGTTATAGTTTTAAAATTGTGTCGTTAATTTTGACAGTTTTTTATTTTCTGTTTATTACTGGATATATTTTACATAATGTGACATTGGATGTTTACAAAATAACCGGTTTTACAGAAGTGTTGCACCTTTAATTAATGCAAAATAAACACCAGGTAAGTTGATTTATTTTTGTTATGAAATTAAATACAAACAATAAAGATAGGGTTCTTAATAAACTAAATACGTGTTGTACTCCACCTTCTCATCACTGTCCTAGAAATTGGACCTATGAAATTGCATTGAAAGGTTTACTAGGGCATGGGGTAGATGTCGGTTGCCACATCTGTATACAAAAAGTATGTAATTTTAAACACTTTTACAGTAAAGTACGTGTACGTGAATTCAAATTACTCTATGTCATCTCTTTTTCTTGGAGGGACTTTGGTGGCCGAGGGGTCGGATCTAAAATCACTGGCTTAGGGTCACAGTGCCTATCAGAGCCTAGGTTCGAATTTCCACGGGGGAGGGGGGCAGATCCTAGTATAGTGTGGGAAAGTTTGATATTTCAATTACAGAAGGTCGTTATGGTTTTTCTGGTATTCCGGTTTCCTCCACCATCCTAGAAATGCAGCCTTTATAATAATGAACGAATCTTTACTGGGACGTACACCGCCATTACTCCAGTCTGATCTAAGCGTGATTTCCGGGTACTCTTTAGTTATCTCAGACAAAAAAAACCCAATACAATACATGAATACGTGTAAATGTATTGTATTTACGCCACTCCCCGTGTACACTCTTACCCTCACGTTTTAAATGGCCTACCATTTGATGATCGATATACTAACTCTTATAATATGTCTTTATTAAATTTAGTGCAAAAACTACGAAATTGCGAAATTGGAAAATCTCCACAATAACGAATCTAGGAACAAGTAAAAACAAAAATTTTAATCCATTAAATACGACGCAATTTTCTAAATATAATTGTGACACACCCTATATATATGCACTATAACCTACTTCGCGACCTTGTACCAGCCCCTATCCTGGTATACACTGAGACAAAATTGCAGTTTACCGTATCAAATTTCTTCGAGGGCAGTTGTTCAGAAAACTTCATATTCAGTAAATAAAAAATTACCGATAATATAAAGGGAAATTGGCCATTGAAAATATTTTTGTGTCATTCCCACATTCGGTTTAATGCTCAATTAAGCATTAGTTTATTGGTCTACATGTTTAAAATCTAGCATGCGTTACAGGTCTTCTTGTGTGGCATCAAATTTCAACTTTCGTAACAGAAAACCCTTTACCCATTTTCTCGAAATTAAAATTATATAAAATATGTTGTCATGTGCTATGTTTTTAAAATAAATTATATAATGTTTAAATAAATAGAAAACGGGTACATCCACACCAGGAAGCTAGCCAAGATGCAAACCTGCTTTCTTAAAATAGTCTTAGTAATACTAGGAAAAGTTGTTGAACTTAGAGTTGGCGAATGGGTTCTCTCGGTCTGAGGGTATGTTCATGGCTAGAAAATTCCACCCGTTCCAGCTATGAGGCAGCCAAATGTGTTTCATTGAAACATCAGTGTTTTCCGGTCCATGCCCTATTTTGATACAAAAAGGTAGAATTAAATCCACGCGCCTTGGACTTTGAATTTCTGTTTTGCTCCAGGCTTGGACCAGCAATTGTTTAATGCCTGAAAATTGTCATTTCGTCTGATAAAAAAGGGTCCATCCAGTTAAGAGTATTGATAAAGGGTTTTGGGAGTTTTGTTTTGGTCAATGTTTGGACAAACAATTGTTGCTAGACTATACCTGAAAATTGTCATTTCGTCTGATACAAAAAGGTTCAGTTAGAGTCTCACAAGTACTAGTATGTCATGGTCTTTGAATATTTGTTTTGGTACATGTTTGGACTAGCAATTGGTTCAGGTCCATGTCTGAAAATAGTCATTTTGTCAGATACAAAAAGGGTTCAGTTATGAGTCCGAAGTGTATTAAACTATGGATTTTTGCTTTGGTCCAGTTGTCAAAAGTTTTGGTCTACTTAAAGGTATAATGGTTAAAAAGGTCACATGAAGTTGACTTTTTAGATTCAAAAGTTGTTTTAATAAACTATGATACCAACTCCTATTTGCAAACACGTTAAAACATAAATCTAGAAAAAAGCAAAAAGGAGATTTCAAAGTGTATGTATACAAAAATATGAGCATATAAATTATAATACAAAGCAATATCTTGGCAGCTTTACGACAGCCATTGAATCAATGGAAAAGCAAAAACCGGCCAATTATTTTTATAAAAAATAAATGAACTTTAAAATATGCAGAGAAAATGTTTATTAAATATAGAGTAACGATACATAAAAGTTAATGAATAAGTTGATATATGACTTCATGCATTCAATTTATTTATTCTTCTGTACCTCTACATGAACCCAAACGCATGGTTAAATCTGTGTGAAATACATTACAGACCTGTCGAAAGTTTAACACTCGGATAACGAAATGGATTCGAAGCTCAGCTGCCGTCGTGTGGCCAAGATATTGGGTAGCTTGTGTCCAAGAAAGCTGTCGAGAGATAGATAGCAGCGGTGGAGCTTTAGTTATCTAGGGGTCGACATGAGCTTCTATTCTGCGCTTACAGTACAGAACTGTGGAAGGTTTAACGAAAAGGGGTCGAAACTAGGCTGCCAAGTGGCCGAGATATGAATAGAGTGTTTTTGAAAAATTGGCTGTCGTAAAGCTGCCAAGATATTGCTTACGAATGGCTGAAATGGGCTGCCAATTTGGCACTATTTCGTCAGCTTAGTGTCTGTACTGTAGTTCGATGTTTAAACTTTCGACAGGTATGTGCTGAATGTATGAAGAAAACTATGACATAAATTATACCTCGACAAAACAATTTTATGTCTTATCAGGTATTCTAACTCATTGATATTACATTATCATAATTTTTATTACGTTCTTTTGAATTTTTATTTCGGTTTTATTTATGAAAGATTTGATTTTCAAATGATAAAAAATTGATATTCAAATGAAGTTATCGTGCATTTTTGTATAGTTCTTCCCTATTCATTTGTGAAGATAATTTTTTATGGAAACGGATTATTCAGAGCAACATTTTGCATAGTAAGCAACTAAATAAACATTACAAAAAGCGAGGCACGTTTCAGAATTGTTTAAAGTTGAGAAGATCGCTTTAAACCCTAAGAAGCTAAGCTTACCGTCTTTAGATTGGTTTGAAGTACATTTTGTATTCGTCTTATTTTTTAGAGAAATACTGACATACCACGAACTAACAAAAATCTAGGCAAACATCATGAAATAGAAAACAATTGAGATGTTTTTTTATACAGTCAGAACAGAAATTATGCATGGCTAGACAATATTTTGAAATGTGGAAATTTTAAAAAATTCCTTTACATTTGGTATTAAATCAAAATGAACAAACAGTAATTTTGAAATAAAAATTTGGGATATTCTGAAATAAACAAAATAATAATACTGTATTATTTCAAACATGATTTTTTGACATTCTATTATATATAATAAAAACAAAAATATTGCACGAACACATTATTCTTATTTAAGAACCTTCTGGGATATTCTGAAACAATCAGAAGACCAATGTTACATGAGCAAACAGCATTTTGATAAGAAAAACTTTTGATATATTCCATTACAATTGAGAAAAGATTTTTTTTGTTTCATAAACAAACGTTTGTAGTTTTTTAAATGAAAAAAACCTTTCAAATGTTCTTATTCGATTAGAAGAGTAAAAGTTCATGAAGAAGCAGTACATTGTGTGTTTTGAAATAAAACACTTTTGGGATTTTAAATTTGTGAAACAATCCGAATGGAAATAATGCCAATACACAATACTGTTTTTGGTGGAGCTGAAACTACATGTAAATGCAATTGATGGTTGCTGGTTCATTTTTGAGTATCTTTTCTATATCAAATAGATTTGAAATACCAACAAGATCATGACAAAACTGAAAGTATGAGTTGAGTTGAGTTATGGTGTTTAACGTCCCAGTCAAGAATATTTCACTTATATCGAGACGTCGCCAGCTATAGGCTAAGGTGCAGAAATTTTGCCTGTGCGTTGCGCTGATGGCATTATACAGCAGGGTTCTTTAGCGTGCCAAGCCCACGGTGACACGGGACCTCGTTTATTTTAAGTTCCCATCCAAAAAAACCGTGAGTTTCATTTCATAATGCCGAGTGTTTGACGAAAGAACAGTCACTACCCACTTTCAAGTCTTAGGTCAGACCCGGCCGGGGATCGAACCCACGACCTTCCACTTACGGAAAGTTTGATACTTATATTTCCATTAATTGCGGCACTATACATATTGAAAAGTGGTTTTAATTTTATTTTCTTTAATTCATTAACAATATTGTACATCTAATGTTTGATGGCAAATAAAATTGCTCTCGTCTTCTATTAAATTGAAAAGTAATCTTTACAACCTTGATGTTGCTAAATTAAACCAAAAAAGCAGCCCCAAGTTTGCACAGATAACCATGCCTTAATTAGTTTCCTTTAAATCTAGCTAAGCAAACGTATAAGAAAAATAATTTCTTTCCTCATTTAAAGAATAATTTCCGGTGGTAACGGTAGCTGATATAATATTTGTAATTTAACTCTTAGCTAATTAAACATTTTAAAAATGCAAATAAGAGCAGCAAACATTGTTCAAGTTACCAATTCAACGTCTAGAACCAGATTGAACAACATAATAATATATAAATTTCCTTTTCGATTTTGTGAAAATTGACTTTAACAAATTCATCAAAACTGCTATCTGTTTTTGTATCTCAAGTATGTACACAAATCTATTAAAAATGTCAGATTTAATTTTTAGCATCTAGTCCCTGATTGAACTAGTCTTCTTTCCATTTACTTGTATTTATTTATTTCATTTTTTAAAATGACTTTAACAAATTAATCAAAAACGGCTATCTGTTTTTGTATCTAAAGTATACACTCAAATCTACTGAAAAAATATGACAAATTTATTTTTGATAGAATGGGGTAAATTATTTGAGAAATTGAACTTTGTGTATCTATTTCGACCTTGATTTAAAAACGTCGAAATTTAAATTAGTTGTCATACGATAACTCTTTAAATATTTAAATACACCTCATTAAATATTAAAATTATTTTCAATACAAATTTTAAAGGTTTAAATTTACAAAGGTGTTGATTTATTCCTAACACGAAATGACATCAAAAGTTTAAAGAAATGATGATGACACATTTTTATCAAATTTATCAATAAAATGGGTAATTTTGGAGTTTTATATTTATCGAATCAAAATTGACGTTTTAGTTGGTAGATTTGAAAATCAAGGCTTTAAAAGTGAGTGTCTTGTGGTAAAATAGCTTCACTTTACGTAACTGCGGTATGCCACTTTACGGAAGTTTCGTACACAACGCGTGGTATTGTTTTTAATTCATAAAAAATAGAATGCAAACTCAAATAATTTTAGGTAAATTACCTATTTAGCAAATGATTAAAGAGAAATTAACAATATTTCTTTATTAAATCCGGTGTTTGAATAACTTTCTCGTTTCTTTGAACACGATGGATCAACTTGGCATGATGGAAAGGATGTTAAAATAATACATGTTTGATAAATAAAATATTTTTTATTATTCCCTGTGAAATGATATATGCAATTTTAAATGGATGAGGAAAATAGCTCGATTCAACATGAAATAAAGAATAATTCAATATCATAAAAAAGAAACCATTTCAATATAACATTATTATGGAATAAAATTACAAGATGAAAATAGATTTATTGCGATTTGAAAAAATAAACCAAACACACTAGTCCATGCTCAAATGAAAAAGTTGGGAGAAGTTAGACCGGGTGCTATATATAACAATTCCATGTACATGTAATATGAAAAAGATTTATTATGATATCAATAAAAAACAAACGTACTAGTCCATGTCCAAATTACAATCCCAAAGATATGGAATAAACAGAGTGATTATTTATTGAACCCCTTTATTTCTTTTTAGAATAAAACAAGTTTTCTGGGGAACCCCAAATGTTTCTTTTCACTTGATGTTTTATATGAACTTTCATATCATGACTTGGTTCAGGAAAAGCTCAACACTGTGGTTGTACTTTTTGATTGGTATCCATATTTTGAGGCTTTGAAACTTAACTAAAATATCATTTCCTACAAAAAGCTTCCGAGATTAGCATTTAAATACACGTAACGAAATTAATTGACATTTGAAATTTACTTGGTATTTAGTGACATTTAATTTTTTTCTTAAATTTCATATGATTTTCCGTCTTGGGTTTCAAAACCAATACAAATGGTAGTGCCCACACGCCAATGAATACACCATATATCCATGGGTATTTTGGGAAAATCCTTGTACAGAAATATCGTTGAAAATACGTAGAATATTTAACACGGTATTAGTTTGATATTTAGAACTTTATCACAGTTTTTATCCAGGATACGGATGTGCGGCTTGGTAACAGAAATATTTACAAACTTCTTACATAATAGTATGATCAAGTCTATCATAGGTATTTCTGAAATCTTTACTTATCATAAATATTAATTAAAAGTGGTTGGTTTTAATAAGGAAGATTATTTACTATTCCAACCCACCCCCTTCAAATTGGTCAAGTGAAAAAACCTGAGCCTTGCATATTATTTAGTTTAAACAATATTTATTTTGATGACATACATGGTACAGAATATAACATGTTACAATATATAAATCAACATGAAGTTACAAATGTCAAATAATTTCCATATTTGACTTGAGGATAAAAATGTTTTTGATTATTTTAGGATTTTGGTTTCAATAGGTTCTTCTAACAATAGTAAAAAAAATGAAGAGAGAGGAGGGAGGGAGGGAAGGAGGGAGGGAGATATATATATGTCTTTGGGAGATACAAATCTGTCTAAATGTCTACCGATGAGTTTCAATTTTTGGATTGGAAAAAAGAAATTTTATGAGGGGTGGTTGGGTGGGTGAACCTTAGGTAAGTAGCAACAAGATTATTAGACTTAGATGATATCAACTTGTTTCAATTTGGCTAAGTTGAAATATTTAACAAAAGTATTATAACGTCCAGTCAGACATGAGAGTGGAGTTAAAAAGTCGCACAAAGCAAAAATGGCATCAAGTGCAAATACTAATCCGATTATAACTTTTATACTTATCCATAGACTTAGATTTGTTAGGAACAATGGACAGATTAAAAGTATACTTGTGTATAAGAATGTTACTAAACTTTTCCTTTCAACTTTAGGAACAGAAATTATGTCACTGCCTCAATATGTCAATTTATTTGACATGTTTATTTCATACATGTGTATATATATCTACTTGTGTGCTTATCCAAAACAATCAGTATTATCGGTATAAAACGTCACAAATGCTAGATCACTTATTTGAAGTGGTCTACCAAATGTTCTATCATTGTTCGATTCCATTGAACATGTACTCTTAAGAACAATCGCCGTTTTTATGTGTTTTCACACAGATCTCGGACCTGTGAGAAAACATGCCAACATCTCAACGGTTTTTTGTTAAGGGTCAAATTCAGACCTCTAAGAGAACACTTTATCGTAAATTAAGAACACTTTTTCACTATTGAAGTCCAATCAACGTTCTTATGTTTCCTGGCATAGGGTTCGGATCTGTTAGAGAACGTGTCACATGGGTGCTATTTATGCGGGTCTCATTCAGTTTGGACCTCCAAGAGAACAATGGTTACTGTCAAACATAGATTTCAGAACCTGAGTAATGTCACAAATGTCATGTATTTTGTTTTAAGAGGTCCTTCAAATATTCTACCACTGTTTGATTTCATTGAACTTTATATAGTCAATTAATTTCAAACACCGTTCTTATGATTTCTGGCATAGGGCTCGGGCCTGTGGGAGAACATTCAACAACGACGATTTGAAATGGGTCACTTTTAGTTCGGACCTCTGAGAAAACAACAGTCACTACCAAATATAGATTGCGGACCTCTGAGAGAACAACTGATAAAATAGTTGTGTTCGGTTGTGCGCAAATAAGTTTTCAGATATCTTACACAACCACATACAGTAAAAATAATCACGTTTGGCATAGTCAGAATTCTAATATATACAAATGTAATATGAATACAGGGAATTGCCAAAATCAATGCTTCATATCGTCAATTGGCCAACAATGTCTGAAAAATTGTCTTTGTCCTTTAACTAGGTGGAATGGTTTGCGATCTTTGTTGTTTTCATCAACAATTGTTATAGTAAATTTAATTTTTATCTAGTTTCTTAATATTTACTCAGTTTGTTCAATGGCAATAACAACACACTATCTATTCGTATACGTTGTAAATATGAGTCTCATAAGTCACTCCAGTAAAATACTTCCTCAACATTTGTTATAGTGAATGGAATGCTATCAACTTTTACATTATTGTGATGCGAATTTTACTGATGCTTTGCACGTTCGAGTTATGTAGCCGTTTTATCTTGGATATTACGAAAACTTTCTATAAGCAAACGGTTTTTTTCCACAGCGAGTATCTATGATCAAACGCAGTTTTTCTATACCAAAAATATTTTCATCCTTTGGTGTTTTATCTAATATCTACTCGGTTATAAATTGTTCCCACAATAAACACCTATGTGGTGTTAAAAATCCCGTGTTCAAACTTATCAGATATAAAGTTTACTGTTTTATAGCTTTTTAATACACATCTTATATCAGTCAAAAATTTGTCAAAACACTTTATAAAGACGGCTCTCAGACGTGATTATATGAACAGTACTTACAAGGTAGGTAGACATACAAATTTGAAATAGTTTCAATTTTCGTGTTAAAAACCATCGCCTTTTTATGCATACAAAATGAACTTGAAATAGGAAACTAATCCATTTTGTTCCTTGACATAGTTCATCCAAGTTCAACCTAATTTTTAAAAGAAAAAAACTCAAGTTCAGTTTTCTTCTAACTTCTATTTTATATCTTTCTATTGAAATTCACTGGTGCGTTTTGTAAAGAAAGGAGACTTCATTTTGATATACAGTGAATACAGGCCTGTCGAAAGTTTAACACTGGCTGAACGAAGAATAGTCGAAGTCCGACCGCCGAGTGGTCGAGGTATCGGTAGTTAGAGGTCGAAACGCTGCATACAGATATGTGAAGATGACAGTTGCCGGAATATAGCTCACTACGCGCCAGATGAGCTACCGACACGGCCCTAATTCGTTAGCTTAATGTTAAACTTTCGACAGGCCGGTACTGTATAGTACACTACTGTTCCATGTCGATACATATTACAAATAGACTGTAGATAAGCCTCACAATGTAAAAGGTGTATTGTGTACATTTTAATAGCATTTTATTAACGTTTTCGTGTTAAAATGTATCCATAATCACTTGAACATTATAATTACACTGTCAGTGCTTTTTATAGTGAATAGAAAGAATTCACATACCCTTGGGGAAGTTGGTGACCAGATGTGAACTTTTTTGGGGGGGGCGTGTAGCGGAGCCCCATTTTTAGTGTATTGAGCTTGGTTCATTTGGTTCAACTTTAATCCAGTGTTCAAGATCCAGTTGTTCAAAGCTTGATTAATTTAATATTTAAAAACGACAATAAATCATGATTTAATTTAAAATCAATAGTTTTTATATTAACTTTCTCCCCTTTCAACAAACATTTCACAAAATGTTTTAAAATATGCTAGAAACAAAGTATTTTCTCAGCCAATTTTGTTAAAATATATGTTGGTCCTTTGAGTTTATTTTCAACATCTTGAAAACAAGATTTGGTTTCATAATTTTGGTTCAAGTACTACTGATGAGGAATTTAATTCCAAAACGGCCGTCTAGTGCTGTTAAATTAAAACTGGTATAATATGTAATTCGACAAATCAAATTATTCTACTTCAACTAATCAATTTTGATCGGCTTCGAACAACTGAGCCCAGACCACGTCAACTCTTACATGCGCCCTTGGTTTCTTTCCTTTATTTTCACACTTAGAGGTCAGTTTCAGAAACGAATCTGTAAGTCATTTATAGATAAGTGCAATTTTGTATTCATAGATGAAAAATAAGTTCAGTAAGTATACGGTTATACCACACAAATGGTAACCAAATAACTAAGCTAAATTTGGTACAACATATTTTGGTCCTTTGGTAATCTTTTCAACATCTTGAAAACAATTTTGGTTTTATAATTTTGGTCCAAGCACTACTGATGAGGAATTGTATTCCGAAACGGCCGTCTAGTGCTTTAAAATTAAAACTGGTACAATATGTAATAAATAAATAAATAAATAACATTATACAACTTATATTCGAATTGTCAGAGCTAAGAAAAAATATGAAAATCAGCAATTATATAAGAGCCATTTATTGGGACTAGACACGATCTAGGTATGAAAATTTTCTTTTTCATCACTAAATGTCTGAAAGACGTTTAAAATATGACCTTTATCTTTCTTTTTTCAATTTTTTAGCTGATTTATATCATTATTTCACAACACACAGACCAATTAAAACAATAAATGTACGTATATTTTTTATTTTGTAAAGACAAAGGTATACTAAAGATGGGCTCCAATCCTAAATGATCAATCATCAATCTTTTCCGCATGTTAAATTTTCCTCATATGGAAATTTAATGACTATTTCATATAACACTAGATTCCGATGACTGATATCGTTAACATAAAAAGGAATACACATTTAATCGGCGATATCATCACGCCTTTATTTTTGTTTATTTCACAATAAGATATATTTAAGTACATTTTGTTTAAAATTGTATGTTTTATAATAACAATGTAGTATGCCGCCAGGTATGTAGCGAAAGTTGTTTAATTTCGTATGATGTTTTTAAAATTCAAGAATTTCCTTCAAGCCAATGATCGCATTACTTGGTAAACTACAGAGACTTGGAGAGGGTAATATCATTGTAGATTTCATGAGACTGGGAGAGGGTAATATCATTGTAGATTTCATGAGACTAGGAGAGGGTAATATCATTGTAGATTTCGTTTTGTATTGGGCAACATTACACAGGCAAAAAAGTTTTGCCCGATGACCATAGAGGTAAAAATTAAAGTACAGACCTGTCAAAAGTTTAACATTGGGCTAACGAAAAAAAGTCGACGCTCAGCAGTCGAGTGACCGGACCGAGATATGGATAGCCGCAGTAACAGAAAAGCAGCCGGGAGATATATAGAAGCTGTCGAGTTGAGAGTTGAGTAATGGTGTTTAACGTCCCAGTCAAAAAAATTCAATTATATTGAGGCGTCGCCAGCTCCAGGCGCAGGTACAGAGATTGTGCCTGTGCGTTTCGCTGATGACATTATACAGCAGGGTTCTTTATCGTGCCACGCCTATCGTGACACGGGGCCTCGTTTATTTTAAGTTCCCATCCAAATGAACCATGGCTTTCATTTCGTAATGCCGAATGTTTTGCGAAAGAACAGCCACTACCCACTTTCAAGTTTTGGGTCAGTCCCGGTCGGGGATTGGATCCATAACCTCCCACTTACGGAGCGAGCACTCTACCAACTGAGCTACTGCAGTGGTTAGAAGCTGTCGAGGTATAGCTAACGATAGGGCGAGATGAGCGCTCGATCTGGCACCACTTCGTTAGATCAGTAATAAACTTTCGACAAGTCTGTACTATACTAATTTTTCGAGGATTAGTCTCTTTATTTACGTCTTTAAAAACTACTTTTTACTATATAGGGAGTGGTCTGAATTTGACCGCGAAAATGAGTACATTTTTCTGTTCAAACAAAAAAAATATATATAAAAACCAAAACAGGTGTGATCAGAAGAAAATTTAAGTAGTACAACGAACAGAATTCCATTTACAGTATAGACCTGTCGAAAGTGTAACACTGAGCTAACGGATTAATGTCTTTTCGGTAGCTCACCTCGGCTCCCCGTTTCATTAGTCCAGTGTTAAATTTTCAACAGAACTGTACTGTGTAGAATACTCTTGTAAGAAGGACTAATAGGGACTTAGGTTAAGTACCTACTTTCTGAAGAATTTCAAGTGGGCTATATCTTGTCTGCAAAGTCTATTGCCCTATATAGTATAATTATATAAGGTTATAAAATAATGGATATGTACAGTACAGGTCTGTCACAACCTTAGAACCGAGCTAACGAGTTAGTGACGAATCGGCAGCTCAACTCGGTCCCTATGACAGCATTTTGAACCTGCTATTCGGCCACTAAAATATCTTGGCCACTCGCCGTAACTGTCTTGTAGCTTCGGATCCTTTTTTTTTAGTAATTCCAGCTTAAACTTTCGACAGGTGTGTATTGTAGTTTGTATTAGAACAATAGCGTTTCAAGTAAAAAGACTTAATTAAAAAATAACTATAATACAATGTTATGATAATGATAATAATTACATAGGAACACTTTCGCCATATAAACTATACCGAAACATTTGACATTCGTTTTTTGATTATCTTTAAAATTCTATACAATTATAGCATTTCAGTGAGTGTGGTATGATGTTTTATCGGCAAAGAAAAGCAATATTGACCAGCATAATGTGACTGGGGGAGTGGTACATTTTCCTGCGGCGCACTGACTCTGTGATCTAGCACCTTAAAGTCGCCTTGAGTGCGCGCTAGTACAAGACAGACCATACAACACACTCGCACTTCACATGCATACATGCACTTGTTCATAGATTAATCCACAGAAATTAATAAAACAGTTCTCGTCGCGAATAGCTGAAAAATTGCTGATGCGACGTTAAGCAACATTCAACTAACCAATCAACCAACTACCTGCTAATCCTGCATTAATTTCTCTTTCATACCGATTGAATACATATTTTGATTGTCAGCTGAATGAAAACCCTTCTTTGAAAGCCAACCTTTGTACCCAATCTCAACTACCTTCCAGACAAAAGAATTTTAACCAAGGGGAGTAATTCAATGAAGCTACCAACAAAGGCTAACCTGTAGTATGTAATGGACGCCAATGTTTGTATGTTTGAAACATTCGTTGAGAGTAATAAATTTGATTTGATTGAGAGAGAGAGAGAGAGAGAGAGAGAGAGAGAGAGATGCAGCTAGTACTTGTCTTAAATAACATAAATCGTTTCTACAAAAAACAAACACCCTTTTGCCTTTATCAAAGAAAAACTTTTAGGGGTAAATTTTTTAAAAAGTCCTGGTGCGTGACAAAAAGATAAAATTAACGCATTATTATGAAGTATTCGTGATTCTGAACATGACTCAACCCAAATCGCCAGGAAAACAGATTTTTATCGCGTGTATTTAAACATCCATAAATCAGTTATTTCTATTATTTGACAAACATGACGGAGATCTTTTCGTGATCTGCAAAATATTCAGTTTCCAACAATGTAATGAAATATGGCAGGGTTCGACAGAACTTAGATAAAGAGGTTTATAAATATTTCAGAGACTATAGGCCGATTTCAAAGTTTAGAATAAAAATTCTTGAAGCAAACCAATAAGAAACTGAAAAGCGAAGTAGTTGACTAGCATGTAAAGTATCTCGACATCCAAATGATAAACTTCGTTCGTGCATTGGTCGTATACGTATTAGGTTAGGTTATTAGGTTACCAGAACCATAGTGAAACATCTTTTTTCTTTTCTTTTAAAGACTCGTATTTCTTTTTTCTTTCTTTCGTTTATTTATTTTTTTTTCAATTTTTTTTTTCCATTCATGACAATATTTTCTTTGCATTAACATTCACATTGGTTTTCTTTTCTGTTGCTTTCGTTGCTTTGCATAAAGTAATTTTTATTTTTGAGGCGTTTGCGCGGATCTTCATAGAAAGTACATGTAGGTCTTCATTCTCCAGATAACAGCCTAAGAGACCCAGGCTATCCAATCTTTGCAATAATATAAGAATTCACATTGTCACACTTAGGGCTTAGTGTAATAGGTTTGTAATGGAGAAAGTTTAAAAAAGTTTGTGTTTAATTTCGGCGTTCGTCATTTGAGGGAACCCGTAGGAAAAAAGAGTGATAAAATATTACATTTGAGCTACAGGGTTTTAACTTAGTCGGTTTTGTAGTGGTCAAACCAAAAACTTTGAGTACACAATGTGGTGTCATCGTAGCCTAACTGTTTAGCAAGGTTTTACACTATATTTAGACCTACTAACATCAGCAACAATCCCTTTGGTTCGAAATTGGATAAAGACACGCTTAATTTTAAAAGTAAGTTACTTATATGAATTATGTGTACAGTGCATGTCCATTAAATAAACCACACAAAGCCTGGTCATCGTCATTCATTCACAAACTACATCGAAAATTAGCTACAGTACATGACCATTACATAAATGTACTTACACCAGGCAGGCAGGAAGCTGACTATAATCTAGGAATGATCTAATGCAGCAACATTGATTGAAATGGACAACACTTGACTAAACAGTCATGCTTATATATTTACACACTGTATAGGAAAAAGTCAAATTTTAACACATTTTAGAAAAGGTAAGTTAGTGTTTAACTTCACATCAGCGTCACGATCTGCCTTGGGGTCTTGTTGAAAGATTGATCTAAAACTCAGAGTTATGGATAACAACGCCTCTCCACACCTAGTTTCGAATTCCACTCGGAACAGAGATATTAGTGTGAGGAAATTTGTCAGTTCACCTACCGATGGTCGGTGGTTCTCTCCAGGTACTTCAGTTTCTTCTACCATCTATGAAACAACCATCTCGATGTAAATAAAAGAATCTTGACTGGTGTATATAACTCCATTACCCTACTACACTGCACTCCACCCACACTCCACTCGACCTTACTTTAGAAAATATGAAGAATAGTCCCTGTTAATTTCACTCTCAATTCTGATAACACATGTGGAGGGTGTAGCTAGCTAAACAGAAGGTGCTTACCCTTTCGGAGCACCTAGCCTCACTTCCTTAGCTTGGTGGAAGTTCAATAGTTGTTTTGTTTTTTTTTTGTTTTTTTGTTTTTTTTTGTTTTTTTTTTGTTTTTTTTTTTTTATGGGGGGGGGGGGGTGATTACTTAACTTGACTCCATTCGACTTGACTTCGACCTAATGTTTAGAAAATATGTAGAAGTTCAGATAAATCTCTGTAAAGTTGCTTATTTATTATGTAAACCAACCTGAGGGAAAGTATGTTTTATTTCACGAGTATAGACCTGTCGATATTTTACTTGTAGATATATACATGTATATATAGGTACAAAAACTTTATTATGCAGGCAATGATCATGAGATAATTTACTGAATTTTTATTCTGCATAACACTCAAATAAAAATGTAAATATTATCTAGTCAATAACAAAAAGTAAAAAGAATTCAAATATGAAAAGTACGGTAGCTAGGTCGGGACATGTGGGGTTATGGTTTGTCTTGTGGCAACGGCTTGCAATCTCGTGGTTGCGACTAAGCGCTACCTCGTGGATCGAAGTCATGAATTGACAATCTCATGGTAACGGCTTAACTATCTCGCAGTCATCACTTACTATTTCATAATGAACATGAAATGAAAGATACGACTGATTCTTCAAGTTCTACTTTATATTTGAACTTTTATCTCACCTAAGAGACTCACAAAAAGCTACATTTGAAGCTGTATTTAAACGATGTTATCTTAAATCTTCCCGATGTTTTCTATATAGCAATGTACCCGATTCTCCTGCTTTTGATGTTTTTGTTTCACGGTTAATAAGCTATGCATCGAAGAGCTTGTTCCCACATCTGGATGCTTATGTTTCACAAATAATACGCTATGGGTCGAAGAGCTTATTTCCCCAACTGCTGGAACTTTATACAACGAAGCAAGATTTTTACAAATAAATTGCTGACCCAGGGACAGTGCAAGCCTATATAAGCCTGGATGCTAATAGTTAGTTAACAGTTAATACACTATGGATCGAAGAGCTGAACCAAGCTTCTTGCAAATAAATTGCTGAGTCAGGGACAATGCAAACCTAGAAAAATGTCCCCTTCATGTTTCCATAGAAACATCATAAACATTTTGATTGATTTCATTTCTAATTAACATAGTTATAAAATGGTATCGTTATGACAGGAATTTAATTAGCATCATATTTAATGAAAATTTATCCCCTCGATTGACTTTGAATATTTTGAACTGGTTGTGTGACAGTTTAATTACAAGTACAGACCTGCCGAAACGTTTAACACTAAGAAACAGAATTCTACCTAATAGGCAACTCATCTCGGTCCCGCTTTAGCTCTCTCTCTGTCTCTCTCTCTCTGTCTCTCTCTCTCTCTCTCTCTCTCTCTCTCTCTCTCTCTCTCTCTCTCTCTCTCTCTCCCAGTTTTTCTGCAGCTTCTGGCTATCGTTCGACAGTTTTTCCGTTAATAATTATCCATATCTTCGATTCCTTTTCGTTAGCACTTTGTTAAATTTTTGACATGTCTCTACTGTACACAGGGAAAAATCATCTTGTAGACAGCATGTGGTTAATTTTTTTCCTTATGTTGAAAATATATAGCTTGCACATTATTGACGGTTTTAGTAAGTATAAAACTATATGTCCTTCAACTTTTTAAAATTTCATTTCAATGTTCTTGGGCTTTTAAAATGTCTCGTGCACTTTATTCAACGTCACTCCGTAAGCCAATGCAATGTTCAAAATAACACGTTTGTTTTAAACGTACTTCAGAAGGTATATAGTTGGAGTTGTGAGATTACGTCCGGTTAAAATTTTTGATTTTTCCCCAGCAACTTTTAATAACCCGTTTTGGAGGTAGTTAGGTGCAATCCAGGGCAATGGACTCCAACTGGGTAGTTCGGGGCCTTTTAGTAGCTCTATATGGCCACACTGCTGGACATTTACTCCAATGTTCGTCTAAAGTAAGGAGTTTTATAATCAGTAGTCTAAATGTTTGTTTTCATTGCATTGATTTGTTTAACTGTTTCTGACATTTTTCTGTTTCGTGCTGTTGATTGCGTTTGTTGTTTGTCAAGTACATGTTTTTCGGTTAAAATTCTGTCTGCTATATTCTGTCATGTGCTACTTTTGAATTTTTTATTTATAGTATTAATATAACGGTCATTTCTGTTTACTAAACGTAATGTAATTTTATATGAAACTGCATTGGTGACATGCAAATGAATTCATACCATTTTAAACTTAATGGTGAATTTTTAACAACCTGTTAAAGGTCACTCATAAGAATTACATAAAATACTAATATTTTAATTAGAGAAATCCAAATGCATGTAAACTAACGTTGATTTAAATAATTAAATTGAATTTGAATTAATTAAATAATAAAATATGATATATTACTCATTAACTCATGATCATAATCACACCTTAAGCATGTCATTATTTATGTTCTTCCGATTCGTTTCACCGTCAGACGGTGCTATACTGATTGCAAACCCTGATAATTTTTAAATATTCAAAATAATTTTTACAATTTATCAATTCCATAAAATACAAAATTCGTGTAATTCATTCCAAAATATTGTGTATAAGTCTGATGCCTCTGTACCCAAAATTACTTGGATATATATTTGACGTTCCATATTATTATGTTCCTTTCATTTTTAATTTTGATTACACACGTGGCGAGTATACATGTAGCTTGCCGCCAGGGATGTTTACTGTTCAGAGCACCTGACATCACTTCCCTGGTGGAAAAGCCAGGATAGTCTGGCTTAATGAGCAAACAGTCCTTGTTAGTTTGCCGTTTTTTACGCATGCCTTTTTATGGCGTTATATATTGCAATTTCTTTATAGTGGTTCAAATTTTTTCAAAAGTAGTTTATTCAATTTAATGTTTTGTTGTATTGGCATAGGCGATTCTTGCAATCGCAAATTAACATTGGCTTTAAGCAACGATTTCCAACGGTTGTAACTGTAATTTGTTACTATCCATATTTTTTATTTCCATTTCAGGTTTGAACAAGTTTGAATAATGCAGAAAAATTGGACTATTGTTACATAAACTTTGTTTTCCAAGAATGAAATTTACAACTGGATTTTCATTGGTTCTAATATATCTGTCAAGTTTTACTGGAATCAGCCAATCAGAGTCAACAACTTCACCTGTCACAGTTAGTGTTACAGATTCCACAGGTGACCCAACTGCCTCAACTTCTCAACTATGTCTCACGAATCCGTGTGAAAATGATGGACTCTGTGTAGTCGAAAGTGGTGATTTCGCGTGTGTATGTCCACCGGGATTTACTGGTATGTAGTATTTGTTCATTTTCTTTGTTTCTTAAAAAAAAAAAGAAAAATTCTTGTCCAAACCACAATCCCATGGCAAAGCAATAACTTTCAAACTGGCAAATTGGGTTAAAAACGTGAACTTTCACCAGGGAAGTAAGGTCATGTGTTCCGGAAGGATAAGTACATCGTGTTTAGCTAGCTACACCTATATATCTAACTATTTTATCATTAATAGGATAAAAATTTGTACTGTCTTGAATCCAAATATCCTGATATCCAAAAAGCTTACCATTTCATGTCATTGAATTTATTCATAGTTGATTATTTGGTGTACATTAAGCAACTAGATAACCCTAAGTGTGCAAGAGGAACAAAATAATTAAGGGAGGTCATGGGTTCGAACCTAATGACAGGTTGGGACTGTTCTTTCACTAAACACTCGTCATTTAGAAATGAAAGTCACAGAGCCATTCTGAAAAGACCTTAAGTAAATTATTCTTGACTCTGACATGAAAAATCAATCAATCAATCAATCAATCAAGCAAGCAATTTTCTTTCTTTTTTTAAGTTGTTTTTCAGATTTGTTCTTGATTCATCAACTGTAACAAAGTAGATCATTTTATTTACAAATATTTTTTTTCAAACCTTTATACTAAAATCACCTGCTCATAAAAACCTATGCTATATATCATATTGTTTGATGAATTTTCTATAGAAAATTTCATTGTATTATTTTCGTTTTAAATTTCAGGTACAACATGTGGCACTACTTTCGATCCTTGTACCCCCAATCCTTGTCCGCCGGATTCCCAGTGTTTTTCCTCACAGAATAGTTTTTATTGTATATGCAACGGAAATCTTACTGGACCATCATGCAATGAAGGTAAATGTTTTATATTTTTTTTAACAGCAAAACGAAAACCAAGCAGTAAGGAATTTTGCTCTTTCTGTTGAACATTGGAACTGTATTGTGAATTCTCACCTGGTTTCCAGATTAGGGACAATCATGAATAAACCGTATCTCCTTCCATGTATGGTATCAGAACTTTACATGCAGAAAAGTTTATCATCATTCTAGGTGTTTAAATATACCTATCTACCGGTTAATAGAGTCGTTATATTGATGGAAAATCTCAATGCCAGACTCATTAGTTTAAAGTTTTCAAAGTTTCAAAGTTTTGACATAAAAATTTATAACGCATGGTTTTGGGACTTTTGGGGTTTTATATAGTGATAGTAATATTCTTTTTAATAAATAATAATAATTACTTTTAATATGTTGTAAGCGAAACTACCATAGTTGCCTCTTTCCATATGGTCATTTGCTTTTAAATTATTTTCATTTTTATTTAGAAATTGATAACGGTAGTATATTCACCATTCTAGCATGCTGATGTTGGTATCAGTTGTCTGTGGCTTACATTTTTGAATTTGTTTACAAAAAAAAAAAAAAAAACATGTAGAAAATTCGAAACATCAAAATTGTCAGGTGAGTGACAAATCCCCTAAATATTGTTTTTCTTTCTTTTTTAACATTTGTTCATTTTCATTTGTTCATTTGTTTTATTTTTTAGTGGATTTTCTGGTGAATTGCAAAGAGGGTAAAAAGTACAGACACTTGCTGAAGGACAGCTTGTCACCAATCTTGTGTACACCTAATAATAACACTAACAATAACGACGCTTCGACTATATGCCATGATCCAGATAACGCCATTATTTTCAAATTAATTCATAATCCAAATGACACCTTTTATCTGCAAGTTAATGACCAAACAGATGAGACCTGTCTATATGTTAATGCATCTGAAGTGGTAGAGCCAAGGCAATGTGTAAGTATCCATCTTGTTAATTAAATGGAGTTTTACCTCCCAGCCAAGAATATTTCACTTACCGGTATATCGAGATGTCACCAGTTATAGGTGAAGTGGTAGAAATTTTTCCTTTGCAGCACACCCAGGGTAATGTCAAGGGAGGATTCTTTAACATGCAAAGTCTAAACAGGGAACATCAGTTTTTAAGGTCTCTTCCGAAGGGCCCTGTGACTTTTATTTCTAAATGCCGAGTGCTTGGAGAAAGAATATTCACTACCTATTTTCAAGTCTTGGCCGGACCCTGGCTTGGGTTCGACCCACAACCTCCCATATATTAAGTGTGCACTCCACCAACTGAGCTACTGCAGTTGTCATATACATCTTGTGAATGATTCTATAACAATTTTGGCAGTTACCTGCCCTTTGATTTTTTTGAGGTAGTCATTAATGTTAAGTGACAGTGGGTACACTGTAGATTTTACTCCCAACTGTTAGATTTGAGTCCCACATGGGCAGATCTTAGTGCAAGAAAATTTGTTTTTTCACTTGCTTAAGATCAGTGGTTTTCTCTGGACACTCTGATTTCCTCTCCCCCACCATTCAAGAACTGACCACCTCCATATAATTGAATGAATCTTGACCAGGGCGTAAAACACCATTACTCCACTTCGCTCTATTTTTGTCAAATCTACTCGTATGTAATATACTAAACCAAAATGTTAAGGACCACATCAAAAACATTTCTGAATTTTGTAGAACGTTAATCAAATCATTCTATCTTCACATTTCTCATAATTTCATGAAGGAAATTTAATTCCATACACAAAAAATACTTCATAACATCATTTGGAACAAGCAAAGAATACGAACAAAATACAGATGGATTTTACATTTTTCAGTTTTTTTGATTTCTATTTCAAATGTTACATTGGTCCCTAACCTTTTTTTGAGTATATAATTATATATATAAATAATACTGGTATATCAGTATACAGACAAGCTTATTAGTGGTTGTCAGTTGTGGATCACTTCTGTCAAGTGTTCCTATTGTCCTTAAGTAGAGGAAGTGATTATTCATAATAAGCTTTTCAATCAAATTAAAAAAAACCTACATAAATAAACAAGGAAAAAATTGCATCAAGTTTCAAACAAGTGTTTTGTGTCATTTGTAATTTTATGCTGATAGTCTAGTGGCAATTATTTGATATTTTAAACTCTTTTTAAAAATATATATACTATATATATATATGTTAACATTGTTTCGTTTTCAAAATTTTTCATGCTGCTTATTAATTTTTAGAAATTTTCTTGTCTTGTTCCTTGTCTTTAAGGAAATATATACATATGTAGAATAAATTTTGTATAAAAATTTTTGTTTAAAATACATATATTTGTGTTAACTCTTGGTTTCATTTTCAAAATCTATCATATCGTATATATATATATTTTAATTTTCTTGTTAGATTCCTTGTTTTTAAGGAAATATTTGGATATATAGAATAGATTGTTTGTTTCTAATGATTATGTAAAAAATAATTATTATCAATGACAACTAACACTTAAAAGTCTTGATTCTTCACATTAATTGATTTGTCAGGTAATTTATTCCTCCTTGAAAATTTTAAAAAGAAATTTTGTTTATCTAAGAACAAAACTGTGAAACAATATTTTTAAAATAATTAATGTTAAGAAAATCTAAATTACAAGTCATTCACCAGGTATCCACTGGCCAGCATTCTAGACCATTGAAACCTGAAATGCAGGCCATTACCAGCAAAGAGTCCCCCATGTTCTAGACCTAACATGGTTAGGCTTTTTTCTGGCCAAAAATGACTAATTTCAAATCAAACATTAGGTTAATGTGAAGAGGTATTTCAGTTTTCTCCATTAGCCCAGAGGTTCATTTCCACCTGTCTATACCTGGTAGTACCACTGTGGTGGCTTACTTAGTAGAGTGCTCGGTCTGTAAATGGGAGGTTGAGGGTTCAATCCCCGGCCAGGTCTGACTCGAAACTTGAAAGTAGATAGTAACTGTTCTTTCGCCAAGCACTAATTATTACAAAATAAAAGTTATGGTTTTTTTGGATGGAAACTTAAAAAAATGAGGTCCCATGTCATGAAAGGAGTGGCACGATAAAGAATCTTGCTGTATAATGCCATCAGTGCAACACACAGGCAACATTTCTATATGTTTGCCTAAAGCTGGCAACATCTCATTATAAGTAAAACATTCTTGACTGGGACATTAAATATCATTACTCAACTCAACTACTCATCCCTATACCTGGTAAGTTTGATAATCTTGATTGTGATGGTAAATGCCATCACTCCACTCCAATTGATTACAGACTGACAAATCAGATGTTCTAAACTCACTTAGATTTGAATTGGTGTATTTTAAACACAGATTATAATGTTTTGTTACTCTGTCTTTTAGCAGCTTTTGTTTGATTGTGTATCATATCAGTAGTTTGATGCCTCCATATTTTTCAAGTAGGTTTCTTGCCGTAAGTCCGTTTCTTCAATTTTCTACTTTTTCTAATTTTTTAGGTGACACTCATTGCACATGAAGCAGACGACATAACCATAAGACCTTGGCGACAAGCATCTTACAATGCTTGTGTAATTTTTAATCAGAAACCTGATGTAATACCTCCTTTACCAGTTTTAACTGTCAACATAGCCAATGCATCAATTGGTCAGCCAGTTTTCACAGCCAGTGCTAATGACACATTTGGCTGGAGCAAGTTTACTTGGAGTATTGCAGGTATAAAATAGCATAGTCTTAATAGACTAATGAATGGTTTGGGGGCAAAGCACAAATATAGGATAAAACACAAACTTATGGATTATGGTGCCTCTCAACAGTGCAGTCACTGCCAAGGTTCAAATCAAACTCTGGCATATCTTAGTGTTAGGTTGTCAGTGTGCTTTCTAAAGGTTGACAGTTTTCACTGCGGCACCCCAGTTTCCTCCATTATCCCAGATAATGCAGGACTAGATATGCAGACAAACTATGTGGCTAAGAGGCTTTTTTTTATTAAATCCATTATGCAAAGTGTAAGGGTTAAATTGTATTGATGCTAAATTTATATAGTGCCCATAATATCTGCCTTGAAATCTTTAATTTGTAATATATGAAATATGAAAGCATTTCCTGAAATTGACACCAGAAAACAGATGTTGCCATGGGTTACATTATATGATCATTTGTTAAGTGACAACATTTAAAGCAGTTTCAAATCATGCCTATTTTTCTTGAAGTACACCCAAAAACTGCAATTATTTATATTAGAAACTGTGACTTTATCCAGGAGTTTGAGAGGGGCAGTAAATTTGCTTTGCCAGAGGAGTATGATATCACTTTTCCAGGGGTGTGATATCACACCGGCTGATATCAATTAACTTGAGTAATTTTTTGATTATCACATCCTGGTATATAAAAATGGCACTATTATAAGTAAACATGCACATGTACAACATTTCAATTGTCTTAACATCAGTTAATTTTCACTATTTCAGGGGTTGATCCTGTAGAGTGGACACCCTATTTCGAGATATCTGAGGATCAGAATACAACAGTGATCAAATGGAAGACATTACCAACAGCCATTCAAATTCCTAACCAGGGACAGGTTGTGGATTTTAAGATACGGGTAAAGTATCACCATAGATAATATATTACCATATTTCTAGAGTTTAGAAAATAGCAAAGTTGATGTTTTATAGAAATATATTATTATCAGAGAAACCATAACCTCAAGTAAACAATGGAAGTCGAAGTGCTGGGATTGTATAAAAATTATGGCCTTAATGTATTTTTTTTTTTTTTACTTTTTTATGAATTACTTTTTCCTCATGTAAATTATATATGCACAAACTACATATGGGAAAGTGAATTTTCCCTGCCGTTGGCCTTTACTGGTTCACTCGGTGTCATTATAATGTGACTGGGGGAGTGGTACGCTTGTCTGTGGCATACTGACTCGGTGAACTAGTACCTAAGTGTGTGCTGGTACAATGCAGACCATACTACACACTCACACTTCACATGCATACACGATCTTGCTCATAGAGTAATCCAAGGAGATTTATAAAGTAGTTCTTGTCACAAATAGCTGAAAAATTGCTGATACAACGTTAAGCAACATTCAACAACAACAGCAACAAATTACATACGTCATGGATATACTCTATTATTTATGCAAAATAAATCAAAAATTGAAACATAGTTGTAAATTGAAGCTGGCATTTACAAGTGTGATCATATGTACATGTACTACGTTTGTACCTGTGACATCATCAGAGAAATATTTTGAATATGTATATTTGACCACTATGGTACCTCAGATGGTAGAGTGCTTGTTCTGTATATGGGAGATCATGAGTTCAAAATCCTGACAAGTCTGATCTGAATAAAGGTAGTGTCTGTTCTTTCACCAAGCACTTGGCATTTAGAAATGAAAGTTACAGGGTCCTTTGGAAGAGACCTGAAAAATGATGCCCAGTGTCATGGCAGGTTTAAAGAACCCTCCTTGCACATTCCCCTTGCACACTGCAAAGATAAAAATTTCAGTCATGTCTTGGAAGGACTTTCTTCTTTATTGCAGTCATCATGGCAGTTGCAGTCAGAAGGTGATTTAGTCTGTCTATAAAAATTGCCAATACAGATCAACTACCGGCATTTCAACATCAATAGTTGAATACATCTGCAAGCAAACACTGCACTAATGTGATAAACCTTGTATGAGCATTGATATCCAATGTAAAAAGTGTTGGTTTAAGGATGTTTTTCTTGAAGGTTTTTTTATTGGCAACATGTGCAGATTATCTAGGTTATTATATGCTACATCTTGTTGTACAGTAAGAATTTTTTTTAGAGTTACATAAATCAGGCAAATATTAATGTTTTTTAATATTTCTAATTTTTTCTATTTCAAGGTTGATGATGGAGGACGGCCCCCACTCAAATCATTGGCTAATGTAACTGTTACATTAATAAATGCCACATTATCATGCTTCTTGCCAGATATAATCTATGTTGGACTTCAGAAGCCACCAGGTGACGCTGTAGCCAAGATTTCCTGTGTAGGTGTCACTGCTTCAGACAGGCTACAGTATGCTTTAGATCCAAATGGTAAGTTGAATGCTGAAAACTATTAGGCCACAAGCTAGGTAAGGGTCACATTCCCCCATAGGGGGAATTGGTTGACTGGAATAGTGATTCAAGATTATTTCACTCATATTGGGGCTTTCTGTTCTGAAATGGTTAAGGAAACAGGAGTACCTTAAGAAAACCACTGACCTTTGACAAGGGTCCTGACTAAAGTTTCAGACAGTGATATCTTCCCCAAGTGTGATTTTAATCAAGACATGTATGGGCACAATTATTTCTTGATATGGAGAGTGATTTTTTTTTGCATAATTGCAATTAAATTGAAATAATGCCAAATTTGGGAATTCCATACCTATAGGAAATCATAGTTTCAAAGAAAGTCCAACAATGGACTCTAAAAACATGATTTAGCACAACGAGGGTGTTGGTTCACTTAATTCTTAGTTTCAGACAAAGAAAACAAGGTATAAACAAAGTGTTTGCTGTCCTGATGGTATGCCAGACTCCCAGTATCATGGGTTATGGGTTCATACCCACCTCAAAATTTATGTAGTTTTATTTATTTTATCCTTTGTTGCCATGCCTTCACATGCCATTTTATTAAAAGGGTGATAATCATTGAAAATTGATATAGAGAAAATTTTAGGAATATAAAAAAGTAGAACTTAGGATTTTAATTGTTTGGATAACCAAGGTGGCCAAGTGATTGAGAAGCATTAAACAGGCAGACCTGCCACCCAAGGAAACCAGCAAAAGTGGCCATTATAGGCAGGTGGCCTTTATATACAGGTTCAAATAATAGGAACAAAAAACAATTGGGATACAATTCTACTGGCCTTTATAAGCAGGTAGTCTTTATAAGCAGGTGGCTTTAAGACAGGTTGGACTGTAATTAAGTTTTTCTGTATTTTTTGTGTTAAATTTGTATTAAGGTTTTTTTTTACATTTTTCAAGGTTTTACAAATATAACAATAAAAGGTAATGGAGATATAGTTGTCAATACAGACAGTTTACTACCAGGAAACTATAGTGCCATGGTCACTGTGACGGGACAGTTTGTCAAGGCATCAGTGTCATTTACAATATCTGCAGGTATTTATACATGTTTATTGAGTCTGCTTCCAAAAATTGGTTCTTTTTTCTTCCCTCCTTCCTCATGATCCTTCCTTCCTACCAAAACCAGCACATATGTTTTTAGATTTTGTTGTGTTATTTATAAGCAGTTTATAGGTAAAAATTATATTTTATGCAAAAACAACAGCAAGAATTTGAAGACTATCAACTTTTAAATTTGAATTTAATTTGAAACACTTCTACATTTTTTGGACAAAATGGTGTTTACTTTTTTTAAGCAACAGGTCATGTGACATATTGAGTAAACCCGTTTTGGTATACAGAAATTCTTCGAAAAATTTAGGGTAAAAAATCCTACTCTTGCAGGAGAAGTTTTAATCAAACTAACATAATCAGTCCATTTCATTGCACAGCATGTACAGTTTCCTCCTCAGATATGTCGGCCATCTTGGATTTTGATGTGTATCAGCATTGAAGATCATTGAAGTTGAGAATATAATGCTTTACATTTCAGATTATTACCAGTTATATTGTGATACAAACAATGTTGTGGAGATACCAGAAAATGCGCCATTACAGAGTTGTACAGAAGCATCTGTATGCACCGGACTGTTATCAAATTGTAGTGCTCAACTGTTTCATGCAATCTTACGTGATTATCTCGCCCTCTTATGTATACCAGAAAGCGGGGCCATGAAGTTAGAAATTTGTGTTACACAAGACATGACAAATAAGAAAGTTGAAGGTTCTCATGAGGTAAGTCTGTGTACGACCGTGAAACAATAACAACCCTTGGACAGATCCTAGTCTGAGAAAAGTTTGGTTGCCAAAAGTTTGTGATCCAAAAGTTTGTGATTTTCTTATGGTACAGTACTATGGTTTTCTTCACCATACCAAAACTGCCTGTATCAATATAAGTGAAAGAATTTTTATTTGGACATAAAAGTCATTACTTTACCATCCCAGAAATGACTGCCTCAATATGAGTGAAAGAATCTATAATTGGACATAAAACACCATTACACCACTCCAATTTTCTCTGTTACATTGGAATTTGACCTTAACATATTTTTATTAAACTATTATCAAAGCTGCCAACCCAATTTTGTGCAGACCCAAATCCGACCGTCTCTGGGTGCATCCCTCCCAAAAAAAATTGAAAACTCAATTTAAAAACTATTGTTAATTGTCATGAGATTTCTTAGAGAAATGGATACAGTACAGTTTTCACGTACCGGGCACAAAACTAATCCATAACACCCTTAGTCCAACCATGTACCGGTAAATCACTCTTATTCCCCTTGATTACAGATGGATTTGAGTGGTAATGAATAAACGTTGCAAATCCTCAAACTGTATAGATATTTGCAGGTCAGTTCTCTTTTTGGCAGGTTGGTGGGAATTCATGCCCAAACTGAGGGTTGGACCCGCGGGTTGCAGGTCAGTTGGCAGCTCTGTATTATTATAGTCACTTCTTTGTTTCTGTGACTTGGTTTTCTTTCACACATATATGAGTAAATTTAGGTACTTTCTTATTTTTTTGAGATATACATGTTAAAAGTCTCCTTAGGCTAGTTTCAAGTTTCAGTGTTGTGATATCACTTATTATATAGGATGCCCAAAACACTATATCACTATGTTACTAAATCTGCACCACTGTACTGTATTTTATGCATAACATAACTACAGTTCAACCTGCCTTAGAGGTCACCTCTATATAAGGGTCACCTGCTTATAAAGGCCAGTAGAATCGTATCCCAATTGTTCTTTATTAATACTATATGAACCTGTATATAAAGGCCACCTGCCCATAATGACCACTTTTACTGGTTCCCTTCGGTGGTCTTTATGGACAGGTTTCACTGTAATTGCAAATGGTTAAAGCTTGTTTGACTTTCTGTTTACATATCTTCATGTGTTTTGTTTTAGGTAAATGGAATATTGGATACTGAATATGGAATTACTAACGTTTCTCTGAAGCTAAATATAACAAATACTGTCAATCAAAGACCATCATTTACAATGCAGGGTTATAGTACTACAATAAATGAAGATGAACCGGTGGGCACAACTATCTTAGCGGTATCTGCTATAGATCCTGATAATGCCGACACTTTGTCGTTTTCTCTTATAGGTAAGTATAATGAGGGGAGAGTGGAGTTAGAAGAAACTTTCATGTGAAAACATATTCACAATTTTTGCAGTGACTCTTCTACCACAAATATATATTCTCAGTGAATTGTTTTTCTTTCCCCGAGTACAATTTTGCTAAGTTGGAACCCTGAAATTTCTATCCGCAAAATAGTTAAGAAGATCAGAATGGCAAAAGTTTCCTACCACTAATGTTTCTTCTTATGCAGTAATAGAGCTTTATGCCCCAGTCAAGAATCTTTCACTTATGTCAAGGGGGCCGGTTCAGAAATGGTGGAAGAAACCAGAGTTCCCAAAGAATTCTACTAAGCATCGGTAAGCAAACTGACAAACTTTCTCACACAAGAATGAGCCCTAATTGGGATTCAAATGTAGGCTATGAGAGGCACTGTGGTCCCGGGTTTAATACCTGGTCCAACCAGTATTTTTCTCCACCACTGTGGTAGCTCAGTTGGTAGAGTGTTAACTCTGTAAGTGGAAGGTCAGGGCTCAAACCCCAACCAGGTCTGACCCAAGACTTGAAAGTGGGTACTGACTGTTCTTTCGCCAAGCACTCTGCATTACAAAAAAATGAAAGTCACGGTTCTTTCGAATGGGAACTTCAAATAAATGAGGTCCCTTGCCACTGTTAGTGTGGCATGATAAAGAACTTTGCTGTATAAGTGCAACACACAGGCAAAATTTCTGCACCTTTTCCTATAGCTGAGGTATACATCTCGATATATGTGAAATATTCTTGACTAGGCTATGTTCTGGTCATCCAAGGAAATTTGAGATTTCACATTAGCCTATGAGAAACTAAAAATAGCATTTGAGGAATGATTGGTTAGTGAATTGACCTATGGTGCAAGAGGTCTTGGGCTCTGGGTTATTTGGCCATCTTCACAACAATTGCTTATAAAAATATTAAATGCATTGTATATAGTAAAAAAACTCATGTAATGTTCTCTATGTAATATTTTACAGGAAATAATATTCCATTCAGTATTTTAAAAGACGGAACAATAAAAACTGTTGCTACTTATAATGCCACTGATAGACAAAGTTATGTATTCCAAGCTGTGGTAGGTATATATAGAAAAATACTTGTACTGAATTCAGATCAACATTCATTGACACTTTGTTTTTCCCTAATAACTAATCACCTTAAGTTATGTTACAGTCAACATACATTGACACTTAGTCTTTCCTCAATTAATTTTCAATTAAAGTCTGATCAACATTTATTGACACTAAGTTTTTTCTCATAAACGTTTTAACTAAAGTTACTCAACATTTTTTAACACTTGGTCTATCCTAAAAAAACCTTTTTAACTAAAGTTGGATCGACATTCATTGACAGTAGGTTTTTCCTTCAATGACGTTTCAACTTCAAGTTATATGAACATTCATTGACACTAGATTTTTCCTCAACATTCACGTACATTTGGTTTTTCCTCAATGAGTTTTCAACTAAAGTCAGATCAACATTCATTGATACTTGGTCTTAATCTTAAACTCAATAAATTTTCAACTGAAGTTTGAGCAACATTCATTGACAATAGTCTTAATTTCAACAACTTTTTAACTAAAATAAGATCAACATTCATATACACTTGGTCTTAATCTCAAAAACTTTTCAACTAAAGTTTGATCAACATTCATGGACTCTAGGTTTTTCTCTAATAATTTTTCACCTAAAATCCCTACTCAATAACTTACCACCTAAAAGTAAGATCAACATTTATTGACTTTACTCAATAACTTTTTACCTAAAATGTGTTTGCGGTATGATCATTTCTTGGTATTATATATCTGTTAATAATATTTTAAAGAAATGAATACTGTCTTGTTTACTAAAACACAGATTTCATTTACTTTTACAGTTATCAAGAAGTTAAAGTTACTAATTTAAGTATTTGCAAATTCAGCTTCAATGTCAATGAAGTGAAATTGTTGGTTCTTTCAGAGACTCACTCATTCATTCATTTATTCATTCAGTAACATCTACCCATCCATCCATTCATTCAATCAGTTATTCAGTAAGATCCATCTATTCATTCATTCATTCATTCATTCATTCATTCATTCATTCATTCATTCATTTAATAGCATTAAATAATTCATTCATTCATTCATTCATCTATCCTTCCATTTATTCATTCATTCATTCATTCATTCATTCATTCATTCATTCATTCCTTCGTTTGTTTATTTGTTCGTTTTGTTTCATTCATTCATTCATTCATTCATTTTTCAGGCCACTGATACAGGATCAAACACAGCCAGTACTACAGTGATTATCAATGTTGCGGATGTAAATGAGCCACCAATATGTCAACATCAAAATGACCAGTACATCATTGTTATACAAGCTAATACCTCTGCTAGCATTGTGATTGGAGCATTACGGTGTTATGATGTTGACTTAGGAAATAACCGTAGACTTACAGCTACGCCAGAAAGTGGCTTCCCCTCTGGTAAGTAAAAATGTGCTGTTCTTCAGCAGGAGTAAAATGGAGTAATTGAGGCTTAGGCCCCAATCAAAATTGTTTCACTGTAGTTTAGTTTGTTAAGTGAACTGACAAACTTGGAATCGCTCTAGGATTTGAAAGGCATTCTTATCCGTTATTGAACTTAAGACGGAGTGAGTAACACAAAAGACATTTGATGTGTCATGTAATCAGATACAGTAGAATTTCAGTAACTTGGACAATTAGAATCTGGATGGTGTCAGATAGGTCTCAATTCAAGTTCTAAAATGTTATTCAAGAACAAGGTTTCAGATTTCCCTATTTAGTTCCACAAGTAATTGATTCTGTTTCTTGCACCACAAATGCATCAATTCAATAAAAATTCAGTTTCAGCCTATTTCATCCTATCAATACATTTCTGAATTCATTGATAAATTTTTGTTGAAATAAGAGCATTTAGTACATCACATCTTAATTTGTTGAATAATCATTGGATAACTACATCAATACTATTTTATGTAAAAATCATCTGTCCTTGACAACGCATAGCAGCGGGACTATACCTAGGTATAGTCCCCCGACATCCAAGTATAGTCCCTTGCATGACCCCCTCAAAGAAAACAAAGTTACTTCCCTTTGTCCAGGTGGCACTGTTTATTGTTGTCGTTGGATTCAAATGGCATCCGATGATGCACGATTTACAATGACTTGTTTACAAGCAAAAACACAAACCAAGCCACAAAGTATTCTGTTAATATTTTAAATGAATTTCTCAGAGCCAGGAAAATTAATGGTGAGTTTGGATCTATGGAGATTACCAAATCAAAAATATTTTTTGTGATTTTTATACAAATTTCCGAACCAAGGAGAATGAAAAGTTTGATCTTTGCCATCTGTCAGGGGTTGAAATGTTTCCATTATGTTGAATAAAGTAAATAATTTGTTTGAAAAACTAATTCTTTGAAAACAAAGACATGTAATGTACTAGATCTATTATGGACCTTAATAGATTCGTAGACTATATTGCATGGGGGAGGGTGGGGGGGGGGGGGGGGGGGGGGGGGGGTATAGAAGATAAGCCTATGGTTATTGCAAAAAGGGAATCCTTGTTAACTAAATTTGCTTGTTTCTTGGTTTTTTTCCATGGTGAAGTTGTGCAGACAAGACATGAATGTTGCTTTTTATGTGTTATCAATATAAGGCATGGTTCTTTGAGACAAAAAATGAGAAGAATACCGACCACACTATTCTTCTGATAGCTCTAGTTTCACATTGAATTTTCACAAATTCTAAAAAATACTTTACAATCAAGATGGAGATGTCAAAGCATACAATGTATTTGGATTTTGGAAATAATATTTGCTATTAATTAATTTCAGATTTGTTTTCGGTATCATTCAATGGAGAAATCAGTTTAGTGCGATCCATCGTGGCATCAGATAGTTCCAGTTATACTTTTAATATCACTGTCACAGATGGTGGAGGGTTAAGTACGGTTGTAGAGGTGTCTGTTAGAATTAATAGTAAGCTATTATTCTCATCGTAATGTTTTAGCAATAGTTCTTTTTGATTTAATGGAGTGTAGTTTTACACCTTCAGTCAAGATTCTTTCACTTATATTGAGGTGGTCAGTTCATGGATTTTGGAGGAAACCTGAATGCACAGAGAAAACCACCAACCTTCCAATAATAAACTTTCTCACACTAGAATCTGCCAGATTGGATTTAAGCCTAGCCAGTGAGAGCCACTGTGATCTGTAAGTGTGCTTTAGACAACTTTTCGACAGAAACCCAGCATGATGTTGTATTTATAGGAAAAGGTCAAGTCATGCGTAATTTGCGTTATGGGATATTATGTGGTACACTGATGAAGCCCACTAAAGTCAAACCTGTCTATAAAGGCCAACCCAAGAGAACCAGTAAAAGTGGCTTTTATAGGCAGATGGCCCTTATATAGAGGTTAGAATAATATGAAAAAGATCATTTGGGATAAAATATTGCTGGCCTTTAAAAGCAAGTGGCCCTTATATAGAGGTGATCCTTAAGGCAGGTTTGACTGTATATATTAACAAGTTGGAGTGACCATAAAAATCTGATGTGCTAAAATAAAACTATACTAATTCCTTTTGTTAAAAAAATGTTGAAATATGTCTGCTCCAGTATAATCAAAATGTAATTTACAGTACCATCCTTTTAATAGAGTGGAGTAATGGTGTTTTAATCGCCAGTCAAGATTGTTTCACTTACATTGAAGCAGTTAGTTTGGGATGGTGAAGAAAATTGTAGTACCCTAAAAACCACAATTTTGTACAAGCGAAGTGGCATCTACCAGAGTTGGATTTAGACCTAGTGCTATGATCTATAAACCATCACTTTACACCATTCAGCTAGGTATCAAAGTGCCAAGAATTGCCAGTGGAACATTTCCCTAAGCAAAGCAGTAGACAGAATAGTTTTGCACACATCAGGGTTCTCTTTCAACATTTTATGAATGGAGTCGGGGCTCTTGCAGTTATGAAAGTAAGCGTCATTTAAATGTCCAAAACTGTGGAAAAAGAATAAATGAGAGAAAACTTCAAACTATTGTTTTTAAAAGCTGAAATTTCCAAAATTGGGAACAATGGCAAAGTGATTGTTAAAAAAACCCCATAAGATTTTGAATTGTGAATAGGGCAGAATATTGGCTCCCAAAAATTACCCAGCGAGACCCCTGCATATATGTTAGTGGGTAGAGCCCTGCATATGTTAGTGGGTAGTATATGACACAAAAATGAATCCTTTTGTATCAACTGAACTAAATCAGTGGCTTTTTTGGATATTACAGATACTTTTTATCATTTTAAAACCTTTTTTTTCTCCAGGTAATTTTCCACCGACTTGTCCATCAGCGGTCCTCGTTAGTCAGATATCCGAAGACGCAAGTTTATCACAGTGTGTGTCAGTTAAGAGTACCTGTGTCGATCCATTGGCAGGAAATTTACAATTTACCATACAGGGACTAAATGGTTCGGATTATTTTGAAATACAGTCAAGTACACAGGATCTTGTAAAGATTTGTACAAAGGCGTCAATTAAGGGGAAATATGGTGTATTGAGTGTAAGTACCCTGTTACCATGGTTACTGTTAACACTGGTAATGGTAATCAGTAAACTTAAATTTTCTTATCTTAATATGGTACTTAATTTAGAGAAGAGTTTCGCAGCTCAGATGAGCTATTGCGATCACTCCCCATTCATCCTGTCAAGTGTCATGCATAAACTTTATATTTTCATCTTCTTCTCCAAAACCACCAGGTAAAATTTGATGATATTTCGTAATTATCATGTTTGGGTGAAGGGCTTTCAGATTTGCACAACTGAAAGAGTTATGTCCCCTTTGGGGTATCATAAGAAGGATTTAGCCTCTTGTTTTATTTTATTTTTATGAATATAATATTGGTTAGATTTTACTGAAATAAATGTAAAACGGAGCTGACTTTGGACAAATCTAAACTAGCTTTTACTCGCAGATATTAACTTTCGCAACTCTTTTACCAAAACCAATTAGCGTCTTTTTAACTTTCATGATATAGACTTTAGCTGAATATTTGGTATAAATAAAACTATTTTCGAAACAAGTTCACAACAATTAATTTTCGTGATTCTTGTCTTCAGGAAATGCAAAAGTTAATCACACAAGAATAAAAGTGCAGTAAGTCTTCCTGAATATTAAAATTAAATGACAAGTGACCTTAAATAATTATTTTCTTGAATTTTGCTATCCTAGAATTCAAATGACTAGTTCTTGTATAAGAATATAAGATTTAGTGCTATATGACAACAACACAGCCTTCAGCCATGTTATCAACAAATGTATGATGTCAAAAATGAGAGTGCCATGTGACAAAGTGTGCAATATGAAAAATAGATTTTGGAAACTTCAGAACCGAAACAATGTCTTAAGTTGCATTCAAATTTTGATATATATTTGCATGCTAACACCTCAGGATTTATCGTTTAATTTCTATGTGAAACATATATTGCTTTATTATATAGCAATATATGCATAGCATAGAAATTAAACGACAAATTCCGAGGTGTAAGCGTGCAATAAATTTTGATATTTGCACGCAAACTTTGTTCTAGTCTGAGGTTTCCTGAATAAATTTTTCATATTGCATGCTTTGTCATATGACGCTGTTGTTTATGATGGCATATGATTGTTGTGACATGACTGAAGACGTCATCGCTGTGTTGTACAAGAACTAGTGCAATATTGATGTATTGTAAGACAAAATGGTAATTTTAGATGAAATAATATTGGTAAGTAAACAAAATTTATTTTGCAATATAATAAAAGGGTTCAAGCTCGTGCAAATGTCGAGTCAACGAGGGACAATATTTCACGATATCAGTTCAATAACCCTATAATATAAAAATTGTTTTTATTTATTGCATTCCAGTAAGTTCTATAAGTTGATTGAATAATACATATTTTAATTTTGTTTTATTTTTGGTACTAGTTGAACATCCAAGTTAGTAATGGATTTGCTGTAACTTTTATCCATGTGGATATAACTGTCACAGATGTGAATGATCCACCAGTGTTTCGAGCAAATGCTACCTATGTGCAGGTATCAGAAATGACACCAATAGGGGCTGTGGCTTTTAGGGTCCAAGCTGTTGACAACGATAAAGGTCAATTTTCTGTGCTTAGTTATAATCTAGGTAAGTTTATCATTTAACTTTATGTTATGTATTACTTCAAAATTCCATATTGACTAGATACACATCTCCAATAAAATTAGAGATTTTAAATTTTCCCGATTTTTCATAAGTTGTTTGACTTTGTCCATCAGACATTTTTCAGACACTTATTGAACTTATACTTTTCAATATCCAATAGAAATATTAGATCCACACAGAAGCATTGTGGGTATAACATGGCATTTACAGGGATTCTCTCAGAAATGACCCTAAAAATTGCCAGTCCACAACTTCTGAGAGCAACAATGACAACCAAACTGTAACAGCAAGGAAAAACAATGGAAGGTCAGACTAGAAATCAAATACAAGACCTTCTGAACTATAGCCTAGTGATCTACCCACTGAGCTACCCAGACCACTACAGTATGCAGGGATTTATCAGGGTCTTTTGGGAAAAGGTCCTAAACTAAAAATTGGGAAAAACTCAACTTTTTGCTCATTTTGGAAAAACCTCATGTCAGAAGTCGGTTTACTCACAACATAGGAAGTCTTTGATGTAGAAGTGGTATCTTCATCTTCCTTTGCAGATGTTGTTTTAAAATAATCTAGAATCTTTTATTTGATTTTGTTGATTTGGGGGGTTTCACAAAATTTACTTTCATTTTCGTTTAAAAACAATACAATTTTCTAATTGGAAATTTGGGAATTTTCTCAGCCGATTTTTGGGAAAAAAATCAACATTTTTTTTTCATTGGGAATGGGGCCTAATTTTGGCCCTAAATAGGTCCTTGATGAATCCCTGGTATGATCTTGGTCAAATATTTCATGAGTTTAGGACAGTACATGTATATTAATGGTTTTGTCACTTACACTTTTTTGACACCTTCTCACAAATTTGACTTGTCCAAACCTATTATTGTCATGTATGAAGTTTCTATAAAAAGTGATATTATTTGCTATACAAGTACAAGTTTTTCAGCTACAAATTTTAATCATGCCCACCTTTTGAAGAAGGATGAAGCTTAACTATTTTTTAGTTAGGGGCCGAGCTCACTTCAGAAAAGAAGTTGTAATAGTAATATATAGATACAATACGTGAACACTAAGGGGTCTAGATTAATTTTTAGTAGCCAATGGCTACTGAACCCCTGCTAATCTGCATTCCTTAAGATGTGTTCTTAACTTTGAATTTCTTTCAGTCCTTCTGTCTGTCCAGACACTCGTGTTTGAAGCAATTCTTTTTTGAAATTTGGTTCAAAGCATCAACATTGATTAAAGAACTCAAGTTGTTTGCTTATTTTCACGTGAGTTATGGCCCTTTGAACATGAGAACAAATCACAAAAAAGTACCTATTGGTGGGGGATAATAATTCACTGAATTTGCTTGCTATATATAGAATTGAGCTTACTATTCATTTTCTGTATAATTTTCAGATGGTTCCTTGGCTGATTTTCAGATTAATTCCGTCACCGGTGAGGTTTCTGTTGCCAGTAAATTAAATGCCTCAGTTACACAGAACTATAATTTTAAAGTTATTGTAAGTAATATATAATGTACATATATTGTATAATGTATTCATTTTTTCGGTGTATTAATTTTGGCTTATTTCAGGGTTGTTTGTTTTTGCGTGAAAATTGATACCAAGAGAAAATTATATTATGCTATTTGTGTTATCCTGCATCTTTCAAAAACGCGGAAATTTAACTACGTGGATATGTCTTTATTTGCTATACTGCGAAAATAAATACACACAAAATTAAATATGTTTACAGCATATATTGTATACTGTAAACCAACTTTTATTCACGTGTTTCGCGAGGACAGAATAATCGCGAAAGTTAATTGTCGCGAATTTGTTTATGAAAATGGTTATATTCAGCTAAAGCCCAATTCCCGAACATTGTGTTTCGCGAGGACAGAATAATCGCAAAAGTTAATCGTTGCGAATTTGTTTATGAAAATGGTTTTATTCATACCAAATATTCAGCTAAAGCCCAATTCACGAACGCTGATAGTCTCAAAATGATTTTGGTAAGAGAGTGGCGAAAGTTAATATTAGCGAATAAAAGTTGGTTTACAGTAATACATGTAAGCTTTGCAGTGATTTTGTTCTATAAACTTTGTTTAAGAACAATTGGCTTTATACAAAGTATAAATCCCATTGATAATGGACTGAGTGGTCGAAAAACACGGAAATGCGCAGTGTTCAATTTAGAAGGGACCCTTGCTCCATCAGCCCCAAAGTAATAATTTTGTACCCAAAATATGGCCCATTGCAGTCATAGTTGAGTCTCTAGTAAATCTGGTTCTGCCTCTTTCTAATTTATTTATATATTGTTTCTTTGACTTAAAGATTTGTTTTCTAATTATATACCAAGGTCTGAACTGTTACACATTGCTTTCTTCTGTTAAGTTAAATCTTGACCTTATAAAGAAGCTGTTAAGTCAAATTCTGGCATTATGAAGAGGCTTGACATTAAATCCAGGGAGGCTTTTAAGAGGCTTTATAGAGAGGCTTGACATTAAATCCAGGAAGGTTTTATAAAGAGGCTTGACATTAAATCCAGGGAGGCTTTTAAGAGGCTTTATAGAGAGGCTTGACATTAAATCCAGGGAGGCTTTATAAAGAGGCTTGACATTAAATCCAGGGAGGCTTTATAAAGAGGCTTGACATTAAATCCAGGGAGGCTTCAAAAAGAGGCTTGACATTAAATCTAGGGAGGCTTTATAAAGAGGCTTGACATTAAATCCAGGGAGGCTTTATAAAGAGGCTTGACATTAAATCTAGGGAGGCTTTATAAAGAGGCTTGACATTAAATCCAGGGAGGCTTTATAAAGAGGCTTGACATTAAATCTAGGGGGGCTTTATAAAGAGGCTTGACATTAAATCCAGGGAGGCTTTATAAAGAGGCTTGACATTAAATCCAGGGAGGCTTTATAAAGAGGCTTGACATTAAATCCAGGGAGGCTTTATAAAGAGGCTTGACATTAAATCCAGGGAGGCTTTATAAAGAAGCTTGACATTAAATCCAGGGAGGCTTTATAAAGAGGCTTGACATTAAATCCAGGGAGGCTTTATAAAGAGGCTTGACATTAAATCCAGGGAGGCTTTATAAAGAGGCTTGACATTAAATCTAGGGAGGCTTTATAAAGAGGCTTGACATTAAATCTAGGGAGGCTTTATAAAGAGGCTTGACATTAAATCTAGGGAGGCTTTATAAAGAGGCTTGACATTAAATCTAGGGAGGCTTTATAAAGAGGCTTGACATTAAATCCAGGGAGGCTTTGTAAAGAGGCTTGACATTAAATCCAGGGAGGCTTTATAAAGAGGCTTGACATTAAATCCAGGAAGGCTTTATAAAGAGGCTTGACATTAAATCCAGGGAGGCTTTGTAAAGAGGCTTGACATTAAATCCAGGGAGGCTTTATAAAGAGGCTTGACATTAAATCCAGGGAGGCTTTATAAATACGCTTGACATTAAATCCAGGGAGGCTTTATAAAGAGGCTTGACATTAAATCCAGGGAGGCTTTGTAAAGAGGCTTGACATTAAATCCAGGGAGGCTTTGTAAAGAGGCTTGACATTAAATCCAGGGAGGCTTTGTAAAGAGGCTTGACATTAAATCCAGGGAGGCTTTATAAAGAGGCTTGACATTAAATCCAGGGAGGCTTTATAAAGAGGCTTGACATTAAATCTAGGGAGGCTTTATAAAGAGGCTTGACATTAAATCCAGGGAGGCTTTGTAAAGAGGCTTGACATTAAATCCAGGGAGGCTTTTAAGTGGCTTTATAAAGAGGCTTGACATTAATTCAGGGAGGCTATTAAGAGACTTTATAAAGAGGCTTGACATTAAATCCAGGGAGGCTTTGTAAAGAGGCTTGACATTAAATCCAGGGAGGCTTTTAAGTGGCTTTATAAAGAGGCTTGACATTAATTCAGGGAGGCTATTAAGAGACTTTATAAAGAGGCTTGACATTAAATCCAGGGAGGCTTTTAAGAGGCTTGACATTAAATCCAGGGAGGCTTTTAAGAGGCTTGACATTAAATCAAGGGAGGCTTTTAAGAGGCTTGACATTAAATCTAGGGAGGCTTCAAAAAGAGGCTTGACATTTAATCTAGGGAGGCTTTATAAAGAGGCTTGACATTAAATCCAGGGAGGCTTGAAAAAGAGGCTTGACATTAAATCTAGGGAAGCTTTATAAAGAGGCTTGACATTAAATCCAGGGAGGCTTTATAAGGAGGCTTGACATTAAATCCAGGAAGGCTTTTAAGAGGCTTTATAAAGACGCTTGACATTAAATCTAGGGAGGCTTTTAAGAAATACATACATAAATGTTATCCAGGGGCATTATAAGGACTTTTACTGTATGTCATATACATAGTTATTTATATTCATTTCAGGCAACTGATGGTGGAGGTTTGTCAGCTTTGATGTATGTTAATGTAACAGTGGTTGACATTAATGAGCCACCTGTCTGTGTCTCACCTATACAGGTGCTGATTAATTTAACCACACCTGTAGGAACCGCCCTTAACAAGCTGAACTGTTGGGATTGGGACGTCTCTCAGGATTATGGAGTCATTGTTTACAGCATTGATTCACTTCAAGCAAGTAAGTTTTAATTTTTTGTAAATCATATCTGAGAATTCAAACCACTACAGTAACTCAGTTGGTAGAGTGCTTGCTTTGTATGTGGGAAGTCTTGGGTTTGAACCCAGGTCAGGTATGACCCAAACTTGAAAATAGGTAGTGACTTTTCTTTTGCCTAGCACTTGGCAATTTAGACATGGGATTCATGGGGTCCTTATGAAGAGACCTTAAAAACTGATGTTCTATGTCTTGGCAATTGTGGCGCCTAAAAGAACCCTCCCTGCACATTGCCCCAAGTGGAATGAAAAGGTCAAAATTTCTATCACTTCATCTATAGCTGGTGACATCTTGATATAAATGAAATATTCTTGACTGTGCTTTAAAACCCCAATCAATCTCTGAATTCAAGTTTTGACTTGTTATATGAAATAATTTTTGATTGTCTAATTTTAAATAGACTGAAATTAAAAAAAAACCCAAAAAACATTACCACCAATGTAAATTCATGTAGTAAAATTTTAACATATCTTGATAAATTACAGGTCAAGTTTGAATTTTTGTATTTTGAGTCTAGTGGTTTAGTAATTGTTGACATTATCAGACTAAAACTCAAGACTTTTTTTAGCGTGATAAGTGATTCTCTTTGTTATTATGTGTTTAAATGTTTTCTTGACAGAGGTATTCGAGGTTACCCCAGACGGAACAATCAAAGTGTCCAAATCAATTCCGAGGACACTAACCAGCTTCAGTTTCGATGTAACTGTCAGAGATAAGGCTATGGAACTTAATGGAAGTACCACTGGTCAAAAAAATGTAAACGTCCAGGTGACAGTCAATAGTAAGTTATATAGTAAATAAAAACTTAAAGACCTACTTTGAAAATACCATGCAAGTTTTGTAAGAATTGGAAGAAATTAAACAAAACTTCAGCCTTTGTAGTCTAGATGACCTTTAGAAAAAATGCTTGTGCAGAATAATTATTTCCAATGAATATGAAATTATATCTGTTCACATTTTTCCCATGAAAAGATTTCATTACACGAACGTTTTCAAAAACATCTAACGCAAAACGTTGCGGGTTGTTAATCATGTGGTATGGCGGGGAACCCCATTTATTACAGTATTTATGCGATACAGATTTTTAACCAGTGTTCATTCTAGGATTTTTAAGATGGCCCCATTTTTAAAAATTTCTTCTAAAAACACAATAACATCAATATCTGTGCATTCATGTTGTGTTAAATATTGCCCGCTTAGATGGCCTTAACAATGGGGTCATTTGGCGAAATAAAGGACCAATGGCCCATTGGCTCCCTTCCAAAATGTACACTGTCTATCTGTATATTACCTTCTAATTTTATTTTGTATTTTAACAGCTAATTTTCCCCCAGAGTGTACCAAAACAGTTATTAATGGAAACTTTGATGAAACACAGAATATAAACGATTGTCTGGACAAAGAAATAACTTGTACTGACCCTACAGGTGATGGCGTTTATGTGGACATAATAGGGGGAAGTGGGACGGTGTATACACATGTCCGTAACCGAACCACAGATCAGATAAACCAGCTTCCCCTTAATCTGTGTATCAGAAAAAGCATCAAGAACGAAATCGGCAGTTACCAGGTACTATCTTTGCTCTAACCCTGTCATCTCTAAATTTAAAATGATCTGATCCATTTCTCTGATGAATTTAAGACCATACCACTTTTCTACAGGGGTGAAGTATTAACATAGAGATTAACTTCTTACTTTAAGTCTAAAAACAAATTTACATAGGAATATTTGTCTTCAATTTTTTCAGAAAAATTTGAACCACAGTATTCAACCATGTACTGTATAGTTGTTTAATTCTGCAGGGAATAAATTTCACAGTTCAGACACTGAAACTTTTTCACGGGTACAAAATTTTGTTGTGTAGAGGCCAGTGTTAACCATTTTTTGCACAGATTATCTCGGTCTACATTTAGTCCATGCTACATGAAAATATTCACTTGGTATTTAATTTGCACTATAAAGTCAAACCCTGAATATAGCAAAAAAAAACGAAACTACTGTAAAGCATGAAATTTTCGCGTGCATGTTATTTTCGAGAGTTCATAAAAAATCGCAAATATAATATGCGCGAAAATAAATTTGATCGAATAAATATGAATGGACTTTTACGACTTTTACATGAGGGGCTTACGATGGGATCGGGCTCTTAACGGGATATCACGAAAATTTCATGCCGCGAAATGACTTTGATACAAATATCGTGAAAATATCATGCCGCGAAATGACTTTGATACAAATATCATGAAAATATCATGCCGCAAAAATAAATTGTTTTACAGTATACAATCTTTTCATCTAAAAACATTACATTTATCCTTTACTACCATAAGATTTTCAACCAAATTATATGTACATCATATTTAGTCGATAACTGAAAAGTTCAAGCATATTTGTCAAAGAACATGTTACTGTCTTGTCCCAACAAACAGATAAACAGTTGCACAGTTATTTGTGTCATCATCATTGTCAACTTTATTGACTCCAATATATATTTTATTATCAACGGATGTTATTACCACATATTTTTTATAACCCGTATAACCATACCCATGTAACTTCATACATCGAATTAATAGGATTAAATAGTCGATTTTGAATTAAAACAAAATTTTATTGATATTTTCCAAAAATTGCTGTCTATTGATATTTTCCAAAAATTGCTGTCTAAATTGATTACCAGTGCTCCAAGCAGGTTTTGAAAACTGGTAGCCACATGGCTAATGATTCAAAAATTTCAGTAGCCATTTCAAGATTTTTGTCACCAGGTAAAATTCTTGGAGGCCAAACCTTATAAATATTCTTTCTAATCACACCGCCCGTCGCTACTACCGATTTAATGGTTTAGCGAGATCCCCGGATTGGTCCCACCACAGTAGGCAACTTTCAAGGCGGAGCGATGAGAAGACAATCAAACTTGATCATTTAGAGGAAGTAAAAGTCGTAACAAAACCCAAATCAAAAAGTGATTTTTGCCGTTCGGCTGCCATTATGCAAAATCAGATAACGGTCAGTTATGCGCTTTAAACTATAAAGTTACCGGCTTTGATTCAAGCGCTTTTAAGATATTATTGATGGCGAGACTATTTGTCAGGTTTGGTGACGGGTCATGAACAAAATTTCTGGATTTCCCGATTTTTAGTGGCCAAACTCAAAAAAATTATTTGACATAATGGCGATCGTCTGACAATTTGTAGTCGCAAAATCCGATTTTTGGTCGCAAATTTCGAGTATTTACTAGGCTACTTGGAGCACTGATTACTGATCTTTGATCGTGATGAACTGCAAAAAACGATCCGACAGTATGACAAAAACAAAATGGCAGATCTAAAACTGTATTCTAGCTTAAAATTGCTGTCTATTGATATTTTCCATATTTTCCAAAAATTGCTGTCTAAATGATTGTTGACAGATCTTTGATTGTGATGAACTGCAAAAAATGATCCCACAGTATGACGAAAACAAAATGACAGATCTGAAACCGTATTTACGTTTTTTTTTATCAAAATAATCTATTATTTGACTAAAATGTGACACATTTTTATTTAATATACTTTAATTATCACTTAATTGATGTATTTATAGTCAATCATAAAGTTATAAAGCCCATGTACATGTATACTATAAAATACGGGTATAAAAAATATGTGGTAATAACACATTTGTTATTAACACTTATGGGGCAATAACCACTTCATATTTTATTATCACCAAAATTGAATCTTTTAATTTGGACCTAAATTTTTTTGTCTTCAGTGTACAGGTGTTCTTAATTAATTCATCAAAATTTTATTTTGGAAATATTTACTTTTTCTAGTCACCTGTGAAACATTTTTTTAATTTTTATTCAAATTTGATATTATAGGTATATGCTGATATAAACAATGGACTTGGTGTAACCAGAGTCACATGGAATTTTAAAATACTTGATGTAAACGAACCTCCCACATTTATAGGAGCACCATATAATTGGAGTATTCCAGAAACAATTACTGCTGGTTCTGCTATTTCTAGTATTTCGGTTATTGATCAAGATACTGATTCAAACCTCCGCACGTTTACCGTTGAAAGTAAAAGTAAGTCTTTTGATATCGTTCGCAGGTTTCACAATCATTACTTAACTAAGATTTTCCTTAACTTAAATCTGGCAAATTTTATATTGTTAAGATTTTGTAAATATTTAAGGTATTCAGAAATTTAAGGCGTTATTTTGAAGATCAGGCAAGGCTTATTACAGCTATACTTTATTTTTGCAAAACTTTTTACCTTAAAATGTTGCCAAAATTTACCAGATTTAAGGTAAGGAAACCTTAGTTAACAAGGGTCGTACAGGCCTAGAAAAGTCCCTAAATTTTTAGGTTTGCCCTAAAAAGACCCTAAAAACAAGTCTGACCCTAAAAAGCCCTTGAATTTGGCCAGCTGGGTGTCTGTGTTTTGATTATAAGTGGTTGCAAATAGACTGATATAGATAAATAAATAATAAATAAGTTACGTTGAAAGGGGCAATTTAAAGGTACCTGGCCCAACCAAACGCCAAACTTCAACCTCCACTTCAAGTGTCGTTACTATGGACACTTAAGTTATTGTTTATTATTTAATTGCTTTTACATCAATATGTTTGCTAAAATTGTCTTTCTGATTAGGCCTTAAACTTGCTAATAAGACCCTGAAAAGACCCTAAAAAGTCCTTAAATTATGAGTCCAAATGTCTGTATGAACCCTGGTTAAGGAATAATTGTGAAACTGGGGCCTGTGTATAAGGGCCACTAGTTTTTATATATCCATAAATATATATTTCATGATATGTTATCTTTGGTCTCCTGTAATATTGATTTGATTTTGAAGAAACTTGGGACTGTGAGTTAATTATCTAAGTTCCTCTCTAAATTTGAGATGGACTTAATCTTCACAAAATTAACTGGCATACTGCAACTTGATTTGAACACTACAGTCCCCTTCGTGGAACTGGCAAATGGTCTGTTTGGATGGGGGTATTTATCCCTTAGGATAATTCTCGTTTAAATAAAAAATTCATGTAAAAAATTGTGCAAGTGTTTTTTATTACCGGTAATATGTAATATTTCATTTCAGTAAAAAATAAAGTTCCAGATGAATCTGTAGCAGTTGCCTTCTTACAGCAGTGTTGTTTCTTTGCCACAACATTACAGAATGCTACAGTGAAAAATCTGTACGAGTTTGATTTGATTGTAAGTAAGCATGTTCATATTTCACTAATATTGATTTTCTTCATGACTTTAGTTGCTGAAAGATGAACAAGCATTAGAAAAAATTATGAGTTGAGTAATGGTGTTTAACGTCCCAGTCAAGAATATTTCACTTACATCCAGACATTGCCAGCTATAGGCGAAAGTGCAGAAATTTTGCCTGTGTGTTGGCCAGCTGATGGCATTATACAGCAGGGTTCTTTATCGTGCCAAGCTTACCATGACACTGAACTGAGTGCTTGGCAAAAGAACAGTCACTATCCACTTTCAAGTCTTGGGTCAGATCTGGATGGGGTTCGAACCCATGACCTCCCACTTACGGAGTGAGTACTCTACCAACTGAGCTAGGGCAATGAATGATATCCAGTGTGTATTATACTAGATAAATGTATTAAAAAATGGTGTATAACATTTGTCTGTCTGAATATACTCACTGCAGCTTAATATCTGTGACAAAATATACCTCTATAATCAAAGAGCAGGTAACTCTGCAATTGTTTATTGGCCGTATTTATGTTCATCAAATGATTTAGGAGGCCATGGTGGCCTAATAGTGGATAAGACATCAGTCTACAAATTCAGGGTCTTTCACCGCTGTGAGTTCCAGTCTGGCTCAGATCACTTGTGGGAAAGTGAATGGCCTTGACTGGTACACCCGGTGTCAGTATAATGTGACATGGGGAGTGGTATGCTTGTCTGCAGCATACTGACTTGGTGAGCTAGCACCTTGAAGTCACCCTGAGTGCGCACTGGTACATTTGGATAGAGTAAATGTGCCATTGACTATTCGTATTTTGACACATGCACATGGTTTGGAAAACATAGATTCAAATTTATGGTTCGTCTTGGGAGAGGGGGGGACAGTTTTGAAATGACATCCCATTTCAGTTATGACCTGTTTGTCATTGTGTTTTGCTTTCTTTATTTGCAGGCTACTGATGGTGGCAATCTCACCACTAACACCACAGCTTCTATCCATGTGTTAGATATAAATGAAAGCCCTAAATGTAATATGAACAACATTGAAATCTCAATCACGCTTTTGACTCCAGTCGACAAGGTGGTGTCTAGGCTGAATTGTTATGATACAGATAGAGATGAGGAAAATAGACGCTTAAAATTTACTGTACAAGGATCAAGTATGTATTAGTTTATTTGTTTATTATGATTACTGTATTCAAATAGAAATAGAATGTGGAAGTCCAAAATATTATTCCCAAAAATTTGGAATAGATGTAAAACCGTAAACATCCTTACTATCATTTTCTGATTACACAGATTTGCAGTTTAAAATTTAAAAAAAAAATGGTCAGCTGAATTGAAATATTGGGCTCAAAGTTGTCTGCTAAAATTTCTTGTAAGACAAAACTGAAATTGAAAGGTAAGGTGGTCTTTTCTATGGCATTTTTGTACCAGATTCTATGGAATTTCATCTAGTGATAGTTTTAGTGCAGCTTCATGAAATGCTCAACTTCTGAAATCATTAAAAAATGTTCACTTGAGATTCAAGTCAAAATAGGTGTGACACAAAAAAGAACCCTTACTGCACATTGCTATAAGAACATTCCAAATGTACAAATTTTCTGCAACTTCACCTATAACATGCCACCTCTTGATATACAGTAAAACCTCGATTCATCACCACCATTTGTTCAGTCATATTTTGGCATTATAAAGGGGTTTGGCAATAAATTGAGGGAGGCTCATAAAGAAAAACATAAACAAAATGTATTTTGGGACTTCAAAATAGTGTGGCAATAAGCGAGGTGGCAAAGTTATCGAGGGGCATTATAAGGAGGTTTTACTGTATTATGTAAAAAAAAGAGGACTTAACAGATTAGTGGTTTAAGCATGCATTTATGGATGAAAGTGTCTTACACAACCAGGTTTGATTCTCACTTGGACAGTTTTAATGTGAGACAGTTTGCCAGTTCACTTGAACAAAGTTTTTTTTTTTTTCCAGCAACTCAATTTTCCTGCATCATCCCTGAACTGACCCCCCTCCATGTAAAAGAAAAAGTTTTGACTAGGTTAAAAATCACCAATACTCCACATTACACTAGAAGGGAGTTTTACCGGAATAATTGCGAAATTCCGGAATAGTAAGACACTTTCCGTAATCTTTGCGAAAATCCGGAATATTTAGATTAATTCCAGAATTTTTAGACCAAATCCGAAATAATCGGACAAAATCCGGAATAATTCGTCAAAATCCGGAATAATAAGAATATTTTTACAGTAAATTTTACGGATTCTAAAAATTCCGGCAAGTGTCTGATTATTACGGTAACTTGGCTGATTATTCCGGTAAAAGACTGATTATTACGGTAAAAATCTAATTATTCCGGCAAATGTCCAATTATTATGGTAAAAAAATTTAAAAAAAATTATTATTTTTCAGAAAATTTCCCGTATTAATTGGACATTTGCCGGAATAATTAGACTTTTTCCGTAATAATCAGACACTTACCGTAATTTTTAGATTACGGAAAACTTATCGTAACAAAATAGGCCAATTATTCCGGATTTTGCCTGATTATTCCGGATTTTACCGGTTTATTCCGGACTTTACCTGATTATTGCGGATCAATTTGGTTTATTCCGGACTTGGTCTGATTATTCCGGATTTTCGCAATTATTCCGGTAAAACCCCCTTCTAGTGTTAATCCAATAAGTAAAGTAACTTATACTTGGGTGTCAAACCTTATTTACCTACTTAATCTATTTCTGTTGTTGTTATATTTTTTTTAGCTTTTTTTAAAGCCAACACTGATGGAGAAATAATGGTAGCCACTAAGTTGCCACGGTTACAGAATTACCATAGTTTCGGTGTAGTTGTCAGTGATCATGGAAATCCACCATTGAGTGTTATAGTCAGTGTAACTATTACAGTTGATAGTAAGTGTCTATATAAGGAGATAGGAAACATTGAAAAACATGCTAAAGCCCTCGGTCAGATATGGCATATGATATGGATTTCACCATGCCAGACAATGCAAAAAGCACCGATCTGATGGTCATGTCCAGTAAAATTGTCGTCGGTCTGCTGAAAAATTCTAGCAATCCCGACTGAATGACTGATGAATGACCGTCACTGGTTTTGAAATTATTGACTGTCGATAACTTCCAGATTGCAGTTTTTGCTATGTTTCGTCTTCAGTATACTCCTGCGGTGATTCCAGGAAAGCTTATTTAAAGAAAAATAACAGACAACGAGAGAATAGAATAAAAACGTAAATATGAGGTACACAGAAAAGAAAGATCGTTGAATCCAAAATGGCAAAAAGGGTGACCCTGGTTGGTGTTCGACTACGACCCTGATGAAATGGAATGTTCCATTTGTATGTTTGCCTGTTTTCCGAAATATTTGGTCTGGTAAAATGTCAGTGGGTCTGGTAAACCAGCAAATTTTACCAGACTGAATGTCCTGTAATGCATTTTGCTCTTTTGCGTTGTCTGCCATGCATTATTCTATATGTAGTATATGGACAAATGGTATTATTGTATGTAATGTTACAGTTAAAACATGCATGCTATGAATAAATAATTTATGTCAATTCAAGTGTCACCACTGTGGTAGCTCAGTTTGTAGAGTGCTCGCTCTGTAATTTGGATGTTGTGGAATCAAACCCTAACAGGGTCTGACTTAATACTTGAAAACAGGAAGTGACTGTTCTTTTGCCAAGCACTCAGTATTACGAAATGAAAGTCATGGTTCTTTCGGATGGGAACTTAAAATAAATGAGGTCCCCTGTCACGGTAGGGTTGGCACAATAAAGTACCCTGCTGTATAATGTCATCAGCGTAAGGCACAGGCAAAATTTCTGCACCTTTGCCTATAGCTGGATTAATATGAGTGAAATTTTCTTGATTGGGACATTAAACACCATTACTTTACTAAACTCAATTCAAGTTCCTATAACATCAACTTAAATTTCAAGTATATCTGTTTCATGTATATTCACTGCATGGAGAGAGAAAACTTTTAAAATTTTAAAATATTAATAAATATACATGTATTTGTGTTTAACTTCAGATCTGGTGCCTCCAACATGTCAGCAGCCTGATGTTACTTACCCTGATACATGGGTCATCACGAAATGTGTTACCGTGAAGATGAACTGTATTGACCCCACCACTAACGGCAACGGTACACTGACTTACACACCAGGTGGAAATTACTCCGCAGGATTTACCAACAGAACTGTAGAGAAAGGAAAATATGAGTTTTGTTATACATTAACCACAAATGGAAACTTTATGGTAAGTGATATTGTGTTGATATTTTTACTGATATAATTTCGACAATTTTCAAGACACTTCGTTGTATATATATCTGTTAGTGTGTGAGAAAAAATGAGGGTTGGACCAGGTTATGGTTCTTGGATTATATTGCCTGCAATATAGGCAAGCTCTCCTCATATGATAATTTTTATCTCCTGTCCATACTAATGCTATAAAAAGCTTAAAGGACTAGAATAGTCTTTCGATGACACTCAAACTGAGGTCCCATGTCTCAGTGCACACAAAGGACACCTCTGAAGAGTTAGAAAAAGAGTAGGCTACCTGTTGCCACTACAGAGGATGCTTAGAATTAGAAGCAATTGAAACAGACTGAGCAAGATATGAAGCTAAGATAAGATAAGAGTACTTGTCACCCTTCAAAGAAATTTCTCGCATAGCGATTGGTTAACTTGCCGTGGTACATGGAAGGATGTTCGGAAATCTACCGGGGTACATGAGAGCACGCGACGTTTAGGGGTAAAAGGGAAGCAACTCGTACATCTCTGACGTCTAGTTACGGTAAACGAACATTGCGACAATGCACCCAAGTCACAGAAAATATGAAATGGAAGTTAAAAAGGTCCAACTGGTAATGCTTTGAAGGGTGACAAAAACGTTATACAGGTCCTTTTGCAAGTTACACGGTCCCATGTACCCCGCCAAAGATTTATGTAAAAGCCAAAAGCCCTGTATAACTCATATTGTGACCAAGCTCCCCTTATATTCTAGTATTGATAATATTTGCAAATGAAAAAAATAATTTTATCTTCCTTGCAGTCAGATGGGGTTTGCCACTGAACCATGTGATCAACACCCCTTAATGTTTTTGCAAGGTTGTTTTTTAAGAAATGACATTCTGATCATGATCATTTTTTATATTTACAATTCTTTCTTTTAATAAATATTTTGTACCTTGGCGATATTTTTTCCATTTCTACCTGTATGATATAGGGTTTTTAGCCAAGCGAGATCAGCGTATCTCGCATGATCACGTGACCCCCTGTGCGGGACATGACGTAATATTGCGGGAAAATTGATACACATCAAGGGTCATGATCCCTATTGTCTTTCAACGTGAATTAAAATACAATTGCTTCTGTATGTTTCATCGAAGAGAGATACAGTCATATTGTAAATATTTAAAAATGTTTACATCGTGAATTCATGTAATAACATTGTTGTTTTTACAGGAAAATGTGAACTGATATGATTCTATATTTAGTGAATATAATGGTTCTACATAAAGTAAGGGGTACCCAGTGGTACAGCGTTGAACCTTATTAATAAGCTCCCTATTGATTTTTTTTAAAGTGTCAGGCATTTTACCATGTTTACTGTAACATAGAGCTGTTATTATATATCATCATCGCGATTATCGTCGCCGAGGATTTGCCGATGGCTATATTGTGGAAGAAAGCATACATCACGATATCGTAGAACCCTATTACTTACAATAAAATTCTTTGATATCATTGCATCACTTGTGTATTGATCGTGATTAAGCAAATTAAACACGTGGTTTTGACATGAACCTTCAATAACTTTGATAAAATTTGCAAATTTACATCTTATTATTCTTTTATTATGTTTGACTTTATTGCAGTCCAGTAAAAACCAGCAAATCTTTTGAGCATATTCATCCATAAATATTGTGATATTATCACAATGATATCGTAAATTTTTGGTGATATCGCGATACCTTTTTTGTCCACAATAACATCTCTACTGTAACATACTTAAAATTTTCATATTCCTTTACTTTAAAATCAATAATATCCATGGGGTAAAAATTTCAAGGTTTTGTAACTTAAAAATATTTTGTTGGGAGGAAATTTTGGTGGAATTATGTTTTGTGAAAATAAATCCCATTCAGGGCCTTGGTAATTAAAAATTTTGTTGACATTAAATTATATCCTACCTCTCACTAGTTTCTGTGAATTTCATTCGACGATGCTGATCACGTGGTGACCTGATATAATTCATATCGGGTCAGGCCTGTTCATATCTAGTCAGTACGAGAGTGATTTCCCCTGACCAACGTCAATGGTGCCCGCCTCGTAGTAAACACGTCATATTTATCACAAATATTTACGGCAAATACAGACACTAGTAAAGATGTTGTTATATTGAAACAAAATATTTGATTTCCAAGGATGAAAGTGCAATTGATTTCTTTGACGGAAGTTGCTAGTAAGTCAAATTCATTATTATTTTCAATATTTTGTCAGACACACTGCCAAACGACGGTATTTCTAACTCAGTCACCAGTCACATGTCTCTGTGTGGATACATTCAAATTGGTTTTGTAAATGATTTGTTGATGTGATCGGTATGATATAATCGTTACACATTGTTTTAGTGACATAATATGGGATATAAAGGGTTAATTTGGTTTGTCTAGGGGCAGCTATAGGTTACTTAAACCGATACAGCAGTGTCTCATCCTGAACTTCTCTCTGTTTTCCGTAGGCTATCCATATATGTTTGTTTACAGGTATCCACGGTGGTTCTGCAGGGTGATCGGTAGGATATAATCGTTACACAGTCTGTTGGTGACCTAATATGGTTTATACAGGGTCAGTAAATTCCATATCTGGTCTCGGTCTTCGCCCTCGCCCGATATGGAATTTACTGACCCTGTATAAACCATATTAGGTCACCAACAGACTGTGTAACTAATATTGTCGTATTTACGTACCATATGAAAATAGTGATATTAAATCCACCACGAACATTTGTAATTTTACAATAATTTTCCCATACTGTAAAACACTTTATTTTCGTAGCATGATGTTTTCGCGATATTTGTATCAAAGTCATTTCGCGGCATGAAATTTTCGCGATATCTCGTGAGCCCGATCCCCTCATGTAAAAGTTGTAGGTATGTGTTCTCTCATCATGTAGAGCTCCACCTGTACTCACCTGTGAACTGTGTTTTATAATAAAGTATTTGAGTGCTCAGTACTTTTAAAAATGGATAATGGATCTTGTAGTTATTTTATGGATTTTAGTTATTAAACCTGAATAAATGTGAGTGAGACTATTTCTTTCCATTTTTTTCTTGCTTTAGAGATACTTCAAGACAAAAAACCCAATGTGTTCTAAACAGTTACTGTAACTTCCGTTACATGTTGTTATTTTCTGACATTGTTTACGTGCTTTATATATATTTATACCGTAGCAATCGAGAACAGTCCATTCATATTTATTCAATCAAATTTATTTTCGTGCACATTATTTTTGCGATTTTTTATGAACTCGCGAATTACGCGAAAATAACATGCATGCGAAAATTTCATGTTTTACAGTAAATTTGTGAGAGTGCAAGTTTGATTAAGATGTGAAAATAAATCATATTTTTGATATCTTGAAATGACAATTCTTGCTATAATCATAACTGTTGGGAAAATTTTCTGATTTACTTAAATTACGACACCAGTTCATATTTTCTGTTTTAGATAACAGTACAAGTATATAATGGACTCACTTCACATTATGTCAACATCCCATTAGAAGTAATATATTTTCAATCGACACCACAGTTTACTCAGAGTGTATATGCCATGTCACTACCAGAGAACGCAGGGATTGGATCCACTCTAGTCGGAGTAAGAGCTACATCGCCTTCTGGACAAATTAAATACTCGGTCACAGGTACGTTAGTCATTTAAGCCCTTACTACTCTAAACTGTTCATCTAGGATCTTTAGTGGCAAAATTAATGTTTTCCATCGCAAAAAAATCTGAGAACAATTTGATGACATCTTTTGTCAATATTTATACCCCCACAACGTAGTTTGAGAGGGGTATATAGGAATCACCATGTCTGTCTGTCTGTGTGTCAGTCTATGTAAAAACGTGTCCCGGCCATATCTCCTAGCTGCTTTGGTCGACTGTCATAAAACTTAACATGAATAATCTTCATGGTTAAAAAATGTGTCATGACCTTGAACCGAGGTCATATTGGAAAGGTCAAGGTCACAGGAAAACATTAAACCCTTGTAGATGGGGGGAGGGGGGGGAGGTATTTGGCTCTCAAGAGGCAGTTCTTGTTGGAAGCCTAGCATGTTGTAATAGTGGGCCCATACAGAATGCCACCAGGTACTCTAGCAACATTTTTGAAGTTAGACTGAAAATGCCAATTCAGTTACAATTATTAGCTTGTTTAAGATCTCATCACTCAATTTTTTTTTCAATAAAACCCACAAAGCTTCGAGTCCTAACTGCTGTTTGTTCTCCAAGTGTCCTGCTATCTAGACTAATACCGTACATATTGCTCAACTACCATCAAGAAACCAAAATTTTCTACTAAAAAAAGTAACTTCATCTTCTAAAGGCTCTCGGTTTGATGGTTAAAGTTCAGTGCATGACCTTCTGCAAGCACTTGTTTCCTCCACCATCCCTGAACGGACCTCAATATAAATGAATGAACCACTCCTCTCTCCTTTTGACAAGTAATTACTTATTTAGACAAGTTTCTGATTGGATTACCAATGTTTCAACAATTGACGGATTGCCGGCCATGCCCACAGTGTTACGACAAAGGCCTGACATGCTTGAATTACACACAAAAAGAATAAAAACTTGGCCTGAATTGTGTCATTTAATGACGTCACCGACACTTGTACGTCATTAGTTGCGGTGACGCTGCTTTGGTACCGTGATGGCGGCCAGTGTCAGAACATAAAAGACATGGCGGGCGATACATCAATTATGCATAATTTCACAATCAGATAATGCTTTGTTTATCTGTGGTAAAGTTAATGTTATCATGATAACCTTTAAGCATACGGAATTAGATTTTGGTATTTGCTAGATTTTTTTGGTTTCCAGGGCAAAATGCAGAAGCATTTATTTCATCACCCTGATGAAAATTTGTGTATCTTCACATCCATTATTTAAGAAATAATTATTTCATGTCATAACAATGTAATAATGTCATGAGTTGGCTTGCCAACAAGTGATATATTTGCCACATGTGAACTCCAGCCCATGGACATTGTATTATTCGATGATACACTACTGGTTAATGTTGATTATTTCAAATCTAACATTACATAGATAAAAAGTATTGAAATAAACATTTGTGAACTCTTTTTTTCGAAGTACATTTTACTATTTATTTGCAAAATGGTCCATTTCAATTTGGCTTTTGAAATTACCTCCATTGAAATAAACAATTTCATGAATGAAAATTATGTCACAACCATTGTTCATGACACATAGCACGAGGTCATAAGATAAGCAAGGGAGTATATCATTAAAATGGAACAGCCATGGGTTATCGTTTGTTATACCATGGCTGGCTCTCTTCATGTTTCATATGAAGGAAAATGCAGGTCATGTTAGAATAAGGTTTTTTGATGGAGACATATTTTTATAAAAGTGCTTGGTTAAAGCATTTTGATGGACTGTGTATTTATCAGAGTGCAAGTGCACTAAGCTATTTGAAAGTTTTTTGATGAATGCATGTTGCAGTTTTTTCTTTGTATGTATCAGAATGCAAGCAAACTAAGATTTTTGTCTAACAATGTTTTTTTTAATTTTTAGGTAGTGACTTAAATGATTGGGCCAACTATTTCCAGATTAATGAAATTAGTGGTGTAATTTCAACAAAATCCAGTATAGCCGGACTAGCAGATACAATAATAACACTGAACATACAGGTAAGTGATAACCAGGTTAATGTTAATTTGAATCAGTGACATTTAATACAGAGGGATAAGAAATGAGCTGTGAAGTAAAATATGAGGTGGAAGGCTGTTCATTTAACAATTGAATTGTTTTGAAATGGCATTCATATTCAATATGAATGCTAAACCTTTGAACAACAAGCTTAAAAATGCACAGCAGCGCATTATGATCAGTTTGTCGTGCAAAGTAGTCACATCCTGACCCTCCACATATGATGTGAACATTCTACCCACAAAGCTACCATAGTTGTATTCATCATCTTATGAATAAGAATTAGTATAAGTATATTAGAAGTTTCATTAATTTTTTTCAGGCTTTGAATGATTTTTCGCAGTTGAAGTCGACAACGCAAGCTGTAATTAATGTTGTAGATGTAAATGAACCACCTAGCTGTGCTTCCTTAGACGTGGGGGATAAAAACCTGAATGTCGACGTTACCGTAGGAACTGTAGTTAGAGAGTTCTTATGTCTTGACGCTGATGTCAATGAACTCAATAAAAAGATGGCGTTCAATCTGACGTCTGTGCCAGGTAATATCAGTTTGAATTTTGAAATGATATTCTTAGAGATAACTACATATTTTTGTTTTACAACATTCCTGTGAAAAAAGTTTTTGGAGTCATCAAAAGTCATTGAAAAGTTATTATACCCCACAAACAACAATACATATATCCCCGAATTCGGCCTGTCTGTCCATCCGTCAGGTTGTCCTTCCCAATATTGTGTCCGCTCCATATCTTCCATGTCTATAATTGGATTTGATTAACTTAGCACAAATGTAAACCAACCAGCATAAGACGATGTGTTTCATACCAAATCTAGGTACATAAGTCAAAGGTCAAGGTCGGGAGGTCAATGTTTTGGGGGTGGGGGTATTTGGCTCTCTAGAGACAGTTCTTGTTGAATTTTGTGGCTCCTTGGCTGCATTAATACTGTCTCTTATACAGTGCTTACGGCAGTAGCGGATCATTATTGCAATATTCACTGCTCTCCGAGAAAAACATCACTGCCGATTGTAATATTTTGGTTCTATCAATTGACATTTCTCCACTCTTTTAATTTATCATTAGATGATAAAAATCGTCTGACTATAAGTATAGGCAATCCACGCGTTTTGTATCCCATGTATTTACGTTAGTAACGAATCAATTTGTGAGTAGCGGATCACGCCAACTAGTGTCAAGAAAACGATAGCGGTTCAACTCAAAACATGAGTAGTTTGAGTTTCCATCATTTAATTGCAACAAAATACAAATCATGAAACAATATTAAAGAGTTTTAATCGTAATATCAACAAATGCCATGATTAAAATAAATAACTAAAAACAAATCGTCGCAATGTCTCTGATAAATTAAGTCAATCAACATTGTCTTGAATACTGAATTATAAAAGCAGTAAATGGCGAAGGAAATAAAATAAAATAACTGTACCTTATAAGTTATAAATATTATGACATACTCTTGTCCATGAAGGTTTTATTTTGACAAGAACAGTATATGCATACAATGATACTTTTTGGTATTGCACACTGTACGTCATAGGTCCAAAATTGTTACCAGACAAAAAATATAGAACGGAATGAAACTTTAATTGTCTTAAACACAAAATATAGGGTTGGCTATTAATGTATTTATTCAATATATTCTAATCTCATACAGATTATCCTTCAAGCATGACAATTATGGCTTGTTTAATATGCCCATTGATCTGGTCTTATCATATGATAAATAAGATAGTGGCATGGCATGACAATGCCCCCATCTTTCTCATGGGGTACTGGCCATGGAGGGAAGCTAGGCACTGGTTCTCCAATAGCCTCTGCATATATATATAACTGCACCCACCAGATTCTATTATTTTTTTCTGAAAGCACCAGACAGCCCCATGGGTACATGCCATATTTTTCTTAGCCTTTCGAGAGGTTCCCTGTAGACAGCAGCTGATCCGTTATTGCCGTAATTGCATCCTGCATAAACTGGTTTATTTTTTATTGTCATGAACTGTAAAGCTCAATAAAGGTTTATGTCGTGAAAGAAGACATGTTAACGTGTGTAAAGAGCTATTGTAATCATTTCAATTTTCCTTTGAAAGTATTGATCACGTTGGTCAAATTGAAAGTTAGGTTTTGGAAATCACATCCATGTCGCTGAGACGCTTGTGACATTCGCATTAAAAAGCCGAGAATTTAAAAAATAGGACGTTTATCAACACAAATGAAACGTAGAATTAAGTAAAAATACACGCTTTACAGAAATATATCCGAGTTTTATTGGTCTCTCGTAATGATATGGAAAAAAATAACTTTATTCTAAAAAATGATCCGCTACTGACTGAGATCCGCTACTGCCGTAAGCACTGTAATATTAATTGAAATGGGAATATTTTCAATTATATTTAGATGTTGCCTGCAATCAAAAACAAGCATACTAATCCATTTCCGAATCACAATCCAGAAGCAAAGTAAAAACTTTGGAACTGACAAGTTAGGTTAGACACATGAACTTCCACCAGGGAAGTGAGGCCGGGTGCTCCGGAAGGGTAAGCACCTCCTGTTTAGCTAGCTACACCCGCCACGTGTGTAATCAAAATTGTGTGAAAGGAACATGGAACTATGAGACGTCAAATATATCCAAGACAATCCTGGACACAGAGACATCAAACTTTTCAACAATACTGTGATGACGGCTATTAAACTTTTTGAGGGCCTTGATAAGCCTAGGCTTGCAATATCCCTGAGTCAACAATTTATTTGCAATATGTGAAATAACAAAATACAGTTATATCTCAATTTGTTGTCACCATTTTTTCAGCTCGATTTTTGTCATTGTAAAGGGGTTTGGTGATAATTAGAGGGACACTGACCTTTAGAAAGTGCAGAGCTGACAAGTTTTCTCACACTAGAATCTGCTAAAAAGTTTTTAAGTCGTTAAAATCATTGAAAATCTTCCTTACACTGACCTTAGAAATTGAATGACAAGTTTTCTCACACTAGAAACTGCCTCAGTGAGATTTGTACCTAGATGGCGAGAAGTGCTGCATTAAATGAATTTTATTCAGAGCATTAAGCTACAGTTAAACCTTGGTTCACTGCCACCATTTGTTCAGTCAAAAATTGGCATTAGATTATAAAGTAGTTTGACTATAAATTGAGGGAGATTTATAAAGAAACAGTAAAATACTGTTATGATAAGTGAATTGGAAAAGCTAGCCAGAGGCATTACAATGTTTTGTACGCGATAGATGTCCCTTTATAAAATTTTAAGGAAATTTAAAATGTTTGAAGGGATATGTTTAATTGTAATTAATTTTACAGGTGACAATCAAAAACAAACATACTAATCTATGTCCAAATCACAATCCAGAAACAAAGTAAAAACTTTGAAACTGACAAGTAAGGTTAAACATGTGAACTTCCATCAGGGAAGTGAGGCCAGGTGCTCTGGAATGGTAAGCACTTCCTGTTTAGGAGAAAGACAGTGTAACAAGATGTGTTGTATCTGAAGTAAATACGCTATATATATAAATTTCTATTTCAGACAATATACCTTATTTTGATTTTGAGCGTACTGGTGGCACGGTGAAGGTCAAAGTGAAACAAGAGCTAGCTGTTAATATCAGTACCTATGTACTGTCATTAACAGTGTCTGATTCTGGCACCCCGCCAAAGAGTAGTTCCTACAGTGTCAAAGTCATTGTCAATTGTAAGTCAATTTTAAATTTTTTATTTATTTATTTATTTTATTTAACATCAACTTTAACATTTTAAATTAAATAAGTTCATTAACAAAAAGTCCTCGGGATTCTGTCTTACCAGACTATATTATTCTGTTAACCAGCGTGAATGTTATCTTGAACTTACTAGTCCAGTGATTGAAAAATTATGCTGTTTATCCCATGCAATAATGATATAGTGTAGTATTCTTTCTGTAGTGTATTTTGTTTGGATTACATTTTTAAACTTGAATTTGAAAGTGAAAGTTTAATGTCTTGAAATATGTATTTTAATTTCGACTTTCAAGTACCATATCAATGTGTTAACCAGTATTAAAAATTTGAGAAAAATTGTCATTCAAACTTCAAGAATTCAAAGTTTAAGAAATTAGGAATTATCATGGAGTTAAAGTATTTTTCAATTATGGTGGACAAATAAATTGTCATGATTTTCAAAAAACAAACATTAGAAGTTTTAAAGTTTTTACAAAAAAATCGTTTAAGGACTTAAAAATGATTTTATCTAAAATATTCAAGTAAATGATGTTTACAAAAGTTATCAAATTTCTGTGATATGGATAGCCAATGTCCAAAACGCTGCTAAAAGATAGATAGCAGCTGCCAAAAAACTTTTGAGATATACTAGTAGCTAATGAGTTAGTTAGTTAGTTAGTTAGTCCTCTTCGTGCGTGTGTGCACATAAGGCCACCACCAGCTCTCTCCACAACTGCCTGTCCTTAGCCTTTTTTCCGCTTCCTTCCATCCCATCCCCATATCTTTCAGCTCTTTCTCTACAGTCCGCCTCCATGTTTCCTTCGGTCTTCCCCGCTTCCTCTTCCCATCTGGTGTCCATTTTAGTGAGACTCTGGTGGTACTGTTGTTGTCTTGTCTCATCACATGTCCAATCCACCGCCATCTTCGTTGTTTTATTTCTGTTCTAATATCCTTCTGGGCACAGATTTCATGTAGTCTCTTGTTACTTATTTTTCTTGGCCAGTAGCTAATGAGGGTCTGAGATAAACTGCTGATTCAGTAATACAGTCAAACCTGTCTATAAAAGCCACCTAAGGGAACCAGTAAATGTGGCTTTTATTGGCAGGTGGCCTTTATATACAGGTTCAAATAATATGAATAAACAATTGGGATACATTACAATATTACTGGCATTTATAAGCAGGTGACCATTGTATAGATGTGACCTTAAAGGCAAGTTGGATTATAATTCGTTAGCTTAGAGTTGAACTTCCGACAGCTCGGTAGTGTTTGCCAGTAAATGTCAAATGATAAAATAGTTTTTCTGCCAAAAATGGAAAAAAAGCTATCACTAATTTCATATATTGTTTTTATTTTGATCAGTGACACCACCATTGCCCATTGTTTCGGCCTTTGCTGCCAACAGTAGCCAGATCAATATCCAGTGGTCCTACCAGCGGAAAGATTTCTACAGCGTTACAAAGAAATTTATCATTCTGGTCTCGTCAAGCTCAGATACGACCAAGCAAATACCAGTAGATTCCAGGGACACTTTGACTACCTACGCCGTTACTGGTCTGAAACCAGAGACAGATTATCGGGTTTCTGTGACTGCGGAAACATTGTACGGGAATATAAATACCGTGCCTATCAATGTCAAAACGTCAGGTACGTACCAATATACAGTTATTTCATGGTTGTTATGGAAACAGTTAGACTATTGTCCCAAGGTATTAGGAATGATTGGTAAAATGGTTTACAGAAGGAATTTAGGTTCATCGGGACCTGCTGAGAACTTCGAATAACCTAAGGTATTCAAATAATTGAAGTTTATTGTATATCAATATTTATACAATGATAAAGTATAAAATTAATGTAAATCTATTTTTAGTAAAATATTTAAGTCTAAAAATGAACAAAAGACAAAATAATGGTGATTTATTTTAAATGTCATAATTATTTTTCAATACCTTACAGCCATTCAACAGATAAGCTATGTCATATGTTCTCTCAGAATAACCAGTGAGAGTTACAACCCTAAGCTGGGTGAGATCCCTCTTTATCACATACCCATTGAATCTTACTATAGCGATACATTACATTTTCTTGCCACGTGATACAAAGATCCGTATCACACATGTGCAATACAATATTCTGTATCACAATAGTAGCCGGAATTACTTTTAGGGGAATTCCCTTTTCTGACAACAATAATATGACGTCATTCATTGGTTATAATTTTGACGTCATGTTAAGTTAGGAGAATTTTTCGAGTTGGGAAAATTGCAGACGATGTTAAATAATTTTGTAAAATCAGTGTTTGTTTTTTTAATTTTTTTCTCAGTGTTTACGATGGTATTTGTAAAATGTTAACCAATGATGTTTAAACGAAGAGTTATCTGTTGTTTTTAATTACTTCTTTAGCAGTTTTTCCAGTCAAGTATCAGGTTTTTCCGAATCAGATCAAAAATCAGTATAAAATAGTTGATTGTGAATTCATTGACAGATTAAGCCAAAGAAAGCTTTTCATTTAGTTTGGTAGGGTATGTGATAAATACAAAACCACACATATGTGGTTTTCTGACGCAGTTGATTGCACTCGTTTATTGTGCGATCAGCTACGCCAGAAAACCACATATGTGTGGTTTTGCATATATAGTCTCCCCTAGTTGGTCATTACAGATATGTCTGACTGTATGTGTTTTATATTTTTAGCTATTCCACTGATAAGCTATGTCATGTGTTCCCTCAGAATAACCAGTGAGAGTTATAGCCCCAAGTTGGGTGATCCGGACTCCTTTGTTTATGTACAGCTAGCAAATAAAGTGGTTAACCAAGTAAGTAACAATAAACAGTCACTATGAATTTTATCTACATTATATTGACACATCACCAGCTATCATTTAAAAACATTAAAAACCAAAAAATTCTACTTTCAAATTTAAGGAGACCTTTGTGGCTGAGTGGTCTAAAGTGCTGGCTTGATCATAACACCTCTCACCAGCTGGGTTCGAATCCGACTGGGGACAAATCTTAGTGTATTAGTTTGCTTGCCAAAGGTCAGCTATCTAGGCACTCCAGTTTCTTCCATCATTCTATATCTGGTTGCCTCCACCGATTGAAGTGAAAAAAACTTGACTAAGATGTACAACCACATTTATCCACTCCATTAAGATCCATTTGTATAACCCTCTATACTTTCATTGGGTGTTCATCTGTTTCTTTTTTTCCCTACCTTACATAGTGGAAATGTATTATGTGATACCCTTCATGTACATTGTTTGTCCATCTGTCTGTCTGTTACCTGGTAGTTTCCAGCTGCAGATGGAAACTTATGAACAGACCAAAGGGAATTTTTTTCAGATTTTCCACAATTGTTTTGCTATAAATTATAAATTACAGTTTGATTTTAACACCTTTAAAAAAAAAAACCATTATCTAAGGATCTTGTACATTTGTTAATGATTTTCCAAAAATTATTAAAAAAAGTCAAATATTGCTTTGTTTACACACATACTTAAGGACAATGGTCATCTAAAACTTTATATCAAAATGAACAGTGCTAGATTGTATAATTATATTTATTTATTAAAATATTTATATTTTACAAAATTACAGATAACAACAGCTCTAAAGGACACAGCTGGATATGTTAGCACTAAAGTCATATCCTTTAGGTATGTATACTTTATATAACTGTCAACAAAATGATATAACATTACCAATAATTGACAGATCGCCGACCATGCACACTATTTTCAGACAAAGACCCGGCATGCTTGAATTAGACACAATAAGAATGAAAACTTGGCCTGAATTGTGCTGTTTAATGACATCACTGATACTAGCACCTCTAAGTTGTCCTTTAACACATTCATTTCAAATCTTGAAAATAAGTCATATTTTTGACAAAGCACATCAACTTGGTAATATTATCAGCAAATGCTAGAGTTTTTAAGAGTACCTTTGACAAGAAAGTATTGTCTTGCACCTGTAACTTGGAATTCCTTGTTTTTACCCATGTGGAATTTCCTTGTCTCAACCTATGGTTGAGACAGGTGACACACAACGTCTGAATTAATAGCTGTTTTCTGTGACCCTAGAAGCTTTTAATGGATTTTTAAAAGAATACAGTGTGAGAAAGAATCTATCGCCACTGGTCATATGAGATAGGGAAATCTCAACCCAAGGTCTTATATATTTGGTCCAGACCATGGGTTGAGATTTCCCTATCTCATATGACCAGTAGCCATTGATTCTATTAGTTCTTATTTTTCTCTCATTTATGTATTTTGAGTTATGTACATGTACATACTTATTATATACACAATGTTTATGTACAACACTCAGTATCAGGTCGAGTCCTTTTTAGCTCACCTGGCCAAAGGCCATGTGAGCTTTTGCCATCACTTGGCGTCCGCCGTCGTCCGTCCGTAAACTTTTCACATTTTGACTATCTCCTCTGACACCACTGGAGCAATTTTAACCAAACTTTACAGGAATGATGTATGGAAGGTCCTTTACTTAGATTGCCGAAATTTTTTTGATCCGCCAAAAAACATGGCTGCCAGCACAGAAGATAGTTTAACATTGGACCCTATGGGAAAAATGCATTTTTAACGATTTCCTCAGAAATGACTGAAGCAAATTTAACCAAACTTTACAGGAATGGTGTAAGGAAGGTCCTTTATTTGGATTGCCAAATTTTTCTGATCCATCAAAAAACATGGCCGCCAGCGCAGAAGATAGTTTAACATTGGACCCTATGGGAAAAGCATATATTTTCTATCTTCTTTGAAACCGCTGAGCTAATTTGAACCAAACTTTACAGGAATAATGTATGTAAGGTCATTTACTAAGATTGCCCAAATTTTTCTGATCCGCCAAAAAAAATGGCCGCCAGGGCCAAACAAAGTTTAACATTGGGCCCTATGGGAAAACGCACATTTTGGCTATCTCCTCTGAAACGACTGAAGCGAATTCAATTAAACTTTACAGGAATGATGTTATGTAAGGTCTTTTGCAAAGATTGCCGAAATTTTTCTGATCCGCCTAAAAACATGGCTGCCAGCGGGGGACATAGTTTAACATTGGACCCTATGGGAAAACACATTTTTGCTATCTCCTCTGAAACTACTGAAGCAAACTTAACCAAACTTTAGAGAAATGATGTATTGGAGGTCCTTCACAAAGATTGCCAAAATTTTTCTGATCCGCCTAAAAACATGGCCGCCAGCGCAGAAGATAGTTTAACATTGGACCCTATGGGAAAAACGAATTTTTGGCTATCTCCTCAGAAATGACTGAAGCGAATTTAACCAAACTTTACAGAAATGATGTATAGAAGGTCCTTTACTTAGAATGCCAAAATTTTTCTGATCCGCCAAAAAACATGGCTGCCAACGCAGAAGATAGTTTAATATTGGACCCTATGGGAAAAGCATATATATGCTATCTCCTCTGAAGCTAGTGAAGCAAATTGAATCAAACTTTACAGGAATGATGTATAGAAGGTCCTTTACATAGATTGCCAAAATTTTTCTGATTGGCCAAAAAACATGGCTGCCAGTGCAAAAGATAGTTTAACATTGGACCCTATGGGAAAAAACACATTTTTGACTATGTCCTCAGAAATGACTGAAGCAAATTTAACAAAACTTCACAGGAATGATGTATAGAAGGTTCTTTACTTAGATTGCCAAAATTTTTCTGATCCGCAAAAAAACATGGCTGCCAGTGCAAAAGATAGTTAAACATTGGACCCTGTGGGAAAAACGCGTTTTTGACTGTCCTCAGAAATGACTGAAGCAAATTGAACCAAACTTTACAGGAATGATGTATAGAAGGTCCTTTACATAGATTGCCAAAATTTTTCTGATCTGCCATAAAACATGGCTGCCAGCGGAGAACGTTGTTTCACATTGGACCCTATTGGAAAAGCATATATACAAATTTGCTTTAAAAGCATTTTAGTCAGGTGAGCGATACAGGCTCATCCTGAGCCTCTGGTTTCGTAGCCCTATCACTATGAGTCGCGCTTAGAGTAGTGATACAGCTACGAAAAAAGGACGAGACCTGATACGAAGGGTTGTACATACACACTGTGTATATAATATCTTTATCTAACATTTCCAATTAGGTTATTTAAAATAATGAAAAAAAAACAATACTTTATGTGAAAAAATTACATTTTACCACAGAAAACCACTGAACTATGTTATGACCTACAAATCCAAGACTCCCTGATGACGTAACAATGAGAAAGTGCATGTGCGCTTTACCGCCAGTGTTGTATCACCACAGTGTGGTGAGACAAGATTCTGTATCATACGTGTTTGATAAAACTTGTATTTCGTCAAATCACATAGAAAAACTAGTCTAATGTTAGATAAAAGTTATTTTTTGTAAAGTATCATCATGTTAATCTCTTTGTTACAGGTGTGAAACCTGTTACACAAACAGGTAACTTTGGTCATTAGATATGTAAATTATTTTTCTGACATCTTGGGGGATTATCTGTAGATGGTGATGTTTTAGGGTTTTAGCATGGCTAGAATGTTTGAAGTAAACAAATATAGAATATTTACAATATGACTGTATCTATCTTCGATGAAACATGCAGAAGCAATTGTATTGCAATTCCCGTTTAAACACAATTGGGGTCATGACCCTTTATGCGAATGAATTTCCCTGCAAGATTACATCATGTCTCTTACAGAATGATGTTATGTGATTGTCTTTGATTATGAAGTCACTTAAGGTCACATGGGAGATATGCTGATCTCACATGGCCAAAAACCTCATCTCACATGAGCAGGCATGGAAGAAATAGTGTTGAAAGTTGAAAAAAAAATGGTTACACAATATTTATTGAATGAAAATAAGTTGTAAATATAAGAAATGATGTGTCATGTCTTAAGTGCTGAAGTAATGTTGTTTGTAGAATAGGTGTAGTTTTAGCTGATATTCATATCATGGTTTTAAATTGGCGAGACATTTCTGAAATTAAGCATATACCGTAGCCTATTGCAGTACCTTTGTAGTAATATCATGGATGGCTAGCTACAGACAATTTACTGTAAATCTTATTTAGTTCCTTTTATTGAAATTTAGCAGAGCGTCTAGCACGTACAGCATTGATTGATTCTGTAAGCCATGTCATGTAACCTGCATGAATTTGCATGCATTTACCAGGTATCAGAACATTTTGCATGGAACCAAGTTAAATTATGTCATGTAACCATTTGTTTTGTATTTATTTATATTTAGTTATTTTTTTCCTTATAGAGCTAGTCTAGAGTTTTAAAAGTTAGGTATTTGGAATTGTTGTAACCTTTAGAATTGAGTCAGTTTTTAAAATGACAGAACTGCATCCAGTGTTTAATCAAGGATTTTTTGAAGTGACCATTTTCCTCTAAACCACCATAATATTAAATTTTTGTATTCATGTATTGTTAAATATGACAAACTAAGACTTTAACATTGGGGTAATTTGGCAAAATATAGGATCCCCCTCTAGAATGAACATTGTGAATCTGACGTCGACATCAGAAAAAGGAAAGTGGAGTAATAGTGTTTCACACCCAGTCAAGATTCAGTATATGCTAGCATCATGTAGGTAATTGAGTTCCTAGAGAAAACTACTTATCTTCAGCAAACAAACTGACAAACTTTCTTACATCAGCCAGTGCTTTAGATCATTCAAACACCTAGGCCCAAACATAAAAAGTGATTGATTAATGTGTCTTAAAATCATATGGGACTAATGCATAAAAACCCGACCTTAGCTAGAATTCTGATCAGATCAAATTGAATAATTGAAAGGAATCCTTGTTTGAACTTTTTCATTGTTTTTTTTTATTGCTATGTTGATTGACTTCAATACTTATTTGTAATGATAATTATGTTCCCCAAGCAAAGTGGGAACAAATAGTGTTCACTTCATTTCTGCTGCCAATATTTTATCTGCCATTTTTTCTCAAAAACTATACAACAGATCTTTATGAAACTTCACAAGAACAATCTTTGGGTGGAGTAGAAGTGACATTAGATATTTGTATTGTTGATTTGCACAAGTTTGGAAAACGTGGATTTTACAGTTGGTATTTGTTTGGGGGAATTTTTTATAGTGGAATCCCATTTCAGTTTTAACTTGTTTAAATTTTTCAGATCTGGTAGTGTCATCGTAGATCTCCAGTTAGCCACAAATCAGTCTGGTAATCCAAATTATACTAGCAATGTATTAAAAGATAAAATCTCAACAGGTTGGGTTGGGGATCTGGCATTTGATCCACAGTACTTTGTGGTAGGACCTGGAAGTAAGTCTCTAAGTTACATATTATACTAATTTTAATTTTACAGCACTAAAATCTCACAAAAGTTAATTAATGTCTCTGTATTTAAAATTATCCTGGAAATATTTGATGCCCCATAGTCCCATGCCCCTTTCATTCTCAGTTTTGATTTCAAACATTACAGTGTTGTGGCAATGGGAATTTTAGATTTGAACATTTTTTATTAGTCCAGAAGTGATGTCCTTGGTGATTTCATATGTGAAAAAAAGGAATTTTTATTCAACAAAGTTTCCTGCATTTAAAATCAGCATAGTGGCAACAATTTTAACCGTACAGAAATGAATGGTAAATGTTTGAACTTTGACATTGGTCCTTATTTAAGGTCATAGTAGGCAAATGAACTGTAAATGTTTGAACTTTGACATTGACCTTTATTTAAGGTCATAATTAGCAAATGAACTGTAAATGTTTGAACTTTGACATTGACCTTTATTCAAGGTCATTATAAGCCAATGAGTTGAGTATGCTTGATTGTCTTAGACATTGACTTTTAATTAACACCATGATGAAAAAAAAATAGAATCTTATACCCGTATAAAGCTGTGATGTTCTGGACAAGAAAACATTCGTCCTCGTTTGAGATATCTCTATCTTACACTGTTGGTGGTATAGGATTCTTCTTCTCACACATTTGCAACAAAAAAATGAATCTGATTTGTATACAAATATTTTCATCAAATGTTCAGTTTTCATGCCCTCATTTGTGCCTTCTGAAAATAATGTCATCAAATTTTGTTCTTGCATAAAATGATTGATGTCATCAATTTAGTGTCCAAAAGTGATCATGTCCCATCAAGAATGCCCTTTATTTTCTAAAAAGAATTGGATTTAAAAGTCAGAGAAATCCCATTAATGCAGGAGGTTGTTCGTGTGATCTTTCTCAACCAAGGCGAGATAGGGAAATCTAGCACAGGTGAAATAGCTAGATTCCTTGGTCACATGTGTGAGAAATGTGATAGAAATAATAATCTAACTAAACATTTGTTTTCAGATGGTTACATCAGAGTGACAAGTCTGACAGCTGATCTTGTGACTATAACAAACAACAGCCGAGTCGTTTTTACCTGCACAGCCGACCTAATTGGTCAAGTTGGTACAGTCAGAAATACTTGGATGATAAATGGGTCACCAATACAACCTTCTCCTTCGTCAAGATATTCTATATCAAAACAGCCTGATGACCCTGCCAAGCCACAACAGAGAATATACACATTGACAGTCAATCCTATCTTTGTGAGAGATGCAGGTAAGAGTAATGCTTGAAAGTTTGGTAAATAATACTGGCATATTTTTGTTGGCACAAGTTTGAATTTTTGTAGTCCCTAATATAGATACATTGTTTTTTGTTTGTCCGGGGTTTATCTCTTTAGGTCCTAAATCAAGATTTTATCAGTTATATTATAATATCAAGGCATCCAGTTCAGGAATTGTTGAGGAAACTAGAGTACCTGGAGAAAACCACCAACCTTAGAATGCAAACTGACACAATGAGAGATGCCTTGATCCATAAGCCAACATTCTAGACCGTTCTGCCATTGAACTTTGCTGATCTTCTAATATTTCTTGTGTATTGAACAGTGGCACTTTGATAACTCGAAGTGCATGAGACTTTTAAGTTAAATAAATTAGCAATGAAATGTGTTGGGACATAAAAATCAAGTAATGAAAAGATTATGGGTGACAAATGAAAAAAAAAGTCACCAAAAAAGCAAACCTGGTAATGATTTCGATCATCAATTTACAGTTAGCCAATTCATTTATCATTTAGTTACTCTAAAACCCCATTCATACACTCTTAAACTCCATTCAGTCAATCTAAGACTGCATCAAGTCACTATAACACTCCATTCAGCCCATTCAGTTGGTTTAAAAGCCATATACTTCATTCAGTGAGCCGTTACTCTAATTTTCATAATTTTTTGTATTTCAGGGGCATTTAGTTGTAATGTCACAGACAACGCTGGTCTGACATCAGAAATGAAGAAGACTGTTTCTGTTATACACCAGCCTGTCATGATCATCGAACCAAGGTCAAGGACATTATCACAGGGAGATAATGTCAACATTACTTGTCTTGTTGAATCACCCCGGTCTCACCCAGTTACTATTATCTGGTATAAGAATGGAAATCGTTTACAGGTGTCAACAGGTATTTCTTATATTTATCAGATTTTGAAAACATAATTTTCTTAAATTTTCATTTTTCAGTGGATTTATTTCAGGTTTCACTAACTAATGGAATTCTCCAGTGTATCACATGATACCCCATAATGTTTGTGCTGGACAATTAGTTCCCTGGTATATGGAATCACATTAGATGATGTTTTCCTGTAAAACGACATTATTCTTAGAATTTTATGTTAATGGTTTTCCAAAATGTTCCACACAAGTGTTAATGTATATTGACCATGTGGTTACACTGACGGACACCATTCTTGATTGTGAAAAGGATGGAAAAGGATTGTCTTCAGTTTATTCTTGTAGATTTTGTTACTTTTTGTCAGTACTGCTCTATTGCCATAAAATTTCGATACCTGAGATGCATTCATCAACATTTGCACTTTCCCCATCTTCAGTTTATTGTAGTAGATTTTATTTTTTGTCAGTTCTGCTCCATTGCCATTAAATTCTGGTAACTGAGGGGCTTTCATCAACAACTTTTGTGCTTTTCATTGCACAAACAATTTATATGTATAACAATGACTGACTTTAAAATTAATTTCTCACTTTTATATAAAAGTGAAATATGGTACATTTAGTACATGTATTTTCCATTTTACATAGTAAATACCAGAATTGATATATCAGGATTTCAATTTTTTGCAAAACACTTGATTCCGTGATTGTGATTACATTTATTTGTGAATTTATTTCTTATGCAAAATAAAGGTAGTTTGCAGGAGGTTTTCTTGGTGAAAAAACCCATTAATTTACATAGGTGTAACTGGTGACATCAAGATAAAAGTAAAAACAATCAAATTTAAACAAAAAATAATATTTTCTTATTTGTATTTTATGAAGGTGAAAGAATAGTAAAACTAACAGAAAATGCTGAGAGATTAGAGGTTAAGAATTTACAGATTGGAGCTATATACGGATGTTCAGCTAACAATACAGCAGGCATGGGAGCCACAAAAACATCAAATATTGGTGTAATTAGTGGTACGTATTGTATACAGTAAAACCTTGATTCATCGCCACCATTTGTTCAGTAAAATTTTGGCGTTATAAAGGGGTTTGGCAATAAATTGAGGGAGGCTCATAAAGAAATACATAAACAAAATGGATGTTGGGACTTCAAAATAGTGTGGCGATAAGCGAGGTGGCAAAGTTATCGAGGGGCATTATAATGAGGTTTTACTGTATATTTCCATATAAGTCAAGTTGTTTTACCAAAAGAAAAAAAATATGTAGTGTTTTTTCAAGCTTCCAAACATTTTACATGAAAATCGTTTTTAAAAAAAATATATCAAATAATAATCATATTATATAAAATGTAAAAATAATCAACATTCTAGACTTTTGCTGTGTAAACATCAAGAAAAATTTCTCAAGAGTACACCCCTTTGAAATTTAATTCCGTTTTTGCAATCTTTACTTACAGTTTAATGACAAGAAAATAAAAATGCATATCTTACTCTACTTGCTTGCAATCTTGTTGGCTTTGTTTACAGTTGATTAACATTTTTAGCTCACCTGAGCCGAAAGGCTCAGATGAGCTATCTATCTATCACCGTCCGTCGTCCGTCGTTCGTCGTGCGTAAACTTTACATTTTAATCTTCTCCTCCAAAACTACTGAGCCAAATTTGATGAAACATGGTGATTATTATGCCTGGGTAACAGGCTTTCAAAATTGTGTTCGGGGTTTGACCACACCCAACAGTATGGCTGCCGTTACTATAAATAGCCAAAAGACAAAAAAATCTTCTTCTCTGAAACCAAAAGGTGCAGGCAAATTTTGATTAGATATTTGGATTCAGGATACCTAGATACATTAAAATTGTGTTTTTCATAAAAATTGGACGAAAAATAGGTTACGCGTTTTTTGCGTAAAATTATGTAATTTTTAAAATGAGACATTTATTGTTATAACTTCATAATGGCTGAAGATAATTGTATGGAGTTTTCACTGTTGATCTTGTCTTGCGATTTTCTTCCGATTGATGTCAAGGCCAAAGGTCAAGGTCATGTCCCAGTTTTTGACCATTGATAAAAAATGCTATTTTTTAAACATTTCTTGTGATAATGACATAGGATTTTTGGTTAATTGTAGGTATTTACATGACAATCATTTTGATATATCGATTAAGGTCATGGGTTCAAAGGTCAAGGTCACAGATGTACAAGTTTACCAAAATAGTTAATTATCTGCAAAACTATGAACTTTTTGTATAGGCACGTATATTAGAATATTGTAGGTAATGGCCCATTGGTCATTTTGATATATAAATAAAGGTCATGAGTTCAAAGGTCAAGGTCACAGATGTAAACAAGTACTGAAATGATTATTTATCTAAAAAACTATAGACTTTTTGTATAGGCATGTATATTAGAATATTGTAGGTAATGGCCCAATAGTCATTTGATATATGAATAAAAGTCATAAGTTCAAAGGTCAAGGTCACAGATGTAAACAAGTACTGAAATGATTATTTATCTCAAAAACTATAGACTTTTTGTATAGGCATGTATATTAGAATATTTTAGGTATTATCCTAACGATCATTTTGATATATGAATGAAGGTCATGGGTTCAAAGGTCAAGGTCACAGATGTGAATGAATACCTGAATGGTTAATTATCTTGAAAACTGTTAACTTTTTGTATATGCATGTATATTAGAATATTGTAGGTATTAGCCTAACAACCATTTTGATATATGAATGAAGGTTATGGGTTCAAAGGTCAAGGTCACAGATGTGAACAAGTTCTGAAATGATTATTTATCTCAAAAACTATAAACCTTTTGTATAGGCATGTATATTAGAATATTTAGGTATTATCCTAATGATCATTTTGATATATGAATGAAGGTCATGGGTTCAAAGGTCAAGGTCACAGATGTGAATGAATACCTAAATGGTTAATTATCTTGAAAACTATTAACTTTTTGTATAGGCATGTATATTAGAATATTGTTGGTACTGGCACAGTGGTCATTTTGATATATGAATGAAGGTTATGGGTTCAAATGTCAAGATCACAGATATAAACAAGTACTGAGATGATTATTTATCTCAAAAACTATAAACTTTTTGTATAGGGATGTTTATTAGAATATTGGCCTAATTATCATTTTGATATTTGAATGAAGCTCATGGGTTCAAAGGTCACAGGTGAGCGTTAAGGCCCATGGGCCTCTTGTTTCTCATTTGATTTATTCCATTACAGCGACGAGTGCTAACTGTGGAAAGGACCAGGATTCAGTCGGTACTCTGTGGGACATAACTGTAGAAGGATCCATGGATGTTAAAAACTGTCCAGATGGAAAAATGGGTATGATAATGTATTAACTAGCATATTTGTTGTATGAAGAGAAAAAATTGCAAGGTTATACAAGTTCATATCAAATTAATTCAGTTTTTGAAGATTCATACATGCCATATCTCACGCCGTGAGACAAAACCTCACAGATTTTTGTTAATTTTTCAAACTCACGGCATTAGGTCGATTTCTCACGGGAAATTGCTATTCCTCCCTTTAATCTTTCTTTTTACTTTGGCTTCAGTTTTCACAGCTTATACTGTAGTTTAGTTGAGACAGGTTTTTGGGTTAACTTAATTTTTTTCACTTATTCATTGTTGTTCAGTTTATACAAGTTTTATGGTTAACTCGGGGGTTTGAATTTTACTTATTCAATATACATGACATATTTCAATTTAGACAAGTTTTTGGGTTCATTCAAATTTGGTTTTAACTGTAGCTCAGTTTAGACATGTTTATTTAGTTTTAAAGAATTTTGTTTTCAGAATTAAAATACTGTTTAATATGTCTTGAAAGACAATTCAAAGAGAAACATAAAAATGTTTTTTTATAAAACATAAAAAAACTGTTGATATATAAATATACATTATATTTTGATTTTTCTGTTTAGGTACTGCGACTCGTAGATGTTTGGCTGGTGGTAACTGGGATAATCCTGATTATAGCAATTGCGCAAGTAAAGACTTATTAAATATTCAAGAAAAGGTTAGTAAATTCTGATATTCTGATCACCAAGAAAAATTGCAGGGATAAAAATTAGAAGGGGCCCCAGTAGCTCATGTGGCCTAAAAATAAGTTTTGGACACTACAGTCCTCAAAGTAGGTTTGAAAACTAAGTGACCAGCTGGCCACCAATTTAAATTTTTCAGGTGACCAGTGGAAATTCCAAGTAGCCAGGCAATCTTTTCTTGCAAAGGAAGGAAAATTAAGGCACCTTTTAGGTATGGAAAACAAAAGTCCACTTTTTTAAAACTGACTTACAATCATTTACATCAGTGTTGTTAATAACAATATGTAAAATGTCCATTATATTGCCTGAATTGGTAACAATAATATAAAATTTTGGGACACAGAAATAACATCTGTTTTCTGGTCACAGAAGTTCAAATTTACAAATTTTAGGTTGCCAGACACAATTCCAGATCGATTTGGCCACCATTTTAGTTGACAAAATTGAGGGCTGAACTAGATTTTTTTTACACATTGCTCAGCACATTCACTGTGTAGGTAGATATATGGTTCATCTATACATAAATAGCTGGTAATGTTTTGTTGTGATTGGAGTAATTTTGATTTTGACCTGAAGCCCCTTTCTATCAATCCAAGGAGGAAAAAATCATTGTGGTTTTATAAAGATGACCATTTCACTATTTATTCATTGTGAACATTTAATAGTTTGGGATATATGCAACATTGTACCCACTATAATCAACAACTAAATCTATCTTCCTAATAAGAGAGCAGATGGTAAATGATTTGTGCTTAGCAAAGTGTGTTTTCATAATTATTAATGAAAATATTTACTTTCAGACTGAGAAGCTAAAAGAGGGTCAAATGGTTGATAATCTCCAGAATGTTCTGACAGATTTAGCCAATATAACCAGTAATTCACAGACTAATTTTGTCGAGGGTGAGATGGAAGCTTCCATGACAATTTTGAGTAATGTGGCAGAGGTTAGTTCTAACAATGCAGAGGAAGTTAATGGAGTTACATTGGAGGTTAGTAATACATATTACAAGTGATTGACGAATCCTCGGCCACATCCAGGATGTTCCATCAAAAACCCAGCATGCTTAAATTCCATAAAAAAAGAAAGAAAACTTGTCCTGAAATGTGCTCTTTAATGATTTCACTAACACTAGTACATGTACATCATTAGATGCTGTGATGCTGCTTTGGTACCATGATGGTGGCCAGTGTCGGAACATAAAGGCATGACCGGCTATACGTCAATTAGAAATGATGGATGTCTAAGTGTTTGTGTACATGTCTCTTTTTTTAAAAGAGTTAGGGAAACCAGAGTACCCAGAGAAAACCCCTGACTGTCAGTAAGCTAACTGACAAAACTTTTTCACACTAGGATTTGTCCCAAGCGGGATTTGAACCTAGGTGCTGTGATCTGTAAACGCATGGAGGGGAATATTGTTCTCTGAATACCATTTTGGAATTGTAATTTAAACATGGTCCATTTTGTTTGTGTTAGATTTTAAAATTTGAGAGGCTATAGTTCTGTGCAGATTTTAGGCATATTGTTAACAAATGTTAATATTTTTTTTCAAATAAAGTAACATATTGTGCGATGATCAAGGTTTAATTTTTCTCTCTAAATGATTATTTTTTTCTCCATTGTAGAGAACAGTACAAGTTGCCAGTGATATACTAGATCCTAGATATTTACCAGAATGGGAAACAATGCTCAAAAAGGTAAAGTAAAATCTCTGTTATACATCAAAACCTGTCTAAACTGAACATTCTGTAAAATAAAAAGATTAGAGTTTAGTTTAGTTGAGTAATGGTGCTTAACATCCCTGTCAAGAATATTTCACTTATATTGAGACATCGTCAGCTATAGGTCAAGGAATTTTGCCTGTGGTTTGCACTGATAGCATTATACAGCAGGGTTCTTTATCGTGCCAAGCCCACCATGACATGAAACCTCGTTTATTTTAAGCTTCCATCCGTGACTTTCTTTTCGTAATGCAGAGTGCTTGGCGAAAGAACAATCACTACCAACTTTCAAGTCTTGGATCAGACCTGGTCAGGGCTTGAACCCACAACTTCCCACTTACGGAGCCAGCGCTGTTCCAACTATGCTACCGCAATGGTAAAAAGATTAGTTATGTATTTCGTAGGATAATTTACCAAGGAATAGATAAGATTGATTAATTGTGTTTTGAATTACTTCCCAATTAAGATTCTTTCATGGGCCATAAGTTTTGGAATGGTGGAGCAAACCAGAGTGCCTGGATAAAACCATCAACCCTCATTAACCAAACATAGAAATAAAACATTCTGTATAAAAATAGCTTAATGTAAACAGTCCTTGGTTTTATAAGGGTTCAGTTCAGCCAGATTGTGCAGAATTAGTGAACAAAATGTCCCTTCTGGGTTTTTGTTAAACCGTTAAAGGCAGTATTTTCAGGATCACACTATGTATTCCTTGAAAAATATATTTCCACTAGGAAATGTAAAAAGAAGTGGTTCGGTCCTATACAAAATGGTATCCCTAATTTTTCACATTTGACATACAGTCAAACCTGTCTATAAAACCACCAAAGGGAACCAGTAAAAGTGGCTTAATGGGCAGGTGGTCTTTATATACAGGTTCAAATAATATGAATAAAAAACAATTGAGATACATGTCTACTGGCCTTTATAAGCAGGTGGTCCCTATGTAGAGGTGACCTTTAAGGCAATTGACGTTTCTCCAACCATGCCCACAATGTTCCGACACTGGCCGCCATCACGGTACCAAAGCAGCGTCATGGAAACTAATGACATACTAGTGTCAGTGACGTCATTAAATGGCACTATTCAGGCAGAGTTTTCCTTCTTTTTGCATGTACATCAAGCATCTGGCCATTTGACAGAACATTGTGGGCGTGGCTGGCGATACGTCAATTTGGACTGTATCCTCAGGTGGTCCCTATATAGAGGTGGCCTATAAGACAGGTTGGACTGTATCCTCATATGAACAATAAGACACATAAAAGACATACAGTCCTGCTGTATTTGTTACAATTTTTGCTCTATGTATTTCAGAATAAAAATGGAGCATCCAGTATTATGGAGTCTGTGGGAGAAATCAGCATCAAAAGTACAGGAAGAAGACAAGCCACCTCACAGATCATAGCTAAGAAAAATATAGGTATAATTAGGGGATAACTTGTTTTGTAATTTTCGATTTGCAGATGTATATCGGTGGTTATACTGTGGCAAATTAGTTTTATTGGCGACGCGTTAGTGGAGCCAATATAATGTTATTTGCGACATTATAACCATCCATATACGTCTGCAAATCAAAAAATTACAATATGGTTATCCCTGTTCTAATTCAACACATACTATAAAGGACAAGGCAAGCATTTTCTGAAAATGATACTAAAGGTAACTTGAAGTTTTCCAAAATCCATTTGAACAGGTTGAGAAAGATCACATGAACCATTTCTTGCATTATTTGGATTTTTTCTGACTTTTAAATATGATTCTATGAAGAAAAAATAAAGCGCATTCCGGATGAGACACATTCACTTACAGACACAAAATTGATGACATCATAACCATTTTACACAAGAATGTCAACAAAATTTGATGACCTCATTTTCCGAAGTCATGGATGGTGGCATGAAAACCTGAACATTTGATGCAAATATTTGTTTACAAATTGCATTTTTGCGTACAAGTAAAAGAATCTTACACTACTAACTGTGTAATATTTTCAGTGACAGGAAGATATTCATCCTCGTTTGATATATCTCTGTCTTAACTTGTGTAAGATTTCATTAATCCATCAAGATGGTTCGGTACCAAATGTGCACGTGCAAGTACCCGGAAAATTTTAAGTAGTATATTGTGATTATACTGTCAGAATTTGAGACAGTATATCGGGGATTTTATTGTCGCAAATTTTTGACGTCAGCCAATGAAAACGGAAGTTACATACAGAATGAATTAGAATGTTAATTTTATTTCAATTACTCAAAAATAAACATATCAATCCATGTCCAAAGCACAGTCTTAAAGCAAAGTAAAATTTTTGAAACTGGCAAATTAGGTTAAACACATGAACTTCCACAAGGTTGGTTGTTTGGTTGAATGTTGCTTAAAGTCGCTTTAGCAATTTTTCAGCTTTTCACGATGAGAACTATTTTATTATTTTCTATGGATTAATCTATGAACAAATTTGTGTATGCATGTAAAGTGAAGAGTGTGTTTTTATGGTTTGCCTTGTACTAGCATGCACTCAGGACGGCTTTAACATGCTAGCTCACAGAGTCAGTACGCCGCAGACAAGCGTACCACTCCCCCAGTCACATTATACTGATACCAGGTGAACCAGTAAAGGCCAGCGGCATGGAAAATTCACTTTCCTACATGTGGTCTGAGTGGGGCTTGAACTCACAGCGGTGAGAGACCCTGGATTTGTAGACTGACACTTCCACAAGGGAAGTGAGGCACTGAGACACTGTGATCTGTAAGTTGGTACCTAAACCACTTTGCCACCAAGGCCCAAAAAATTCTGAAAATTGCAACAGAAAGCTTTTCAGAAAGCTGTTTAAACAATGTGTCTCTTCTCAGCCACATGACTATTACATAATACATGGCTGAAAAAATTGTTTTCCTTTTGTAGTTGTTGAAAACAGGAAGATTGAAAATGAAGATATCTTGTTTCCTGATAAAAGTAAAGGGAATTATCCTGACTGGGTGAAAGATAAAACTAGGGCAAAAATTAGTAAATCAGCATTAACAGCAGGTAAGGTGAAAACAGCCTGAAGTATGATGTTTTAAACCTCAGTCACAGAGACTCCTTGTACAGTTAATTGAGGTAGCCCAGTTGGTAAAGTGATCGCAAAGTGGGAGATTGTGGGTTTTATCCCTGGCTGGGTCTGACCCAAGATTTGAAAGTGAGTAGCGACTGTTCTTTTGCCAAGTACTCAGCATTTCAAAATGAAAGTCATGGTTCTTTTGGATGGGAACTTTATATTAACAAGGTCCCGTGTCACAGTGGACTTGGCACACTAAAGATCCCTGCTGTATAATGCCATCAGCGCAGCGCACAGGCTAAATTTTTGCACCTTTGCCTATAGCTGGCGACATCTCGATATAAGTGAAATATTCTTGAGTGGGACTTTATACACAATTACTCAACTCCTTGTACAGTTAAGACATAAGCTATGTTTCTAGTGCCCCATCTATGAAGTACCTCTTAAAGGAAATGATAGAGAAATTACCAGTTGTAATGAAATTGTTTGTAGAAGTATTATTTTCAGCTTAAAAATGCACAAACATCTACCTTAACATCAGTGTCAGCATAGAATCCAATGCTGAAAGATTTGATTAAAAAGTTCATTGGGGAAATATCACAAAACTTTTCTGATTTATGGTAGCTTTAACATCCAAGACTATCAAATTTTGTAAAATCGTTTTAATGTGATATCTCTTACTACCCATTTGAAGGACAGGCAGTTTGGACAAGTGGTGTATACTATAGAAACCTAACAGATATGTTACATCCTTATTTGATAAGAGACAAGTAAGTACATACATTTGTTGTCATGGTAACCTAAAAGAATATTTACTTATTATACCTACACTGAACAATTTTTTAGCAGTGGGGATACCGGTATAGGAATCACTATGTCTGTTTGTGTATGATAACTCTTTCCTGTTCTGCAAGGATTTTAGAAAAATTTTATATAAATTATCTCCATGATCCTGTGATGTAGCATGACATTGACCCAAGGTCACATGTTGAAGGTCAAGGTCATGAATATTATAGGATTACAAAGGCAGGGGGTGTATTAGTCTCTTTGAGGACAACTCTTCTTTTAGATTGCAGTAAACACTTAAGTGATGTTACCATCTACCATCTACTAAACCTAGATGATTACATTACAAAGAAGGGCAACTGTACCCATAAAAATAAATAAATAAATAAATAAATAAGCCACACCAGTTTTATTAGCTCACCTGAGCTGAAAGCTCAGATGAGCTATTGCAATGGTTCCCCGTCCGTCGTCTGTCGTGCGTCGTGCGTTAACTTTGTACATTTTAATCATCTCCTCTAAAACTACCAAGTCAAATTTGATTAAACTCAGTGATTATGATGCCTAGGTGAAGGCCTTTCAGATTTGCACAAATGAAAGGATTATGTCCCCTTGGGGCCCCATAAAGGAGAAATTGTGAAAATCTTTAAAAATCATCTCCTCTGAACTTACAAGAGATATAGCTTAGATATTTCATGTGAAACATACTTAGGGCACCTAGTTTCAGATTTGCACAAATCGTAGCTATTGAGGCCAAAATGGGGAAATGGCAAGGTACTTAAGGGGAAAATCTCTAAAATTAATGTATTTGTCAATATATCTTGAAAACTATAAACTTTTTGTATAGGCATGTATATTGGAATATTGTAGGTATTGGCCTAACGATCATTTTGATATATGAATGAAGGTCATAGGTTCAAAGGTCAAGGTCATAGCTGCGAATGACTATTTAAATGGTTAATTATCTCAAAAACTATACACTTTTTGTATAGGCATGTATATTAGAATATTGTAGTCATTTGCACAACGGTCATTTTGATATATGAATGAAGGTCATAGGTTCAAAGGTCAAGGTCATAGACGCAAATAAATACTTAAATGGTTAATTATCTCAAAAACTGTAAACTTTTTGTATAGGCATGTATATTGGAATATTGTAGGTTATGGCCTAACGATCATTTTGATATATGAATGAAGGTCATAGGTTCAAAGGTCAAGGTCATAGATGCAAACGAATACTTAAATGGTTAAATATCTCAAAAACTATAAACTTTTTGTATAGGCATGTATATTGGAATATTGTAGGTATTGGCCTAACGATCATTTTGATATATGAATGAAGGTCATAGGTTCAAAGGTCAAGGTCATAGACGTGAACAAATACTTAAATGGTTAATTATCTCAAAAACTATAAACTTTTTGTATAGGCATGTATATTGGAATATTTTAGGTATTGGCCTAACGATCATTTTGATATATGAATGAAGGTCATAGGTTTAAAGGTCAAGGTCATAGATGCAAACGAATACTTAAATGGTTAATTATCTCAAAAACTATAAACTTTTTGTATAGGCATGTATATTGGAATATTTTAGGTATTGGCATAACGATCATTTTGATATATGAATGAAGGTCATAGGTTCAAAGGTCAAGGTCATAGATGCAAACGAATACTTAAATGGTTAATTATCTCAAAAACTATAAACTTTTTGTATAGGCATGTATATTGGAATATTGTAAGAAGTGGTCTAACGATCATTTTGATATATGAATGAAGGTCATAGGTTCAAAGGTCAAGGTCATAGCTGCGAACAAATATTTAAATGGTTAATTATCTCAAAAACTATAAACTTTTTGTATAGGCATGTATATTGGAATATTTTAGGTATTGGCCTAACGATCATTTTGATATATGAATGAAGGTCATAGGTTCAAAGGTCAAGGTCATAGATGCAAACGAATACTTAAATGGTTAATTATCTTAAAAACTATAAACTTTTTGTATAGGCATGTATATTGGAATATTGAAAGTATTGGTCTAACGATCATTTTGATATATGAATGAAGGTCATAGGTTCAAAGGTCAAGGTCATAGCTGCGAACGAATATTTAAATGGTTAATTATCTCAAAAACTATCAACTTTTTGTATAGGCGTGTATATTGGAATATTGTAAGTATTGGTCTAACGATCATTTTGTTATATGAATGAAGGTCATAGGTTCAAAGGTCAAGGTCATAGCTGCGAACAAATATTTAAATGGTTAATTATCTCAAAAACTATAAACTTTTTGTATAGGCATGTATATTGGAATATTTTAGGTATTGGCCTAACGATCATTTTGATATATGAATGAAGGTCATAGGTTCAAAGGTCAAGGTCATAGATGCAAACGAATACTTAAATGGTTAATTATCTTAAAAACTATAAACTTTTTGTATAGGCATGTATATTGGAATATTGAAAGTATTGGTCTAACGATCATTTTGATATATGAATGAAGGTCATAGGTTCAAAGGTCAAGGTCATAGCTGCGAACGAATATTTAAATGGTTAATTATCTCAAAAACTATCAACTTTTTGTATAGGCGTGTATATTGGAATATTGTAAGTATTGGTCTAACGATCATTTTGTTATATGAATGAAGGTCATAGGTTCAAAGGTCAAGGTCATAGCTGCAAACGAATATTTAAATGGTTAATTATCTCAAAAACTATCAACTTTTTGTATAGGCATGTATATTGGAATATTGTAGGTATTGGCCTAACGATCATTTTGATATATGAATGAAGGTCTTAGGTTCAAAGGTCAAGGTCATAGAATTTAACGAATACTTAAATGGTTAATTATCTCAAAAACTATAAACTTTTTGTATAGGCATGTATATTGGAATATTGTAGGCATTTAGACAACAACCATTTTGATATATGAATGAAGGTCATAGGTTCAAAAGTTAAGGTCATAGATGCAAACGAATACTTAAATGGTTTATTATCTCAAAAACTATCAACCTTTTGTATAGGCATGTATATTGGAATATTCTAGGTATTGGCCTAACGATCATTTTGATATATGAATAAAGGTCATAGGTTCAAAGGTCAAGGTCATAGAATTTAACGAATACTTAAATGGTTAATTATCTTATGGTTAGGTATTGGCCTAATGTGCATTTTAATATACAGATGTTTTAGCTTTTTATAAATTATTTATTGTAGCTAGACTTTAGATATGTTATATATAGCATACTTATATAATAATTATTATAATTAATTTGCCAAAATACTTGCATATTATTGGCCCTTACTTCTGAAAATTTTGATATACTCTTTTATTAATGTCATTAACCATTGAACCTCTGCGTAAGATATGTACTCTGCCTCAGGTGAGCGTTAAGGCCCATGGGCCTCTTGTTTATACAGTAAAACATGTATATGAAGACCAGCCATAAGAACTGAGGAAAATGGACTTTATAGACAAATGGTCTCAACATAGAGGGTCTTTTAACTGAAACATGATGCAAGGGGACCTTTAAACACTTGTCTTAAGGTTGTCTTTATAAAGGTTAATGTTTTAGCAAGTTTTCCTTTATATATAATCCTAAGAGCATGGATTATTCCATGTCATAAGGACAAAATGATGCCCTGTCTTGGATACCTTTCACACAATTTTGATTATAAATGTGGCAGGTGTAACTAGCTAAACGGGAGGTGCTTACCCTTTCGAAGCACATGGCCTCACTTCCCTGGTGGAAGTTCATGTGTCTAACCTAACTTGTCAGTTTCAAAGTTTTTATTTTGCTTCTGGATTGTGATTCAGACATGGATTAGTGTGTTTGTTTTTTATTTGATTGTCCAATATATCCAGGCATCCTATATCTGTTGTGACAAGCTAGACTGGATAGTTATGTTGGTAACTAGGATGGTCAAGCTGTATGGTTTTGAAATGTTGAATATATTTCTTATTTATTGTTTTTTTTCTTTGCAGTGCTGTAATAAACATGAAGACCTTGTATGATGTAAACTCGGACATATTGGAAATAGCCATGAGTAACCCACCTAGTGTGTTTAGTCCAGCCATTGAACTCCAGTTTGAGAACTTAGGGGTAAGATGTGAAGAAACTGTTGAAAATAGTGCATGAATATTCCTAATTACCTCAAGAAATGATGTACTTAAGTGTTGTTTTCTGCCCAATTTTATGCAGAATTTTATAATTTTAAACTCTCTATTCATTCTTTGCTTTAATTTACCAAAATAACTGTGACTCATTCACAGCTTATCGCCAATTATGGTGTTGGTGCCCAAGCGATCTGAAGTATCCATATACAAAACATAATGCCTTTCACTGTTATAATATCCCTCATTACCCTACCTCTGACTAAAATCTATGAAAGTGATTGGCTAAATCGAATCACATGACCAACCCAGTATCATTCCATACATAGGCGCACATGCAAAAATACTGGGTCAGTGAGGCTCATACCGGGTGGGTTAGAGTTACGTCCCCTGTCTCTAACGTAAACGTCAACAAAAATGGCGGCCGTAAAAAAGGTTTGCAGATCTTCTGCTGAAGATAGTGATTTAAAACTCATGAAAGTACCATTTTGAGACATTGAAAGCAGACGAAAAACTGATAGACTTCGTTAGTATGCTTAACTTTAGTATCCATTTTATTTTTGCTGTAGTATTTTATTGCAGTCAGATAACTATTTTGTACTCATTTCACTGCACCGACATTGGCAACTTTTTTAAAATAGCACCGGGCTGACACCTCACCCGGTATGTTTCCTACTGACCCTGTATCATTCCGTACCGGACACTTACAAACCATGATACAAACTTATAATACCTCTGTTTCATTCTTTGTCACCATTGAAGCCTAGGTGGCTGTGCGGTATAAACCATGAACTTACAGATCATAGCACGTATCACTGCCCAAGTTATAATACCTAGGGTACTGTATACGTAGAAATATTCACTGGTATAAACTTTCGCGGTTTTGGTATGGAGAGCATTTTCGCTTGTATAAATTTTCGCGGTCACGTAGGTGATGTAAGCATCTGACAAGGATATAAATTTTCACGATGGATTTATATTCGCAGTAAATCAGCAAGCGCGAAAATAGCGAACATTAATACACAGCGAATATTTCTACGTATACAATATTTGGCTCTGAAGAGAAAGTTCTTCTTCAGTAATTGTTTCTGTGTGGCAGTGTCTGTACTATGATGTCATATAGCAGAATATATATATTACCATAACTGGGACAAAAGATTTCAACAACAAGACTTACTAGCTATAGTTTTATTGTAATTTTCCTCGATTTATTTAAATATTTCAAAAAGTTGTCTGAACAAACGGTGGTTATAAATCCAAGTACTTACCAATTACTAGTAGTTTGTTATAATGTTTTCGTCTCTTCCACAGAATAACTACAGCTGGAACAGTCCTCTTTGTGGATGGTGGGATTTTGCAGCTAAGTATGTTTATATTACAGTCAAACCTGTCTATAAAGGCCACCCAAGGGAAGCAGTAAAAGTGGCCTTTATGGACAGGTGGTTTTTATATACAGGTTCAAATAATTTGAATAATGAACAATCGGTATACAATTTTACTGGCTTTTATAAGCAGGTGGCCCTTATATAGAGGTGGCCTGTAAGGCAGGTTGAACTGTACTTACAAATCAGATGGTCTCCTGATATACTTTAAACATTTTTTATCATTGAGATACAGTCAACCCTGTCTATAAAGGCCACCCTAGAGAACCATTAAAAGTGGCCTTTATGGACAGGTGGCCCTTATATAGAGGTTTAAATAACATGAATAAAGAGCAACTGGGATAAAGTTTTACTGGCCTTTAAAGGCAGATGGCCCTTGTATAAAGGTGGCCTTTAAGACAGGTTGGACTGTATGTCTAGAATTTTTGGCTCTGATATCCATTCATTTTTGTTACATTTAACTAGTATTTATATACAGGAAAACCTATATGTAAAGATCACCTAAAACATAACAAAATTAATGTAGACTTTATAGACAGGTGGTCTATATATAGAGTGGTTTTTTTTGGAAGTTTGTGTGTTTAATTTGCCAGTTTTCAAAGTATTTACTTTGCTTTGGGATTGTGATTTCGACATGAATTGGTATGTTTGCTTTTGATTTTTTTCAAATAATGAGAAATTGTTTCATCTCGACCTATGAGTAAATTGCCATATGTGAAACCTTCAGTAAAACTTATTTTTATTATACATATATGGTGTTTTACAATGTGATTTTTCTTTCAGAAATACACCCAATGGAGCCTGGTCAACAGCGGGTTGCTCAGTATATAGGACATCAGAGACAGTAACTACATGTCAGTGTACTCATCTGACCAATTTTGCAGTACTCATGAGTCCTGGACAGACAGTAAGTTATTTTTAGTAGAAATGTTGCAACTTGGTTTAAGAAGGTCAATTAAGGATTGCATTGTTTTGTTTTACAATCTATAAGTGTATTTCCAGTGAAAAAAGTGTCAAGTATTTTTTGATCACTTGAAAGGTCTTCTATCGAACTTGTGTTTTCACTGACTATGCTAAAGGGCATGTCATGGTTTCCCACATAAATGTCATTTTTACGGGAAAACATGGGTGATCATTTCACACAAACAAGAAATGGTAGGTATCATATGCTATCCTGGTGAATATCATTTGTACAGTTAAGTCAATATTATTCAACACAGGTATGAATAAGAATGAAAAAATGAATTTCCTGTCTGGAATAAATCATATGTGTACTTTTCACATCAAAAACTATAATTAAAAATTTAATTAAAAAGAATATAAATTTTCTTGTAGGTTGTATTATTGTAAGTAATTAGTTGTAATGTGATTAACTATAAATAGATATTACAGTGTTGTATGTCATGTGATTGACTATAAATAGATACATGTACTTCAGTATTGTAGTCCTCTTTGTTGTCATTTAATGTCACATGTCACATAAAATCCACCTTAGATGTTGTACTGGCATTGTATAACCCTTTGTTTTATATTGTGCAACTTTTGTATGCAAATTATAAATATTTTTAAAATTTAATGATATTTATAGTGAATTGTAGCTCAGATTGACAGAACATATTTACAAACAGTCAGGTGTCCTTTCCTCAATTTTTTCCTGTACTGTTTCATGTTGGAGCTCTTCTAACCCTAACAAGTGGTTTGCAAAACTGTTGATCCAGTATCCTTGTTGAATTAAAAATATGGAAGGGTTAGTTCTGTTGTTAGACTCGAATGGTGGTGTATTGGTGTTTTATTCAATCAATCAAAGCAGCCAGTTCTAAGATGGCGGAGGAAACCACAGAAATCATCCACCTTTGGGAAGCACACGGACAAACTCTCTTACACTAAACTGTGGAATTTGAATCCAGTGTCAGATGTTAGAACACCTAAATGTACAACAGGAGGTTCTTGATCTAATAAAGTCCCTATCCAACCCAATATTTTCCATGTCTTGTTACATACCATTGTATTTACTATTTTAGTATTACCTTTATGGACTAATCTTATATCAGATTAATTTTATTTTTTACAGCCAGAACACCATAATTTACCACTCAGTATTATATCTGCTGTTGGCTGTGGACTCTCCATTCTGTTCTTAATTATTACTGTTGGGGTTTACGCTGCTTTCTGGAGGTAAGACAATTCATTCCTTTGCAGTTGCCTTGGTAACAGATTTGATGTTATAAGTGAAATACCTTAATCTTGACTAAGCCATAGACTAGAGTTTCCCATATTGTTCATACCACTAGTCCACTTTGGAAAATTTTGCTTTTTCAAACTTAGTTGACTATTTTTTCTTTTATAATCAAAAACAAATATACTTGTCCCTGTTCAAAATCTTAAAAGCAAGTAAAACTCTGAAAACTGACAAATTTAGTTAAGACAAGCTACCACCAGGGAAGTGAGGCTGAGTGCCCTGGAAGGGTAAGCACCTTCATTTTAGCTAGCTAGGCCTGCCATATGTGAAAATCGAAATTGAGAATGAACAGAACATGAAATTTTGTGATTTCAAATATATCCAGGACAACTTTGGATACAGAGTAAAAACAAGTTGAAATATGTTGTTTTTCAATAGATTTCACAAACAGAAACCAATTTCTATTTAGGCCTATACCCAGAATTATGACTCAAGAGTATTTAAAGAATTTATGTATCAGGCACATATAACAATTGTAATTATGTCCCCAAAACAAATTGTTTTGACATATAGTTTTTACTCCATTTTTTCTGCCAACATTTTGTCCACAAACTTTCTCAAAAACTTTTTAACAGATTTTTATGAAACTTATTAGGAACATTCTTTGGGATCAGTAGATGTGTTATTTGTTATTCATATTTTGATCATGCATATGGTTGGACATTTCCAATGTTTGGGGGACACTTTTGAAATGGCATTCTAATTTGGTTATAAATTGTATTACCTTCATTTGTACAGGTATGTGAAGAGTGACAGAGCTATTATTTTGATGAACCTCTGTGTTTCCTTAATTCTTGCCTATGCAGTGTTCCTTGCTGGAGTTAACAGGACAGAAAATAAGGTAAAATCTAATTTTTTTTAAAACCTGAAATCTTTTGTGTTCTTCAGAATATAAAACACAAGTGTTGTGTAGCTGTATATTTGCTATATAGATTATGCAAAACTGCACTCGGGGCATTTATTCTTTTATACCTCAGTACAAATAAAAAAAATCTTTATATTATTTATTATTATATTGTATGATTTAGGGACTTAACATGTTTGATGATGCTCTTGTTACCTTTCCCATTACAATAATGGTCATCAACATGTCACATTTTTATGGATTGTTTTTCAGGATATTTGTACTGCTATAGCTGCCTTGCTACATTACCTGTTTCTGGTAGCATTTACCATGATGTTAGCTGAGGGTATAGAAATAGCTGTGTCTGTGTTATATGTCTTCTCTACCAAGTCACGGATTCACTGTATTTTATCTGTTTTTCAGGATATTTGTACTGCTATAGCTGCCATGTTACATTACCTGTTTCTGGTAGCATTTACCATGATGTTAGCCGAGGGCATAGAGATAGCCGTATCCGTGCTATACGTCTTTTCTACAAGGTCAAGGATACACTGGATGATGCCATGCTGCTGGAGTAAGTTTTACGTAAATAAGGCCTTAAAATAAGTGTTTCTGCTTACTTAACCACCCCTAAATTTTTATGCCAATATTTCAACAAGCACTGCTGAAATTAACATTCTTGCTTCATAGGTCAAACTTGAATGAATATTTTCAATGTCTAGAAGTCACTGAATCTTGTTTTGGACAGGAGAATAATCCATTCTCTTTGAGATATATTCTGCCTTACACTGTTACTGGTGAAAGATTCTATTAGTATTATGACAATAAGTAAACTGGAAACTTATGGAGGTTATATAACAAGGTTTTGCTGCATATATTTTTCTTGTAATAATAGAAATAACATTCATATTTTATTTTATCAATACCAGCTAGGGAGGGGGGGGGGGTAAATAACAAGGTTTGCTGTATTCAGTTCTATTGTATTAATAGAAATGTCATACATATTTTTTTCAGTTGTACCAGCTATAATTGTGGGTATTTCACTTGGAGTAACACAGTTAAAGGGATATGGTAATTCTCAGTTGTAAGTATAACTAACTCAGTTCTTAATCCTTTCTGTGACTGTCATAAGAAAAAGCATAACCAAATCTTTTCCAGACTTTTTAATTCTGTGCCAAGCATGTCAAGCATATGAGTCCTCTCCTGAATTTATCAGGTTTTTTTTGCCAGATCTTAGTGATTTTCGTCAGTCACTCAAGTTTTCTCCTTCCTTCTTAGGACATCATTTATATTATTTGTGAAATTAACCTGTGTAAACCAATTACCTGTCTAAACCAAACAAAAACCTTGGTCCTGAAGGGGTTGGAGTTCGAGTGGAATGGTCCTGAAGGGGTTGGAGTTCGAGTGGAATGGTCCTGAAGGGGTTGGAGTTCGAGTGGAATGGTCCTGAAGGGGTTGGAGTTCGAGTGGAATGGTCCTGAAGGGGTTGGAGTTCGAGTGGAATGGTCCTAAAGGGGTTGGAGTTACAGTGGAATGGTCTTAAAGGGGTTGGAGTTAAGAGTGGAATGGTCTTAAAGGGGTTGGAGTTAGAGTGGAATGGTCCTGAAGGGGTTGGAGGTAGAGTGGAATGGTCCTAAAGGGGTTGGAGGTAGAGTGGAATGGTCCTAAAGGGGTTGGAGGTAGAGTGGAATGGAGTGGAGAGAAGTAATTTTATGCCCCAGTTAAGATTTTTTTCACTTTTATCAAGGCGGTCAGTTCAAGGATGGTGGAGGAAACTGGAGTACCCAGAGAAAACCACTGCCATTCACTAAGTGAACTTACAAGCTTTCTTGCCCTAGGATCTGTCCTGAGAGGGATTTAAACCTAGGCAGTGAGAGGCACATGTGATTTAGATCACTCCACCATGGAGGCCACTAAAATGGATTGTTAGAGATTTTTTATGTGTACTATTAGTTTTAGTATCATACTGATTTTATGATTTACTGTAATTATTTCAGCTGTTGGCTGTCATTAGAAGATGGTGTACTGTGGGCATTTGTAGGTCCTGTTTGTTTAATCATTTTAGTAAGTACTGCAATATCATATCACATTGGTGAAATGAATCTTCTATACATGATTGAAGCATTTACTGTAATTTTGTTTTTCTAATCACAACTGGAATATTTTGTTCTGTGCATGCTTATGAGCCTGCCTAGTAGATTTAAGCACAGAACATTTTATCATACAGAAAAATTGTATAGTCAGGGCTTTCAATTCAAAAACCTATAGTATGTAAATACATATAAAAATTATTAACTTTTATCAATTAAAAAATGGACAAAGTTGTGGTGTATTCAAGTTTCCGAAAAGTAGCGCTAGGAAGAAAATGGCCAAATGAATATTATTTAGAATTTTGACCAGTGTAAAAAAAGTAATTGTAATTAAGTCTGCCCCTATATTATGTGATCAACACCACTTAACAATTGCGAAGGACATTTTTGGAAAAATGTTATTTGAACTCTGTTTTTATTTGCAGATAAATTTCATAATCATTTGTATTACATTAAAAACAATGCTAAGTTCACATATGATGTTGACAAAGACTGCCAGAGAACAAACAAAGTAAGTTGATAAACACGCACACATGGCCAGAAAGGTGGATTTGTCTTAAGCACATGCAGACTCATAGACTGGTGAATCTTTCAAATTTTGAACAAAACTTTTTTCAGTTTGTCAATTTGTCTAAACAGCAATATCAGTTTGTGCCAAAACAGCTTTCAAAAAGAGTAATGGTGTTTTACTTCACAGTCAAGATTCTTTTATTTAGATTCAGACAATCAATTCATGGATGGTGCAGAAAACCAAAGTGCCCAAAACAAAAAATTCACAAAAAACCCAACCAACTATGGGAAACAAACTGACAAAATTGACACACTAGGATCTGTCTTGAGTGGGATTCAAACCAAGTTGGTGTAAGCTGATACTTTAGACCACCCAGTCACAAGACCCCTTGTATTCTAGTTATTGAGGTTTTACTGCATTAGCACCTTATAATTTTTCAATATGTTCAGTGTTATCAATTTTAAGCAGAGTTTTAACTGTAGATAATACCAGTTTTATATCTTATGTTTTTTCCAGATCAGCTGTTAGAAGTTTATGTGTTATACTGCCAATAATGGGTGTGTCATGGGTGTTAGGAGTATTTTCTGTTAATGAAGATTTAGTCGTATTTCAATATATTTTTGCTGTGTGCAATACACTTCAGGTTGGTAACAAGAAATAATTAAATAATGTGAATATATAGTAGAGTTTTGATTGGATTTTTTTTTTGACAATTCCATTTTCAGTGAAGTTAATGATGTCAAAATCAAGATGTAATGTTGTGATGTGTCCATATGCACAATTCATTGTTGATAAAAAAATAAATATTCTAATCCATGCCCGAATCACAATCCAGAAACAAAGTAAAAACTTTGGAACTGACAAGTCAGGTTAGACACTTGAACTTCTAACAGGGAAGTGAGACCGGGTGCTCCAGAAGGGTAAGCACCTCCTGTTTAACTTATTGCATAATAGCAAAAAAATCAAAATAATTTCACTGTTTTGAATGTAACAAAAATTAATTATAAGCTAATAAGCTAAGATAATTATATTTATCAATGATACCTATTGATTCAATGAGAATTGACATAAATGGAGACTTATCTTAACTTGACTTATTTCCATCTCTCAACAAGGAAAATTGGGCCTTTCACCATGTTCACAAGTCCTCTTTATTTGTCTCTGTCTGTCACTACTTTGGTTGCTTGGAGACTTATTACTGCCTGTTGCTATTTTGGTTGCTTGGAGACTTATCACATGTGGCATAATTTTCAATCTTCATTCTTGCCGGATTGCTGACCACGCCCACAATGTTCCGACAAAGGCCTGGCATGCTTGAATTACACACAAAAAGAATGAAAACTCAGCCTGAATTGTACCATTTTATGATGTCACTGACACTAGTACATCATTAGTTGTGATGCTGCTTTGGTATCGTGATTGCGGCCAATGTCGGAACATGAAAGGCAAGACCAGCGATACGTCAATTGTCAATGAATCAAATGACAATAAGAATCAGTGCTTTAGTGAAAATTTAATCTAAACCTTTTCAGTGTTTAAAAAATCCAAATGATTAGACATTAATATTGCACATTTCTATAAAAAAAAAATATGCCTCTCATTCAAAATATGGGTCATGTAGCAATATCTTCCCGAAACATCATTGAATCTATTGGTGTATCGGAAGAGTTGAACTTAATTGACTTAATTAAATTGGATTCTTTGACTTCTTTTGTTAACCATTGCAGTGCCAGGTGAGCATTAAAGGTCCACTATGAGTCTAACTTTAATTCATTATTTTTGTTTGATTTTTATTTCAGGGGTTATTTATATTTTTGTTCCACTGCCTAACTAACAGACAAGTAAGTGTATTTACTGATTCAATTAAAGTACAGTAAAATCTCAATTTATCGCCACTATTTGTTCAGTCAAATTTTGGCGTTATAAAGGGGTTTGGCGATAAATTGGGGGAGGACAATAAAAAAAATATAAACAAAATCGATTTTGGGTCTTCAAAATAGTGTGGCGATAAGCAAGGTGGCAAACTTATCGAGGGGCATTATAAGTACCGGTAGGTTTTACTGTAATCAGGTTTTAGCTGAGATATATCAGTCTGTTGGGTTGATTAATTGATTGAATGGTGTTTTACATCACCAGCTATATAAATAGGTGAGGTGGTAGAAATTTTGACCTTTTCAGTGTGCTCAGGACAATATTTAGGGACGGCTCTTTAACATTTCATCCTGCCATGACATTAGACATCCATTTTAAGGTCTTTCCTGAAGGACCTTATGACTTTTATTACTAAATGTCAAGCGCTTGGAAAAAATCAGCCACTACCTCATGTACCTAATTTAAAATCTTGGTCAGATTCCTAAAACCAGCAGGAGTATTAATCCTCCCATATAATGAAGCAAGCACTCTATCATGTGTTTGAGTGAAGTGTAGTTATGGATGTTCATGCCCAAGGTCTAGATTCTTTCACTTAAATTGAGTCAGTCATTTTGGTGGAGGCAACTGTTGCAAGAGTTGTGGGTATTGTAGTCATGTTAAATATTTTCTCTAAGTCAAGAAAAACTTTTCACTACATACACACAAATTTATTTGGATTTTACAATACATATAATCTAATATCCATATAAGACATCAAAATAATGAAAACTATTAAAAATATTTGTGCAACTCGTGCCAGCCTTATTGGATAAAAATTTGAAAAAAGAACAGTTTTACAAAAATACATGACTTAATGATAAATTAAAGTTACTGTTGCTAGGATTCAAACCTATATCACACAGAATAAAAAATCTTCTTGCATAAATAAACTGACCACCTAGTTGATTGTGCTGCCTAAGTAAGTATGAAGCTTTGCTCCAATAATGCATCAGGTATATGACAATCCAACTACACAAGTAAATAGACTCAAGTCTCAGGATAGCATCATGTTTATTACTGGTACATAACATTTACAATTGCAGTCCAACCTGCCTTAAAGGCCACCACTACAGGGGTCACCTGCTTATAAAGGCCAGCAGAATTATATCCCAATTGTTCTTTATTCATATTAATTGAACTGTATTTAAAGACCACCTGCCCAGAAAGGCCATTTATACTGGTTCCATTAAGCAAGCATTATAGACAGGTTTAATTGTACTAGGTATGCCATATTTCATAATTTATTGCATTTTATTGTTGTATTTTTGTCAGGTTCATGATGCAATGAAACACAATCGCAGACGCAAGAGAAGTTTAGCAGATTTCACAAAGAGTACATCTCATGTCCATACAAATTTGGTTAGTATATTTTTATCACTATAAAGTTTTTTCTTTGTTTTTTTTCTTTTCATTACCTCACCAAATTTGTACCTCAAATGATGATGTATTGAGACTTGTGATTGATGGTAGTCAGAGATCAGAGAAAAGGGAAAATTACTTTCAGAAAATTAATGTGCTCATAGTAAATATAGTGTTCAAAACTACAATGCAAGAATGGAGTTAGCCATTGTACCAAGTGATCACTACGTGCGGAAGGTTTTGGAAAACGTTAACATTGCAAATTCCTTGAATAACATCATTTTTACGGAAAACGTCATCTTATGCGATTCCATATCCATTGGAAATAAATGTTCTGTACTAATATTAGAGGGTATCACATGGTACAGCGTCGAACCCTATTATAGAAGTTCTGTTGTAAGTGTTTGGTTTTGTTTGAAAATCAGAATGTTATGTCCCATTTTGTCTGCCCCATTTTATGTTAACTTTTGAAAAAAACTTTAAGTTGATTTTGGTGAAAAATACACTTATGTGTTTTCAAAATTGTTTTACATTGTAGAAAGGTGATAAAGAGAAAGATAGTTCTGACAATGTACAAAATAATATGGATGTAGCCAAGAAAGGTAATGATAGTTGACTGCTTCTATTTCAATGTAGTTTTATTTTCGCTACATTTGCGTTTCAGTGTATTCCCGCGAAAATAAAATATCTGCGAAAATACATGGTGTTAACACCCCATTAGCATGATTAGGTAATCTTGCTAGAGACGTTTTTCTTTCATCAGATAAGACTGCGAAAATATGACACCGCGAAGACACTAGTCATCGTCAAGCTGCAAAAATTTGACATGGTGAAAATAAAGCAATAATGTTTTATGCCCAGTCTAAAAAATTTCACTTGTATCAGGACAATCGGTTCAGGAATGTTGGAGGAAAATTAAGTACTCAGAAAAATTCACCAACTTTTGTCGTGCAGACTGACACTTTCTCACACTGGGAGTTGTCCCAAATTGGATTCCAACCTAGGCATTTAGAGGCACTGTGGACTGTAAGCCAGCACTCTAGACCACTCAGCCATTGGGGACCCTCAAGGCAGTAGAAATAGTTCTTGTACTATGTGACACCACTTAACATTTTTACAGAACAGTTGTTTACACCATATTTTGAGCTTGACTGGATGTTTAATATGGCTATTGGCAGCCATCTTAGATTTTGATAATTGAACATTTTATCCCAAGTATCTTATAGTGTGATTCTTGTTTATATAAAAAAATTGATGTTAAATATGTGGAGTGGAAAGAGAGGAGTAATGGAATGTTATACTCTAGTCAAGATTCTTTCTCTTGTATCAAGATGGTAAGTTAATAAATGGTGGAGGAACCCCAGGTGACCAGAGAAAACCACTTACCGCGGTACCTATGGCAAATGAACTGAAAAACTTTCTAACACTAGGATCTACCCAGAATGGTAGAAACAGGTTTTACATATGAAAATCTTTTTTATATTTTCAGCTAATCCATTCTTAGAGGCAGACAGACAGGTTCATGAAATTGTTGGTAAATTAGCTAAGAAGGAAGATAAAATGAATGCCTTTGATGGAAAAGACAATGAAAAAAATGTTGGTAAAGACAATATATTGTCTCTAGACGACATTAAAATTAGCAATATTGTACGAGAGTCGGAAGTATCAGCAGGTACTGGTGGAAATGTCAATGTTTCCACGGTAACCACTGAAAATAGAAAATCAGACAGTCAAAATTCTGCAGGAAAAGAAAATGCTCAGAATTCTAGAAGTGACGTGAGACAAATACCTGAAAGTACATCAGTTGAACTAAGAAGTAGTACCAGTAAACAGAGCCAACTTTCAGGAAGTGACAGGGGTCAGCATTCAGGAAGTGACAGAGGTCATCATTCAGGAAGTGACAGAGGTCATCATTCAGGAAGTGACAGAGGTCACCATTCAGGAAGTGATAGAGATACTAGTGTCAAAGGTCAAGGACAGGTTAATCCATTCAGAAGTTCAGTAAGTACTTTAAATTACAAGTTTATATACTATACTTTAAAAATATCAAGGAGGCCTTAACATAATTTTCTTTTCTAAATTTTCTCATCCATTAAATAGTAAGCTACAATGTAGTTCACCAATAAACATCTTGATACACCTCAAAGTTTTGAAGAACTACCAATATAATTTGATTTGATATTGAATCGTTACCTTTTATGCTTTTTCTGTTAATATCATGTTCTGCCAGGAATTTACAACTGGTTTATTTTTCAGAAACAGTAAAACAAATACACTGCCTTCCATAAATTATCAAACATGTTTAAAACTTGTCCCATCATAACAGACTTAAAATCTTCACAAAAGCATATTGTTGAAAACATCATTATGCTAAAGCTGAGTGTTTTTAAGCTAAAGTAGTGCTTTTATTCTTGATTTTTTATATTTTTTCCCAAAATTTCAGGAAATTCAAAGAGAATTGATTTTCAAGAAAAATACTTTTATTACATACACTTAGATCATGAAGTTAAGATATCAGTCTTTCCAATACTGGAAAAATTTCAATACAGTAGAACTTCGATGGCTCGAAGTCCATGGGACAAGTATTCGAGCCATCGGGGGGATCGAGCGACCGAACATCTAGAGGTGATCTTCATTAGATTTAATTTTCAGTCCCAAATTCACGATGATATCTTGAAGTTTTCAAACTTCATTTGTAAATAAAATGTCGAATGGCAAATGTATCGATATCGACAGTTCATTTTTATTAAATAAATTTGGTTGAAAGTAAAAGTAAATAACAACAACTGATGATATAAAATAAATTTACTTTATTATCGTTATAATACAGAGCACATGGTATTGCCGGTTATAAATAATCACCGGAACTACCGGTAATACAAATTGCAATGTGCATTCCAATGAAATGTAAATAACAGAATCTGAATATTCTATGATGAGGTAAAAAGTCAATCATCTGGCGTGGACTCGGGTGTTTTACTAATCAAACACCCGCGGGTCGTAATCGGATTAAGAGATCACTGAACTGATCACGGTTAATTACTAATCTTGAGTAACACTCTATGTTCCAGATGAGTTATTTAGTTTCGCTCTATTACTTTCGGTGAAATCTGTATCATGGCTTAAGCTTGTGTTTTGTTTATAATGACTGACCACATGTCATTCTGATAAAATTGTATTTGAGCGAAAGAAGTTGAATTTTCACCAAATTTACACCTTCGAGAAATATTTATTGTTCGAGCGAGCGGGGGTATTCGAGCTATCGTAGTTCGAGCGATCGAGGTTTATTTACATATGATTTAATAGGTATTTAGACGGGACCGGCAGATGACTTCAAGTTATCCGGGGTATTCGAGGCATCGATGTTCGAGCAATCGAAGTTCTACTGTATTTCAATTCTATTACCAAAATTCCATACATTGATTATAATGCAAACCTATGGTTTAAGTCATTTATGGATGGCAGTGTAGTTCAACAAAAAATGTTTAATCTAGAAAGAGCCCTTGCAGACTAAAACCAAAATAATAATTTTATCCTGCAAAAAAAAAAAAAAAAAAAAAAAAAAAAAAAAAAACAACTCTATGGGCCAATCTTGTCCCATCTTATCAGTATTGGTGATGTGTTGAATAAAACCAGTTCCACCTCTCTCTTATTATACCCCTCACAAACTAGTAGAGGAATCATAATATCATGTCTGATTGTCCGTGCGAAATCATATGTGGGCCATATCTCATCATTGCTTTGGACCACCGTCATAAAACTTCACATGGGTAATCTTCATGGTTCAACTGGAAAAGTCAATGTCGGGAATGGGGGTATTTGGCTCTCAAGAGACAGCTGTTGTTTATTTTTGTCTTTGACTTGAAACTTGACTGATAAATAGGCTTAAAATTGTCAAGAGAAATCTTGATATTTATTGAGGAGGTGTGCATGTTTGAATGCTGTTTTGCTTTAAAGTAAAATGATTCAAGTTATGTTATTATAAAAAGTCATCCTTGATTTTGCAAGGTCTCAGCCAGGATGACCCTCCCCAACCAACCACGTTTCTGGATTAGAACATTATACAAACATTAGCAGCTTTCATATTCAGTCTCCATTATCTGTTTGCATCATCATTTAAGAAATGACATTCTGATCATGGTATTTCAAGGGATAATGCAAGATACTGTGGCACGCACGTGCATTACCCCTTAAAATACCATGAGCAGAAATGTCATTCCATAGTGGCGCCTATCCTGGAATTTGTGACGTAAATGTTTACAAAAAAAAAATCACACTATTGTTATAGAGAATTTATCGGGGTAATAAGCTGGAAAATCCAATTCTGCAATTTAAGGTTTGAGGTTGCTTGTCTTTTCCTAATATGCTATATTTTCCACATATATATTATTCCAGGTGGCCTCCTCTCATCAGTATGACAGTGTAAATGAATTTTATCTTGGCTCAGTTGGAGAACAACCATTCAATAGAGGAAGTGCAGTTTATGAACCCCAAAGAAATTCACAAACAGAACAGATATCTGAATCAAAGAAAGCACCAATAAATCAGCCATCATCGCAGCAGACTGGTAGATCTTATGACAGCGTTATGCAGCAACAACGGGTTCCACAGTCGTCTTCATATCAGAAGTTGGAACCGGGACGTTCCTCCTTGGGACAACAGTCTTCATATCCGAAGTTGGCACCTGGACCTTACTCCTCGGGACAGCAGCCTCAGCCATCACAGCCATTTATCTTAGCTGGTGATCCTGGACCTCAAAATGTATGTACAAATATAATTATCAAAACTGTTTGGTCATTGTAGCTCACCTGCATAATGTGCAGATGGAGTTTTGTCATGTTTCTTGTACAGTCGTATGCTATAAAACAGGGTGCTCCTACATGGAACAGGGTGAGACGGGCTCTCACAAGGCCATATTTGTGGACAATATTGGACCTTTTCACAATTAAAAATCTTTCGTTTTTTCCCACAAAAATTTATATCTGTTTTTCACAATTTACATAATTGACCATAAAAAAATTAAATGTTAAAAATGTTTGAATATAAATTAATTTTAAAATTCAATCTGGAAACAAAAAAAACTAATATATAGTAGCAATTGACATATCGCTGACCACGCCCACAATGTTCTGCCAAAGCACCAGCATGCTTGAATTGCACACAAAAAGAATAAAAACTCGACCTGAATCGTGACATTTAATGACATCACTGATACTAGTAAATTAGTTGCCGAGATACCTTTGGTACCGTGATGGCGAGCAGTGTTGGAACATAAAACACATGGCCGGCGATACATCAATTAAGTTTATTAAACATTTTTTCAGCTCGCTAACTGAGAGTTTTGTTACTGTAATAAATATATTTTCATTTTCACACTTAAGGCTATTTGACTGCTAATTTTTACAATTCAAAGGACTCCGTTTCATTCACAAAAGACCCAAGAGGTTGTCCAGTGAGGAGGTCAATTATTATGATTTGAGTTCATTATAGACAGGTTGTCTTTGTAGGAAGGTGGTAGCTGTTATCAAGTAATACTTTATCGGTAATTATTTTTCCTATTTTTAGCAGCAGAGAAGAGTTCCATCTCACAATCCTTCATTTACCAGTGATTCTGGTTGGAAAAAATCATTGGATAAAAAGGTAAAATTATGCTTTTCTTTCCACTGACTTGGTTAAGAATCATTTCCTTGACCATGATTCTTAATCATTGAGGTTGGTTGGTTGGTTGAATGTTGCTTAACGTCGCATCAGCAATTTTTCAGCTATTCGTGACGAGAACTATTTAAATAATCTCTATGGATTAATCTATGAACAATTTTGTGTATGCATGTGAAGTGCTAGTGTGTTGTATGGTCTGCCTTGTACTAGCGCGCACTCAGGGCGACTTTACCGTGCTAGCTCACAGAGTCAGTACGCTGCAGACAAGCGTACCACTCCCCCAGTCCATTATACTGATACCAGGTGAATCAGTAAAGGCCAACGGTAAGGAAAATCCACTTTCCCACTTAATCATTGAGGCATTTTTATCTTGTTTATATATTTACTGTTAAACATGGTGTATTGTCCATGGTCCTTGTTTTTGATAATTTGATAATAATAATAATAATAAAAATTGTTGATGTGATTATGAAGGAACATTCTTCAAACAACAATCCACCTAACATCTAGAGGCATGGCCTAGTGGTTAAGATCACAGAGTCATAATTCAAGTGTTGTGGTATGTCCTTAGGAAGACATTTAATAGGAAGCTGCAAAATGAATGGGCATCTGCTGGAAGGGAGGATAACCTTGAAATGAAATGATGCCCCATTTAGGAGAAAAAAAGTGGAAGTCTTAAATTCCAAATATCTTCACATCAGTGAAATTAAAACATTTTATATTAAATGCACACTAAATAATAATAAAATCACAAAGTTAATTGTAAAACTGGAATTATCTCCCTTTGCTACATCAATATATGCTTAACATGTGGCCTCCAAACTGTAAAATTGTAGTCATAGTGATAGCTTTGTCAGATAACCAAAAGGAATGAACACTCTGAGTGTTGGCATCTTCTTGTCAAGTATTTAAGTGTTTTACCAGTGTGTATTGATTGTGTATACATACAATACCTGTTGAAATTAGCCACATAGGTAACCATGTGTCTAGAAATTATAAATATGAAGTAACATCTCATATCACCTTTATTTAAGGAATGATTGTAATTTTTTTCTATCTATGGGGTCATAGACAAAATTATTTGGTGCACGCGGCATAAAACCGCAAAGCGGTTTATGCATATGCGTGCACCAAATAATTTTGTCTATGACCCTATTGATAGAAAAAACAATCATTCCTTATAATTAAATTCAAAAATAAGTTCAATATTCATAACATTCATGTAATCTTTAAATTATACACATGAAACAAAAAACCAGTGCATTAAACAAAAAATGGCGCATTAATCTAAAAGCGGAACACAGCTGATTGCCAATGGCTACCGCCGGTAGCTCTGCACAATATGACATCAGCTAATATGACGTCAAAAAATTCTGTCTATGGGATCATAGATACAAAAAATTTACAACACTGGATAGTATTAAAATTTAATTATTGTTTGATATTAAAAACAGGACAAAGAGCAACAGAAACATAAATATAGTCCTAAAGTACAGAGGAAGAATATTGAGGTATGTCTCCACTGTCACTCTATCTATTCTTGCCATGTATCTATTTAGATCATGAACCAACTCTCATCATTTTACCTATTCTCACCATCAACTTTAGATCTTTGTCAAAATTATTCAAATTTTTTGCACCCTGCATTTAGAAAAGAGTCCTTTAGAGGAGACCATAAAAACTGATGTTCTGTGGCATAGTAGGTGTGGCACACTAAAGACCCCTCCCTGCACATTGCCCTGAGCACACTGAAAAGGTCAATTTCTGTCACTTCATCTGTTGTCTTGATATAAGTGAAATATTCTTGACTGAGGCACAAAACTCCATTCAATCAGTCAACCATTAATTTTATTTATATTTTCAATCGGTAACATTTTGCACTTATTTTTTCAGCAACAACCATCACAAAGACAACAGATGCCTCATTGGGGCAAAGCAAAACAGGCTGCTGCAGCCAAAAAACAAATGAAATCCCAAAGCAGAGATAGAGATAATAGAAGTAGAAGTGGAGATAGGTCAAGGGCATATGCCGTGCCAGTAGACCCTTATTATGAACAACCTTATGCCAGACATCCAAGTCTGGAAAACGTTTCTGTACAATATGTAGGGTTTGATCCATTTGGAGCTCCTCATCAAGGGTATGGAAGACCTAGGCAGAGCCGTTACAATCAGTGGCAGGAGCCTCGAGCTGATTATTGGTAATAATATTTGTGTTTGAAGATATATAATATAATGTTGAAAAATTTATGTTTAAAAATGTAGATGTTAATTAAACAATTTTGAGATCCACATCAAGGGTGTTGAAACCTAGATCAGGAGTGGTTACAATCAGTGGAAGGAGGAGGGGACTCATTAGTGGGAGGAGCCATCTCAGTGGGAAGAACCACAGGTTCAGTATTTATGTTAATGTTGAAGAATACATTATGTTAATTAGATTGTTATGGAAAGATAAACAGATTTGATTTACCACAAGTGTTCAGATATTAGGTTTTTCCATATACCATGTGATATTCTTTAAGATGTGTTTGGAACTGTTGTTTCTTTTGAGATGAAAGCCTGTTGGATTTATTAGATTTATGCCGAACTGTTGATTCTGTTGGAGATGAAAGGCTGTAATATTTGTGCCGAACTATTGTTTCTGTTGGAGATGAAACCTTTTCATTTGATATTTTCTGGGATGTCAATATTCTTAATAAATAATGCTGCATTATTGTTTTCCATAGTAAGACAAAATGATAGTACACAGGTTAGACTAGCCATTATCATATGGTAAAATGGGTGAACTGCATTATGTTGTGGTTATTCCGACCGAGGGGAGAGAGAAATATTTAGGGATGTGGGGTCGGACATATTGTTTGTGATTTACTATTATATATTGCAATATTTCATCTTTATAAATCAATGTTGATAACGGCATTAGTTTATTATATATTTTCAGGAAAGGTTTTAATCAAAACGAAAGTTTTTAAATTTTTTTACTGTAAATCGGGAAAAAATTTTTGTCAGTTGTTGTTGCTATGTAACTTCCACCACTGTCTGGTGAACCGGAGGTAGAATACTGCTTAAATGACAGTCCTTGAAAATACTGTCACTTCAATTAATACCGCACCAAACTTTTAATGTTTTGAGAAGCAACATTGAATTATATTTGTGCAATTTTTACTATTACCCCCCTGTCTGTCTGTCCATGTAAATTCGTGTCGGCCATATTTTATAGTTGCATTGGACAACTGCAATAAAACTTCACATGAATAATCATCATGGTCCAAAGGTATGTCATGACCTCTAACCAAGGTCATATCACAAAGATCAAGGTATCTGGAAAACATTAAATTTTTGGGGCAGAGGTATATTAAGCTCTCAAGAGACAGTTCTAGTTTTGGCATTGTGGTATGACAGCAGCCGGTATGAGAGTAGGTAAATTACATTAAATTTGAATAATCATTATATTTTTGGAATTCTAGAAAATAAAATAAGCAAAATAATTCCTTGATTTACTCAACATTCCTATGCAATACTGTATGATATTATTATGCAAATGTATATTAAACAACCTAACATGTTAAGAAATCCCTATTTTACTATTGACACATTTTGTTTTATTGTTGTGATAGAAATATGTCCTCAAAAAAGATTTTATCTTATGAAATGTTTATCAAACATATGACACAAAGGACATTTTAACTTGTTCAGTGGAGCATGCAAGAGGGGAGACTGTTCATATTTTTTCATGAAGGTATTCATGATATTTTGCATGAAGGTATTCATGATATTTTGCATGAATATAGTCATGATATTTTAAATACATAATAATCAACAAATCATGTTAAATTATACATTTTACAGGTGCTTGTCATTTTTAGATAAAACACATTTTATGTCATCTGAAATGTACCAAATATAAGGTTTATGGGAATGGAAAACAGATAATTTTTGATGACTAAGTTTTACACTACAAGTGTATAGATCTTGTTGCATTACCAGTATGTTTTTTGCTGTAAACCTAACAATCCACCACTTTCATATATATGGGACCACTTTGTACAAATGGTGTAAAGTACATGCTTAAGGAGCATGGTACCTCTCACCACTTTGGTTCAAATCTCATTTAGGCAGGTCCTATTGTGAGAAATTTTGTAAGCTTGCTTACATTAGGTGGTTGGTAGCTTTCTCCGGGTACTTCAGTCTCCTCCACAATTCTAGAATTAACCTTCGGGTTTCCTGTACCAGATCAGAAAACTTGCTGCCAGAATATAAGTGAAAGGATCTTCACTCTGACAAAAACACCCACTCCACACCTTCTAATGTTGGTAGATTTCTTCAGGTACTCTGGTTTCCTCTACCATACCTAAAAACTGGCTGTCAGGATATAAGTGAAAGGATCTTAACTGGGATAAAAACACCAGTACTCCAATGTAGTTTGAAATATATTAACCCAAGTGATTTACATAATCGACATGTTAGATTATGTAGTTATTGTACAGAGCCATATCTTGTCTCGGACCCATATTTGGAAGAAGTCTCAGATTTACCTGTAATTGCAGACAGGTAACTTTGTGTAACATTATAGTTAATTAAGTGCTTGTTGGTGTTAAATGGTCATAATAAGAAGTAAATTTTTGAGAATTCTTTAAAAAACATAATATGGTTTTATATGAAACAAAGAAAGATTTTACAAAGTGTCCGAATACGTCTTGCCATCTCTGTACATCTGAAATAATACATTTTTTTTTAAATCTTAAAAAGGTACACGAGTGTCTCTATCTTTTCATAAAATTTGCTTTTGAAAAACTTGTTTTAAAAAAAATGAAATTGCATTCAAAGACTCCCTTAAATATTGATATGCAAGCAAATTTTTATTTTTTAAAAAAAAACTATTATTATGATCAGTGTGTGTGTGTGTGTGTGTGTGTGAGAGAGAGAGAGACAGATGTCATTATGGGTTTGTATATAAAGAGAATAACAGTGCTAAAAGCCAATAAAAACTGATAAAATGGGTCCTTTAACTGTAAATTTGATGAACGTCTCCATGTTTTATCCTTTACTTATATCAACATACACATGATTAATATATATACATATTTTTATACATACAGTATATTAAAACTCATAAAATGATATTTTATTCTTTAGTCTTCACTATATTGAAACTTAACTCGAAATCCTTTATGTTGGAGTTTTAAATCTGGGAGATCAAGTTTTTTAATTTTTAATTCAAATTCTTAACACATAAAAACTATAGATTAAATAATGAGTTTGAGTTATCCCTGGCTTTCAAGAAAAATTGTTGTTAGAATTAACACAGTTCTACTGCACATTTATTTTATTTTTTTTTTTTCACATCAGTTAGTTTTTGCAACATGTCTATTATTATGTGTATTTTAATTTTTTAAACATTGCCAGATAACAACAAGCTTACTTCATAATTATTATTATTATTTTTTTTTGCAATTTGAAAATACAACAATGAATTTTCTGATTTACAATATATTTATAAACAGTAATATCTTTGAAAATATTTTCTTAACATTTGTTAATGCTGGGAAAGGCTATTGTTTTAAAATGATAAGATTGTGTCCTCAAATATATTGTTATTATTGAAATCACATTGATTGGTATAGGCAAACAACAATAACCTGTCCGTTCGACCTTTTATTTAAAAATTCATTTTGGACCAATACATTTCATGTATAGGGAACCCAGGTTAGTTTATTTGTCTACATCATGAGGTAAACATGCATTGTTTATGTATTACTGTTTAAGAAACATTCGCGAGGAAGAAATATTCACAATTTTCACTGTGATTCTTTTATCATGAATATATCTTCGCCGCAAAAATTATTTCCCTTGGTTCAATTTCCTTCCGTTGGAACCATGAAAATTTCTTACTATGAAATAATTTAGAAGACCATAACCGCGAAAGTTTCCTACTGCTAATATATCTTCTTAGACAGTAACTGAGAATCCCAAAACTACCCAAAAAATTGGTGGAGTCTCGTATATAAATATTCCTAATGAAAGTTCAAGCAGACAGGTCAAAGTTGTTGGACTATATGGTTATACAGAATGTTTTCTATTATTGTTTCCCTGACATGTTATTATTATATGGGAGCCAAAGATGTCATTAAACCATACTTTTATATAAAAAAAATGAGTTTGTTTTAAATTAATTTGGCCCAACATTGGTATGAAAATAATTTCCCATATATTTGCAACATATCTGGATTTTGAGTTGACATGACTTCAGTGGACAAATTTGTTCTCTGTGACATATATCCCACCATCCATCCATCCGTATTTTCAAAATACATTCAAACCTGTCCATAAAGACCACTCAAGGGAATCAGTAAAAGTTACTTTTATGGGCAGGTGGCCTTTATATACAGGTTAAAAGATATGAATAAAGAACAATGTGGATACAATTCTACTGGCCTTTATAAACAGGTGGTCCTTATATAGAGGTAGCCTTTAAGGCAGGTTTGACTGTATGTATATTCAAATCTTTTCAACTTCATAAAAATTTATTAAGATATCTTTTCACTCATTTACCTCAATTTAATTAAGAAAAGAAGAAGGCTAAAACCAAAAAAGAAGGACAGTACATAGAAATGAAGCCAGTTAAAAACTGGGCAACTAGCAAGGGCAGCAACAACCAAAAGGTGATGTCATTTTCTAGAGTCAAGAAGTGGAGTGAGGTAGAGTAATGGTGTTTTATGCCCCAGTCATGATTCTTTCACTTATTTTGATTCAATGAATGGCATTTTACGTCCCAATCAAGAAGAATTCACTTATATCAAAATGTCACTAGCTGTAGGTAAAGTGGCAGAAATTTTTACCTTTGCAGTGTGCTCAAGGAAATGTGCAGGATTCTGTAAAGTGCTACGCCTGCTCAAACAAATGGCATCAGTTTAAAAGGTCTCTTTTGAAGGACTCAGTGACTTTCATTTCTAAATGCAGAAAACTTTGCAAAAGAACAGTTACTGTCTATTTTCAAGTCTTGGTCAGACCATGGCCGAGGTTCGAACCCACAACTTCTTACATAAGAAGCAAGCACTCTACCAATTCAGCTTCTATAGTGGTTCAACTTATTTTGAGGTGTTGGAGGATGTGGTTGCAGAAAACCACTGGCCTTTGGCAAGTGAACTGACTTAGTTTTACACACAAGGATCTACTTCAGTAGGGATATGAACCTAGGTGGTGAGAGGCGTCTGTTAGTGCACGCTTTAGACCACTTGGCCATGGGAACTCCAGAGAAGCTAGACATGCTACTAAGCACAAGGAGGACATTTAACAGGTGCAGTATGATCAAGGAAATAAAGTGAATTATGATATGCTGCCAGTGGGTACTTGTTGTGATTTGCACTTGTTCAAAGGGCCATAACTCCCAGGAAAATAAGCAAACCAAGTTTGGTTAATGATATGCATGTTTCTTATCAATGTTCATGCTTTGCACCAAGTTTCATAAAAAAGTGCTGTGTTTTTTTGGAAGATTACTCTCGAAAAGGATGGAAGTTCAAATTTAATATCCCCTCTTTTTTTAAAGGCAGGGATAAAAAACTCAACAAAAAACTATTTTTTGTACAATGTTTATTTATTATACTAAAAGGAGCATTACGTCCCTTGTTTAAATGATCACTACATCTATACCAATGTTAGAATAAAAAGATATATAAAGTAATTATAATATTAGATAAAAGCTAATGCAAAAACAGTCTCTTCGTCAACTGTGAATATTTACACAAAAATGGATTTATTAAAAACGATGTAATAAAAACACGAGCTAAAACATGAATATTTAATGTACAAATTTGGTTGGAAAAATACTGCCCTAAAAATAAGCTAAAATATGAACTGTTTTTGGTGAATATTTATTTTATTTAATGTACATAAAACATGAATATTTAATGTACAAATTTGGTTTGAAAAATACTGCCCTAAAAATAAGCTAAAATATGAACTGTTTTTTGGTGAATACATGTATTTATTTTATTTAATGTAAAAATTTAGTTTTGAAAATACTGCCCTAAAAATAAGCTAAAATATGATTTTTCATATGATGTTCATGAATATTTAAATTTTCAAATTTGGTTTTGAAAACACCGTGCTTAAAATAAGCTAAAATGATGCTCATGCATGTAAAACACTAAAATTTAAGTATTTATAATCACTGCCTGAATCACAACCAATCGATGTAAAATGTAAAATTTACCATTAAGGAAAAAATATAAAATTTCATATACATGTAGCAAAAATACAAATTTCCCAGATATTTTCATATCTCCACTTTGTTTTACAGCTTACACGTGTTACCCGCATTTGCCAGATATTTTCATATGTCTCCAAATTTGTTTTACAACATGCATATGAGTTTCATAACTTTTCCAGATATTTCCATATTTCCAATATGGTTTATAGGAAATATATGATTTCCAGTTCATTTCATTCGTGTATATCAAAAACAATGCAGCTCAAAAACAAGTGATTTCCATACATTTTCCAGATATTTCAATATGTCTCCAATATGGGTAACAAAATACTTATGATGTTAAGTCATTTCATTCTAGTATTTCAAAAACAATGTAGCTCAACTACAAATAATTTCAATACATTTTCCAGATTTTTCCTTATGTCTCTGATATGGTTTACAAATTACTTATTTTACTTCACCCTTGTATCATAAAAACACATGATGAAATTTTCCTATGTAAAAAATGTAAAATTAATGACCACACTTCCATCATAAGGAAAACTTAAGGCCAAAATGTCTCACTTAAACAACCTCATTCCTGTCCTGTATATAATATTTTATGTTGGAAAACATTACTGGAACACATGAAATCAGAAAATGGCCCACTTTCATTTTTATATTGGAACTCGTGAAGTTGGAAATTTCAGTAATAAGTGGTTCTAACAATTTCAAGTAGTGAAATGGTAAAATGAAGATAATGGGGTTCGCACTGTATCACGTGATGCCCCCTAATGTTTGTGCAGAACACTTATTTAAAATGTATATGGAATTGCAATATATGACATTATCCTTTGAAAATAACATTATTCCAGGAATATGCTACGCTAACAATTTCCAAAATGTTCCACACAAACGTTATGAGGTATTGGTCACGTGGTACAGTGGCGAACACAATTTAATCATTTCATAAGCAAAATAAATCTATGAGCAATAGTAAAGGTCATGCAGTTTGTATATATTTACAAATATTTACATCTTTGAAAAAAACACAAAGTAATCATGTTAAATCAGATCTGATGTAAAGTCAGGACCCTTCCGACTTTGGAATTATCTGTTGCTATGGTTTCGTTGCACATGATTCTCAAAAAATTATGTAACATACACCATTAAAGATGCATTCAAACATCCAAAGAAAAGATTTTATTAAGAGTTTTTATACTCTAGGCAAGATTCTTTTATTTATTCATGCAGTTAAGGAATGGTGGAGGGAAACCAGAGGGTCCATAGAAATTGACAGAACTTCTGAAAGCAAACTGACTAATTTTACAGAGGCATGCCTGATTTATCAAGGGAAAATAATGTCGATATTGAGTGTAATAAAAACACTCCATGAAAAAATCCTGAAAAAATTGGTACAAAATGTTTCTTGTTGTAAAGTATGATCTTAAATAAAAGATTATGTTACATTTTGTAAAACACAAGTATCACAAAACTGTAATCGACATATCCCTACAAATATTTAAATGATGAAAGTTTTCATCAAACCATTTGAAAAAGGGTCTAATTTATTTACTGGTATTTCCTTCTTGAAAATTTATACATGATAACGTTTTCATTTCATTTACATTATTTAAATTTCAAAAACATTCAAAATTGTAGTTCAATAACCTCAAAAACATTTAATAACATGATATTTACAAGATAAAAAAATCTCTACCCAGCTTTATTGTTCCACCTCTTACTCAACGCCCCGTCTGTTACTAGGAAGAGCCAAGATGAAAACACTGTGGTCCACATCTTACTGGACATTGGCCTGTTGATAGGAAGAGCCAAGATGAAAACACTGTGGTCCACATCTTACTGGACGTTGGCCTGTTGATAGGAAGAGCCAAGATGAAAACACTGTGGTCCACATCTTACTGGACGTTGGCCTGTTGTTAGGAAGAGCCAAGATGAAAACACCGTAGTCCACATCTTACTGGACGTCCGTCTGTTGCTAAGAAGAGCCAAGATGAAAACACCATGGTCCACATCTTACTGGACGTTGGCCTGTTGTTAGGAAGAGCCAAGATGAAAACACTGTGGTCCACATCTTACTGGACGTTGGCCTGTTGTTAGGAAGAGCCAAGATGAAAACACTGTCGTCCACATCTTACTGGACGTCCGTCTGTTGCTAAGAAGAGCCAAGATGAAAACACCGTGGTCCACATCTTACTGGACATCTGTTGCTTAGAAGATCCAAGATGAAAACACTGCTCCACATCTTACTGAACGTTTGTCTGTTGCTAGGAAGAGCCGAGACCAAAACACTGTGGCCATAGTTGATAGAGTTGGAACAACACTTCTAGGTAGAGCTTGAGTCGAATGAAAAATTATACAGTCCAACCTGCCTTAAAGACCACCTCTATATAAGGGCCACCTGCTTATAAAGGCAGGTAGAATTATATCCCAAATGTTCTTTATTCATATTATTTGTACCTGTATTTAAAGGACATCAGCTCATATAGGCTAATTGTACTGGTTCTCTTGGGTGGCCTTTATAGACAGGTTTGACTGTATTTGGTAAGAATGGTGAACACAAATAAAGTGCATTTTATTTTTCCAAAAAATGACTTGTGCACCAATAAATGTACTAGTATATACAAACACCTTTGTAATACTGATAGTAACAACTCCATGACTGTCACATTGTGGTCTTGGTACTTGGCAGAATTGAAAATTTAAAGGTCTGTCAGTTCTTTCTTTTTTCTATAAAAGGTTTGCAGTGATTTTGTTTGCCTAAAATTACTACCAAATAAAGGTAGTTTCCCCTTGGGAAAAATAACTAAAATTTCCTAATTTGACCACTAAAATTCCCAAAAACAACATTGATATACAGGCAAATTAAACCTACTGTAGTTACCTGCACATGTTAGATGCTGTAACAATTTAAATTTCTTTGCAATAAGAATCCTAACCTATTGCTAGAATGTCATAATAGACTTGAATGTATTTCAGAACTTCAAATTTTCACAATTTAAAACACAAAAGGTAGTTAATTAAAAATGTAACAAAATTACTGGTTTGGGTCTTTTCGGTCACATTCCAATATACAAAATGTAAAAAAAATGTTCATCTAAATTCATTCAAGCCCAAATAGATTTTTTAAATGTATGAAGATGATTTTTTTAAAAACAATTTAAAATTACTAGTTATCTTAACATTAAAGCAGTTGCATTTGTTACCAACAGGCGTAATGTCATGTAAAAACTTAAAAAAAAAAACAAAAAAACTTTTTTTGTTATATGAAGTTGAGTCATGAAACCATAAAAAAGCACCAGGGTTCATTAAAGAGTTTCCTTAAAAAATGGTTATATTTAACAGTAGCACCTTATTTTATTATAAAATTGATGCAAACAGTCAATTTTACAAAAAAAAAATAAAAAATTGTCACACAGCAATTTTTTTAAAATATATTTGAGTAAATCATTACACATTTTGACCAAAAAATTATACATATTGTGTCTAAGCTTGTAAAACGAGTATTTGAAAATATTGTTAAAGTCATGCACTATTAAAGATTCAAATTTATAGAAATGGTCAATTTTACAAAATGAAAAAATAGTAATTGTCACACAGCAATTTTTAAAAATGTTAACACATATTTGGGTAAACCATGACACATTTTGACACCAAGATATATATTGTGGCTGATCGTGTACAACAAGTTTTTGAAAATGTAGTGAATTTTACAAAAAAGAACAAAAGTTGCTGCACAGTAATTTTTCAAAATATTACACAATGTTTAGGTAAATTATTACACATTTGGACACCAAAATATGATACATGTTGTGTCTGAGTTTCGACAATTGAGTATTTGAAAAATGTAGTCATGGTGACATAGTAATATACTGAACAAATTCCCGCATCGTCAAGACCACTGTTATTGCACTTCACTGTAGCAGTGGAAATTTCATATTTAAAAAGATACAACAACAAACTATGAAATTGTAAAATGTTCATGTAAAAGCGTAAAAATTCTCTTTATATTATGCCTTGAATTTGTAAAAAATATGTTTTTTTTGAAGACCAATGCAACATCTTAAGAATATATGAAATGCAAAATAAAATTTTCGATAAAAATGCACAGTAAAATAAAATGATTTATATGTATATAATATAATTAGCAAAAAAGATAAGAATGAATAAGATAGATTAAAGATTACGTTCGGTCAGATTTCTGGTAAATGAAATTTTAACTTATCCCATTTGGAGATACAGGGTGTTCAAATCGACAGATTTCTGTTTTTCGATGGATATGTACAGCAAAAACAGATGTAAAAATGTACTTATATTATAACATTGCGCATAAAAAATGTACTAATATTATGTCTTTGTTCGTTAAAAATGTACCATTCTGAATAAATTAATTGAATTGATTCGTCAGCCTGGAGATAATTAATTTCAACTGCATTTACTATATACCAAAGAATGAGGCATCAAAATGGAGATTATATTTAGTTAAAGCCAGTATTTTGTTTTATTTTTATTTTTTTAATTAAACTTTTATTAATTTTTGTTTTGTTTTTTGTATTTATTGGAGAAGGGGGTGCAAAGTGCATACACTCATGTGCATCAGCTATATTATGTAAAATGACAAAAAGTCTTCATGTCTATTCATTACTAAAGCAACTAATTTTACATAAAAACTATATTTCTCTCTATTATAATAAACCTTATGATAAAAATTGCCTTAAAATCTATAACTAAAAGAATTCAAAATAAATATTTTCATATTTCATTTGGATATACCGATTGATCTTTGTTTCATAAAAATAAATTCCTCAAGGTCAAAATCTTCTAATGCTTGATTGATGATTCAAAATACTTCAATGTGTGATTTGTGTTTGTTACAATTTGAGCATTTTAAGGTTAAAACCAGTTTTAATTTTTTTTCTAGCTTAATGCAAATTTCAAAAACGCTTAATATTTAAAAGCACAGAGAATATAGATACAAATAAGCAACTATGTTGTGATTTTGACAAATGTTCCCTGAACATAAAAATTATCCAAACCCTACATATATATACAAGTAAAATCTACACTGGATTCATTTTTATCACTGCATTATAGCAGCCAATAAAAATTGGAATTAAGCCACCCAATACGAAATAAGCATTACAACCTCCAATGAACATTGGCATTCAGCCATCCAATAAAAAATTAGCATTACAACCTCCAATGAAAATTTAGACACCCATAATAAAGGGGTCACATTAATTTGAGTTATATAATACTTCTTTATTCTATGACAGAAATTTGGTTTTAATTTCATATTGGAATTGCCATTTATTTTGATAAATTAGACAGAATTACTTTAGATAAATTAAAAGTATTCACAATAACAGAATAATATAGGTATTGAAAATAGTATCAGGACATTCCAAAATACATTAAATGAAAATATGTAGTACAGGGTTTAACCATTATCTATATTTATACATATTTCAGAGATTGTTGCTAAGGAGATTATACAATAAACAATATGTGTTCTCGTTGATTGTTTGTCTAAATATAAGATTGTCTGAATCATTGTTCCCTCAATATGCTGGAGAAACGTATAACTCTATTAGCAGATTTAGAAGATACGAATATGGCGAATCTAGTCAAATACAATGTCAGGTATTAGTAATACTGTAATACAAAAAAACTTTTGTTAGCTTTGGTTTTGAAGAGTTATCTTCCTTGTAAAATGTTACTTTGGCAGGTTTGGTTTTGAAGAGTTATCTCCCTTGTAGAATTTACTTTGGCAGTTTTTTGGTGGGGGGTTATCTCTCTTGCAGAATGTTTACTTTGGCAGGTTTGGTTTTGAAGAGTTATCTCCCTTGTAGAAATTAACTGGCAGTTTTTATAGGGGAATTATCCCCCTTGCAGAATGTTTAATTTGGCATGTTTGGTTTTGAAAGTTGTCTCCCTTGTAGAATTTACTTTGGCAGTTTTTTAGGGGAATTATCTCCCTTGCAGAATGTTTACTCTGGCAGTTTTTGGTTTAGATGCCAAATAAGCAACAGCATAACAAAAAAATTTTCAATGGTTAAAAATATCAAAAATATGGCTTGTAATTCTAATGGAATATTCCACAATATAAAAATTGGAATGATTTAAAAAGTATATACAGAGTATAAAAGGTTGCTCTTAATGAATTGATTTTCTGCATGACTACTTTTTACAATGGAGATTCACTAAACAGACACACAATGGAATGTTAGCTTTTTCTGGGATGGTTTCCATAGCAACTGGAACATTATAACTAATAACATGTTGGGATAAAACTACCCAGAGTCATGGTTATCGAAGGTTTTTAAGATGCAAAATGGAATGTTAATTAGGATAAACTATTCCAGTATCATGGTTTCCATGGTAACTGGAACGTTAACTAATGTCAGGATAAACTTTCCCCGAGTCATGGTTACCAGCGTTACCAGAACTTGGTTTGGAATTATTCTCATCCTCTTCGATGACTTGAAGTTCAACCTCTCCTTTATCGTCAGTATCTGATGCCATGAGTTCGTGTCTTGACATGTGAGCTACAATGCCCGCTCCAAAACTGTCGCCTAATACATTGATGGAGGTTCTTATTCTGTCTCTGTAACAAACAAATAAAAAACTACTGTTAATCTTTCTGTAGGGTTTACCTTTGTAACACATGCCATCCATTTACTTTTGTGTAGATTAATTTATTCAACATTTGTGTATAACAGGGCCCCACGCATTATTGAAATCAGCTTAAGGTCAACAAATTGGCAATGTAAATCGTTTAATTGAAAATCTACACTGTCAAAATATTTATTTCAAAGGAATATAAAATACCATGTGGAACATTCATCTGGATCTTGACATACCAGACAGAATTAAATAGTCCTGGAACCCAAATTATGACCTAAATCCTGATTTTCTGTATCAAGGACATGGGTCCTGATATACAACTGGGATCTTTTTTAAACTAGGATTCTTTATACAAATCAGGATCCTGGATGAAACTATTACACACAAACCAGCTGGAGTTTAATTAGAATAGTTCCGACATTTTCCGATAAACTTAAAATTATTTTGGAAATATCCTTTTCACAATGATTAGCAATTCTTAAAAGAAGCAATGAGTTTATAGATTAATATGTGTCCCTAAGAAAAATTTGATATAGCCAGTACCAGCAATAGGTATACTGGCTTCAGTACTAAAAATAATACTCGTAACTAGGTACTGTATATATATATACTTACAAGAACCAATCAACAGCCAATATAAGACTGATATCCTCTGTAGGCAGCCCTACTGATGTTAGTACCATTAACATGGTCACAAGTCCAGCACTTGGTATACTGGCTGCTCCTATACTGGCACAAGTTGCTGTCAAACTGAAAAAGCAAAATACAAAAGTTACATGGTTTGCAAGTGTCCGGTACGGAATGATACAGGGTCAGTAGAAAACATAATGGATGTGGCGTCATTCAAAACGTTAAAAAAATACATTGCTGATGGAAAACCTGATACAAAACTTTGATGCAAAAGCTTATCCGAATAAACAGAATCAAAGTTCTCAAAATCATAATCCATTTTCTTTTCCTTTATTATTGTAGGAATCTAGTACCCATTTTGTTGGCTCTCAGTGTTTCATCAGATGATACTTCCAAGCGTTCAGCAGAATGTTGATTCACCTTCACCATTTTGGTGATGTTTACATTAGTGACAAGGAACTCTAACCCATCCGATATGAGCCTCATAGACCCCGTATTTTTGTGTGTACAGCTATGTAGGGAATGATACTGGGTGTTTGTCATGTGATTCATTTTACCCAATCACTTTCATTGAATTTAGTCAGAGGTAGGGTAAAAATAAATGTGCGGTGCTGACAGTAGAAGTGTGGTTACCTTACATATCTAGTCTATCAAACAAGAAAATTGAAACAAGGCTGTGGGTAGTGTACAGCAAAACTTGATGTAAAGACCCCTCACAGGATCTATGAAACATGGGTATTTTAAACACAAATACTGGTAGTCTTTATCTTAAGAGTTTTGGTAAAAACAAAGGGTTCTTTAACCAGGGTTATTAACAAATATGTTCTCTATATATAGGTGGCTGTTATAACAGGTTTAACTGTATTTGATAAAGGTGAGCTATATAGAGGATCTTAGACGAGTGGGGTTTAATATGAAATTTATTAAACGAGTTTAATAATTAAATATTAAACCCTCACGAGTCTAAGATTCTATATATCACATAAATCAAAATACCGAGACACATGACTTGTACATATTATTTGATGCCATATAGAAACAGCTGATTTCTATCTAGGTCAGACAAATCGCCCCCAAATTAACTGCGCAAGTAAGAATATAGTTCTATTTAGTTATAGTAAAAGTAAATTAATCACCTAAAATAAAAAAGACAAAACCAGTATGTAAGTTTAAATTATGTTATATTTTTCGAATGCATCAAAATTATTTTTCAAAGAATCGGAAAGTCTTTAAAAGTCTAAAAATAAACAGTTTTCAAATGACGTCATTAGGCGCGATCAGAAGCGTGAGAACTTATTACATCACAATCAAGTGATATTACATGGGTACCTGTGTAATATGAAAAATAACACCGGTTTATTCCATCAATAAACAGGAGGGTCATGTGATATAATTTAATTTCCAACTTGATTGGGTTTTTCTTTCAAACTTTTGGCATTAATCACCCATTACTAGCACTTTGTATTTTAACATGTTTTATTGTTTTAAAACAAGACCTATCAGAAGAAGTACAGCTTGACTGGATATAAAAAATTTTTTTAAACATTTGTTCCATAAAAAATTTAAAATTGGAAACCATGCAGCAATCGCACTGATAATGACAATAGCACTGGTTCTTAAACCAAGTATTTGACATAGACTTCAATCCTCCAATGAACTTTCAAAGAAATAGGGGGATATTAAATTTGAGTTTCCGTCCTTTCCTCTATCAGAAATTCTTGTCTATGATAATTCTCAAAAACTATGGAGCACTATTTCATGAAACTCTGGCAAAGTATCAACATAGATAGGAGATGCACATATTGTTAACTCGAGTTGGTTTGCTCATTTTTCTTGGAGTTATGGCCCTTTGAACTGGAGTGCAATTTAAAAGAAGGACCTGCTGGCAAGGGATCCTACTTCATTGAATTTGCTTGTTATTTTTGGGATGTTTTCTACATCAATAACAAAAGGGTATGTTTTTACCTGACTGTAATAATCTGTCCAATAGAGAGTTCAATGCCGTTCATCTGAGCAATAAAGATAGGTGCAACAGCCTCATATAACGCAGTTCCGTCCATATTTATTGTAGCACCAATAGGCAAGATGAAGCGGGTGACACGGCGGTCGATGTGTAGATTCTCCTCCAGACAACGGAAAGTAACAGGGAGGGTAGCAGAACTGTAAAGTGGAAAACAAAATTTAGTTCATGTTTTACAAAACTACTTTGATCCAGTTGTTGAAAGCTCTATTAGCTTCACAAAATTGGTTAGTGAAAATTTAAAATTTTAACAAAATTACAAATACTCATTATTAACATAAAATTTTGAAAACAAGTATAAAGTTTGTACAGACTGCGATCTTTTCGTTTTGCATAAATCTTTTTGTAAATATGTAATGATACTGTATAGAGTATCCTTCAACCCTGATGAATACTATGGTTTATTTTTATGAAACATTTCTGAAAAGGGTCTTAAATTATTCATGTCCACAAGTCCAGCCTTGGGTTCATCTGAAAAAAAAGTTCAACCCCTGAAGAGAAAAGTATCCTCAGATACCTTAAATAATGATCCCTAGTGTTAATGTCATAACATATAAACTGTTTATCAAAATGACCGAAATACCTTGAAGCTGTTCCAAGGGCAGTAACCCATGCCTGTAAAACACCTTTAAACAGGAGTAGTGGATTCTTCCTAGTTATAACAAAGTAAAGTAATGGAAGTGTTACTACGGCATGTATAAATAGTCCTGTCAGGACAGTGACCATGTACATGCCAAGCCGCTCTCCCACAGCACCAGGGTCGTCTAAATATAGAATGTTTCCACAAATAAGGAACATAATACCAATAGGAGAATACCTACAAAGAGAAAATATAAAATTAGATTATTCTGTTGTTTAAAAAAAAAGATATAAATTTAATCTACATATACCTGCAGTGCATCTATGGTGTCTTTACTGTTGAAGGAACCAATAGATTGGGATTTTGAAAAGAAACTTTGAAATTCAGAACTTGGATTCAAGTTAAGATTTTTTATTTAAGTCCCCTCAGCAGAAATATAATGAATCATCTGTATTTAGAGATGCAATTGCTCTCTTCTTGATTTGACTGAATAACTTCTGTCCATCAAAAACCTTAGCAACTGGTCATCAGCTGTCTACACTAGGAATACCTGGTATCATTACGACGACCAAGTCAACATTCTTTTACTTATATCAAGGCAGTCAGTTGTTGGGTGGTTGAGGTTAACAGGAGTGCCAGGAGAAAACCCCCAGCCTTCAGCATTTGAACTGACAAACTGTTTTTACAATAAAATCTGCCCCAAATTGGAACCAAGTCTTAAAGAAGCGGCATTTTTTATCACTTAACCACTGACATAAGCTTTTCTTTACTTCATACAGTTAAAAGTAAAACTTTTGTGTAAACTTTCAGCATCCACATAACAAACTATACCAATGATAACTGGATGTTTAAACAATTTTAGTCTTAATACCTATCTCTCAAGGCCTTCAAAGGGAATCAGTAAAAGTGGCCTTTATGGGCAGGTGGCCTTTATATACAGGTTCAAATAATATGAATAAAGAACAATTGGGATAAAATTCTACTGGCTTTTATAAGCAGGTGGCTCTTATACAGAGGTGACCTTTAAGGCAGGTTGAACTGTAGTTTATCATTTAAAAGTTTTAGAATTTCAGGAATACATGCAGTAAGTATTCTTTTCCAGTCCTCATTTAAGCCTTACCACATGACAATGAGTACCATTTTCATGATAATCTCATTCAGAATGGCAAAGAAGTCCACCATCAGCTGTCCTTGTGGTCCCATCTGACTCAGCATCATACCAAATGCCGTACAAAATGATATCAAACCTTTAATAAATGAAAAAATAAATTTAAAAATCAAGGAAATTACATAAAAATCTATAATTGAATTGAGACTTTTTTAGGTTTATTAAGTTTATAAACATAGGAACTAAAGGGGACTAATTTCAAAGAAAATCATGTTATATGACCCAAATTCCAATTGGTGCAAATTTCTATGCTTCTATGAACTCGATCATGTCTAAAATCACACGATGGCACAAGTCCTTAATTTTTTCATATCTTATGTCATTTAATTAAGTTCTTGTCACTTTCTTTTATTTCAAAAGCCTTAAAGAATGTCAAATGACTTCTGCTATTAATTATATGAGTTAAGGCAAATCTTTGATTTTTTGACTGGATCAGTTAGGGAGAAGTTGCTTGTTATTATAATGAAATGTTTTAAGCTCCAGTCGTGGTTATTTATTTCGCTTGTCCAGTGAAGATTATCTCAGCTTCCCCAGTGACAATTATTAAGTAAAGATTATTTCTACTTGTCCTTATGAAGATTATATCAACTTCACCAGTAAAAAAACTCTTTCACTTTCCCTACTGAAGATTCTTTCATTTGATCCAGTGACAGTTATTTCACTTGTCCAGTATAGATTATTTTAACTTCCCCAGAAAGGATTATTTCACTTCCTCATTGAAGATTATTCCAATTGCTCCAGTGAGCAATGTTTTACTTGCTTCAATGAAGGGTTAATTCATTTGCCCAGTGAAAATCAGTTCAGTTGTTGAATGTTGCTTAACATTGCATCAGTAATTTTTCATCTATTCCCGACGAGAATTACCTTATTAATCTCTATGGACTAATCTATGATCAAGTTATTTCACTTTTCCAGTATAGATTATTTTAACTTCCCCAGAAAGGATTATTTCACTTCCTCATTGAAGATTATTCCAATTGCTCCAGTGAGCAATGTTTTACTTGCTTCAATGAAGGATTAATTCACTTGCCCAGTGAAAATCAGTTCAGTTGTTGAATGTTGCTTAACATTGCATCAGTAGTTTTTCATCTATTCCCAACGAGAATTACCTTATTAATCTCTATGGAATAATCTATGATCAAGTTCGTGTATGCATGTGAAGTGCGAGTTTTTTTTATCGTCTGCCTTGTACCAGCGACCACTCAGGGTGACATTAGGGTGCTAGCTCACCGAGTCAGTATGCCGCAGATAAGCGTACCACTCTGCCGGGTGAACCAGTAAAGGCAAACAATAAGGAAAATTCTTTTTCCCACATGTGATCTGAGCAGGACTCGAACTAACAGTGAGAGATCCTAAATTTGTAGACTGACGTCTCATCCATTAGGCCACCCCTGCGTCCATAAAAAATTAATTAGTTTCGGATTTGCCACAGGAACATTTTCCATAAACATTAGCAATAATGGCTCTGCAAAAACATAAGCACTTGAGTTTTATCTGGTGCACAGTTGAACCCCATTATTATACCTACCTAAGACATTTATTCCATCATTATAAGGCAAGCTTCTAACTGTGACGTTTACCGGGACCTTATACATCACCCTGGTGAGATTCAAGGCGCTAAAATCACCTCCTGTCTGGTTAAGGACCTTTGTGACGTTAACTAAACTGGCATTGAAAAGTAATCGTAGAGTTGTATTGATGTAATCATCAGTTATGTTCAACCTTTCATAATCTTCGCTTAGCACGTCCATCGACACTTTTTGGTATTTCAACACATCATCATATTTTGTTTTAATATGTGAAAAACAGGCTTGCATGATATTGGTCGGGAAAATATTTCTGAAAAATTCAACAAAAACTTGTACAGATATTTATGATAAAAAGGCTTGCATGATATTGGTTGGGAAAATGTTTCTGAAAAATTAAAACAAAAAACTTGTAGGATTATTGATGAATTTTTTTGTTTTAACATTTGAAAAACAGATGTTGGGAAAATATTTCTGAAAAATTAAAACAAAAAGTATAGACAAATTGCTTTAACATGTGGAAAAACAGGTTGCATGATATTGGTTGGGAAAATATTTCTGAAAATAACAACAAAATGCGTGTAGAATTATTGATGAATTATTTTGGTTTGAACATATGAAAAACATCCTTGCATGATATTGGTTGGGAAATATTTCTGAAAAATTAAAATAAAAATCTTGCAGAATTATTGATGATTTTTTTGTTTGAACATACAAAAACAAGTTTGCATGATTCCGGTATTGGTTGGGTAAATATTTCTGAAAAATTAAAACAAAAAACTTGTAGAATTGTTGATGAATTTTTTGTTTTAACGTATAAAAAAACAGACTTTCATTGGGGAAAATATTTCTGAAAATAACAACAAAATGCGTGTAGAATTATTGATGAATTATTTTGGTTTGAACATATGAAAAACATCCTTGCATGATATTGGTTGGGAAATATTTCTGAAAAATTAAAATAAAAATCTTGCAGAATTATTGATGATTTTTTTGTTTGAACATACAAAAACAAGTTTGCATGATTCCGGTATTGGTTGGGTAAATATTTCTGAAAAATTAAAACAAAAAACTTGTAGAATTGTTGATGAATTTTTTGTTTTAACGTATGAAAAAACAGACTTTCATTGGGGAAAATATTTCTGAAAAATGAAAAAACTAAAAAAAACTTTTACAATTATTGATAAATTACTGTATTCATTTCATTATTCTTGAATCTCCCTAGACCCACAAAATCAATTTTTCAAATTTTATTGTAGACGAAAGTTGAAAATTTGCAAGTCAAATATTACAAATCGTTCACTGTATTACTTGGTTTTTTTAATCATCTCTGAGCCATATGGGAAATTGCTAATTTTACACTTAAATCTTTAGAGTTTAAGAACAGTCAATTCAAATTAAACTTGACACGAAACAATCAGAAGTAAGAATCTCTTTCTTTTTATTTTGTCATTAGTGATTCAATTTTAAATGTAACAGGAAGGAGGAAACGTCAGAAAAAAATCCACAAAAATTGGTAGCTAAATTGATAGGGTTTCCTTCTAGTATTAAACATAAAAAATTAGACCAGTAGCCAAATTGGTACTACTTCCTTCCGGTTTTTGGAAGTTCCCAGGTTTAATTATAAAACTGGCTGCCTCCTGCATTTTCTGTCTTTCCTGTTACACCATTGCATGTCAATTTTATTTATTTTAGCCCCCATATAAAGATACATTTATGTACAAAGATTAACAGTCAAGATTTTTTTCAGTTGAGTTGAGTAATGGTGTTTAACATCCCAGTCAAGAAAATTTCACTTATATTGAGATGTCGCCAGCTATAGGCAAAGGTGCAGAAATTTTGCCTGTGCATTGTACTGATGGCATTATACAGCAGGGTTCTTTATCGTGCCAAGCCTTCTGTGACACAGGATCTCATTTATTTTGAGTTCCCATTCGAAAAAAACATGACTTTCATTTCATAATGTCGAGTGCTTGGCGAAAGATCAGCCACTACCCACTTTTAAGTCTTAGGTCAGACCTGTCTGGGTTCGAACCCACAACTTCCCACTAACTGAGCTACCGCAGTGTTAAGACTTTTTTTCAGATTGACAGTCAGTTTTACATCTACATGTGGCCTGTAGGCCAATGACAAACGTGTTTAATTTGAAAGTTGATTACGATTTGATGTTAGACTTGTAAAGATTCCAATCTTACAGGCACCTTTAACACTGCTCAAATGGTCAGCAAAAAAAACGTTCAAGTTTATGTACACCACAATGTTATTAGCAACTTGCAAAAAAAATTTAATTGAAACCTGTCCATTTTTTTAAAGAATTTCAGAAGAGATAAAAATGGACAAAAAGACAAAAGATATAAACCAAAGTATTAAAAGCATTCCCATGTGATTCTAAGGTGGGGATAATAATCTACCTTATTAAATCCAAAAATGCATCAAGAGAGGATACTCTGTCATCACCTTTTCCATTTTCTTCAATCTCGGGTTTAAGTAGCGGATTTCCAGGATGAATGGATACAACCAAAATTATACCTAAGATAATGGCCATGAAGGTCGTGGCAAAATAGTAGATTATACCTCGTATACCCATCTTACCACTGGATTTTGCATCAATTGATGATAAACCTGGAAAAAAGAAAGAAATTGATCTTACAACATTTTAAATGGGTAAAGAATACGACATGATCATACTCAATTCATCATCAAATATTTTCCAATTGTCAGCTTAAATGTAAGTGACTTAATATACCAAAATGAACAAGAAATCTGTGAACGACTGCTCACTTAAGTATACCCCCCCCCCCCTTAACATATGTTAGAAACACACATTTTAAATGTGAAATAGATGTCCAGCAGACTTGAAATTGATATTTGCAGTATGGGAACTTGCATACAAAATTTCCAGTGACTGTGAATAGCAGTTGCTGAGAAAACTGTTATGAAAATGTTCAACCATTGACCATACGGAAACAGGCAGTAGATGTCAGGCAGACTTTAAATAGCTACTTGTAGTATGGACTCTCATACTGAACTCACATACAAAATTTCAAGTGGCTGTGATCAGTAATTGCTGAGAAAACTCTTATTAAAATTTTGTTGAAAAATAAACCATTAGTCAGGAAAAAAGAAGTAGATGTTAGGCAGACTTTAAATCATAACTCATAGTATGGAACCTCACACTGAAGTCACAAACAAAATTTCAAGTGGCTGTGTTTAGTATTGCTGAAAAAAACTATTATGAAATTTTTGTTGAAAAATAAACTAAGTCAGTGAACAGGAAGTAGATGTCTGGCAAACTTGAAATCAGAGCCTGCGATATGGGACCCCACAATGAAGTAACAAACAAAATTTCAAGTGGCCGTGTTTAGTAGTTGCTGAGAGAACTGTTATGATATTGCTTGTTTCAGACAGATGGACAGACAGGCAGACTGAAGGACAAAGGTAAACCAGTATATCCCCTTCTTCTTTGAAGCAGGAAACTAGGGTATTTTATAAATGTTTGCGAAAGTCTTATTTTTAAATCGTATTGCTCTCATGAATTTACATGACCTTGGTCAGGTGGGATAAAAAGACATAAAAAGCTTAAGAACATTTCATTTTGGCCAATGATTACTTAAACAATCCGTTATATATATTTATTGGCTTACTTGCCAGTCTGTAATTACAACAGAATTGGTTTTCATTGACCATTTTTTACGGTCTTTGCTATTTAAAGTAACGACAACCATATTGGATTTTGGACTGTCATGCCAATTATAACTTTAATCTGCATCAAACAATGACCTTGCAAACCAATTTTTACTTTTAATTTGTCTGACTGGATTTAGAAGAAAAGAACTGGTCAAAACTAACACTTCATTTATAAAGCTAGTGAAAAATGGGTCAACTTCTATTTTCTCAAGTGACTGTCCAAAGTCATGAATTTTAACATCATCGATCCTAATATGTGTTTATCTCATCTTGTCTGGACCACTGCGGTAGCTCAACTGGAAGAGTGCTCGCTCCATAAGTGGGAGGTGGTGGGTTCTATCCCCGACCGGGGTCTGAACCAAGACTTGAAAGTGGGTAGTGACTGTCGCCAAACACTCAGCATTATGAAATGAAAGTCATGGTTCTTTTGGATGGGAACTTAAAATAAACGAGGTCCCGTGTCACGGTGGCCTTGGCATGCTAAAGAACCCTGCTGTATAATGCCATCAGCGCAACACAGAGGCAAAATTTCTGCACCTTTGCGTATAGCTGGCGACGTCTCAATATAAGTGAAATATTCTTGACTGGGACGTTAAACACCATTACTCAACTCTTCTTGTCTGGTTTAAAAGTTTTATAATTTGCTTGTATGTGTCATGTTTATTGATGTGTTGTCTGTTGCCAAGTATTTGTTTTTCAGTTAACGTTGTGAATATCTTTCTACTAGTTTAATTATTTTCATAACAACTGTTACATTTGATTTTTTACCAATCAATGAATAATAATTGAATTTTCATCGATCAAACTGCTTGTAATTTTAGTTTATATTTACCTAAACCTAACACTGTCATTGAAAAGTGATATCATGGTGTTCACAGAAATGATGTCACTGCTTTTATTGGGAGATCTCTCATTCTAATGCAAAGCTTTTATAAACAGGATTTTGGTTGGACTCCAACCGCAGTAAAATTTTCATTTTACGGTCAGAGTTATGACGTCGCATGTTGTCTAGGCTACAATTGATGTGTCACTGCCCACGCCTTTTATATTCCGACACTGGCCGCCACCACGGTACCAAAGCAGCACAATGGCAACTAATAACCTTCTAGTGTCAGTAACATCATTTAATATCACAATTCAGGCTGAGTTTCCATTCTTTTTGCGTGTAATTCAAGCATGCTGGGTCTTTGTCGGAACATTGTGGGCTTGGCTTGGCTTGCACTATCCTAGAACTGACTCCCTTTATATAAAGAAAGAATCTTCACCAGGATGTAAAGTACCATTTCTCTACACCTCAATCCCAGAACTAACTGTGGCCGCGGTGACCGAATGGATAAGACCTCAGTCTTCGAATCCAGGGTCTCTAACTGCCACATGTGGGAAAGTGAATTTTCTTTGCCATTTTTCATTGGTTCACTTAGTATCAGTATAATAGACTGGAAGGAGTGGTACACTTGTCTGCCGCATACTAACCCTGTGAGCTAGCACCTTAAAGTCACCCTGAGTGCACGCTAATACAACACATTCGCACTTCACATGCATACACGAAATTGTTCATAGATTAATCCATAGTGATTAATAGTTTTCATCGCGAATAGCTGAAAATTTGCTGATGCAATGTTAAGCAACATTCAACCAACTAACCAACCATAACTAACTGCTTTGAGAGATTCTTGACAAGGGCATAAAACACAATACTTTTTATTACACTCCATAGAAGTGTTTAAGCATTAGGAAATACTTGTCTAGTTCATTTGAACTTCTAATCACTCAAACAAATTAAAATCATTAAATATTTGAACTTCACACCGTCAAAGTTCAACTGTACCACACAGCTTCCCTACAGCTCAATACATTTAGCCTTAAATCATTAGTCATTCCTTACCACTATAAAGGAATAGTTGGTTTTTTGGTTGGTTGGTTGGTTAGTTGAATGTTGCTTAAAGTCACATCAGCAATTTTTCAGCTATTTCGCGAAAAGAACTACTTTTATTAATCTCTATGGATTAATCTATGAACAAGCTTGTGTATGCATGTAAAGTGCAAGTGTGTTTTATGGTCTGCTTGTACCAGCACACACTCAGTGCGACTTAAAGGTGCTAGCTCACAGTCAGTTTGTTGCAGACAAACATACTACTCCCAGTCACATTATACTGATTCCAGGTGAAACAGTAAAGGTCAACGGCAAGGAAAATTCACTTTCCCATATGTGGTCACTAAGAAATAAGAAACAATGAAAGAACCTTAGTGAGCATGCTCACACACCATACACACACTGCAAACCCATAAAAACTGGGCCTAGAGTTCTCTAGTTATTTTTTGTGAAAATTTCAAGGGCCAATATTTCCATTAAAATCATCAAAGCAAAAAAAAAAAAAAAACCATAAGCTTGATCTGTAACTCACAGTGGAAGACTCATATACCAAAAATCAGTATAATATCTACAACCATTTCAGAGAGAGTTGAGAGTTGAATAATGGTGTTTAATGTCCCAGTCAAGAATATTCCACTTATATCGAGACGTCGTCAGCTATAGGTGGAGGTGCAGAAATTGTGCTTGTGCATTGTGCTAAGGGCACTATACAGTAGGGTTCTTTATCATGCCACAACTGCCGTGACACCAGACCTCATTATTTTAAGTTCCCATACAAAAGAACCATGACTTTCATTTCGTAATGCCGAGTGCTTGGCAAAAGAACAGTCACTACCAACTTTCAAGAGAAAAGTACAGAAACTTATGATAGACTGATGAATGGATGGGTCGAAAATATTTCCTGTATGCCTTCCACAACTTTGTTGTTTGGGGTAATAATCACTATAACACCTGTACTTACCTGTAATCATGCATGAGGTAATCAAGGGTAAAATTAACATCTTTAACATTCTCAGCAATATATCTCCAGGAAATGCTATAAGCATTTTAGCTTTATCTGAAGGTTCAGCCATTCGTAACAAAAATCCCAGTATTACTCCTAAAAGCACACCAGCTATTGTCAGTATCAACAGTAAATTCTCCTTCCCCCATGAATGTGCCTACAATTAAAAACAAAGCATTGAGAGCTAGATATATAGTCATTCAGAGAAATCCCCTATATACAAGAGCTCTCAGTGGTAGCAAAGTCAAATAAAACACTAGGCAAAAGTTTCACAAACATTTCTTAACTAAGTAAGATTTCTGGAAAAATCAAAATCTGACAATTTGTTAGTTTTCAAGTTATTCATGAATTTAAGATGCCATTTTGAAGTTCCCGCTGATTTTAATATTAATATCTATATTCTAATTTTGTGGAAACTTATTTTTTGAAGTACTAAAAATATTGCCAAAAATTGTCAGATTTAAGTTAAGGAAAATCTTCGTTAAGAAATGATTGTGAAACTATTGGGAGCCATTGCCTTCCACTATCTTGGTAAGAATTTAACTAGAGCAGATCATTCATGGGAAAAAGATTGTCAGTTGTCTGGCTAAAGGTCAATTTCCTCATGGCACTCTGGTTTTCCCAACCAAAATAGCCATCTTGATATGAGTGAAATATTCTTTAACTGGAATACTGACCAAGCCTTAAAAAGCAGTGTAGTTGTTAAGGTCCATATTCTACTCCAATATCTTGTGAAAAATATAAATCAATGGGTTTGCCGATACCCCTTAACATTTGAATGGAACATTTATTTCCAATAGATATGGAATTGCAGATGAAAAAAAATTATGTTAATCTGGGAATTTGTGATGTAAACTTTTCATAAACTTTCCACAGAAATGTTGAGGCAATGTTCAATCTAGAAGGGGTCTTTGCTCCATTTACCCTAAAGTAATTGTTTTGTCCCACAAAAATATTGTCTGTGAGCCAACCCTGGTCCATCTTTTGTCTTAATATTCAAGTTTTGAATCAATCCAGTTCTACCTCTTTCTCATTAATGTTTTTATCAACATTATACTGATCTTTGGTCCTGCTTAAGATCTCTAGCTTTCAGGTTTGCCTTTTGTGTCTCTGAAACGGGAGTGAGTTCCGTAGTCGCACCTCCACGCCACTAATGTGGGTGTTCCTACAAGAGGGTCATGGGGCAGGATGGATATGGTGGTTCCAGCCATAACAAAAGCGGCATGGGAGCGAGTAACTGGCGCTATAACAAGACATGTCCTTGGCCTTCACACGAGGAGGAAATCGGCATGACCAGTTGAGGGGGTAAGTGGGGCTCAAGGAAGCCACAGATGGCAGCTCACCTAGGAGAATGGAAAACTCTGATTCCAAACCCAGGAAGGCGGATCTCATAAGCTGTGGCAGGCAATCCACCTAAAGGATGGAAAACCCGATACAAACCAACAAAAGGAAGGAAAACCTAAACAAACCAACTGGCCCTCCAGGTTGGGGGTTGGGCGTAGGACTAATCATTCTACCCTGCAAAAGAAAACCTGATTACGGAAACCAGAAATCTTCTGGCCCAATTCTCCACAAGGAGAGATGGACATAAGTCAAGTCAAGTCACGTCATACTGATCTTTGCAAAGAAACACATTGAATTACATGTATATTATAATGTGAACCCAATTTTGTAAACATGGCCCTGTTTTTTGAAGGCATGGGCCAGGATGTCCACGCCAAAGAGATTTTTAGATTGAACACCGATGAGGTATTGATCACAAAGTACAGCGATGAACCTTAAAATGAGACTGTAATACTTAATTAAGGTCACTCAATACGCTCGAACTTAATTACGAACATATATTTGTCTAAATATAAGAGTTGTCAATTCTGCAAACTCATGATATCGAACCCTAGCGGTCACATAGCATCATTGTCACGTATCCTCATTAGTTGAGTTGAACTTGTTGCACAGTTTTGTTACATGGAGATCTGTTTAGACTTTCTCTTCTCAGTATAAGCACAAGACAAATATTCATAAGACAAGACAAACATTTATAAGACAACACAAACAGCTATAAGACAAGATAAACATTTATAAGCAACAAGACAAACATTTTTAAGACAAGACAAACATTTATAAGACCATAAATTACCTTTTTAAAATTGCGTCCTGCTCTACTTTTCTTAAATCGCTGAAGTTTGGCCTTGAATTTCGAGTTTGAATTTTTGTCGTCCACATGATCTACCATGGGATCTGACAAATCTTGATCTGCCATGGTGGATTGCCTAATGTCTATCAATTAACAACCAAATTAACTGTTCTCCAGATTTTGACACCAACTGATATCCAGCAATCACTTTACTGTGAGATTCATTTCCTCTTCATGACAATCTGTAAAATATTAAAACAGCAACATCTTGATTAAAATATTACCAATAAAAAAGCACCAAATTCTCTAAAATTAATAACCTAGTTATTTTCAATATAAGGAGTTTTACTCCCCATTTATCATTTATCCAATCATGTTGAGGAGGTCAGTTTGGAAAAGTGAAGGAAACCAGATTACTTAGAGGAAAACAGAGTCACTTGGAAAGGGGGGGTTGGGGTTGGTATTTGTAAAGCCTTTGTGTGTCATCATGTATTTATAATCACCATAGTATACAACTGTTTATAATATAATCTACTCAATAATCTATGTAATACGGTCATACAATAAAAATCGTATTGAATGAGTATGACGTCATAAAAAGTGATGTCACATAATTGACCTAGTTCACAATTGTTTGTTTCATTTCACACTGTTTGTTGATTCTAATTAACCCTTTCCCGTTCTGGATAAAATGCCAGGTTTTCATGGGATTTCAGGTGCGGTTTAATAAATGTAAATCACAAGTTGATTGAAAGCGACAGTGCTATACTGTGTGGTACCATTGTAGAGCATATATGTCGGGCAAGATTTTAAAATGATTGCCGATTCTAAAAATAGAAAATAGGTCACGTGACGTAGGGTCAAAGGTCAATATAAATCATGATTTTTTGCCGAAAATAAGCTTTTTCCGTTACAAATATCTCAATTCTGTCAACTCTTTGTACAAATAGGGTGATGTGACTCTTGATTCTTAAAGACTATTTAGTCCTTAAAATCATACTTATGAAATTTTGAAAATGAGGCATTGCCCATAGCAACTAGAAGGTCAAAGATCACGTGCACTTTTCACCAAATTTCATGCTTAAAGGGTGTTATAATCAACGTTAAGTGGCCAGTTAACTAAAACCAACATTAACTGTAATAATTTTATGTAGAGACTGAAGGTTGAGTTTAAGGAGACTTTCACGCCGAAATTAGTCTTTCTAAAAATAGCATAAAAGTTCACGTGACCTTGGGTCAAAGGTCAAACCTAATCACGACTTTAAGCGAAAATCACTCTGTCTTGCTTCTTATTTGTAATTTGTTACATCAACGAGTAAATACAAGATCAGATGACTTGTAGATAATCAACAAGCTTTAAGAATGAGTATTGAGGAACTTCGGTTGCTATTTTCATAATAACACGATTCCCATGGCAACCAGAAGGTCAAAGGTCAAAGTCCCTGTTGTTGAAAAACTGCTGAGTTTAAATGGGAAATCAGGTGGACAATTGGAATAATCAATAGACAATTTGAATAATCAATTACCTGTATCAAGCATACGGTATCATTGTGATATTTAAGAGATAAGGCAGATAAAATAGTAATTGTTGTTTCTAAAAAAAGCATGAGAGGGCACGTGATTAGGGGTCAAAAGTCACATGGATAATCTGAAATCAACTATATCATGCGTTTTGTACATATGTATTTTGTTCATCTGGCTCTTTACATCATTACACAGCAAAACGCCTCTAATGGATAGCTAATATAGACATTTGTTTCGGTATAGGGCCTCTTTTAATACTAAGTATTTATATAATTTGATATATGGAAGGTCCTATATTCTGCTTTGGTGGATCTGGGGCATACATACACTCCTACATAATTTGAAATTAGAACTTTATTTTCTAAATTCTGTAAAACATATGAATTACTTTTTACCTGTATCTTTTAGAAAAATAAGTCGATAGTTCTTGTTCGTTGTAAAGTTTAGTACCAAATTGGTCGGCTAGATATTTGAAGCCGAACCAATTTGGTACTAAAATATACAACGTTCGTTCACCAATTTGGTACTAAAATATACAAAGTTCGTTCAAAGTTGAAAGTAGAACTTCGCGAACCATTTGTTTGATTGAAATTTCAAATTTCCGGAGAAAGCAACTGATTTTCCGCGTGTAGTTTATAAAGTTCCCCAGATATAGCAGGTTCGTACTTCAGATGGTTTGTGTATCGAAAAAAATCCTCACACCGGGTTCGTACTTCAGATGGTTTGTGAATAAAAAAAATCGTGACTCGTCAAGAAATTATTTATTATCAACAGAACTTTCTGCTATTTTAATTTCAGACTTTCTATACAGATCAATCTATAGTAAAATTAAACGAAATAAATACACAAATTAAATATTTTATGTTAAAACGTTCAGAGTTGAAATCGTTTATGTATGTTCACGATCAATTATTCATAGAGTGTCTAAGCAGTTTTCGATCGAAAAGTGATAATGTCTAAATGACTGCAAGTTCTCCCGATATGTTTGTATCCGTAGTCTTCTAGAGTTACGTTTTACCATTTCATGGAACTTTGTCGGATTGTATTGGAAACTGTTGGAATTAAACTACGCCTCAATTACTTGATAAGACTACGATTAATTTTTATTTTTATTTAATATGAAATATGAATAACAAGGCGTTGAAATGTGTGTATTTGTGAGACGCGTTGATTTGTAAAACTTACAGTACATGCCTGTCGAAAGTTTAACACTAAGCTAACGAATTAGTGCCGAATCGACCATTCAAATCGACCCCTCGTTAGCGATTGCTGGACAACTCGTGTCCAATACAACTCGCACGCAGGACAACTCCAGTGGCGGATTTAAGGGGGTTGCAACCCCCTTTGAAAAATTTAAAAGAGAGAGAGAGAGAGAGAGAGAGAGAGAGAGCTATTGACTGATATGTGACCCCCATATGTAAATGTAACAACCCATTTCTGTATACATGTTGTTCTGGATCGCATTTACTAGACCCCACGTGTCTGGAAGCTCGCTCTTTCGGCGCTCGCACCTAGCATTGCTACACTAGTAATTCTCAACCCCCCCTCCCCTTTCAAAAAATCCTAGATCCGCCCCTGAACTCGAACCCATAATGAGACAACAAGAACCCTGTACCCAAACCGAGACAAACCGTACCCAAGAAAACAATTTAAGAAAATTTACATCCGTTTTTGTTAATGTCTTGCTATCAATATGAGTTATAAGATTTATTTAGAAAAAAAAAACATTTTCTAGCATTACCTAATTAGTTTAAACTAATTACATAAAATTAATTTGAAGGTATCAAAATATCTGAGTTAAAGATTTTAAAAAAATGTGTTAATTATCTTGCTTCTTGGGTACGAGTTGTCTTGATACCCTCGATAGCTATGTACATCTCGACTGCTATTCGCAACCACTGTGGTAGATCAGTCGATAGAGTGCTTGCTCCGTAAGTAGGAGGTCGTTGGTGTGATCTCCGACCGGGTCTGACACAATATTTAAAAGTGGGTAGTGACTGTTCTTTCGCCAAACACTCAGCGTTACGAAATGAAAGTCATAGTTCTTTCGGATGGGAACTTAAAATTAACGAGGTCTCGTGTCACGGTGGGCTTGGCACGTTAAAGAACCCTGCTGTATAATAATGATCAGCGCAACGCACAGGCAAAATATCTGCACCTTCGCCTATAGCTGGCGATGTCTCGATATTATAAATGAAATATTCTTGACTCGGGCGTTAAACACCATGACTCAACTTAACTCTACAGCTTTTCGACACGGCTGTTATCTATCTCTTGTCCACTAGCTAACTTCTAGTATATCTCGAGCGTCGACTTTTTTTTGTTAGCTCAGTGTTAAAGTTTAGACAGACCTCTACTGCACTTTTATACATGAATCAAATTTACATAACTCTTGTTAATTGTTACCGTGAATAACCTTTTTAGCATGGTGTCTCTCGATTCATCATACACTAGATATATAAGGATACATTTCTTTTGAAGCACTTGTTTGGACCATCGAACCCACAGAAGTGATATGCCTCAAGTTTGAAGGCTAACGCCATGACCACCTTGACCGCAACACCATAAGCATATTCATGTGTTGTGGATTTTTTCCTACCTTTTAAATTACTCTGACTGATGGTGGCTTTTAACTTTATATAAGTTTGACTGGTATTTTATTGTCGTGAATAATGAACACAAAATCTTTTCAAACAGCGGTCTAATATTTGACCCCTATTTTTTGTTTATTTATAAATATGTTACGGACGTAGTAGAAGACATGTGATCGACACACTGAATACTTTGACGTACGGTGGCGGTATGCACAGAGTTCTTATCGGTTTTTTTTTTCACATTATGCAATCAAAACATTATATTCTTGTTATTATTTAAGAACTTTTATTATTTTTGTTATTAGATTGTATTTATTTATATTTTCATCCCATGACACACGACTAGTATCCGTTTCTTAGGCAAATACCGATGTGTACCCAGCAAGTTCTATACTGAAATTATGGTTCATTTTCTTTTCAATGAACTGTCTCAAAAGTGATCGAAGATCGACATTTTCTTTACAAAAAATGATATTATAATAAATTTTGTTTATTTTGGTGTGAATTTTTCCAAGATTTATGGAATATTTACTGAATTGTGGTAATCTTCAACTAGCGCAATAAGCCGGATGTACAAGAAAGTTGCATAACGTAATTGGGTCATCTTTTCCCATATTTTCTGAAAATATTGCGCCTGGGTCGCAACTTCACACGGTGATTCAAATGTGATGAATACGATTTAACATATTCAAAATTATATCAAATGAAAGAGAAAATGATGAAGTTTTTGTAACTGGATTTTGTTTTCCCTATTTGAGGCTTTAGTTATGAGAAAAATTCAACAGAAGAATTTTTTTCTATTTATCGACGGTGCAACCTAAAATTTCAACCTTGGAAAATATGACCCTTCTATAATTTTGGTTGTTATGACCCGGCTGATGATTTTTTTTAAATAAAAATTATATTGTTTAAACCCGTAAATTATTGTGAATACCGTGATATACAAGTTTTTGATATCTGTCTCTTATTTTTTGTATAATGACGAAGCGAGTAAACTCTTTCTAAATCTATGTAAATTTACGGCTCTCTCATGAAAAGTGAAGAAAATATTTCTTTGTTGGCGTTTTAAACTGACGATTTTTTATCGAAAATGAAACTGTTTCATTTAGAAAATTATACCATTGTTTTCTGTATGTTATGCCGTTTCAAATGAGATATCCCGCGAGAAAATCGCTTCAGAAATATACAAATTATTGCAGTTTTTCCATGACGCATAGGCTAAAAATATGCTTACCGGTACAATTGTACCGGTAGGAACGGGAAGGGGTTAAGCTGATACTTTTCTTCTAAAAAGAAGATACATTGTATTTAAATTGAAAATGTTTGTTTTGTTTTTGTATCTTGCGGACAGACTATTGTTTACTTTTAATATTTCAGCAGGATTACTTTTGGCGCATGTACACAGTTACGTGAACTTGTTGTGTTTCGGTCAATCAGCTGTTTTCTTATAATGAGAAGACAAGTTTTAAATCTACGAAAAACCCGTTTTTATGGAATTATAATAAATAGAATCTTGCATTCGTGTTTATGCAATATTGAATTTATTCAACGAGTTGAATAATGTTTTATGCAACTCGCCAAGGCTCGTTGCATAAAAAATTATTCAACTCGTTTAATAAATTCAATATTTCATAAACACTCATGCAAGATCCTCTATGTCTTCATATGAATACCCGATTTTGCATTTTCTGTGTATAAGAAAAATAGGCATGTTAACAGAATTTACCATGTGTAGTGAACCAGTTGTATTTCATGCCCAGTTCACTCGCTCATATTGAAGCAGTCAGTCAGGAATCATGCAGAGTATACAGAGAAAAACATCAAGCTTTTGAAAGTGAAACAAAATGTTTGCTTTCACAAGGATTCACTTGAGTGGAATTAGAATATTGAGATGAGTGTCAAAAGACAGAGTAATTATCAAAAGATGTTGGTTGTTCTTTTACAGTAAACTAACAGGGAGCAGAGTCGTGGAGTAATATAATTTTATACCCAGTCAAGATTCATTCACTTATATCTAGACAGTCATTTCAGGAAATCAGAGTGCAAGGGAACCACCAAACTTTTGCAAGCAAAGTGACAAACACTCACACTCCCTAGTGGGATTCACACCTAGGCAGCGAGAGGTGCTGTGCACGCTTTAGACCACTCAGCCCCCTAAAATAGCAAGGAAGAATTGAAATACAGATGTTTGAGACCAGAAACCCAGAATTTATTTATCACATTATATATCATTTTGCAGAGATATATTGTGCAATTCCATATGATTTCGCAGAGATATTTCGCAGATGATTTGATGAATTCATGTTGGTGATAAATTTAAAATAGGATTAACCAGTACACCTTTTGATACATCATATCCTAGGATTGGAACTATTAGTATTAGTTCCTTTGGATTTGTACCTGATTTACCATCAAATATAAGCAGTAATTTTAACAAGGAAATATTGTGCAATTCCATATCCTTTTGCAGAGATATATTGTGCAATGCCATATCATTTTGCAGAGATATATTGTGCAATGCCATATCCTTTTGCAGAGATATATTGTGCAATGCCATATCATTTTGCAGAGATATATTGTGCAATGCCATACCATATCAAAACCTAACTTCTAAGTATTTAACATTAAAACTTCAACAACAACTGCATGAATAAAGCTGTGTTGAACATTTCTGTGAAAAATAACTTTTAAAATTTTTGCAAAGAAGTGACCTAGCTTGTAATGAATATTTTATGTAATGAATATTTTATATGCATGCATCATAAACAGATACTGGTATTTATCTTAACTACCGGTAAATCACAAACAGATATATATCTATATATTCACTGATCTTAAAACATGCATTAAATAGAGGTAGGTTATAACTTTTATTCCGTTTAAATCTAAAACATTCACTGTCTACAAAAAAATCTCTTTTCTATCACAGGTACCCAGGGAATGGATTTTAAGCATTTTATAAAAAATATAGAACATCACATATATAAAAAGATAGATTACTCTATTTGATCAGATTTAACACAACAGTCCCTACCCCCCACACCCTCGAAAACAACTGTAAAATTTCATTACATAATTAGAAAAATTAATTTCTATATGCTATAAAAAATATTTTTACCAAGAAACTAAAATAAATGAACTGTATTTGAACTAAAAACCACCTACCTGTTAGCAGTCATTGTAAAATTTTAAGTAGAACATTAAAAAACCACCTGCCTGTAGATAATGAATACCTTTACAAATTTACTGTTAGTATTTACTGAAGAAACAGTAAAGAACTTCCGCCACATAAAATATCCCGCCAAATAGAAACCATTCATCTGTTATTGTAATTATTCAAGATAAAATACATTAAACATTCCAAAAATTCATACATCTTAATAAATCAAAATACTTAAAGTGGGGTTTTGAGAAAATCAATTTTTGCATAGTTTACTGTACAAGTACTGTGACCTAACTAGCCTAGCCCCCTTATGGGGCTTCTACAGCTTGGAGGGACCAAATGAACAGGACTGTCAATCCACTGAATACCAAAATCAAAACACAAACTTAATTAGGACCTTCTTCAAATGCTAGCAATACAGTCCAACCTGCCTTAAAGGTCACCTCTATATAAGGGTCACCTGCTTATAAAGGCCAGTAGAATTGTATCCCAATTGTTCTTTATGCATATTATTTAAACATGTATAACATGTATATAAAGGCCACTTTTACTGGTTCCCTTAGGTGGCCTTTATAGACAGGTTTCACTGTATTCTTCTGTGGCAGACTGGGCTCATATGGGATAGCTCAGGCAGAAGAGAATCCTGTAAGTATTGAAAAGGTCAGGGATTCAAGCCCCAGTTTGGCTTCTGCATTTTTCCCATCCTGTTCCTTTTAGGAGTTGAGTTGAGTAAAAGTGTTTAATGTCTATGTCAAAAATATAACACTTATATCAAGACGTTGCCTGCTATAGGCGAAGGTGCAGAAATTTTGCCTGTGTGTTGCGCTGATGGCATTATACAGCAGGGTTCCTTCCTGGCATTTTTAGAATGTTTAATGTATTTCATCTGTGGAGTAATTACAATAACAGATGAATGGTTTCTATTTGGCAGGATATTTTAGTCTGTGTAAATTATTAGAATATTTACCACACCATGTGCATGTATTGGTCCAGTGATTTTTGGGTCACTTTATACCTGCTTAAAGGTAATTTACAGGTAATGTACTACAACTTAATAACTTACTAGTATTTAAGTATTTGTTTTGACTTTTTTTCTTTTTATTTACTCTGGAATTTCCAGATAATTAATTACATTTACAGGCAAACAACAATGACCTGGTCCCTTGACCTTTCATTGGGAATATTTAGGAGGATCCACCTAATACATAGGTAGTGTTAGGATTCAATAATACATAAATGGTGCCAGCTTGCCATGATGTAGATGAAATGAACACCTAATGCTCACTTTAAATAAATGTACTATTCCACAAATTTTATAAATAACTAAAGGTCAAGCTGACAGGTCAATCTTTGCCTATAAAAGCTTTTGTACAGTCAGGAAGTCAAAAAGTCAAGGACCCCTTTTAAAAACACTACCTGACATTACTATATATATATATAAGTAAAACAATAATAGACGAAATGAATATTTTTTTTATAAATGACACACTAACATACAAGTACATTGCCATTCATAAATAACTATACAAATTATTTTATACTTACTAACAAGGTTACATCATACTAACCGTGCCAAATTTCATTCATAGAAATGGCATATAAAACTTTTTTGCAGTATTTGAAAGTGAAATCTAACTTAATGGTCTAAATTAATGTATGCAACAAAGTGGGTTTTTTTTCTTGAAATACAGTTTTCATGGAATTTTTTTAAATTTGGGGAAAAACATAAAAATGTGGTAAAAACAATTTTTTTTAGGATAAAAAACACTATTTTGACTGAAAAAGCTCAGTTTTGGCTGAAGGATGTTTTAAACATTTTAATTTTGTGAAAAAATTCAGTGTGTACGTAATGATATAACCAGCTTTAAACATGTATAATAATTTACGGATGACAGTGTAAACAGGCATCAATCTAAAGAATGTCTTTATTTTCTTGACTTATGTCTTAAATATCAAATATCAGTACATGTATTGGGTACATGTACCGAGTAATAATGAACCTCTATTTAAAGTGTCTATAAAAGTTAAAATTACAGTACAGACCTGTCAAAAGTTTAACACTAAGCTAACGAACAGTAGTGGAAGCTTGACTGTCTAGAGACCGAGAAATTGACAGAAAAGATGCTGAGATACAGGTATCAATTGCAGAAAAGCTAACGAGATATTTCTAACCAGAGGTTGAAATGAGTTGTCGGTTCAGCACTACCCCATAATCTGTTAGCTTAGGGTTAAAATTTTGACAAGTCTGTACTACAGTGTAACACTACACAAACATTATTGTTACACCTTTAGTGATCTCAAAGATTAGTAAATCTTCATTCCTTATCCATTTCAATCTTTGTACAACTTTTTCAGTATATTTTTTTTAATGTGTAACAGAAGAACAAGAGGTTAATGGGCCTTTAATTGCTCACCTGAAGACATGTGCCATATCTCTGCAGATGTTCAATAGTCAATTGCATTAATTGCAGAGACATAAAATTTTTTCCTAAATTTAGACCCCAATCCAAGATAATTTGTAAATTAAATATTACTTGTCCTAAGAACAATACATCTTAAATACCTAAGGTCTATCTACAGTAAAAATAGTAGCAAAAATATGAAAGTAACAAGACCCACCAAGAGGTATCAGTAACAAGTCCCACCAAGAGGTATCAGTAACATTTCTTTGCCATCAATACAATCAAGCAACAAGATCATGCCAAAAAAAAAAAAAAAACAGGATGACTGGTATTCACCCTGGGGATAATGTGTTGTTTTTTCCTCAACAAAAAACTAGTGTAAAAGGCACACAACATTGACCTGTCAGCTTGACCTTTAATTTAAATATTTATCACAGACCTGTATATTTATATATACTGGTAGGTGACACAGGTGTTTACACTGAATATACATTAATTATGTATTAACTGCAAATCCAAACACTACCCATGTATTTGATGGATTTTCCTATATGAATATTCCTAATAAAAGGTCACCCAGGCTTGTCAATGTTGTTTGCCTACACAATCGTTGCCTAAAACAACCTTGCTTGTAATTTTCTTTTATATTAACCCTGACCTGGATAATTTTACTAATTCAACATTGAAGCCAAAAATGTTATTTCTCACTTTTGCACTCAAAATAATGACATTTATATATATATATAATATATATATATATTTGAGACTATATTATCTGAAATGCTAATAACAGGAAAGATACAGATATCACTAACAGGCTAGTGTGTGTTACAAAACCGCCTGACAGAAATTATTTTCAAATGACGTCAATTTCTGTATACTAATTTTCAGACCAAGATTCATCTTCTGTCATCAGCCAATACATGAAGTAACTACACGAAGTAACGACCAGTAATTACATTTATAATTACAATTTATAACTTGATAAATGCAACAATTAAATTTTGGCGTTAGGAGAGCAGCTGGCGATCGCTGTTATGATACTGTAAAGTATACGGCAAATCAGTGTAATAAAACACCGAGTCTGGCAATAAACGCTGTCGTCAAGCTCCGGTATTCTGTACTCCGGCGACAGTTATTAGTGAGTTGTTTGTTATAAGACCAATGATGTATCACTTTCTTCAAGCAACACAAGATAACGACAAAAATTCATCATGGTAAAACTAGAGAAGAAATTTATTTCGATCGAATTTGAAATAATCCCGGGATGTTAATTTCCTGATATTGTTACTGAGTATAATATAATTAATCAAATTTTTTATTTTAAATTTTACAAAGGTCAATGAGTTTATCAGTTCATCTTTGTAAATTTTATTAATTAAATGAAAATTGGAGAAATCAATTCTGCTATGAACAAAATAAATTTAATTTTTCAAAGTTTGCATAATCTCTTTTCCTGAACCCCTTATAGGGGCTTAAGTGGTGAGTGGTTTAAAGTGCACACTCATAATTCAGAGTGTCTATCAAAGCCTCAGTTCTGAGAACATCCATACAGATCTGTTCACTAGCAAATGGTTGGTAGTTTTTTTGGACACTCCAGTTTCCTCCACAATACCAAAAATGACAACATTGAACAAATTTTAACTGGGGTGCAAAACACAATCATTTTTTTCCACTCCATTCTAAGCCCTATTCTCTCTCTCTCTCTCTCTCTCTCTCTGATTATGAGTTTTACAATACACAGCCAAATGTTATTCATATGAATTTCATGTGAAATTAACACAAACTTCACATGAAAATTTCACATGAATTTTATGTAAATTAAGCTTATGCATGAAATTTGTGTCAATCTTATAAATTCATGTGCACAGAATTTGGCTTTGTAAGCTCAGACACTAAAATAGCAAGGAACGAAGATCAATATGGTTTAAAAACAATCATGCATTACATGAAATTTTATTGTTGTTTTATATAGATCTGTTATAGAACTCTTACTTTATTTTATAACACTTTGATTAGATTTTACATATTAAGTCTTAAAATCAATAAAACCAGGTTTTTATGAAGTTTGATAATTTAGAGAATTCTTATCACGTAGTAAAATGCTTCAACATAAAAATTACTTGTTTTGAAATAAAAACTTGAGTTTTGTTACATAACTTGTATGTACATGAAGGTTTTGTAGTTTGTTTAAACATTAAAATTTTAAAATCTGTCTAGAGCCTATAGACTTATATCAGTGCAACAAATGTGAATGACTGAAACAAAATTTCCATGTGTAATTTCTAAGCCTGGTTGACTTCAAGCAAGAATTTTTTTCCTTGTTGCAGTACTGGTTAGTTTGGTACTGTGGTAAAGAGTTAAGTTGAGTGATGGTGTTTAATGTCCCAGTCAAGAATATTTCACTTATATCAAGACGATACCAGCTATAGGCGAAGGTACAGGAATTTTGCCTGTGCGTTGCACTGATGGCATTATACTGCAGGGTTCTTTATCGTGCCAAGCCCACCGTGACACGGGACCTTGTTTATTTTAAGTTCCCATCCAAAAGAACCCTGACTTTCATTTTGCTATGCTGAGTGCTTGGGGAAAGAACAGTCACTATCCAACTTTCAAGTCTTGGGTCAGACCCGGTCGTGGTTCCAACCCATGACCTTACACTTACGGATCAAGCACTTTACCAACTGAGCTACCACAGTGGTACCATGGTAAAGAAGTGAGTGGTCTGCAATGTTTATTTAGACCTTTTGGGCATTGTACTTACACTTTAACGGTCACCATTTATGTGAACTAGTATAACAAAGTATAACTCATAAATAAATACTTGCAAAAATCCCAAACTTCCCATCACATGGACAAAAATATCAAAAAATAAATTCTGGTAGTCAATATTACTATAAATAGATTACACGACATATACATGTAGTACAGGAGTATTAGCATCACAACAGTGGAACATGTCAAAATTGAACACCCTCATGACAGATAATTTTATTCAGATAAGAATGTTTTGGTTTTTTTTTTATTTATTTCATTTTCAACAAATCAGGAAATTTTTGCATCAAATTAAATTTTTGTGAGAATAATCAATTTAACATATTAGCATACTTTTTATTTTCATTTTATCAGATGATGGTCAAGTGAAAATGCATATGCAAGTGTATAATTTCAAAATAAAATTTTAGCTAAAGTTTTATTTTCACTTCATGTAATTTTCACTCAGTTACGAAAAAATAAAACAATGGCAAAAATTTCCTATTTACTGAAAACAAAATTAAAAAAAAACAGATTATTTTTCAAACAATATTAATAGAATATCCTAAAATATATTAGTTCATATCAGACATCTAAGTTTTCAGTTTTAATTTTAGGGTTCATTCTTCGAAGGTTACACTGTATCCTGAAAATCTATGATTTTTGCAGTGTACTTCTTTTAGCAATTTATGCAATGCTACAGCAGCTCTACTGTAGGAACCACTGTGACTATGACAGTGAAATACTCTTCATATCCATGGAAAATCAAATAAATTTGAAAAAAATTGATATTTTTCACTTACTTGTACCTAGTCGTAACAGGAAATCTGTATGCGCATCCGTGATTAGCCAAGAATATATCTACACAGTGTAAAACGTTGGCGCTATGGGGATTTAACATGTTGAAAAACCAGGCAAATGGCGGCTTCTGTTGCACATATGACGTAAAACGTCACCAAGGACATTACTTTCGGTGTAAACATTGTCATTTTCGCATGTGTAAAATCCCCGTACCGCCAACATTTTCCTTTCTACAGACATACTTTTTGACAATTGCGGATGCGCATACAGATTTCTTATTAAGACTAGGTACAAGAAAGTGAAAAATATCAAACTTTATTTAAATTTATTTGAATTTCTATGGATATAAAGAGAATTTCACTGTCACAGTCACAGTGGTTCCTACAGTAATTTAAATCCACTGCCAAATTAAATAACATCACAGTACACAAGGCGATTCATGAGATTTGTGCTATTATTCAAATTCATGTAAATTTACAAAAATTTGTGATAAAATATATACAGATTCTGATGTGAAAAAGTTTGTCAGTTCACTTGCTGAAGGTTGGTGGTTTTTTCCAGGCACTCTGGTTTCCTCCACCATCCCAGAACTGACCACCTCAATTCAATTCAATTTCTTTATTCTCTAATTGTAAGCAATACAACGTTGAGAACATATAAATACAATATATACATAACATAACAATAAGCAGTAAATATATTATATAACTATATAAGTATAAATATAAGATTAGCCCGGAGGACTGATCCTCTTGTTAAACATCTGATAAATTTACATAAATTATTGAGTACTGAAGATTTTTTACATGAAAACAGTTGAAAATATTTGAAAGAGTTGTGATTATTTCTATAATAAGAAGGGATATAAGTATTTCTTTCTTGAATAAATGAAGGACAAGACATTATATAGTGGTACTCATCGCCTAAATCATTATTACAAATATTACATTTTCTATTTTGTCTTGGAATATTTTTCCAACGACCTGTTTCAATTGGTAATTTATGATTACTACATCTATATTTACTTAGAATGACTTTGTTTTGGGGAGAAATTTCTGAAGTAAGATAATCTTGTAGTTTAAAGTTAAAATATGTAAATAAGTTGTATGAAGTCCCTTTCGATGAGCTATTACAATCTGCAGTCCATTTCTGTAAAAATTGATCAATTTATCTTTTTTCCAGGCACTCTGGTTTCCTCCACCATCCCAGAACTGATCACCTCAATACAAGTGAGAACATCTTGACTGGGGGTTTAAATCATCCCACTTATACATGCTAAAATTAATATTTTTACTATATAAGTTTTTATACGCTACCTGAATGGAACTTTCCTGAATAATCTGAGTGAAAACAAAGGACCTATAGGTCCTTATATAAATATTGCTATAAAAACTATGAAAATGGTAACATGTGTCTTTTTTTCTCTTAAATTGTTTGCATTTCCTGCATAAACCAAAAAACAATAAATAAATTTAGAGTTTCAATCTATATTTTCAGTTATAAAAATCAAGAGTTCATTTGTCAACGGTTGATGACCTTTCCCCAATACATGTGTACTCTGGTTTCCTGTACCATCCTTAAACTGTCTGCAGTGAAAGAATCTTAGCTTTGGGCATAAAACAACATAACTCCAATCCAAATCACTCAAATCATGGGTCTCTTTTAGAACCTTAGATTCTGATCTTGGAGTATTTTATGCTTCATTTCAACTATCCAGTTTTAAATGTAATGGGGTTCGCCGCTGTACCACGTGGTCAATACCTCTTAACGTTTGTGCGGAACGTTTTGGAAAACGTCAACGTCACAAATTCACGGGATAACATCATTTTTTTATGGGAAAACGTCATATTGTGCGATTCCATGTTCATTGGAAACAAGCGTTTCACAGACACGTTAGAAGGTATCACGTGGTACAGTGGCGAGCCCCATTGAATTTTTCCTAGTAACAAACATTTTCATTGGCAAAATCTTCTCTGTTACATTTGCATGAATGGATTGGCTCTAGTACAGCTGTGACACAAGGCATCAGTTTTTTAAGGTCTCTTTCAAAGGATCTTGTAATTTTCATTTCTAAATGCCATGTGCTTGGTGAAATAACAAGTCACTCACTGTCTATTTCCAAATTTTAGCTAGACCCCTATTCACCCTTAGGCTACTGAAAATCCTGTACTAACACCTTAACTCCATAAATGGAAGATGAAATGGAAACGCAAATACTGCAAAGTTAGGCGATTATTGTCGCAGAGTGAAAATTTTGAGATTTTTGAAATCTGGCATTTCGCCAATATATATGAGGTTGTATATTCTACATATTATGATATATTAACCTGTATAGTAGACATTTTCCCATTGGTAAAATTTTTGCGGGAATTTCTTTAGCGCAAATTTAGCCATAATTTTACCCATGCGGGAATTTCCCCATTACAGTAATTAAACATTCCTGCTAGCTTTTACAAGCCTATGTAAATGGATGACAACCTGTGTGACTGTCGCATTATTCCCATTATCAATGAGTGATCAGCCAAGTTTGATGGTTGTGTCTTCCGAGAAGGAAGCTTAATTCTGTTTAACAGCTTATTTGATGAAGAACACTCTGTACCGGTCATTTACTTATGAACTGAATTACGGTACACATGACTCTGCTGACCATCAATAACCATCAAGTTAAAAGCATCGATATTTCTTGACCCATATTTTCTGGTTCGTTTACATAAAAACAAGAGTTTTTCATTTGTGAATTAACCTTCATTATTTTTTATGGTAACAATGGAAACGTGATTTACATATAAATGCAGTGTGACAGAAAAACCAATTACGAGAAAAAGACCAGAGTTTATCAGATTCTTCAGTATCAGTTCACAAATTTTCAACACACAATATCTATGATTATCAATTACTTTCTCATAAGATGCAGATAATAACATTTGACCTTTGTCATTTTCAAAACCTATTAATGGTACTTTCATTTTTTTTTTTTTTTAAATCATTATGTTTTAATCTCGATCTTGATTAGGAATCAGGAATAAAACATTGTGAACTTAAATACCAGTATCTTGCTCAAGCTTAAGCACACCATGCCACCAGATACAGCCTCAAACCCACAATCCTTGATTCAAAGCAGTGGCGGATTTAAGTCGGGGGTTGCAACCCTTGCAACCCCCCCTTTGAAAAATTTAAAAAGAGAGAGAGAGAGAAAGAGAAGGAGCCATTGACTGATGTGACCCCCATATGTTAATGTAACAACCAATTTCTGTATACATTTCGTTCTGGATTGCGTTTACTAGACTCCACGTCTCTGGAAGCCCCATCTAGCATTGAAATATTAGTAATTCTCAAAAAATCCTGGATCCACCCCTGCAAAGAGCAAAAGATCTTTCCAAATGTCTCCATAAACAATGGAATAGTTATACAACAGCTGTTGTTTTCACAATCATTAGTCACTTAATTTAGGTTAATTTTGAAATACTTCTTTAGTATCACAAATAAAAAATATTCACAATACAGGAATAAATATATACCATTAGATTAAAGAAATCCTCAAAATGGCAACTTGATTTTTTAATAACTTGGAAACTGGAGAAAACTAGAATTCAAAATTTCAAATTTGTCAGATTTCATTCAAGAAATATAAAACAGGAGCCAGAAGCTGTAACTACCGGTACCATGAAGATTAATTAGATTTGGAACATTTATGCCCTTGATATAACATCCACAATAACATTACCAAGACATAAAATATGATAAAATGCTCGATTACCCTTATATATATATATATATATATATATATAACATCATACAGTGGAACCTGTCTAAATAGAACACCTTCAGGACAGAACATTTTTTTTACATAGGATTTAATGTAATTAACAATACACATTGTATATCCTGCAAAATTTTCCAGTTTATTTTTAGTTCAAAAGGGAAAGGCCCTGGTTTCACAATCATTCCTTAGCTAAGATTTTCCTAAACTTAAATTTACAAATTTTAGTAATCCATTTTTGGAACTACTGATGAATATTTTTGTCAAAACTAATGTTTTAATATAGAAGTGATCTTCAAAATGATACCTTAAATTCCTAAATTTCTTGAAAATTAGAAAAAAAATTGAAATTTTGAAAGATTTAAGTCAAAGAAAATCTTAAGTAAGAATTGATTGTGAAACCGGGGCCTTGCATAGCAAGTTAGACAGGAGGTGCTTACCCTTCTGGAGCACCTGACATCACTTCCCTGATGGTAGTTTGCGTAATAAACTTAATTTGCTAGTTTTCAAAGTTTTTACTTTCCTTTTGGGAATGTGATTTGGACATAGACTGGTATGTTTGTGTTTGATTGAGACATGTGTCAGTTTACTCAAGATTTCAGTTTCACGGATTCAATCAAACCTGTGGCTGGTGGGAGAGTTGGCAAGTCAGAATTCAACAGGGTAAAACTAATTGTAAAATTTACATTAATAATTATCTTAATGAATCTGTAACAATTTCCTGTCAATTTACAGATAAAATCTGATAAAGACTATAATGAAACATTTAGTTTAGTGATAAAATCAGATACAGACTATAATTGTGGGATTTGGCTTTGATCAATCAAATATAAAATGATGATAATGATAATTTGATTGAAATTTTAACATCCCAGTCAAATTTAACTTGTATCATAGCCATGACCTTGAACACAGGTACATTTACAACAATACAAAAATTGCAATGGCAGAAACTTCATCTAATTTTGAAATCCTTGCTCTGAAGCTGCTTTTAGTTAATTTATGACCTGCAAATCTTTGAAACTAAAGGAACCTTGACTTCGATTACTTGTCAGTGAAACTTTTACCCTGACAAAAAATCCATCAAGTTTTAACCAAAAACCCAGATAGTCGGACCAAAATACTTACATGTACAATTTTGCTATTGAACTGATTTCAAAGAGGCAAAACAGAGGAATTTGATAAATAAAAACATGACTAAAATTTTAATTTGACATAACAAATTTGAAGAGTAACCTTCTCTTCTGGCAACCACTGCTGTAACTCAGTTGGTAGAGTGCTTGTGCTGTAAATTAGAGGTTGTGGGTGTGGACCTCGGTTGGTAGAGTGCTTGTGTTGTAAGTTAGAGGCTGTGGGTGTGATCCCCCACCAAGTCTGACCGTAAACTTAAAAATGGGTAGTGACTGTTCTTTCGCCAAGCACTCTGCATTACGAAATGAAAGTCATGGTTCTTTTGGATGGGAACCTAAAATAAACAAGGTCCGGTGTCTCAGTGTTGTTGGCACGATAAAGAACTCTGCTGTATAATGCCACCAGCACAAAGCACAGGCATAATTTCTGCACGTTCACCTACAGCTGGCAATGTCTCAATATAAGTGAATTATTCTTGACTGGGATATTTAACAACAATACTCAACTCAACTCCTCTTCTGGCATTTACAATGTCAAAATGTGTACCAAGTTCAGTAAAAAAGCATTTTTAGAAACATTTGTATACCAAAAATAAAAATAAGACAAAGCATGCAGTCAACCTTCCAAAGAATAGTCACTTAAAGATAGTCAGTACACTGAATTTTCTTAACTTACGCACATAAAGAGTTCCACAACGAACCTTCAACAACTTTTAACATGTACATGTATATATATATATGGTATACTGTATATATTATGGTTTGAGGCAGATGGGAGTCAAATGGAGTGGAATCATTATGTTTTAGGCCCAATAAAGATTCTTTTATTTATATTGAGGCAGTCAGTTCTGGAGTAGTGAGTGAAGCCAGAATGTCCAGAGAAAACCACCAACATATGGCAAGGGAACTGACAAAGTACCTCATGCTAGGATCTGTCCAGAGTGGAAACCTAGAAGGTGAGAAGCATTGAGATCCCCCTTAACCAGTGCTCAAGGCAAAACAACCACCAAAGCCATTTGGACAGATGGGGATGAAATGAAAGTGAAATTTAATTGGCCTTGTTTCTTTTCTTTTGTTTTACATTAGGCCCTGCCAAAAGGTTTGCATGTTGTTTGTACTGGTAATTGTACATGCAGTAAAATACTCCAAACAATTCTCTAAAATTTAATTGGCCTTCCTTCTTTTTTTGTTTCACATAAGGCCATGCCAAAAAAATTCTGTTTTTGTATGAAAGTTAAATAATCCAATCAGTTCTCCAAAATTTAATTGCATGGCCTTGTTTCTTTTCTTTTCTTTTACATTAGACACTGCCAAAAAATTGTTTTTACTGGTAATTGTATATACAGTAAAATAATCCAAAAAATTCTCAAAAATTTAATTGGCCTTGTATCTTTTCTTTTGTTTCACATAAGGCCATGCCAAAACAAATTGTCTGTATTTGTATGAAAGTAAAATAATCCAAGCAATTCTCCAAAATTTAATTGGCCTTGTTTCTTTTCTTTTCTTTTACATAAGCCCTGCCAAAAATTGTTTGTACTGGTAATTGTATATGCAGAAAAATAATCCAAACAATTCTCTAAAATTTAATTGGCCTTGTATTTTTTAACTTTGTTTCACCAAAACAAATTGTATGCATTTGTTTTAAAGTAAAATAATCCAATCAGTTTATTTTATTGCATGGCCTTGTTTCTTATTATTTTTTTTCTTTTTCATTTTTACATCAGGCTCCATAAAAAAAATTGTGTGTTGTACAGACAGTTAAATAATTCCAATCAATTCTCCAATGTACTTGAAATAACACACTGTAACTTTACAAGTTAATCAATATGGGTATAAAATGCACAAAAACATGTCTTCTGGTGTTAAATCATCTAAAACTCAATTATAATCCGACGATGGACTATCTGAAATACTAACTGTAAATCAACTGCATATATCTAACATTAGACTAGTTTTTCTATCCGATTTGACGAAATACAAGTTTTATCGAACATGTATGATACTGAATCTTGTATCACCACACTGTGGTAACACAACATTGGCAGTAAAGTACACATGCACTTTTAGTCGGATTTCTTATTTTGTCGTCATTTGGGAATCTTTGATTTGTCAAATGTAAATAATGACGTCATTATTACAGAACATAGTTTAGATTACTTGACCACCAGGGCTTCCAAAAATAAAGATAATGCAAAATTTTATCGCTAAATAGTAGCTAGCTACACTTGCCATGTGTGACGCTATTTAGAAAATAACAATACATTCAAACCTGTCTATAAAGGACACCCAAGGGAACCAGTATAAGTGGCCTTTATGGACAGGTGGTCTTTATATACAGGTTCAAATAATATGAATATAGAACAATTGGGATACAATTCTACTGGCCTTTATAAGCAGGTGACCCTTATATAGAGGTGGCCTTTAAGGCAGGTTTGACTGTACTGCAAAAAAATTGCTAAATTAGGTATATGCCAATATTAATTAAACTGTTTACAGTATCTTTAGAAAAACTGCAATCTCAGTGGTACAAAACAGTTCAAGATGTATAATTAGCGATAATAGGGATGTGATAACAGATTTTTCCAACCCGACAAAATAACAAAATTCAAGTATTCCGAAGGGTGATTTTACAGATTTGAATGCATTATATTTCTAAGAGTCTCGAGTACCGTTAGTCAATAAATGTGCCTCAGAAGTTAATAAAAACTCTAGGTTCTCAAATACCGCAAGCCAATGAATGTGCCTCGGAAGTCAATAAAAACCTGAAGCAACAAATCAAATAAGCCCATGTATGCTTAAATACAAAATTGCGAAAAAAGTGTGAACAAATATCGCAGAGCGTAATCAAATAAGCGGATTAATTTGATAAGTGTGAGCAATGCAATAACGTTAGAACGATACACTTATTCTAATCTCTCACGTTAAGCTAATGTTATTACCGTGTAATTAAATAATAGTCTCCCTTGATAGCCATCAACGCGTTTAAATGTTGTGATTAGAAACGGAATCTTACATAATCTAATTAAAAAGTATTTAAATAACTAAGCTAAATTTAATTCGCATCCGAAAATAGCACATTCTGGGATTCACTTATTACACATATTTACAGCTAGAACTTAAAAATATATTACTTTCTCCGGTAAGAAAAAGAGATACAGAAATAAACATCAATTTTACAATTCGGCTCAAAAACGACACACCAAGTGTAAAAACTGCTCCAGACAACTCTTTTCAGACTAATCCACTGGTCTGACATGATACAGAATTCTAATACTGTTTTAATGTCACTGTCTTGCTCCGAGACAGTTTTTATGCTGCTGTGACAATTTTTGGCTCTGACAAAAAATTTCATACTGGGCTGACATGGAACATGGCAGAGTTTTAACATTGTTCTGACATAAAGTCTTCATAAAGCGTTGAGTTGAGTAATGATGTTTAATGTCCCAGTCAAGAATATTTCACAAGATGTCACCAGCTATAGGCAAAGGTGCAGAAATTTTGCCCGTGTGTTGTGCTGATGGCATTATACTGCAGGGTTCTTTATCGTGCCAAGACTAGTGTGACACAGGATCTCGTTTATTTTAAGTTTCCATCCGAAATAACCCCGATAATGCAGAGTGCTTGGAAAAAGAACTACCCACTTTCAAGTCTTTGGTCAGACCGGTCGGGGTTCAAACCCATGACCTCTCACTTATGGAATGAGTACCAAGAGAAAACCAAGCCTATACAACAAACAAAATAACAAACTTCCTCACACAAGGATCAGCCAAAGTGGGATTTGAATTTAGATAGTGAGAGGCGGCGTGATTTATTTTGAATAAACAGATTATCATTCATGTGATGCATGCACTACAGCATAAACTCAATATTGTCTCATTTGGTCACCTTGACCTTTGACCTGCTGATAAGCGAAAAACTTAGTGTAAGGCTATCCTGATAATGGTTTAGTACACAGTATATTTTTCAGTAACAGTAAATTCTTTCAACCAGGGAATTTTTTCCGAAAGGCAAAAATCCTCTAGTGTTTTCTTTCAAAGGAATGAATACACCAGTAATTTTATTCCAACAGAAAAAAGATGCTAGTGTCAAGATTCAAAAACTGCACTGGTGATTTTTTCTATGTTTTCATTTACCAGGAAATGTATCACTGTACCAGGAAAGAATTAAAGAAGCTTGTGTAAAGATTCCAACGAAAAAGCTGCAGCAGATTTAGATTTCATTTACCGACAAATTTCTGTACCAGGAAAGAATTTACGCTCACACTTCCAAGCACATGGAACAAAATGGACTGTTCTATTTGTTTACTATACAGAAATGAAGACATAAATAAATCTATCAAGTGAGAATCTGAGTGGAATTAGACAGAAAATTGAATGAGTTTGTACAAACAGTCAACATGCAGTAGTAACATTTCCCATTATTCTCTGCGCGACAAACGCATCAAGGATACAGAATTATTTCTGGTAATTTAACACAAATCAATACATTGAAATCCGTTTTCTCAAACCCAAGATCTTTTAAGTCCAATTCCAAACATTACAGCAATACAAAAACATTGAAATCCGTTTTCTGAAACCCGAGATCTTTTAAGTCCAATTCCAAAAATTACAGCAATACTAAATCATTGAAATCCGTTTTCTCAAACCTGAGATATTTTGAGTAATTCCAAAAATTACCAGTGATATAAACACATTGAAATCTGTTTTCTCCAGCTTAATCTGTTATCTAAAACCCGAAATCTTTTATTAATACAAATTTACTGAAATCTGTTATCTCAAACTCAAGATCTTTTAAGTCCAGTTCAAAAACTAACAGCAATACAAATTAATACATGTAAATTGAAATCCTTTATCTCAAACCCGAAATATTTTAAGTCCAACTCCAAAAATTACAGCGATACAAATACATGTACATGTACCTTGAAATCCATTCTCAAACACCGAGATATTTTAAGTCCAATTAAAAAACTGACAGCAATACAAATAAATGTACATGCACCTTGAAATTCGTTCTCAAACACCGAGATTTTTTAAGTACAATTCCAAAAATAACAGTGATTCAAATTCACTGAAATCTGTTATCTCAATCCTAGTATCTTTGAAGTCTAATTCAAATTTTTTTGACATATGTTGAGGAGATGTGTTATTAGTCTAAGATTTTAGCTTGCATTGATTGTTTCATTAGCCATTTTGTTAAGAATGATCTGCAATATGTACAGTAAAACTGTTTTTATGGCTACCATTTGTTCAGTCAAATTTTTTGCATTTTAAAGGGGTGTGGGTGACTAACAAGAAAAAACATTGAAGAAATGGATTTTTGGACTATAAAATAGTGTGACAACTCCAGCTCTTGTACTAGGACGGTTTGTGATTCAAATTATGCATAAAAGTGTCCTTACCACAAACACACATAAGAGGGTCTTCTGTGGCCAAGTGATCTAAAGTGCTTGGGTATATATCACAGTGTTCCACCCCATCTTGATTTGATTCTTACTTGGACAGCTACGTAAGTTTGTTAGTTTGCTTGCTGAAGGAGGATGTTTTCTCCAGGCACTCTGGTTTCCCCCACCATTCCAATAATCTTTATTTGGGCATAAATCACCATTACTCTACTCCACACTATATCTACATCTGAAATTTCCTTTGACAAGGTGAGTTCAAATACGTTTTAAAAATTAGAGGTTCATTGACATTATAGAAAATCAACAGAAAAAGGAAGTAAAAAAAACAGAATTATGTCATCAGCACTATTTTCAGTGAAAAACTGAGTTATAACAGGCAACATTTATTGGCATTGTGATCTGAACCTCTGTGGCTTTTATATCTACGATGCAATACCATTTTACTCTATTAAAATGATTAATTTGAACTTAACAGTTATAAAATTTAAATAATTTCTGATTTTTTCATAACTCTACTCCAAAATACCACTCACTTTATGACTCCACTCCTAGACTCAAGCCTCTCAATTTCACTCAGACTCCAATCAATGACTCAATTCCAAGATTTCAACCCAAGATTAAATCCAAGACACAATTCCATAACTCCATGAAAGACTCAAATCCATGACCCCACCCCAAGACTAAATTCCAAGACTCCACTCCGAGACAATTCCATAACTCCATGAAAGACTCAAATCCATGACCCCAGCCCAAGACTAAATTCCAAGACTCTACTCCGAGACAATTCCATAACTCCATGAAAGACTCAAATCCATGACTCCATCCCAAGACTAAATTTCAAGACTCCACTCCAAGACACAATTCCATAACTCCACCAAAGACTCAATTCCATGTCTCCACCCTGAGACTAAATTTCATTAATTTCTGTGGTGTCCAAATTTTCGTTGTTTTCATAGACATCCTGACCCATGGATTTACGTGTCAACAAATATAATATAATTCAAACTTAAATGAAACATTAACCACAAATAATGAATTTATCATCCCCATAAATTGGTCTTTTTTCTAAAAGCCTTGAAAAATTGGAAACAAAAATAAACGATGTCACGGAAAGTTATGGTAATTTAGCAAAATAACATTAAAATTATGTCTAAAAAATTGTTTTGGACAGGCTTTTGGTATACTAAAGGTTTTTTTTTTTTTTTTTTTGCAAACGAAACTGAGCAGCTTAGCTTCACAGGCTACTCTATAATGCATTGTTATATTACTTTTTGGTTTACTATGGGTTCATTTATAACAGGCTACAATGAAACTGAGCGACTTCACAGGCTACTGTATAATGTTCATTTTCAACAGGCTACACTGTAATATTTTTTTTTTTGCAATTGAAACTGAGCGACTTCACAGACTACTCTATAACGTATTGTTATTTTACTTTTTAGCTTACTATGGGTTCATTTATTACGGGTTACACTGTAATACTTTTTTTTAATTGAAACTGAGCGACTTCAAAGGCTACTCTATAATGCATTGTTATTTTACTTTTTTAAATAAAACTGTTTGTTAAAAATACAAGTATAAAAAAATATATAGGCAAGCATTTATTGAACACAGGAAATCCTAAGAATTAAGTGTTTATACAAGTCAATATTAGCATAAGTATCGAGTAGGTTTTACACACAAGTATGAAGTATTTATCCACGATTTTTATTACCAAATAAACCATTTCCTGTGTTTAAAAGTGAATTGAAAAAGCAGTAAAAATTTTAAATAAAAATTATAAAACTACAAATAATATCATTATAATACTATATATACATTCCTTGATACATTTTATATGTTAAAGTTTATGGTTTCCCCATATGATATTTCATGTGTGTGTACTGTTCATGCTACTATGTTGTAAAATGTATAGATAATGTGAAAAAAAGTTATGCGTTCAAAAAAATCTTTTTATTCGTAAAACTTTTTTTGTCTAATAAAAGTCCGAGATTTCTAGTTATAATAACATAATGTGTGAGAAAAAGAATCTTACACCCGTAACAGGGAATATTTTGCTGTCTAGAACAAGCTTTAGGGAGATCTGGACATTGGAAATATTCATCCTCGTTTGAGATATCTCTGTCTTCCCTGTTACTGGTGTAGGATTCTTTTTCTCACACATTTGCAACAAAAAACAAGATTTCTTAACAAAAACATTGCATCACATGTTCAGTTTTCATGTCACCATCTGTGCCTGCTGAAAATGACGTAACCAATTTTTGTTGATGTTCTCATGTAAAATGATTATGATGTCATCAATCAAGTGTGTGCAATGACTTTGGGAAATTGTTGGTTGAGACAAGGTATAACTATGCAAGAAAAACAGCATGTAGCCTTCTCAACTCTAGGGTGAGACAAAGAAATCCTACATGGGTAAAAACAAGGGACTTCCATGTCACAGGTGTGAAAAACAACTGTCTTTAAGGGATCAACTAGTATTCATCTGGGCAGAGTGCTATATATTCTACCTACTAGTAACTGTTAAATCAAGTCATCAGTCAGATTTCATGAAAGTCATAATTTAGACAGTCACCATTTGTTTTTATAATGTCACATGACAATGGTCATTTTGATTAATCGTTGCCCTACATCCAGAAAACCATGTTACACAAGGTCAAGAAATATAGCAGGTTAATCTGTTCAAGCTGAAGAAAGAATTTTAACAAGTTATAACTGAAATGGGATGTCATTTCAAAAGTGTCCCTCAAAGGAACCCAAAACTGTAAAATACCAGACCATGTGTATGATCAAAATTTGAATAGCTAATTAGACAGACAGCTATTCCACAAACAAGATTCGGCTCCTGTGAAGTCAAATACAGATCTGTTAAATTGTATTTGAGAAAAGTGGCAGCAGAAAAAATGGTTGCCAAAAAAATAAAGTAAACACTATATCCCCCCCCCCCTTTGTTTGAGGGGAGGGCATAATTAAGATTTGAACAATTTTTTTAATTTTTCTTTATAAACGTCTTTTGCTTGAGTTTAATTTGAAACACAAACAAAAAAGATTCTGGTATAGTTTTTATCCCACAAATTTAGCCTGTAAGTCATCGCGAATAATGCATTCGAGAGTTGTAAAAGGTCAAATATTTCCCATAATCATGTGTTACACAATCTGTTACAGCTGCTATTATTCTGCAAAGCTATTTTTATTATTTACTTATACGACAATATTATAAAGTCATTTACATCAATATAATCTTTTAAGAACATAAACTATTGAAACATATGAAGAAGATATTTTGTATAAATAGATTTTTAGCTATGCATCAGCAAATATTCCGCTGTTTATGATAGGATTAAAGTGGATAAATTTACTGTTACATCTACAGCCAGATTCTAAATATGTAAATCCATGTGTCTGGCTAATTTGTGAAGGTGAGCTGTCAGAAGAACTATATCGGTCAACTAAACATCTTGTCCTTAAAAATTGCTATGCACCAGGGTGCACAAGCTGCATGAGTAGCAATTTCATATGCTATATGTGTATGATATATGATTCCTAATTCAATATCTGCAAGCATAAAAGTCAGTAAAGCTGCTATTTTAACAAGCAAATTCAGTGAATTAGGATCCTAGGATCCCTCACCAGCAGGTTCATTTTTTTTTTTTTTTTTTTTTAATTTGCACTTATGTTCAAAGAGCCCTAACTCAGAGGAAAATGTGCGAACTCACAGGTTAACAATAAGCACATCTTCTATCTATGTTGATACTATGCACTAAGTTTTGTGAAATAGTGCTTTATAGTTTTGGAGAATTAGCGCAGACAAGAATTTCAGATGGACGAAAGGATGAATGGAGGGATGAATGGACAGAAGGCTCGAATTTAGTATCTCCTTCTATCTTTAAAAATTGGGGGATAAAAAGATCCAAGTCCAAGACCTATAACTTTATCAAAATTCAGTAATCCGGAATAAAACCTAAAACTTGATCTGTAACTCATGACTGTACACACACACACACACACACACACACACCAAATATTAGTTGAATATCAGGCGTTTGGAAAAAAGTCTGTAAAACAAATTCCTGCATCACCAAATTAATCTTTAACCAAATAGCCACAAAGTGCCAATAAAGGCACTCCCTCAACTCAGTTTTCTGGGCCTTGAAAACTCTAGCATTATTGAAAATGTTCATCTAGTCAACCACAACAGCGTTTTCAATGAAGAACTTGCTTGCCTAGTATGCTAAATTTTCAGGTACATACGTACAGAGTATACTCATCATTTCATTGTAATTTTTTTTCTGACATAAATAAACACCAGTGGAGAAGAATAATGTCATCAATGGATATATATGTCTTAAATGAAGTCTCCCCGGGAAAAAAATATATCAGCGAGTTACATTGGCAGAAACATTTTTGACCTGCAACAGATCTTGAAACCCGTCATTAATAGTGATACATTTCTTGTCAGTTCTCCAGACAAAACAGAAGAATAAATATGGCAGCCAGTTTTCTCAGCATAATTAACGGCTCTAAAGAGCACCTGCTTCTGGGACAATAACACGACATAAACCTCTGACATTTACGAAAAATCGGAGAAAATCACCATAAAACAGATGTATTATGTTACTGTATCCTGTACTATACATCCATTTTTCGCTAAACATTAATTATCTGTTTGATCAAGATCAGGAAAACGATATACAGGAATTTCCATAGAAATAGACGCAAAGACAAAACAGACATTTTCATTGGATGAATAAATGGTACAGAAATTGTCATGGAAATAAAAAAAAACGGAGGAGGGATGAAACAGTCTTTCTTTCAATTCCCATAAAAAATTTTTATTGGATAAGGATAACTTAGTTATAAATACACGTGTACATGTATTTCTTAAAATTAAATAAATTTACATTGACAATAATGAGTTTTTATTATCAAGTCATCTATTCACGTATTTGACAGGTGACATCTTGGTATTCTTTCGATCAAAGTTAAAATTTTACTTCATTTTTCTTTTGTTATGCCCCTTTTCTCTGATTTAAGGCCATTTTTTTGTTTTGTTATCCCCTTATCTCAGAAACTACTTGCTTGACTTTGACAAAACTTAGGATCAATCTTATGTTGGTGTATATGCAATACATGGCATTTTATTTCTATGTTAACTCATCACATGATGCACTGATTGGTTGGAATCAAAAACAAACATACTAATCCATTTCAGAATCACAATCCAGAAGCAAAGTAAAAACTTTGGAACTGACAAGTTAGGTTATATATAGACACGTGAACTTTCACCAGGGAAGTGAGGCCGGGTGCTCCGGAAGGGTAAGCACCTCTTGTTTAGCTAGCTACACCCACCACGTGTGTAATCAATTTTTCAAAATGTAATTTACCGGTATATCCCCAAAGGTCTTTCAAACACTTTCAAACCTTTTCTGATGCAGTGCATTTTTCAATCATTTTGTGTTCAGAAAAGAACATGTAAAACATAACATAATCAAATCGTCGTAAAATAACGCCATGTGACCAGTTTACACATTTACCGATTTTGTAAATGTTTACTAGCTCAAAACGAACCATAGATGCCTTAATATAGAGTATATTGCTAGAAATGCCATCAAGGAATTATTTGGAATTATACAAGTGTTTTTATAAAAAATCCTGATGCTGTTATAATTTCTTGTGTAATAAAAGATCTAAATCTAAAATTTGATATGGGCAAAAATATCTCCTTAGGTGATAGAAATATTAACAAAACAATCATAGAGCGTAGACAGACTCATAACATCTATCATATGAATCTCCGTGGACTTAGCGGCTACTATAGCCGTGAAATAAGGTTTTCAGAATCCATTAATTTGAGTGTTACAGATCTAGACGTTTCCTGGGAAAAAGATGATATCAAAATAATATTCTATGTAATCATGTATTAGATGTGAATATAGACACTTTAGCCAGATATAAATCAAAGTACTGAAACTACTGACCGATAGATATAAAATCAAAATACCTAAAGTACTAAAGAGGTTGGTGAGTAGAGTAATGGTGTCCCAGTCAAGAATATTTCACTTTTATCCAGTTATTGCCAGCTATTGGCGAAGGTGCAGAAATTTTGGCTTGTGCGTTGTGCTGATGGCATCATACAGCAGTGTTCTATATCGTGCCGAGCCTGCTTTGACATGGGACCTCGTTCTGTTTAAGTTCCCATCCGACAGAACCATGACTTTCATTTCATATTGCAAAGTGCTTGATGCTACCCACTTTCTAGTCTTGGGTCAGATGTGGTCAGGGTTCAAACCTGTAACCTTCCACTTACAGAGTGAGTACTCTTCCAACTGAGCTAATATGTGGTTAGAGTACTGAAGGATAATATTTACCTACTTACTGGTGGTGGGTTGGTCATACTTGAAAGTCTCTGATTTTAATTTTCTGTGGGAGTCACCTCAAATTTCAAAGTTTTTCCTGCTTTAAATTGTCTCCCACAGTGAAAGCAAAACATTCCTGATTAATTGGAGTGATATAGATCTATACATTTCCTGGGAAAAGATGATATCAAAATAATATTCTATGTAATAATGTATTAGATGTGTGAATGTAGACGCGTTAGCCAGATATAAATCAAAGCACTGAAAGTACTGAAAAATAACGCTTCTCTAGTTACTGTTTACTGGTGAGACATTAGTCAAGATCAGTCTACCATTTTTGAGTGAGCCCTTCTATTTTTTTTTTTTTTTTTTCTAAATTGTAGCACTGAATTGTCTCCCACATTGGGAATAAATCATTCCTCACTTTTTACCAGTGTTGTGTTATAATCTCATCACATAAGGGAAATCATAAAAAAAAGATAAAAATACTTTGTTTATTGCTTAACTATCATTGATGTTAATTCAATTAAATATCCAAGAAGTGTTTACAGTGGTTTTATCCTTTATATAGTAATTGCCATTCAAAGCTAGCTGCAGGTGGTCTTTGGTACTTATATGATTATAAAAATGAGCATTTGAAAAGCTCAGATAATATCACTAATGATGTTGCTGTTGATGAATGTTACCTAATGTCACATCAGCAGTTTTTATTAGCTATTTGCAATGAGAACTACTTTATTAATCTCTATGGATTATTCTATGAACAAGTTCATAAATGCATGTGAAGTGCGAGTGTGTTTTATGGTCTGCCTTGTACCAGTGCACACTTAGGGTGACTTTAAGGTGATAGCTCACCAAGTCAGTATGTGGCAGACAAGTGTACCACTCACCGTCACATTATACTGACGCTGGGTGAACCAGTAATGGCCAATGACAAGGTAAATTCACTTTCCCACATGTGGTCTGAGGGGACTCTAACTCATAGCAGGGAGGGACCCTGGATTTGTAGACTGATGTCATATCCATTTGGCCACCAAGGCCTAGATCATTAATGAGCCATACACTGTTGATGTATCAGGAAAGGGAGAAAATTGACAAAATATCCACTTCCACTTCCTCACAGAGTGCCCTGGCTGAGGATAAATTGTTTATAATAATGTTTTGCACACAAAGTCCCTTTCTTTTTCCAGAATGAATGTTGAAGATTTCCATGTTTGGCATTTGGAAAGCTTGACAGAAAACAAGATTATTTCTTTTATATCAAGAGAGTCAGTTCTAGAATAGTGGAAATGTTTGGAGAAAAACTTTCAGCAAATTTCCTCAAGCTGTAAATTGTCTACTCAAATAGCATTCAAACCTAGGCAGCAGGGCACAATGTTATCTATAAGCTATTGTTTTAGATCACTTGGCCACTGGGGGGGGGGGGGTCCTTGAATGGAATTGAGTGGAGTAAAGTAATTGTAAAGTTTTTTTTTTTTTTTGAGGTGATCATTTTCAAGATGGTGGAGAAAACCAGAGTGCCAGGCAGGAGAAATCAACAGCTTCAGCAAACAAACAAACCTTCTCACAGGAGGATCTGCCAGATAGGGATTCAAACTAAGTCAATAAGAGGCACTGCGATTCGTTAACGAGCACTTTAGAACTTTAGGCAGCTTGATCACTGAGGCCCTTATAAAAGGAATTTATCTACATGCTTGATATCAACAAATAAATACACATAATATACTGAAATAAATACACATTATATACTGAAAACTGCTGTGTACAAAATTAAACAGCGGAAAATAAGAGCAGTGGAAAATAAGAGCAATTTAATTTTAAGTGCATCTCAGTGCATCACAGATCATTTATATATAATTCAAGACAATTTAACCATTAAACCTCATTTTAGCACCACTGGGGCATATTTCCTCTCTCCTATAGATCTATCAATATTTCTCGCACAGTCAAAAAAAGACAAACATTCCATCCATCAAAATTTCTCACAAAAAAAATGAAACAAAAAATTAAGAGTACGATGACTTTTTACGAAAAACTGTGTCTCCTCTTAATCCTGTCAGGCCATGCCGAGTTATGTCATGATTGATTACGTAATATTAAGACAAAGATGGAGCGATTCCGTATTATCTCAGTATTATCAATATCCCATATAAGTGTGTGTTGTTGAAGCGATGTTATGAAAACAAATAACAAGATAATTTATTTAAAGTGCAACCTTTTTACAAATTCAATTGATAAAATAAACCACCATTGCTCAGTTGGTAGAGTGTTTGCTCCATATGTGGGAAGGGTCAGAATTTGAACACTTGCTGGGTCTGAATAAGACTGAAATAAGTAGTGACTGGTTTAACAAGATTATTTATATAAAGTGCAAAATTTTTACAAATCCATCTGATAAAATAAACCACTACGATAGCTCAGTTGGTAGAGTGCTTGCTCAATATGATAGGTCAGGGTTTTAACCCTGGCCTGGTCTGACCAAGACATGAAAATATGAGGTGATGGTTCTTTCACCAAGCACTCTACATTTAGAAATGAAAGTCATGGGTCCATTGAAAAAGACCTTAAAACCAATGCTCCATGTCAAAGTAGGTGTGGCAAGCAAAAGAACCTTTCCTGCGTATTGCCTTGAGAAAAGGTCAAAATTCCTGTCATTTCATCTATAGCTGGTGAAATCTTCATATAAGTGAAATATTCTGGACTGGGATGTAAAACCCCATTCAACTGATCAATCGTCTGATAAAATAACATCTTTACTTATTACTTATTTACCAGTATATATATATATATAAGGTATTTATCAATCATAATTTAAACAGATTTATATTCACAAGGGAATTTCTCAGACATCATGAGGGTTTTAAATACAATTTACAAATATGACAATGACACAGGGTTGAAAAATAGCTTACTACAGGAAATGTTATTTTCCCCAGACAAATGGATCTTGGTAATGCATTTCATAGTGCGAGCATGAAAGGTTAAAAATTTAGGTGTCTGGGGTTTGGAATTCATCATTATACTAATTTTTTCTTTCGAATATATATAAAGGGTTTAGATATTCTGGGACTCTCAAAACTGGCTTAGCCCGAGTTTGGATATCAGACTGCTGAACCAGTATTACGAGTATGTAATATGTGACACTAAAGTTTTGGTAATCTACTAGCACTTAAAGATGTCCCATTGCAATAACCACTGCAGGACATACATAGCTAAATCGCTTAGTGCATCCACCACATACACTAGAGATGAAGGTTGATGTGATGAATCAAAATCTTACTCTGGGACAAATCATGAGGCAAAAACCAGTTTATTTTTCATGCTTTGTGGTCAAGAGCGCCTACTTTGACTAGTGTAAAAATGTTTGTTAGTTCACTAATGTTGAATGTTAGTTGTTTTCTCTGGGCACTCTGATTTCCTCCACTATTCATGACCTAATTATCTCAATATAAGTTAAAGAATTTTAACTGGGGTGTAAAACACAATTACTCCACTCCACTCCACGATGATTCAAAATACTAGGACACACACCACAATGGTTGATCTATGTACTACAACAGACATTCTTTGCAGGATTCTTTGTCCATTTACTTGGTAAAATACCCACATATTGGCACTATGAACATGATTAATTTTCATTACTGTGCTGTGAAACGGACATTAGTGGGCTGTATCATAAAGTAAGATTCTGTGTCTTATTTTACTTTGGTAAAATACAGACATATTGACAGACTTTATATTTTGCTGTAAAATGGACATTATTGTGCCGTTACATATTGTAACATTCTATGTCCATTTAACTCCGACACAATGACAATATAGATAATATTGTAATTGTAATATTGTGTCCATTTAACTTGTTAAAATACCAATACATTGACACCACATTGACGTACATTATATTTTGGTGTAAAATGGACAATATTGTGCTGTAACATATAGTAGGACTTTATGTCCATTTAAGTGATTTAACTCCCACAGAAGGACAATATATATGTACATAGGAAGATTCTGTGTCCATTTCAGTTGTAAAATACTGACACATTGTTACTTCTAGTATTTAATACAGTACACATTATGGTGCTGTAAAACCAACATTATTGTGCCGTAATATATACACAGCAAGATTCTGTGTCCATTTAAGTGTTAAAATACCGACACATTGACAACATATTGACAGACACAATATTTTGGTGAGAATGGACATTATTGTGCTGTTACATATTGTAACATTCTATGTCCATTTAACTCTGACACACGGACAATATGGATAATATTGTAATATACACACAGTAAGAATGCGTGTCCATTAAAGTGGTAAAATACCAATACATTGACACCACATTGACACATATTTTATTGTAAAATGGACATTATTGTGCTGTAACATATTGTAACATTCTATGTCCATTTAACTCTGACACAAGGACAATATAGATAATATTGTAATATACACACAGTAAGATTGTGTGTCCATTTAACTCGAAAAATACCAATACATTGAGACCACATTGACGGACATTATATTTTGGTGTAAAATGGACAATATTATGCTGATACATATTCTAACATTCTATGTCCATTTAACTCTGACACAAGGACAATATGTATAAATAGTGTAATATAAAAGTAGTAAGATTCTGTGTCCATTTAAGTGGTAAAATACTGATACATTAATATTGATCAGAGGAAACCTTTTATAACAGGGCATCAATCCGGTGTGTGACATGTCAACCTCACGATTAATAGATTCCAAAGAAAACATGTCACTATAATCAAATCCAAATGGATTTCTACTGAAAACATTATTATTACGGATGGACAACAAACCGTCAAACTGCTTTTAAATCCATAAATCATCTATTAAATTCAGGCTTATGTTTTATAGCAAGTGTAAATAAGGAAAGAAGCTAAGAGTAAAACTTTCTACAAGAATAACATGGTTAATTTTTCCATAAAAAATAAAAGAAATTAATACTTATTCATTTCTACTGAAAACAATATTATTATGGATAGATGACAAATTGCAAACTGCTTTTAAATCCATAAATCACGTTATTTAATTCAGGCTTGTGTTTTATAGCAAGTGTAAATAAGGAAAGAAGCTATAAGAGGAAAACTTTCAAGAATGGTTTTGAAAAACAAAAGAAATTCATTTTTATTAATTTTTATCAAAAACATTATTATTATAGATGGACAACAAACAATCAAACTGCTTTTTATCCATAAATCAAATGATTAAATTCAGACTTGTGTTTTAAAGTAAATGCAAAGAAAGAAAGAAGCTATAAGAGAAGAAACTTTCAAGAATGGGCTTCTTAATTTTTAATGAAAATAAAAGAAATTCATTTTTATTAATTTTTATCGAAAACATTATTATTATAGATGGACAACAAACAATCAAACTGCTTTTTTTCATAAATCAAGTTATTGGATTCAGACTTGTGTTTTATAGTAAATGTAAATAAGGAAAGAACCTATAAGAGGAAAACTTTCAAGAATGGGCTTCTTAATTTTTTATGAAAATAAAAGAAATTCATATTTATTAACTTTAACTGAAAATATTATTATTATCGATGGATAACAAACTGTTTTTTATCCATAAATAAAATCCAACCTTGTGTTTTATAGTAAATGTATAGAAGCTAAGGGAAAAAATTTACAAGAATGTCCTGCTTCTATGAAAATAAAAGAAAATCATTTTTATTGTTTTTACTAATTATGAACTGTAATGCAAAAGACTTGCAATAATATACCATTCAGTGGTGAAATGTTAGTGTGGAATAAATATACATGGAGAGGAGTAATGGATTTTTATGCCTCAATCAAGAATCTTCACTTATAACAAGGCAGTCAGTTCATGGATGGTGGAGGAAACCAGAGTGTCCAGTGAAAATTGATAAGGGAACTGGCAAACTTTCTCAAGGTCAGATTTGCCCCAAGTGTGATTCAAACTTAGGTGGTAAGAAGAGCTGTGATCTGTAAGATGGAGTTTAGACCACTTAGCCACCAAGAGCCCCAGAACAAATATGAAATGATGAACTTCTATGTTTTTCCAAAATTCCAAAAACTGTGATGTAAATACACTCCCTATATATTGGAAATACAAGATTTTAACAGGGAATCACAGTTAACTCTGTTACTCTAACAGCATTGGAGATTGACAACAGCAAATGTGCTTTTCTTTGTTTTGCTTCCCCCCACTCTCCCAATTAAACTGCGCATAAAATTTGTGGTAAAAATTTCCACTAAAATTTTCACAATTGCTTTTATTCAGATGATTTTAGGTTTTTTTTTAAAGTCAAAATAACAATTGATTAGAGAAAACAAATGGAACTCTCCTCAATTTTCAATTTTTTACAATTGTTTGTTTAAGTCTGTTTCAATTTGGTGACCTACTGTTTTTCAAATTTACAATTGGGTCAAAACAAAAGTTGGTCATTCAAAAGATCACACATTATTTGAAAGATCAATATCAGTACAATAAATATTTTGATGTCCAGCCCATCAATTTAAAACTCTTCACACTCACTGATTTCTGTTTATAATCATAATTGAATCAACAAAGGCTACATGATGCGAAAAATTGAATTAAAATAGATGACCACAAAATTGTATTTAGGCATTAGGTCCCTAATTTATGTGCTTTGTGGACCAAGAAATCATCTGTTTACATAGCATTAAAATTTTTGTGGTTTGTGGTTTTTTATGGACATTTATTTACTGGTAGATGTCAGCGGATAAATATTTGTATCTAAAATACAGTAAAACCTTTTTCAGTATATAGTCCAACCTGCCTTAAAGGTCACCTTTATATAAGGGCCACCTGCTTATAAAGGCCAAAAGAATTGTATCCCAATTATTCCAAGTACACACTCAGGGCGACTTTAAGGTGCTAGCTCACCGAGTCAGTACGCCACAGACAAGTGTTCCACTCCCTCAGTCACAATTTACTGATACCAGGTGAAGCAGTTAGGCCAACGACAAGAAAATTCACTTTTCCACATGTGGTCTGAGCAGGGCTCGAAATCACAGCAGTGAGAAACCCTGGATTTGTAGACTGACGTCTTATCCATTAGGTCACCGTGGCCTCAATTAGATTTTGAGACTTAAAAATACTGTCAATAAAAGAGGTGGCAAAGTTATTAAGGAGCATTACAACAAGGTTTTACTGTAATACATGGGAAAAAACATACACTTGGCCTACCTGAAATATTGAAGGATGAAAAATCTAACTTTAGTCAGATGTACACTAAAACTTTGATTCATCCCCACCATTTGTTCTGACGATTTCAGCATTATAAAGAGGTTAAAATAATGCCAATAAATTGAGGGAGACTTAAAAAGAAAAAAAAAAATAAAGAAAATTAACTTTTTGACTCCATAAATATTTGATGATGAACAAGATGGCAAAGTTAAGTGGGCTTTATAACAAGGTTTTACTGAAATTCATAGAAAAACACTGTGACTTACCTGAAAAATTGGAAAGATGAAAAATCTATTTACAGTCAGCTATCAGATGCAATTAAAATGTATACTGTATTAAAACTAAATAATGATCTGTGGAAATTCTCCAAAACAAAGGCAAAGAAATTCCAAAGCCACTGTATACAAAATACTATTTTTTTCTCCAATTGCAAAATCCTGTGAAATTAGAACATGCCTTTTACGACAAGTATACCACCTACTGAGGAAAAAGTCAAAATGAATCAGTTTAGCTTTCTCTGCACCAAGTCAAAATCTCACCATGAATCAAAATTAGGTTAATTACAAGGCTACCATAAAAATTATTACCATGGATTTATGAATGGCCCAGATAGCTGGAAGCTACCTTTAAGTACTTTTTAAATAAGTTCAGATACCTGTGATTTACACCTGTCATTTTACACCTGAGATGTACCTGATGTCATCAAATTCAATATAAACTATTGTAAACTATAAACTGTGTAACACTAATGTATGTGGAATTCCCACTGTTAAGAAAATTAGTCCATCAATCACAACTAAATGGAGTTGTACAAGTACACTTTTAAAGGTGAAGGCCTTTAGTTGCTCACCTGATGAGCACCTGTGCTAAGGGAAGTTGTACAAGTACACTATTAAAGGTGAAGGCCTTTAGTTGCTCACCTGATGACCACCTGTGAAATTATCACATCAATCACTGCTAAGGGAAGTTGTGCCAGTACACTTTTAAAGGTGAAGGCCTTTATTTTACGATCTCTTATTGCTCATCTGGTATTCACTTATAACAACAACTAACAGTGACTAGAAGTTGCCATCAGAATAATCTCTTATGTAATGCAGATGTGACAGTTGCATAAACTCATAACAAACAACATTAACAATTGACAATAAAGAAAAAATATCAGACTCCTCGTTAAATCAGCTTTCAAGCCCAAAAGTTGTTCTAAACCTAATTTTAACAGAAACTGAAAATACTGGTAGCTAGTGTTTCTTTTAAAAATGCCTGTGTTCCCAAGTTCCCAAAAATTTCAATGAGTTGAAGATAGCAACTAGAATATTGAGACAGCACCAGCTCTAGGTAAAGTTGCAGATATAAAACAAGTTTTTCTTTTTTTTTTACTAACGAGTACAAAATATGCAAATCATTGCACATTTGTTGATGCTATGCCAAAGTGAAAAACACTGCTCGGGGCATTTTTGCAGAATTATGAAGTTTACTAAATAAATATAGTAGGAATACAAAACTAATCTGCTTCTTTATCCATCATGGGACAATATCATTTTTATAAAACTATCTTATATATCTTATGAAAAGGGTTAAGTTTCCAAATTTTCCAAAAAGATCCTTATCTAATCAGTGCCAGTGGTTTAATGGTGACAGCGATATAATTAAGAACAGTTTTCTAACAATGCAATTCACAGATGACATGAATTATATCCTCTGATAATTCAAAATATCTTCTTTTGTTTTTCGAGTAATCAATGTTAAAAAAAAAATTGGGCGTATGTGTGTGTGTTTTTAACAAATTACCCACAAAAGAACAATATCCCATACTAATAACAAGATACATGTATATTGAAAAAACATTTTGTTTTAAAATATATTGTGTATTTTTTCTTAATTACTCTGTAAGTGCAACTTGATACATTTCTTTTGTTTTTATCTGTCATGCAAGGCAATGTTTAAACCAAAAATTCCCACCCTAATTACTGTTCTTTATGAAACCATTTTTTAAAATATCTATGAATAATTTGCATAAAAATGACCAAAAATAATGGTAAATAAATAAACAAATAAATAAGATAAATAGATAGAAATAAATACCGGTACATGCCGGTAAATAAGATATATTTGCAAAAAAATTACTTAAAATAATGATAAATAAATAAACAAATAAATTACGGTAGATAAATAACGGTACATGCCTGATCAGAGTTTCTTAGCTTTCTTGATAGTGTATGTAGCACATTGCTAATAGGAAGTATTTTAATTTCATTTCGAGTCGAAAAAATATTTCAATATGTAAATGTGCACATGATTTGAATTACATATAACTGAGCTATCAGATGTGGTAGTAACACATTGCAAATAGAAGTAAAATATTTCATTGTAGAACATGTCAATCTGTCAAACTCTAATCTAAATGTTTACATGATATGCATGGTAATTACCCAACTTAAAAACTGATGAAAAAATAGGAAAAAAACTATTTGAGCTACTGGATATCATATTCACAGCCAATTTTTTTTCATGTGAACTTCACATATATACAGGGGTAAGCTAAATTTATGTGAAATTCATGTGAACAAAATTTTGCATGTGTTAAGTGTGATAAAGAATTAACTTTAATTAATGAGAAAAATTGCTATATATACAAAGTGTAATTTTATATATTATCAATTTTCAAAAAAAAAAAAATAATAAAAGCAAAAACAAAATAACCTAAACAAACAAAAGAGAAACAAAAAAAAAAAAAAAAAAAAAACAAACAAAACATCCATCCAAGTCATCAGATCCTTTGACACTATTTTTAGTATAAATATTGTACTGCAATGCAATAAACACTTGTAAATGAAAATTAATTTTTTTAAGCAATCTGCGATTAGTCAAGTACACATGCTATGCATATCCCATTCCCTCCCCCAGAAAAAAGAAATCTTGAGAAAATTACAAAAATTCCAAACAAAAGAGTCTCAGTATGAGGTAGTCAAGTCCATGATAATGTAACAAAAACACATTGCAAAAGGGATATAAATTTATTTTATAACCTATCACGAGTGCATTTTCATATGCACACGATTTGAATCACAAAAAGGGCATAAAAATACAAAAATAAACAACAGCTGTTACACAAATAGTATTACATGTACATACACATAGGCTATTATCACTACCTATATTTAAATAATTTGAAAATTTAAACATACGGAAATTTAAAGTACAACTCTGACCCTGCCAAGGCGGGTGCTTGCAAATTTAAAAAATAATGATGCACGACTTACCTTCTTATAAGATTAGCTCATTAAGATGGATATTATCTCGGATATTATCTCGGGGTTTGCTGCACTGTTGGTATTGTCAGTTGAGGAACAGTTATGCTATCATCGGGAGGATACTTTGTATTTTAATGCGCTGAAGAAAAAGACAAAAAAATCAATATAACTCCACAATAAAGGCTTCAGATTAAGAAAATGTTATTGGAAGACACTACTTTAAACGGAGAAGGGCCTAGCTCTTAGCTCTTCTTCTCTCTCGTGTGACACACATGTAAAGACCAGAATCTCTCTGGTTTATAATTGTGTTAGCAAAAAAGACCTTGTTATTTTAATGTGTGAAATGAATCCAATTCTGAAAGGATAATAGAGGTATCCAACTGGGGGATTTAAATAATAATAAAAACACACAGCGACAAAAAAAAAAAAAAAAATGTAATTGAGGTTTAAAAATTTCAATTCAAATTTTTTTTACAACAAATAAATTATTTTACTTATATAAATTTGAAAAATTTCAAAATTTAATTAGTTTGTGATAGGAATTTTTAATTTTATTTTTACTAAAAAAAAATCCCCTTAAATGTCACTCTGATTTTAGTCGATGACAAACAATTGAATTCAATACAAATGTAATGACATGGTTGATCACTGCATTTAAATTTCAACAAAAAACAATTTTTTTTACCTCTACAATTATCATTATTATTGACTACAAAAGTTGAAATTTAAAAAAGAAAAGAAAAGATAAAAAAACAAAGCCTGAAAAATCAAAAAGAAAGAATCTCTTTAAGAATTTCACAAAGAGTTTAGAAGTCACATTATGATCAACTAAAACTGATGGCCTTTCAAACACTACCCACCCCTCCCACCATTACAAATATAAGATTTATATATATATGGTTTTTATTCAAATGCAATGAAAGCAAGTATTAATTATCTGTTCTATTTTTAGTAACATTGACCTTCTCCTGCAGATTCTTTAAGTTTGATAAAGTTAATTGGTTCCCTTGCTGACAAAGATTGGGGGATCTATTGATTTCCTTGGGAACATTGTAGGTTCAAGTGTTGTCCCAGAACTGACTACATCCATTCTTGATTGGAATGTAAAATATTATCATGATGATCATGCAGTTCTGGGTTGGCGCAAGAAACAGCAGCACCCACAGAAAACCACCCACCATTGCCAAGTGAACTGACACAAACTTTTTCACATTAGGATCACCCAGAGTGGGATTGGAACCTACACAGTGAGAGGTTCTGAGATCTGTAACCAAGTGCTTTAGACCAATCAATCAGTATGGTCCTCTAGAATATTGGGATCTCATACATGGGTCCCTTACTCTTAAATGAAGGACATTTCATATGGTATGTCAGATATACAGTTATGGGGAATTATTCACTTATGAGCTAAGTTCATCAGCATAACATGTGATACGTTATATGTTACAACATTGTCAATGAATGATTTTGAATCGCTTAATTCAGCAATATGTTATTCTGGGAAATTCCTGTGTAAAAAAAGAAGGGTTCCACACAAAAATAAGGAGGTTTCACATGATACACTGGGGAATCACATATTATATAATCCCATGATTATGTTATTTTAGGAACCTCCGATGAAAACAGAAGTTCCAGATAAACATTAGCAGTTATCACATGGTACAACATAAATCCCATAATCCATGCTGTGTCTACAATATTACCAATTCATATTTCTAAGTTTAGTGTTCCACAAAGTACCCCACAATATGTCCCAGAGTGTTTCACATTGTGTACTGCTGACTGCTTTCAAGCTGTCATCACTGCATTTTGGTGCAATATTACAATGTGACATGCACTACATGAACGTTTATTTACAATGAGTGTAAAGATTGCATTTAATCTGCCCATGAAAGCATGATAAACCAAAGAATTGTAAAGATGTTACATAAGAATAAAAATACAAGCACAAAAACCAACAGCTGTCAGATTCAGAAAAATAGTCTATCCCTCTAGCAAGAAAACAAAACAAAAAGGTGCTATCATTCTAGCTACAGAGATTGTTCTAAAAATAGAGGACCTCAGTAGCCAAATGTTCTATAGGATCAGCTTATGGATCAAATTGCCTAAGTTGAAATCCCACTTTGGCAAATCCTAACAAAGTTGAAAATAACAACCAGCCTGACAAACCAAGGCTCACCAGGTAGCTTCTGGGAAGGACTGGGCAATTTTTAGATGGATCTGGCTATACTATGATGAAATTACCTAGTTATATCTATAGAATTCCACATTCATGGCTTGCTAAAATTGTAACAAGTTTTTTAACCCTGATCATAATGTGAGTAAGTTTGTTAGTCCTTTGTTGAAAGTCAAAGGTGGCTTTCTCTTTGTACTGTGGTTTCTTCTACCATCATAGAAGTTAGAACTGACTGTCTATATTGTAACTGACACTCTTTTGTGGTCTCCCCTGGGCACTCTGGTTTTGTTTTTCACCATACCACATACCATATCTAACTTCCATATTAGGTGAAAGCAAGAATCTTGACCATAGCATGAAACACCATTATTCCATCACCTAAGAATGACCTATCTTGATGTTTCAGCAAGTGAAACAATCTTGACAATGGCAAAGAATTCCATTACTCGACCACCAAAGAACTGCTTATCTCTTAATAAACAACAAGTGAAAGAATTTTGACTGCCACAAAAAAAAAAAAAAAACAACCATTACTAATTACCACACAAGAGAAACTTCACTGGAACATAAAACTGTCACCACTACTCCACCACCTAAAAACTGCCTATTTTGATATATACAATCTTGACTTGGACATAAAACAGCATTACTCCACTCTACTTCACTCGAGTCTTATAAAGTGGTATACTTGTTACATAATCAGTCAATGTATTTTGTTTTTATAAGCAATATCACATTTGCATGTAAATTTATTTTATTTACTACAAGTAGTCTAGTATTACATCTGGAAACATGTAGTTCAGTTGATAGAGTGCCATACTCGAGATCCAAGGGTTCCAAGTTCAAATCCCGACAGGGGCATGATAAGACCTTAAGCAAGTTACTTCATTTCACATTACTGCTGACTTACCCCTTGTCAGCAGAGCAGCAACTTCTGCAACTGCTGTCTCAGTGAGTAAGCACATAAAAGTTGAGTGTGTGCTAGTAGAAGCCAGACATATGCATAATACACAGTCAGTCATAGTTACATCGGGGTAGTCTAGTGTAATATGGATGACATTGCACTGATGTGCAAAGATTAAAATGCGCCCATACAAGCCTAAGGGTTACTAAAGGTATCTAATATAGTAAAGAAAATTACCTGTTTCCCCCTTTTACCCCCTGTTACAGTGATTGTTAGGGGTAACAGCTTGTGTTTAATGCAAATACATGTATAACACAGAATTAAGCTATCAGATTTTTCTTTGTTCCCAAGGAAGTATTTTCTAGCTCTTTATTTTTATATCACCTGATAAAAAACACACTTGATAAATATTCATTTGTAAATATTTACTTTGATTTTAAATTTCAGATTACAAAATTGAAAGATAACAATCTAGTTGGGTTATTTTTCAAGTATTTTTTCCTATCATCTACACCTAAAAAGATTTTTTACAATGGTGAATAAATTGAAAAGGAAATATTGTAACACATTTGTAGTAAGAAATGATTTTTCTTTATGTTATCAACACCCAAGATTTTACAATGGTGAAAATATTAAAAAGGAAATATTCTAATAGTAATATATATTTTTAAATATTCATAATTATATATGTGCATTAAAAGGAAGGAAACAAACAGCAAGTATTTACATATAGGCCAACAACTCTGATCTGTCTGCTTGACCTTTCATTTGGAATATTTATATGGGACGATCTACCCAGTGGCCAATACATGGATAGTGTTAGGATTAGCAGTTAATACACAAACAATGCAAGTTTTCCCTGTCAGATATAGACCAAACCTGTGTTTCCTTAACATAAATGAACTGGTCTGTAATAAATATTTAAATTTAAGGTCAAGCCAACAGGTCAATATTGTTTGCCTATACCAGTATATATTTATACTAAATACCTGCCTCTTTATTCACCTACCCAGTATAAAAAGCAATTAAATTTTGTACCTAACTGCCCCAGTTTCACAATCATACCATAACCTTAGAATATCCTTGACATAATTTTTTCCTCAGAAAAGATTTTAAGATTTTTATTAAACTTTAGTGAAAAAGTGTTACAAAATACTTTTTTTAATTTTCTTAACTTAAATGTCTGGTTAAGTTTTTTTCTTGACTTAATTGTCTGCTTAAGTTTTTTTCTTGACTTAAATGTCTACTAAGTTTTTTCTTTAAGTATTTAAGAAAAGTTTAAGGAAACTGTGAAAACGACTTAAGAAAAGCTTTAGCTAAGGATGAAATTCAAAAATTTAAGCTAATGAAAAATCTTAAGTTAAGAAATGATTGTGAAACTGGGGCCTGGTCCTAGTTTGTCAAAAATGTTTAATCTTAGTTCCAAAGAAGATATTGCCAAAATTTGTTAAATTTAAGTTAAGAAAAATCCTAGTTAAGGAATGATTGTGAAACCGGGGCCTGGGACCATGCTCATTCCATAACTAGGATATTTTCCTATGCTCACTTTACCAAAACAGAAATTCTTATGTACAAATAAACTTTTGTGATTTAACTGGATTTATGATCAAAATGACACATTACATTCATGCTTCTCTTGATAATTACCAAAATAAATCAGATTCCAAATTTACCAGGCATTAGTTTGAAATTTTTTAGTGGAGAACTTCAGCCAGGTGAAATGTTTAGTTCTAACTTTGCTTAAAGACTTGGGCCAGGTGAAATTCTTAGTGCCCATTTAGAAGAAGGACTTGGCCCAAGTGAAATTCTTAGTACCCATTTAGAAGAAAGGCTTGGGGAAAATTAAATTAGTGCTCATTTTGACTAAGCAGGAATTCGACAAAGTGTAATTATTAGTGCCCACTTGGACTTGGACCAGGGGAAATTCTTAGTGTTCATTTTGACTAAGGACTTTGGCCAGATGATACTCACAGTGCTCATTTTGACTAAGGACTTGGATCAGGTAAAATGAACACTAAGAATTTTATCTGACCTAATTCTGTAGTCAAAATGAACTCTAAGTATTTCACCTGACCTAATTCCATACTCAAAATAAGCTCTAAAAATTTCATCGGGCTCAAGTCCAAATTGGCACTAATAATTTTACTTGGTCCAAGTCCTGCTTTATCAAAATGGGCACTAAAATTTCACTTGGTCCAAGTCTATCTTCTAAATGGCCACTAAGAACTTTACCTGGCCCAAGTCCTCAGTCCAAATGAGCACTTGAAATTTCACTTGCCCATTTTGTCAGGTGAAATTTTTAGTTTTCATTTTGACTTAAGACTTGGGTCAGGTTAAATTCTACTTTACTGACATTTTTTAATGGTAAAAAGAATTTTAAATGTTTTACTATTTTCAAAAGGTCACAACGACCTTAAATGAAAGTCAAGACAAGAAGATGTTTTAAGAGAAGGCCAAAGTCATACAGTCAATCAATGCAGATAAAATAAAGTCTGGAAAGGGAGCATTCTGCAAACTTTCATTGTCAATGGGTTGACATGTCACTTAAGTAAATTTCTTTTTAAAACTGGTAGGACAACAAACAAAATAGCAATGCATTTGCTCATTTTCAGCATTTATTTAGGTAAGCTCAAACCAGCTAATTTTGAGGGTAATTTTTCCAGGTAGTCCAAACATGTATGCAAGTATTCCACAAAACACATTTTATATACAGTCCAACCTGCTTTAAAGGCCACCTCTATATAAAGACCACCTGCTAACAAAGGCCAGTAGAATTGTATACAAATTGTTTATTAATATTATTTGAACCTGAATACATGTATAAAGGTCACTTTTACTCATTCCCTTGGGTGGCCTTTATAGACAGGTTCGACTGTATAGCACCTCATTTTTTCAATAAAAAAAACCTAAAAAACACCTGAACACGTAATACCTATTTCTTAGACATCATTTATAAACTTATAGACTATAGACTTACAACCCTAAAGATTATTCAAATATAACATTAGATTTTGTCTTCAAAGAAAGTTTTAAGAGTGTTTCTCAACTGTAATCAACATTAACTTCTTTTGGTTGCCATAGAGCCACCCTGAACAAACTTGTTTTTGGTTGACTATAGAACTTTGAATTGGATCAGCCCAGATATGTTTCTATTTTTTAATGAGATCAACTTGATAGTTTTTGAGAAGTTGAATTTAGATGTTCACAGAGGGAGAAAGTGTGTGTCAGTGTTTTCCATATGAGGCAGCAACAGGCAGATTTGACCATCTAAAACTCCAAATTGGCAGGTTAGAATTCACAAAATTGCCTTCAGAAGACCTAAAAATCGTTTTCGACCTTGGAGCCCCCCCCCCCTTGACCCTGGCCTGCTGGATTAGTCAATCTGCCTCCAGCTTCAAATTTTAGAGAAATCACTGGTGTGTTTGGTGCATGTTGTTGCACAATAACAAAAACTCCAAGTGAAGTAATATCTCATGTTCTACAACTCTTCATAAAATAAAACTGCAAGATAGACAAAAAAACATCCAGAAGAAAAACTGATAGATCTATGTAATAAATTTAAAATAACACTACATCAACATTTCTTATATCTAGAAATTTGTTACATGTAATATATAACAATTACAGTACCTACCCTGACGACCTCAGTCACATCTGTCTGGTTATGGTGTGTGAAGTTAGTACTTTACTAAAGGTCGTGTTAACTGTGCATTAAATTGTCAAAATGAGATACTGTGTAAAATATGATACTGCTTATTAATGAAAATGTCAGCAATAATTATAATCATTTTCAGCTTCAGGATAAAAGTTCAGAAGGTAGAACATCCCACATGCCTAAATAGTATATATATAAAGTTGGTTGGGTGGTTGGAATGGTGTTTTTCAATCAATCAAGATTGAAAATGGCTCAGTTTTAGGATGGAGGAACCAAGAGTGCCTGGACAACAATCAAGGTTATTTCACTAGAACCTGACCAGTTCTGTTCTGGGATGGTGGAGGAAGCCAGAGTGCCCAGTTCTGTTCTGGGATGGTGGAGAAAGCCAGAGTGCCCAAGGAACAATGAATCAAAATTATTTCACTTATATAGAAGATATCTGGTTCTGGGATGGTGGAGGAAACAGTTAACAAGTATGCCTACTACTCAGAGAGCAATTAATCAAGATTACTGTATTTCATTTTATAGAAGATGTCCAGTTCCGGGATGGTGAAGGAGAAAACCAGAGTGCCCATAGAACAATTAATTTTGATACAGAAGCTGCCTGGATGGCGGATGGTAGTGGAAACCAGATTGTGAAGAGAACAATCAATTAAGATTATTTTAACTTATATGGAAGCTGCCTGGTTCTGGTATGGTGGGGGAAACTTGAGTGTTCAGAAAACAATCAAGGTTATTTTAATTATTTGGAAGCTGACCAGTTCTGTTCTGGGATGGTGGAGGAAGCCAGTGTGCACAGAGAAAAATCAATTAGGATTATTTAACTTACAATGTATATGGAAGCTGCCCGATTCTGGGATGGTAGAGGAAACTAGAGTGTTCAATCAAGGTTATTTCACTATTTCACTTATATGGAAGCTGACCAGTTCTGTTCTGGGATGGTGGAGGAAGCCAGAGTGCCCAAGGAATAATCAATCAAAATTATTTTACTTATATGGAAGCTGCATAGCTCTGAGATGGGGGAGGAAATCAGAATGCCTCAAAGAAAACATCAACCAATTTGACTCTTAAAATTTCAAACAAGGATCTGACTGAGTGAGATTCCAACCCAAGTGCCAGGAGGCATTTTATTTTGTTAACTGCTACTTTAGACACCACCAATTTACCAAGACCAGAACAAATGCCCAAAATATGATCCTTAATATAATTCTATTGTTAGGCATTCAGTCTTAAGGTTAAATACTCTACATGCCTGGCCTAGGTATGATTCAATTTTTGACCCCAGAATTTTTTTTTTTGACAACCTAAGCAGTGAGAGGCAGTGTGCCCACTCGGCCCCAGTGGCCCCTAGAACAAGATGTTAAACTGGTACATAATTATCTCAAATCCAATTGCATGGACATTTATCATTCTATATAAATATGAATGCTGACAGTGATTTTCAGTTATGACATTGCCGAAGAAAGTGAATAATATCATTTAAATCTATATGATTTTTTATGATTTATTTGCAAAATTTGATGTCACAAATACAGTAGAACACACAGTAACAAATTTTCTATGATTTATTTGCAAAATTTGATGTCACAAATATGGTAACACAAACAGTAAAATTGGAATTCATCTGTAAATGATCTGATTATAAGATATTAAATTCAAATTATAAATCATACCCACTTACAAGATCCACCCACTAAACCACAAAAAAATGTTTAAAACTACCAGTAATGATAAATTTGGATTTATTACACAGAAAATTCAGTATTGTCAAATGTTTGATAAATGACTTTCAGGCATCTATCATATGATAATAGCCAGCAAAGCAAATTTTTCACAGAAACAATTATGGCAGAAAAAATATATGTACCCGGTAATTATAGAATATTCGGTTAATAATCGGAACCTTCACCCACACAATTCAACGTAATTTCCTCATTTTTTTCTCGTTACTATCAATTTACACTGTAGGTGTCAAAGAGGCATGGGATAATGAGGGACTGTATCGTTGATACCGAACATAAGGATAGATTTGTTCTATATTACTTCTGATTTGCATCATTTTAAGCAATGTAAAAAAGAAATTCCGATACCAAATATAAAGATAAATTTGTTAATATTACTTCTGTTTTTTATCATTTTTTAAGCGATATAAAAAGAACTAAAAAGAATTTCATCTCTTTATGATAGATCCTAATTTGATAAAATTGTAACAATCCATTTTTGGTCTATGGGTGGTCTAAAACTAAAAACCCTCTTGTCTATGGTGGTATAGTAGAGGAAACCAGAGTATTGGGGAAAACATACGACCTTCAGCAAACAAACTGACAAACCTTCTCAAACTAAAATTTAAGATGGACTTGAACCTAGGCGTTTAAAGGAGACATCACTTTTATATTACTGCAATGGCCACAAAGGTCCCACAGATACTAATGAAACTAGAAAAACTGTAAGCCACAAACTCACAAAAAATACCCCCCGCTCCCCCCACATAAAAAAAATCCATCGTATCAAATTTTTAAATTAGAGGTGCACATTTACATTATATCACAAAGATTGTGAAAGTTTCATGAAAATCCATTGAAGGGTTTAGGAGGAGTTGAGGATAAGAGATAGGTACCCTAAGGTGTAACGGAAGGACGGTCGGACACATGGACGGACACCCCTATCACTATATACCCCCACTTTTTTAGCGAGGGGTATAAAAAGTTTTACTGGAACCTAGTCAAGATTATTTCACTAAGATCAATTATTTCAATTCTGGTATGATGGAGAAATGTGGAGTGCCTGAAAAACACTTTCTCACACAATGCTGTTCAAAGTGGAACTTGAAACTTGGTATTGAAATGTACTGGAATCCTTAAGCCACCATTTTACATCACTTGGCTACAGAGAGAGAGCCCCACAGATAACAATCAATATTCTAAATTATTTATTTTCCTCTCAAAATTAATGATCAAATGCCAAGGATATGGCAATAAATATATTGCATGTTTTTACAACATAATTTGCTTTGAAAATAGGCAAACCTATTATGAAATGCATTTTTCCAAACAAACACAAACATACCAATGATAAAATTATTCTTTTTCCTTCATAAATAAATGATCAAATGTCAGTCACATATATGACAATCAATTAGTGATAGTGTTTTACAGAATTGCTTTTAATCACATTTATATATTTGAAACAGTATCAGTATGAAATTAAGCAAACCTTTTATAAAATGTATTATTGCAATCAAACACAAATATACAAGCCTGTGTTCAAATTACATGTATTAATTTTCTCTCATAAATTTATGATAAAAATCAAATGCACAGATATTGCAATAAATATAGTGATAGTTTTTAAAAAAATACAGAGTTGCTTTTAATCACAGGTATTTTTGAAACAGGATGGAATAAACCAACCTTTCATAAAATGTATTATTAATATATTGACCTGTGCTCTGTTCAACTTTAAATTATTCTTTTCTCTCTCATAAAAAATCACTCTGGTAGCTCAGATAGTAGAATGCTTGCTCTGTATGTGGGAGGTTTGTGGGTTCAAACCCCGACCGGGTCTGACCCGCCTTGAAAGTTCTTTCGCCAAGAACTCGGCATTACCAAATGAAAGTCACAGTTCTTTCGGATGGGAACTTAAAATAAACGAGGTCCCGTGACATGGTAGGCTTGGTGTGATAAAGAACCCTGCTGTATAAAGCCCTTCTATAGCTGGAGAAATTTCGATATAAGTGAAATAGTCTTAAATTGGACGATAAACACCATTACTCAACTGAACTCAACTCAACTCTCTCTTAAAAATGTGATCAAAATCAAATGCCACAGATATGGCAATAAATATTATGTTAATGTTTTTATAGAAAATTTGGCTTTTTATCAAATGTAAATGTATTATTGCAATCAAACACAAACATACTGATCCATCCAAGTTCAAATTATTAATTTTCTCTCATAAATATATGATTAAATGCCACAGATATAGCAATAAAATGAATATATATATAAGTATGAGTGTTTTTACAAAATTGCTTTTAATCACATGAATATTTAAAACGGGATAAAAATAAACATATTTTTACATAAAATATATGATCATATACTAGTATGTGTACATCGTATTTACTATCTGATTTACCATACATGTCAGATTTACAGTAAATAAACATGCATGATTTATTATATAATGCAGATTTCAGGCTGTATAGATGAACAGTAAAATAAATCGCTAACATATACCGGTAATCAGAATCTAGCGATATTAATCACCACTTTAACACCTAGCATTTATACATATAATTGAGTTTATCATCCATTTTCTGTAAATTAATAGGATATTACTGATACTTATATTTCAGTACTTCACCAAATGTCAGAGATTATCGAAAATATCACAGGTTTTCTGGAATTGTATTTCACACAATTTCAGCAGGCAATAGTGGTTGAGTGGTTTAAAGCCCCAGCTTATAGACACAACCCCTTGCACTCTCTGAGGCCGCAGTGGCCTGATGGATAAGACCTCAGTCTACAAATCCAGGGTATCTCACCGCTGCGAGTCCCTTTCAGACCACATGTGGGAACGTGAGTTTTCCTTGCCGTTGGCCTTTACTGGCTCACCTGGTATAAGTATAATGTGACTGGGGGAGTAGTACGCTTGTCTGTGGCATACTGACTCTGTGAGTTAGGAACCTAAAGTCATCCTGAGTGTGCTCTAGTACAAGGCGGACCATAAAACACACTTACACTTTACATGCATACACAAACTTGTTCACAAATTAATCCATATAATAAAATAGTTCTTGCCCCGAATAGTTGAAAAATTGCTGATGCGGCCTTAAGCAACATTCAACCAACCAACCTCTCACTCTCTACTATGGTTCTGGTGTGAAAAAAATTGTCAGTTAACTTGCAGAAGGTTGGTGGTTTTCTTTGGGCACTCTGCTTTTCTCCACAATCACATAACTTCAGACACCAACACTTTAAAAGCAGCAACAGTAAATAATGTATTAAATGTAACTGTTAAAGTATAAGAATTTTAATTATAGCATAATACAGTTATTCCACTCAACCACATTAATCAATTTTAATTCAATATCATCAACGTTTCGAATTTCAATCGAGCCAATGATTTCAGAAAAGACTTCAAAAAGCAAGGAAGGAAATATCATTTAATTCAAAATTTTAGCTGTCAAATATTTTTCTGTTTACATGTATGCAAGTTCTGTGTTCAACAAAAAGAGATTTTACACAAAAACAATTCTCTAAGTGAAAATGACTTTGGGTGCCCCAAGAAAAATTAACTCTCACATACAAATTAGGACAGTAACATATTTTTTAATTCTCAGCACATCAAAAGGGGTTCTTGAACTTCTTCAGAATGTGTGTATTAAAAATCCCAGGATAAATGGCTGGCAGGAAAATTTTATTTCCGTTTTATAATCATGTCCAATTATTGATTAAAACAACAGTCCCTAGATTTTGATAAATCAAATTGATAAGAATTCTTTATAATGATAGTTATAAATCAATCAGAAATTTATCCAATACAATTTTACAAACACACTCTAGATTTTATATTTATTTAGCGCATTACAGACACAAACATTTTATTGACTAACATTAGATTTTATATTATTTAGTGCATTACAGACACAAACATTTTATTGACTAACATTAGATTTTATATTATTTAGCGCATTAGAGACACAAACATTTTATTGAATAAGATTAGATTTTATATTTATTTAGCGCATCACAGAGACAAACATTAAATTCAACTAGATATTTTATTTTAATGAAAATAATTATGAGAAGTAATGTTATAGAGTGCTTAAAATCCCTGGCTGTTTGATCATGGATAATTGAAATTTCTAATTAGTGCTGTGCCAAATTAATGAATTTGTCGCTTAACTGACATCATCACAAAATAGTTACTATTAGTACAGATTTTATCAATATTTCCAAGTACAGAAAAAGGTCACAATTTGTTCATGTGATTTTTTGGCTTCATGAGAAGAAAGAAAAATCAAGGGTTCAATAATTTATTGTATGCATCTCTTTGGCATGCAAAATTGCACTAATTAGTTTTGTAAACAAAAACCATTACTTGACCTCTCATATGCATAGGGGTCTCAACGGACAAGCAATTCTATAGTGCTGGTTTGCACAGTGCTTCTCATCACTTAGCTGCAAGACCCTGTATAAGAAAGTTGCTGGTTCAAATGCCAAAGATGTTTTATTTATTTATTTAATTTTTTTGGTATTCCAGTTGTTGCCACCATCTCAGAACAAACTGTCTCAATGCAAGTGAATGCGCTTGAATGGAGCATAAACCATTTTTTCAACTTGCATTGTAAACTGAGAGGAACCAATATAGAATACCATTAAAATAATGGAATAAAGACTGTTAGCTAAAAAACGTTAGCTTAAAAATGAAGAAACAAACTAATCCTTTTGCATTTTAAGCAGGTTTTCTGTTTTTTAGCTTTTAATGATCATGGTCTAGCTGTTCAAAGCTTTCTTAACTTTGGAAATTGTTTATCAGCCAATATTGTTTGAGTTGACATGGAAATTTTCTGTACAGTGTTATCATAAATATTACAGGACCAATATATATCTTCGTAAAACTTATCTACCATGAAAAAATCATATCCTAATGAAATAAAAAAATTGTATTTACAGAGCTGCTAACTGTCCAGCAACCCATGGGTCCATCCCACATTTACATGTGAATTCCTGCTGACCCGCCAAGAAGTGGACTGACCCGCAATTGAGCATACAGTTTGAGGACTTACAGTATTCATTCATTACCACTTGAATCCACATGTAATTGCAGCATATTTGAGTTATTACATGGGTGGACTAAGGGTGTAATAGCCGATATCCGGTGAAAAATAACAAAATTGTGTTGCATATATACTGTATCCATTTCTCTGAGAAATTACACAACAGTGCACCATTTTTAATCTCCTTTTTGTTTTTTCCTCAGGTCCATGTGGTGCAGCCAGTTTAGCAGTAAGCGATGCACATTGGATGGATCTCAGACAGACCCACAATTGCACAATATAGGGTTGGCAGCTCTGTCCCATCTAGTAAAGCTAATAAAGTTTTTAACAACTGGATCCTGATAGAGTTTCATAGTGCTGGTTTACTAAAACAGCCACTGACACACAAGCAAACCTTATTCTGACTTTGTAATAATTTTTTTTTTCAATATCAGATATTATCATGAAAGCAAGACAATTGCTTAAGATAGTTCATAAGATGATTGTAACAAAAATCATGTTTCAGTATTGTTTCCTAATCATCAGAATAGAAATAACATAGTTAAGCCTTAAGGTTGTCACAATATGCAGACAGCCCACTACATGTAAGTAGAGAATTTGGACATCTATGTGCTCTGTGAAATACTCGTCCTGCCCACAACCATCCACATAGTATCAACCCCAATACTGAAGTATGATTTATTAGTACATTTATTAGTAAGAAAATCGTCAATGTCAAGGTGATGGATAGAGTTTTAATAATTTTCACTGTTTCCCTAATTTGGAGATACTCGCAAGACACAGGTTTAAAATCGGCCATTTTCGTTCTGCAAGGGGATACTGTTCAGGATAAAAGATGCTCTCTCATCGCATTAGCTCAACCGTGCATTTGCGTCAGATGAGCTAAAAATCATCACGACTTAATAGGCATGTTTTGTCCTTTTCTGGTGAGACAATCATTTTAATTAATCTCAAGGATTAATCTAAACACAAACACAAATTCATGCTGTGTAAAACATTGCACAGATGCATGTGAGAATCCACTGACCATAATATTGACAACAAACTCTGAAGATTGACCAATCAGAACATAACACTATTGCACCAAGTCAATCAGTAAAGACAGACAAGAAAAAACCCTTTCTCACTTGCAGTCAATTAAAGTGGAACTCACAACAGGATTGAAGGCTTTTGGTCCTTTGGGTAGCTTTTCAACATCTTCAAAATAATTTTGGTTTCATAATTTTTGGTCCAAGCAATACTGATGAGGAATTGTATTCCGAAACGGCCGTCTAGTGCTGTAAAATTAAAATTGGTATTTAAATATGTAATTTAAACCCCTGAGCCGATATCTCTGCTGGTGGCTGGTGCCCCGAGGATATTACAAACTCAGTATGCAATAATTTCGCATTATTGTCAGAAATACAAATTTTTTCAAATTTCTTTATTTCTCACAATTGTCAAATAACAATACAGAGAACATGTAAACATAATTATAAATAAACATGTTGCATGCGCGTGTTACATACATATACATTATACATAATATAAATGCTAACCTGGAGGATTGACTCTCTCAAAAATGACACATATAAATTTGCATAGGTTATTTAACAATGACAATTTTTTTGTAGAAAATAATGAATTGTATTTTAACACATTTGGATTTTTTCTATAAAACAGAGGTAAATATTTCTTTCTTTCTTCAGCAAAATTTTTACAAATCATTATGTAATGAAATTCATCCCCAAGTTCTTCAAGACACAAATTACATATTCTTTCTGATTTTGGAATATTGGACCATCTACCTGTTTCAATGGGTAATCTGTGATTACTGGTCCTAAATTTACTCAATAAAATTTTGTTTTTTGTAGAAATTGTAGATAACAAATAATATTGAATATCAAAATTATTAATAAACAATCTATAAGATATACCTTTAGAAGAATTATTAATATCACTATTCCATTTTTGTAAAAATTGATCAAATAATCTTTGTTTAACACATTTCACTAACCATGTTTTACTATAAAAAGTCTGAGATAACCATATATTGCATAAACCACATTCTTCAAAAATAGATTTTAAATTACATAACCATTTTGAATTTATACCTTGAGAATAATATGAATATAAAAGTCCATAAACAAGAAAAGCATATTTAGTTTCTTTGCCCGTTATAATATTTGTCCAAAAATTCACAATTCTTGCTTTGATATTTATAATAAGGGGGTATCTTGCCAATTCACCATACACTATAAAATTTGGAGTTGATTTTTTAAGATGTAGAATAATTTTACAAAATTTCAAATGTACTTTTTCTAACACATCACAATTTTCAAATCCCCAAACCTCACATCCATATAATAAAATAGGCATAACTGTTTTATCAAACAAATCAAGTTGGCAGTCAATTGATAAATTAAACAAACGTGCTTTCTTAATAACACAGTACATTGCTTGAGTAGCCCTTTCTGCTAAATACTTCTTTGTATAAATAAAAGAACCAGACTTACTGAAAAATATACCCAAATATTTAAAATCTTTAACAATTTCTAAAACTGAACCATTTATTGTAAAATTCAAATTCTGTGGAAGTCTACCTTTTGAAAAAATAACAATTTTTGTTTTAGGAACATTTACAGTCAACTTCCACAATTTACAATAATTTGAAAAACAGTCCAACTGACATTGTAGATCTTCTTTAGCTTCAGCCATTAGAACAGTGTCATCAGCGTAAAGTAATAAAAACAATCTAAGATAAACATCAACAAGAGGCCCAATAGGGCCTGTGATGCTCAACTGGCAGCTTATTTACATTTTTGATAAATAACATGCAAACCTTGTGAAATGGCATTCCCCCTTCTTTTTACAATTGCAACTGGAACCAAAATGGTTGGAAACCAAATCTGCATTGGTTTTTCATGTTATTGCTATGTATAGGAACAGAAGCCAGCTTGAAAAATGAATCCACAATGGCTATTTATGTGTTTCTCATTATAGAAACGGAGCCATCTTGGATGTAACATTGGCTTGTCTGGCAAGACAAATTTAATTTAAATTAGCCTAGTGGTTTCAAAGAAGATTTTCAAAATATTGATGATATATAACACCTGATTTACAAAATTCTTGAAAATTGTGGCAACAAAACCTTCTCAGGAAACCTGTTACAAATTTGGCTTCATTTGGCTTTGTAGTTTCAAAGAAGATGATTTTCAAAGAATCGCTTAAATTTAGCATCTAATTTGCATATTCGGCTAATTACAAGCAAACAGAAAAAGTTACAGAAAAATCTGTTATATATATTAAATAACTAGACATCTACTTTCTAATTCTCAAATTTGAACTAAATCGGTCCATAACTAAACATGTAATGACCATTTATAGGTTTTTGCTATTTATAGCAATGGCGGCCATCTTGGATGCCGCAGGAATATTATTTGTACAAACTTTAATCTACTCCACCTCGGGACTTTCCACACCAAATTTGGCATCATTTGGGTATGTGGTTTCAGAGAAGAAGATTTTCAAAGAATTGCTTAAATTTAGCATCTAATTTGCATATTCCGCTAATTACGAGCAAACAGAAAAAGTTACAGAAAAACCCGTTACATATAATAAATGGCTAGACATCTACTTTCTAAAACTCAAATTTTAACTAAATCGGTCCATAAATAAACATGTAATGACCATTTATAGGTTTTTGCTATTTATAGCAATGGCGGCCATCTTGGATGCCGCAGGAATATAATTTGTACAAACTTTAATCTACTCCACCTAGGGACTTTCCACACCATATTTGGCATCATTTGGGTATGTGGTTTCAGAGAAGAAGATTTTCAAAGAATCGACTAAATTTAGCATCTAATTTGCATATTCCGCTAATTACGAGCAAACAGAAAAAGTTACAGAAAACCCCGTTATATATATTAAATGGCTAGACATCTACTTTCTAAATCTCAAATTTGAACTAAATCGGTCCAAAAATAAACATGTAATGACCATTTATAGGTTTTTGCTATTTATAGCAATGGCGGCCATCTTGGATGCCGCAGGAATATAATTTGTACAAACTTTAATCTACTCCACCTAGGGACTTTCCACACCAAATTTGGCATCATTTGGGTATGTGGTTTCAGAGAAGAAGATTTTCAAAGAATTGCCTAAATTTAGCATCTAATTTGAATATTCCGCTAATTACGAGCAAACAATAAAAGTTACATAAAAACCTGTTACATATATTAAATGGCTAGACATCTACTTTCTAAATCTCAAATTTGAACTAAATCGGTCCATAAATAAACATGTAATGACCATTTATAGGTTTTTGCTATTTATAGCAATGGCGGCCATCTTGGATGCCACACGAAGTTGATTTGTACAAACTTTAATCTACTCCACCTAGGGACTTTCCACACCATATTTGGCATCATTTGGGTATGTGGTTTCAGAGAAGAAGATTTTCAAAGAATCGACTAAATTTAGCATCTAATTTGCATATTCCGCTAATTACGAGCAAACAGAAAAAGTTACATAAAAACCTGTAACATATATTAAATGGCTAGACATCTACTTTCTAAATCTCAAATTTGAACTAAATCGTTCCATAAATAAACATGTAATGACCATTTATAGGTTTTTGCTATTTATAGCAATGGCGGCCATCTTGGATGCCGCACGAAGTTGATTTGTATAAACTTTAATCTACTCCACCTAGGGACTTTCCACACCATATTTGGCATCATTTGGGTATATGGTTTCAGAGAAGAAGATTTTCAAAGAATCGACTAAATTTAGCATCTAATTTGCATATTCCGCTAATTACGAGCAAACAGAAAAAGTTACAGAAAAACCCGTTATAAATATTAAATGGCTAGACATCTACTTTCTAAATCTCAAATTTGAACTAAATCGGTCCATAAATAAACATGTAATGACCATTTATAGGTTTTTGCTATTTATAGCAATGGCGGCCATCTTGGATGCCGCAGGAATATAATTTGTACAAACTTTAATCTACTCCACCTAGGGACTTTCCACAACAAATTTGGCATCATTTGGGTATGTGGTTTCAGAGAAGAAGATTTTCAAAGAATTGCCTAAATTTAGCATCTAATTTGCATATTCCGCTAATTACGAGCAAACAGAAAAAGTAACAAAAAAACCCGTTACATATATTAAATGGCTAGACATCTACTTTCTAAATCTCAAATTTGAACTAAATCGGTCCATAAATAAACATGTAATGACCATTTATAGGTTTTTGCTATTTATAGCAATGGCGGCCATCTTGGATGCCGCACGAAGTTGATTTGTACAAACTTTAATCTACTCCACCTAGGGACTTTCCACACCATATTTGGCATCATTTGGGTATGTGGTTTCAGAGAAGAAGATTTTCAAAGAATAGACTAAATTTAGCATCTAATTTGCATATTCCGCTAATTACGAGCAAACAGAAAAAGTTACAGAAAAACCCGTTACATATATTAAATGGCTAGACATCTACTTTCTAAATCTCAAATTTTAACTAAATCGGTCCAAAAATAAACATGTAATGACCATTTATAGGTTTTTGCTATTTATAGCAATGGCGGCCATCTTGGATGCCGCAGGAATATAATTTGTACAAACTTTAATCTACTCCACCTAGGGACTTTCCACACCAAATTTGGTTCCAATTGGCCAAGTGGTTTCAGAGGAGAAGATTAAAGTTTACGCACGGACGCACGCACGGACGCACGGACGCACGGACGCACGGACACACGCTTCACCATGGCATAAGCTCAGCTGGCTATAGCCAGTTGAGCTAAAAATACTTTCTAATTCATCAGTAACAGTTGTAAGACCATTGATGTTATTTTCAATTAAAAATTCTTCCAAGTACACTATAATTGTCTAAATTTCCTGCAAGTTAAAATTTGAAATTTCTCAAAAACTAAGGTATACTCCCTCATGCAAAGTATTTCCTTAGCTTAATTTGGTAAAATATATTTTGGTCCTTTGGGTAGCTTTTCAACATCTTCAAAATAATTTTGGTTTCATAATTTTGGTCCAAGCACTACTGATGAGGAATATTCCGAAACGGTCGTCTAGTGCTGTAAAATTAAAATTGGTATAATATGTACTAATACCTTAGCCACTTTTACACCATGGCCTCATTTTGTTTTTTGTATTTTTGTCATGTATCAATACTGGGTTTTCATCTCCTGCCCATACTAGAGCTGTAAAAAGCTAAAATACTAGTATAATCTTTCGGGTGAGACTCAAAAACGAGGTCCCATGTCTCAGTGCACACTAAAGACACCTCTGTAGAGTTCGAAAAAGAGTAGACCCCTGGTGGCTACTAGAGAAGATGCTTAAAACTAAAAAGCGATTGAAACAGACTGAGCAAAGTAAGAAAACAACATAATGACTTAATTAAGGACACCATTAATTCAAACATAAACTATATTCAATATTACTAAACCCCGTTTTTCAGAGACAACATTTTCATTAAAAATTTCATGGAATCATCACAGAATATTTTTAAATGCAGTTTTGAGAAGAGACTGGCATTATTGTAAATTAGGGTAATTCATCTCAAAATAAAATGATGACACTAGAGAAGATTGTTAAGTTGTGTACAATGTGTCTACAGTCCTTGAAAAAAAACTGGATTTCAGTATTAATGAATAAATATGGTATACTGGTGTTAATTGGCTGGCAAACAAGTACCAGTACTTCAGAGCTTGTCGTTTCCCCATTAACAAGTAGTGTTAAATCATAATCACAGCTTGATGATGATGTTTTGGTAAAGAAATATATAAATCTAAAACATGGTTGCCATGGAGACAACATATACTTGTCATCTATTGGTGGACAATATTGATCAAAAGATAATGGACATCATTTTTTATTATTTTTTCCGTTTATTACCAGCTGTTTTGATATAACTATAACATTCTCGTTATTGTTACTACCAGCATCTTAGTATAAATGATAGATTCTTGAGAAAAATTGTCGTTATGTTGGAAGAAAGGGGAAATTTGTATATTTACGACACAATGACACAATCGCTAATTACTGTCTTCTTATAAAATCATTTAAATTCTATTCAAAGAAGTGTCAAAACTAGTACGTTTATCACCGATAATTACGGTATGTGTCTGATTGTCACATACTGAATCTTAACTTAATGATGGACAACAAAACAATGATAAATATATAATATATAATGCTAAACATTACAAACACATACACTGTCATCCATGAATTATTTATTACATGTTTAAAGCTGGTCATATCATCAATATAAACAGAAAATCTTCACAAAATAAAATTTTTGAAAACATCATTATGCTTAGCTGAGTGTTTTTGGCTAAAAAAGTGATATTGTCTTGAAAAATACATTTTTCTCAAATTTTCATATTTTCCATTTAAATTTCAAATAATTACCAGAAAAAGGAAACTGTTTTCATAAATAGCAATGTTTTTGGATACATTTAGAAAATAAAAAAAACATAATTATCCATGTCCAAATCACAATCCAGAAGCAAAGTAAAAACTTTAGAACTGACAAGTCAGGTTAGACATGTGAACTTCCACCAGGGAAGTGAGGCCGAGTGCTCCGGAAGGGTAAGTACCAGTATCTCCTGTTTAGCTAGCTACACCTGTCACATGTGTAATCAAAATTGTGTCAAAGGAACATGGAACTATGGGATGTCAAAAACTTTTGAAATTGACCAGATGAACTTCCACAAGATAATTAAGATATCATTTTCAAATACTGCAAAAACTTCAATATTTCAGTTAAAGAAATGAAATCTGACATGATATTCATAATAATTATAAACCTATGGCAAATATAAATTTGTATAGTTATATAGAAGACAGTGATACAACACAAAATGACAACAATAAATTATAACTTCTGAAGATGCATGTACGTGTCAACTTTCATGTAAATTTTAACACATTTACAACACAAATGGGTTAAATTGGCACAAGTAAATAAAAACTCCATAAGATGCATATATGTAATACTTGTAAATGTCACGTATGTGTCAGGTTTGGTATAAAGTTTATGTGTTTATATGGTATATAAGTATGTTCAACATATTTGTACATTAACAAATAGCACAAAATGTGTACAAAGGCCACCCAAGAAAAAAAAGTAAAAGTGGCCTTTATGGGCAGGTGGTCTTTATATACAGTTTCAAATTATATGAATAAAGAACAATTGGGATACAATTCTATTAGGCTTTATAAGCAGGTGCCCCTAATATAGAGGTGGCCTTTAAGGCAGGATGGACTGTATTATAAATTTTATGCATTTATAATATCAAGTAAAGTAGTAGATCTTTAGTTTAACATACAGTGACAAATAGATGTAACAGAAACTGTCAGTGTCTGCACTCTCCACATGTACAATATGTGTCAGAATTTGTGTTAATGCATTTTTCAAATCAATTATAAATATATAAATCTACAACATACCATTGGTATTTCTAAAATTACTATGTTGTAATGGTTGTATCTCACAGCAGAATGAGATCCAATTTTCTCAAACATGAAGATTTTTTTCAAATTAAAAAGGGATTAAGTAAAAATCTCTAACAATTCACTTTTGAAACAGTGAGATTACAATTAAAGCCAGACATGTTTGTGTGTTTTAATAGAATTTTCCACATCCAAGTCAAAATGGTAAATTTTCTCAAGTTTAGAGTTCAATTTTTCCTATTCAAATTGCAATGGTTAATTTTTGCCAAGTCTAAAGTAAAGTTTTCCCAATTCAAGCAGAAATAGTAAATTTTTCCACAAGTCAATTTTTCCAAATTCAAGACTAGAAAAGGTCAAATTCCCTCTAATTTGGAGGTTGACTTTTTTTAAAATAAGCAACAAAATCACTGCTAACATTTTCTCAATTAAGATTTGGAAAAATAAAATGAACTGGTGCTATACATGAACAAAATATGAATCTAGTTTTCTTGTAAGGCTTTTTAAGATATCTCCATGACAATTGAACTTATTTAATATTGAACTTAACATTTTCAAAAAAAAAAAAAAAAAAAAAAAAAAAAAAAAAAAGATTTTTAGTGGCATCCTTTTTCAGTTTAGCAACATTTTTATTAAATTTATTAAATTTGGCAAAATGTTGCCACCAGGAGAAACCATGGTATCTCTATAAGGTAGTACCAATAATTTCAGGCAAACAAAATCACTGTCAAGCTTTAATAGAACTACCTGTCTATAACGGTAAGGACATGCATTTCATAATCACTGCAACTTCTATTTCTATTCTAGTGCAGTGCAGCAATTAATTTCTGATTATTACAGCACTGTCACACTGTTACCACCACTAAGTTTGGGCACCTCTCTTTGCTCATGATTGCCATTACCAAAATGCAGTTATCAATTTCTGCAATTTCAAATAACGCTGCATGTCGACAACTTTGTGCAAGTTGGAATATTTCATTGGGACATAAAACCGCTTTCACCCTTTCTAGGAATTTTTTCTCCCTTATGTAAAGGTCCCTAGTGGTCACAGCACCACTCACTGCCTAGGTTCAAATCCAACTCACAGTACATCCTAGTGCAAGAAAGTACCTAAGGTTTTCCCCAGGCACTCTGGTTTCCTCCACCATCTCTGAATCTACTGCCTTATTACAAGTGAAATAATCTTTAACCATCATTCCACTCGTCTCCCTTTTGGAAAAAACAACTACATGACAACACTGAATACTCACCTTTACATGAAGACTTTTTCCTATTCAGCCTTCTCAGTACCGATGGCTGCAAACACCATTAACCTTCTCATGTACAATGTCAACCCCTGAAGTAGTCTAATACAGATGCTGAAATAGATGTGTTTAACCTCTGCAACATACCAAGTCTGCGAAATAAATGAGGTCTCATAAACATTTGCCTGCCTGCCTGTTTGGGTCTCCCGTTATTAAGGTATGCTGACAAGACACAGCCACATCAAACCATCAAGGTTGACAACTTAAGTAATTACTAGGGATATTTAACTGACATTAATTTAGGGATTCCTGTTAAAACTGGTAATTAAGAAGAAATGAATCAGAACTCTAATATCTACCTTTAACAAACAAGTAGTAAATAGGCCCTTACAGGCTCACCTGAGTCAGGCGCCTGTTAATATCTACTGTAGTAAATCAGGCTTTACAGTTTGGTAATTTTGTGTTTGGAAAATTTATTACTCTAGGACATATGAGCCTTTATTTGCTCCGATATGTTCCCATTTGGGCTACGTTTTGAGTGATCACAGTAAGGATCAAATCACAAATTGGGATTAAGTGATTTACATTTTTAAAATACTACAAACTACCTTCTGCCTTTAAGATAGAGAAAAATGAAGTTCTGTACTACAGCAAACTGCATTATGACATGATCATTCACATTGCAAAGATGTCATCTAAGTAGATGACATTTAATGATGGACATGGATTAGCTTCAAGTAGGGGTCCATGGGTTAGAACTCCACTTTATTTCTGTCCATATTATGTATGTGTGTGTCACTTGCTCACATTGCAGGAAATTACAGGATATTTTTTTTACTACATTTCAAAAATTCCCACCTAGCTTATACTTTTGCATCTAAAAAAATAGACCCCCTTTTCTAAAATTCCTGGGTCTACAGCCATGATTCATTATAAAATTTTAAAAAGATATTCCATTGGTATACCCAAAACGACGAGGTTCATAAAAAAATATTACAAAATACCCATGGTAGATGTCATTTTTTAACTTATCCAAGAACTCGTGAAAAAAATCCGTGCAAGATTTACCCGTGAATACGTAAACAAAGCCGTACAATTTACAACACATGCGCTTGTCTTACCGTATAACCAGGTGTTTGATAATAAATTTTTGATTTTGAAAACCCCATGTATTCACAAACAAATTCGTATAGTTGTTGTCCTAAATTCAACACACGTCCTAGACAATGACGAGATTCGGATTCGTTGAATTCTGGACGCTCGACAAACGTGTTCATGAAATATTATCGTTTCCTCGTTTGGTCACAAACATGGATGACATATACTATACATAAACTATTTATATAAATTACAAATATTTATAATACACTACTCACCTAATGTAAAAATAATAACATGCTTGACTGACATTAATTTTGTTTACATTGGAGCTAGACAAATCACCAACGCATATAAAACAGGAAGACAAACTCCGAGTCTTTAGTGGTGAATGAAAAAGTCCAAGAGGTCCAAAACGGGAGCAACCAGCGCGGGAGTTGGCATGATTAACACGGGGGTAATCCTGATACACCGCATTTCATTTACGTCGGAGTATTCCGTCGGTTTTAATTTACGTCCGAGTAAAATGATACATTTTTGGTCGTTACGCTTTACGTTAAAGAGAAGAGATGACTATTTTTAATATAACTTCATAAAAACGAAACTTTAACAGAAAGCAAAATGTTATTCACATTATATTTGATAGTATTTAACTGCCTCATATAAAAACTTGCAAGAAATATTCATATTTTTCACGCACCTTTAACATTTCCATTTTTGGCAGGTGCTTTTGTTTAGCAGCTGATTTTAATAAAACAAATAAATAAATTAAGGGCAACATATGTTTAAATACATTTTTTTGGGAGGGGGGCTATATTCTTGTATAAGTAGAAATATTAGCGGTGGGAAACTTTTGCGGTTATGCTCTTTTAATTATTTTACGGTATAAAGAAATTTTCACAAATTGGACTTAAGGGAAAGTGGACCAATTCAATTTCGCGGTACAAGTGTCATCCTGAAAATCGCGAATATTTCTTCTTTGCGAATGTTTCTTCTCAAATAGTATTCGTGTTTTTATACTGAGCTAATTGCAAAATGCAGATTCAGATAAAGGTCACAGTTTGGACTGATATCATTGAAGGGGGGTTACACAATACAAATTTAGATAAGAGTCAAAAATATTTCAAAGGTTATAGCAAAATAAAAATTTCGACAAAGGCCGCATAAAAATTATTTCAAAGCTTAGGTTCTGCAAATGATGCAGATCGATGTTTCAAAGCTTATTGCAAAAGTAAAATTCTGTTTAGAGTTACGTAGAATTGCTATTGCAAAATTATTCATTATACAAGGTGAAAACTATTTTTCCCAACACGTGTATTTTTGCACAATTTCCATAAAAAAAGCAACAAATATTTTAAAAATTCTTAAATTAATAAATCCTGCTTTATTTTTATTTATAAATCTTCACACTTATGTAGGTAATTTCATAGTTGTACCCCTCTTTCACGCTTTTCAACCAAATTGTTTTCACTTGAATTTTCCTACTTAAATGACCCTTAATATTACGGTAATTCTAACAAATAAAGCGTGAAAAGGCGTGATTATATATATTCATCGATGCACTATGTTAACTTTCAATAGGAATATTCATATAGGAGGGTCCACCCAATAAATGGGTAGTCTTGAGTTCATACACAGAACACAGGTGTACTCTACGAGGTGAGTATATCTCATGATATATAGAGAATAAACATACAAAGATGTACTCTGTCCGTGATAAATACTTAAATGAAAGGTCAAGCGGACAGGTCAAAAATTGTTTGTCTATACTACCTTGGTATGCGGTCAATTCGCCCTTTGACTTTACAGGCACATTGGAACAACACCTCTCTCGCCACCTACCGTTTTCAAATTCCGTAATGTGAAGTGTTACAAGTTTGCTCGCCAAAGTTTGTTAGTTTTCTAAATGTTGAATAAAAATAATTAAGGAAACAAACATCTTATTCGTTATTATTTCAAATTGCAAAGACATGCCTTAAAAACTGAATTGCAATTCCTATAGGGATCTTAATAAATCTTGGTAATAGTTATTAAAGATTGTTCTAAAAGATTAATGGTAATGGTAATGAATAAAGATGTTTAGTAAATAAAGTGCAAATGTTGTACAAAATGTATATGGTAATGATACAGAACAGATGTTATTTTTTTCCATTGAGTTAGGTTTTTGAAATGATGTGCAGAGATTGAAACAACCATACGGGTGGCAAAGTCTTTCATATATATATATATATATATATATATATATATATATATATATATATATATATATATATATATATATATTGGTCTGGTTATTCCGACTTATTAGCCCACTAAACCCCCAATTTAATTTTTGACTTGTTGGGGGGGGGGGTGTGTGTGTGTGTGTGTGTGCACAAACAAGTAAAAAATTAAAATGTTGTTTGAGTGGGCTGATTAGTGGGACTAGTGTTAGTTAGAAAGTTCATTTTAAATTATAGATATAAGGGACATTGCAAAGCTAGAGTTATCAAGGCTCTCAAACAGTTTTATGTCCGTCATCACAATACTTGTGATTGATAAGTTTGGTGTCTCTGTATCAAAAATCATCCTAGGCATGATAGTATCTAACGCCCCATAACTTCATTCATTCTCAATTTTAACGATACACGCGGCAGATTAGCTAAATAAATAGGAGGTGCTTACCCTTTCAGAGCACCCGGCCTCACTTCGCTTGAGCAAATTCATATGTTTAACTTGGTCAGATTTTAGTTTTGACTATGCTTTTGGTATTGTGATTAAGGACATGAACTGGTATGTTTCTGTTTGATTAAATATTAGTATTGTTAGCGAAAGTGTGAACACATCATAAACGGCAGTAAAATAGTACTTTAATGGTTTCAATGTAGGGGTATAATTTTCATAGAATTTCACGTTGTTTTTTATTTATTTACTTATTTATTTTTATTTATTTATTTATTTATTTATTTTGAAACTTTGGAATCTACATAAAAATACATTCTACTAGTTTTATAGATAGAAAAGGCATTGCGTTACATGACAAAGTTGTGGAAAGTGCTGAATTGCAAATCAATATCTACAAGATAACATTTATACTTTTAAGTGGACAAGTGGGAACGCTTATCGGTATTCGTTCACACTTAAACTGGTCAAACGGGAACACTTATCCGTAAAAAACTTAAGTTTTAATTCCTTGTAAGACAATACTTAAATCACTATTACAATACCAAATGGTGAGTTAATCTATTGAGATCATATTTCGCAGAACATTTTATTCTTTTTTATTCACTACAAAATAAGTGATTTTATTACAGGCTCCAATGAGGCATTTGTAACCACATCATTGTGTTTTTGTCCAAGAGAAACAAAAGTGACATTATAGTACTTGATTACTGTTTAAAATTGTTCTGAAAGGTCTCTTTTTCAGACCATTCATTAATTTATGAATCACTTGTTCCATTGGGCACCAATTCATCATTAGATCCTGTGTATGTCTAAAGTCAATGTTCCTCTTCTTGTATCGTTTGCCTGTTCCTTTTGTTGGTTGTGTTTTCAGTTGCATTGGCTATTGCCAAGTAGATGGGTTTCAGCTGAAGGTACTTGTGGGCAGAATTTCTAGATTATTTATTGACAATACAGTCCAACCTGCTCTATATAAAGGCCACCTGCTTATAAAGACCAGTTGAATTGTATCTTCATTGCTCTTTATTCATGTTATATGAACCTGTATATAAGGGCCACCTCCCAATAAAGGCCACTTTTACTGTGTCCTTTGTAGCCTTTATAGACAGGTTTGACTTACATACATGTAATAAGAATGGTGTCAACAAGTACCAATGATTTCAGTTGAAATTGCTCTCACCTATATTTTATTATCAATCAGTAGCTCTGTCTAATAAAATGTAATCTTCTGTTGTGTTCTAGGTGGATCTGGCTATTGCCAAAAGGGAACATCAAACCTATACAGTCAAACCTGTCTATTAAGGCCACCAAAGGGAACCAGTAAAAGTGGTCTTTTTGGGAAGGTGGCCTTTATATACAGGTTCAAATAATATGAATAAAGAACAATTGGGATACAATTCTATTGGCCTTTATAAGCAAGTGGTCCTTACATAGAAGAAGCCTTTCAGGCAGGTTGGACTGTATCTATCTAAAGTATTTTATTATAAAGGACATGAATGACACCAAATATACCACTTGCCAATTTGGAACTTAAATGAGAATCATTGTGTCACAATGCATTTGTATTTTAGGTGGCTTGCATAATGTATTTTAAGACCATTTTCTGTTAGTACAGTGCTCAATCTGTTTAGTTAAAAGGCTGTAGGTTCTATACTTGACTTGGTCTGACTGGCAAGATCTGAAAATACTTAAACAAAAATACTAATGCCTGTGTTACTGCATATTGACCTAAATGCATTGTAATATATTTACAATGTCACACAAAGCTGGTAAAGTCTCAATTTGAGTGGAGTATCTTGCTTGTTCATGTAAAACCCCAATCAATTAGACATTAACCTTATCTCAATTTAAAATTAGAGACCTTGGTGTTGGTGTGGAAGCGCATGGCCTAGTGGTTAAGGCGTTGGACTCATGATTCGAAGGTCGTGGGTTCGATCCCTGGACCAGGCAATGTGTTGTGTCCTTGAGCAAGACACTTAATTTCACGTTGTTCCAGTTCACTCAGCTGAAAAATAAATGAGTACCAGCAAAATGCTGGGGGTTAACCCTGCGATGGACCGGCGTCCCATTCAGGGGAGAGTCTTGTACTCTCAGTCGCTTAACGCCACTGAAACCGGGATAAGCTCCGGCCTGATGGGCCTAATGGCTCGGGACAGACTTTAACTAACTAACTTGGTGTTGTAATGGTTTAAAGTGTCAGCTTACGGATTACAGCACCTCTCTTCAACTATGTCTGCATCCTGCTCATGACAGACCCTAGTGTGAGAAAGTTTTTCAGTTTGCTTGCTAAAGCTTGATGGTTTTCTTTTGACACTTTGGTTTCCTCCATTATCCCAGAACTGACCACCTTGAAAGAATTTTGACGGCATAAAATACAATCGCTCCACTCCAAATTAAAATTACAATACTAATAGCACGTACCAGTTTGGAGAAAATGGCATGCAAATCTCAATAAGCTGTTTACTAAAGCATAAAAGTTAAAGCCTAAACATTTATACGGAAATATAACTATGATTATACAGATAGTAGGTCAATATCACAAAGATAATTAAACTCGTCAAGACTAGTAAATTGTTTTTCTAGAGTCAGTTAATCTCACCCATGATTGGCTATTAAATAAAGTAATACACAGAATAAAGCTGTTTAGATCGAAAGAAAATTCCTTGTCACTGAAGACTAATAATTTCCAAGATGTAATTGAAAACATGCTTTAACTTTGTAAGCATAACCCAAGTTAATTATGGATTGTGTGATCTTAGAGATTTTATTTTTATCAAGATTTCTTTTTATTCTATTGCGGAATCCTAATCATTTGATGCAACACAAAAGTGGTTTTAAATTGGAATAGATGGAAATGTCTGATTATAATTATGTTAAAATCTGGACTCGGTAGCATGAAGGTTGATTAGTTTAATTAATGATTAGCACAAATTTAAAACAGCAATAAAAATCAACAAATTCAACATATTATTATTAAATTGATACAGGCAAACCTGTCTATAAAGGCCACCCAAGGGAACTTTATGGGCAGGTGGCCTTTATATACAGGTTCAAATTATATGAATAAAGAACAATTGGGATACAACGCTACTGGCCTTTATAAGCCTGTGGTCCTTATATAGAGGTGGCCTTTAAGGCAGGTTGGATTGTAGTTTAAAAATGATGTTTCATATTGATAAAATTCTTTTCACTTTTGGTCTTTTCAACAAAAATTCATTAAACATTTGAACATATGCAAGAAATAACTTTTGACTAATCAACTGATTAAACTAATCAAGCTTCGAAACAACTGGTCCCAGTTTCACAATCATTCTCCTTAATTTAAATCTAGCAAAATTTCAAATTTCTATAATTTTCTTGCTAGAATTTAAGGTATCATTTTGAAAATCACTTCTAGATTAAAACATTTGCATTTAGTTTTGACATAAATATTCATCAGTAGCTCCAAAAATTGATTACTAAACCTTGCTAAATTTGAGTTAAGGAAAATCTTAGTTAAGAAATGATTGTGAAACCAGAGCCTTGACCCTGGCGATGTTAAAGTGTGGTGGTGTAATGATTTACATGTGAGTGTAGTAGTGAGGGCGGAGCTTTAAGCCCCCTGTCAAGACTCTTTCATTTTTGCAGATGTTGTCAGCTATAGAATGGTTGAGGAAACCAGAGTTCCCAGAGAAAACCACTGATCTTTTGCAATAAAACTAACAAACTTTCTTTCTAGGATCTGCCCAAGTGGGATCTGAATCTAGGCATTTAGAGAGATGATGTGCTTTAGACCATGCCACCACCACCAAGGCTCATCTGTGGTAGTGAGAATAGGCACTGGAATAATTCTAAATAAACATAAAAGTCCTAAATATATTTTGTCTAATAAATTCATAGAGCCTACATGGTTAGAGTATCCCTACAACTATCAAAATACACTTTATAATTATGAAATCATACAGCTTAACCTAAACCATAACATCAAATACATCAAATGAGCTATTGCAACCTGTCATCCTTCAAGTCTGTCATGTGGCATCCGTTATTTGTAGTGATTTAACATTACATTTATAAAATCTTCTTAAAAAATGGGTTAAAATTTGAAAAGGCTTACAAGATTATTATAGGCTTTCAGATTTCCACTAAAGAGTGGAATGGAGCAAAGGGCTCAGCCAGGATTCTTTCATTAATATTGAGGCAATCAGTCTGGAATGGTGGAGGAGACTGGAGTACCTGGAGAAAAACACCAACCTTCAGAAAGTGAACTGACAAACTTTCTCACACCAAGTTCTGCCTAAGTAGGTTTTGAACTATATCACAACCTTTTTATTTGTGAGTGGCCTTTGTGGACAAGTGATTAAAAGCATGCACTTATGGGTTAAAGTGCCTTTAACAGCTTAACAGATTTTGCTACATAAAAGGCATGGTATTCTTTTCTGGTAAATTAGATAACAGTTATTTATCAACAAAACACGTATAACTTTTTCAAAATTTTATTTCATTTTTTTCAGCATTAGATATACATGTACCTCTACGAAGTAAGTATACAATCAACAAACCATTAAGATACAGTGATTTACTATGCACAGTGTAAATCTCAATTCCCCAATTTGTTATCTTGTTGATTTTGGATGTTGATGTATTTACCATCAAATGTGATGTTGCTTCAATGAATACACTTCGGTATAAATTTTTCATCTGTTTCACTTTTGTAAGGTAAACAGTAAGCTGGTCATTTATCACCAGTAAATGCTGATTGTTGGAGTTTAACATCCTCGTGTTTATCCTCTGTGCCAGACAGTACATCCCTTGTGACTATGTCTAGAATAATACAGCTATACATCATCTTGTGGTTGTGCTCTACAAGGATCATTAAAGACTATCCTTCCTTTGGCTTGCACCTCCAATCATTTGAACCCACACTGCCACAATGACCCAGATTTGTTTAAACCAAAGCCATCAGGGAGCAAACCTTGACTGTTGTGCTTTGGGTTGCACATTTTAGCTCTTAGAAGTCATGAAAACTTTTCTCCTTTGCCTGTGGTTTCTAATCTTTTTCAGTGACTAGAAATTTTTAGTTTTTCAACTGTTCCATCATGTACTATAGTATCAACATGTTTGGTATTTTGGTAAACTATTCAAATTTCATTCCTCTTAAACTATCACCATCTTTCTGTTCATTTTAAGAACTGATCTTCTAGAAGAATATCCATATATTCACTAGCATTTTTGAATTTTAAGTAGCATTCCTTTTCAGATAGCAATGTGCTAACATCATTCATTCTGGACTTGGTTCCTACGATTTTTCCAAATCTAATCTGCTTGTTGGTCATATTATTCTCCTTTTGTGCCAAATTTCAACATGCTTGTCAAGTTGGAACTTCAGATTTCCTAAAGCAGGTGTTACATAACTCACAACTTTGATATTTGTAGGTCATGATTCAAACTTTTTGCCTTTGCCAAATTCCAGCATGTTTGCAGAATTGATATTTCAGCTTTCTTAAATCAGGTGTTACATAACTTACAACTTAGATATTTGTTGGTCACCGTTAAAGCTTTCTTGCCTTTACCAAATTTGTCTTGCTTGTTCGTTCATATTTCAAATTTCTCGAAGCAGATGTTGTGGCCATGTTCATCATAGTCATCTCTTGTAATGGTCATCTTATGGAAATCTGGATCTGCTGCTAATTTCACTCCTCCCTCCCAGCAATAGGTTATTGGACTGTAAAAATGAAACAAAAAAAATTATTCACTAATTAAAGAGCCGAGTGGTGAAATAGTGTGTGACACCCCATTAAAGATACTTTCACCTATATCAAGGTGGTCAAGTCTTGGATTGAGAAACCAGAAGTGCCCAGAGAAAACAAGCTTTCTCAGACTAGGATCTGCGTGATTGTGATAAGAATCTGAGCAGTGCAAAGGCACTTGTGATCTGCAAGTTGGTGCTGTTGACCATTTGGCCACATAATTTAAAGAAATGAGGACTCAAATAGTACATGGTTGAGGTGATGGGGTTGGGGCTGAAGTTCAAACCCAATATGATTCTGATTAAGACTTATAACTAGTGTCTAGTTTTTTTCACTTTGAATTTTGAAACAAAGTTGCAGATTCTAAAGAATTGAGTAGAGTAATAGTGCATTATGTACCAATCAACATACTTGCGGAGGACACAGGAGTGTCCAGAGAAAAACCATCAACACTTGACAAGTGCATGAACAAATTATCTCACACTAAGATTTTCAAACGTGTGCAGGTCCTTTGGAAAAATACCTAAGTTGTGTCACAGTAATCATCACACAATAGAAAACCCTCAGTGTTCAATGTCATGAACTTAAAACAAATATATAGAAATCTGCAATTTGAAATATAGCATTCATTTAAATTTAACAACTGAACATACTACATGTAGTATCATCACAAACTTACTGTGGTGCTTGTGTAACAGAGACGTCAAATTCTTCTGGTGCCTCACTTCTAAGACCTGCTGAACTGAAAATGTACAAAAAAAATACATCTTAATTAATATTAGTATTAATAATACTTAGTTTGATACAGTAAAACCTGAATTAGGAACCACCCCTAAATACCACCTTTATGTCAATGGCAACTTGCCTCACTTATCCGTGATTGACTTTACTACAGTACTGACCTGTCAAAAAGTTTATCATTAAGCTTACGATTAAGTGTCGAATCGGCAGCTCATCTCTGACCCTTGTAAACTATACTGCGATAGCTTTTCTGCAGTGGCTATCTATCGCTTTTCGGGCACTAACTATCCATATTATGGCCATGAGGCAGTTGACATTCGACACCTTTTTGTTAGCTCTGCATTAAACTTTTGACAGGTCTGTACTGTATATACTGACTCTCTATAAAGTCCATATTTCAGATACACAAAGTGTCTGCCAATGTTTGTCCATATACAACATATACTTGCCTATATAATTCAAATTTTCGACAGATCATAATATTTTTTGTTATTTTGTTATATTTGTTGAATTAATCTGTCATTGTAATGTTGAGTGGAGTAATGGTGTTTTACACCACAGTCAATCTATTTCATTGATATTTAGGTGGTCAGTTCAGGGATGGCTGAGAAAACTGGAATATCCTGAGAAAAAACACCCTTCCACTTGTGAACTGAGAAATTTACTTACAAAATGATCTTCCCCAAGTGGAGAGGCTTTTCACAATAAAATATCCCCATGTAATATGACAAGTGTTGAAACACAAGATATAATGAAGTGTTTCAGTTTTTCAATTTCACAGATTAGATGTGTAGAAAGAAAAAAATCATGACATAAATGTCACATCTAGCTCTTGACACTTGACTAAACTGATATTTAAGGTACAACTTTCACATCTGACATGCTGCCAACCCCACCTACACCAAAAAAGTTAAACCTAAAACATCTTTCAAGGACTAAGACTGAAACCAGTAATTAATTTTATTTTATTTACAACTTTGATAATGTAGTTCACCAGCTTATCACATGATCAGCCTTAACATTTGTGTGGGACATTTTGGAAAACATGTACATTGCACGTTTCTAGAAAACATAATTTTTACTGCTGTGATTACATATTCAATGAAAAGCAATTTCACACAAACATTAAGGAGAACTCCATCAAAACATTTTTTCTCCAATACCACCCATAACTCAAAGTGAATCAGGGCACCACAAACGCTGACAAGGTCATTCAGCGTTGAAGATCACCACATATACAGCTTTAAGTGATTATTTGGAGACTGGTCCCTACAAGTTTTATTTCTTAATTTTTTTAATTCAAAAACTCATGGGCAACTCAAACTAAATATCAAAGTCTCTTGCAATTCACGTTCTTCAAGTTTAACTGCATTACCAAGGTTCTTGTTAGATAAAAACTTACAATCTATCATAGAATCCTGACAGTAGACAATTACCACCTGTTAACAATACATTGCTGTACATGTGTGGCTGCATCTCTGTAAAATAAACAGGAAAGTCTTGTTACATGCAATAATTCATTAGTGGTATAAAAAGATTTTTATCTTAATTTCCTAAAATGATAATTTATTTATTCACAGGGATGCAGATTAGCAGGGGCCCAGTACCCCATGGCTACTAAAAATCAATCTGGGCCCCTTAATGTTTACACATTTTAGCTATTTATTACTATTACAAATTCTTTTCTGAAGTGAGCTGGGCCCCTAACTGAAAATAGTTAAGCTTTATCACTGATTCAAACATCAAAGAAGTAGGAAAGGTAAAGATACCTTTGCTTATCTATTAATTTAGTCATACTTTATGTATCTTGAGTATAAAGTTGCTATAATAATTTCTCTTTTGAATTTTTTGCCATAAACTCTTATAATAAATATAACTATTAATGGCTTAATCTGCATTTATTTTGTTTGTTATTGACTTACCAAACATCTGTATTACACTGTAAAATGAATATCTGATTTTCCCTAACAGTACTGGGTCCTCCCCCCCCCCCTCCACCATTTTAACTTGGGTGAATCCTATTTCATAGAGGAATATAGTGGCATGATTAAATTCTGATATGTGAAAAATTATTGGTGTTAATATGAGTGTAAAGTATTGCTGATCCCATTAAGATCTACATTTAACTTATTTCCATCTATAGCAAACAATTCTTTAAGCTATTAAACACAAGATCAATCCATCAAATCTAACACTGAGACAGTCGGTTCATGGATGATGAACAAAACTGCAGTGCCAAAACAAAAACCACTGACCTTTAGCAAACGAACTGACAAACTTTCTCTTAGTAGGATTTGGCCCTAGTGGGATTCGAACATAGGTGGTGGGAGTCACTGTGATCTGAAAGCACACACTTTAGACCAATTGGCCACCGAGGCCCCAGTATGTTTGATAACATTACCTTCTTTAAGACATTCTACTGTTTTTACGATAGCCTCTGTTACTCCCATTTCCTGTATTCCTACATCTGATGGATGGAAAAGTAGTTCTGGTATTGCAAATCTCTCGTTGTTCATTCTGATAATCTGTAAAAAATACACGGCAATAAATGCATATTATAAAACATTCAGGTTCTGTTGATCAGAAAATTTTATTTTTTCAAGAAACTTTATTTCCAATGATTCACATTTTTCTACTTTTCCCACTGCAAATATCTGCACTGGAGAATCGAAATAAATCTCATGTCATTTTACACTTCTTTAGCATTCAAATAAGTTTAACTTCAATGGTGTAAAGGGGTACAACTCTTGTTAACTATTTTATTGATTGATGAAAAATTGGTACATAAAAAGGCACCCAAGAGATCAGAAAAATAATTTGTTCCTAGTGGACAGGTGTCCTTAATACGAAAGTGTGCTTTATATACAGATTTTACCATAATATACATGTACACTGGAAATCACTTTAATTTCTTAATCTCTTTAACAGGAATTTGAAACCAAAACAACATTGCTACATTTTCATGATTTCATATCCATTATCAAATAGTTTAGATGAGTATTGGTGTTTAATATCCCATCAAGATTCATTCACTTATATTAAGGTGTACAGAGTACCTGGATAAAACCACCAACCTTCAGCTAACAAACTGACAAATTTTCTCACTCTAGGATCTGTAATCTATAATTGTGTGCTTTTACAGGGTTCGTACAGACATTTTGACTCCAAATTTAAGGACTTTTAAGGTCTTTTCTTGGTCTTATTTGCAAATTTAAGGCCTAATCAGAGGGACAATTTAAGCAAAAAATACTGATGTAAAGGCAATTAAATAATAAAACAATTGCTAATGTGTCCATTGTAACGACACTTGAAGTGGAGGTTGAAGTTTGGTGTTTGGTTGGGCCAGGTACCTTTAAATTGTCCATTTCAACATGACTTTTGTATTATTAATTTATTTATTTATATCAGTCTATTTGCAAACACTTAATATCAAAACACAGACACCCGACTGGCCAAATTCAAGTGGTTTTTAGGGTCAGACTTGTTTTTAGAGTCTTTTTAGGGCAAACCTCAAAAGTTAAGGACTTTTCCAGGCCTGTACGAACCCTGTTTTACCACTCAGTCACCGAGGCCAGCCATTATCAAAAGCTATTTTTAATTGTTTGAAATTTGATTTTTGCGTCCTTTATTTTCCCCAAATCCCAAGTAGACAATCTACATTCAATCATACAATCTTACCTGTTCACCTTCTTTTGATTTACCGGAGGTCTCCTCAATCGGTCGTACAAATCCTCTCTTAATGTGAGTGTAATCTGGTAATACATAGTCTCTGGCTATAGTATTCAAAGGACCTTTCCTTCTACAATGTAGAAAAGATGCATACATCTATTTACATACACATCTGAAAATGCCTGATTTAATAAGATTTTATCACCAGAAAATAAAAGAATAAAATAATGTTTTTATGCCCCAGTCACAGATTATTCACTTGGTATATCAAGATTATAGGTCTAAAATGGTGTAGGAAACCAGAGTGCCAGGAGAAATCAATTTTCGGTAAGCCAACAACAAAATTTCTCACAGTAAGTTCTTCCTAAGTCAATTTGAACCCAGAGGGTGAAAAGCATTGTGATCCCGAAGGAATACATGTATAAAACAAGAGGCCCAGGGGCCACATCGCTCACCTGAGCAACTTGCTAGGTAGAAGCCGAAATGAGTTCAGTATTGAAGTGAGTGCAGGGGAGGGAGGTTTTGTACAAACTGAAATCTATACTTCCTACCGATGCTTTTCACTAAACAATTTGTAAGTATTTCTATGTACCGTAAAAGGTTGATGTTTCGACAAGCCTCAGCTTATTCCGTTACCTTTTTCTTACAGCATTTCAACCAATGAAATAATTTTAAAAAAAATTTTCATCATGCAATCTACCAATCTCAAAAGAGAGAAAATGCATAGGCCGAATACTGTAATCGGGAAATGGCAAATAGAAATTATAGAATACAGCAGGATTTACATTAAAAATTAGCTTTTAAATACAAGTACAATTAATATATTTCTCATGAACAATATATTTAACTTTATATCAAAATACTTATATAAAAGAATACAGCATGGAAAATACACTATTATTTAACCATGATTTGAACAAACTTGAATCTACACTACCTGAGGATGCTTCCATTTTAATTTGAGCTTTCCTGGCCTAATAGTTTTTGAGGAGAAGATTTTTAAAGATTCTCTCTATATATTCCTGTGTAAAACTTGACCCCCCTCTTGTGGCCCCACCCTACCCCCAGGGACTATGATTTGAACAAACTTGAATCTACACTACCTGAGGATGCTTCCATTTTAATTTGAGCTTTTCTGGCCTAATAGTTTTTGAGAAAAAGATTTTAAAAAATTTTCTTTATATATTCCTATGTAAAACTTGATCCCCCTCTTGTGACCCCTCCCTACCCCCGGGGACCATGATTTGAACAAACTTGAATCTACACTACCTGAGGATGCTTCCATTTTAATTTGAGCTTTTCAGGCCTAATAGTTTTTGAGAAGAAGATTTTTAAAGATTTTCTCTATATACTCCTATGTAAAACTTGATCCCCCTCTTGTGGCCCCTCCCTACCCCCGGGGACCATGATTTGAACAAACTTGAATCTACACTACCTGAGGATGCTTCCATTTTAATTTGAGCTTTCCTGGCCTAATAGTTTTTGAGGAGAAGAGTTTTAAAGATTCTCTCTATATATTCCTGTGTAAAACTTGACCCCCCTCTTGTGGCCCCACCCTACCCCCAGGGACTATGATTTGAACAAACTTGAATCTACACTACCTGAGGATGCTTCCATTTTAATTTGAGCTTTTCTGGCCTAATAGTTTTTGAGAAAAAGATTTTAAAAATTTTCTTTATATATTCCTATGTAAAACTTGATCCCCCTCTTGTGGCCCCTCCCTACCCCCGGGGACCATGATTTGAACAAACTTGAATCTACACTTCCTAAGGATGCCTCCACAAAAGTTTAAGCTTTACAGGCCGAATAGTTTTTGAGAAGAAGATTTTTGAAAAATACCAACAAAGTTTCAATAATTCTCAATTATCTCCCCTTTAAAGAGGGTGTGGCCCTTCATTTGAACAAACTTGAATCCCCTTCACCTAGTGGTGCTTTGTGCCAAATTTGGTTGAAATCTGCCCAGTGGTTCGTGAGAAGAAGATGAAAATGTGAAAAGTTTACGACGACGACAGACAACGGACAAATTGTGATCAGAAAAGCTCACTTGAGCCTTTGGCTCAGGTGAGCTAAAAAGGATTAATAGATGGATTGACTGAATGGGGTGACCCCCCCCCCCCCCCCAAAGATCACACTTTATAATTTATAAAGAATTAAAAAAACATCAAATACCTTGCTATTTCCATATCTTTATTAAACTGTTGTGACACATAACATACATCTTCTTTGACTTGGTTAATGACATAGGTCTCGTCCATAACCATCAACTGTCTATAAATAAAATGAACATTGTAAAAAAATACATTTATAACAGGAATACTTGCAATTAAATGCCTCACACAAAACGAAACTAGTTTAATTCCATCACTTTACTCTTGCATGACCTTTCATAATTTGATTTCTTCATATTTCCAAACTTAACAAGAAAGGCTAAAGGTCACCAAATTTATTCATGGTTAGTGTTTATTACTGCCCTTATCAAGTGTCTAAAGGGTACCACTAAAGAGAAGTGATTAAGGAGTCTAGAGAAAAGATTGGGAAAATGTGTACTGTGTACAAGTACAAGGGGATTATTTGACAATTTTGCAAAAGTGTTTCCCAGAACTGACTGGCCCGATGTAAAACACCATTACTCCACTTCAATCCAAAACATTACAGATTCACATTATACAACCTGTTAATTTTTACAATGACATTTAGTCTGCCAGTAAAAGCCAATGATACTAAACATACATTTGACCAAGACTTGCAATAGTATTACATTAGCAGTGGAGTGAAATTATTGGAATTGTTTAACTTCCAAGTCAAGAGTCCTAAACTTACATCAAGGTTATTTTTGGGATAGTGGAGAAAACCTGAGAACCTGGAGAAAACCACAATCCTTCAGAGTGTAAGACCTTAGAGTATTCTGGTTTGAGAGTATGCAAACATTTCCATTACTAAACTACAAAAGCCCACACAGCTTAAGGTAACAAGAAAAGGCCTCTGTAAATCATGTCTACAAACATTCGACATATTGGACACTGATTTTCCTATTGGGTGTATGACATGAGATCTTTATACAGATGTTCTATAAAAATTCCAATTCACAACAAACTTATACATACCTATAAGATATTACTTCCTTCAGGTGATTAGTTAACACTTTACCACCAATATTTATCCTGAAAACACAAGTAAATCTAGTTAATGAAGAATAACACTATATCAACAACATTTTTCTATAGAGACGTGTTTAAGGTTTTTGGCACGGAATTTGCAAAACAACTTTATTTATTTTCACTGCCAAAAGACATTGTCAGTGTTTGTGGGACCCTGCATAATACCCCATATTTATGTATGGCAGTTTAGAAAAAGCATTATTTTTAAGTATAACACACTAGAATAGATTAAGATCAAAGAAAACGAATTACCTAATTTCAACAAAGTGTAACACGGATCCAAGTCCGATAACAAGACAGGTGCTTGGCAACAAAGTGTCAAATCCAGTAAAATAGGTTTAGCAAGATACATTATAACTCACCTTCGTATATTTTCTACTAATTTCTTGTCTTTATAATATGGTACTATATGAGTGAATGAGTAGCCTGTATCTACCACTAAAGTACAAAATGGTTTCTGTGGCTGTTCTCTGGAATATTTATACTGACTTAGAAAAGATGCTGAAATGGAAAAATCAATTATAAATTTTATATGGCCAAAAATGCATGTGTATCCAAAAAGGCTATTACATATATTTAAAAGGGCTTTTTTGTATGAAGACAAGTTTTAGGGGACTGAGTGATTTACAAATTGATAATGTTCAGATTTTAGAAGCCTATTATGTTTATCTAAAACAAGTTTTTTAGAGGAATTGAGTGAAGTGACTGGTACATTAAATAACATGGCAATTTAACTAATTCCAGTCAATGATGATACCTAAGATAAATTTTGTCATCTGTTCAAAGAAAAAGGGGCCTCAAAGGCCAGGCAGTCTACAGCACAAACTTACAGACCACAGCCAGTGTTCATTCCAAAAGAGACTATGGCACAATTTATCCCCTTATTTCGCCAAATGTTCCCATTGGTAAGCCTTTATTGGGCCATATTTAACTTACCATGAATGCAAAAATATTGATGTTCTGGTGTTTTGGAGAAATGCTTTTGAAAATGGCCCCTCTGAAAAATTCCTGGATTGAACACTGCACAGCACAACACTTCTCAATCTTGTACCCACAAGTTTATTACACACTCTTGTAGACCATAATTGGATAGTGTTTGTCTGTTTGCAAAAGGTCATTAGTTTTCTCCGGGCACTCTAGTCTCCTAAACAATCAAAAACAAGACAGTGTAGTCATGGTGTAAACTTACAGTTTGTCCTCAAAGCAGACTTGAACTGATATTCTTCAAACAATATTTCATTCATAGCTTCTTGCGTTGTACTGAAGTTGAAGTACGGCTCCGTCACAATTATATCCGTTTCATTAAAATCAACCTGAAATTAGACAAAACAAAACATATCAAAGTTAACATAATCATTCACAACATATGCATCATCTAAATGGACTAGAATTCCAAGAGGGCTCCATAAAAATGGTACACATTAGAAGCTTATTTGGATATATAGTGATACTAATTTGGTTTTTATATGATAACTTATTACCTACAAGTCTCAGAGAGAGAGAGAGAGAGAGAGAGAGAGAGAGAGAGAGAGAGAGAGAGAGAGAGTTTAACAACCTGTCTAAATCACCAAAGCTTTTCTTCTAACTAGACAGTATTGAATTTACACAAGATATTTTAACAAACAATATTATTGGTATGGCCTAAAATTAAGTTCAATTTTTATCAGGCTTTTGATTTGTTCAGTTCAGTTTCAGCAAGTTTCACTGTAAAACATTACCTTTAAAACATCTTTACCAAACATGTAATCCCAAACTTGTCTTTCTATATCCCAGTTTACAAGATAACCCTGTAATAGAAAATGAAATCAAACTGCTGAAACAGTCAGCACAAATATTCATCTCTGTATCAACAAACAAACAAGTACATGTACATGTTTTTGCATTATTTTCCTCAATACTTACTAGTAGTTAAAAAGTTCTGTTTCAAGAACACAACTGAATGTTCAATCTAGGATTTTTCAGAAAGGACACATTTTCAAAAACTTTTGTCTAAAACACCATAACATCTATAGTTATGTATTCACTTAATGTTAAACATGGCCAAATAAGACCTTAACAATAGGGGCATTAGACAAAATAAGAGATCAATGGACCCATGGTCTCTTCTAGAATGAGCCTCAATACATGTGTCTGAACTGGTCAAAACTATGATTTATAAAACATTTTTTTGTATTTAAGAAGTGTAGCAAAATAAAATTTTAACTGGCAAAATTTCTATGCAAACTTGCATGCCATCTGTACAATTTAAATTAGTGAATTTAAAATCAAGAAACATTCTACATTCAGAAGAAACATTGATTTCAGTATTGTTTCAAATTAAAAAAGAAAATAATTTTCACAAGAAGACATTTTGCACCATTTGAAACAAGTGTATTTTACATGACATTTTTCCAAAAATTTAGTTTTGGAGATTTTCAAGTACCCATTGGAAATGTTAAAATGAATAAATTCCAAAGGTGACAAAGAAAGTCTCTCATTAGTTTGTAATGTATGCTTTCTCCATTGTCGTGTAAATTTGGGGATCAAGGTGTCCACAAACAAATGGAAGTTGGGTCACAACGAAAATAAATGACTTCATAGTATCTCAGCTTCTAGTAACCAACAGAATACCCATGCGTTTCTTCTTTACTTTACATGGGCCATGTAAAGTAAAGAAGAAACACATGTCTTACCTTTTGGAATGGTAATAAGTAATATAATCCTGATAAGTCTTTACATTCTTCTATCTGATCTCCTATAAATATCCTAGTTCTTACATTCTTAGCCTTTGTTACACAATTTGGTAAGACCCTGAAATAAATGTCAAGATCTATATTTAATATACAACGCAATGCAAATCCAATTTTGCATTCAATTTTCAAGGTCAATGCCAACCAATCTCAAATAAACAATATATGATAAGTAACTAAAATTTGAAGTCCCTATGTATTTTCTCTATTAAACATTACCGTAGCTACATTTCAGGCAACCGAGGCAGTTGCCTAAGCAAAAAATTCACCAATAATATTACTACTTGCTGGTAAATTCATGAGATGATGAAAATATTGAATTATTTGAAATTATATTTATGATCTTTTAAGCACCACATGCCCCCTAACTAACCCCCAGCAGATGAAGTGCCCTTTTGATCCCTTAGGCTATAAAAATATCTGCCTCGGTAAAATTAAGGGTCTAGCTACGGTAATGTTATAGTTGAATCTGCCTTAAAGGCCACCTCTATATAAGGACCACCTGCATTAAAAGGCCAGTAAAATTTTATCCCAACTACTTTCTATCCATTTTATTTGAAATTGTACATAAGGGTCACCTGTCCATAGAGGCCATTCTTACTGGTTCCCTTAGGTACCCTTTGGACAGGTTTAACTGTAATATTAAATATACTGCATGTGTTAAACTGCAAATTATATGATATTGGCCTTCAGATATCACAAATTTCAACCAAAAGTTATATGGCCTTGACTGAAGGGCAAGGTGTTTAATTTTGAAACATGTTGCTAGTTGAAAGATTAACTTTGGTGTGCCACATATTATCTCATATTGGTTTACAGTTGTTCCAAGTATGATCAAAATCCATCCATAGGCATTAACGATATGAAGTGTCCATCTGTCTGGCTGTTGGGGCAGGGGTACTTGTCTTTCAAAAGACATCTCTACTTGTTCTGTTTTCAGTTTATTAAAAATCTACTGTACCACTTCTTACCCAAACATCATGCCTTTAAACTTTTACCATGGAAACTACAGAAATTTGTTTGACAATAACTTATACCCTTTATTCTTTTAACTCAAATAAGTCTAATGTCTGGTTTACCATGGAAACTTTAACAAGTCATTTGACAATTATGAATATTTCACACCCTTTATTGTTTAAATTCAAATAAGTCTACCGGTAATGTCTTGTGTACTTATGTACAAATTCAAAAATAACCCATTCAAATTTAGAAATATCAAATTTCAATCCGACATGTGCCACTATCTTCATTTACAATTAATAACTTAATAGACTGATAACGATCTGATGTGACCTGTTATTAATTTGGTATAAAACGTTATCAAGTCTACCGACCAATCACAGCAGACTTGACTATAGTTACTGGGCTTCATCCATGTGGAAAATTAAAATTAAGACAAATCCAATGATCCAAAAATTTTACATGCTCTCCAATCAGTTTATTTAATCTCAATTCAAATACAAATATATCTATCAAGAATATTAAAACAATTATTCATAAATTATCATTTAATTATGAAAAATATTTTAATTTAAATAAATCCCTTCATGGTAAAAAATATTACTACCCATGCATAGACTTCTGATAACCGACTTTAACGAAAAATAAATACATGTAAATTGATATAGACAATTGGGAAAGGCTTCCAATTTTAACCTCCACTAATATTTATTTTTGATTGAAAAATCCTAAATTGATAGAATCAAGCTATTTGGAATACTGATATGTCAATGAAAGACAATTTTTCAAAAATTCTACAGTTTAGAATTCTAGAATTTAAAGGAGAGAGAGAAGGGGCTACAAAGTCCTACTGAAAATATTTAAATATACTGGTAATTTCTACAAACACGTATATTTACAGTAGAATTTTAACCTGAACTTCAATTTATCAAATACCAAGGATAATTTCAAATGTGATTTTTATGACCCATCCTTTTTTTTTTTGGCTGCTCTTCATTTCAATACAAAGGTTTTCAAATATGGACAATTCATATGGAAAACATGTTAACATGTTTAGAACCTATGTGGAAAAATGGATACATATGGAAAATTAACATGTATGTAGTACATTGTACAGGCATTGCAGAATCTGCAAAACATGGTTGTTTATGTTGAAAAGATTCTTTTTACAATAGTAAAATACAGAAACTAGCAAGCTGGAACAAACAAAAACACCCAAACAAATAAAAAGTAGAACTGTTTGAAGGCGACAAAGCTAGACCTCTTGCCCCAAACTGGCTATGGGGCCATTATTCCATACATGCAGAGTTATGGTCCCTGGTTGTTGTTTGTTATACAGCACCTTGATATATTGCATGTGTACACCAAGGTTCAGCCTATTGCTAACAACTTGGGAGGGAGAAGAATAGATTGATATACATCCCCATCCCAACCACCTCAAAAAAGGTATTTGTAAGAGATGATGTGCATAAACAATTAAACATTAAAGAGAACAAGTAAATTCAGTGAATTAGGATCCCCGCAAGCAGGTCCTTTTTTGTGATTTGCACTTATGTTCAAAGGCTTGTAACTTCAAGGAAAATGAGCAAACCAATGTGGATTAACAATATGACCATCTCCTATCAACATAGATGCTTTGCACCAAGTTTCATGAAAAAGTGCTTCATAGTTTTGGAGAATTTTTGCAGACAAGAACTTCACTAAATCAGAAAGATGGATGGAAACTTAAATTTATTATCCCCCTCTTTGTTTGAAAAGTGGGGGAGGGGGCGTAAAAAACATGGAATAAACATACAAAGAAAACAGGCCCAGAATTTATGGCCCAGATTATAAATTCCCGATTGTAAATTTAAACATTATATTTGATTAAATTACTTTTAAAAATTGAGTAAAATTTATTACCATCCAATAGCAATTACATTTTTCAATTACCACAAATTTGTTCAAACCTGGGCCATACAAAATAAAATTGAAATTCATCTGATAAAAATAACTTTAATAAGGCATATCTACAACAAATTAAATTTTTTTGTAAAATTTGAAAATAAATATCTGCTTAATTAAACTGTCATTTTTTCTAAGCCGGTGTAAAAGTTTGGTGATCCATGTATACTCAAAACGGGCGGTGAACTGAAGTACATAATACATTTTATCACTATAAATATCTATTACTACATACAAAATTTTTGAAATGTTAAACAAAGTGGTCATCAAGCATGGTGGGTCTCGTTATTATCTTAAACAATACAGGTCAATTGACACATTTTTAACAGCATAAATATTTAATTCTCCATGAAAATAAACAATGCCACTTGTTAAATGACTTTAAAAGACAAGATAAACGACACGCGAATCATGAAGAATGTTACCCCAATAAACACAAAATATATGATAGGTATAGAAGGTTACTGGTCTTATTAAGTGTTGGTAAGGGGAGATTCCACCAAACGAGGTTCAAACTAGTGTCTGAATTTTGGACTACATATTTACAGTGTGGTTGTGTCTCGTATACACGGATGGATATTTTACGAAAATTTAGGTGTTAATTCCGAAAATGGATTTAAATGGATTTATTACAAATAATGTGTATTCTAGATAATAATCAGGTAATGTTAATGGTTTGTTTTAATGGCATGTTACCAATTGAAATATATATATAAAGGTAAACAAAAAACCAAATCATATTGTCAATAATAATCTTGAAATCTAAATGTTTATGTTCAAAAATACATGTACCAGTTTATTATAGTTCAAAACCTTTACACTATATTTTTTTTTCTTCAAGTTTTGAAGCAATAATGTGTAAATTCTAGTTCTCCACAACAATTCAACTAAATTGAAAATATTGAAGGCCATCATCCATGGAATTGGGAGAAAATAATAACAATTTTAGATTTTGTTATTATCAAAGATAAACCCTGATACACAACTAATTCAGAAGTCACTGTTATGATTCAATTTTCATATATTCTTCCATATCTGTGTATGTGAGATAGGGTTTTTCGCTATGTGAGATATGTGTATCTCCCATGACCATATGATCTTTAGTTACCTCAAAATCAAAAGGCAACTTCATTATGTCACGAGTACATTTTTTCGGGAAAAATAGATTGTGGTGCCTAATAGATCGTGATCACAACTAAGGGAACAAAATATTTCAAAAAAAATTGTTTTAAGTCGCATTTCAAATATTTAATATAATTCTCATCTTGGAAAAAAGAATGAATGCATCACCATAGCGTCAATTTTTCTTTAGGCCTAACCAAATGTTCATTTTCGGAAATTCCCATTGTACAAATTGTAACTTGCCGAATCAGAGGCGGTTCCATGAGTTTTCTCATCCAATGAAATTCATTGATAATGTCACTTCTATGCTGACAGGACTTGCAATGTATGATTTTACTTTAATTTTAATGTACTTTCACTTTCAAAGAAAATTTAATAAGTGATAAAAGTATGGTTTTATTCAGTTTACCGGATTGGGGCAGTACATAACAAATTATGTAAATATACATCGTACACCATTGCCTTGTCTAAGTTACAATGAAACCGTGGATCACGTCCACAGCAATACACAACACGTGGCATGAAAATAATGCAATTTACCTGTTAATTAATAACTAAACTACATCTCTTATTCATTTATTGTCTGTATTAAATTTTATAATTAGTGTGAAGGGTCGAAACTTTGAATGATTTCAGTATGTATGTAGGTCTACCTGCACATGCATGTACCCAACTGGACTGGTGTATAACGTCAACTATTTTATGTGTCAAACCTCCCACCCCACCTTTGGCAACACATTAAGGAAATTGGCGACAAATTTTTACAACTGGCGATTTCTTTGGCGACAGAATTTTCCAACCCAGCCCTAACCCTGGGTGAGACAGTAATGTTTCTTAACTTGTTCATAGTAAATATATACTACACCAAGTAGCTATACTGCTACATAACATCCCTCTCCTTGAAGATTACCCCAACTTATATACATGTATATATTATACTGTCATCATTTTTATGAACTCTTTCCTGCAGGTGTACTTTGGTGGGTGTCCAATTCAAATGCAAGGTCCTAAAGTAGTCACCATCTGTAATGTATCAGATACTATGAGATAGAAAGCATGCAGCTTTCACCATAGAGAGCATGTGTGTTTTGTTTTAAAATAAAATCAAGCTACATAAGTCCATTACTCCAACACAGCAATCTGTATACTGTCGACTTAAAAAATTGTGTCAAATTCATGTGGAATTTCCCGAAACATATCACCATTTTGAAAATCACATCAACGGGATCTCTAAAGATCTCGAGAAATTCCAAAACAAGTTATTTCCAATGCATTCAGGATTTTCACTAAGAAATATAGAAAATGATTAGAGCTTTGAAAGGTTTGACCCAGTACATAATCTGCATTAGGCCTAAGCTTAATATTAGAATCAAAATGTCTGCCACAGTGATCTGCTGTGTTATTTTAATGGTTACACTGTCAGTCATATTAATTAGTTACAATGAAAATACAGTAGTCAAACTTGTATATAAAGACCACCCAAGGGAACCAGTACCAGTGGCCTTGGTGAGCAGGTGACCTTTTTATACAGGTTCAAATTACATGAATCAAGAACATTTGGGATAAAATTCTACTGGCCTTTATAAGCAGGTGACCCATTTATAGAGGTAGCATTTAAGACAGGTTGGACTGTAATCACTTTCCCTAATGCCAGGAATCAAACCCTATGTGTCTACATCTACATCAATGGTTAGTTCCATCACTCTTTTCTTGACAATTATGCAACATTTGGTGCTCACCATAAGATTAGGAGAGAAAATAGGAAAGTGAAAAACAGGTTTAAAGAAGAAAGATAGAAACTAGAACTGTCTCTTGAGAGCCAAATACCCCCTGCCCCCAACATTTAATGTTTTCCGCGACCTTGACACTTATAATATGACCTTGGTTCAAGGTTATGACACACCTATGGACCATGAAGATTATTAATGTGAAGTTTTATGACAGTTGTCCAAAGCAGCTATGAGATATGGCCCGGACCGATTTTACACGGACAGACATACAGACATGGTAATTAAATATACCCGTCTGAAACTAGTTTGCAGGGGGGGGGGGGGTGTGTGTGTGGTCTAAAAAGACTGATTCCAGCTGTGTTTTCACCCCCTCAACCCAAGCTTCCCTGGTTACAACTTGGGCCCTACATAAAGATTAGATGCGGATGGAGTCAAGTCCGCGCTTGAAGGATGCCAGAGGACTCTGTTATATGAGCAGGTAGAATGTTCCATGCTGTGATCATCTTGGAAAAGAAAGAGAATCTATGGTATGATGTTCAGGTACGGTAGTTGGCATTCTGTAGTTCTAGGAATGTGTTCACCTGGTGACACTTGCAGCAGGTGTAATTAAGGTACCTGTCTGCTGGCATGTCCACAAGGTTGTTGGAAATTTTGTAGAGCATACATAGTTGAGCACAGTCCTTCTTGTCTCTACAGTGTCCATCTCAGGATGATACAGCGTGCTGGTGTTTTTGATAACGGTTGGTGACATACTGGGCAGCCCTTCTGTGAACTATCTCAAGCTTCTTGATCTGTGTCTAGGTAAAACAAGCGATCTACTGTTTCGCCTAAATGGTACTTCACAGGCAAGTCAGTAACCTGTCACTTGACCTGTACATTGTATATACCAAGTAGCTACACTAGGTAGGTAGTCAGGTACTTCAGTCAGTATAGAGTCTCATTAGTATTGGGAAATTTGGGCTTGTCTGTCTCCCTGTTTGGGACCTACAGTAGAAGTGACCTACCAACGGGTTGCTCCCAGGTTATTTTGATTCAAATCATTCAAATTATGTAGTTGAATAAAATCATGAAGGTAGGAATCTGTCCGACAGGGATTGATTGATAAAGTATCTACGTGTTAATGACAACATCTTAATGGGCATACTTTTAGAACTTGTCAATTATCATGACCGGGGGGGGGGCACCTGTTAACTGTACACGCCAATATTGGCTTTACAGAGTCAGGTATACGCCTTGTTAGTAAATAAAGTACTCGATAGTATGTGTCTGATAACCAGAATCATACACGTGTTACGTTACCTGGGTTCTTTGTCTGTTGAATAGCCGACTTTAGCCGTGCCGGCTCCGTTGTCCAACACGATCACCACCATCTTGGATTTTAAAATGTGCGCTACAACTTTTACGACATATTCAACAAATAAAATAAATTAAAGAATGATCAATAATAACCCAATTACATGAAATCAAGGATAAAATAACATATACAAGTAACACTCTTAGTTATTTAATTAGAATGATCATAAATAAGATCTTAAAGTGAAGGAATGGTTGCGACATGTGACCCAGTTAAGACAAAATTATAGTCTGTATCAAAATTTCACATTCAACCGTGTGAATGACATAATTCAGTCAACTTCGAATTGAAAAAGTGAAAATTTATTCAATTTAGCCTTTATATTTTAAGATATTAAAAATTCGTTTTATATATCCATGAAAAAGTTTCAGTAACTGAAAATATTCGATAAAATAGTCATTATAAAGTCTTCAACGAGGTATTGTTGTACAACACAATGTCAGAACTCAACTTATTCCGCGTTTTTTCACCGTGAATACCGGTCGTTTTCTATATATTCAATTTCAATTTTAGGAAAAACCACAGGATGCTCCTCAAATTATTTTATTTTTTCCAACCTGACTATATCATATTATGTCGCAATCAGAAGGGGCCTGAATTACACTTGAAAAACCGTATTGTCTAAAATGCCGAGTGAAGTAATCTGTTGTCACAAACAATAAAATTGGTAAATTCTTATAACATTGGAGTTGTACAGAGCGTTCACATAACGATAAAAGATTGCCACAAAAACAACGTTTTCGACAGGAAAATGTTAACTTATGCCAGTCCATAACATTGCTTATTTGTAGACCATTCACATACCTAGACAAAGACATAATTATTTCTAATGCTGTAATCGCTGGTAAGACCACATATTGAATATTGTTCTACAGCTTGGGTATACCAATGTACAAAACAGATCAAATCATACAAGAAAACGTGCAATGAAGGGCAACCAAAATGGCAAATAGTTCATCTAAATACCCGTACCAGCGAAAGCTAAACTTGTGACTGGGGCTTCCATCAATGGAAAGCCGTCGTCTGAGAGGGGATATAATCGAAATGTTAAAGATATCAGCTGGTGTAGACATGGTGCAACATAACAACCTAAAAAACACTGATCCAGCAGCAAAATCTACAAGAGTCCACCAAAAAATGTTCACAAAAAAAACGAGCCAAAATGCGCTTAGCAACAGAATTGTTGAAAATTGGAACAGTCTAGAAGCTGAACAGTAAATGCCGAGACTTTAAACGCCTTCAAAGGTCATATAAACAAAGAACTGAAAGGATAAAAAGATTACCCGGACTTTTACAACGACTGCACAACTGGAAGTTTACAAGTTAACAAGTTTTAAGTCAAGAGTACAATCCATCCCCGTTTTTTTTTTATCTCAGACTCTATTGGAAATCGCACGGTCCTGTCCCAAAGATGTTTAATCGAGACAACTTCTGACCATCTGATGTTAAGGATGTTCGTGAGACATCTATTTATAAATGTTTGGAGTTTGTGGGTGTTAGTCTTGGTTACGTTGGTGTTGAAGATCCGGATCGTGTTGTGTAGTGAGGGGGTTGTTGATCTCCAGATTTGCCAAAGGAGTTGAAAGCAAGTCTGACTTTGTTGATGCGAGACTTGATGCTTTAGTCTGTTCCCCAATCGTTATTGACCTGACGACACTGCCCAGGTAAACAAACTTGTCGATTTCCTCTTGGTGTAGTTGCACTGGGTCTTCTGTTTTGTTGTTTTCCCTCATGACTTCGGTCTTTCCGATATTGATTTGGAGACCGGTCTTCATCGCTTCTTCTGCATCACGGCTTAACTGTTCTTGCGCATCTTGGTGCCTGTGAGAGAGAAGGCTTATGTCGTCTGCAAAGTCAATGTTTCCCTGTATGTTATGGCCTGTCCCATTGTCCAATCAATAACTAACAGAAAAATTTCGATGACAGCAGGCATTCCTAACGGACTCCGGTTTGTCAGCAGGTTCTGCCAGCTTCCCATCATGAATGACTTGACAGGTGGCATTAATACAGTTGTTGGATGATGGTGACAATCTTTGATGAGAGGTCATAGCGGTGCGTCAGTCTCGAGATGACGTTCCTATCCACACTGCCAAATACCTTCTGAAAGTTAACAAAGACTGAGTACAGGGGAGACTGCCACTACAGAGACTGCTGGATGACAATGCGCTTGGTGACGAAGTGGTCTTACTTTCCCTGGGATACAATATATAGAGGATCTTAGACGAGTGGGGTTTAATATGAAATTTATTTAACGAGTTTAATAATTAAATATGCCACGAGCCTTGGCGAGTGGCATATTTAATTATTGAACGAGTTTAATAAATTTCATATTAAACCCTCACGAGTCTAAGATTCTATATATCACATAACTCAAAATACCGAGGCATAATGACATGTTTACATATTATTTGATGCCATATAGAAACAGACGATTTCTATCTGGGTCAGACAAATCACCTCCAAATTAACTGCGCAAGTAAGAATATAGTTCTATTTAGTTATAGTAAAAGTAAATTAATCACCTAGAAAAAAGACATAATCAGTATGTAAGTTTAAATCATAATATTTTCCGAATGCATCAACATTATTTTAGAATCGGAAAGTCTTCAAAGTCTAAAATAAACAACAGACTGACACAGTTTTCATATGACGTCATTAGGCACGACCACTACGTAAATCAGAAGCGTGATAACTGATTACGTCACAATCAAGTGATATGACATGGGTACCTGTGTAATACGAAAAATATTACACCGTTTTATTCAATCAATAAACAGGAGGGTTATGTGATATATTATACTTCATGAGTTTAGCTAACATTCACGATGTCGGGTAGTTGTTTCACGAGTAAAACAAACGTTATTTCAAATGTGCCTTTCGATAGCAGCAACTGGTTTGAAAAAGTGGAATTGTTTGGGTTCACTAACTTCGTTTTAACCACACCATTTGTCTTATATCTTACGTTACTAATATTTTATTCTTTTCTGGGAATAAGCTATAAATCTTTTTTGTTCTTGTTAAATACATTTGACAATCGCGGCGAGTTTAAATTAAAGCCAGTCAGGACACTTCGTGATGCGCAGTTTTTAGATTAATCAGTCACATCGGTTAAGCTCACAAAAAATTTAACACACCAATTTGTGATTTTAGGGCAAAACTTGAACTTGCGCACCAAACCTACCATACCACGGCTGCAATGAGACCGAGTGAGCCGGAACGAGCACTAAAGTGGCGTAAGCCTGTTTTGTTTCGGCATGTTAACAATTTTTCGGCCAAAGACAATACAAGTTAATACTTATATACTCAAACCTATTCTTTTCTATTTTAGGTATTGGTGTTACCATAAATGGCATCACTTGAAACCATTTCCTGGTGTTCAATACCGCATTGATGAAATATGAAATGGACTATAAGTACGAGAAAACATTTTCACGGTGTTTGTTGCCAAGTTTTATGTCTAGTTTATCGATTTCACACACGTGGTTGTTCAGATTGTGCTTTATTCATTGACTCGATCGTTGAACATGATTAAATGAGCATTTAAATTTTAAGATATAGCAAGTACCCGTTAGGAGGGAATTATGAATGAGATCGAACAAAATGTGTCTGTCCCGCCTGGCGTTTCATCACCAATTCCACATTTTCGGATTAGAAATAGGAAAAAAGTTGAAATTAAAAAAGTAGAAAAAGCTGCTCCGAATTGGAGAGGACACGGAGGCAGACATCCAACAGCTAGTAGTGTAGAATTTGACAGACAACTTGATAAAATTTCAATTTGGTTGGAAGATTGGAACCACACACAGGTAAATATTCTTTTTAATTTTTTTCCCGATTGCCGCTAAAACAGACCATTTTAAAACAGTTTTCTTTTCAAAGTAACTTCGAAGTGATCTAAACTTCAGTTATTTAGAGTAAACTAAAAGTAGACAGATTATTTTGAATTAAAACATTTTTAAATTTAGAATATATAATATAGTCGGTTTTATTGACATTTTAAGAGTTTTAACTTGTGGGTAAACTAATTTCGGAACAAAATTTAAATATTAATTTTTTGAAACTATTTTAAAGTGATAATTTTATTATTAAAATGGAAAATTGTTTTGCCTTTCTGAGCTTGGTTTTCACAAATTTAAACATCACTTTGCATGGTCATAAAATTTAATGCCTGGCCAAAGTCGGAACCATTCAACTGTATGTTTGTCATATTCCAACGCCAACTTTGTCACTGGGATGATACCACTTTCAAACATTTTGACAGCCATCAATACTTGACACTTTTACAAATATGGATAAAAATTGAAACAATTCTTTGGCTGATACCAGCAACTAATGATAACAAGGGCAGGGTAAATGGAAGCAATCTTAATAGGTGTTAAGTACAGTAAAACCTCGTTATAATGACCCTGGATAACTTTGCCATCTCGCTTTTCGCCACACTATTTTGAAGTCCCAAAATCCATTTTGTTTAAGTTTTTCTTTATCTGCTTCCCCTGATTTAAGGCCAAACCCCTTTATAATGCCAAAATTTGACTGAACAAAAGGTGGCGATAAATCAAGGTTTTACTGTATTCTTAACTCAAAATAGCTTTGAGTCACCCAGTCCTGAGCTGGATAAAAGCCTAATAATATCTACATTACATTAGCAAGCATTACAGCAATGAAACACCGAAGCATCAAAGTAGAAAGAATCGGCACTTAATCTTTGACTTTAAATAGTGTTTATATTTCAGAATGGTTCAAACCCATGATTTTGGACAGGCATTGTTGGCAAAATTGTGTACAGTGGCAGTGAACACATTTCAAATTATCCGTGTTTCTTATCAGCCATGTTAGTCAATTTACTTCAGATAGTAATTGATGGGCCATAGTTCATTCAGATGGTATATTGATGGGCCATACAGTAATGAACATAAATTGGTGGGCCATTATTTTAAACTATGCGCCATAGAAAAGAATATACTTATAAGACCATTTTTCTTGAAAAAATTACACAAGTAAAATGAAATATAATTAACCTATCAAATTAATAAATTTGTATCAAAAAGACAATGATCCAGATTGACCTAATTGTTTGAAAACCATAGACTATTTCAGTCACTGTTGGACCCTCTCCTCCCCCATCAATCTTAAACATTGCAGTAATGTGGTTCACATTCAAATGGGTTGGTTTACTCAACAAGCCCCAGTTTCATGGAAATTTCTTAACTAAGATTTCTCTAAGTTAAATCTGGCAATTTTGAAATCTGAATAATTTTGTTAGTTTTCAAGATATTTGTGAATTTAAAGTGTTATTTTGAAGATGTCTATAAGCTTATAACATCTCTATTCTAATTTTGTTGAAACTTTTATTTTTAATGTGATAAAAGTTGGTCAAAATTTTCCAGAGTTAAGGAATATTTTAGTCAAGGAATGATTGTGATTCATGTGAAAATGGAGCCTGGTCACTATCAATGCACAGAGTAATGCATTTTTTAACTTATTGGGTGTTAAAAATTCAATAAACTAATTTTTTAAATTGGATTAAAAAAATATATGAATATTTTTTTTTACTTAACAGGCATTTTCATTTAAATAAATATCATAATAATTAAAAAAACCACAATGATTTAACCAGTGTTATTTCTGAAAAAAAATTGAACTAACATACAAAGTTTTGATCTTTTCATGGCCCATATTTTATATGATTGTATAAAGTGACCATTTTATTTTATATCCTCAAAATCAAAATATGATCATTGGTCACCAAGTCTTTGACCATATGTACATATAAGTACAAACAAAATTCTTCACATATATGTATATGTTTGTATATTTATTTTATACATGTAAAATGTAATTTAAATATTTCAACAGCTGATTACCTATATACATGTATAGACAAACAACATTGACCTGTTGGGTTGACCTTTAATTTAAATATTTATTATGAACCAGTATATATATGTATCAAGGACACAGTTGTTCATTTCGCCAGCATTGCATAGAAACATGTTTTGTTCATGTATTAACTGTGAGTCCCTAACACTACACATGTACTGGGTGGAACATCATACATGAATATTCCCAATGAAAGGTCAAGTTGACAGGTCAATGTTGGTTGACTATATGTGTATTGGTAGGTAGCCTGTTATGTTAATATAATTGTTGATAAATCCCGTTTAACCTCTTTTCAAGAGAAAGTATTAAGTTCATTTTTATAACAATATAAGCTCATATTAAGACCATAAAGAAAAACATTTTACATTTTAATTCTCTCCTATTTATAATTTGTAACAATAAAAGATTATTTTTAATAAAAGGTAATTTGCATAGAAGTGTCGTTTTTTATTTAAATTCTTTGATCCATGAGAGCTTCTTAAGGTTTGATCGCCTATTAACAATGAGTTGTACTAATAACTTAATGTGTTATTAGTTACTAGATACTATCAACATTTTTGAAAATAAAATGGAAATTTTAAAAAAATCAGATTAAAAAAGGAAGAAAATAGAATTAAGTTATTTGCTGTAAGATCAGTGTTTCAAGTTTGCTGTTGTTAAAGTTAAAAAATTTTCAGAATTCTTCTACTAAAGACAAAAATCGTTTGTTTAAATAACATTCTTGCAAGTTTATCAGTAGATTTTCTTCCATCTCATATGATGGAGTTTCAATTAAAAAGGGGGTTGAGGAACTTTTTTGATTTGATGTCTTTTGAATGGTGTATTTAAAATTGAAACTGTTTCAGGTAAGGTTTACATTAATACCAAAAGGATTACATCTCGCACTCCAAATTTCAATAACTGAAAAACCATTGCAACTTCACCTGTAGCAGTGTTTCAGTTTGTTGGGACCAAGGCCAGGATCATTGGCCCATGATAACTGAAAAATGGCCTATAGGTTTATAATTACATATTATACCAGTTTTAATTTTACAGCACTAGATGGTCGTTTTGGAATACAATTCCTCATCAGTAGTGCTTGGACCAAAATTATGAAACCAAAATTAAGGAAATACTTTGCATGAGGGAGTATACCTTAGTTTTTGAGAAATTTAAAATTTTAACTTGCAGGAAATTTAGACAATTATAGTATATTTCTGACAATAATACGAAATTATTGCCTACTGAGTTTATAAAATACTGGTTAAATATGGTCTATAGTATTTTACACATATTTGTTAATTTTACACAACTTCTTTGAAAGATTGGTGAATTGTGTTACATTTTCATTTCTAAATTTTCATGAACATCAAAATGTTTTTTGTCTATGGCATATAGTTTTAAAAAAGTCATTGGGCAACATGACCATAAGGAACATAAACTTGAAACACTGGTATAGCTGGTGATGTATTGATATGAATACAGTCAATTATAGACAAGCATAAAACATATACATGTATCAGAATATATCTAGGCATTTTTTTAAAAAGCCTTTAACCCAAATATTTTCATTTTAGAAACTTCACTACTGTATTCTTAACATTGGGTACACATGAATTAATGACCACCAATTTTATTCTGAATTGTCTCCCTTGGAAAGATTTAGTCTCCAGTGTTATGATTGGTTAAAACAAAAGAGACTTTATTTGAAGTTAATTGTTAATTTACAAATTGAGAAGTTCAATCAATAAATTAAGTAAATATGTACAATTCAGTTTATAATTATTGGAAAAGACAGATTCTGAATTTCTGTGAAATCGTTCATGCTTAACAATTTCAGCCTCATTAGGGATGTTCATCTTGTCAGTCACTTTGTCATATGATCTTTCACAGAGATTTTAAATACGAGTGTATGTAGGCAACATTGTATCTGTATTAGAATAGTGATTGATTGAATTTTTTTTGCACCTTCACTTATATCGAGACATCACCAGGTATACATGAAGTGAAAGAAATTTTTACCCTTTGCAAGTGCCCGCAGAGCAATGTTCAGGGAAGGAATTTGATCATGCCAAACCAACCTTGACACAGTACATTAGTTTTTAAGGTCTCTTTTGAAGGATCTGGGACTTTCCAATCATATCAGAATAGTGCAACATTACAGCTGTTTACACCCACTATGAATGAATTAATTCCATAACAAAGGAAACAACACTAGGTTTTTCACTAAGACCACAATATCTTCTGTTACAGAGATGTCAGATTTTAGAAGCTTTACTGAGGAGAAGCAAACACACACAATTCCAGTTCCTACATACAGCTCTCCAGCCCGCGTTACATCGGGACTTCCTATATACCGCTCAGACCCAGTTTCCGTCAGTTGAATTCAAACCAGTCAGTACCCATGCCAGTCGACAGGTTCAGGTATGTTGTAATGATGTTTTAGTGTGATATTCTTGTTTTATTTAATTTTTCAACATTTATGTACAAATCATTTCTAATAAACTTATATACATGTGTTGCATATACAACACATGTTATATATACAAATAGAATGTAGAAAAAGTTGAGCACAAATGTAATGTTGGATCATGTAGGTTTACTAAATACTGGTATATAATCATTATCATTTTCACACACAAGTGCTAATGTTTTGTTTGGTTTTTTTTAATCTATACTAAAATCGCCATACATGTTTACAGAAATATACACATTGTACATGTAATCAAGAAATGTTTGTTGTACATGTGTATGTATTCTAGAAATATACATTTTATGGGTTTTTTTTTCCAGAAATTATACATTGTATGTTTTTTCAGAAAATATATATTGTACATATGTTCCAATTATCATGTGTTATATAGAAATAAAATTCCATTTACCGGTAATACATGTATACCAGAAATATCAATTGCACACATATATTGCAGAAATATACATTGTTTATTGTTTTACATGTATGCATATGTTTTCCAAAAATGATCATGGTACATGTGTTGCAGAAATCATCATTATACATTGTGCTTATATTCCATAAATATACATTGTATTTATATTTCAGAAATATACTTGTATATTATTACACAGATTATAATTGATGTAACAAAAACAAGACTTGAAAGATTTGTAAAATATTTTAGTTTTACCTTGTGTAATTTTCTTTTTAAGCAAAAGCTGATTTTACACAGGCAGGACAATTTTTACCGAATGAAAAGTGCTCATTTCCAAGAAGACGATGAGGTTATAGATCAGGTCAGAGAGAAAACTTCAATTAGGTTCCCTGCCATTCCAAACATGACGTCAATACAACACTCAAACTCATTTCCTGTACAACCATCAGAACTCAGGTAAAACAGTATTTTATTTTATGTGTTTGGCTTGTCAGTACAATCATATATCCCAGAATCTATTTTCATATTTGTTCAAAATTAAAGTATACATTCATGGTCCAATTGGTCCATCAGCCAGTACATCTATGGTCCAGTTGGCCCATCACTTGGTTCTGTTGAAACCATGTTATTTTGCTACTTCCTGTTACAGTAAAACACGTTTATAACGAAGCCCTGGGGACTCTATTTTTAACTTCGTTATAAAGCGACTTCGTTATATTGTTATAATTAGACTTATATAGAGAAGCAGTCAGGTCCAATATTTGACTTCGTACTAACCAGGAATTCGTTGTAAGCATGTTCGTTATATTCGTGTTTTACTGTAGAGGTTTTTCAGTCTAGTCTGTTTTAAACAAAATTCATATGTACCAGTAATTTTATTTATTCATTTACAATGGTGTTTATTTGTGTACTACAAAATATATCATATACCCATTAGCGTTTATGGGAACAATATTAATTCAATTTAAAATGATGTTATTCTGAGAAATCACAATGTGAATGTTTTCAATACATGTACCTAATGGAAATGAAAGTTCAACAAAAATGTCAGAGGACACCACATGTTGGAACTCCATTCTGCTTACGAGGTGCCTAGATGCTTATCATGTTTTGAGGAATTCCACACACTTATTTTACTTTGATAATAACCTTCCATCAATATTGTCAATCAATATAATCATTATATCTAAATGCTCTTAAATCATTTCACTGCTGTGATTATCAATCCTTTGCTTGCTGAAAACATAGAACATATAGCACATTTTTAAACTGGAGGTATTTTTACAGTAAAAGAATCAATTTAACTCAATGATGACTGAAAAAGCAGATTTGTCCCATCTAGTATAATATTAAGCTCTGCATAAGATGCAACTGATTTTGAGATTTTCACAATTTTCTTAGTATGATACATGTATCAGTATTCTTCCAACACCTTTGCACAATACTGTTTTTGTTTTGTCTTTTGGCTTTAACAGAATTTGAAAATCTTAATATTTTGCCAGGGTCAGAACTGTCACGCCCCTTTTGGTACTGGGATTAGCAAATTGTAATGAGAAAATAAGCATAATTTTTTGCGAGTTTGGGAAAAATCCTACAGTAAAGGGAAATGAATAGCAGAAATGTAAAAATTACATTTTCATCTCTGGGGACAAATTCAAAGAAAACACAAGATGTGTTTTACAGAGGTGAAATATGAAACTTAATGACTACCTAAACTAGTAAGAATGATAACCTATCTAAACAGATAAAATGAAATGAAGACTAAATTAGGTATTAGTAATATAGTTAAACCTGCTATGTTGACCATCTGTATTTAAAGACAACATGTTCATTGAGACTATTGTATCCCTTTGCTTCATATTTCAACAAGAAACAATCTGTATAAAGACCAACTGTCCATAAAGGCTACTGTAAACGTATTTACTTTCGCATGTTTTTATTTTAGCAGTATAGGAAATTTAGACATATCCACATAGTTTAATTTTTGTGTTTTTGAAATATAAACTATAACAAAAATGCAGAATATAATTTTCGTTATGTATAAATTTTCGGGTAAAACAAATGTCTGCAAAATAAGCGTAAATTTGTACACCGCGAAAATAAATACGTTTACAGTATATTCCATAGGTTACATGTGTGGTCGTTACATACAGGTTTTACTGTATAATATTTACAATCATACTGAATTCCCTTCAATAAACCTTTAGAGAGCAACTGAAGACATTTACCAAATATATTTGGTTGGTTACATGCATCCTTTCACCCTTTACGTCACTTGTTTGTTTCCTTTTGCATTGACAAATGGGCGGGCTTTCGTTTGACATCATTAAAATCATACAATGAAACTTTGATAGGCTGAATATGCCAAGCGGCGCTGAACGTAGCCCTATTTGGACCTGTTTTGGGCTCTATTGCATTTCTAGACTTGAAAGATTGTAAATATGCGGATTGAACTTTGATTGTACTGAATTTATTGGGTGATAACTTTAGTTGGTCACGAACAAATTCCTTAATGAATGGCTTTTCCTTCATTCAATTTTCGTGACCAACTGAAGTTATCACCCAATAAATTCAGTACAACCAAAGTTCGATCCTTTAATACTGTAAATGTATTTATTTTCACGGTGTACTAATTTTCGCTTATTGCATGGTCGTTTGATTTGCACGAAAATTCATACACAGCGAAACTTATATTATATTTATTATGTTATAGAGCATATTTCAAAAACGCGAAAATTTAATTACGCAGATATGTCTAAATAATATTTTTAGCCGATTTCGGCGATTTGTGGGGCCCTGCTAAATATCCTATGCCGCGAAAATAAATAAACGTGAAATTAAATACATTCACAGTAATAAACTTGACTGGAAAGTACATTCTATGACTTGTATACAGATGTATTGATGTAATGTCTGTGAAAACACTAAAAATCATAATACAGGTTTACTCTTTAGTTTCCCACTGTGCATGCTTGTACCCAGTACATTTTGTGTAAAAATCTATAAAAGTGACTGATATATTTAATTGAAATGTCATTATTTGTACACAGTGATTTATGTTTATTAGGAGTTCAGTTTTACCGGTAATTATTTTTCTGTTTTTAAAATTGAAAAAGTTTCCGTATTTTTGTTTGAATTCTAAAAAGGATGGTGATCTAAATGAGTTAATCTCTGTTAGGATTTTACCTGTATTTTCAATAATTAAATCATCATGATTAAACTGGAGAAATATATTGATTAAAACTGATGAGTCAGCAGATTTTATTGCCGTTGGACATCTTTCTACATTTCTACAAATGTCAGTAGTTGATGCATGTATATTACCGGTATGTGCATTATAATGTACAGAACATAATGCATGCACCTTTAATAAACTTTCTGACCTAAATGAGTTAATCTCTGTTAGGATAAATAATAAAATTTTAAGCAGTAGAAATATTGTGTAGCAATCTTAGTACTTTAGTTGGTAGAGCACTTGCCTGTTGTGTAGGAGGTTCAGGATTTGATCCCCTGTCTGACTCTTCTTGTTGTTACAGTTTGGTGGACTGTCTGGCCCAAAGAAGTGGTGGACTGGCATTTGCGAGCCATTTAAAGTCCATGCAAAGAAAATTGGTTGAGATTTCCCACTTGTAACTGGGAAACTAAAAAATAACAGGGGGGGGAATGCAACGCTCTGGGTAGTTCAGTCAGCAGAACATTCACCTTTCGTGCGGTAGATTCCAGATTCAATCCCTATTCTAACTCTACATTTTTTCCCCTTCCTATTACAATTTATTAAAACTGCTAACTCGGCAGATTTAACTGCTGATGGACATCTTTTTACATTGCTGCAAATTTGAAACATGAACCGGAATAGTAGGTGCATTATAATGCAAAGAACATATTATGTGCACTTTCTGATCTAAATGCATTATTTGTTGTTGGATTTCACCTATACATCAGTAATTCAATAATTAAGCTGGGGAAAATATTGCTTAAAACTGATGATTCAGCTGAATGTATTGCTGATGGACAACTTTTGACACTTCTACACATTCTGTACATGCTTATTATGTGCATTATAGTGCAAAGATATTAAGTGCATACAAATTATGCACTTTCTGTCAGCATTTATTTATATAAGTATTAATAAATATATTTATTTGGGTAGACTAGTACATTTGTTAGTTTTAAGGGCCTGGTTTCCCCCCACACATGACTGTGTTATCATGTCAGTTGGGGTAATAAATACACATTATATAATGTTTTTTCTTATCAAATAGTGTTTTCATACTATTTATAAGTTTCATGTTGTAATTTTCACAAGATAAATGATTTTTTAAAGATCATTTTAGAAATGATTGGGGTATTTATATCTTAATGCTAATCTGAAAAGTTAAGATCTTATTGCATGTTGGGTATTTATATCTTAATATTAAATTGAAAAGTTCAGGATTTATTGCATGTACTTATGTCAACAACAAAAAAAAAAAAAAAAGAAGAAAGAAAAAAATGCTGCTTGGGGAGAACTAGAATAAAACCCTGGAACCTTACCAGTACTGATATTAATGTTGGAATCACTCTGTAACAGTGTATACTATTTATTTCCATAGAAAATCAAATAAATTTGAATAATGATTGATATTTTTCACTTACTTGTACCGGTACCTACCGGTAGTTGTAACAGGAAATCTGTATGCGCATCCATGACTATCCTAGAATATATCTGCGCAGGGTAAACCTTTGGCACTATGGGGATTTTACATGTTGAAAAACCAGGTAAATGGCAGATCCTGTTGTGCATATAACATGAAATGTCACCAAGGACATCACTTCCAGTGTAAACATTGCCATTTTTCGCCATGAAAAATCTCCATAGCGCCAACATTTCCTTTCTACAGCAATACTTTATGATCAATCTTTATTCAAGTTTATTTGATTCTCTATGGAAATAAAGTGCATTTTACTGTCATAAACAGAGTGGTTTTAACAATAGGGAAAATTTTACTTGGTGAACCATCCATCAACAAAGTCTTACATTACACCCACCCCTGTTTATGTGGTTGATTTCAAACCAAAGGCATCTCGCTGCTGTGGGTTCAGTTTGTAGACTCATTTTTGAAGCGTTGGAAGTAGAGGGGAGTAATGGTGCTTCATGTCCCAGTCAAAATTCTTCACTTATATAGAAACATTCAGTTCTGGGATGGTAGAGGAAACTGGAATGGCCAAAGAAAGCCACAAACTTTTAGCAAGTGAACTGACAAACTTTCTTGACACTAGGATCTGTCCCGAGTGGGATTTGATTCTAGGTGGTGAGAGGTGATACATAAGCATGCACTTTAGACCACTTGGCCACTGAGGCCTCTTACTGATTAAGGAAAAATTTGCTAAGCAATCTTGTCTGTCCACCATCAACACAGTCCTTTTCCCAAAATTCTTGAGACTGTGAACATGTTTGACTTCAAACCAAAGACATGCCACTGCTGTGGGTTAAGGCTGTATTGGAGGAGGGTCTTGGGTTCAAACCCCTATATGACTGCATGGTATGTCCTTGAGTATTAAATGTCACAATTTGCTTCATTTTTCCCAGCTGCAAAATAAAGGGGTACCAGCAGATACACCAGGAATTAAACTGCAATGGATTGTGTCCCATTCAAGGTTGAGTCTTATACTTCACGTCCCTTAATCAGGGATAAGCTTTGACTGGTGGTCCATAGGCTTTGAGTCTTCAAATTTAATCATCCATGTGCAAAATGGGCCCTTAGGTCGAAAATTATGGAATTTCATTTTTTGTTATATTTTAAAAGGCACTAATATTGGGATATTCAAAAATAAAGGTGAAATCATCCCAGTAGTGGCATAGAAATTGTGATAAACACAAACCCATGTTTTCATAATACACTGACAGTTATTTATTTCAAATTGTAATGCTGATTTATGCATTACATTTGAATTAGTCAAAGAGCCCTTTTTGCTTATGGAATGTCAATTTTATCTTTATTCAATATGCAGCCACCAAACATTTAGTCTTCAAATTCCTTTGATTCAATGAGACAAGATTGATAGTTCAACTTTTGGACCAACATATGAAACAAAAGAGAATTTCATTTTCCCATCTAATGTATTCTTGTAACAAGAACCTTAATTATTAAGAGATGCATTCATCATACCAATGTTGTGAATTTAATTTTTTCTCTTCTGATCTATTTTAGTCTTGATTTGAGATCCGTGTCTCCATCACACTTACCGAAGATATCTGCCAGTAACCATAACTCTGCCAATAACAATATCTCCGCTACAAGGAAGTCTACAGCTGCTGCCAACAAGTGGAAAAACAGGAAACATCATAAACTATTATGTGTTGAAAATCCAGAGGCATTGTACAAGGCGGCTCCCTCTCTCAGGTTTTATTACATTTATTTATATTTTCAAAACATGTCACCAAAATACCTGACCAATATTCAAGATTTTTGTGAACTTGCAAAGCTATATTAAGTTTTGATCAATGTGGTGAAAAGGGTCCAACTACCTAAATTTTTATTTGGACTGAAACAAGCCTCAAAACGATTTTCAAAAAATTTAACCTAGAATTTAATAGATGATACACTTTTTGTAACTTTTCAATATTTGCAGAGTATTGTACATGAAATACAAAAAAATACACTTACAATCCAACCTGCCTTAAAGGCGACCTCTATATAAGGGCCACCTGCAGAATTGTATCCCAATTGTTTTTTATTCATATTATTTCAACCTGTATATAAAGGCCACCTGCTTATAAAGGTCACTTTTACTGGTTCCTTTGGGTGGCCTTTAAAGAGAGTTTTGACTGTAGATCTGAAAATTAAATTAAAAAATGATAAAAACCAATAAGAATGATTTAGATACCCAGTTCCAGTCATATCTGATCAACATTTTGTTTCATTGTCAATGAAACATATATTGGCTTAATGCATCACAAATTCAATACTTATATACTACACTGATCTCTTTTTTATGGTATTCATTGAACGTTTGAAATAAAAACATTATACATTATAGATACATACAACTATAGTAATAGTACTAATTAATACATAATAACACAATTAATTTATCGTGGTTGATTGCACTTACAAATTGGATCCATAGACTTTATGTCAGCATCATCAATAAATGATGAAGCTAAAACAATATATCTTGTACTGAGGGATTAGTATGGTATTCAAGTTTATTGTTTGAAACAAGGTCGAACATGACAAATGATGGCATACAATGTACCTGATACCTATTTTGGTGAAATTGTCTATTCCAATATCTAAAGGTTATTCTTTTTGTGCAAATTTGTTGTTTGCTTCTAATTTGCCTGTAATCAATGATATGCTGAACATAAAATTTGTGGATCAATTAATTTATTATTCACTCCACCGACGACAGACCCACCCACCCATTTGTTTGCTTTAATCTGTGACAAAAGCAATTGCCATAGAATTTACACATAATTACTTGATATTGTAGGAGTCAATTTGAACATCATATACGGTGATAGGATAGGCATTGTGATCTTTAATCTATGATTTATGCCACTTAGGCACCAAGAGATCCTGATTTTGTTTTGTGGCAAATTTTTCTCATTGAAAAACAAATTAATTTATTTAAAGTTTTATTTTTGGTTTTGAACTTCATGATTTTAATTATTATGTTGTCTGTTTAGGTTTGTAGACATGCCTGTTAGAAGACATATACAAGATGAACAAGGGTCAAATTTTACCGGCTCAATTCAAAGTTTACAGACAGCTCAAACCCCTCTCACTTGCCGATCACGGAAATCAGGGTCTGTGAATTCCAGTAGAATACAGGACACTTCTAGAATGTATAGCAGAATTAGCCAGGTATGTTCTTAAAAAGAAGGGTAAAGAATTATCTCCCTTAAAAATTATGCTTTGTTGTATTAAAAATGTTACCATAATTGCAACACTGTCCTGTTGTTCTTCGGCAAGTGAACATAGCTGTCCCAACACTGACACTCGCTTTCCCATATTTAAGGCCTAGAACAATAAAAATCTTAATTACAAAAAAATGTTCTCAAAAAAAAAAAAAAAATCTTTAAAAATTGTTCTTAATGAAAAATTATCTTTAAAAATGACATTACTGGTACCTGTAATCATCCCTAAGCATGCGTACTCTGTATTAGAGATGGCAATCTAATAGGTTATGGTGAAGTTCACATTGACAGTTGCATTTTTGTGTTAATTGAAATTTTAGTATTATAAAAGGCTTGGCAATAAATCAAAGGTGATTTATTTAGGAATAACATAGAAGAAATGAATTTTGTGACTTCAAAATAGTGTGGTTGTAAATTTACCAAGGGCTCTATAAAAGGAGGTTTTACTATACATATAAAAAGTATAGAACCCTTCTAGTATTGCAGCCAGTATGTAAGGCAAAAATGTTACTTAAACATTTTTTACCATGGTTGTTTATAGAGATAATTTCTATTGAATAAGACTGAATTACTGAATTTGTCCTCTAAATTTTTGTTATGGTAGGTGAAAATTTTCCTACCGGGTATCTTGAAAAATTTAAAGGTGCAATTTTGAAAATATTATATTTTTTTCCAGAGTAGTGAGGGATCAGTATTAATAGAAGATTTACCTGAAGAAGGACAGTCATTAATACACTGGTATACCAATGACTGGTCAGGTAATTCAACTTTATATGTAACAAGAGAGGGACAAATGCAGTGGCCAAAGTAGGACTTCAATCTGGGACTTTCACAGTACTAGCTGGGTGTTCTACCGACTAACCTACCCAGCCTACTTTCAAAACCAGTCAACCACATTTATTTTGAATTTTTTACCTATTACTGGTATAAGCAAAATTATATTTTTCACTGAGGCATGATTTTTTTCGAAATTTGGACAACACAATCTGTTCACTACACTTTTCATATGTTTTGTAATTGTTCCTTTGCATTTTACTTGTACCATCTTTGGGTTTGTTCATAGAAATGACGTCATTCCTTCAAAAAAATAATTACACACTGTAAAAGTTTAAAGTAGGTAGACTTGAGCAGTAGAAACTTATATGACTGGCTCAAGGACATGTCAAGTACATGTAGTTTGGAAGGTGTTTGAACCCATGATCCTTCAGTTATGAAGCTTAGGCAAAAAACTTTATTTGAGGGACCTCAGTGGCCAAGTGATTTAAAGTTCTGGATTACAGATTGTAGCACCTCTCACCACATAGGTTCAAATCCCACTCTGGAAGATCCTAGTGCAGGAAAGTTTGTCATTTCCCTTTGCTAAGGTTCTATGGTTTTCTGCAGACACTTCAGTTTCCTCTACCATCCTAGAACTAACTATTTCATTTTAAGTGTAAGAATCATGACTGGGGTAAAACACTATTATTCCACTCCACTGTTTACTTGACATCTTCATTAAGCTTCACCAAAGTTTGTTCAAGTAAATGACCTTGACTTTCATTAAAAAAGTTGTCAAATATTTCTTCCATGTGAACTTGCCAAACTTTAATCCAATGCCATCTACACTGAAAGACCTACCAAGTCAAAATCAAACTCATATCAAGTATATATAAGTAACATGAAATATGTTATCAAATTATGTTTTTTTAAAAAAGAGAAAAACAAGATTTAGTCCTTCTCTCACTTTAGGTTTTACTTTGCACTTTGATTTGATTAGAAGGGAACCTTGGAAAATAAATATTTGCTCTGTGTTAAAGGTATTGGCTTTAGAGTTATAAATTAAAGATAACCGACCGATAATGTTGATTTGTTAATTGAAGTTTAGCCTTATATCTTGACATCAGTATTTAATTCTATATTTCCGAATGTTTGTTTTTATTTTCTAGATGTAAGGCGGAATGAGTTTTTACACAAGTTCGTACTCAAGTTAGACCCCAGACAACATTATTTTATATCAACATTTTTATCAGTAAGTTTGCATATTTAAGTACTTGTAATTTATTTAGTTTTTGAAAAATAAACAAAAATATCCGATAAGCAGAGTTTTATATGTAATATCTCGAAATCGGTGTACATATACTTGAGAGAAAAAAGATATTGAATAAGAATAGGGTTGGCAGTTAAACAACAGATAAATTTATTTTTTGAAAAATAAACAAAAATTTCTGATAAGCAGAATTTTATATGAAATATCTTCAAAACTGATGTACAAATACTTGAGGGAAAAAAGATATTAAATAAGGATAGGGTTGGCTATAAACAACAAATTTTTATTGTAAATTTTGAAAAATAAACAAAAATATGAGATATGCAGAATTTTATACGCAATATCTCAAAATCGGTGTACATATACTTGAGAGAAAAAAGATATTGAATAAGTTCTACAGGTGGCAGTTAAACAACACATAATTTTATTTTTTGAAAAATAAATAAAAAATTTCTGATAAGCAGAATTTTATATGTAATATCTTCAAACGGGTGTACAAATACTCAAAAGAAAAAAAAATTAAATAAGGATAGGGTTGGCTATAAACAACAGATTTTTGTTTTAAATTTTGAAAAATAAACAAAAATTTCTGATAAGCAGAATTTTATATGAAATGTCTTCAAAACTGATGTACAAGTACTTGAGAGAGAGAAAAACATATTACTATAAACACAGGGCTATGGTTGGGTTTGGCTGTTAATGATAAGAAGTTTTTATTTTGTTTTTGATAAAAATTAACATAAATATCAGAAAAGGCAGTATTAAATGTACTGTAATATGCAAAACAGAATACTCAAGAAAACCTAAATAAGGATAAATTGACTATTAAACGACAGAATGTACAAATATTTAATCTAATTTAGGAAAAATAAACAAAAATGTCACATAAGCACTGTTTTATATGTGCTGTAATATGCAAACTCATGTCCTCAAGAAAAGTCAACTAAGGCCACTGTATATGGCACGCCAATTGATGCAAAAATCAGCTAACCCTAGGATAGCTCAGCTATCTATAGGATAGCTGGCTGCTATCCTATAGATACCAGACCGTAACTCTCGATACCTGCAGGTATTGTGGGTTATAAATCAGCTATCTATGGGATAGCTGTCTGCTATCCTATAGATAGCTGGCAGCTATCCCATAGATACCTGCTGTTATCCCATAGATACCTGAATTAAAACCCCCAATACCTCCTGGTATTCTGAGATAGAAAATAGTATTTCATTGAAAGCTGAGGTTTGTATGAATTACAAACTTCAAACCCCATTTTGCACCAGCTATCGGGAGTTGTAACTTTCTGTTATCCCTTAGATAGCCGATAGCCAATCAAAATCGTCCTTGCATCGTGCTGCGTTTGTCAACACTGAAGCAGACAAACAAGTTACACTGGGGAATTTGGATATTTGTAGAAATTTCAACAAATGTCACGTATCAGGAACATTATTATGGGTTGATAAAATAATTTATCCATCACTTGTGTAAAGGTTTGAACGACTGGACAGCGTAGTAGCACGATTCAGTCAAATTATTTTCGATGTTTTCGAGTCATGCGAGTGTGGCTGTGTGTTGGTTGACATCGCATCTTGGCGAATTTGCGAAGAATATTCGATTGGAATATAATAAAATTTGGTAATTTGAACTATTTTCAACTGAGTATACATGCTCAAAGCGACATAGTGTGTATCTGTCATCTACCTTCAGGTATGGTGTCAAATACTACACTACAGTGGGGACATAGTGTGTATCAGTCATGTTTCTATAAATATAGTGCCAAACAGTACAGTACATTTAAGACATAGTGTGTATCTGCCAACTACCTTTAGGTATGGTACCACATAATGGGGTACAGTGGTGACAAAGTGTGCATCTGTCATCTACCTTCAGGTATGGTGCCACACACTACAAAACAGTGGAAACAGTGTGTATCTGTCATCTACCTTTAGGTATGGTGCCACACACTACAGTACAAAGGTGCCAGAGTGTGTATCTGTCCTGTACCTTTAGGTATGGTGCCACACACTACAGTACAAAGGTGTTATAGTGTGTAATTGTCATGTAACTTTAGGTATGTTCCACATACTACAGTACAGTGGCAACAGTGTGTATCTGCCATCTACCTATAGGTATGGTGCCACATACTACAGTGCACTGGTGACAAAGTGTATCTCTTGTCATCTTCTTTTAGGTATTGTGCCACACACTACAGTACAATGGCAACATAGTTTGTATCTGTCATGCACCTTTAGGTATGGTGCCACACACTACAGTATAAAGGTGCCATAGTGTGTATCTGCCATGTATCTTTAGGTATGGTGCCACATAATACAGTAAAGTGATGACAGTTTGTATATGTCATGTACCTTTAGGTATGGTGCCACACACTACAGTATAAAGGTACCATAGTGTGTATCTGCCATGTATCTTTAGGTATGGTGCCACATAATACAGTAAAGTGATGACAGTTTGTATATGTCATGTACCTTTAGGTATGGTGCCACACACTACAGTATAAAGGTACCATAATGTGTATCTGTCAAGTAACTTTAGATATGGTGCCACATAATGCAGTACAGTGATGACAGTTTGTATCTGTCATGTACCTTTAGGTATGGTTCCACATAATGAGGGACAGTTGTGACAAAGTGTGTATCTGACATCTTATTTTATGTTTAGTACCACATAATATAGTACAGTTGTGACAAAGTATGTATCTGATATCTTCCTTTAGGTATGTACCACATAATGGGGTACAGTGGTGACAAAGTGTGTATCTGACATCTTCCTTTAGGTATGTACCACATAATGGGGTACAGTGGTGACAAAGTGTGTATCTGACATCTTCCTTTAGGTATGTACCACATAATGGGGTACAGTGGTGACAAAGTATATATCTGATATCTTCCTTTAGGTATGGTGCCACATATTGGGGTACAGTGGTGGCATAGTGTGTATCTGAAATCTTGAAATAGCTATGGTGGTTCATAATAGGGTACAGAGGTGACTAAGTGTGTATCTGGCATATACCTTTAGGTATGATACCACATAATGGGGTACAGTGGTTACAAAGTGTGTATCTAACATCTTCCTTTAGGTTTTGTGCCACATTTTAAAGTATAGTGGTGACAAAGTGTGTATCTGACATCCTTCTTTAGGTATGGTACCACATAATGGGGTACTGTGGTGACAAAGTGTGTATCTGACATCTTCCTTTAGGTTTTGTGCCACATTTTAAAGTATAGTGGTGACAAAGTGTGTATCTGACATCCTTCTTTAGGTATGGTGCCACATATAGGGTACAGTGGTGGCAAGTGTGTATCTGAATCTTTAGTATGGTGGTTCATAATAGGTACAGTGTGACAGTGTGTATCTGCTATATCTTTTAGGCATGGTGCCACATATAAGGTACAGTGTGAATTGTGTGTATCTGAATCTTCTAGGTATGGTGCCACATAATGGGTACAGTGGTGACAAAGTGTGTATCTGACATCTTCCTTTAGGTATGGTGCCACATAATGGGGTAGTGGTGACAAAGTGTGTATCTGACATCTTCCTTTAGGTATGGTGCCACATAATGGGTACAGTTGACAAAGTGTGTATCTGACATCTTCCTTTAGGTATGGTGCCACATATGGTACAGTGGTGACAAGTGTGTATCTGACATCTTTAGGTATGGTACCACATAATGGGTACAATTGTGACAAAGTGTATCTGACATCTCCTTTAGGTATGGTGCCACATAATGGGGTACAGTGGTGACATAGTGTGGACTAAATCTGCATCACTTGCATCTGGTGATATGTGTACAGGCAGAATATCCATGATTTCTGACTTGGTCTTAAGTTATCACTGATGTACATATATACATATAGGCAGAATGTTCATGTTTTTTATTGTCAGCATCAGAGATGAATGGCAGTTCATGTACTATACTTGAGCAGAATATCCTTCCAAACCTCAAGGTGTCTCCCACTGTGGACTTGACCCTTATTAACTAAAATGTAGTGTCTTTCCTTGTCATCTGACTTAAATGTTTGGTGTTGTGCCAGTATAATGGTAGTATAGTGGTCTGTGATGTTAGATGTGTAAATTAGCACTTTAAAGGTTCCATAAGTGTGCACTAGTACAAAGCATATCCAAAATACTTGTTTAACTTAAATTCTTACATTGTAAGCAATAAATATTTTGTACCATCCTGAATTTTACCAATTTTGAGGCATTATTGCAAATATTACCAGATTTCTGTACCATTTTCATATGAATTCAACTTTCTTCTGAGCTATATATCACAAAATACACAATCCCTAAGGAGACTAAACATATAGCATAGCACTTGGATAGCTAGATATTTTTAAGACACTGACACCTGTCAGATTGAGGTCCCTATTTCTTTAATTGAGGGGCTGGCAAAGTATAAATTATTTGGTAATTCATTAATTTATATAACCCCTTCCCTTTCCAATTTAAACATATTGTTATGGGAAAAATTCCAATTGGAAGTATTAATGGTTTTTCATAATATGAATTTCTCAGTAATTATGTATACTATATATCTTCATAATAAACCACATAAGGCATACAAATATACAATGCTGTATGTCTTCAAATAATAAGAAATCAATCTTAATTGTTTTGGTTTTTTGTTGATTGAATTTTTCGCAATTTTATCTGAAGGGTGGCAAGAAAAATCTCTGTTGTTGACAGTATGACTATGGTAGAGTGGAGTAATGGTATTTTACTATGCAGTAAACAATTTAAGGTCAAGATGGTTTTCATTTATATAGTTGAAGTCAGTTTTGGGATTGTGGAGTAAAGTAATGCTGTTTAATGTCCAAGTAAAATTTCTTTCACTTATATCAAGATGGACTATTCTAGGATGGTTGTGTGGGGTACTGGTGTTTAATGCCAAAATCAATATTCTTTCACTCATATGGATGCGGTCAGTTTTGAGGTAGTAGAGTGGAGTAATCTTCTTTCACACCCCAGTCAAGATTACCTCATTTATATTGAGGCAATCAGTTTTGGGATGGTTATGTGGAGTAATAACAATTTACACCAAGGTCAAGATTTTATTTATCAATTCTAAGGTGGTGTAGTGGAGTAATATCTATGGTGTTTCACCCTGTCAAGATTTTGTCACCAATTCATTTGCTGAGGCCGTCATTTCTTAGTGAGGAAAATGGAGTACCCAGAGAAAACGGGAAATATTGGCAAGCAAACTGACACACTTTTAACATTAGGAAGGATTTGAACTTGGGCAGGGAGTCACACTGTGGTTGATAATAAGATGTTTTAGAATTAGTCGCCGAGATCCCCCTAAGATAATGCAGGAAAAAGAGGTGGCCAGAGAAAACAATTGAATTTGGGCAAGATATAACTGGACTGTAAATAAGTGTAGTGAGTATTCATGTCAACTTTTTTTACATGTATATTGAAACAGTCATTTTTAATAATTCAAAAAGTAAGATTTTTCAGTTTAGGATTTAAAATTGTAAAATTTTGAGATACCAGCGGTGCCAATGAGTGGAGTTTTGACAGATATGTCTTAAGCATTCTCAGCCCAACAGGATTGAGAATTTTATCCCATAGGCATCATTGGCCAACTTGATTTCCAATTCATCTTTGTGGTGGACCAGACTGTAAGGGTGGTCAGGTAGCTCAGTCTGTAGAGCATCCCACTAGTATTGAAAAGGTCTGGATGGAACCTGGTGGGTTAAATTCAAAGTAAAAAATTGTAAACAAAAAAAGATGGGGGGGGGGAGGAGTGGCTGTGGCAAACCAGGCTGGCTCAAAGGGTGACAGTGTAGATTGAATCAGCAGAGTGCCCTGCTTGTAAATTTGGCCGATGCAAATTAGTTGCACCTTAATCATGTTTGTCGCAAACCAGGCTTGGTAGGTGGTGGGGTAACTCAGTTGGTAGAGTATCATGCTAGTATTTGGAAGGTCCAGGTTTGTGCAGCATTTTTCACTTTCCTGTTTAACCACTGCGGTAGCTCAGTTGGTAGGGTGCTCGCTACGTAAGTGGGAGGTCGTGAGTTCGATCCCCGGCCGGGTCTGACCCAAGACTTGAAAGTGGGTAGTGACTGTTCTTTCGCCAAGCACTCGGCATTACGAAATGAAAGTCAGTTCTTTTGGATGAGAACTCAAAATAAACAAGGTCCCGTGTCATGGTGGGCTTGGCACGCTAAAGAACCCTGCTGTATAATGCCAACAGTGCAATGCACAGGCAAAATTTCTGCAACTTCACCTGTAGCTGGTGATGTCTCGATATAAGTAAAAAATTCTTGACTGGGACGTTAAACACCATTACTCAACTTTCATGTTACATTTGGGGACATGTCCAACCAAGGCAAGTGGCAGAGCTGTCACCAACAAGATGGTCCCAGGTCCCAAGATGGTCCCAGGGTGGAACCTGGTGGTTTAAATTCAAGGGAGTCAAATCGAAATAAAGCAAGGGAGGAATTTAGCGGGCCAGACTTGACATATGGCCAATCAGCTCAATCATGGCCAACCCACCCCCCAGTACTGGCTACTACTGGGGAGATCCAAGGTTCAAGTTTTGATTTGGCCACTGCATTTTTTGTTAATTACTTAATATCCAATTGTTTATGAATTTAATTTTAAACCAGTTAAATGTGTAAACGCAATACATGATTAATTTGTTCATCAACAAGACTTCATCTTCTTGACTTGATAAGATTTTGATAGGTCAGTAGGTGTAAACTGTAATCAAAACTATGTTGATCGATTTCACAAACAGTATTTTATTAAACAAAATGAAAATCACACATAATGTAGATACGTGTACAATAATTATTTCTCCAAAATTTCAACACCGTACATAAAACACAGACTTGTGTGACGAAGTGAGAAAAGCGTCGCATGATTTTTCGGCGTCGTATCATTTAGTATGACCGCGTGTTACAATCTGACAAAACGGAGGGGGGGGGTGTCTAAAAACGCAGTTTTCTTGCTCAAACAGATGTATGTTCTTAAGTTATTTACGAAATGTTAAAATCGGAAAGTTATCAAACTATTTCTCAAGTATTAGTTCCTTATTTCTTGCCATTTTCGATCCGTTTAGTTTACGGTTTTGAGCTCGACGAACGATGCGTTGTACCGTATGATAGTCGTCTTAGCTGCTTAGCTGTCCATATTTAAAATTAATTCTCTACAGGCACTTAAAATATAAATCTATCAAAGTCAGTTTTAACTTCGATTGACTGGTTTTTGCTCTATTAACAGATTAATCAAAATTTGTTCTTCTATGTAAACAGCGACATATGTCTCTGATGTAAACAAGAAAATTTGTTACAAAGACGCTGATTGGTCAATTCAGCTATGGCTAGTTAATCAGCTATCTGGGGGTTTCCAGGCCTGCGATCCTATAGATAGCTGAGCTATCCTAGGGTTTGCTGTTGCAAAAATGGGTTTGAAGTTATTAATTCATTAAAACCTCAGCTTTTAATGTAATACTTCTTTGCATCTCAGAATACCAGGAGATATAGGGGGTTATTTTTCAGGTATCTATGGGTTCGCACCTGCTATCTATAGGATAGCAGACAGCTATCCCATAGATAGCTGATTTAACTCACAATACCTGCAGGTATCGAGAGTTACGGTCTGGTATCTATAGGATAGCAGCCAGCTATCCTATAGATAGCTGAGCTATCCTAGGGTTAGCTGATTTTTGCATCAATGGCGTGCCATAACTGTATGTACCATGGATGACTATTGAAGGGCAGAAAATACAAAACTTGTAATCAAATTTTGTAAAAGTAAACAAAAACTTAAGATAAGCACCGTTTTTTATATGCTGTAATATTTAAAATGAGTGCACTCAAGAAAAGTCAAATAAGGTTACTGTTAGATGCCTCTAAGAAAATACCAACTTTTATTCTGATTTTTATTACATTTGTGGTATATTTTAACATAAAAAGATAAATTTTGATTGTACAAATATATTTATAATTCAAGTGTTTAAAAATCATAGTTTATACACCCTTCCAGAAATAGCCGGAAACTGGTTATCGCTCTTGATATGACGTCACACCGGGAAGGCTATCTATCGATCCCATCATCATGTACAGTATATTCACTCAGTTCGAGTATATGTTAGGTGTCATATGTAAGCTACAGGTGAGATGATGAACCGACAAAGCGAATATTACTTTAAAGGGTGTATATTCACTCAGTTCGAGTATATGTTAGGTGTCATATGTAAGCTACAGGTGAGATGATAAACCGACAAAGCGAATATTACTTTAAATAAATTACAAATTACAAATTATGAATGGTCTAATTAAACAAATTTTAAACACATAGATGATCATCCGAAAAGACACTTAACATTGTAAAGGATTGTGTAGAATTTGTTGTAATTTCTTCAACAAAATAATAAGTTTTATTTTTACTAGAAAATTGCAATTTGTAAATGTTCAAATTTGAAAAAGATAAAATACATATTTATTAATAACTTGGACCATTTAATTACCCTCAAGGACATTTGAAATTCATATTTTTATCCGACTGGAAATATTTTAATTTTTTAATCAAATTACTACAAACGTTCACCTTCCACTTTTTTCTTATCTATCTTTATTTATTTTATAAAATCTGATTTTTCAAAACTTATTTACAAAATATTGATAAATTAAACAATTCAGATACATAATTGATAGTCAAAATAATTTGAAAACTTAAATTTTCCTGTGATTACAAATTAGCGACATCTTAAAGTTGTATTTAAAAATCATTGTTCAACTTGATTAAACTTTCATTAAAGAAACATCCGTTATTGCTAAAAATGTTAAAGGTTCTGAAAATTTATTTTCAAAATTATTAATAAAAATATATAAAAAAAAAAAAAAAAAAAAAACAACATTGAAATTTCGGTTGTATGGTTAAAATTTCGGTCAAATTTATATAAATAACAACTGATTCTAAGTAGAAATGATGGCATCCTTACCTAAGTTGACTTAAAAATAGGACTTTTAATTGGTTTCATTAATCCAATTTGCAATTAACAAGTCTCTAGATTATCTGATTACGAGATGAACAAGTCAACACCTGATTATAATACACAGTGATAAATATCTGATTTATTCTCATGTAGTGTCGTATCACTGCTTTGGTTATATTATACTTATTTGTCAAAAAATCAAAAAGTATAAAAATGAAAATACATAAATAAATAACTTTTAATACTAATTACGCGGTGTTTGTTATTATTTATCATCTTTAAACTGTAACACAAATATGTTAAGTTTCAAAATGTCGGATAAATAATTATCCCATGACTCGTTATAATTTTTTCGGATAGATAATTTGTTCGTTTATATAATTATTCACTGAGTTACAGAATATTAAAAATGCAATGTTTGTAGCTCTCTCTCTCTCTCTCTCTCTCTCTCTCCTCTCGTTTAAATAATTCTACCGACTGAGAATCTTCTGAGATTAACGAAAAGCTTAGACTACTTCTGACACACCTGGATTCATTCATGCATAAGCAAATTGTCCTTAGGTTGGACCGAAGCATTTTTCTCCTGTAAATCAGGTAATCAAAATCAGTGCCCTAATTAGTTCCGAATGACTGCCCATGACTTGGTATTACAATAACAAATATGTCATGGAACAGTTATTATTATGTAACAATTAAAATGAATTTTTAAAATTTTTAATGAAAAATATATTAATTTCAAATTATTTTTTAAAGTCATGGAATAAAATACCAGCGATATGTCATTAAAATTGAAATTTAATATTTAATTTCAAACAATATTATATTGAGGGACAATACGAAATGCTAGTATTTCCTTTTCATAACTCCCTGTATGACATCACATTCTACTATCAATCATGGCACTCCCCCCGCCAGGTGTCGCGATTTATCGGAAGGGTGTATAGATTTACAAGTTTTATAGCTCAACTGTTTTAGATAATTTAAACAACAAGGTTTACCGAAAACTGTAGCATTTAAATCTCAATTTTTGTTTCACACATAGCAGGTGTAGGTAGCTGAACAGGATGTGCTTACCCTTCCGGAGTACCCAGCCTCGCTTCCCTGATGAAAGTTCAAATGTTTAACTTAATTTGCGTTTTCAACGTTTTTCCTTTGGTTTTTTGGGGGGGATTGTGATTTAAACATAGACTTGTATGTTTGTTTTTGATTATGTGCATCTTCAGATTTTGACATATGTTTTTTTTCTTACTCATGATATTTTCTGAAAGAAATATGGTCCATTAGTTGTGACCTTGAACATGTGTCTTTGCCAAAGTAGGTAGTTTGATTAATTGGATGGGGTTTTACGCCCTAATAAAGAATATTTCACTTAATCACCAGCTATAGGTGAAGTGGCAGAAATTTGTATCTTTGCAGTGAGTGGGCTAAGGGCAAAGTGTCTACAATGCTGAGTCAAAGTAGGCATGGCACAGAAAAGAGCTCTAATTGCTTATTGTCACATATGCTCAGCATAAATATTTTCGCTTATGGCTGTTGTTGTCTTGATTTAAATAAAATGATTTTGACTGTGATGTTAAAACCCTAAGCAGTGTGTCACTCAATGAAATATAGGCATTATATGTTAATACACACTCAAATGAATCGATCACCTTTTAAAAAAAGTTAATGTTGTAACCAAGGGGTTTATGGATGTACCATGTTTTACCCCATAATGTTTATATAACATTTATGTCTCAATATCAATATGACATCTGCTTACTAACTTGCACATCTATTGATTTTTATTAAACTTGGCACAAATGTATACAAACATATGATGAGTAGCTTACCAAATTTACATGGGAAATTACCAACCTTGTGATGTTGGGGATGAGGTATGTTTTCTTTCAAGAAACTGCTATAGTTTCTAATGGATATGGAATCACATAAGTTGATGTATTTCGGAATTTATATTGTCGAGCACAAATGTTATGGGACATTGATCATATGCTACACTGGCAAAGAGGTATGGCAGGTTTGATAGGCATTTTTTACATTGCCCCCTGCTTAAGCAGATATATGACGTAACAATGTATTTTAATTCCCTCGTTTTTAGAAATTTTAGCATATATGAGAGCATAAAGATGGGCTTGCTAAGAAAAGTCTGAGTAAAATAGATCTTTGTTGGAGCCAAAATCTGAAAATTCACATATAATACTAATACTTTTTTATTAAACTACAACAGTATTTAGAATTTTATTTTTCAAAAACCAAAACGGTCCATTTAGGACAAAATCCTATCAAACCCTAACATACTACTTTTATAATTTTTTATGTAAGGGAGACAACTCATTAGTTTTATTCTTTCATTATAGGTTAGACAACAAAGAGATTTTATAGCCCTATTACCTGAAAAAATAGCTCTGAAAATACTCCGATATTTATCTCCTCTACAGATTCTACATTGTAGTGAGGTGAGTATTTTTTAATTACATAAAAAACAACAATGGCATAATGTAGATCAACAATAAATTTGCAAATAATTAAATGAATACACTAATTAAATAAACAAATTAATAAATACAAAAGTAGTGTCTTCTATTAACACAGAAAAAAGTTTATAATTTATTATTTATTAATTTGTGAAAAAAAATTAAAAAAATTTACCAGTGCTAAAATAACTTTGCTTCTGTTGAGGTGAAAAAAGTGCTGTCTTTGGAGTTGGTATACTCTGTCTTTTGAGGATAAGAAAATCCTATCTTCGTCGTAGCTCAAACATGTGGCTTAGTTCCTCCATTTAGCTGAGTAACCACCAACTATACTTTCTATTAAAAAAACCAACTGATTCAGATTATAACAATGAAGTTTACTTGTGTACCATGCAATACCTGCAAACATAGGCAAAACAGTAGTTTCTAACAAGTTATGAAAATCTTGAAAAATGTAAGTTTTAAGGATTAATATGAAATAATCCGATTCAATATGCATTTCTTTATTTTTCCTGATAATGGTACAGTTGAGACTGAAATTGATGCAATTGATATTTTTATATAAGGGAGACAACTCATTAATTAAATGATAATATTTTATTAATGTAAGGGAGACAACTGAAACTTTTCCCCCGTTTTCCTTCAGTTATTTAAGCAATATATTTTCATTTAAAGGTTTGTAAAGCCTGGAATATAATTGCCAATAGTAACAGTTTATGGCGGTATAAATGTAAGTTTATCGACATAAAGGTTCCGATAACAAGTCATCCAAACTGGAAACACATATACCGAGACAACATGTACCTGGCGATAAACTGGAGAAACGGAACATGTCGTGTGTCAGAGTTGAAAGGTCATACAGCAGAGTGAGTATCGGTAATATAAAAATTGTTTAACCAAAGTTTAAATTAAGGGAATTAGAATTATGAAATTTTTATCAATGGTAAAGATTGATGGTTTTGTTGATTTGGAAAAATTATTTTTACTATTATTAAACTCTAAAACTAATGAAATTATTTTTTCAATATAGAAAGTACTTTTGTTTTTAAATTTTAAGAATTATTTTTAATTTAAGTTTTATCAATATTCAAAGAATTTTAACTTTAAAATTTTGACAAGATATCCACACACTTTAATTTTCAGGTTATCAGGTGATGGTCAATACAAATTGCAAGTGAATTATATCAACATAAAATATTTGCATATGTTTTATTTTTTATTCATTACTCTAGCAAATTTAGACAAAAAAAATGGACACTGAAACTTCTTATTTACATTTACACTTGCAATACAAGAGGGACTCCTCATTGAGTGTCCTTTTGAAACCTAGTACTATTTATTTAAGTTTTTACAAAAATTTTTATTTTCCTAAGGGTGGAGTCTATAGTTTTCAATGAGACAATGTTAGCCAGTGGTAGTCAGGACAGAGCTATTAAACTCTGGGATATAAAGTCTGGGAATTTGATACAGACCCTGAAAGGACATGATAAAGGAGTCTGGTGTTTGAATTTCTTCACTAAAAATTTGTTGATAAGTGGTTCCCATGATGGCACCATTAAGGTAAGAACAAGTTTCCATTAATTATGTAGGTTTGGGCTTATGTCTATTGCTCAAACTAGGTCTTAAAGCATTAAAACCTTAAATGAATAAATGCCAGATTTTGAGAAACTCGAGAAGAGGGACAGAGGCTTGTTTAATTATACTTTCCAAAGTGCCCACATGACCACTTTGCTTCTTTTTTGAACAGCAAGGAACAATACCATTGTTTCTAATTCATCTATAGGTGTCTCAGTTATTTCCCTTAGATTTGACACAGACACTGACTGGATTGCAAATGCCAAAAACAACTCATATTGGTAATCTGCACACAAGTTTCGTTCATACCCTGTTCAGAGCAATATGATGCATTTGCATTAATATATGAACAGATATGCATGTTGCACGGTTAATTTCAGAATTGATTAAAACCATCACTTCAAATTATGTTTGGGGTGGTGGTTGGGGGATGTGTGTGGGGGAATTTAATGCTGCATTAACTGCTGTTCACCATGTGTGCTTGAGCGAACAGATACTTTTGGGTGACATGCTCACCAAAGCTAATGTGGACACATGCACTCTTAAAGGGGCCACAGTCTTGATAGCTGACATAACTGAACACTTGGCAATTTTATGAGCCTTTGGGATCACTCTAGTTCATGTTGGAATAATGGATATTTGTTTTAGGTGTGGAATATCAAAACAGGTGCTTGTCTGAGGACATTGTTAGCACATGATGGTCCAGTATGGGCAATGGTCAGATATGGTAATGTGCTGGTCAGTGTATCTCAAGACAGAATAGTAAGTAAATACTTTCTTTAAGCAAAGTTTGAAATTAAACATGGCAAATATAGCTCAAAGGCAACACAATACAAAGGCCAGGAAAGGAAGTTTGATGTTATTAATTTTAGCTCACCCTTAGTGAGCTTAGAGCATGGTAAAATGTGTGCATCCATAAATTTTTGTCTTTATTCCCCCTGCAATGAAGTTATACAAGTACGGTCTAACCAGTCTTAATAACCACCCTATATAAGAGCCATCTGCTTTTAAAGGCAAGTGAAATTATACCTTTATTGGTCCTTATTCAAGTTATTTGAACCTATATTTAACGGCCACCTGTACAAAAAACTTTGACTGGTTCTCTTGTGTGGACTTCATAGATAGGTTTGATTTCATTTGGTATGTGGTACATTGTGATACATAACTGTGTATTAAACTTGACTGCCAATTTATTAAAGTTGAAATTGGATTGAAATAGTTGGGAGTTTCACATACAGAGAAACCTGCTATAGTGACCACCTCTGTACAATGTCCTGTTGTACATTAACACCAGTATTTTAAAGTCCCTTTGCCTTCTATTTCAACCAAAAAGGAACTATATACCAGCATGGTAAACCATAAAGATAACCTGAAGTCCTTATTTTCTAAGTCCCATAGGTGGTCTTTATATACAAGTTTTTCTGTATATCAATACATGGATTTTAAAAAAATTTTGCTTGTGCTATCAATAAAATTATGAATATATTGATTCTCTGGAGTAATGTTTTATAACATTTTGATTAACAGGCTAAAGTCTGGGATATATCTAGATGTTTGGTATACCACACTCTTATAGGACATAATGCTGCCATATTTGCTGTAGACATGAATGAAGATGGGACCCTTATCATTACTGGATCTGCTGATAGGGTATGTAAGAACATTAACTGAGAGAGAGAGAGAGAGAGAGAGAAAGAGAAAGAGAGCAGGCTGTTCAACCTGCTGGTAGGGTAAATAAAACAGGTTGTAAGGAGTTTAACAAGACAGAGATAGAGAGAGGGGAAGCAAGTAAAGAACAGGGCTGTTGATCTGCTGATTTTGGAGCAGAAAATTGGCCATTACCTGATCAAGTTTAAAAACTGATTTTTCCCAAACATTTTGGAGAATTTCCCAATTTGAATAAATTAAATACAAAATTGTAACTTTTAAAATTTCTACTATATTCCCCCCCCCCCCCCCCCCATTAGATTTTTTCCACAAAAATTGCATGAAACAATGCTTATTTTCCCAATTCAAAGGGCTTCAGACCCTGTGACAAAAAGTGGTGTGACAGCCTTGGAAAGAGACAGAGGTTGGTACAGAATAAAAGTTAAGTGTGTTTTATGGCTCAAGGTACATGTTTGCATACATGTTGAGAATGCTAAATTAATACTATTTATCATTTAAAAAAATTTTGAATATTGTAATACTGTTTTTCAGAGTGTTCGTCTGTGGGAGTTAGAATCTGGTAAATGTATAAAAGTTATATGGGCCAGTCAGACGACCTCCATCATGGCCGTCAGTTACAGTAAAGGATATATTGCATGTTCTTATGGAGAGACTATATGTCTATACAGAGTAGAAACTGGACGACTTGTTAGATTGTATGAGGAACACCATAAAAGGTTAATATTTTATTTTATCAAATTTATCCCCCACCTTTCGAAGAAAGAGAGGGTATTGAATTCGAAGTTCCGTCCATCCAGGTACTTCTTTTCTAGAGTACCGGTAATTTTTCAAAACTATGAAGCACTATTTTATGATACTTTGTGCAAAGTATCAACATTGATAGGAGTTGTGTATATCATTATCCAGAGTTGGTTTGCTCATTTTCCTGTGAGTTATGGCCCTTTGACTGAAATGCAGTCACAAAAATTACCTACTGGCAGGGGATTCTATTTCACTGAATTTGCTTCCTTTTCCTTCATGTCCTTAATGATACTTTATGTATTTTAATTACCTTACTTACTGTTACTTGAAAATCATCACATCAGGATTTTCAGCTTACCAGTATTTGATGATTGCTTGAATTGGGCTTTATGTCCATGTGAAGAATATTTCACTTACCGGTATATAAGGATATCAACAGCTATTGGTGAAGTGCCAAAAAAGTTTACCTTTGTATTGCACTTAGGGCAGTTTTTGAAATCTCTTCCATTGAGAACCTTTGACTTTCATATCTAAATACCTAAGTGCTGGGCAAAAAAACAGTCACTACAGATTTTCAAGTCTTGATCAGACCTGGCTGGGGTTTGAACTCCAATCTCCTACATACAGAGGGAACACTTTACCAACTGAGCTATCATATAGGTTCTTTGTGTGATAAGAAAAATTTTCAAGAAATAATGGATAGCTGAATTTGTGCTGTGTGTGTTTATGTTTATGATCTGCTCTATACATTGTTACTTTGAGACAGCATGTACGCTGGTCTACCATGCCTCAGATTTACATCATATACTTCTTTAATTCATTACACTAATATTGAGCTTACCAGCAAAGAGTTGAGTAATGGTGTTTAACGTCCCAGTCAAGAATATTTCACTTATATAAATACCCTTTATAAATACAAATGCATAAGGAAAAAGGTCCTTTCTTGGATGCATTTGATAGAGATCGAACCCAAACTTAAGTTTGTTTGCAACATCTTAACCACATAGACATCATGGCTTTTACTGTAAAATATATAACTGAATAATATATTGTTTTTATGTACTAGTACATGTAAGTACATTGAAAATTATCACTTATATTTATAAATACAGAGTTGAGACATTGAGGCTACATATAACAGATCCTGAAAAAGTTAATGGTTCCATCATCAGTGCTGGAAAAGATGGACTGGTCAAGTACTGGGATGTTGAAAAGTAAGTATAAGCTGTACATGTACAGGGTTCACCATCATATTTCAGGATATACCATGACCTTTTGGGGAAATACAGTTAAACCTGCCTATAAAAGCCACCCAAGGGAACCAGTAAAAGTGGCCTTTATGGACAGGTGGTCCTTGTATACAGGTTCAAATAATATGAATAAAGAATAATTGAGATACAATGCTACTGGCCTTTGTAAACAGTTGGCCCTTTTATACAGATGACCTTTTTAGGCAGGTTGGACTGTATTATTTCCATTGGATATTGACTATTGCAGTACTGGACACTTTTTGTCATAATGGTGTTATTCGGGGAATTTGCGTCATTTTCATAATTGTTCTTCCCAAACTACATATACCATCTAATCAGTCAGAAAGAAATGTTAGTGTCATTTAGAGTAATGCATGTTGGAAATATGAAAAAAAAATGCTGTCCATTTGTTTCGATGCTGGGAAACAACTCAACATTACCCTGAATTGTTTTTAGCATTGCATAGATTGAACCATAAATTAAGAATTTTTCTTGATTTTTCAAAACGTCTATCAACTGTAGTTCTGATATTGAAGAAATGGTGCACACATACATTTTATTTATTTATTTATCTATTTTTTTTTTTTTTGCAACAGGAAGACAAGTATTCAGACTTTCCAGGGAAACTTTGGTGCTGTTAAGTGTATACAGTTTGATGACCTGAGGATAGCCAGTGGAGCGGATGAGAAAATAAGGATACTGGACTTCAATATCGGACCAACTTCTACAAATACTGAGACACAATCTGCTCAAACCAAAGCATAGCTGGACTATTTTTATGAATTAACACCAATTTTTTGCTACACCAAATTTTGACTGCATGGGTTTCTTGTGCACAATGTTACTGTGAACTAAAACTTAATATTATATAAGTGCAAGTGCTTAAAATAAGCAGACATAAGGATATGCAAACTTCTGTATTGCTGTTGAGAATCTACAAAAGGACTTTATTCAAAAATGTCAGAGTACAAAGAACAAGCATACAAAAACTGTTTTACTCAGGAAAATTGTGATTAAGAATGTCTTCCCTGACTTATCTCATAACATAGACTCAAGAAAGATGAATAGGGGTCTAGAATTCTAGATGCATAATTCAAGATAATCTCTTGGCATGTAATATTACATTGCCTTGATTGGATTGGATATATAATGGTTGGAGTGTAGACCTGAAAATAGCCTACTGAATGCTAAAAAGACTTCTTTGGCATGTCATATCACATTGCTGCAATTGGAATTGGATGTGTAGTGGTTGAGATTGTGCAATGCAAAATAAGCCTACTGAAAGTGACTTTCAACTGATTTTAATGGCATAGAAATGCAGAATCCGGACATGAAGATTGTGATAGCACAGACACTTTCCTACATTGATAAGACCAGTTTGTCCAAAAAACCAGTTATTTGTACAATTGAACTTGTCTATAGAGGCCACTCAAGGAAATCAATAAAAGTGGCCTTTATGGGCAGGTGGCCCTTGCATACAGGTTCAAATATGAATAAAGAACAATTAAGATACAGTTCTACTGGCCTTTATAAACATGTGGCCCTTACATAGAGGCACAATTTAAGGCAGGTTAGACTGTATGTGATATATAAACTTTTATCTGTGTCTCTTAGCTGATTTCAGAGTAGGATTGCTATAGCCACAAAACCAGGCTGACCAATCAAATTTATTTATTTGTCCAGATCGGTACATTTGCCATTTAGGTACTTTTTAATCATAAAGTGTTTGATTTTGGTACAATTTCCATACAAAAAATCTGAATATTTAATACTTTTAATTAAAATAGTGCCAAAGTTGGAAAAACATCTATATAATTTGACCTTTTTATTTTATCCATCTGTTAATCCGTTTTTATGGTACAAATCCATGAAAAACTGATAAATCTGTTGAATTGGTCAGCCTGCAAAATGCTAAACTTTTAAAAAAAAATCTAATTTGATATATGCACAAATCTGTTCATCATCAGTTCCAAGATCGAATCTCATAAAAAAATATTTTGATATACCCGGTACATATATTTTTTCTACTTTTTTATATTTCTTGCCATATCATTTATTTTGTTATTTGTTTACATTCAGCTCTTAGTTAATTAAGATATTTCTTCCAATTATTTGAATGTCTGTGATATGAAAATTATAAATACTTGCATATAAACCAAGTGTTTATATATTTACATTGTACCATGTTTTTTTTTTAAAACTTGGAACTATTTTCAAATCTGTGATAAGCTAAAATCTGTGATAATTATGTTTTACTTTTTTAAGTTTTTATGTTCTTTGTTTGATATATTTGACAATAAATGACATGATGAACTTCCACAGCTAGTTACTGTCTGTCTGTTTACAGGGTTCGTACAGGCCTGAAAAAGACCTTAAATTTTGAGGTTTGCCCTAAAAAGACCCTAAAAACAAGTCTGACCCTAAAAAGCCCATGAATTTATCCTGAAGGCCCTAAAAAGCCCTTGAGTTGGGTGTCTGTATTTTGATATTAAGTAGTTGCAAATAGACTGATATAAATAAATTAATGAAATGAGCAATTTAAAAGTACCTGGCCCTCCCAACTCCCCAACTTCAACATTATCCACTTAGTGTCGTTACTATTGACACGTAAGTAATTCTTTTATTGATTTAACTGCCTTTGCACCAATTTTTTTTTGCTAAAATTGTCTTTCTGATTAGGCCTTGAATTTGCAAATAAGACCTTGAAAAGGACCCTACAAAGTCCTTAAACTTGGAGTCCAAATGCCTGTATCTGTTTAAATGTGTCCCAAGCCTATCAGCTCGTCTGGGGCCTCAGTGGGAGAGGAGTCTAATTTGTGCACATTTACAGATCACAGAGCCTCCCATCACCTAGGTTTGAATCCTGCTTAGACCAATTCTAGTACAGTATATTGCATTTTCACAGTGTCAAATTTTCGCAGTTTGACGATGACTAGTGTATTCGCAGTGTCATATTTTCGCATCTTATCTGATTCAAGGAAAACGACTCTAGCAAGATTAATGGGCTGGTAATACCAGTGTCTATTCATGGTGGTTTAATTTTCGTGGGAATACACTTGACCGTGAATATAGCGAAAATAAAACCATAGGGAAATATAAGCATTATACAGTATAAAACGTTTGTCAATTTCACTTACTAAAAGTTGGTGGTTTTCTCTGGGCACTCCAGATTCCTCCATCACCCCTAAACTGACAGCCTTGATATAAGTGAAAGAATTTTGACTGGCTTGTAAAACACTATTACTCCACTCATCAATCTAACACTTCTCACAATCTCATTTACATCAAGTGACAGAGAGTACAAGAAAGCCAGTCCATTGCAAAGGTTAACCCTTAGCATATCAACTGTACCTATTTATTTGTTAGCTGGATGGACTGACGCAATGTGAAAATCAATGCCTTGCTCAAGGACATACCAAGCAACCCGCCTACAGCTTGAACCTACAACCCTTGAATCGTAATTGATTGGATTGAATGGGTTTTACATCCAAGTCAAAAATATTTCACTTATATTGGGATATCACCCTCTGTACCTCTGTAGGTGGTGACAGACATTTTTACCTTTGCAATACACTAAGTGTGATGTGCAGGGGGGGGGGTCTTTAGCATGTCATACTGACTGGACAGACATCAATTTTTAAAATCTCCTCTGAAGGTACTTAAGCTTGAAAGTTTATACCATCAAATATTTCTATATTCATATAATAAATGCATGTATATGTCTTCTTATATGTTTAGCCAGCTCCATCTATTAAACTAACATTTGAATGAACAAATGATGATGTAGTGCATACAGGTTTTATATTGGGGGATTTTATGTGAAGCTAATTTTTGCTAAACTGATGGAAAAATCTAGTAAGGTAGTTAGTGAGATTTTATGTCTTGGTCAAGATTATTTTACCTTATATCTAGATGTTACCAGTATAGAAGAAATTCTATGGTCTTAAATCAAACCTGCCATGAAAAAGGACATCATATTTAAAGGTCTTGCTGTAGGACCTTTTGACTTTTATATTAAACTCAAATAATAATGTAAGTCAAGTGCTTTACTGATCAGGCTGAGGAAAATTTTTTTACGCCTGCATGAAAATGCATCATATACCTAATACTACCATATTGTTCTCTTCCAATGAAAAATACTCTAGGTCAGTTCAGGGATAGCGGAGAAAAGATGAGTACCTAGAAAAAACTACTGACCTTTGCAAAGCAAACTGACAAACTTTCTCACACTAGAATCTATCTCAAGTTGGATTTGAACCCAGGCTGCGAGTGGCACTGCGAACTATTAGCCAGCTTTTTGAACCACTTGGCCACCAAGGATCCTGATTGATGCAGATAGAATATTGCAATTGAAAGAGACATAGAGTTTATACAGACCACTGCCATCTAGCTAATAGTTGTAGTATTTATGTAAGCTAATAGTTTGTAACATGAAAGAGAAAAATGCAGGGTCGGACCGGGGATGGAACCCGGGACCTCCCACACTATAGGTGAGTGCTCTACCACTGAGCTACCCAGACCGCTACATTCCTCCCTTCCTTTTTATCGATTCAACTCCCTTGAATCGAAACCACCAGGTTCCACCCTGGGACCAACCTCTTAGTCAGCCACTTCCCAGGGTCGGACGAGCCCCCAAATGTAACAGGAAAGAGAAAAATGCAGGGTCGGACCGGGGATCGAACCTGGGGCCTCCAGCACTATAGGCGAGTGCTCTACCACTGAGCTACCCAGACCACTACAAGTTAAACTCACAATATTAGTCTTTAAAAAGTTTAACTATAAGGTGTGTATCTCGATACTGCATACAGGGGGTATAAAAAATTGTTTCAAAACATAATTAAAATGTTTAAAGTTAATTTTTTTTTATTCATTACTGAAGAATATTTTAAATGCCAATAAATATAACAAGTCAATTTAAATGTACCTTAAATCAGGATATTTTGTGTGGTACAAATTTTGTGGATTCATTGCAAAATTTTTCGCTTTTGATTATTTGCGATCTTGAAAACTTAAAAACATCACAATAAATGACACAAAGTGTGATTTTCTATTTAAATTGGCAATAAAAATTGGCATTTGATGATTTTTATTGAAATTCACTAGATACTTGTAATTTCTAGAAAAAAAAATTATTACCAATTTTAAGTTACTAGTACTTCAATTAATGTGTAATGAATGAAAACATTTTTGCAATTTTAATTTTTTATCACGAAACCATGACAAAATAATCCTGTTTTAAGGTACCACAACAAAATATCTAGCAAGTGTATAATGCTGCATTAAATTATGAAAAATCAATTCATCAATCCTATAAAATTGGCAAATGTCAATCTTAATCCTTCATTCAAGTATAAAATAAAATTCTTCATAATTTAAAAAAAATACTGCAATGTTTGGGAAAAAAATAAAAATAAAACCAATAATCTTTGTTAAAATAAGTTTTTATACTGGTAGTTCATGAACCTGAGTAAGTCTGTATATGTTGAGAGCACACTTAACAGAGTAATTTTGTCCTTTACCAAGTGCAGATCAAGATTGTTCGGGTACAGAAATAAGTTTATCAAATTGAAAATATAATTTTACGAGACAGTTTAGGTATAATACTGTGTATTGAAATTAAAATCAACTTTATTCTTTTGAAGAAAAAAAAAGTAGACTAGTAATAAGTATATAAATAAATGAATGATGTAATACATGTACAATAAATTTACCACAATGACCTGTCCACTTGACCTTTAATTTAAATATTTATCATGGATCAGTTAATTTATATGTAGGGAACTCGGGTCCATTTCATCAACATCATAAAGTGATACTCACTTTATAGAGTAGGCGCTTGCAATGTGTATGTATTTACTTGAATCTTGACACTAACAATTTATTGGGTGGATCATCCTATATGAATATTCCTATTAAAAGGTCAAACGGACAGGTTGATGTAGTTTACCGGTATATGGTGATTATGTATTATAATAAAGTTAACCATTAAATATTAATATTGAAAAAAGAAAGACAATAATGGCATCACAGCTCAAGTTTTTAAAAGAACTAAAAATAAAGGCAATGGTCGATATACCCGATGAACAGTAATAGTTCTGTACAAATGAATTGTGAAGAATCATGAGATTCACAGGTTTACCAAAAAACAAATTTTAAATTTAATATACTTAGCACCATAAAAAGTATGAAAAGCATTGTTTTTGTACAACAATATCTACTTGTTTTATCAAAACAACTTAATACATACATAGTACTATAAATTAACAAAAAGAATACAAGAATATTACAACATTTCAAAATATTACCAAAAACAAAAATGTCGGATCATCTGTAAACATACTAGATAGCACATGATATTGCATGATTTTAGTGTGACTACTGTTGCTACTGGATACGAAAAATGTCCTGGGGAAATTTTTGTTATATACTGGAAAATTTGAAATATATGGGATTCCATTTCCAGTAAAAAAAAATATTCTAATGATATAAAATTTTATGGGCTATCACATTGTACAGTGATTTCTCTAAAATTTGTAGCAGGAGGTAGATTGACTAGTCCAAAAGGCCAGTGGTCAAGGGAGACTCCTAGGCCAAAAACGATTTTCTGGTTTTCTGAAGGCAATTTTATGAATTCTAACAAGCCAATTTGGAATTTTAGGCTGTCAATTATGCCTGTTGCTGCCTCTTATGATGAATGGAATCTGTAATAAATACAGCCTTTGAAAGCTATCGCTGTGAACACCAATAAAAAACTTCAATGTTTCATATGAGCACTAATGCTTATTTCATTGGTATCATATTTAATAACATCTTAATCTCTGCAGGCTAGTCAACAAATGAAATATCTACAGGCATGACAACCCAAACGGGAAAATAAAATAAATATCACAAATAGGCATGAAAATGATATCAAAACTTGATATGGCATTGTGAAATGTATATATGTGTAATAATCTTCATGCAAATTAAAAGATAGAATAAGAGAAAAATATTTACTCTAATAAATAAAACAATATTTAAATATTGTAAATATCAATAGGTTTTACCAGCAGTAACAAAACAATTAAATAAAACAAATATTATAGTGACAAATTTAACAATATACTCAAAAGTCACTAACAGTATGGCAAACAAGTTTATGCATCAATACACTACAGGTGTTCCAAAATATATGTCTGTATTGAAATGAATAACTTTCAAAGAATATCCTCATAATGTAAAATAGATTACTTTTAGAGCACATCATAACCCATTAAATCAATTCATTATATTTACTGCCCAATCTCTGTCATTGCTATAACTTTTTTTTAAATCCAAAAATTTATTTTTCAGTTTTTATGAATCCAATTTTTTTTTAGACTTTCATTACCAGTATAATACCACAGTTTACTTTTTCATCTCGCTTGGCACACAATTTTAGCAATGTTTAATGTGTAAAAGTCCAAAATTTAATATTTTCTTTGAACAAATATTGATCGCTTTGTAATTATAAAGGCCTAATTTATCACACAACAGCTTTATCGTGCTGAAATTTGACTAACAAATGAATGATGCAATAAATTAGGAGTTTTAACAGTTTGATAAATTCTGAACAATGAAAATGAGTAAATGCATTGACCAGATTGGGCTCCAGAAGGAAAAAGAATGAGAGGAAGACCAAAAGAGACCTGGAGAAGAACAACTGAGAAGGAAACAAATGATATGGGCTGACCAAGTTGGAGAATGGCAGAAAGAGATGCTTTAAATAGGATGAAGTGGAGACATCTGTGTCTCGCCTTATGCTCCACTAGGAGCGAAGAGGATAGGTAGGTAGGTAGGTAAATTCTAAACAATTGAAAAATGCAGAAATGTTTAGAAAATTATATTAACATAAATGTCTTTTTTTTCTTTGTGTTTTTCTAAATATTGGACTTGATAATAATTATTGCATCTCAAAATGAACATATATTTTGGGACACCCTGTATATAACATGTGTATATATAGCTGACACAATGAGTTATAATGGCTTTGAAGTATCTATATGTATGCAATTTTTGGTCACAGAGACTTATCGGTACTTTTCCCGTAGAAATGACATCAACAGAAAATTGACTATGGAAAACTATGTATATGATGGTTTTTAAAAGTAATATAAATTCTTTGGTCCACATATTGAAATACAGACTTTGTTCATCACTGATTTTACAAAGTGATAAATGATTAATTAATGACTTGTGACATCAAAAAAATGTGAAACGAGACAAATTGTGTTGCTGCCAAAAAAATGTGAGTTTTTCAAAATGATGTAAAAAAAAGAGAAACTCTCAAAAAGATGAAACTGCATTTGATAATGTCATGTGACCAGCATGATATTGCACTGATTTCTAGATATTTGATAGATAGAAATTATAAATAAAAGTAATTTAAAAATAACAATTGGGAAAGGAATGACTTTTTAACATTGGGGAACCAGATTATCTCCCTTTGTAGGTGCCTATGTATAATACAGGCATTTTGCATTTACATATCAGAAATGTGTAATTGTGTTAATCATTTCAGCTTTATACATAATTATTTTTTGATAGGATTATCTTTTGCTGTGACTACACTTTAATGCATGAATATTTTTAGCATTAATAGTTCCCCTGTTTTGAAATACTTCTAATGTCTTTTCAAGTTGTTGCCAAAAACATTTCATGTGTCAGCTACCTATAAACATACACATTTTATAACACTAACATCCCTAAAACCTCAATAACAAATTCATATGTACACACTCCCATAACAATATAATAACACACTGTACATGTAATAAACAAACTTAACACTAAGGCAGATACATACATCAAGACATTCAATCATACAGAAATACAGTAATTCCTTGTTATAAAGCCTCTCAATAATTTTGCCACCTTGCTTATGTCCACGCCTTTTAAAATTCATAGCCACTCCTTTTAAAACTTTTGGCCACACCCTTTTAAACTTTTGGCCACACCTTTGAAAAACTTATAGCCACACCTTTTAAAAGTCTTCTATATTTTATTTATATGGACATGCCTTTTTGAAATCACAAAAATAATTTCTTTTGTTTTCCTTTATAAGCTTCCCACGTTTTATTGCAAAAATCTTTTACAACACCAAATTTTCACTGAACAAATAGTAGCAATGAAACTAGGTTTACTGTAGCTGCACACACTGCATAACAAAGTATATTCTCACACAAAGCACCACTGACGTAAAAAACGACAAGCAGCAGCTATTTATCCTCTTGGTGACAAGTCCTCCATATGTCTGTGTAACAAAGTGTTGATGATGTCTGCGTACTGTATTCCAAAAACGGCTCTGTTGTGTGAGATTAACCGTAGAAACTGTCCAGATAAATTACTCAGTTCACTCTCAACCACAGAAAAACCTGGCGGTACTTTCATCTGTTCTTTGTGTCGTGGGGATAAAATCTCTTTGACAAAATCTGTTAATCTTTTTCCTGTATGAGGAATGTAAACAGTTTTGATTTAATTAAGAGAGATTCAAATTGAAAAATGCTCAATTTGTTATACTGGGGTTTAACAATGGAGTCGAGTAATGGAATTTTACATCCCAGTCAAGATTCTTTAATTTATATGGTGGTGGAGGAAACTGGAGTGCCTGGAGAAAACCACCAACTTTCAGAAATCAAACTCACCATCATTCCCACACTAGGATCTGTCACAAGTGGAATTTGAAACTAGGTGCTTAGAGGTGCTGTGATCTGTATGTGCATGCTTTTGACCACCCTGTCACCAAGATCCATTACATTGGAGTTTAATAATCATGTTGAAAGAATTTCACTTATATTTAGACAGAAGTAATTAATTTATATCTGATAAAACACAAACATACTAATCCATGTCTGAATCATAATCCAGAAGCAAAGTAAAAACTTTGGAACTGACAAGTTATGTTCGGCACGTGAACTTCCACAAGGGAAGTGAGGTCGGGTGCTCCGGAAGGGTAACAACTCTTATTGGAAAGTGAATCAAATGACTCATTAACATAAAACAATCCTTAATGCAAGGAAATTCTTGAAGGCGATACAAATGTGTATAATTCTCTAATAGGTGATTAGATTGATTAAATTAGTGTTTACATGATTGTCAAGATTATTTCTCTTATATTGAGATCTCACCTGCTACAGGTAAAACCACTGAAGTTTATAAATATGCAATGTGCTTATTTAATCAGTGAACAGTGATGGTTCTTTTTTATTTTCTATTTTGCCATCATGGTTAGGACTTGGGGCATTAGTTTTTAGAGTTTCAATCACACTGTGACTGAATGGTTAGGGTGGGACATCAATGGGCAATGTTTTGCTCCAAAAGGTTGTTTTGTGAATAATATAGGCATATAGGAGTTTGTATGATTATGGCTATGTTTGACCACAGAACTCCTTTTTCTAGATCTCCATATTAGCCAGATTCTTAATACATGTACTAAGTGTTCCTGAAGATAAATCACTTTAGTTGGTATATTCTTCTCAAATATGAATTTAATTTGGCATTATACACTCATGACTGCAAAACTATTAATGGTATTTAAATCAACAATAAACCCATGAAACTCACCCATAAGTCTGTTAACTGTGTTGTCTTTATTGGCGACCTCTTTAATCTGGCCAATCAGAACTTTCTGCTGCTCTGCATCTCTCTCCGTAAATCCGTGAGATTTCATGAATTCATTTACAGATTTATTTATCTGCTCTGCCACATTTGTCATTGCACTAGATAAATCTCTGAAAACAATAATAACATTTAATTTTTTAATTATTATTCATTACTATAATGTGGAACTTCAAAGATGCAAATGTAATTTTTCTTGAAGAACTTCACAGATATGTTATATGGCCTAAATGGATTTTTTCAGCTATCCTTATGAAGCTGCATAGAAATTATACCTATGCTATGGACAGAAATTTTATGTGATATACTTTATTTATGTCACACCTAATGTGGCACAGCAAGTCAGTTTCAAGGTCTTATTTAAATTATCTTGTGACATTCATTTTGAATACTTTGTGTTTGGTGATAAGTTAAGTCAACCCACATGGTTTGCCAAATCTTGGGTATGACCAGACTTAATAAAGGGGAGTACAGCAATGGAGTTTTATGCCCCAGTCAAAATTCTAGACATGCAGTTTATGGATCTTATAAGAAATGGCAGAGTTTCAATCAAGGTCTTATTTAAATTATTTTGTGACTTTCATTTTGTATAATTTATGTTTGGTGATAAGTCACTCAAAAGATGTTCAAATCTTCGGTATGACCAGACTTAATAAAGAGGAGTGGAGTTAAAAAGTTTTAAGCCCCAGTCAAAATTTTAAACATGCATTCATTGATGGTGGTAGAAATGAGTGCCCAGAGAAAACCAGTGACCTTCAGCAAGTGCACATTAACTTACTCACACTAGGAACTGTCCAGAGTGGCATTCAATCTAAGGCAGTGAGAGATACTGTGATCAATAAGCCAGGATTTATACCACTTGGCCACCAAAGTCTCCAATGTATTAAAACTACAGTTACCATTCATATCATACTATATAAGAAACATTTGCGAGGAAAAATTTTTTCATTTTTTTCAGTAACTCTTATACCATGAATATATCTTCTCAGCGAAAATTTCTTATTTCCCTTGGTACATTTTTCCTACTGTCGCGGAACCGTGAAAATTTCTTACTGCGAAAAAATTTGGAAGATCATAACCGTGAAAGTTTCCTACCGCTAATGTTTCTAATTATACAGTATACTTTGTGAAGAAGCTAACAGAATTACATACTTGTCATGAACACCATCTAGTATGGTCAGAGTCTCCGTTTTCATTTGTTCTTTTAGCTGTTGTACTCCAGCGATAGGTGCTCCGACGGTACTGTAAGTCAGTAGTAATGCTGAAGCCACTATCGTCAATCTCTGGGACTTATCTCTCATCTCTAGAATCCTGCTCTGATCAATCACCAATGTCTACAAATAGAATGTATAAATATTAAACAAAGGTATTCAAAAACAGTCAAACCATGATGTGTTAAGCACTGCCCTTGTGAAACAAACATTCTGAATATTTCTGAAAATATCAGAATTCATTCTAACTTTTTTTACACCAAACATTTTTTTTGAAAACTTTATAATATTCTGAATTTTGTATGAAAATCCTAAATTCAGTTTGAATATGTAATAAAAGTTATGTATTTACCCATTTTAACTTCACACATTTAGGTATTCAAAAATTAAGCTTGACACTTGTTATGACTTTAAATTATTTTCTATCACTCAATCCAGGACCAAGCCTGAAGGACCATAAATTTCTGTCTTAATACAATTCTTTAACCTTATTAGAGCTTATTTCTATATCGAGTTTAAGTATGTACCAGGCATGGGAAAAAATTCAGTGGTCAAACCGGGACTCAAAACCCGAGAACTTCCCAAAACTCTATAGACTGAGCTACTAGGTCATCAATTGAGCACAGTCCACCACTTGTACCTTCAATCACTTGATCCAGGACCAGGGGCCATAATGAGAAAATAAATAAATGTCTGTCCAAATAAAATTCTTTATTTATCATCAGAGTTTTTTTCAATAATATATGTATGTTTATTTATGTACCTCTGGAAAAATCTGATTATCATCCCAGTTCAGAAACTCCGCATAAGCCTCATTTAATATTGAAGCTGGGGATACCATACTGGAAGATGTGGCTCCCTCTGTGGGGGAAGAATCTGTACTGTCAGATAGTTTCTCAAAACTCCTCTTCAACCATAGTTTGGTTAACTCCAGCCCATCAATACCAAGTCCTAAAATCATACAAAAATAGAGTCCTTTAGCAAAACATAGCACTGTCGTGCTGCTGTACAGCATAGTTGGGAAAATGGTGCTGGAGTAGGACTATAAATATAACCGAAAATCCCTGCCGAGTCCTGACTAACACAATGTGAGGAAAATGGACCAATGGGATAGCAAATTCTTCCACTGCTGCGCCAGTGAGCTAACACCCAAACATCACTGTGTGTGTGCTATTACAAAGCAGACACAACCATAATACACATGTGCGAGTCATGGTCATGCTACTAGGGTAGCCTAGTGTGATATGGCTGACACTAACAGAGATTAAAATGTTCTGGCATCAGCCTGAGGCTTATCATGAGGTGTCCAATATAGTGAATATAAATAAACAGATGCCATACCACTGACAACATTTTCATCTTTTTCCAAATTTTCAACATACCCTCTTGTGTTTGAATGAATTCCTGGAACTTTTGCCTTTCATATTCCACAGCATGTTGTTGAATGTATGGCCTCATCTGTTGTATTGTGAAGTTTGCCATGTCCATTTTTAATAAGTCTATCACTTCAAATGTTTTCCTAGAAAAGATAACCCACTTCAACTGTATGGCATTGTCTAATATACATTATAGCAGTAAGTAAAGCACTAAATACATAAAAGGCAAATATCTACTACAAGGTAATTATAAACTTTATCTCCAAACTTAAGTAAAGTTACTTAAACACCCTGTCCCCTGGGGTCGTTTCTTCAAAGCTGTATTAACTTAACCAGTTGGTTAGCCAAAATTTGCACCTTTTGTATATTTAAAATTTCTTATGAAAATAAATACAATTGCTATTGTCAAATCAAATTTATTTAAGTCATAATTGTATGATTATATTAATGTTTTGACATTTTAATAACATTTTGAATTTTCACTAACCAGTTGGAACCAGTTAGTTAAGCTATTACAGAGCTTTCTATAACCAAGTTCCAGGCTGTTTGATTTGATGTGTAGAAAGATCAATTTCATCTAGTCAAGATCAAACTGGAAAAATTTTGTGGTTTCCACCTTTATTTCCAAATGACATCCTTAAGTGATTAAGATGATTGATCAGTGGTCATTCCATAAGTTTGATTGACAGATAAGATGTCAATTTCACCTTCTGAAATATTCCAACTTCATCTCAATAGCAACTTAACTGAAGATGACAAGAACACCTGGCATATACCTGGTTTGATTGACAAGAAGATGTCCATTTCATCTTTCAAGAACTAATGCAGGGTAAAGAAAAGATTAAGAACGTTTATTTTAGGTATTTTTGTGAGGGATTGTATAATTTGAAATTTTCAATATTACCATAAATGCAAGGGTAGAACTATAATTACAGCTTTAACTATAATTATCTATGAAGATTACATTTGTTTAGCTTTTATAATGATAAAATTAACACAATGGTTAAGAATGTTGTATTGATTGATTGGATGGGATTTATGTCCAAAGCAAGAATATAGCACTTATATCAACACATCACCAGCTATGTGTGAAGTGGCAGAAATTTTTACCATTGCAATACACTCAGAGCAATATGCAGCTGGGATTCTTTAACAAAAGATGCCTGCCTTGACACAGGGTATCAGTTTGCAAGATCTCTTCTCAAGGACCCCATCACTTTCGTTTCAAAATGCTGAGTGCTTGGCAATAGAATAGTCACTACCTTTTTTCAACCCAGTCTCCCTAGCTGGGGTTTGAACCCACAACCTCCCACATACAGAGTGAGCACTCTACCAATTGAGCGAATGTAGTAGAATCACAATGTTGTACATTAATTTTGAAAGCAATCATCTAAACCACATGGTCACCTTGACCTCACTTAAGATATAGGAGTTTATTAATCACTTACTTGAACAATGGAATCACTTCCTTAATTTCTTTCAGTTCAGCTACTGCCTCATCTCGGACTGGTGCACATAATTTAGACATGATACCAATGATATAATTTGAGTAATAGAAAATATCAAATGCATCATTCTGTAATTTCTGTTGAATAAGCTCTGTGTCTAATACTTCTCCTATCTGAGCACGGAACCGAACATGCTGAGGCAACAAAAGTGACAGCAGTTTCTGAAAATCAAGAGAAAAAATTAGCAATTATTTTTTTTTCAGAATATGACAAGGACAAGTTTTCATTTTGCTTTTTATGGCAAAATTTAGATTCTCATCAGTCAACATGCACAGGAAATGTTTAAAATTTATTATTTGGCAAAATCTAAATCCATATGTTCACAATGTTTTTATTGAAACTGTTCATCAATACATATATATAGATGGAATTCTTTGAATCATACCCAGCTGGTTTTGAAAACCTATCAGTGTTATCTTAATTCACAGAAATATTTCATTTAAAATTTACTGTTTTAGAGCACTTTTATTTCAGAATATAATTTGACTTCATTTCCAAAGATTAAATAAATTAATTACCTCTTTAACTTCAGCTATCAGAACAACAGCATGTCCATAATCTGGTGGATCTTCATTCAATTTTTCTTGAAAGGCATCCCAGAATGCTTTGTGTACAACTTCCTTCACTTGTTTTTCGATGCTTTAATTGCAAAAACAGTTAAATTTTAATTTAGTATAAGTAATACACAAATGTATCATTAATTCAAAAATTAAACATGTTGTACAAAATATTGTTTTGACTTTTATCAATGTAACAATTCACCATTTGTTACCAGTAGAAATTTGCCATTATTGAAATGAACAAATTCACCTGTAAATGTTGATTAATAGACTCTTACACCGGTAACAGGGTAAGACTGAGATTCTCAAACGAGGATGAATATTTTCTTGTCCAGAACGAGCTTTAGCGAGTTCTGGACATTGAAAATATTCATCCGAGTTTGAGATATCTCTGTCTTACCCTGTTACTGGTGTAGGATTCTTTTTCTCACACATTTGCAACATAATTAATAAAAAAAAAATTACATAAAATGTTAAGTTTTCATGTCACCATCCGTACCTGCTGTAAATGACGTAATCAATTTTTGTTGACATTCTCACGTAAAATGATTGAGACGTCATCAATTAAGCGTGTGTAAGTGATTGTGACATTGAGAAATTGTTGGTTGACTTCAGAACTCTTCTCAGATTATTAAGTCCTTTTAATGATAAATCCAGAGCAGGTATAACTACGCGGGAAATTCGGCGTGTAGCCTGTCTCAACCCTAGGGTGAGACAAGGAAATCCCACATGGGTAAAAACGCTGGATTTCCATGTCACAGGTGTGAGAAAAAAAAGATCCAGACCTTTTCATCACTGTTTATAACCTGTAAATTTGGTTATAACATCTAAAATACTATAATTAGACATTTTTGCATGAAATATATGTTCATGATTTTCATGGTCATAAGTAAAAACATATATGTATATGAATTCCTCCTGAAACAAAACTAGAACTGTTTTTGAAAAAGAAAGGATGTACCAAACCATGCATTGCTATGTAAAAGCGGCGAAAATAATAATACCATAAATATATGAAAAAGATGATCAGTAATTAAAATTGACTAAAGTTCTATCTGATCGTTGTTTGTCATTTTGGATAGAGAGAAGGAAGAGTTTTTGTAAACCCGACCACGCTATGAGGGTTCATTCTAATAGCGTTTGTATGTAACTGGATCATTTGCTGTTTAGTCTGTTTTTAATAAACTGCTGATTATCACTCATATTCCCGTTTCATGTTAATTTTACTTCCAAATCGGTAAACTACGGTATTTAGAATCCACATGCTTAGTTTGCAAACGGCACTGTACGATTTATCTCCTTTTCACCACAGACATGAAATCTAATCGATATATCAGTTTTAAAATCCTCAACACCATAATACATTATACTCTTCAAAATAAATTAAAATTAACGCAGATTTCATAAAGAATTAGTTAAATTCACCTGCTATTGTTGTTTATTACACAAAAAGTTATGATCTTTGTGATGCTGCACATCGTAGGTACTTCCCAGATATGCGGACTACTTTTTATTGTAGTCTACGAGATTAGTTCGCCGGACTGCACAAATTATTTTGATTCATCCCGCCACTGACACGTTAGTAGATTTCGAAAATTCATTTCAGATGTCCATATGTTAGCATTACACATCCCTGATTTCATATCTCACGTTAGAACGGGTATATTCCTTTCAGGTACAATTACAAGGCGCACTATTTCTCCAACATACTGTTTCATAGTAAAGAAGCCCGTTCTTAGCAGAAAGCCATAGCAATGTACGCTTTCACTGACGTGAACGCCGTACAAAAATATCAGATATCCATGACTGTTGTCCCATCAAATGCCACATCTGCATACCAGTATATTGCGCCAACCCAACAAAATGCAATACCAAGAAATGAAAAGATGAGTTGGAAAGGGTAGACCTGATAGATAATAAATACATATTTTGTACCTGTTTTCTGGGAATTCCATCTTTTCAATTTCAAAGTTATTATCCACTGCTATCTGATGAGCTAAGGCCATATCTTTGACTCCATTTGTGGCAGCCATTAACTTCTCTAGTGAAACAAACTTTGGAGGTGATGCTGAAAGTAGGACAAAAATATTAGTATCAGTGTACTACAGCTCTGTCTGAGGAAATGTGAATGAACTACGAAAGTGTGATGTTTCACTGTTGAAAGTGATAGAACAGATTCTAGATGGAGATTCAGACATGGTCTACATAAAGAGTTGAGATCTTCTGTGAAGGCCTTGTATGGTTCATTGGTTATTTAAAAGTTACAAGACTGTAACTTATCAGAATGTTGCTTATCCTATTTTCAAACTCAGTGGTGCTAAGTGTTATAAATACTGGTACTGTGGTCAAAGGTTTCTTTATTGAAATTCTGAAATGAAAATATTTTTTTTTAATTTTTAATTTTATTGAAATTCTGTCCAATTTTCCATTCAAGTGAAGCAGTAGATCTACTTTTCTGTTAAAAATGAAAATATTTGCAGAATCAGTCAGCATGTTAAATCCAAATCTATAAACAGTTTAATTCTTACCAGCCACCATAAATGGAAGTGGCCCTCTTGGTGAACTAGGTGATTCTGTTCTCTTTTTCTTCAGTTGTTCTTGTTCACTACCAGAACTAGCAGTGGAAGTGTTCAGTCCACTTTCATCAGGTTCTTGTAAAGGGAATTCGCCATTCAATGAATTATCACAACTGTCTGGGGTATGGTCGTCTTTATCTGCCATTCTGAAAATTCAAAGACACATAATAAGTGACATTGGTTGGTTATGTGGTGTTGTTTTGGATTAGTAAAATGTCTACAAGTTGCCATTGGATGTTTACCATACATGTTGTTTTATGTTACCTCAATGACACTTTTAGTTATTACAACCACCACAGTAGCTAAGTTGGTAGAGCGCTCACTCCATAAGTGGGAGTTCGTGAATTCGATCCTTGGCCGGGTCTGAACCAAGTGGGTTGTGACTGTTCTTTCCTCAGGCACTCAGCATTATGAAATGAGTCATGGTTCTTTCGGATGGCAACTTAAAATAAATGTGTGTCCAGTGGGCGTGACACGATACAGACACCTGCTGTATAATGCCATCAGCGCAACACAAAATTTCTGCACCTTCTCCATGTAAGTGAAATATTCTTGACTGGGACATTAAACACCATCGCTCAACGATCTGCTAATTCTAAGTGTACAACAAAACACTGGTTTTGATACTGGTATATCACTAATCATATGCCTGTGTTAAAAATTTAAAACCACTTAGCAGGTTGATATGGTTTTATTCTTCGCATTCAACAAATTAATGGTGGTAACAATTTTCTGTGAAGGTTTTATGGTGGCCTTTTTACTGAACAAAGTTTTTGCAAAGAAATGAGGATACATGTATAATCTCTTCCCTCGTTATAATTATAAATATCTTGTGACGTGATGTGAGAATGTTCACTCAATGTGACACTAGGTCCATAACTATTATTTATTATTTGAGCCAATAGGTAGTATGGATGTGCTAAATTCAATATTCCAGTTTTGATCATTTGGTACAAGCTAGCTTGAACCTGGGTTGGGCAGGTTATGGTATGTGATAATGCAGCATATATATGTGCAACCTAATGCATTAAGTTTGAGAACTTGGATGTCCCATGGAATTCTTTAACGTCCCACAGTAATGATAGTTCTGTTGATCTGTTTTACACGTGGCTAGCTAAACAGTGGGTACTTACCCTTCTGGAACACCTGGTCTACGTACCTTCCCTGGTGGAAATTCATGTGATGAACCTAACTTGTCAGTTCCAAAGTTTTTACTTTGCTTCGACATGGATTAGTGATTTTGATTACACAATCATGGCCAGTTAAACAGGGGGTACTTACCATTCGGATTCCGGAACACCTAACCTCACCCCCTTGGTGAAAGTTATAACTTTGTTATTTGGATATGTATTAGTATGTCATGGATACATGGGTATGATTGAATTTAAAATTTATATGAATCTGGTCCCTGCTGTTAAACTGTCATGCTGTTATTCAGACATGGAATAAGTTCTCAAGCTGTGTAAACAGTTATTGGGTGGTAAAAATGATAAATGACGCCAAAATCACCATTTGGGTTTGCAATGATTACGCATCGATCATAAATTATAAGAAATTTACATATAATTTTCTCTGGGGCTTAAAACGCGACATAATTTTTTCTTTTTAAATATTAATTTTGATCGACCATATCACGAAAGTACTATGCCAATTTCCTCAATACTGATCAACCGTTAGTACCTGCTGATTGTCTAAGATGATGTTGTAATCAGCTGATGCAGCGTGTATTAATGTAGGTCACCTTTGTTTACAAGCGAAATCCTTATCTGGTGTTCTCCCCCAAACATAAATTATCCAGGCTTCCAACTGATTTCCACTTCGTCTTACCTCTTACTTGACTCTGTAATCACGGGGAATGTTAAAATTAAGTTGTAACTCACTCTGTTATACGCCAAAATAGATTATTCTGGAACTGCGGAGATCTTCTGAAAACTATTCGTCATAAACATACGCCAAATTCATGCAGATTTGTTTACGGATATGACATCACGATACACAAAAGTTTAAAAGGTCAAAGGTTAAAGTGTAGTGAATAATCAAAGTACTGACAGTACTGACCAAAAGATTAAACTAAATGGCGAATGGTTAAAATCAGATTGTATTAAATGTCGCTTTAAAATTTTGATATTGTATTGAAATAATCTTATAACATAAATCCATAAAAATGTCCATAAAATTAACATTTGTATTAAATTGTTTTAACCATTTAAACTGGGAATTCAAATATCAACAAAATTCTGATTATTCACACAATGACATCTTCCTATTGTGCAATGTTAAATGAACTCCTGTCACAATCAAGTTTAATACATGTCACTGTGATCTAACATTATAAAACTTGCTTAGTCATGATAAATTTTAGAAAACAGCTTTGGCCATAAACTGGGTTAAATTTCATCATTATGAAATATTGTTTTAAAATATTACAATTTTTTCATTTTCTATTACTTCAAGAGACATGCACAATTATCACTAAGTAAAGCAACCAGAAAATAAATAAATAATATTGATTATTCTATTCATATGAATGAGAAATGGTCTAATGTCCTAAATTATTTCTCTTATTTCAAAATATCACTCATTCCTTAGGAGGAGATGCAAAAATTCAAGATAAATTTTGTTAATGTAATTGTGACAAATTGTTGTCTCAAGTTGTCTAGATAATTCCTCTTCAAGATAAAACTATCATTAAGTGAAGCCCAAACTGACATTGCTATACTGTATTTGGAATCCAATAGAGTTGTTGTTGAATGTTGCTTAACATCACATCAGCAAATTTTCAACTATTTGCGACGAGAACTACTTTATAAATCTCTATGGATTAATCTATGAACAAGTTTGTGTATGCATGTGAAGTGTGAGTGTGTTCTATGGTCTGCTTTGTACTAGCACACACTCAGGCAGAGAGACTTTAAGGTGCTAGCTCACCAAGTCAGTACGCCACAGACAAGCGTAGAACTCCCTAGTCACATTATACTGACACCGGGTGATCCAGTAAAGGCCAATGGCAAGGGAAATTCACTTTCCTACATGTGGTCTGAGTGGGACTGGAACTCACAGCAGAGAGAGACCCTGGATCTTATCCATTAGGTCACTGCATACTTTTTAGGAGTCCAGTGGGGGTTCTTTATTGACACACATTTATCTTTACCACTTCAAGCCTTGAAATCAAAATGTTGCCATGCAAAGCATCTGTGTCTGGAACTTCATTCAGGGGAGTGTTTAGGAAAGATCAGCTGGCTCTGTGTCTAGAACTTCTTCCAGGGGAGTTCAGAAAAGATCAGCTGGCTCCAAGGAGGAGTTAATGAAGTACATGTAGTAAACCTTGAACGTCTTTGAGCCAGGAGTTTAGTTTAACACTCCTTGAGCAAACAAGCTGATAAATAAATAGAACTTGAAGAAATGCTGGGTTAACCTTGCAAGGGGTAGTTTCAGTTTTCGCACACCACCAGTCAAACCAAAAAACTTTAACATTGACACTGATGCTCACTTAAACAGAATAGAACAGCTCTCTTGTACCTTGTGTAACTAGGTAATGACAAGCATGAAGTGTTGTGTATAAGCAAGTTGGCACCCATCCTTCCATAGCATCCAGTCTCACTTTTTATTCTTGTTTAGAGTTTTGATGGTATATTGCACATTATGGAGTGTAATCATGATGTTTTACACCCCCAGTCAAGATTATTTCACTTATTTTGAGGTGATCAATTCTGGGATGGTGGAGGAAATGAGAGTGCTAGAGAAACAACTGATCTTCAGCAAGTGAACTGTCAAACGTCCTCACACTAGGATCTGCCAAAATGTGATTCTAACACAGGGAGTGAGACACTAAGCAAGCACTTTTCACTTTTGACTGCTGAGCCATTCAGGCTTTATAAAGATTTCTACCCAGGAATAAAACAATAATAATGTACTGGCCCCAGTTTCACATGTCAAGATTTCCAGATTTTCTTAAACTTATTAAATTTATTTATTTATTTATTTATTGCATTTATAAAAATATGGTATTAATACAGTACCCTGAAGGTTAGTGTGATCTTCTAAAAGACATTTTAAATTTTTGAAAATATCAAAATTATTTAAATTTTCAAATTTTGGGGATTTAGTCTTATTGAAATCTTAGGTAAGGAATCATTGTGAAACTGGAGCAAGATACTATGCATTGGATTTTATGTGACAACAATGAAAATAATCAAAATAAAAATAACTCACATGATTAAAATGCATTTAAAACTTTATTGAACATGAACATGTAATGTTAAAAATAACCATTTTTACATGACGCATAAAAAACATAACAAAAACACTTATTAAATGCTGAAAGTGTATCCTATCATTCCAAATTGAGCTTTGATTAACATGTCATTAAAAACTTTACAAATCTTAATCTCTTTGGTTTTGTGCTGTTTTTGACTGTTTGTATCCATGGTAACCAATAATTACTATTCCTATTTCAAGCTTCCGAACACTCGCAAACCATTCAAATGACTAAAATTGATTATCATGCATAATGTGTAAATCTGAAATGTTTTAAATACTGATGGATAAAAAACCATTTAAACTTACAATACATCTAAACGTTAAACAAAAATAAATTATATATATATAAAACTGACAATGAAGGTGATAGGTTTGTGCAAATAAATGTAAACATATAAATTGATAAAATACATTCTGTGTTTTAATACTGGTGATATTGCACTGTGGGTTTGGCTGGCCTTTTCTTCCTTTTTATTCTACACAATCTATAATCAATGGAGCCATATACTGACTATGACGAATTCCAAATGAAAACTGGGGTCGTTGTGGCTTGTGAATAACAACCTGGAAATGGAAAAAATAACAAATAAAAATCTACAGGTATATTTTACAGCATACCATCAAATATAAATGAAAAACAGAAAGAAATTGATGGATCACCGGCCATGCCCACAATGTTCCAACAAAGGGCCAGCATACTTGAATTACACACAAAAAGAATGAATACTCTGCCTGAATTGTGCTGTTTTAAGACCTCACTGACAATAGTATGTCATTAGTTGCTATGATGCTGCTTCAGTACCACGGTACCACGATGGCAGCCAGTGTGGGAACATAATAGGCATGTCTGGCAATATGTCAATTGTAACTTAAACCTCAACTTAATGTTGTCAAGGGGGATTGGTAGCCAAGTGGTGTAAAACACATGCTTGCAAATCACAGCAACTGTTATTGCTTATATTCAAATCTTATTTTGGGGAGAACTTAGTGTGAGAAAGTTTGTCAGAATTTTTGTTGAAGGTTGGTGGTTTTTCTGGTTTCCTCCACTGACTGTCTTAATACATGTATACAGTAATTGAAAAAATCTTGACTGGGGTTAAAACACCATTACTTCACTACCGATCAATGCTGTATTTGTAGTCAAGCTATTGCCCATCAATCCAGCTATATGGCTAAAAAGCTTCTATGTTAAGAACAAGGCATTTTTCAGAAAAATTATCATGTTTAAATCCTGGCAGTATGAATATTTACTTCATATGTACAACTACCCTGTGGAACTGAAAGGTTGTATATTATACATTTATTGTCTTTGAATGAGGGAGATATGAACATTTGTTCACCCGCAACAAGTCATATTTCCCAAGGATGAAAAAAAAAATTAATTATGAAAATACTTTTTCTCTTCTAACTTTAAATGGGGAAATAATCATAACAGTGATGAAAGGCTCTGAAAAATCAGTTTAGAAGAAACTGAAACATAGAAACATTGTTAAATTGTAAGCCGAAATTGAAGACAAAACATTGCCTATTTTTACAAGAACTTACCCTCTCTGGACAGTGAGCACCTGGTCCTGGTTTCTGTGTTGTATCTCCAGGCATTACATTTCTACTAGTCATACTATACTCTGGTAATTTATTTTTGTAGGTACTTGGGTTTGTGGTACTATAAGTTCCTGGACCTGGAGTCTAAAAAATAATAATAAAAAAAAATTTGGTTAATACAAGTTTACACCGCAAACAATACCAGAGTTATATGTAGCATCAGTGGCTGAGCAGTCAAAAGAGCCAGCTAAATTTGATTCACATGAAACAGATCTCATTGTGAGAAAGTTTTTTATTTTGATTATTGAATGTCATTTGTTTGTTTGTTTTTTTTAGCCTTCCCATTCTCTTCACCATCCCACCTAATCATTCTTTCTGTTTAGAATTTATTAAGATTTTTAGATCTACCTCAAAATTAGAAAGGTGTGTAATATATATTGACAAAACAATTGTGAGGCAAAGACCCTAAGAAATAAAAAGAGCTTGCGCCTCAAAAGGGCATTATGTCAACAAGAGACAATAAATACAATCCCCTGTGGAAGGGCAACTTTAAAATTGTGTACAACAGTGTATTCACATGACAGATCCTAATGTAAGAAAGTTTGTCAGTTTGCTTGCTGAAGATCAGTGGTTTTCTCTGGACATTCCGATTTCTTCCACCATCCAAAACTGACTGTAGCATAAAACACCAGTATTCCACTCCATCAATTCATTATTTTAGTAATAGTAATCAATTTCACAAATATTTTATTAACCTACCTTTTGTAAATCTTCATGGAATGCTCCGTGTTTACTCCTACCAGACAAGGAATAGTTAGGTGCTGCCTTTTTACCACTGTCAACAGTTTTACCAAGCATAGGTGTTAAGGTGTAATTATTTGGTGCTGAAAATAATAATTTAATTAATGAAAATGCATTGTTGAATTAAGAAAATATGAAAAATTAAATTTGTTTTTGCCAAAAATTGATCTTTCACAAGGGTCAAAATGTCAAATTCTGTTAAACTTTAATAGATTGCGTATACATGTAGATCAATTTCAAAAGTGATTTTGTTCTACGATTTCTGATATTTTCCAAATACTAGTAGTGTAAGACACATACAACATTCAAAAACACATACCCTCACCATAACACAGGTTATTTTGTACAAGAGACACAGAAAAACAGTACATTGTTACACAGTATAGCATCACAAATACTTTATGGTCAAAGGGGAGATAAGTCAAGTCATTCAGTAGCTACAGAATAATCATAAATCTTTAGTATCACAGGCCTAAGGTTTAACAACCCTTCCTTAACTAAGATTAACCTTAACTAATAAATCTGGCTTATTTGAAATCTTAATTATTCTGTTAATTTTTTAAGAAATTCAAGGAAATTAAGGTATTTTGTAGTTGGTCTCCTGTCAAAATAGACGGAGACATGATATAAAATATAATTTATTCACACTTTCGTTGTACTGGTTAACATTTTAAATTGAAAAGGGTTAGTTCTGCAATCTGAAAGGGGCCTAATGTTGGCCCTAAACAGCCCTTAAGTATGGTATGACTTACCTGGTGTACTGTCTGATTTTCTATATCTAAATCTACATCCAAAGCTATAGCAGGGATGCCTGTAATGAGCTGATGGTCCAACTTGTTCTGGACTATAGGCACCTGGTCCAGGAACATGGAACATTGTTCCATCTCTTTGTCTGCTGTATAATGAATAATGTGGTGTTCCATCAGCACCATCTCTGTAGATCTTTGGGTTTGGATTATAACAGGGACCAGGACTACAGTCATCTCTGAATTTTCCATGACGTACACCAAAGGGGTAAGCTGGTCCTTTGTTATGTACACTTCTGGGATCATGAGATGTTTGCCCAGTTAGACCAGGAAGTCTGTAGCAGGGTCCTGGACTGCTATACTGAGCAGCAATTGGTCCTCTAGGTTTTGTGTAATTGTAGACCATTGTTCAATTTCTGCCTTCACACTAAAAAATCAAACAGAAAAACCCTAATTATGGCAGTTTTGTGATAGATACTACTTACCCTTCCCATACCCAAACATGAACGATTTCACTTTTTTTCTATTCCATTTTTGTTAATTATTATAATTTTTCCTCCAAAAAATGCAAAATTAATTATGACTTAAATGATTAAATCAGGGTTTATAATTTCCAAATTAATGATTACATTTAATCTATGATCACTACTGTATCCATTAAAATAAGACTATTGTTTTTACATTTTTTTCCAGAAATAACATTTCCAAATGCAAACAATGGAAAAAAAAACAGAAATTGTGTTCTAAAATTATCACATTCCTTTTAAATTCTATCTAACAATTTTTTGTTTTCTCTTTTTTTTTTTTGTTTTATGATAAATTAAAAAAAATTAAGTTAAAAACCATGCTTTTGGTTATTCTTAGATTTGTAAAAAAATCTATATATATATATATGCATAAATTAAAGAACTGATTTTAATAAATAAAAAAAAATCAGAATCTACTGCAATGCCAAGCTACTAGAGCAATGTTAAGCTACTAGAAGCACAGACCTTTATTCTATGTGTATTAAAAAAAGGGTATAGTGGTAGGCCTATAATTCTTACATGTTCTTCAGTAATAATAGAAACAAGCGCCTATGCCCCCACCCCCTCTTCCGGACACAAAAAGGCCCACCCAAGGACTTGGATTGTTATACAAATCAAGATGTATTTACATTTGCAAGATCGGTAAGGAAGACACAGGTCACCTCAAAAAACCATATCGCACACGCAAGGAAATGCGCGTCTGGTATCTACCGGTTTCCCTTTCGATATTTTACCTAACCATTGCAATAGATGATCTTCAGAGGTTTTTAAATACCTAAATTAATAAACCAAAACATTAATCTGCAGTATTTTTTCACTTACCTTAGTATGAAATGACAGCTCCAGAGGCTGGAAGTTCCGCGAATGGTTGCCAAACAAAACACGGAAACGTCACAATCCAACACGTGTGTTTGTTTTCTTTCTATCGATTGGCTGGCACCGTTAGCAACGCAATCGATTTCAGTAGTAACAAGGGACGTAATGCAGCATCACCTTTTCCCGCGTTTTTAGAACGATAATTCCGTAATGTGTTCGAAATCCATTCTCCCACACTTAGAAAATCCCTTTATAAAATAATTAATTATTGCTGATATTCTCAAAGACTTTGTGAAAACGATGTAAAATTAAATTCAAGGGAAGCACAACTCCAGAGTTATATTAATATTAATTTTTTTGAACTATTGTTACCATTTTGTTAATTAAGCCATTTCTGGTGCCGTTTTATTTTTATTATTTGGGTTTTTTATCATATAATATTGCGACACGGTAGAATAACATAACAATGTATTCCGTTTAATATAAGGATTTTTTAAACTGTCAAATTCAAGTCAGGTTCTATTGACGATTGAACAAGATTTTATGACCTAATTAATACATTGTAGCTAGTATGCAATAGAACAAAAGGGGTCCTTGTGTATTAGGTCAATTGTTGCATAAGAGTATGAAGGATCACGCCTGTTCAATGGATTTTTGTAGGCAAGTAAATCGTCAGTAGAAGACATTGTTAAATTTAACAAGAGGTCATTATCAACCACCTGAAGGACAAAATCTCTTGTAGAGTTTCCTTCTTGGGGCACCACAACCGGGAAGCGTGAAAACCAAATACTACTGATCCTAAGGATGCTAGATCAATATGTAAAATTTCTAAGGCCTACCCATTGTCAAGAGTCAGATGATTTTCATAATGTATATATATAGTGCCCCTCTAGTTGTCCAAAATTGGTGCCCATAGCTAACATTTCAAGTCAGTGTTCAACGTCAGATAGAATATCTTGAGTCTAGATATTTTAAATTACCCATATCGTGGTTGAATCATGCATCTCAGCAATAACGAATTTCTGATATAACAAACTATTTCTTCAAGTCCCTAGAATTTCGTTAGGTTAGGCGAGGTTGACTAGATTTAATCTTATTGTTATTTGGGTCGTAATAATAACTTGAATGGAAGCTTTGCACAATTCACCCAAAAATATAAAATATATAGGCCATGACTTCCAATCTGTCACATGTTATCTAGCCATTTTACTGTTAAATGATTTTACTAAACTTTGGAAGATTGGACTTTTTAAATGTTGAGGTAAATAAATAAATAAAATGAATAAAATAAATAAAAACTGTAAATAAATTTACAATCATTTCTCATGATTTTCCTTTTTCTTTCATTCATATCCGAGGTCTTTGACAACAGTCCCTTCCTTAAAACACTCAATAGATCAACTTCATCACCTAAAAGTTTGGTGCCTCAGTATTAAGATTTCTAAAAACTGGTCATGTTTTTCCACATAGTTGTCACAATGTTGTAGAAGATGTTTTGCAGACTGATGACAAATTACACTAAATTTCCTCGAAGTAGCAACAAGAAAAACCTGCTGAAGCAATAACCTCTATATAAAAACCACCTGTCAATCAGGACAGTCCCTTTGTGTCATTTTCAGTGATGCAAAGACAATCTGTCCAATGAGACAAACTGTTTTGAGGTCCTTTTACAAGAGGGACCTCTATATAAAGACCACTTGTCTATAAAGTGTACATTTCTTAGGTTCAATGGGTGGTTTTATTGTAGTGTTAGTATGTATAGCTCAATCCTGTAAACTGGTTTAAATTGCATTATCCCTATGACAATGAGAAGTGCAGATTTTTTGTATCAAGTCAACCCTGCCAGAGGTCATACAGATTCTAGTATATCCTACTGTCATAAGTGGATTTGAGACCTGGTGCTCTAGAAGAGTATGCATTGCATGTACTGATAACAATAATAGCACTAAATTGTTATAATAATTTATTGTGGCAAAGATTTATTTTTCTATACAAGTTCAAACCACACTTATCAAAATGTTACATCAGTGTTTTAAATACAATATTGTTAAATTTAAATTATCAAAACTCTCTTATATAATCTGATATAAAAATGTATAAGACATTTTCCATAAATATAATTTCCTTTCTTGGACTAATTACAATGCAAATATTGCATATTATCCTAAGCAAGCCTGTCCTTTTCTATAAATTGGCAACCTGCTTATAAACTCAAAATCCCCATTTCACAAGCATTTCTTTTCCTTAAATCTGGAAAGTTTAAAATCTGAATAGTTTTGTGATTGTTCACAATATTCAGGAATTTAAAATGTCATTTTGAAGATCGCTTTTAAGTTTATACCTTTATTATTGGTTCAATCAAAAATTTCATATGTAGTTCCATGAAAGATTCATATGTAGTACTTGTACCATATGCATTAAAGATTACCTAAATTTGATTGTGAAACCGAAGTCTGGGCCTTATACAAATATAAGGCAAGTGCTTAGGTATAAATTACATGTACACATAAAATAAATCATCTTGGAAGTATTTTTCCCAGCCAGTTACAATACTGTAAAAGTTATCATTAAAATATTTGTAAGTGTACTACAGTGCGTCAATTTGAATATTAGATTGGGCTAATAGATTTAGGCAAGACAGCATGTTTCATTACCATAAACACCCAGTGCCCAGTATTATATATATAAGCTTTACATAGCCTCTTAATGACACAATAGATATGCCAGTTGGAATGCCCAAAGAAAACCACTGACCTTTGGCAAGCAAGCTGACAAAAGTTTCTCAAACTAGGATCTGTCCAAAATGGGATTTGAACCTAGGCATTGAGAGGCATACTATATATGAATGAGTGTACAACTGCTGTAATGTTTACGACAAATACATCCACTATTTGTAACACTGTAATTTCTGCATGCTGATAATGTCAATCTAAAATCATGCAGTTTTCATAAAATAAACTATACAAGCATTATATTGAGAGCATTTATAAATAAGGTATTTCTATATAAGTACTTATGGCAGGTGTCCATTACTGTATTTTGTTCTGGGTAATTACTTGAAATTCTACACATAGTCAAAGCTGGATGTAGTCTTTTAAATTGTTTTTGCTGTTTTGGGTATGAATTGATTTAAAGGGACAGTTGGCACCACTTTGTATGCATAATGACTACTTCTTCCACAGAAAGGTTGATTTCCATGGAAATCATTTACACTTCCTATTAATTGCTGTTTTTTCTCCCCTCCGACCCAACCACACATGATTTTGGACTAAAGTTAAAATAAAAGTATGATAAACATTAGTAGTATACTGATTTTACCATTGTTCATGGGGAATTTTATTGCCACCTATATAAGCAATCACTCTTGTTCTAAAAATAGCAAGATCATGTTGTCACATGACAAAACTTTTAAGTACTTTTGTCTTATGTATTGGAAACATGTAAATATCTGCTAATATGACTGCAAAAATAGTATATGTATCTAGTCTATTCAGGGAAACCCTTTTTGAGTTTTTCACTTTAAATGGCATAAACAAACATCATGCAGATCTAAAGTGGAAACAACAAAAGATAATGTTTGCTAAATGAAAACATCTTCAGATTGTTCACTTTACCCGTAAATGGCATAAACATCAATGCAGATATAAAGTGGGAAAACGTAAGAAAATGCTTGTTAAATAAAAAATACCCCTATCAACTCCAAAGGTAAAGAGATTGTGTCCCAGTAACTCAAAGAACATGGTCCACAAATCACTACCAGTATAATTGTAAACAAAACGAATTTGTAAAACAAACAAAAAATACCCAAAGACAAAACCTGATATGTTTTTCCAATTTATTTTCTGTTTAAATCCAAGAATGAAACTCTCTGATTGTCTATATACATAATTACAATTTACAAAACATTTGGCACGTAAGTTGATAAACTATTGTAGTTTAACTTCAAAATGACATCATGATTACCATATCAACAGTGGTATTAAGTGATGAATAAATTTTTAATAAAAAACTACAAATAAGACTAAAATAATGGCAAGTATAACAATTTCAATTTCTGTTTTTCTCAATTAAATTGATCTGAATTAGAAATATTTTGCAAGATATGTTATCAGAGATCTAAAAAAGCACCAATAAATAATAAAAAAATGTAAATTAATATTTATGTCAATGGGCCCTGGTTTACGCCAGGATTTTCAGTATGCAGCGAGACAAAAATTGCAGCTTGTATACCAACTCAAAAAATGTATTACAATTTTGTATTACATTTTGTCATATTTGTAGCTCCGCACTGTACTATTGAGATTCTATATCTGCTTAGGAGATTGTATGTGAAATGAGATCTTATTCATGAGACAATCTATAAAAACACTAGCATTAAAAAATATTTTTTGTGACAAAATTTTACACCAGAGAGACAAAAACAAATAAATTGAGAAAAACCAAAAATAAATACCCACAAAATCATTACAAAATCCCACAATAATAAATTAATTAATAAACCTGTCCTTTTAATTAAAAATTGAGACAATTTTATCAATACAATAGCCTCTCTATTAGTTACAAGGCCATCAATTCTGCAGTGAAAATGTGGTCTTTTGAAAAAGAGATATGTTATACATATACACATAGAATTTCACCTTATAACATGAGAGACTACCGTAATGCATTATTGAAATACAAAAAATTTATTTTTCTTTACACGAAGTCACTCGGCCCTGAATATCAATAGAATAATATACTTCACAAAAAACGCTAAAGACCACATTGAGGAACATAACATTACTGCATTGGACTTATTACTGCAATGAACTTGCAAAGAAAGAAATTATTTGATTTTTGTGATATAAGTAGTATTTCAATGTGGTCTTTAAAAGTTTGTGTGGAAGTATATGAAAACCGTCAGTAAAAAAATATAAATATATATATAAAGTTTATTGCACTATTAATATGAGCACATTCAGACATAGTCTGATATAAGTTTGTTTTATGTACATCCTATGTATACTACGGCACCAATTTCTGTCTCCCAAGTCTATAGATATCACAACATCCCAGAGAAATGTCTGGAATAAAGAGCGGGATGATATTTCTGGAACTGTTTGAGTCTCGCTTTCTTGTCTTTAAGTGATAACTTTGTGTCGTCCAGTATATTGTTCATCAAACTGACCAGTGCATTCTGTGTACATTCCTCAGCTTGTTTATCATACTCGTCCACACTGACCTGTCGGCAAAATGTATTATCTGAAACAAACAAAAACAAAGGTAAAATTAGTGAAAAACATTAATGGTTAATGAATTGCTAGTATGCATGTGGCATTTAATTACATTTTTTCACTTTGAAGAACATTCAATCCAGTGTGTCTCAAAAATTCCAAAAAATGAATTAAGAAAATTAAGAATAAAAATTCTAGACTGTTTAAAAAACCAGAAAGAGTGAAGTTAGTGAAACAATACAATTGCAAATGTTTTTTTTTTTTTTTTTTTTTAACTAAAATTTTTTTTAACTAAAATTTGATATAATCAGTACATGAAAATAAGATGCAAATTATACCCACTTGAATAAATGATATGTACTCAATATTTTGAGAAAAGTTTCGAAAATATATCACTAAGATATACATGTATTTTAAATTACCCTGGATTACAACAACTTCCGTTTTCTCATACTATAGTGGATGTTTGTATACATCTCAAAATAATAAGTTGAGGCTTTCATTTCATAATTCTGAAGAAAACTTTAATTCACTGATACATACCTCTAACTGGTGACACTTCTCCTGATTTGACATCTTCAATGCGAGCTAGAACACGATCTCTGATTTCCTTTGGCACAGTAAATATATCATCAAGTCGATGGACCATAAAGCCGACCAATACTTTGGAAAGTTTTGGAGCCACTACTTTATGTTTGAAGATGTTATCTGTGAATGTATTCAGGATGGTAGTCTCATTGTCCAGCTGAAAAAGATGATGATGATGATGATGTTATAATAATTATGCACTTTTATATCGGATGAAGTTATCTAAACATGTCAAATTGTTAAATTACATAAAAAGTTATGCAGTAATGAAAATTTTACATATGGAACAAATGTCCAATTATTGGTTATTTTTTAAGTTTTTTAAGAGTAATGTAATGAAAGGTATATAAATTTTGTAAATCAAAAACAAATATACTAATCCATGTAAAACAATCCAATAACTTGCTGTCCTAGTAATCATTGACTATGCCCTGTCCTCTATACTTTATCTATCCTAACCTTGTCTTACTTTGATGAGTAAAGCCTCTTAGGAATTGGAATATTGACAGAAAAGAAATACCAATAATAATTTCTCCATAAGTGGAAAAACCCGAAATAGTAGTAAAAGGAACAATCTAAAGCACCAAGTGCAGATCTTAGGGTGGTCTGCTGCTATCATGTCAAGATTACATGCACATTTGTAATATACATAACACTTTATTTACCTTTGGGTCAATCTGGAAGGCTGATTCCTCCATGGCAGCAGACATAAACTTTAGTAATCTGTGTAGTTCCTCTCTGATATTCCAAGGTAGAAGTATCATATCTAGCTGTAATGCTTCTATAGCTATTGTGTCTTTTTGTTGTAGCACTAAATTAAGTACGGCCAAATGTAATTCCAAAAATCTCTCTGGCAACAATGGTTCCTCTATAGTATGGTAGTGTTCATCCATAAAATGGAAGGCTTGGATTTTACTCGATGGAGTGGATTCCTTAGTGAAGTCTTTTTCTAGCACTGATAAACCTTGGGGAAGGCATTCTATACAATTCAGGGCACTCCTCATGAACGGATCATCCATTTTACTTCCTGCTGTGATGGGCATGTTCCAGTGTTTGGCGACAACATTAGATATGACCAAGTTAGCTTTCATGCTTTTCCGTGGTTTTTCCTCAGCCAACAAACCATCTAGAATTGGTAAATCAATGATGGTCAACAGCTGACACAAGGCCACTTCCCTCCATAACTCTTCCAAAGCTAAAAATAAAGAAGACAAAATATGCATTATAGACACCGATTCCATGGACAACTCAAGTCATTATATTTGACCCAATAGTTTTTTCTTTATCATTCTTTCCCATTTGATATTTCAAATGCCCAAAAAACCTCAAAATTTGGGTATATGCATGCTATGCTAAAACAAAAGTTGCATTCATAGCCATCTGCTTATGACATATATGCAAGGGAATCACACATGCCACTAGACAGAGTACAATTACTACAATGTGAATATGTAAACATTTTCATGCATGTGAAAAAACAGTGGTGTAAAACCAAATAATTTATGTTCACCATCTCACAAATAAATTGAAACATGGCAGAAATCGGGGTGGGGTAAGGTAATGCCCAAATCAAGAATGATGTGATCATGGATGTTGGAGGAAACCCGAGTACATGTACCTAGAGAAAAACCATCAATCTTCGGCAAGCATACCGACAAACTTTTTCACACCAGGGTGTGTCCCGATCAGGATTTGAACCTAGGTGATGAGAGGCACTGTGATCCCTAAGCATGCACTTTAGACCATTACGTCACTGAGGCCCCCTTCCAGAAATTTGAAAAGACTATAGGATTTCTCATGTTTTTTCTTGTACAGGACAATTAGTTAATTCTACAATACAATGTCGCCAACAGTCAACTGTTTAATAACCAACACTCTATTAATGTCAATAGTTGAATATGAAAATGAAGACACTGAAACACAGACAGTAAAACTACAGTATCTATAGTGAAGTGAGTATTTCTACAGTACAGAGTAACTAAGATGTGAACAAACAAACCTTCAGGTGATACATCATGCTTTTCTGAAATGCTTCTCATTAACATAGAAGTATCGGATTTGATGGAACTTCGACTTTTTCTACGTTTAAATGATTTATGTATGGACAATATTTCTTGTAGAATATGACCTTGTTTGTTGTTGACTGCTATGGGATTACAGATTACATCATCACCAATCAAATCTGGTTCTACCTCTGGATTTATTCTGGAAAGAGAAAAATAATAAGTTTAAATATAAATACATGCATCTGCATGCAAAACTAATATTTTCTTTTCTTATCTTATTTGTGTGACATTATTGTTGATGTATCAATAACATTAAGAAATTGTCTATCTTCTGAATATTTCTTGATCAATTTCCTGATCGATTTCTATATATTCCGTTGTTGAATTTACTACCAAGGTCTAACAGGAATGTCAGTCTGTTAACAGGGATTATTATTTTGAACAGATTTAATATGCCATTTAAACATGACAGATGCACAAAAACAATGATCATTCATTGCCATGAGTATTTTGAAAATGGAGAACAAATTACAATTGGGGGAAAAAATTACTACTTTTAACAAGATGTTTGTCACTAGAAATTTTTGGATTGTGGAAATGTACCTAGAAAAATCTATTGTAATCCATTGCCATGAGTACTTTGTAAACGGGGAAACAAAAATACCACTTATAGTTTTAAAAGCTTTTTAAAAAATTTTGCCACTAAAAATTTTTGGGATTTTAGGAACATAACTATTGGTTTACATGTTTTACTATGTCTAAGCTATATGATGCGACATGTTAACAGTGACTAGTACTTTCTGTCTTTACATTCACCCCAGTATTTACACAGATAAGTAAATTGTGTGTCTCTAATTACCTCAGTTTCTCTGTATGATCTATGTCCTCATCTCTTGTGTCATTCATGATAGAACAGTCATTCTCCTCATCTGAGCCCGACTCAATAACGGTAAAACTCTCATCGTGTTTACTAGCAGCGACTTTACCCACAAATCTGTACAACGTATTGTAGCTGTCATCAAAGCGGGTCTTTATCTCGCTGGTTCTACAACTCACTGGCGAGAAGACATTTCTTTCCATCAGTGACTGACACAACTAAAATACAACAAATGTTACAATTAAATAATGATAATAATAAGTGTAAAACCTTAAATCGTCCAGTTAATCAAGATGAAGAGCTGTCAGACAAACGGACTCAATTCCGTAAAAAAAAAAAAAGACTATCTGAAAGCTAGCCATTAGGTTATTTCTATTTTTAGTTTTAAGATTCTGATTGAATCATGTTTTACATTGTAGGAACAATTTTTTGGCTATTCACAGGTTTTCATAAATTAAAATTCTATTGCATACAAATGTAATTTGATTCTAATTTTGAAAATTTCTGTCTCAACCCAGTGACCATTTGATTCTAAAAAATTACCAGATATAAAATTGATGCTTACATTGCAATATAACACCAGTGCCCCATACCCGATCAAAACTGTGACAAAGTTAAGTTCCAGGTTTTAGCTCTTACACAATATACATGTATCTCAATATTGCTTACCTTGATGGCTTTGTCTCTTGACAAATCATTACTAAATGTGTTCTTATCACTAAGGAGGTAGGTCAGAACTACATCTACGGCGTCTGCTCCCGTGAAGCAGTTATCATAATGACGCATCTTTTTTCTTCTACGCTTTAACTCAACCTTGGTTTTCAGATGTTCAATAATTTCATTCCATATCTGTGTCGCCCTGAATGGACCTGAAATAATAAAAATACAGACTAGGATTTGAATGGTGTTAAGTAACTTACTTCAACCTTAGTACAAGCAAAATTTATTGATATGCATGAATTTTTTACCAGCTACCTACATTTACATATTTTTAGACAAACCCAACTTTTCAAAAAAAAAATTCTATGTATTGAATAATTTGTAAAATTTTTAAGATAAATCTGTACCAGCTTTAAGGAAAAATTTAAGTTACAAAATCATTTTTGTTCACTTTTGATTCCCCCTCTCTCTCTCCCCCCAAATTTATCATACCATGATTTACATGTTCTTGTTCACAAGTTCTTGTCATTTTTTGCTGTATGATCATATGTTCAAATAAAACTTTATATACCCGTACTAGTATATATACATGTATACATACCCTGACACTAACTCCACTAAAGCATTTTTGAAAACATAACATAAGGTGTTTTTTTAATTTGAATTGTATTGCTTTGCACTTATTGGGCAATAGTCTCCGAGTCTAGTTAAAGTAAATGGTTGGTTATTTTAAGGCCACAGTCTGGGCCACTATCTCCAAACTGATTCAATGCTTACAAAAACCCAGCCCAAGCCCATTAATCATCTCAAGACGAGAAAAAAAGAGTAACTCTGAAGAATATTTATAAACGTAAGTTACTTATTTGTCAATCAAATAAATACCAATCAGGTATAAATAGGCACAAATAAATTTAAATGTTTTAATGTCAACAGATGTTTGAACAGATTAAATGTTTAGAAATTATCAACAAATTAATTAATAAAACCAAAAATTGTCAAAAGTTGTTTAAAATATGTTATTTTAATACAACATAAAATGCAAATTTGTTAACAATTCTAAAAAAAATATTGTCATCAATAAAAATACTGAAATTACTGGAAACAAATTTAAACATGAAAAAATAATATTCTTATAACAAATATTTATAAATTTTTCATAACAAATATTTATGATTTTTACAGCAAATATTTATAATTTTTACAGCAAATATTTATAATTTCATGTAAAACATTTATAATTTTTAAAAATACAATATTTTTTGTTAAAAGTACTTAGTTGACGATATTAATTAACTATTTATAATATGTTTATCCTTTTACCTTGCCTAAATGGTGTTTTAGGCGAATCACTGTGTGTAGTAGAGCCTAGAAGTATAGTCATTTCTTCTGGAGTATATTTTCTGTAGCTCTGAGTATATTTCCTACTTAAAATCTTACTGTCACATGCACCCATCAATGACAACCATGCATTATGAATACTCAAACCCAGAGCTTTCATATTTATATGACTCAACTTAAATATTTTTTAATTAACTTTCACCATTAGTTTAATAAAATCCTTATAATCCTGTATCCCTCAAGGCACCCATATTTATATCTTGGGCATTTTACCACCTATTAAGATTCCAATATGGCCACCTCATTAATTTCATGTACTTATTAATTAATTAATCTTCAGGAACATTAATTTTATCAGGTGGGTGGTTAATTAAAAGTAAAAAGTTTCAGTAATTTTCTCACCTGTACACCTAATGACTATCAGATCTTGACACCGATTACAGGTGCACATTATGTGTTAATTGAAGTTACTCTAGATTTTGACACTGATAGAAAAATATTCTGTTACCAAATAGACCAACAGTAATACATCTTATTTTCTCATTAATTATGTCATTTCAATATTGGTAAATATGAACACTTTTATTGCTGTCATTCACAGACTTTTTTTTACAAGAATTTTGTTCATTTCGATTTGACAAGTTATAAGAATTCAGAATTCATTTTTACATGTCAAGTTATAATTGTTCTTAAAAAAAGTTACAGAATTCATTAATGTTAAAAACTGAGATTTTTTGGAAAAAAAAAAAAAAACGAAAAAAACCCCACCTTTTTACATTTATATATATAACTATAGTTCTTCATAGAAGGTATGATACTTTAATTACTATTTTTTAAATATAAATTTAATTTTGCTTGCACTACAGGTCTCAAAAATATTTTCACATTCAGTGATTTTGTTACATTTTTAAACACTACTTCTTTTTAAATTGGAAAAATTTTAAGTTTTGAAATACAGCAAACTGTTTTATGACATAGTTATCCTCATTGCAAAGATGTTAAATTGTTACATCTAACATTTTGTGGAAAAGAGAACTAGATTTAATTTACCTTTATTATAGTTTTAAATCACTGTTGTTGTGGGGATTTTAATTGAGAAAATTGGGAAATTTTAGTAATTTTTCACCAGGGGAAACTACCTTTATTCAGAAGTAATTTTAGGCAAATTAAATCACTAAATATATATATTTATATAAAGTGGCATGAACATCTTTTTGTTTATAAAATTTAAGTTGCATGTGTATAAAATGCATGATGGAGATTTAATGTACAGCATTTACATTGGCTACATTTTATCAAGTAAAAACTGTAAATGCATTGATTTTCTCTTGCCATTTTGGGAAATGGATTTTTGGATGGAATTTGGATTATAATCAATAAACAGCCTATTACTTTAAAAATTAGCATGTTACTTCAAAAGTTTATGGCATCCCTGGAAATGTGGGATGTTCTGAAGATTATATATGGATATTTGTCACTGAAATATGTTGGTTTTTTTTGCCATTTTTTTACATTAGTTTTTCTCCCCAATTTTAATGCAAAGTGAACTTTTTTTTATACCAAAAATGTGCACGTTTTAATAAGCACTGGGAATGGGCCCAGTTATATTCTGGACCCTGTGAGTGGCCAGAAAAATCTCTAAAATGTCTGCAAATTGAAAATTACAAGCCAGTGATTTCTAATGTCAAATTCAGTACTGTGGGAGTTGAATATGGATTGTGCTTTGCAATCAAGTGTAAAGCTTTTAAGTTGGTACAAAACACCTATAGTCCAATTTAGTTTTGTTTTGTACCATTACTCAGTATTTTCTGAAATTCTTTAGCACAGATTCTCCCATTTCGGGAAAAATGACATTTAATATTTTATCATGATACAGAGATGTTTAAAAAGCATTGGGACAGCTTGTAAAATCATTCTTTTTTCATATTGACCTACATACAGTACATTTATACTGTTTTGAAGAACAAAAAAAATGCAGGGTCAGAATGCGGATTGAACCTGGACCTCCTGCACTATACAAATGCTTTACTAACTATGCTACCCAGACTGCTACATTTTCCCTGTTATTTTAAAGATTTCTACAGTCCCATATGGGAAATCTCCCCCAAATTTCCTCGGATGGACTTTATATGGCTAGAAAAGTGTTAGTCCACCACTTCCTAGGGCTACACTGGCGGCCAAACTAAAAACCTATGGAGGGGTTGTGTAAGATATCCAAGGTGAAGTTGAGTTTAGTAATGGCATTTAACGTCCCAGTCAAGAAACATTTCCTTTATATTGAGACGTTACCAGCTATACGTGAATGTGCAGAAATTTCGCATGTGCATTGTGCTGATGGCATTATACAGCAGGGTTCTTTATCATGCCACACCTACCATGACACGGTAACTTGTTTATTTTAAGTTCTAAAAGGACTGTGACTTTCATTTCATAATGCAGAGTACTTGGCGAGAACAGTCACTACCTACTTTCAAGTTGGGTTAGATCTTTTTGGGGTTTGAACCTACAACCTCCCACTTACAAAGCAAGCACTCTACCATAAACCGAGTTACTGATCAATTTCCAAAGTGGGAAATCTCAATAACAGGGATGTGGTAGAACACTTGGATGGTGGGCCAGGTTCTATCTTCAGCTGGGGCACTCGGTGAGAATTTGTTTTTAGGGCCTTTTCTATCTCTTGTTACAACACTTCATAAGTAATATCCTCGACCGTCCGTGATTCGAGACTCTAATAGAAAACGAACTAAATTTGCTAACGCAAGAAGAATTTGAGCGCTGAAAAATAGACAACTGATTTTTCTGGATAGTTTCACAGTAAATACCTAAATTTTGTCTTTAATGCATGAAATCGTCACTGCAGGGACGATACTCGCGTATAATAACTAAAACAAAAATGGCCTCGAATCTTAGGACGCTCTCGATTTTAGGACGGTCGACGATATAACACGTTATCTGTTTATTTTGTTCTGCAAAAGACTTAAGATTTTGACAATTTTTTCACATAATTGGTCATGATAAGCTTTAACATATGTAGTCAATATTTTTGTAGGAAATTATATACCTAACCATCAAGTAATTTGTTGTCGACATGAATGGGTGTGAAGTAAATAAACAAATATTGAGGAAACCATAAGCCACACGAGGGTGTTGATGATTACAGAAAACTTTAAAACTAAATCTACTGATTATTATTTTCGTAAAACCTCAATGTAATATGGGTTTCGCGAGTACGTTAAAGTCAAGATATATCCTGCTAAACTTATTTTATCAACACAGCAAAGTAGGCCTACTGAAAAAGTTCACCCGCATCAACACAAACTATTTTTCTTTTTCGGCTATCGAGAGGGTCGCCGCTGGATTTAAATTTGAATCGGAAGGGGTTTTTCATTATTTGCACACTTTCAATTACCTAAATATTTTGCTTTCGATGCTCTCAATGGGATCGATCTCTCAAAAGCATTAAATCTTGGACTACAAACAAGACTGTCATCCATTGTCGCCATTTTAAATTTGGTGCGTAAATTTCAATTTCCCATAATTCACAGCAACTAACCCGCATAGCAGGCGTTACTAGAAGGGCTTTTTTGCTCACCTGATTTTAAATAGTCAATACGAATATTATAATGAAAAGGTTTTGTTTAATTTTTTGCAACTTGTAAACACAAAAATTTCAGGTGGAGGATGAGAACAACTGAGTCTTCACATGTTGGTAAGTATGCTTGAATCAAATTAATGCACACAGCTTTAAGGGGAATCTAAATAGGGTTTAGCAAGTGTAGCATGTTCATGTTGTTTTCATATGAATAGATATGTCACTAGATATGTTACTCTGTTATAGAAAATCACATATCTTAAATAATGTTTTAGAAATATATATATATATATATATATATATATATTATGTATAATATGATTTTTAATTTGCACAGATTGATCTTTCCTTCATTGATTGGTAAATTCTATTTTAAAATTTGTTTAGTCCTCACAGCAAAAACTGTTTTGCCGCGGAGGTCCTAAAATGCTAAAATGTCAATTAAAAATCATATTACATATACAAATTTTAAAATGATTTCAAATATGTAATAATAAATAAAAAAAATAATAATAAGTTAAATTTTTACTTTTTCATCAGTGTTATAGGGTAATGGTTTATTTCACTTCCAGTAGTTCCACCTGGTACAGAGTAGAAAGATGGAGAGTTCACCAGCTACAAGTAAGTGGCTTATTTCACTATTACTGTCAAATGAATGTCTATCTAGTGTTTAGAATCTCTGCACCTTTGTCTATAGGTGTCGGTTTCTCGATATAAGTGAAATATTCTTTACTGGGACATTAAACACCATTTCTCAACTAGGGTATAGAATTGGGCATATTCTTATTCTGGGATGAATCCACTGCTAAAAGAACATTAAAATTTCTTTTTGGAAGTAATAATTGTGTATCACAAGGTTACCCCACCCCAACAAATTTTGTTGTTGTTGTTGACACCCCTTCGTTTATCAACAAGGACGATTCATTGATTGGATGGGTTTATGTTCCATTCAAGAATATTTTACTTTCTCTCACTGTATATGGAGATGTCATCAGCTAAAGATGAAGTGGCATAAATGTTTATCTTTGCTGTGCTCTCAGGACAATGTGCAGGAGGGTTCTTTAACATGCCATGCCTGTTATGACAGGCTTAGGGGGCATACATTTTTATGGTCTCTTTTGAAGAACCCATACCTTTCATTTCTAAATGCTGATGAATTCTTGACTCCCTTTTTAAAAGTCTTAGTCAGATCTCAGTTTGGGTTCCCAACCTTCGGCATACAAAACAATAGAGCAATGTGAGATTAAATGTCTTTGAAAATGTCAAGGACACACACCATACCTTGGCTGGACTTCATGTCTTGATTTTTTAATCATGTTAATTATAATTTCAGACCTGTCTATAATTACCACCAACAGGAAATTTGAAAAAGGTGATCTGTATATTTAAATGAATTTTGAACATATAGTCACATAATTGAAGATTGTCAAGGACAAACAGCTTATCTTGGATGGACTTCATGTCCTGATTTTTTAATCATGTTAATCATACTTTCAAACTTGTGTATGATGACCACCAACAGGAAATGTCAGATTTAATTGAGTTTTGAACATATAGTAAAAATTTGAAGATTGCAGTTTGCTAAGTGTTGTATGTTCTCATTATAAACATAGTTCTAGTTGAGATCAATTAATACAGGCTGATCAGTCAAATTTATGTATTGTCCAGATTGGCACATTTTTTGTGCACAAGGTTGCCATTTAGGCCCTTTTTTATTATTACGTGTTTGATTTTGGTACAATTTCCAGATTTTTAGTACTTTTAATTTAAAAAAAAACAATGTCAAAATTGGAAAATCTGTCTAATTTTACCTTTTCATTATATCCGTCTGTTTTTCCATTTTTATAGTACAAATCCATCAAAAACAGATAAATTTGTTGAATTGGTCAGCCTGTTAATACAGGCCCTAATAGACCTGTTCTTTGATTCTTCCCAGGCTGATTGTTATAGTCATTGACGCCCCCCTTAGTTTGTAAACAAATAACCTTAGGTTTAGTCTTTGGAGTGGAGTTGCTGCAAGACTAACAGAATCTTATATACATTCCTGTGAAGATTCTTTCATTTATCATGCTTATATCAAAGCAGCAAGTTCATGAAACCAGAGTGCCTTGAGAAAAACAGTCAAGGCAGTCAGTTCTAAGATGGTGAGGGAAACTGGAGTACCAAGAGAAAACCATGGGCCTTTAATAACCAAACTGACAAAATTTCTCACATTGTTATCTGTTCTGAATGGGATTTAAACCTAGGCATTGAGAGGCACTGTGATCTGTAAGTGCACTATAAACCACTTGGCCACTGAGACATAAGAGGCTAATTAACTACAGGTATGAGTTTAAACACCCACCCGTTCTTCTGTACAATAATCTCTTAATTTTAAATTTACTGATACATCCAACTCTTTAAATTTTCAGTAACACAGTGGCCTGGTGTATTGCTTAAGGGTCAGAGTCTTGGTTTTATACTCATGAGAATTCAGAAAGTTTGTCATATTTTCAGCCTCGGTACTGCATTTTCTTACAGCATTCTTGATATGAGGGACACTTCCTAGTGTGAGAAAGTTAGTCAGTTAACTTGTCGAAGGGTCAGTGTTTTTTTCAGACACTCCGGTCTGCCCTCTACCATCTATGTGACCACTTCGATATAAGCGAAAGAATCTTGAATGGGGCATAAAATAATTTTACTCCACTCCACTTCATATCACTGACATCGCTTAGACTTTAGGAATTAATCACCAATCTACTCATGATTGGAGACAAATCCTACACCACTGTTTATTAATATTTTAAAGAGTTGTCCCCCTTTAATTATGACACTGGGGTCTTGCTATCATTCAGTCTAGTCATGGAAAAATGAAATGGAAGACATACACACTGTGTAATTAATAATTTTTTATATTTGCCTTTGTGTGCACTGGAATTTCAATTAATGATAAAAAAACAAATACTTTTTTATGAAATAAACAACAAAAGGTGAGTAATAGTTATAGATTATATTGAAGTTGAAATCTACATCATTTTATCTGAAATCAATGCTTACAGTGAGGCTTCAGCTTACGTAAATTTCTCTATATACAGTCAAACTTGTCTATAAAGTTGACCCTAGGGAAAAATGACCATTATATACAGGTTTAAATAACCTGAATAAGGAGTGATTGGGATAGAATTTAGGAATAGTCAGGCGGTCCTTATATAGAGGTCCCCTAGAAAGATTTGACTGTATAATTTTCTCCAGACATTCTTAATTTTTGGACAGCCCTAATTTTCAATATATTTAAGTTTTTAAATATTTTTTTCCAAAAATCTGTACACTCAAATAATTATTAAAATCTGTCTTTTTTTTAAAAAAGATATGGTATACCGGTAAGTGTTAAATTTAGGGTAAGAAATTAATTTTTTTTTTTTTATACATGACCACTAAATTAACTTCTTTTGTCAATTTTGCGACTCAGTTGAATGGCATCTGTTATAGTAAAAAAAAAAAAAATACTTGTTAGTTTTATTCTGTGTCTTAAATTTCAAACACAAAAAGGTTAAATCAAATATTTAAGTTTTGTCAGATTGAATATTTTAGTTGGCGTATTACCAAAATTTGGTTTTGGATTTTTTATACATATACCGGTACATGTTTATTTGTACTGGTAGTTATGAACAATATTGGGTGACAATTTGAGAAAAATTCTTAAAACTTATGAGAATTTAACAGATTTTACCAAACTTGATTTATCAACTATCAGTCTCTCTAATTCTGACAAGGAAAATTGTATAATTTTCATCGAAATTGTGAGTAATATGAGTAATGTCATGTACAGTCAAACCTGTCTATAATGACCACCCTTTTTGGAACCAGTAAAAGTGGCTTTTATGGGCAGATGACCCTTATATACAGGTTCAAATAACACAAAAAAGGGAATTGGGATAAAAATTTACTGTTCTTTATAGGTAGGTGGTCTTTATAGAAGTGGCAGGTTTGACTGTATTGTCAAATCACTTGCACTGAGTTGTTTCAGGAAATAATTACAAATTAAGCAGATTCAGCTCCATTTTCCTACAACAACAGAAAAGACTCTCTAGAGTCCCTAGAGAGATTAGCAATGTTGTCTTCCTCATCGATTTGAAAAAAGGTAGTGGCTGTTCTTTTGCCAACCACTCAGCAGTTAGAAATGAAAGTCATGGGGTCCTTCAGAAGATACCCTGTAAACTAATGTCCTATGTTACAACAGGCTTGACACATTAAAGAACAACACCTGCACATTGCTCTGAATGCACCTATAACTGGTGGCATCTCAATATAAGTGAAATATTCTTGACTGAGATGTAAAACCCCATTCAATCAATTAATCTATTGATTGGCAGAGATGAGCTATTATGATGGTTCACTGTCCACCAATCATGATTTTCACAAACCTTAGTTGAGGGGCCTCAAATAGGGATATTGTATCGGGGCCCCTGAATCTATTTTAAATCCTCTTTGGTGACCATACACTATACAGAACTCTTTTATACAGAACTTTTGCTGTCTTTAGTGAAAGCACTTACTGGTATCAATTTGTACAAATCTTGGTAGTTGGGGCCCCACAAGGGTAACTTTAATTTAGTAGGGTTCTATATGAAAACTGTCTTTCGAATATGGCAAGTGACAGAGAATATGTTCTTAAAGTTAGCAATAAGGCCTCTTGTCTAATATCAATTTCATTTTGTGACTACTGATAGTTCAGCTGGTAAAGTGTTTACTCAGTATGAACCCTGGCCGGGTCTGACCGAGACTTGAAAATAAGCAGCTACTGTATTTTTACCAGCACTCTGTATTTTAAACTGAAAGTCGCAAGTCCTTTTAAGGAAATCTTACAACCCAAAGTTCTGTGTCATGATATGTGTGATAAGCAAAAGAACCCTCCCCACACATTACCCAGAGCACATTGCAAAGGTCAAAATTCCTATAGTTGGTGAGGTATTGATATAAGTGAAATATTCTTGACTGGGGCATTTAACACCATTCAATAAATCTTTCATTTTGTCCCCCTTTTATATTTTTTAAAATTGGTTTTATATTTTTCAAACAAATTTCCTTGTATATCTATTTCTTTCCTTTTTCTTTTTAATTAAACCCAGAATATATTTTCTTTTTTTCTTTCGTTTTTGTTCCTTACTTCTTTGTTTTATTTATATGGTACATGTTTTGATTTTTTTTATGTAACATCTTCTCTCTTTCTCTCTCTCTCCAAATATCTGTACTGATTTATAAAATAAGATAAAATAAGATAAAATAAAATAAAATAAAATAAATAAAATAAAATAAAATAAAATAAAATAATAAAATAAAATAAAATAAAATAAATAAATAAATTAATAAATAAATTTTTTTAAAAATAAATTATTTATTCATTTATAAATGAATTAGTATTTAATATAAATAAATAAATATTTATTATAAACAAAAATGTCTTTAAGATTTGTTTTAGTTTGCATGCTAAAAGCACATTAAAGAAAGTGGAAACTAACCATCATTTGATCCTTATCTGCATAAAAAACTCCAGATTAATGTAACCGATTGATATTTAATATTTTCTGATAAATCAACATGTAATAAATAATTTGTGAAATCCAACATGCTATACATATAGTCAGTGGCTGGCTATCTGATTATAAACTAAATATAGTGTGAAGATTTAAATTAATCTGGTCTTCAGGTATAACTCAGGTACACCTGTAATTATGCAAAACAATTGTTTAAATCTTATATCAGCATTGTTAACCTGAGAATTTTAAAAACATAAAATTGCAGTACTAGTTTATTCATGTTTTAAAATCTATGTAGACTGAACGCTTGGTTCAGGTTATTGATTAGACCTACTTGTATGTGTAAGCTGACGACAATAAGCCTATTCATGACTTAACACTGGTTGCTCAGGGTAGCACACTACAAACAGTTAATTATTCCCAACCATAGTGAAGGCAACTAGTTCCATTTAACATTCAACACAGGAACCAGATCCAATATTTTATGAAATTTTCCTTTTCTTGACACGGGGTATGTATCTTAGATATATTTTACATTTTAATCAGTTAAAATTAAATTAGTTTTTTATTTCAATCTTTATTTTTAATTACTGTTAAACCTCATTTTTTTAAAACCAAGTCTTAAAACTTTTTTTAGGTTACAATGTCCGTGACAATTTCCCTAACAACACGATGGTCACAGGTTATTCAGAGCATTTACACATCTACAAGTAAATTATCATGATATGAGAGGATCAAACTATTTACTTTTTAAACTTTTTAATATATTTGCATGAAAATATAGGTAAAATATAAAACTTGGCTATATAAAATTGTTATAACTCATAAGTTAAATCAATTTTTTCCATAGTAACCAATAACTATTGTAATATTTTATGAATTATTATTATAGAGCTTATTTGTGATGCAACAAAAATGATGACATTTTGAATTACCCATTTTTTTACTCTAAAATAAAACATTTATTTAATCTAACCCACCCCCCCACCCCTCACCACATTTTCCACCCTTACTGTAAGGTAAACAAGGAACAATAATTTTTTACACTTGTTTTGGAATATAACATTTTCAAAATGTATGAATCACTTGACTTAAGCCTTTTTTTAACTCCCCTGTGGAACGTGGGGCCCAGAAACTTCTTTCCATCTTTTTCTATCCTTTGATAGTTTGTATATAGTATTCCAGCTATGTCACCTCTTAGCCTTTTCAAGAACTCTTTCAAGATGTACACATTATACATAAGTATAAATTCTTTTTATTGATTTAAAAAGGAATAAAATTTAAATATCTGCTGTGTGTTTTGTCTCCTATTCATTTAATTAAATACACATTTAAAACTCATCTGGGGATAGGAATGGAGCTGTCAGTTAGGTGCATGGGCTCAAATCCAGCTGGACCTGTGTTATATGTCATTGAGTAAGGCAATTATTTTTACACAACTCCAGTCTACATATTGACAGTAATTTTACCAGGATTGGAAACTTTTTATGTTATAAGAATTAAGGGGTAGGGGAGGGGAAGGGACAGTTTTGTGGTTGATTGGTGTAAAGTACTGTCTCATTACCTGTAGCAGGTCTTGGCTCAAATCACACACAGGTATATCATAGTGTGAGAAAGTTTGTCATTTCACTTTTTGAAGGTCAGTAGTTGTCTTTGGGTACTCTGGTTTTCTCCATAATCATCCTGAACTCTGACTGGCACAATATTTCCCATCAACCTGTAATCTTGACAATATATAAAACATCATTCTCTACTCACCCCACCCCACCCACATTTTACCTTTATTGCTCAATTTTATAAACCCCCCCCCCCCCAACTAGTTTGAGGGGGTATATAAGAATCACCATGTCTGTCTACCCGTCCATCCATCAGTTTAACATCGCGTGTCAAGGTCATATCTCATAATTGCTTTGGACGACTATCATAAGACTACCTTTTGTAACATCCCCCTTATTAAATTCTATGTAAAATTGTTTTTCACAGAATTGTTATAAATGGCTTGCGTCCATCAATTTTAGACTTTTGCAGTATAAAATAGAATTTTAATGAGGAGTACAAATGCAAGTTATTCCAAATTTCTATATGACCTCCTTCATTTGTTTATTATTTTATTTTAGGTGTTGAATTTTTAACAAAATGGTGTACAATTACACAAAACCAAGAGGACCAATTGCTGCTCAATATAGCAGTCCTGGTCCATGCTACGGACTTCCAGGACTCACTGGACAAAATACACACGACCCTAGAAATGTCCACAGGAGGGGACCAGCTTATCCATTCGGGGTTCGTCATGGAAAATATTCAGATGACTGTAGCCCTGGTCCATGTTACGCTCTAAACTCCAAAGTAACCAAACATGGTAATGACGGAACACCACACTATTCACTATATAGCAGGAATAAAGATTTAACTCAACACAAAAATCCTGGACCAGGCACCTATAGCCCAGAACATGCTGGACAAACCACCTATTATAGATCGCCAACCTATTGTTTTGGAACAAGACATAGACATAGAAAAAATGATAACAATCCTGGTAAGTTTTTCACAGGAAAACAACATTGACCTGTCTGCTTGACCTTAAATTTAAATATTTATGATGGAGGAATACATTTATCTATAGCGAGCAGAATTACGTAATAGGTAACATGTATTTCTATTGTACGTGCATATGTGTAACACATATTGTGTACATATTAAATTAATGCAAATCCTATATCCTTACTAATACATCAGGTGAATCCTCCTATATGAATATTCATAATGAAACGTGTCAATGGGGACTGGTCATTGTTGTTTACCTCTATACTCAAAATCCATTATTGTTATTGCCCTGGGGAGCGGGGTGGGGAGGGGGAGGTTGTTGTTTTCTCTTTGAGGGGCGGGACAGATTTTTAGGGTACTATCATCCAGGGAGATTAAATAAGAAATTACAAGTGCAGAGAATATTATCTTTTAGGCTAAATGTGGTATTTCATGGTGCAAGATAGAAAAGCATACAATTACTTTAGAGAAGTGCATGATGCGAATGTAAATATTATTCATGAGGTATTAATTTGAATATAGGTATATTGGAGAACCTAGCTTATGCAATGTGAGAATAAAATGATTTATTAGATGGTACAAAATGTATTACTTTTATTTTTAGCTCCAAATACCTGGTACAAAATGTGTTATTTTTATTTTTAGCTCCAAATACCTACACTCTACCAAATGCCTTAGGTCCGACTATATACGCACGTCAACAACCTATGTACTCATTACCAGGTAGAAGCAAAACAGGATCATTCCATGAAGATTTACAAAAGGTATGTTATTGACTTCATCCCTTCAACCCCTTGGTGACCGAGTTGTGTAAATAGTCAGGTTATGGATCACAGCTCTTTTCGCTGCCTAGTTTTGAATCCCACTCCAGCAGATCCAAGTGTGAAATGGGTTTGTCAGTTTGCTAGCTGAAGGCCCGTAATTTTATCTGGGCATTCCAGTTTTCTCCACCATCCCAGAACTGACTTACTCCACTCACAGTAAATATGGCAGATTGGTACTGTCACTGGCCTTCAAAGTCAAGAATTATGGGATCGAACTCTACTCAGGACTTCGAAATTTTTTGAGATTATTTTCATCTCCTGGCCACGCCAGAGCTGTAAAAACCTCATTATTAAAGTCTTTCATATGATACTTAAAACCGAGGTCCCATGTCTTGGTGCACTTTAAAGATACCGGTACCTCTGTAGAGTTTAAAAAAGAGAAGGCCACCTGTGGTTGATACAGAGGATGCTCACAGCTAAAAGCGATTGAACCAGACAGAGCAACATAAGTAAGCAAGCATGCAAAGTACACAATGTGGTAATGTTATTTCAAGTGTATACCATCTTGCTCGTACTTGTGTGCTAGCCTGAATTAAAGCCTTTGTCTGAGGTGATTTCATCTTCTACCCACAATTGGTGCCTTTTGATTGAACTTTTAAAACTGATACCCCATGTCATAGTAGGAAAGATATAACTCTTGCGTCAAGAGATGGCCATATTGCAGTTACTTAACTTTGTTTATTCAAGCAACTTTGTTTATTCAAGCTAGAAATATACCAATACAGGCAAGATAAAGAAAAACAGTTTGGTCAGCCTGAATATTAAAAGTCCATGTTGATAAAATATTTTATTCTTGCAGACACCAGGACCAGGAACTTATGACACCATTCCACCAAGTACCTACAGGGAAAAGAGGCCAGAGTATAGTATGACAAGTAGAAATGTAATGCCTGGAGATACAACTCAGAAACCAGGACCAGGTGCTCACAGTCCAGAAAAAGTAAGACTTTTTGTTTATGTGTATTTTGTTTGGTTTTTTGTGGTTTGTATTTGTCCATACACAATTAGGATATTTGCGTTTTCTTAACAGGGTTCATTCATGCCAAGCGTCATGTAACATTTATGATTTTCACATTTTACTGAATTGTTGTGATGCCATTTTGGCACCTGCATTATGGGTATCTTATTGTGATGCCATTTTCGCACATGCATGATGGGTATCATATTATGATGCCATTTTGGCATTTGCAGTATGGGTACCATATTGATGCCATTTTGGCATTTGCATTATGGGTATCATATTTGATGCCATTTTAGCATGTGCCTTATGGGCATCATGTGGTGCCATTTTAACATTTGAATTATGGGTATCATATGGTGATGCCATTTTGGCATTTGCATTATGGGTATCATATTGTGTTGCCGTATTGGTATATGCATTATGGGTATCATTTTGTAATGCCAATTTGGCACATGGGTTACGGGATTGTATGGCATGTGAATGAATCCAAATTTAAGGCTAGTATTTAAACGCATCTTTCATTAAAAATTTCTTCTATCTTTGAGTTTGTGGTGCTTTTTTTTTTTTTCTTTCTATCTGTTTTTCCTTCTTCACATGTTGTTTCCTTGCAGTGATTGAGTTTTGTTTTTGGAGTGATGATGACATAAAACATCTGCTAAGTCTTGGTCCCATGCCTTGTTAATTACTGGGGTAATACAGTAGAACTTTGATAATACAAATGTAGCATTAAACATCATTTTCTCGAATATCACGGATTGGTATCTCAAAAGCAGTTATTTGGTACCAAAGTTGGAAGTCCTTATTCGATACCAAAAAAATTCGAAGTCTGCATTTGGGACTAAACTCGGAAGTCGCTCATTGGTACCAAACTTGACGTAGGTACTTAGTATTTGGTAGTAAACTTAGAGGCATTATAATTTGGTACCAAACTCGAAGTATTATATGGCACTAAACTTAAAGTAATTATACTTAGTATTTGATACCAAACTCAAACCTCTTTACATGGTACCGTAGAAGTCGTTATTTGGTATCAAACTTGAAAATTGTTATTTGGTACAAAAATCTGAAGTTGTAAACTGGAAATTTGTTATTTGGTACCAAACTCAGAAATCCTTAGGTTTGGTTTATGATGAATGCTTTCAGTTTGAGGTATTTCAGAATACAATGTTTGGTTTATCAAAGTTGTACTGTAGTAACATTGTGAGTACAATAGATATTGTCGCCCTTCAAAGAAATTTCTCGCATAGCAATTGGTTAACTTGCTGGGGTACATAGAACTATGTTGGGAAATCTGCTGGGGTACATAAACGCATGCGAGGTTTAGCTGTATAATAACTCAAGTAACTCGTACACCACGGGCGTCTAGTTACAGTAAACAAACATGGCGACAACGTAAGCAAGTGACACAAAATACGAAATGGAAGTTAAAAAGATCGATCTATTACCGCTTTGAAGGGTGACAAAAACTTTATACAGGGTTTTGGAAGGTTACACAGCCCCATGTACCCCATCAAAGATGAATGTATAAGTCTTTGACAGGGTACATGGGGCAGTGTTACCTGCTAAAACCCTGTATAACATATAGTGTATAGTTTTATTGTTGTGCACTGGTAAAAGGTTGTATTTTTAAAACACAAGGCCCTGTCCTGGTTAAAGCCATAATCCTATGTTGAAATATTACACCCCATGTGACTCCATTGACATGATGTAGATCATATTTTTTTTGGCAAGAACATAATTTTTGCATTAATCTATAAAAATGGTACAGATTAAAGGAAATTTTACCTGTGAAATGGTCTAAATTTTGAACACCATTTCTGAATTTGGGTTGTTATTTTTTAGATTTTTTTATGTGGAATTTGAATTTCAGTCTTGGTCTAATTGCCAAAATTATGTTCTAACTAATAGTACTGAACCTACATATTTAATGGGACATATTAACAATCCCATGTTTTGTGTGGAAAGCATAATTTTTGACTACAGTAAAACCTGTGTATAAAGACCATCCACCGGACCTAGAAAATTTGGACTATTTTTGGTTGAAATATGAAAAGGACCTTATATATCAGTAACTGGTCTTAATGGACAGAAGGTCTTTATATAGAGGTGGTCACTAAAGCAGGTTTTACTGTATATTTTTATGATAGAGGTTCAAATTTAGACAACATAACATTATCGGAAACGATTTGTTGTTAAACTTCATTCATAAGAATTATTATGACAAAAATTATTTAGTCTTTCATTTAAATGTTGTTTTCTGTATACATGTACTGCTATCTTTCTATCTTCTCTCCCTTATTTAATGAGAAACGTTTGGCATCAAGAAACACCTGGTTCTTATCATCAGTGAAATTTCTGAACATGACGGAAAATTTGGAAAACTTTTCCCAAACTCTTCGGCTAAAGAGACAAATTTTCTGAATACCCTTATAAACCCCAAGTTTTTTGGGTTATTCATGAAACTTGGAAAGCATCTGTGGAACTTGATCATGATAGGAAAATGGGAAAACTTTTCCAAACCTTTTCCAATATAAAAGACATATTTTCTGAATACCCTGGAAAACACAAGTTTTCCGAGCTATTCTGAAATAAATGTTACAAAACTTGGAAAGCATCCACAGAACTTCTGATCATGATAGAAAAATTGGGAAAACTTTTCCTAAACTCTTCGGCTAAAGAGACACATTTTCTGAATACCCTTACAAACCCCAAGTTTTGTGGGATATTCTGAAATAAATATTATAAAACTTGGAAAGCATCTATGGAACTTCTGATCACTATGGAAAACTTTTCCCAAATGCTTCTGATATGGAAACATATTTTCTGAATATCCTGGAAAGGTTTTGAGTTATTTGGACATAAATGGGGTTTGACACTGTCCCATGTGATCAACACTCTTAACTGTTTGTGTGGGACATTTTAGAAAATGTTTAGATTGAAAATTTCCAGAATTACCTGGTTTTTATGGGAAAATGTGAACTCACTGAAATTTTGTGATTCTATATCCAATAGAAATAATTGTCCTGCACAAATGAAGGTGGTGATCACATTGTAGTCTGGCGAACTCCACTGATGTCAGCATTTTGAAATTTGGTTTTATTGTTCCATAAATTGATGTCAGTAAATTCTATCTTTTGCCTATGGAAGCATGTTCCGAAGAAATTACAGTCAAACCTGTCTATAAAGGCAAACCAAAGGACTTTGTAAAAGTGTTCCTATTGGGCAATTGACCCTTATAAAAAGGTTCAAATTACTTAAAAAAAGAGCAATTTGGCTTTTAAAAGCAGACAACCCTTATATAGAGGTGTTTTTAAGGCAGGTTTGACTGTACTTTATTGATATAGAAATGTTTGGTTTCATTATAAAATAACTTCATGTCAGATACAAGGAATTGTGTGGTTTCCATGGAAATCAGCAGTTCTGCTGTCGAAAAGGTATATACAATTGTGTCGTGCCAAATGTTTCTCTTTGACCTGCTAATGTTTGAGGTGATTTGAACTAATTTTTTGTTTTTATTTAATATTATTTTCAGGTTATTGCACATAAACGAAAAGCACCCGACTTCTCGTTTGGAATTCGTCACAGTCAGTATCTGGCTCCACTCATAGTTGATGCTTGTGATTAGAAATCATTACATGGTAAAGAAATGGTTTTGTTGAACTTGTCTTTTTACATTGTTTTGGGACGATTTCTGCTATGGCAACCATGTATATCATATTTATTGTTAAATACTTTGAAAATTTAAATTCTACGTTGCATCATTTAAGAATCATTATATAAATTCAAAATCGGACAATTTTGATTTTGAAACAAAAGAAAATGCTGTTTGATCGATATTCCATGAATATATATATATATGTATGTTAAACCTTTACTTTGATTTACAGGTGACTATTAACAAAACTCAGCGTCCTATATTTTCGTTTGGAATCCGTCATACTGAATATCTGGCTCCACTTATTGTTGATGTTCAAGAATGAGCAGACATGTGTAAACAAAAAATAATAAATTTGTCATCAAAACAACAATAAAAAAAAACCAAATGGATGATCAACAAGGGATATTTACTGGATTTAGTATTTCCAAAGTTCCTTATATCTTAAGAAATCTGGATTTTTTTAAAAACTATGTTCATTTTGTGGATGGTTATTTATAAACGACATGTACAGCATTGAATAGCTTTCTTTGGATGCAAAAGAACAGTATTAATAAAATAGACTATTACTTCAAGGGTATGATTTCGTAGTTTGGTGTACAATAACGTATGCGTCATCGTCATTGTCGTAAGATATGTGCTCATATGTTTATTTTATAACATTGACTGATATCATTCTTTATAAATGCGTACATGTTCTTAACTTTAGTGAGTTTACACGTTGAAAATAGTTATAAATTGTATTATATGTAAAAAGAAATAATGAAAACGGATGTGTGTGTATATATTTTGATATAATATATATATTCCCTGTACAAGTATTATATGAATTTTTTTATTTAAAGTCTTCTGTGATAAATAGATTTTCTTCATTTTTATTAAAAAGTCTTATTATTATTATTATTTATTATTATTACTATTATTATATTATTGCTATTATTATTATTATTATTAATTTTGCTTTTAAAGAGAGTATCAGTATTCACCAGAAAACCAATAATAGTATTTTATTATTTTTTATTGCTTTAAATTGAAGGTTTAACCTTTTTTAGCCAAAATAATTTGTTAGAATTCCAATGTGATAATTAGAAGCAGAGTGATTGTCATTTGTAATACACTTTTTCGTTTTCAGAGTAAAATTTTGTATTTGTGAACATTTTGCTCACCGAGTCAGTAATAACTTATTTATATAGATCTATATTTACATTTCGGTGTATTTTTTGACAATCGCTTGCTTGACCAGAATATTATCTTGAATTTGCTCAATATAATGTAGACCAGCTTAGAGGAGACGAAATATCACAAATTATTAAGATCAGTCAATTTTAAGAAAAAGTGATGATTGAAAAATAATATTTTCTTGAGATTAAACTTTTTTTTTCATTTTTTCTGCAAAGATGAAACATTGGATAATAGCATTAGGAAATGGGACCATAATTACCAGATTAATAAATTGATTAGTTTCTTAGGGAGGTACTTAGGAATTTTTTAAATGGCCAGTCTTAAAAAATATCTCAATTATAAATTAAAATGAGAAATTATATGCCTTTTACGAGCTACTAAGAAGATTACCTCCATTCAATAAGACTATCAAGAGGAAATAACTGAAATTATCTCCCTTGATAAAAGTTACCAAGAGGAGACAACTAAAATTATCTCCCTTGATAAAAGCTACCGAGAGGAGACAACTGAAATTATTTTCCTTTGTCTTTAAATTCTAAAGGAAGACAATTTCTTTAAGCTTTATTTAGTGGTATAAGCAACTGGTTCCTCATATATCACTCTTTGCGCTATTCCTTTTTATGGTCCTAATTTCTAAATATAAATTTTTTCTATTTTTTTTAATTTCATTGTTTTCTGTAATGTTTATTCTTTGTTTGTTGTTTCTTCTCCCCTAAATGCATCTAGTGTTTAGAAATGAGTAGTAAATATATTATAACATTTCTGTGCAAATGAGTGACCTTGAACAACATTGAACTTTGGTCTTGTATGATGTGAGGTTTTAGTTTTTTTTATCAAAAAACTCTGCCAGTCATTCTTTTGCAGCATAATGAGTATTTTATCTGTTGACTTCTAACTAACAGTCCAATAAAATACCTGTTCTTTCAAAAAAGTCTTGGAGTTTTTTTTATTATTTAACTACTGTAAATCACTAATTTTGCGGCACATTTTTTTCACGATCCTTACTACAAACAATTTGGCGACATGAAATTTTTCGCGATATCCCATGTGAAACCCCAAAATTAAAGAAGGTTTTTCTTATAGCAACTGATTTAAATATTAATATGATGTTCATCTAGTTACTTGGCCTTTACCCAATTCATGAATTTTTATTTTCGCGATTCTTGAACAGATCGCGAATATTGCGAAAATAAAGTGCTCGCAAAAAAGAGGTGATTTACAGTAAATTTTTTTTTTAAATCCATGGTTACCTTTACACCTTTTTTGAGACAAAACAAGCACTGATAAAATGAAAGGATACTGTAAACATATTTTAAATTTGCATGTATTTATTTTCGAGGTATATAAAATTTAGACATATCCGTGTAGTTAAATTTTCACATTTTAAAAAATATGCACTATAACACAATAGGCATAATATAATTTTCACTTGGTATTAATTTTCACATAAAACAAACGACAGCAAATCAAGCGAAAATTAGTAAACCGCAAAATAAATATGTTTACAGTATTTTTGATGTCCCATAGTTCATTGTTCCTCTCATATCAATTTTGATTACACATGTGGTTGGTGTAGCTAGATAAGCAAGAGGTTCTTTCCCTTCATGAGCACCTGACCTTACTTTCCTAGTGGAGTTTTTCAAATTTTCAATTTTTGCTTTATTTTCTGGATTGTGATTTGAACATGAACTGGTATGTTGTTCTTATTGAGAGTCTGTTTTTGCTTTGTTTATTTCTGAATTGTGATTTAAACATGAACTGGTAATGTTGTTTTTGATATTACATCTGATTGAGAGGGTCTGCTACTCTATTTAACACATATGCATCAGTGAAAATATTAAAAATTTCACACCACTGTAGTAAAACGGGAAAGCTTGAAAAATACAAAAAATATGAAACATTCCAAATAACCTTCAGCAGGAATGGCACATAAGACAAGATTGTCAAACTTTTTTTGTTATCTTTTTTTTTGTATTTTTCAAAACTTTCTACCATCGTGAATATTACCATTGTCCTGAGCGCATTGCAAAGGTCTAATTTCTACCACTTCACCTAGCTTGTGATGTCTTGATATAAGTGAAATATTCTTGACTGGGGCATAAAACCCAATTTAATCAATCAATCTATTGACCATCCATATGTAAAAGGGCCCTTAGTTAAAAAATTGAAGATATTCCGTGATTTAATGTTTTTGAACCATAAACATTGGGTTACCATATACTAAAATTGTAAAAAAAAAAGTGAATTTACCCCAACAGCTGTAGAGAAAAATTGTGAAAAAACCCACAAAGCAATGTTTTTCAAACAGCTGAATTTATTGCATTCAAAATCTGTTTTCTGCATTAGGTTTGGATTGTTCTGGATTAGAGAATGTGATATGTTATCTGTGATTTGCTTGTATGTGTATTGGGTTATAAAATATTAACATGCTTTGCATAAATCTATTGATCTGGTTCAGGTGATAATTAGGACTATTAATATGTTTACATTCACCTGATCAATTTATCAAATCAATGAAGGTGAAAATTACCTGAATGAGTGAGCAAATTAATTAACCGTGCATGCAAGGTTAAAACCCTTCATATCATGAATCCAGAAATGCCATATCAACGTAAAATCACAACTTGCATACAACACGGATTAACTATTAGATTTTCTTTAAACATCAACACGAAGTGACATTGGTATTCAAATATTTATTTTTTATGCAAAATTTTCTTCATTATTGCTAGGAATCACTTTTTTCTATGCATATTCATGGCGTGTTTGTGAATTATGGAAATAAAGTGCGCTAAAATAACATAATACATTACAATTATAGCATGTTGATGGGGTTGGGGTTGATTCATGATTCAAGTCCCTGACCAAGAACAAACCTATTGACCACGGGTTTTGGAAGATGGCAGATGTCTGTAGGATATTATAATGGTGACTGTTCCATTTTTTTATCGGTCACCTAATATGTAACTCAATTAAACCAAATTAAAAAAAGCTTGCCCTCCAAATTTACAAATTTTTCTTTTTAAGTTCCCTGCTGGTTAAACTAGAGGGGCTATATAGATTATTGGAGCCTGTCTGTCTGAGGGGACTAATGTTTGTCAGTGTCTATCTGTTTGTCTGAGGGGATTATAGGGATTGTTGAGTGTCCATTTGTCTGTCCACCTCCTATCTGTCTGTCTGTTTGTCTGTCCACTCTGTCTCCTCCTGAATCACTGCAGGGATTTTGATGAGGACAAGATAGGCAGGCATATAACCTAGCTATGTATGCCACAGTTATGGTAGACATTTATTGCAAGCAATACTCTTTGTATCCATGTTCGAAGTAAATATAAGAAATGAAATTCAATTACCAATACATCTTAATTCGAGGTGTGTTTAATATTGGTATTATTGGCTGTCCTCAAATTGACTCCCAGTCATTTCTTATTCATTCAGCTGCAACTTGACAATTTGGTCAGATGTCTGCATGATGTAATAAATACGATATATTTTAAGGGGTTTAGGTAACTAAGTGTTCTAAGGCGCACACTTCATCATCCATGAACTTACTGTCTCGATATAAGTGAAAGAATCTTGACTGGGGCATAAAACACCATTACTCAAGTCCCGTTTTCTCCACCATCAGTGAACTGAATGCCTCAATAAAAAAACCCAGAATCTTGACTGGGGGGTAAAACATTATTACTTAACTCCGGTTTTCTCCACCATTCCTGAACTGACAGCCTCAAGAAAGTGAAAAAATCTTGACTGGGGCATAAAACACCATTACCAATACTCAACTTTAGTTTCTTTCTCCATACCGGAACTGACCACCTCAATAAAAAAAATAACAGAATCTTGACTGAGGGGAGGCATAAAACACCATTTAACTCAAATATGATATATTCTAAAACTAACAAGTATTGGATACCATCCCATTTAAAGTCTTAGGTTGGTTTTACCAGGTAATAAATAATCTCAATGACTTGATCAAGCATGTTAAAAACAAAATCATCCACCTGTAAATTGATATTAAACAGGTGTAATATAGCAATAAAATGGTTTAGTTAAAAATTAATGTATGGAATAAACCGATAATTAAATCAGTACAATTTATTGATAGAAATTTAATATTTCATGAAAGTTAAAATGTAAGGAGGGGACAAAAAATAGTGAGTGGTGATAGAATTAATTTAGGTGTCAAGGTGAGGGAGGGGGTAACTGATTTAAATTTGAGTATTAAAATGAGGGGGAAACAGATTTAAATCTTTGGAGGGGTAAGAAATAGAGTAAAAATAGATTTATGCCCCAGTAATGAATCAAGGATGGTGGAGGAAACTGGAGTTACAGGAGAAAACAAACAACCTTTGGCAAGCGAACTGAAACACTTTTTCACACTAGAACTGCCCAAAGTGGGGCTTCAAACCTAGGTGATGAGAGGTGCTGAAATCTATCAGCACACACTTTAGACCACTCAGCCACTGAGGTCCCAAAGAAATAAAGTAATACTTGGAACATACATGTACTTTGTAAAAGGAAGGAACAAGGAAATATTTATGAAGGTTACAAAAGGGAACAAAAATAAGAAGACAGAACAGATTTTATTCAGATCTCTTGGACACTCCTTATTTGTGTGACTCAATCCATTTAGATAAAAATCTTTTTGAATTAAGACAATGGGGCTTAAATAATAAATAAAGCTCTTAGAGATAATGGTCTGTTAATTATTAGATAACATTAATTTGATATTATCAGCACTTCAGTTTTCAGTTTTCCAAGAATAAATGCAGTAAAACCTTGTTACAACGCCTCTCGATAACATTGTAGCCTTACATGTTGCCAGATTATTTTGAAGACCCAAATTCTACTTCTTTATAGTAAAACCTCATTATAATGTCCCTTGATAACTTTGCCACTTCACTTATTATCACCACACTATTTTGAAGTCCCTGTTTCTTCTATGTTTTTATTTATAACCCCCTTTCACTTGATCACCTAACTCCTTTATAATGAAAAAATGGGAACAAATTGTAGCAATGGATCAAGGTTTTACTGTAGTTTTATTTTTACAGGTCTCTCTCGATTTATCACCAAACCCCCTTTATCCCTGAAATCAGTCTGATCAGATAGTGGCAATGAATCCAGGTTTAACTGTAATTAGAATAAAATGATTTTAACCTGCACAAAAATATCTGAGTCTTAAAAGTATGAGTGTTCGCAAAAAATTAAACATCTAAATGTTTAGTGTCTACATAAAAAATATAGGTTCTTCTATAAGGTCTACTGATTTATTTATTCAGGTAAAATAAATTAACACAGTGTCGCAATAACATGATCTATCTTAAAAAAAAATTCTCAGATTAACAAGATTTATTCAACCTGAATTAATATAAATACTGGTTAAAATACATATGGTATAATTATAAATCCTTGTCAATAAACCTTCATAGTTTTAATCTGGTAATTCTTAACAACGTTCCAGTTTAAAATCAATGGTATCCACAACAAACTCGGAATAATGTCTTTGACATGGCTGCCAAGTACATTGTTTAAATCTTTATTCTATCATACAGGGATTATGTCTTTTTACCTATACAGTTTTTTATACATACTTACACATATATATATTTCTTTTATTTCTTTTACTTTTACTTAGGGTATTAAATTCCATACAGACCTTAGTCTGTGAACTTTGACCCTATCAATATGAATTAATATTAATTATTATCAATTGTGTGATTTTGGAGATAAAAAAACCCACCTTTTTTTTAATACCAAAAAAAAAAAAAAAAAAAAAAGATTGTCAAGAATCTAAAGAAGTGAAGAATAAGTTCAAAACCCCATACATAGTAATCACATGTACAGGATCAACCAAAAGTTAACACATGATTTTTTTAACTTCTATCTGGCAAATTTGATACCATGATAATTTTATTAATTTTTTAGTACTTTAGTGATTAAAGGTGTCATTTTGAAGATCAGTTCAAGCTTGTATAACATTGATATTTTGTTTTGTAAAAAAATGTTTACTCTTAGTTTCAAAAAGTAATGTGATAATTTCCAAAGTTTAAGTTTAAGAAAATTTTATTGAAGAAATGGACGTAAAACAGGGGACAGGTCAAAATTGTTGAATGGAGTAGTTAAAGGAAATCTTATTTAAGAAATGATTGTGAAACTGGGGCCGACAGGTCAGAATGGTTGAACCTGTTTCTAAGTTGATATATACTAAAGCCAGCAAAACAAAGTGAAAGACCTAATATACTTTAATGAATCTTTAGAATATTCTATTTATAATATAACTATTTTAGTATTATTGAAAATAAATTACTTTTATTATACTCATTATTCTGGGCAAGTTTACAATTATAATGGCAATTTTATTACATCAAAGGAGATATTTTTAAAAATAATTAAAAGTTAATAAACTCTGTTGTTATTTGAAATTAAAAATCAAATTTTTATAAAATAAAAATATAATTATGATACTTTAAACATGTAAATAGATAATGTAGTTCATTTGTACCCTAACAAGCAAGTGTGTGACAAAGTCTGTTCAAGGCTTTTACAGTGGAACTTGTCTAAACTAAACCCCGAAAAAACCCAAATCCTAACAAAACTGTACTACCGGTAATCATTTAGGACACACCAATCCTAACAAGGTTGTGCTTTTATGTACAGTTCAGTGACTTTTGTCTTTGAGGCTTGGTGGCTGAGTCATCTAAAGGGCCTGTCTATGGATCACAGTGTCTTTCATGGCCTTGGTTTGAATACCATTCTGGCAATCCTAGTGTAAGAAAATTTGTCAGTTTGCTTGCTGAAGGTTGGTTGTTTTCTCCAGGCACTCTGGTTTCCTCCACCATCCATGAACTGACTGTGCATGCCTAGATGTGAAAGAATCTTGACTGGGATAGAGAACCTGCTTAACGCACTTGTCCTCTATCATTGACTTTATTATGAATTTGTTTAAACATACAAGTGATTACAGGTACATGTATTTCAGTAAAGATTTTGCCCTAACTAGCTAGTAGAACAACTCCAATAAAACCAGAATAAAGTTAGAATTATATTTTATGATTATTTGTTAATTTCAATTTTTCAGTCCATTTACCAGTACGCTGTCATTAATATTAATCTGTTGTATTGTCCCAAATTTTGACACTATTTCCTTTTCCTGACTGCTATGGGTCTTAAGTCTCTAAATTCATGACTGCAATTTCTGCCTTAACTGACTAGATGAATAGCTCCAATAAAAACATAGAGAAAATAAAGTTAGAATAACACTTGATGACAAATCTTTTAATTTCCATTTTCAGACCATTTACCAGTTAGTTCACTTATGTTGCATTGTCCTAAACTTTTACATTATTTTCTTTATCTGATTGTTATGTCTCTCTAAATCCATAACTTATCGGTTTTAAATGAGAAGAGAACAAAATTAGATTACATATGTCTTTGCCAAAGGATGAATCCCAACTATTTAACATAAACAGGTGCCCTCTAGATAGAAGTTTGGAGAAACAACCATGAGCTAGACTTGGTGACAACTCAACTGACAGTTATTAGTTTTATAATGCTAGCTCACTAAACTTCTACACATGGTATTACGGCCGATGCTGCAAATAGAAATTTCTTGAATAAAAAGATACCATGAAGAAAAAAACTTTACAATGTTTTTTCACAATGTATTTAAGAAGTGCAAATAAGAGAATTCATTACTAGGAAGTGATTTTAATACTGTAGATTTATTTATTTTTGTGTAGTTAAAACTTCATGGTTTTGTAATTAAAAACATTTCGTTTGAAGGAAACTTCATGGAATTATCTCATTTGAAATTAAATCCCATTAGAGACCATGGTAATTAATTTTTTGTTAAAATGAAGAATTGTAGTATGCACTGAACAATGAAAACAATTTAAGGTATAGTTTTATGAAATTTTCGCAATAAGTATTTTTAAGTATGGCGAATAATACATGTAAAAAAAAAATGTTACAGGTACTCTTTAAATCCACCAGAATATTTGAGAGTTTACAGTAGCTGATTACTGCATTAAAGGCTATCACAAAAATTTTACATCAAAGGTTAGTTCAGATACTATCTATCTAGAAAATTCTTAAAAAGGGTGTCATAAAAATGAACTCAAAAGGTGAATGACAATATTTGAAAAACAAACATAAAGATTTAATTTTAGCAATAGAAATCCAATTAGTTTTAAGTTTTTAAAATTATAACACTTTTAGTTTGAGTGAATTCGTTTCAACATTGCCGAGTTGTATAAACAAGTTCAGCCATTAGTGATAACAGGTTAACCAATCGTGTTCTAAGGTGCTTTAAAATGGATAATAATGAATATCCAATGTTTGAACACATATATGTACATACTTAGTGTGATATCTAAAAATGACTTAAAACTTTATTAAAACTTCATAATTAAAGTTTAGTTTTTGAGCATATTGACAAATGTTAGAAACGTCGTTATCTTGACCGGGGCATAAATACCATTCCACTCGCATCACATCTCAACAGATCAATAATCTTGCACTTCAGATTTTCTCATTCACTTCCTAATTTCAAATCCCACTTTGGCAGATTCCAGTGTAAGAAATTGTGGCAGGTCACTTGATGAAAATTGGTGGCTTTCTCAGGATGTTCTGGTTTCCTCCATCATCCCTAAACTGACTGCCTTGATATAAGTGAAAAAATCTTAATTGCGGCATAAAGCACCATTACTTCACCATAGTTGCTGAGGGTCAGTGGGTTTTTGTTTTCTCTGAGTATTCTTGTTTCTTCCACCATCCCATGACTACCTCGATACAAGTGGAAAGATCTTAATTGGGGCATAAAACTCAATTTCCCCACTCCGCTTTATTCAGGTTTTCTCTGTCTCTCTTTACATTCATCTTTCCTGAACCTCATTCTTCTCTCTCTCTCTCTCTCTCTCTCTCTCTCTCTCTCACATAAAACAAAAACAAATGGCTTGAAATATACAAGTGAAGTTCATATAACGAACTTTGGAACTTGCTATTTGTTTCAAACATCAATTAATTCATACTTGACAATTTGAAATGCAATTTGGATATGTTTAGTTGAATAGATTCAAACCCTTTATAATCTTAAAAGATTTTAATGAAAAAATTAATATTAAATTAAATGAATCAATACATAAAAAAACAAAATGTATAGAACTCCCTTTGCAATTAAAGTGGTTTCAATTTTAGATATAGTTTTGATAGAATTTGGTTTGGTATAATATAACTGATGTTTTTCATATCAATTAAAATGTGTTTAAAAAAAAACCAATCCTTTATAATACTGGTATTAAACATAAAAGTAATATATTCATTAAAAGTTGTAAATCATCAATAATTCCATTGCTTTCTTGATTTTCCCAAAAGACAAATTCAACTCCATTGACAGGGTTTATATATTAGTGATATTAATAAAAAAAACTTTTTTTTATTGCTGCATCAGTTGACATCATCATCAAAGGTTGTAACAAACAATGATGCTTTGTGTGTGTAAAATGATGGATCATGTGAATGATTTTACATTGTTCTGTACAAGCACAGGACAGAGTGGAAAATTTCTAATGCCTGAAAATGCAGGGTTAGTCAGGATGAAGACACTCTAGTTTTCTTCACAATTTCTTAACAGAGTGAAATTACAGTCCAACCTGCCTTAAAGGTCACCTCTATATAAAGGCCACCTGCTTTTAAAGGCCAGTAGAGTTGTATCCTAATTGGTCTTTATTCATATTAATTGAACCTGTATATAAAGGTCACCTGCTCATAAAGACCACTTTTACTAGTTCCCTTTATAGTCAGGTTTGACTGCATACTGATTGGAACATAAAATACTACTACCACCAACAAATCTGATCCTTTAACTAAGGTCTTTCTTTGGCTGTGTCTTTACTTCTCATGGACCATATGGAGCCTTGGTGCCAAGTGGTCTAATGCATTGTTTGGGGCCACATTGTCCCAGAGGTCTAAAGTGCACAATTATGGATCACAGCACCTCTCAACACCTAGGATTGAATTCCACTAAGGCATATCCTAGTGTGAAAAATAGTTTGCCAGCTTGAGAAAGGTTGATGGTTTTTATCTGGGTATTCTGGTTTTCTCTACCATCAAAACATTAATGCCTTGACATAACTGACTGAAGCTTTGAAAACCATTACTCCACTCCACCTAAACAGAACTAGCTGACTCCACATAATGACAATTGACAGATTGCCGGTCACGCCCACAATGTTCTGTCAGAGGGCCGGCATGCTTGATTTACATGCAAAAAAGAATAAAAACTCTCCCTAAATGTGCCGTTGAATGATGTCACTGATACTATTACATCATTAGCTGCTGTGATGCTGCTTTGGTACCATGATGGCGGCCAGTGTTGGAACATAACAGGCATGACAGTCAATTAAAAGAATCTTGACTGAGGTTTTAAAACACAATATACCACTCGATCCACTCCAATCTTTATGGATCACAATATAAGTAAGGTATTTCCCTTTTTTAAGCACTAGTAGTGACTTGCATGGTAAAGTTTTGTTGTCAAGCACCAATGTTCTAGCACTCTAAAAAGTGTACCCACAATGTGATCACTGGGTAGATTAAGCAGATTTAAAACGCAAGCACAAACATACATACCAAAATAAACCTGTGTTTGAATTAATCTTTAAATCAATAAAAATTAAAAATTAATCTCATTGGGAAAGGCCTGAAACACTGCCAATGTCATAATAAACAATAGCCAAAACAAACAAACTAATGTAACTAGCCTTAGGATGATTGTAGTAGATACTGCAATGATACTTGCCGATTGATTGATTGATTGATTGATTGATTGATTGATTGATTGAATGGAGTTTTACATCCCTGTCAAGAATATTTCACATATCGAGTAACTAACCATAAGATGGTTGATTGATTGATTGATTGAGGTTTTACATACAAGTCAAGAATATTTCACATATATCTAGATATCACCAGCTATAGGTGAAGTGGCAGAATTTTTTACCTTTGCAATGCACTCTGAGCAATGTACAAGGAGGGCTCTATTACATGCCACACCCGCTTTGACACAGGGTACTGGCTTTTAAGGTCTCTTCTGAAATGCCCTGTGACTTTCATTTCTAAATGCTAAGGGCTTTGCAAGGAACATTCACTACCTATTTCCAAGTCTTGATCACACCCAGCTGGGGTTGGAACCCATGACCGTCCACATACAGAGTGAGTACTATACCGACTGAGCTACTGTAGTCCTACCTGCCAATAGAGGTGGCCAAAGAAACCTGTAAAAAGTGTTTTTTGTGAGTTCAAAGTTGAATGGAGTAATGGTGCTTTTTGCTCCAGTCAAGATTCAAGGCTGTCAGTTCTGGGATGGTTGGGAAAAATAGAATGCCTAGAGAAAACCACCTACCCTTGGCAAGTGAACTTATAAACAGGTGGTCTTAATATACAGGAGAAAACTAAGGAGCCTGTCTTGTACAAGTATCACATACATGCATATAGGCACATGTAACAGGCAAGAGAAAGAATGCAGGGTCGGATGGGGGATCAAACCCAGGACCTTCTGCACTATAGACGAGTGCTCTACCACTGAGCTACCCAGACAACTACATTCCTCCCTTCTTTTTTTCGATTCAACTTACTTAAATCGAAACCACCAGGTTCCACCCTAGAAAAACCTGTTGGTCGGCCACTTCCCAGGGTTGGACCAGCCCCAAATGTAACAGGAAAGAAAAACAATGCAGGGTCAGACCAAGAATTGAACCCAGGACCTCCCACACTATAGGCGAGTGCTCTACCACTGAGCTAAACACACACACATAGGTACTTGAAAACCAAAATGCTGAATCATGACATAGTGATACTGTTTCCAAAATATTATTCTACAAGAATGACATACACACAAATACACACACATTTTTATTGAATACATGTGTACGCGCCTTAGAAACCAAAGAGACATATCCTGTCACTATGAATAGCTAGAATTAAAAAAACCTTTCAAATTAAAATCAGGAGGTTCTCTAATGTGAAAATGCACTCAGACACAAACAAAGTCAGTCTAATACAGGTATAGCTATAACAGAGTGGGCAGGGCAGTACAAATACTAACGGTAAACGTATTATAAAGGTATGTGTTAGTTTTATAAAATTTTTGTCAATAGAGTACAGACCTGTCTAAAGTTTAACACTGTGCCAACAAAAAGGAGTCGAAGCCCGGTGGCCGAGTAGACTGGCCGAGTGGGATTGGCCAAAAGATGGATAGCTAAAAGATAGAAACAGCAGCCACTGCCAAAAATCTGATGAGACATAGCCAACCAGGGGGCTATTGAAGCCGCAAATTTGACACTAATTTGTTAGCTTAGTGTTAAAACTTTTGACATGCCTGTATGTATTGATCCAAAGTTCTTTAAAATCTCCTCCAATTATTGACATTTACCTTTGTATATACCTATATATATACTTTTATATAGGCGGTTTTAAGTATGGGTCTACAAACTCTTTATGTCAATATATATATGTAAGGTTTCAATATATAAAATTTAACTGGCTGTAATTTTTTTTATAAATTTGATATATAATATTTGAAATAAATATAGGATATTTGAAATATAATTTTCGGTTATTTAATGCCAATCGTTTTCACATACTCGAGATAAATTTCAATTTTAATTTCATTTTTTTAAAATATAAAACCTACTATGTAAATGTTTATCTGTAAAAAAACGCAACTTTTAAGAAACATCAAAACAAATTAGTAATAGGGAAAGTTTTTCACAAAAATATTCTAATCTGCACTAAGCAATGACATTAACTTTAAGTAAAACATTAATTAATTCTTTATGTTCATTACAGAGTGTTAGCAAGTGAAAATAACAGAAAGAGACCATACTAAAATTTTGATTTTGATTGAAAAAACAAAACACTTTAAGATCTAGAAAGTCACTTGATGGACGCAAATGTATGGAGTGAATTAAATGGTTTTTTATGCCCCAGTCAAGATTATTTCACTTGCATAGTGAGTTCTTGAACAGTAGAGAAAACTGGAGAAAACGCTGACTTTAGCCAACTGACTCAAGTAACAATTGTATCAATTGTATTGAATGGACTAATGTTTTATGCCATAGTTTTTCACTGATATCAAAGTCATCTATTCTGATATGGTAGGGAAATCAGTGTCCTGAGAAACCACCAACCTTAGACAAGCTTTTGACAATGGTCAATTTGTGTTGGTGCTGGCTATAATACTAAGATGTAAAAAAGGAGAGTGTAATGATGGTGATTTACAAACACATCAAGATTCTTTCATTTATAATGAGGTGGTCAGTTCATGGATGATGGAGAAAACCAGAGTGCCCAGAGAGAAAATCACCTACCCATGAGGAGCAAATGGTTAACTCTCACACTAGGATCTGTCCTGAGTGGGATTTCAACCTATGCAGAGATCAGAACTGTGATCTGTAAGATAATCCTTTAGACCCCTAGGCCACAGAGGTTCCTAAAAAGTTAGGGGATATAAAATGATGACCTCATATGATAAGACAATTTGCCAAAAACGGCACATAGCATTCCACTCAGGGACATAACACATAACAGTGGCTCACACAACATTCCACTACGGGTCATAACAACACATAACAGTGGCTCACACAACATTCCACTCAGGAACATAACACATAACAATGACTAAATTATGTAAATATTTTTTAAACTTTAATCAGTTGAACAAAGCAGTGTAATAATAATATTATAATAATAAGCTAGATAAAAAAACAGTGCTTGATTATAAATAGATACTTAACTAAGTAACAACATGTACTAAAACAATTTAAATAATATCAAACAATACACTGAGGGGTACCTAGTCAGGCAGTGGTGGTGGTAGTAGCAGCAATTTAAAAAGAAGAAACATTGATATAATGAACATTTGAAGTAATTAAGGAGGAAAAAAGGAACCTTGTTACAGTATTATAACAAAAAGGCTCCATTATAACTCAGAAGTCAATGTTTAAAATTTAGCCTTAAAACATTCAGATAATTTAAAATTGCACAATAATTATTTTCAAAACCTTTATACAGGTGTATTTTACGAAAGCCTATTACGCTCATGAATAAAAAAAATTAAAAGGCGTAATAACGCGAAATAAAGGCGTTATAACGCGAAAAAAGGCGTTATAACGCGATTGGAAAGGCGTTATAACGCGAATTGAAAGGCGTTATAACGCGAAATAAAAGCGTATTAACGCGAAATAAAGGCGTAATAACGCGAATTGAAAGGCGTTATAACGCGAATAAAAAGGCGTTATAACGCGAAATAAAGGCATTATAATGCCTTCAGAAAGGCGTAATAACGCGAATTGAAAGGCGTTATAACGCCTTTTTTGCCTTTAGAAAGGCGTAATAACGCGAATCGAAAGGTGTTATAACGCCTTTAGAAAGGCATAATAACGCAAATTGAAAGGCGTTATAACGCAAAATAAAGGCGTAATAACGCGAATTGAAAGGCGTTATAACGCCTTTTTTGCCTTTAGAAAGGCGTAATAACGCGAATCGAAAGGCGTTATAACGCCTTTAGAAAGGCATAATAACGCGAATTGAAAGGCATTATAACGCGAATTAAAAGGCGTAATAACGCGAAGTGAAAGGCGTTATAATGCCTTTTTGTCTATATATAGAGCAGTCATTTCCCTGGAGAATGTTAACAATCCTCACCACAAACAGATTGATTTTAGGTTTTATAGCTTAAGGCAACTGCGTATCTGTTCATATTAAGATGTCAAAAATGCCATTTAATCATTGTTAAAAGTTAGCGATTGACAATTGGACAGGAACTTTTTAATAAATAGCCATGTGTACATTGCCAATGTTTATATTTCAGATTACTTAACAGATTTCCATCCCCATATATAAAATGATACTCTTTATGAAAAAACAACACTTTAACATTCTTTCTGTTTTACTGAAATAGTATGTTCATTTCAGCGCAGGATCGGATGATGTGCAGTTTTTTTTTTTAATTTTCATAGAATAAATACATATAAAACAGCTTATTACATTACATATAGTTGTGCAGGAAACACACATACACCCACCCACCCACCCCCACACGCACGCACACACACTTTTAATATGTATGTAAAGTGGGGGGGGGTAGAGATTAAACCCTAGGGCCACCACATCATTATGGATGGCATCTTAACTTCGTGTTAATAAGCCTTTATTTCGCGTTATAACGCCTTTCAATTCGCGTTATTACGCCTTTCTAAAGGCGTTATAACGCCTTTTTATTTGCGTTATTATGCCTTTCAATTCGCGTTATTACGCCTTTTTATTCGCGTTATAACGCCTTTCAATTCGCGTTATTACGCCTTTCTGAAGGCATTATAATGCCTTTATTTCGCGTTATAACGCCTTTTTATTCGCGTTATAACGCCTTTCAATTCGCGTTATTACGCCTTTATTTCGCGTTAATACGCCTTTATTTCGCGTTATAACGCCTTTCCATTCGCGTTATAAAGCCTTTTTTCGCGTTATAACGCCTTTATTTCGCGTTATTACGCCTTTTATTTTTTTTTTTATTCATGAGCTTAATAGGCTTTCGTAGTATTTCAATTTGGATTACAAAAAAAAAATTTACCAATAAAAGGAAATATTCCTGGAGAGAATTAGGATGGCTTGGTAATGCTTATAGAATGCAAAAATCACAAAGCATCAAAGTACATCTCAAAGAAAAAGATCAAAAAGGAGATCAAAGTCACCTGAACAAGAATGATAGAAACAGAACCAAATACCTAGGATTGACATGGACAAAGCAGAAAATATGGTGAAGTTGCATAGAATGCTGCTTAAACGAGAGATCTTAAACCTCAGACCTCTCTGTCTAGAGCTCGGATCTATGTAGAGCCATAAGGAGATCTAGGTAGTATTCCTAGATGGAAAATGTGCCTAATATAATAGTGCTTGTCTTATTTTCTTTAATGTGTATGAATTACTTATTTCAATTAATAAAGCACATGATAGCATGGAGTCTATGATCTTCATCAAATAATTTTCAAAGGGTTCTGGACATTACTACTGAGTGGGTAACATCATTTTGTCCTAACAGGTTGTGTCAGAGTGAAAAGTCAAAAGTCATGCAATTGATGTTTTCAATATGTGAACTTCCATGTTTCAGCACAAAATTTTGGACTTACCATAGATACACACACTAAAAAAATAACACTGTATTGACTCACACCTGCCTAAACCATTTCAGCAAGGCTGGTGCAAACATGTGTTTTGAAATACTCGGTAACCTTTTTGATGGACTAAGCATGTGGCTGCACAAAGTTTTTCCACCCTTAGTGCTAGTCCACCCTAAGGCTGTGTAAGTCTGACCTCAGAATAAACAGATTGTGCAGACAGAAGTTAGACCAACACAGTAATGTTGTTCAAAATCATTCTGTACCCAAGGTTAGCCTAAATCACTGTGCTAAAAAATATATGTTCACTTTCGAATTCTGTGCTGAAAAATAGATGTTCACTTTCTGTGAAAAAATATATATTCACATTCTATATCATTAAGTAGATTCCAATATCCAAGTAAAAGACTCTACATTGAAAATAATCAGATGAAGAATTTCCCTACAGGAAACAAATTACTGCCATTACACATGCAACCTGAATGCTTATTATCTTAATGAATTGCCATTCCTCAGGTAACTAATAGATAACCATTTGTACAAGGTCTTGCATATTTTAACAGGAAGTTAATGTTTGTTTCTCTTAATCAGCCTATCAACTCTTGCATAACATCAACATGCATATAGATTCTGGGTGCCCCAGTTACACAAGACATCCTTAGTTACCAAGGTTACCATGACAACCTTAAAACATGGATGTGTACATTGCATTTTTATCCCTTTTTCAAATATACCATTCAAAAATCTTCACATTCTTTAAACTTTCTTATAAATTGTTAGTTTGAAAATTTAGATAGTGACAATCCTCAAAATGTATCTGTAATATAGATTAAGGTTTTTTCGTTACATAAGACACCGACTGTATGGGCCTATTTTAATCTTTGTGCTTTGGTGCTAGAGTCAGCAAGATGGTACTAGGGTGACCATGACTAGCAGCACATATTATTATATATGCTTTGTACTATGTACACACATCCAGGGCCACTCTTAGGTAAAAGCTCACTAAGACAGCAGAGGTTATAGTCCCAATAGCCCATTATCCTCAGACACTACCGTAAATCATCAGCAATGTGAAATGAAGTACCATAACTTGCTTAAGATCACAACATGCCCCTGTCAGGATTTTGAACCCAAACCTTGGATCTGGAGACAGAGGTTCTATACCAACTGAATTACAGGCTATCACAGTTTAACTTCCTCAATAGTAGCTATAATTTTTTATTTATAAATCAAGCATGTCTTAATTTAAACCAATCTACTTGAACAAATAAAATACTGGACATAAATAAATTATTACTTAGTTATTGATCTTATTAATTAAGATGTTGATAATAAAGTGACTTGTATTAATTAAAGAACACTACCCTGGTTGCTATGGATATCTATTGTCTGAAATACAGAGCCATAAAATCAATATGAAATCAAATGGAAATGTCATAATGTAAATTGTATATACAATAAAAGAAAATGACCAGAGAACCTGCAAAGTAAATAAGGTTGAAATTACAGTGTGACATGATTAACCTGGCTGTTTAACCTTTTGTAAAAAAATGTTGGGGGTCAAGTAAATGAATTTTTTGAATTTTTGTAAAATTTTGGGGCCAAGCAACGGAAATGTTAAAACTTTTTTAAAATGTTGGGGTCATTCAGGGAAAATGATCTAGAATCTCCCATTATATAGGTCAATTTTTTTACAAACTGAAAACCAAGGGAAAATACCAAAATCCTACCACACTAAAATATAACCCAATTAATTAATATACTTTATAGAAACACTACTTATACTTTCCATATGAACCCTACACCGAGCTGTTGGTCCACCAATTTTGAAGAACTGCATGGAAAAGTGAATTCATTTTATTAAGAAGGTGGTCTTTATATAGAGGTTCAAATAACATAGCTCAAATTTGCTAAGTTGTTCATAGGCTTTTTATAATTGCAGTGGTTCTAGTACCTCAGTAAGTAGAAGTAGAGCACTCGCCTATATTCTGGGGGGTCACTGGTTCAAATTCTGATCCGACTCTGCATTTTTCTCCTTTCTGTTACTTACACAAGTAGCATTTAAGGAAGGTTTTACCACCGAGATATCAAAGTAGGTCACTGTGATATTTTTGTAAAAGTTAGATGGTGTAAATTTTACATGTCATGTGTGTTTAGTATTGAGCTGTTCAGATAGTCTCAATAGGCCAATAGATAAAGGAATTTGTGGTCATAAATCATGTAATACCATTAAAGAGGGCGAAGCTAATATCATTCAAATATAGGATATATAACTCTCAAGAGTGTTAAATACCCAATGTCCAAGCACTATAGAGTAATACCGGGTAGCCATTTAATTTAAAATAAACAGAAGCATTTTATTTGTTTTTGGTAATACTCCAGACACCAATACCAACAAAATATGACCCATTATCTTGTACCCAAACACAGTCAACACAATAAAATTCAAATATATGGATTTTATATTTATAAACAGGGATTTACAAAATTTGTTAAAGAAGTCGACAATAAACTGCTACAGTGGCATTTACATATCGGAGGGGTAAATATACACAGACGGGACTCTATCATATCACAGTTACGTCACAGGAGTAGCCAAGTTTGTCTGGGTAAACACTTTAAAATTTTATCTCTGTTATTTCTCGGTGTGAGGACTTTACTTAAAGACAATATTATATTTAGATAAATGTTTAAGATAACCGCTCTAAGACCAGTGTAACAGAATTTTGTTGGTTACTCAAATATTTAAGACACACCGATCTTACCTTTAAACTTACTTTAAAATGTGACACTGACACAACACCAGTGAAAAATTGATTGTATGGGGTTTTACATCCAAGTCAAGAATAAATTCACTTATATCAAGAAATCATCAGCTATAGGTGAAGTGGCAGAAATTTCTACGTTTGAAGTACTCTTAGGACAATGTGCAAGGAGGTTTTTTATAGTTTGCCACACACCTACTGTGCCATGCTATAGGTGAAGTGGCAGAAATTTCTACCTTTGAAGTGTTCTTAGGGCAATGTGCAGTGATGTTTTTAGCTTTCCACGCCTACTGTAACATGTGACATTGGTTTTAAGGGTCTCTTCCGAAGGACCTTGTGACTTTTATTTCTAAATGCTAAGTGCTTGGCAAAATAAGTCACTACCTATTTTCACGTCTTAGTCAGACCCAGCCAGGAATCAAACCCCAACCTCAAACATACAGAACAAACTGAGTTACTGTAGTTGTTACAAGTGAAAGAGCTACAGTAGTAGAAATTTGACCAACTTTAAAAAGACTGTCACAAGCTTTTCGGCTCATCAGGCTGATATTGATCCTGCTTTCAGTATTAGGAAGTGACTGAGAGTACAAGCTAGAATCCCCTTTGGATAAATTGCTAGTCCAATGCAAGATAAAACCAAGCCGACATATTTGCTGGTACCTATTTATTTAGCAGCTGGGTGGACTGGAGCAATGTAGAATTAAATATCTTGTTCAAGGACAGCAGTCTAGATGGAGCATAGACCTATGGCTCTTGAATCATGTGTCTGGTACTTAAATCACTTAGCCACTTGTCTCTACCAATGGCAAAAGCAAAGTATTAAAATAATACCTTAACTTTAAACTGGAGAAGACATGCTACAGACACTAGCATCAAACAATATTGTGGCATAATCTTGGAGAGCATAGAGTGGAGTAATGTCCCAGTTAAAATTCTTTTATATTGAGGTGGTCAGTTCAAGGATGTTTGAGGAAACTGGAGTGCCTGCAGAAAAACCATTGACATTTGGTAAATAAACAGAGAAACTTTCTCATACTAAAATCTGTCCTGAGTTGGATTCCAATCAAGACAATGAGAGGTGCTTTGATCCATAAGTGGTGCTTTAATACTAGTAATCCTAAAGAAATCCTGGAGTTGATTTTAAGATTAAACTGTAAGGAAAACAAAACAAAAAATTGGCTTAGTTTTGCCTTACACTTTCTTATCAGGTCCCACCCTTGAAGTGACAATACAATGTACAAACAAAGCGGGCTTATCACTACAAGTACCCAGTAGTCTACTTACTGTGTGGGGGTACTGGATAATTCACCTTAGATAACACTTACTGATGGGGTAGGGGGGTAACTCTCAAGTGCTACTAGGTTACAGACTATATTAATGTCAATGTAATTGCCATTTTAAAAAGTTGTAAAATCTCAGCTATGACATTCAAATTTTGTACTTGGTATGGGGTTTGTATTGCTATTCAAAATATGAGAGAAAAATTGTTTTTAAAACTCTCACCCATGAGATTCACTTTTATTATGGACTTTGTGTTATTACAGGTACAAGAAAGACATCTCAGACTAAATATCATGGGACACAACACCTGTCTGAAGTATAATGCAGCTTATCTGCACATTTAAATCAACAAAAAAACTTGCAAAACCTATCTAGAGTGCAGTGTAGCTCACCTGCACATGTATTTCACCCCCAAAAAAAAATGTTTGTCATAAAATTAGATTGGAAAACAACACCTGTCTGAAGTATAATGCAGCTTATCTGCACATTTAAATCATCAAAAAACTTGGATGGAAAACATGCCTGTCTGAAGAGCAATGTAGCTCACCTGTAGTAGAACCAAATGAGTGGAATGTTTGAATGGAGTGGAGGTATGAAGTTTTACATCCCATTTAAGATTCTTTCACTTATATTGAGGCAGTCAGTTCAGGAATGGTGGAAGAAATTGGAGTGCCAGAGAAAACTATCAACCATTAGCCAGTGTTTGAATGTGGGTGATGTCGATTTAAATGCTCAACTAAAGGTTACTTTATAAAAGATGTTCGAATGGTGTAGAAAGGCCAAGAAACCCAGACAACCAAAAACCACCAATGTTAGATTAAGATACAAGTAACCGTTTCCTCTAGGTAAGACAAAATTTGGATTTAAACTCATAATCTCTATGTTGATCGAGAAACTACGCCTTAACCACATTGCCACCATGACACCCATTTAAAAAACACGGGAAGGTCAAAGGGGGGTAATAAAATATTACTATTTATTTTATGGAAACAAAGTTTAAACAATAACAAGGATTGAAACGCCATTTATATAAGTGTTTATAATATACAAAGACATGTACAAAATACTTTATAAGAAAACAACATTGACCTGTCCACTTGACCTTACATAAGGAATATTCATATACTATGATCTATCGAGTTTCGAGTAAGGATTCACAGTTAATACATGAACGGTGTATGATTCCCATGCTGTAGATGAAATAGACACCTGTTTTTCCTATACATAAATATACTGTCCCATAATAAATATTTAAATTGAAGGTCAAGCAGACAGATCAATGTTGTTTGACTGTATATAATTTATGGCTTTAAATAAATATGTCAATAGTATAAAATAATAGTCCCCCAAAGTATATAATTACAGTTTATGTAATGTAAGGTACTTTGTAAGTAAACAGTGCCAAATTTTCAATGGTTGATTGATTACCGGTAAATGATGAACGGAGTTTAACGACTTCTTGTCAAAAATATCAATATGTTTATATTTTCTATTGAATTTTTGTTGAAATACTGTCTATATAATGTTTTAATGTCTATAAGAATGATTTATTACTTTTTATTATGTAAATATTGAATAGAAAAATGAAACATTTGAAGGATTGGATTTGTCGGCATTAATGGTGTTTTATACCCCAGTCAAGATTAACTTATATCAAGGTGATCAGTTTTTGGATGGTGGAGCAAACTGGAGTGCCCAGAGAAAATCATGGCCCTTTGAGAAGTAAACTAACAAACTTTCTAACATTATAGGTTTTAGTCGAGTGGGATTTGAACCTAGGCAGTGAGACAGGTGTGATCAATAAGCACACACTTTAGACAACTTGGCAACAAAGGCCCCCAAATACAGAAATTAACAGAAAGAAAAGCTTAAATTCTTCAGACAGTAGAACACCTAGTCATTTAATTGATTGGATGTTGTTTTACATCATATCAGCAATTTTCAACGATTTGATACAATTTTACTGATTGGTCTCAGAATTTAAGCTTAATTCAAGTTCATGCTGTGTACAACTTTGTGCAAGCATTTCAGATCTGCTTTGTACAAGTGTGGATTAATGCAGTTGCATTATTAGTGCTGATACAATTGACCACAATGTCAGTAGACAAACATTGCAGGCTAGACTATACAGTTCTTTATACTGGTACCAAGCCAAGTAGAGACTATGGCAAGGGAAAATTACTCTATCAATAACAGATGATGTTGTTGAACACACTGCATTAAAAATATTGGATTTGAAGACCAATTCTTTAAAATCACTTGGCCACTTGAACACAAACCAAGAGAATATGGAACATACATACTGTCAGAAGTTCAGGTGACAACCATTACAGTTCACCTTAGATAACACTTACTGATGGGGTAGGGGGGTAACTCTCAAGTGCTACTAGGTTACAGACTATATTAATGTCAATGTAATTGCCATTTTAAAAAGTTGTAAAATCTCAGCTATGACATTCAAATTTTGTACTTGGTATGGGGTTTGTATTGCTATTCAAAATATGAGAGAAAAATTGTTTTTAAAACTCTCACCCATGAGATTCACTTTTATTATGGACTTTGTGTTATTACAGGTACAAGAAAGACATCTCAGACTAAATATCATGGGACACAACACCTGTCTGAAGTATAATGCAGCTTATCTGCACATTTAAATCAACAAAAAAACTTGCAAAACCTATCTAGAGTGCAGTGTAGCTCACCTGCACATGTATTTCACCCCCCAAAAAAAATGTTTGTCATAAAATTAGATTGGAAAACAACACCTGTCTGAAGTATAATGCAGCTTATCTGCACATTTAAATCATCAAAAAACTTGGATGGAAAACATGCCTGTCTGAAGAGCAATGTAGCTCACCTGTAGTAGAACCAAATGAGTGGAATGTTTGAATGGAGTGGAGGTATGAAGTTTTACATCCCATTTAAGATTCTTTCACTTATATTGAGGCAGTCAGTTCAGGAATGGTGGAAGAAATTGGAGTGCCAGAGAAAACTATCAACCATTAGCCAGTGTTTGAATGTGGGTGATGTCGATTTAAATGCTCAACTAAAGGTTACTTTATAAAAGATGTTCGAATGGTGTAGAAAGGCCAAGAAACCCAGACAACCAAAAACCACCAATGTTAGATTAAGATACAAGTAACCGTTTCCTCTAGGTAAGACAAAATTTGGATTTAAACTCATAATCTCTATGTTGATCGAGAAACTACGCCTTAACCACATTGCCACCATGACACCCATTTAAAAAACACGGGAAGGTCAAAGGGGGGTAATAAAATATTACTATTTATTTTATGGAAACAAAGTTTAAACAATAACAAGGATTGAAACGCCATTTATATAAGTGTTTATAATATACAAAGACATGTACAAAATACTTTATAAGAAAACAACATTGACCTGTCCACTTGACCTTACATAAGGAATATTCATATACTATGATCTATCGAGTTTCGAGTAAGGATTCACAGTTAATACATGAACGGTGTATGATTCCCATGCTGTAGATGAAATAGACACCTGTTTTTCCTATACATAAATATACTGTCCCATAATAAATATTTAAATTGAAGGTCAAGCAGACAGATCAATGTTGTTTGACTGTATATAATTTATGGCTTTAAATAAATATGTCAATAGTATAAAATAATAGTCCCCCAAAGTATATAATTACAGTTTATGTAATGTAAGGTACTTTGTAAGTAAACAGTGCCAAATTTTCAATGGTTGATTGATTACCGGTAAATGATGAACGGAGTTTAACGACTTCTTGTCAAAAATATCAATATGTTTATATTTTCTATTGAATTTTTGTTGAAATACTGTCTATATAATGTTTTAATGTCTATAAGAATGATTTATTACTTTTTATTATGTAAATATTGAATAGAAAAATGAAACATTTGAAGGATTGGATTTGTCGGCATTAATGGTGTTTTATACCCCAGTCAAGATTAACTTATATCAAGGTGATCAGTTTTTGGATGGTGGAGCAAACTGGAGTGCCCAGAGAAAATCATGGCCCTTTGAGAAGTAAACTAACAAACTTTCTAACATTATAGGTTTTAGTCGAGTGGGATTTGAACCTAGGCAGTGAGACAGGTGTGATCAATAAGCACACACTTTAGACAACTTGGCAACAAAGGCCCCCAAATACAGAAATTAACAGAAAGAAAAGCTTAAATTCTTCAGACAGTAGAACACCTAGTCATTTAATTGATTGGATGTTGTTTTACATCATATCAGCAATTTTCAACGATTTGATACAATTTTACTGATTGGTCTCAGAATTTAAGCTTAATTCAAGTTCATGCTGTGTACAACTTTGTGCAAGCATTTCAGATCTGCTTTGTACAAGTGTGGATTAATGCAGTTGCATTATTAGTGCTGATACAATTGACCACAATGTCAGTAGACAAACATTGCAGGCTAGACTATACAGTTCTTTATACTGGTACCAAGCCAAGTAGAGACTATGGCAAGGGAAAATTACTCTATCAATAACAGATGATGTTGTTGAACACACTGCATTAAAAATATTGGATTTGAAGACCAATTCTTTAAAATCACTTGGCCACTTGAACACAAACCAAGAGAATATGGAACATACATACTGTCAGAAGTTCAGGTGACAACCATTACAGTTCAAACTGGTGACAGAACAAAAACCAAGAGAATATGGAGCATACATTTTCAAAAGTCAGGTGACAACCCTAATAGCTAAAGCTTGTGAAAGAACACAAACCAAGATAATATGGAACATGGGCCAAGAGAATAAGAAATACACATTGCCAGAAGTTCAGGTGACAACCTTAAACAGCTAAAGCTGATGAAAGAACATGAACCAAGAGACTGTGGAACATATATTGTCAGAAGTTCAGGTGACAATCTTAACAGTTCAAATTGGTAAAAGAACACAAACCATTAGAGAATTTTGAACACAAATTACTAGAATTTCAGGTGACAATCTAAAGCTGGTGGTGAAAGAACATGAACCAAGAGTATATGGGACATATTGGTATATTGTCAGAAAGTCAGACGACAATCTTAAACGGTTAAATAAGGTGAAAAAAACACAGATCAAGAGAATTTGGAAGATATATTGTGAGAAGTTCAGTTGACTGTCCAAAAACAAATACAATTTTTAGATTTGTCTTACAGAACAGTAAATAACGGGTAAAGGGGATAAAATATGTGAGCAGTTGTGATATAAATACATAAAAGAGCATTGTGCAGGGATAAAGATATATTATGTATCTATTATATATAATGTATATATATAACAACACTGAAACAATAAACTAACAATAACATTAAACACTATTTAACAATTTATAAATACCTCATAATGACACTTATTATAAAGAAAACAAATAAATTGTAAAACTTGACAAGTTTAACCTGGCTGTTTGACCTTTTTGAAAATGAATATTAAATGGGCCTCATCAATATTATGAAATAGGTGTGCTTAATCTGTAAAACGTTATGTTATTGAACATTCAAAATAGACATACATATATTTTGATATCATTGGTATGCCTGTATTACCCAAACAGTGCAATGGATTTGCCCTTCTCAATATTCAAATTTGAGGTCAAGTTGGCTGGTCAAACTTGTCCTAGCTATACCTAAATCTGGGTACACAGTAAATATAAACAAATAAAAGTACTTTATTTATGTATACTTAGTAAATATATTATGACAATAATCGTTTCCAATGGTCTTTTCATGATCTAAGTATTAACCATTTTAAAAAATATCAAATAATTTTAAAAATCTTGTTCTATCAAGACAGCAGGTTATTTTCATATCAATGGCGGGGGTGACGTGTGAATTTGACAATATCGAAAAATTTCTTTAATTTTCTGGTATAGATTATTGACCACTGTTAAGATACCAATCAATAGGTTTGCCAGCATACTAGATGACCAATGTCTATTAATGTATATATTTGGAACATTTTCCTTTTATCCTGGAGTAACATCATTTTTATGGAAAAATGTCAACTGGTATATAGAGGATCTTAGACGAGTGGGGGTTTAATATGAAATTTATTAAACAAGTTAATGATTAAATATGCCACGAGCCTTGGCGAGCGGCATATTTAATTATTGAAGGAGTTTAATAAATTTCATATTAAACCCTCACGAGTCTAAGATTCTATATATCACAAAACTCAAAATACCGAGGCATAATGACATGTACATATTATTTGATGCCATATAGAAACAGACGATTTCTATCTAGGTCAGACAAATCACCTCCAAATTAACTGCGCAAGTAAGAATATAGTTCTATTTAGTTATAGTAAAAGTAAATTAATCAACTAGAAAAAAGACATAATCAGTATGTAAGTTTAAATCATAATATTTTTCCGAATGCATCAAAATTATTTTTCAAAGAATCGGAAAGTCTTCAAAAGTCTAAAAATAAACAACAGACTGACACAGTTTTCATATGACGTCATTAGGCACAACCACTATGTAAATCAGAAGCGTGATAACTGATTACGTCACAATCAAGTGATATTACATGGGTACCTGTGTAATACGAAAAATATTACACCGTTTTATTCCATCAATAAACAGGAGGGTTATGTGATATAATTCTTAATCCAATGGAGGTACATTAATCGGTATCATGTGGTATGTTAGTGAATCCCATTTTCTAAACATAGTATTTTCTCTGTGCATAAGTGAGTAATGTTGAATTTGAGGCATGCACATGAGTGGGTGTGGGGGAATGGGGGTACAGGTGTGGGTTGGGATTGTTGCTATAAAAAAACAATTTTATAAAAAGTACATAGCACTTGACATAAATATTAATAAAAACAAATATTTTAAATATGTACACATTTAATATTTCAGAATAACAAAATATTGTTAAAATAAAAAGGTCACTTATTGTGTCAAATTCGAAATATCTATTTTCGGAGAGCATTTGCAATTTAGGTACCTCTGACACCCACAAAAAATCCTTGAATATTGCTCTTCAGAATGGGATTTTTTCCCCTTAAAAAGCAGTTTCAATAGTAAAGCGATAAAAATAATGTTAAAAAGAAAATGAAAAGGTCACTTATTTTGTTAATTCCTAATTTCCTAAATATTGATTTCAGAAAGTATTTGCAATTTAGGTACCGTACCTCTGAAGTCCGTTCAAAATCTCTGAATATTATTACCGTAATTCTTCCCTATTGGTTTCTTTCTTCAAAAATCAGTTTCAATTGCATCAATCATTTATTCCAACAGAATGAGATTTTAAAAAATGTCAAATTTGCACATTTAAACAATGATTGAATTCTAGCCCCAACTAGACATTGTGACAATAGGCGGAGATCACCTTCCATCAAAAATGATCTTTTTGCTTGAATATTAACTTGAAGCTGCCAAAGTTTTATTTTATGTCTACAAGGCAACAAACTATTATTGCAATTTGCATGACATCTTTATGGGTAGCATGTTTTTTAGGGTAAAATCTAAATTAAAATTATAAATTTAGTCATGGATATCCTTTTTAACAAGATAAAATTTGCTATAAAGTAAGTTAAAAATTTATTTGATATTCAAATCATGTATGCTAATACTTAATAAACATTACAGGCCTGTCGAAAGTTTAACATGCTCTAAATTAACAGATTAGAATCAGCAGCGCATCTGAGCCCCTTGTTAGCTTTATCTCAACAACTTTTATCTATCTCTCGGCAGCTTTTCAGCCACAAGCTACCCATATCTCCGGTCACTCTGTGGTCGACTTTCGACTCCTTTTTGTTAGCTGAATGTTAAACTTTTGACAGGTCTGTACTGTTGTAGTGCAGTAACACGGTAAACAAGCCACCAGGCACGTCATGTTAAACTAAACAACATCAACTATATTGAAAATATCAAATACAGTCAATAACAAACAAACAGCTATCGCTGTATAGATTTCAAAACATTTTCTTAAACAAAAGGCACAAAAATTGTCACCGGATATTACTTTGTTTATTTTTGCCCAACTGAATATATTTTTATTTGTAAATATTTAATGGTTTTGACAAAAATTACTGAACCATGAGCTGAAAACATTTCAACCTTTCTTTGATAACAATAGACTATGCAATTAATCTGCTTAACAACAAATTGATTTTTCATGAAATCAATTAAAGAATTGAATTTTATTTTATTTTTTCAAAAAAATATATAAATACAAATGTATCCTAACAAAGAATATTGATGGAAATTCATTACAATAATGTGTGACTTATTTGGCATCCCCCCCAACACCAAAAAAAAAAAAAAAAAAAAAAAACATTCTTACAAAGAATATCAATGTAGATTCACTGAGTGTGACTTATTAGTATTTGGAATGACAGGGGCCTTGGTTGCCAAGTGGTCTAACACACTGACCGTCAAATGACAGCATATCCTGGTGCCTGGGATTCAAATTCAGTATGTGCAGTAAATTTGCTTGTTGTGGGTTGGTGATATTCTCTGGTTGCTGGAGATACACTTACTCTATGGTTTATTTGGCATGCCAGGGACCTTGAATGATCTAAAGCAACAGGTGACAAATCACTAGCTATCATATCGCGCTTCCCACTCAGGATACCAGTATTTGCATGTTTGCTTGCTGAAAAGTGGTGATATTCTTTGGTTTTTACACCAATTGCTAGCAAGTGAACACCTTGATATTGCTAAATATCTTTACTTTATTACTGGTACTCCACTTTTCTCATTTCTTCATAACTCTGTTACAGACTTGAGTGGAGTATTGTGTTGTTTTGCACCAGTCAAAACTCTTTTACTTATATCAAGGTGGTCAGTTCTTGGATGGTAGAGAAAACCAGAATGCCAAGAGAAGACAACCACCCTTTGGCAAGTGAATTCTGACAAACTTTTCACCTTCTTGAGTGGGATTCGGACCAAGGCAGTAAGAGCCACTGTGATCGGTAAGATGGCATTTTAGACCACTTGGCTACTGAAACCTCAACTGTTAAAGAAATCACAAGTACTGCCATGCTACTATAAATGTAGTATAAATTATTGTATGACACTTATACATGTATTTTTGAGTTGGTAATCTTCCCTCAACATTTGGAGCTCTGTACCAAAAAAATACTATCACAGTACTGGTTACCACCAGGAATTAGCCTAACCTCTAAATCATCTCAATATACAAGTGAGGTTATAAAATTTCAATCATAAAACACAAAATGAACACTATCAAAGTTTTATAACTTAATATAAATGAACATAGCTTTTTAAACCGGGTAGAATTTGTTTTTTATAGCTTTTAAAATCCGGTAGAATTTATTTTTTATAGCTTTTAAAATCCGGTAAAATTTGATTTCATAGCTTTTAAAATCGGTTAGAATTTGTTTTCATAGCTTTTAAAATCCGGGTAGAATTTGATTTTAAAGTTGCACCAATACCAGGTTTATATGTATATCTAAATCTTTAAATCTTTACAGGCCAATAAAAATGCAGAAACATCAAACAAAATAATACATGTTGGATTCAGTTCAGTTATTGAAAAATAAATTAAATAGAGATAATTCATGTCAATTAACTTGAAGTAAACAATTGCTGACAAATAGCACGTTCCTCTCATTGGAAAATAGTTATGGCAGTTTTATCTTAAGCAAGACATAAAAGTAGTAAAAAGCATATTCCTTTCATTGAAAAGAACCTATGGCAGTTTTTTTTAACTGTGACATAAAAATAGCAAACAGCATGTTTTCTCCTTGAAAAAATACTTATGACAGTTTTACATTCACCGTGAGATATAAAAATTATATCAACTGGCTTGTAAAATTGTGAGTGAAATGGGATTTTATATACCTGTTAAAATGATATCACTTATATTGAAATGTCACCAGCTATATCTGAAAATGTGCTTATGACAAAAAGCATTGGGATAAATCCTTGCCTATGCCTTGACACAAGAAATCAGTTTTTAGGGTCAGCGCCAAACACCAAGTCTATTGGCCAATTTTTAGTACTACTGACGCTCACTTATGGTTAAACAATTCAACAATGAGTTTTACAACTTTTTAAACCACCTACTGTAATACAATTTTCATATGTCACGGTAAATATGAAACAGCCCTAACAGGTACTTGTACTTGTAATATAATCAATTTGAAATGAGACAACATTATCATGGGACATGCCTTACCGGTAGTTGTAACAAATTAACTTATTGGTAAAAAATTGTGTGATGTAACAATAAAAATTACTAGCATAGAAATTACAAATAAATAGATTAAAATTGAACTACTATTGTTCCAGGGAACTTAGGTAGTCGCTTTTTTGTCCATTAAGCTTTTATGTTTAATGATTTATATTCAATGTTTTACATATTGAATCTAAAATATAAAAGCCCAATTTAATGTCGAAAAATAAGTGTTCTACAGCCCTCTGGTTTTGCTCTACATACCGAAAATTAGTTGTTTTTGAAATACTGCACATATGCCCTCTCGTTATCTGTGCCTCATATGCAAATTTAGAGCATTGCATGAAGGGTAATTATTATACATATACATGAGTATCAGTAAAACCCGAACCGCACACCTGAAAGACAACCTTGTTTTTACCCGTGATAATAATGAGTATGCAGGTCAACCAGGTGTGTTGACACCTATCTGAGGTACATTTAGGTATATATACAACACATTGGTTTTTTTCTGTTATGAAAAACGACAAAAGTTTCGGTATATACCTGTTTTGAAATTCAAATTCAAGTCAGCAAACCTCATAGGTTTGATAGGTGATATGATTTTAATTACAGGAATATCAAAATAAGTACCAATATTACAATACTTGATTTTATATTAAAGAAAAATCGACTATCTAAGTTACCTGGAACAATAGTAGTGTGAATACATGAGCCATGCAAAAATTGTTGACAGGTTTTTTAATAGTTTGTGAATTTTTCATATAATGAATCCTTGGATACATATGTATACATGTATAATAAATATGCTTTAGAACGATTCCACATTACTGATATTAATCTGTAAAGCATTTAAAGGCCTCAAGGTATTTTTAAAATTTTATCACACTTTTCTTTTCCAGGAAAATATTTGTTTTTTCTTCTTAAAAAAATGACCAGTTTTTGCACTAATAATTGTTGTGCTTTTAAGCACTAAAAAAATGTCATCAGTTATACATGCATAATATTATGACAAGAAAACAACAACCTTTACAATGATAAATATATTGCATGCATATATATTATAAACACTTAAAATATATGAAAACAACATTTAAACTTCATATTTAACTTGAAGTGTAATGGCTCGGATTTAAATACAACAATAAACAAGTATATATACCAATTAATAAATAAATAAAACAAAAAAATAGAAATAATTATACAACATTCCAAAAACCTTGGTGAAAATCCAAGTAGCTAGACAATACCTATGTTTCCATTCCTAGAAGCCAAAATTGCCATTGGCTACTAATTTCTGAGAAATTCTTTTCAAAAAGGAACATATTTTACCATATTTTTGCAAAAATACTTTCAAAAGAACTATATTTTCACAAATTTTGTAAATTTGGCTGCTTACATTTTTTAAAATTGTGGACACCTAACAACACCAAAAGAAAGACTCAAAAAGTTTTCTCTTTTTCCATTTTGGAGTAACAGGCTTCATTCATATACTCCAGCAATGTTCCGGAACATTTGTGCATGTAATTATTTCCAAGATATACATTGTATTGATTTTTTTAAAAAAATTTTATTGCCTGTTAGTACCGGTATTAAGGCTTTTACATGTACAAAAGTCAGCAAAAATTTAAGAGGATGTTATTTTAAAATCCGCCTTCAAATATTTCAAAAAGGACCTCATGAGACTCTCAAATGTAGCACTGAATCTTAGTCCTATAATTATAAGCTTGAGTTTGATTAAAAAAACTATCAAAATATTACAATAACTGGACACCAAAGCACTTTAAATCTATTAGGTACTATGTCTCATGACACTTAACACGACAGTAAAAATACATTAAAAGTCATTCAAGCGGTGCATTATTCACGATATGTATCATTAACTCCGACACTTCTACCAACATCTGGTGTGGTTCCAAATGGAACCACCACCAAAATATTTTCCCACAAACTGGCATCTGAGCAAAATGGAAAAATCCATAGAATTGGGTACCCTTAATTTTTGCCCAAAATGGGAAATCCACTTCATTCAGCCAAGGTATCTCCAGGTAAGCATAATGGATAAACACACAGATATTGGCACCAAAAACTTTGCCCATGAAGCTGAGCATAATGGATAAACAAACAGAAGTTGGCACCAAAAACTTTGCCCATGAAGTTGATCAAAGTAGGAAAATCCACAGAAGTTTGTCCAT